>OX328099.1:24211640-25625608 GCA_946811185.2 Hippopus hippopus
ACGCTAAACCATAGTATTTCTCTGGAAATTTGCTGCTCTGCAAAAGCCACTATCTTTGCCTACATTGCTGAAGTACTTCTATTGGTAGCAAAGCAAAGTAATTCTCTTGGTAGCTAAACCCAGGTACTTCTCTTGATAGTCCATCAAAGCACTTCTTTTGGCAGCTAAACTAAAGTAACTACGAGAGCAATTCAAAAATAACGTAGACAAGCCATATAACCAAGCTGTTTAACATGATATTTTCATGACTGTCTTATACAGTGTAGCCAAACATTTTTACAGCTTGGGTCTAAAATATCTCGGACATCAGTTCGCTGGTTGTCTAGATACACCATGTTATGCTACATTAACATAGTGACCATGGCGCAATATGAATTACGTCGCCCGACGTTATCAGCATCATTTCCGAAGACTCACCCTACAGCTTATCCAAATTCTCACTCGTGCACTCTATACATCTGTAAGTGTGGATGCATTCCTGGAGAATGTTTTGTACCAATTCCTTTCGATCGCAGCTAATATGATTTTGGTTTCAAACTTCAATTCCTCCGTTGCCTTCATCACATTGCTGATGCTACCGATAAGTTTATTGTCAATTTTTTTCTTTCTTCCCTGGCTTATATCGTCCTCTACAGATGTTCTTCCCTCTGAAAAATGTCAAAACCGCTTGTAGACTAAGGCTGAGCACACCTTTGGCTTAAGCTCTGCTTTTTCCAGCATCTCTTTCGTCTCAGTTGGTGTTTTTGTGAGTACAACACAGAACTTTATCATCAGACGTTGTTCCGTGGCTTTGGACAACGTCGTGTTTTTTCTCCGAAACAAATCTGGTTGCTTTGGTCAATAAATAGTTTTCAAATAACCCTTGCAATTTTGATGTTGAAATTCAACACAAACAATGATGTAAGACCATGCTAAATGTATGTGCAGTTTTACAATGTTTTGCCACTGTATATTAGTAGATACGAGCTCAGTCATGCGATGTAAAAAATCCGATGTCAAAATTCTGTTGGTTGCACCGTGTGTCTAAACTTCCATTGCTATAGCAGCCATAGTTTTGAGTAAAATGGAAGGATATCATCACCATGATAATTAATGAAATTGAATTAAGTTGCACCTTACCCATACCAATTTTTATAAATTTCCATTGAGCCCAAGTGTAAATATCAGCAGTGTCTACGTATTTTTTTAATGGCCCTCGTACATGCACAATGGTAGCTAAACCATAGTATTTTCTCTGGAAATTTGCTACTCTGCAAAAGCCACTATCTTTGCCTACGTTGCTGAAAGCTTCAAGATTAAGGAACTATAATCCTTTACCTAATGATTTCATTTGTATGACAGCAAGGAAGAGTGCTTTGAAAACGTTACAGGAAAAGGAGTATCTAGTACTTTCATCTTCGAAAATCTGCTCCCCTTACAAAAACAAACCATATTACCCGAGCCATATCTAATTTTTTTGCGATTCCTTTCAATTTGGACAGGTCTAAAATTTTACTGCCTAGAAAAGAGATTATTTCTGCATTTGTCACACTACTCTCCTAATCTCTGTTCAAAATACTCTTTTCTCTTTGACTATCTCATTTGGTAGATTTAAGCTTTATAGAAATTCATAGATAGGTCAGGGCATCTTTCAAGTTGCAAGGCATTCTTTGAATTCTTCACTTGGGAGGGGTCTTGATTGCTCAAAGTTTGGACGCTTTTCAAAAGTAATTTAGATATAAATTCAAAATAGGCTATCATTTTGAAACAGTAGAAACCTTGATACTTTACTGAGGTTAACCCTACATGAAACAATCCCATATGTTTATGCTTTTGAAAAATTGTGGGTAGAGGAGAAAACACTGGTCAGCATTTTTCTCCTTTTCACTGAATGTTTTCTACCCTGGAAAAGACAAATTTCATAATTTGTGCAACATTTAATTTGTTATCTTCAAATGTTTTCAATTTGAACCAGTCTAAAATTTTGTCACCTCGTAAAGAGTTAAGTGGTTCAGCTTTTCGACTATATTTCATACAAGACAGTAAAGATACAACTTTAAACAACCTTGCAGTTGACTGATTTGGAAAACATTGTAGAAAATAGAGCTATTGTCCCATTTTGCATGATGTTTTCAACACCAATAGAACCCCCCCTCCCCAATTATTTTCTTTTCATTCAATCCTTTGACATTTGTGCAATTTGTAACTTATCCCTTCACCAAAGAATCCCATGTTTATATGAATCCCATGTTTTAACAACCTTAAGATAGAAAGAGACTTCTGAAAACATTGTGGGGAAAAAGACAAAATGCTGCGAACCAGCATTTTCTCCTTTTCCCACTTTGTTTTATATCCTTTCAGCAACAACTTAAATCATTTGGACAACATTTATTCAGTCTTCTGAAAATGAATCTAATATGGAAAAGTCTAAAATTTAGTCACATGGTATATGGTTATTTCTTTGTTTGTATCATGTTTAACACTGTTTTTTAACATTATTTCAGATATATTGAAGTGGCAAATATACCTATCCATGCTTTGCTGGAGTTTAACTCTTTTATGGTACAAACTTTTTCATCAAGGCATTAGAGGAAGAATGCTGTGAACGTTCAAATCTATTTATGACACTGTTAAATGCAGGGTTATACCACAGGCCTTTGAAGCTCTATTGGTCTATCACGGAACACTAAAACTGTCTTGGTCGATCATCGAACACTTATAGCACATTGGTGCATTGCCTGTATATCACGGAATATATATTCAAATTTTCATTAACACTGTTTCTATAAATAGCACAATAGCGACTTCCTCTATATCTTATATAGTAAGACAAGGTGTGCAACGAAATGGAAAAAAAAAATTGACCCTGTCCTCTTTCAGAGATAATATTTAACAGAAAATGGAAAAAATAAACCTAGTTACTGGTGCAGATGGGTTCACAAGTGATTTTTCTTCTGTACCCTGACCCTCGAAAGTTCCAAATGGCTCTTGCCATCAAGCAATAGCTCTCATCTCAAAAAAAAAAGGTTCCACATTTTCAGGATCGCCACGCGCTGACGTCACACAATTCCTTATGACACAGCGAATTACAACTCACGTGAATTTACTATCAAAAGAAGCGCCAAAGCTTTTGACCAATGAACGGTAAAAACGCAATTGAAAATATGCGAAATGGGAGATGAAAACTGTGAAACTGGATTAGATGAAAAAATAAATTATATTAGACGAAATGTTAATTTAATAATTTCATGAATACACCAACAAAAATTTTTTCGATCTATGTTTGAAAAAAAGAATTAATTCTTATTCGCTGCAGGATTACAAATCGTGCGACGTCAGCGCATGGCGATCCGGAAAATATGGAAGCTTCTTAATTTTTTTGAGATGAGAGCTATTGCTTGATGGCAAGAGCCGTTTGGAACTTTCGAAGGTCAGGGTACAGAAGAAAAATGATTAATGAACCCATCTGCAATGGTAACTAGGTTCATTAAAATTTTATCCGTTTTCGTTTAAATATTATCTCTGAAAGGGGACGGTGGTCAAATTTTCTTCAATTTCGTTGCACACCTTGTCTTACTATATACGATACAGAAGGAATCCCCAATGTGCTATTTATAGTAATGGTGTCCAATAATGAAAATTTCGTTATCCCTTGATAGACCAATGGAGTTTCAGAGGCATATGGTAATGCACTGTAATACGAGGGCAATTCAAAAATAACATAGACAAGCCATATTACTATGCTGTTTATTTAACATATTTTCATGACTATCTAATACAGTGTAGCCAAACATTTTTACAGCTTAGGTCTAAAATATCTCAGTCATCAGTTCAATGGTTGTCTGGATACTGCATGTTATGCTACATTACCATAGTGACTACGGCGCAGTATAAATTACATCACCTAACGTTACCAACATTATTTCGGAAGACTCACCCAACAGCTTTTCCAAATTCTCACCCATGCACTCCATACAACGTCTGTACCTGTGGATCCATTACTGGAAAATGTGTTTGTACCATTCTTTTCGATCCAAGCTGAATATGATTCCGGTTTCACACTTCAATTCCTCTGTTGTGTTCATTACGTTGCTGATGCTACTGGTAAGTTTCTTGTCAATTTTTTGCTTTCTTCCCCGACCTATATCGTCCTCTACAGATGTTCTTCCCTCTGAAAATGTCTATGCCACTTGTAGACTAAGGCTAGGCACACCTTTGGCTTCAGCTCTGCTTTTTCAAGCATCTCCCTCGTTTCAGGTGTTTTTCCCAGTGCAACACAGAACTTTATAATCAGACGTTGCTCTGTGGCCTCGGACAACGTCATGTTTTTTCTCCAAGACAAATCTGGTTGCTTTGGTTGATTAACAGTTTTCAAATTACCCTTGCAAATTTACCGTTGAAATTTACAACAAACAATGATGCAAGATCATGCAAAATGCATACACAGTTTTACAACATTTTACCACTGTGTATTAGTAGATATGAGCTCAGCCATACTTTGTAAGAAACTGGATGTCGGAATTCTGTGGGTTGCGCCGTGTGTCTAAACTTCCGTTGCTATAACAGCCATTGTTTTGAGTAAAATGTAAGGATATCATAACCATGTAGATTAGTGAACTGGAATTAAGCTGCACCTTAGCTATACCATATTTTATAAACTTTATAACTTGTAGATGAATTTAGTTACCTAGGTTTCCTTTTAAGATGTAACGGGTCGTTTAAGCAACATCAGCATCTAGTTTGTGGTAAAGCGCTGAAAACCATGGGTGCTTTGTTTAACAATACACGTGGATTTCATTTTAAACCAAAGGTTATATGTCAATTGTTTGATGCCTTTGTGGGTTCCACACTGAATTACGGTTCCGAAATAGCAGGTTTTTGTTCTCAGAAAAAGGTTGAATGTTTACACCTAAAATTCTGCAAAAGAATCTTAGGAGTTAAACTTTCAACCAGTAATTCAGCAGTCTATGATGAGTTGGGTTGGTTTCTCCTTGGTATAAACAAATATGTACGGATTCTAAAGTACTTCTTCAAAATCATTAAATACTGAAAATTGCATAATCAAAGATGTATACATGTGCTTAATGGACTATTTAGATAAAGGTAAAATGAATTGGGCAGGAAATGTGCGAACAATGCTCTGTGAAAATGGTTTCCAGTATGTGTGGGAGAATCCATTACATGTCAAGGAAAAATATTTTGTAAACTTATTTAGACAGATACTGATAGACTGTTTTGTGCAGAAATGGACTGGTGAGTTGCGAGAAAGTAGAGTATTAACAGTGTACAGAGCGATAAAGCCAAATCTCTATTATGAACAGTAACAGTAATAATAATAGAAAAGTATGAACAGTAACAATAATAGAAAATGAGTATGATAGGTGCGTTTTAAGTCAGATCAGACTGTCGGCACATGTCTACATAGACCGGTCGCTACAGTGGGAACCGTATAGTTAGAAATTTGAGACTGTAACACATGTCATAACGGAGATATAGAAGACTAGTTTCATTTCATTTTTATTTGTTGTAAATATGAATTCATAAGAAACAATATATTTATACTTTTTATACAATAAGACCGAATATGCAAAAACTTTGTCAACTGCTTTCTTCAGATAATAAAAGGACCCTCCAAAATCTTATTCATTGTATAAAATGTGCATTTGCCATCAGAAAAAATGAATTATTTGGATAATTAGTCGCACAGATTATACTCTCAATATATGTCTTTGTTTAACACATATATCTTTGCATATAATCATTTTCCCAATTAGTAATTTCTAATATTTATCTATTTATTTATACAGACCTTTGAGAAATGTTAAAATAATCTTGTATGGATGAGAAACTTTTATATTTAAATCCAATGAAATATATGTTCTGCTCTGTTCTGTTCTATTCTTTTAACAGTATTTCACACAATAGACTAAGCAGCTGGCCACTTTCTGACATAACTACTATCGAAACAATGATCAGCTGTGACAGGAATTAATCCCGTTGCAATGAATATCATCAATCCTCGGAAAAAGTAAAGGATTATTGGCAGGTCTATAAAGAACCTTCATTGGAGTGTCCTTGGGCAAAACACTTCAAAGCCCTAGCCTAGTATTGCTGTAACCTAGGCAATACATGAGTATGTAAACTGTCACGTGATATGCCTGAAAAAATTGTTGAAAGCGGCTTAAAAAATCATTCAGTCAATAAACTAAAAAGAACCTGTACAGTATTTGGTCAAAAAATTAAGTTTCAACTAACAGTCACCATCTGTAAGAGATGCTGAACTGGAAAATTTGCTGAATATTTAAAATGAAGAAAGAAAAGTCTGGCAAAATGGATTTGGCAGTATTAACTGATCTTTCATTCTGTCAGGTTCTTGGCTGTGTTACAATAGTATTTCAACCTGTTACCTGATTGCTAAATATTTCTGCTGTTGTTTAATCCTCTTCCTGTTTATTTGAACTCTGTGAGGAAAACACTGAAGGTTATTTAGAAGTTAAATGGCAAGGACAAGCTTACTTTATGACAACTTATCATTTCACCTCCAAAGCTGACCTTGACCTTGAACTATTGCACAGCATCTTTCTATTTTTTAAGGAAAATAATTGTAACAAACTCCCTGCAAACCCAAGCCTAAACAAAGTAAAGTGAAGGGGCAAGCTTTACATGTGACTATATGTATTACCAGGTACTTTTATTAGTTGGCCCATCATGAGTGACCTTGAATTTGAATCAAAACTGGATACACACAGCACTTATATTTGTCAAACAAGAGGGCCATGATGGCCCTGAAGTCGCTCACTTGAGTCTTTTGACCAAACATCACCCATTTTCAAGCTCTTTTGAGATATTATGACAAACATTCTACTAAGATTTTCATGACTATTTGACTGAAAAGGGTTTTTTGAAGATTTGAGTCAGTGACCTAGTTATTGACCCGAAATGATCCACTTGCAAACTGGTCCAAGAAATCATCAAGACAAACATTCTGACCAAGTTTCATGAGTATAGGATTGAAAATGTGGCCTCTAGAGCATACACAAGGTTTTTCTACGATCCGACCTAGTGACCTAGAATTTTGACCCGACATGACCCATTTTCAAACTCATCCAAGATATAATCAAGACAAATATTCTGACCAACTTTCAAGAGTTTTGGGCTGAAAATGTGGCCTCTAGAGCCTACACAAGGTTTTTCTAAGATATGACCTAGTGACTTAGTTTTTGACCCAACATGACCCATTTTTTATCTCGTCTGAGATTTTATCAAGGCAAACATTCTGACTAACTTTCAAGAATTTTGGACAAAAAATGTGGCCTCTAGAGCGTACACAAGGTTTTTCTAAGATTTGACCTAGTGGCCTAGTTATTAACTGGACATGACCCATTTTCAAACTCATGCAAAGTATCATCAAGACAAACATTTTGACCCATTTTCAAGGTTTTTGGACTGAAAATGTGGCCTCTAGAGCGTACACAGAGTTTTTCTAAGATTTGAACTAATGACCTAGTTTTTGATCCGATCTGACCCTTTTGCATACTTGTCTGAGGTATCATCAAGACAAACATTCTGACCAACTTTCAAGAGTTTTGGACAGAAAATGTGGCTTCTAGAGCGTACACCAGGTTTTTCTAAGATTTGACCTAGTGACCTAGTTTTTGATCCGACATGACCCATTTTCAAACTCATTTGAGATATCATCGAGAAAAATATTCTGACCAATTTTCAGGAGTTTTGGACTGAAAATGTGGCCTCTAGAGCGTACACAAGGTTTTTCTAAAATTTGACCTAGTGACCTAGTTTTTGACCTGGAATGACCCATGTTCAAACACGTCTCAGGTATCATCAAGACAAACATTCTGACCAACTTTCAGGAGTTTTGGACTGAAAATGTGGCCTCTAGAGCGTACACAAGGTTTTTCAAATATTTGACCTAGTGACCTAGTTTTTGACCCGACATGACCCATTTTCGAACTCGTCCGAGATATTATCAAGACAAACATTCTGACCAAGTTTCACGAGTATCAGACGGAAAATGTGGCCTCTAGAGCGTACACAAGGTAAAAGTTGTGTACGCACAACGGACGACGGACACAGCACGATCACAAAAGCTCATCTTGAGCACTTTGTGCTCAGGTGAGCTAAAAAACAACAATGTCGAATTAGAATGAAATCATTGTGTTAAAAAAGAAGTTGTAGCCTTAACAAAAGATTATACATACACGCATGCATACCATTATCATACTTTACAGTAGACACACAGAACTTTGTCTTAGGCTCCACAAGAAGACTTGATAAAAACATTAAGAACCCTTTTGAAAGTAAAACTATCTTTATAGTCAAAATCCAATATTTTTCAAATTTTATTTTCATTGGTATGGTCTTTAAAAACTTTTTTGGAATAGCATTTTAGTTTCATCAAGATAATCAGTACACCTGTCTATACTTTCTGAATATTACAGTACCAGAACAGTCCTAAAAAGTTAAAGGCAAACTTTTTTTCCTTTACAGGCATATAAACATGTTAAAAGATCAGAAATAGAGGTGGAAAAGAAAATTACGGTCAGTATACCTGTCAATACTTTCCAAATGTTTCAAAACCAGAACAGTGCTAAAAAGTCAGGGGCAAACAGTTTTTTCTTCACAGGCATAAATTATAACCATATTCCAAAATCAGAAATAGGAGCAGCAAAGAAAATTATACTGATGTACCCAAAGACACTAGGTAATTGAAACCGAATGTTTTTTCATTAGTACATTAGCAGAGAAAACCCTACTTGGCTGTCTTTTACAAAAATATTCTTCAAAATAATCGACATTGTGGATCAATGATCAGACTGCACATTCTGTGCAGTCTGATCTTGATCTACATGGTCTGCAAATACATCTTATATTGGCTGTACCATGCAAAAAGAGATAATGACTCCCATTACAATTTTACAGTCATATTCTGTTTTATGATGGAATGATAACTTGTAACTGTTACTGTGGCACAAAAATATCATTCTCATCTTTCTGTAACTCTACCCTACAGGAGGAGGTTTTCAACTTGTCCAAAATCAAAGCATTTGCAGACAACAAATTAGATGTGACTCAAATAAATTTGTAAACAGAAAGGTTACAATAGTAGAAAATGTTGGTTGCCAGCACTTTCTCATTTTCCCCACTTTGTCTTTGAAAGCTTTTTTCTCAAGGTTGTTAAGACTTGGGGACTATAATATGGTAAAGGTTTTACCCTTTACAACACAATCCCAGCTTTCACCACCCTAAAGATGGCAGCTTTTGAAAACATTGTGATAAAAAGAGAAAATGCTTGTAACCAGCATTTTCTCCTTTTCCCACACTGTTTTCTACCCTATCATAGACAAGTTCCATATTTGAGTCACAGTTCAATTTTTCCCTGCAAATGCTTTCAATCTGGTTGTGTTCAAAATTTTTTTGTAAGGAAATGGGTTGTTAACCCTTTACCAAATAATCCAGTGTCATTCCAACCCTGAAAAATAAAGCTTTTGAAAACATTGGGGAAATGAGAGATTGAGTGTATGGTACTTAACATTATTTTTAACAATTTATTTCAGTTATATCGAGGTAGCCAGTTTATCACAATGTTTTCATTTGGGCTGTTAAAACTTGGGATTGTGTAATAAAGGCTTAGCTCTTTACCACACAACAAAAACTTAAAGATTTTTCCAAATTTAAATATAATTCAGACAACAAAATATGACTCAAAATTTACAACTTTTGCTTGGAAGCATAGAAAACAGTTTTGAGAAAGGAACAAAATGCTGATTACCAGTGTTTTCTCTTTTCCCACAATGTTTTCAAAAACCTTCTTCCTTAGGTTCATTGAAAGTCAGGACTGTGCATTGTCCGCGCATGTCATATTCTTCAAAGATTCGACCCGTCTGCTATGACGCAACACCGATCCCATATACTAGGGTAAAGTAGGGCTTATGCCGAAGCTATCACCAAAGCCTGTAGGAACTGTTTTAATAAATGGCCGGTGCATAGGTTACATGCTAGCCGATTATAGCTGAATGAATCGCACCAGGTAGCGTTTTATTGAGTAAACGTTTATTTTATTTTGAAATTCAAAGTAACAGTTGTTGTTTTGAAAAGTAGTCCGGTTCTGTACCCAGAATGCCCATATTAGATAGATGTGTATTAGTAGAATGCCATCTAGCAGGAGATAATGCAGGACTCTGTGGTAAGGCGTTAAGGTTGTACTTCATGATACTACCTAGGCCTACAATTCAAAGGAAACTCATGGTACAACATTTACAGAGAGGAGAACGCATTTTTTAAAACAATATAGAAAACACTTTGGGAAAAGGAGCAATTGCTTGTCACAAGCAACTGCTCCTTTTCCTAAAATGTTTTCACGAGCTCCTTTCTGTAGGTTGTAAAAAAGTTGCATTACTAGGTCATGCATAAGGTAACAGTTATAGATGTCCATTATTGAGTTCATATCAGATTTGTCCTGAATTCAGCTCACCATAAACTAATCAGTTTCAAGTTCTTTTTTTAACCTTTAGAGCAACAGACCCAGAAAAAGTTGGTTCTACAGACAGTTTAGATCCAAGATCAGACTGCACAGAATGAGACATTCTGTGCCTTCTGATTGTAGATCTACACTGTCAGTTTCCGAGTCACATATTCTAGCAAAAACAACCTCAAAGAAGTAGTATTTCAGCTGTTATTCTAAATTCAAAAGGTTCACTGCATAAAATCAGTGCTCAGAGTTGATCATCAGACTTCCATAAAACAGAAATAACATGAAATACCTTATTGTTGCAGTTTTAGGGCTTCTTTTTCCAACAGGTTTTTTTCACAGAAATTAATTAAAATCTGACCAGCACTTTTACAGAAATTCTTGAAAGCTCTAGAAGCTACCAAAAGGTAAAATACAGTATAATTTTATTTCAAATCATATTGTTATAACTAAGGAAATTATTTTGAAGATGACAATCTTGGTTCCTGTGCAGGCAGACCTAGTGCAAGTCAAAGTAGAACTAGAGGCCCTTGAGGGCCTGAAATCACTCTACTGGCAGTGATTTTGCTCTTTTGCTAGCATACATTATGAATTCATGATGCAAACAGAAAAAACACAAAAATGTGTTCTTGCAACTGGGCTTGAACCCACTAAGACAGCATAAGTAGGCATGGTGAATTGAACAAACAGTGAAAAAAAATGAAGTGCAATTTCTCAAAACTAATTGTTTGGAATCCAGCCAAATTTGATAGGCTTTCAAAACGCCCTGTATTAAACAATCCTAGCAAATTTCAATGTGAATAATAATGTGGACTTTGTTGAGTAAACGATACTAATTCAACAAATGGATGCTTTTCCTGAATGGTTTACTAGATTTTCTTCACTTTTAATAGAGTTCAATCCCTTAATGAATCAAATAGTTTTTGCAAGTTTCACAAGATTTGGATCAACACTGAGGACTTCATTGCCTAAACAAGAAATGGAAATTCTCTACTTTGAATGGCTACTCTTCCCATACTGACTGTCAGATTTTTTTCAAAATCAATACGGTTGAAGCTATTGATGAGATAAACAAACTGCAAGTTTCACGGAAATCTGACCACAAGTGCAGACTTTATTGCTTAAACAAGAAATGGGAATTTTCAACTTGAAATGGCTACTTTTCCCATATTATTCGTTGGATTTTTTTCAAAATCAATAGGGTTAAAGCTATTTATAAGATAAACAAACTGTGCAAGTTTCACGGAAATCTGACCACAAATGCAGACTTTATCACGTAAACAAGAAATGGAAATTTTCAACTTGAAATGGCTACTTTTCCCATACTGTTTGTTGGAATTTTTTTCAAAATCAATAGTGTTGAAGCTATTGATGAGATAAACAACTGTGCAAGTTTCACAAAAATCTGATCACAATTGAAGACTATCGCGTAAACAAGAAAAAGACTAACGGACGAACGGACAGACGACGGAAACCACACCATGACATAAGCTCTGCTGGCTTTCAGCCAGTAGAGCTAAAAATGAATGTTAAAAGTTGGCAAGTTGTTTGTCTTTTGTTTACTTTTTACCTGATTTTTACGATTCATTTTTCTACCAGTAAATAACTCCTGGACCTACTGCATAATAACAGATTGTCATCTTGACAATACTTTGCGTATTTTCCAATGGTATGATATGAATTAAAATGCACTTAACCCACCATTGTTTACTTTTGACCAATACTGGGCCTTTAGGGCAGAAGTTACTATAATTTTCTCCTTTCCCAACAATGGTTTCAAAAGCCTTCATCAGGGTCTCCAAAACAATGGACTCTTTATAAAAGGGATGACTGACTGTATCTTTCCTTACCTTTCCACTTCAGTTTTGGCACTCTCCTGGTTAAAGGCTTTAACCTCAAACACTAAGTCACTGCTTTTTCTCTAATACCTGCCCCCTTTTGAAGGTGAGTGTGTGTGTGTGTTACAGTTCCAATCAGGGTCTGTATTCACCAACCATTCTTCAAAACAATCTTTGTCTTATTCTCCAACATTTTAAAAATTTGAAAGTAACACAACTTCTGATTGGCTAAACCATTTGGTTTAGCCAATCAGAAGTTGTGTTACTTTCAAGTTTTGAATATTCAGAAGTTTAAGATTGAAAACCTTCTTGAGAATGGTTAGTAAATATGGACCCAGGTGGAAGAGGGTGAATAAGTGAATTGCAGTGGTGTGATTAACTCCTTAACACACAACAATATTTTACACTGGTCCAAATTCAAAGCATTTGCAGAGGACAAATTAAGTGTGACATAAATGATTAGATTTGTTTCTGAAGGGTAAGAAAACATGACTTTGTGCAAAATGTAGAAAATCCTGGTTACCAGTATATTCTCCTTTTTGAATGATGTTTTCAAAAGTCTAATTTCCCTGGGGCATCAAAACTCGGCATGGTGTGGTAAAGAGTTAATAAACTGTGAGAGGGGCTGAAAATAGTTTGAATCCCCTTGCACATCAGTAAGCATAATTTCTGAGCAGATCCTCATGAGCCATGACAGTTTTGTAGCTTCAAAAGGAAGAAATCCCCTAGAAGGAGGAAATCACACCCTGATAGTTGTAAAATGTAAAGCACTTTAGTTCAGACTGCAGGTTTAACTCTTTCCATACCATAGATGACAGCTAAAGCTTTTGTGGACAGTGCAGATCAAGGTCAGACTGCACAGAATGTGCAGTCTGATCTCTGATCTACACTGTCCACTGCTATATACTGGATTATGACTAAACTCTCTCCTGATCTTGCAATGAAACTATTTGTAGCCTTTTAGAAAATGCAAATTATTTATTCAATAATGAAAGAGTTGATGCAGCATGATCATGTTCTATCCTGGCCACAAAGGCAGACATACTATCACTGTTGAAGGAACTTTAAGGGCAAACTCTTTACCACATGACAAAGTTGAAGACTTGTCCATGTTGAAAGTATTTGAATGTTGCTAAAATGAAGGAATAGGTCCTTGAAAGGGTAGAAATACTCTGCAACATGTACTTAGGCTGGATCTGTTAAGTGTCTTGCCCTAGAGCACTCCCAAGATTGGCTGGTAAAGAGTTCAGAGTTACAGAACTGTCACATTGTTTAGTAAAGAGTTCAGAGTTACAGAACTGTCTATTGTTTGGAAGAGTTCAGAGTTACAGAACTGTCACATTGTTTGGTAAATAGTTAACAGTTACAGAACTGTCAAATGTTTGGTACAGTTCAGAGTTATGGAACTGTCCATTTCTTGGTAAAGAGTTCAGAGTTACAGAACTGTCACATTGTTTAGTACAGAGTTCAGAGTTACAGAACTGTCTATTGTTTGGTAAAGAGTTCAGAGTTACAGAACAGTCAACTGTTTGGTAGAGTTCAGAGTTACAGAACTGTCAAATGTTTGGTACAGTTCAGAGTTATGGAACTGTCCATTTCTTGGTAAAGAGTTCAGAGTTACAGAACTGTCACATTGTTTAGTACAGAGTTCAGAGTTACAGAACTGTCTATTGTTTGGTAAAGAGTTCAGAGTTACAGAACTGTCATTTGGTTTGGTAAAGAGTTCAGAGTTACAGAACTGTCCATTGTTTGGCAAAGAGTTCAGAGTTACATATCTGTCATTTTGTTTGGCAAAGAGTTCAGAATTACAGAACTGTCCAATGTTCAGTAAAGAGTTCAGTTACAGAACTGTCCATTGTTTGGCAAAAAGTTCAGAGTTACATATCTGTCATTTTGTTTGGCAAAGAGTTCAGAGTTACAGAACTGTCCAATGTTCGGTAAAGAGTTCAGAGTTACAGAACTGTCCATTGTTTGGTAAAGCGTTCAGTTACAGAACTGTCCATTGTTTGGCAAAGAGTTCAGAGTTACAGAACTGTCCATTGTTTGGCAAAGAGTTCAGAGTTACAGTACTGTCCATTGTTTGGCAAAGAGTTCAGAGTTACAGAACTGTCAATTGTTTGGCAAAGAGTTCAGAGTAACAGAACTGTCCATCGTTTGGTTAAGAGTTAAGAGTTACAGAACTGTCATATTGTTTGGTAGAGTTCAGTTACAGATCTGCCAATGCTGATGACTCAGTAATTTTGATAACCTATTAGTATTTACACGTGGTTCAAATGCAGGAATTTGTCTTTGAAAAGGTAGAAGTATTTTGTGTCTTGGATTTTACTAGTACTGAGGTTCTAAAAGAATTGTTGATAAAAATATTAAAAGTTAAAGAGCTGACAATGTTGGTGACATTGATGACCTTTTAGAACTGAAACAAGAGTGCTTGGTCAGTACATGACATTAATAAAGGTGAAATTATATCTGTACTAGGTAATCAAAATTGTAATGCCATCAACAGGGAACATAAAATTCCTTACTTCATGTTACCAGATGACAAAATTTCAGACTTGCCCCAAATGAAAGCCTTTGTAGACATCAAATTAAATGTCACTCAAAAAATAAGATTTTAATTAAATCGAAAGAAAACATAATGAGAAAAAACTGGTCATCTTATTCTTTTTTTTTTCTCCCGTAAGGGTCTTTAGAAATCAGGGTTGTGTGGTGAAGGGTTATTGCTTCACCAGACAGCCAAACTTTTGACATCCACATTGATAGCATTGCAGATGACAAATTTGAAGTGCTGCAAATGATGGGACTTGTCCTTGAGACGGTAGAAAACATCATGGGAAGACTTGAAAATGGTTGTTGGCAGCATTTTCTTCTTCCGTTACATTGTTTTTAAAAGCCTTCTTGGTCAGCATCCTGAGAGCACTGGTATAGTGTAGATTTATTACCTCATTACTGGGCTTCAGACTATTTGTGAGAATATTGAAGAATTACAAGTTTTTTCCACATCTATATTAATACCTTTACCCTTTTACCGAACCATCCTGTGTTTGAACCACCCTGTGGTCCATAACCCTTTGCTGCACAATTCGGAGTTTTAACGACCCCAAGGAAGAGGGTTTTTTAAAACATTGTGGGAAAAGGAGAAAATGCTGGTAACCAGCATTTTCTCGTTTTTGTCGTAATGTTTTCTACACTCCTGAGGAGAAATTTTAGTATTTGATTCACATGTACTTTGTTGCCAGCAAATGCTCTCAATTCGGAAAAATAACAAAAATTTGTGGTTAGGTAAAGGGTTTTGCTTTTCAACAAGTGTTGTTATAGCTTGATCTCCTATTCTCAGAAATAAATTCTACCTTTTTAAAGAAAAATCCATCATTTGATGATTATGATAATGATAATTTGTCAGTTGTGCAAATGCTTTAAATTTGAACCAGTCTAAACTTTTTTTCGTTTAATGCCAAGTTATTTTATTCTGATTATCCCCCTTTTTGTAACTGTAATAATAAAAGTACAGATATCTGATATCAATGTTTTTCATACTCTTTACCTGACATTAACATTTCAGACATGTCCATTTTGAAAGCATTTGCAGAAGACAAATCAACTTTGACTTACATAACATGTCTTTGGAAGGACAGGAGAACATCATAGAAAAAGGTGAAGATGATGGTCACCAGCATTTTCTCCATTTCAAACTATGTTTTCAAAGACCTTAAATTTCCAAGGGGATGTTAAATGACTGGACTGATTGGCACAAGCTTAATACTTCACTTTAAACCTTCCTTTGAACAGCTCTTGAACTTTTAGAACTTGGCCTTATAAACCTTCCTATGAATGTACTTTAAGAACTCCACTTAGCTCTTTAAAATTTTTGATTGGTTCAGTTTGAAAGTATTTGCAGACAATAAATTAAAGGTGGTCCAAATGATGAAATTTGTCCTTCATAGGGTAGATGACATTATGGGAGAAGGAGAAAATGCTGGTTACCAGCATTTTCTCCTTTACCCTCAATATTTTGAAAAGCTCTTTTCCTTAGGGTTGTTAAAACACTGTATAATTTGGTAATGGGCAAAGACCTTGGTTTTATTAAATCATTTAAAGAATGTTGATGCTAGTTTCTTAAATCGCAGCTCAAAATGTCAGCAGTTATTTTTTTTCATAGATAATCTGAATGTTCGGCATAATTTTTTAGTTTTCATTAATTCTCATTTCTCAGTCCTTGACTGATTGATTGATTAAATAGTGTTTTATGTTGCTTTAACATTATTTCAATCATATCACTGCAACAGCTCACATGTTCATGCATTTCCTGGGTTTCAGCTGTACTAGGCTAGGGCTCTGAAGTGTCTAACTCAAGGACATTCCCATGACAAAACCAGAGTATCCAATCAGACTCAAATTTAGGGCCTCCAGGTTGCGAGTCCTATTCTTTACCACTGAGCCGGGCAGGAACCTTGAATAGTCCTTGAATAAAATCAAGAACAGTACACCTTGCAAGGAAGAAATTCATGAACTATATTCTTGAAACTTCAGGCCTATTTTTTAATTAAAGTTGCTCTTAAAAATCAGCCCTAAAGCCTTCTTTCAGAACTTTTAAACAAGAGCGGCAAATTGTCGCAAGATACGCCTGTCCCACCGCCAGTTGTCGAGGGGGGATAATAATCGTAAAGGGCAGGTAGAGGAAAATAGTAGTGCAGCAGAAATAATGTAAGTGATTGAAATAGGCATGAATGTCTCCTCTAATGTTAAGGAAACATGCATATAAAGTTTCAGGTCATTCCAACATGAAAAGACAAAGTTGTATTGTAGAAAAGCATGAAAAGCTGTTAAAAAATAAATAATGAATAGGGAATAATTCCAAAAGGGCATTAGGTAAGGTTACGGCTCCAGTGCATTGCACTTTTCGTAACTGCAACAAACGTGTTTACAAAGTCTCAAGTCAATTTGACTTGAGGTGACAAAGTTCCGTTCCTGACAAGCAAGAAATACTGTAACTAGAGGCGCTTGAGCGCCTGTATCGCTCCACAGGCCTGATATTTCTATAATGGCAAAAGGAAGTTTTTAACAATTATCATTCAATCCTGCATTTTAGCTCACTGAAGAAACAATTTGGTAGACAACCACCATAGGAACTTACCTGCAAAACAACAATGAAATCCAATGAATAGTTTTAGAGAAGAAATTTTTCAAAGATTTTACTTTATACCATAAAAGGAAAATGAGTCTCCCATAAAAGCCATGTTTTTTGACAGATCTTTTTTTTTTTAAGGAATTCTGTAAACCTGTATCTAAGGAACATTCCTGCAAAATATTAATGCTACTTAATTAGCAGTTTGGGAGGAGAAGATTTTTAAAGGTTTTTTACTTTGGTTGCCATGGCAACCAGAATTCTTCATGGAACACAATTATTTGAAGGAATTTGAAAGAGAAAAATGTGAAATTTGGTAAAAATCCAGTCAATAGTTTCTGAGGAGAAGTTTTTTAAAGAAAAAGTTTACGGACGCACGCACGGACGGACGGACGAACGAACGGACGCACGCACGCACGACGGACACAACGCCATGACAATAGCTCGCTGGCCTTCGGCCAGTGGAGCTAAAAATGAAGATCAAAGTGGAATTACTCAAAATCCGCACTAGGTAGAGTTATTGTTCTTGCGCACTGTACTCCGTAATATTGCAACAAACATGCATACCAAGTTTGAAGTTGTTCTGACTTGAGATGACAAAGTTATATTCCGGACAAGCACTAAATGCTGTAAATCAAAGGGAAATAACTCAAAGACAGCATGAGGTAGAGTTACAATTCTTGCACACTGCACTTCCAAATATTGCAACAAATAAGCATACCATATTTCAAGTCATTCCTACTTAAGATGACAAAGTTATGCACTGGACAAGCAAGAAATGCTATAAAAATGAAGATCAAAGGGGGAATAACTCAAAATTCGTGCTAGAAGAGTTAGGTTTCCTATGCACTGCACTCCGTAATTTTTCAACAATCATGCATACCAAATTTGAAGATGTTCAGACTAGAGATGACAAAGTTATATTCCGGACAAGCAGAAAATGCTGTAAAAATGACGATCAAAGGGAAATAACTCAGACAGCACAAGGTAGAGTTATGGTTCTTTCGCACTGCACTCCGTATTATTGCAACAAACACAAATGCCAAGTTTCAAGTCAATCGGACTGGAGATGACAAAGTTATGCTTTGGACAAAGAACTGGCCGCCGCCCACCCGCTCGGACACCCGGCTGCCCCATAGGGGTCCGTAGTTTGACTCCTGTCACCCATAGACTAAAACAAGGGATTTAACTGTATGCAGCCCGTTACTCGCCCCCAGTTACAAGAAAACAACGTATCTTTTCTACCCCATCAGTTATTCTCCTAATTTTTTCTACAGCTGAGAGCTAAAACATTGAGTGAGTTTACAAGTTCGAGCAAATGTATCAGCCAGACTGCATTAGCCTCTGACAAAAAGTTGTGTTTTTCTGGTAGAAAAATGTTTTAGCTCTCAGCTGTAAAAAAAAAATAGGAGAATAACTGATGGGGTAGAAAAGATACGTTGTTTTTTTGTAACCGGGGGCGAGTAACGGACTGCATACAGTTAAATCCCTTGTTTATAATATATAGTCTATGGGTGCCAGGAATCAAACTACAGACCCCTATGGCCCGCCTGGACGCCTGTATGCCATGGGTGATCCCATAATACATCCCGTCTTCGACGGGCGTATAAAAATCTTACATTGTTGTTTATAAACATTACAGGTTCTTAAATTGGTATTACACTTTTAATGACGATGGGTAAATGAGCTTTTGATGAATTACAATTTGAGAGTTCATGAAAGATGAATCAACTTGATTTCATGAACTGCTCATCAAGTACTTTCATGTATTGATTGATTGTATGGTGTTTAACGCCATTTTCAACATTATTTCAGTTATATCGCAGCGGCCAGTGCACCTATCCATGCTTTCCTGGAGTCTCTTTTACCAGTACTCCGCACAATTTTCTTTCCAAGCCACTGGCTGCTTTCCCACATAACCATCGTCGAAACAATAGTCGGTGGGAGAGGAATGAATCCTGTCGCAATGACTATCATCAATCCTCAGAAAGAAATTGGCCGAGCCAGGGATCGAACTACTTTCATGTACATGCTGATAAACGTTTCATGGACAATTCATGAATGTTTATCAACAGTTTATGAATAGATTCTTGAGAGGGAAGTTTTTGACAAAGTTCTTCAAAAAAAGTGTTAAAAATCTGGCCATTTTGTTTTTCAAGAATAGTTAGAAAATTATATAAAAGAAACGCTAAATTGGTTCTTTGTAGGCCTTCTAGAGCAAGGTAGTTCTCGAACACTGTTTTTCAAGTATAGTCATAAAAATAAGCTCTTGAACTGGTTCAAGAACTTGATGGTTCTACAATCTTGCCCATTGAGAACCAGCTTTCAAGCACTGTTTATCTAAAATTTGCATATGAGCAAGGGTTTTATGTAAATAGAAGTGTTTTTCCTCTGCTTTTATCCAAAACAAACCCTTAAAGAGGCCCTTGTACTCATTTTCAGCCAGTTTTAACTCATTTTGTCTTTATTTTATCAAACTATAGTCATTCTTATACCTTCATGCCAAATAGCGAGCCTGACGGTTGCAAGGTTGCTTAGATTACGGTCGATAGAAAATGCATTTCGCTGAGTTGCTGCCTTCCATGTAAACAGACTCGTCGTTTCCTGTTTTTGAATCGAAGATTTCGATGTATCCGTTATACACTCGGGTAGATTCGTTTGAAGATCATGCATTCTGTCACGTGACTATATTTGACCTTCGCCCTGCATCTAATGAGGTAAACAAAGGAAAATGGAGGCTTCTCTGTTGCAGCCTCGATTTTCAGACGGAGGTCGCGACCTATATGCAAATTACAACGTATCCGACTCCAGGCGGAAACCAACGATAAATTTCCTTGACGCACCGCCATTGTTTACAGCTTCGATCGTCAGCCAGTTTTCTTCTGACCAATGTTCGGTTTTTGATACAAATCTCTGTGTTTCTTTTTTTTCAATTACACCATATATGTCAGTAATTTATCCATGTTTACACAATGGACTGATTTCTGTACCATTTTGATTTGTTTGAAATTTAACAGCGTTTTTGCTTACCGGCTGTAGACAGGCATCTTTAATTAACTCATCCACCCATGAAACAAATTTGCAACAGATAAATTTGAAAAGGACATAAGAAAAAACTGGAAAATAAGCAAGATTTGTTTTTACAAACCATTCCTCCTCCTATTACCAAAATATTTTTTCCATATCAATTATAATTTAACTCTATACCACATGTTCAAATTTTAGACTAATCTAATTTGAATCCATTTTGAGAGAACAAATTAAATGTGGCTCAAATTATTGGATTTCACTTTGAAAGAGTAGAAAACAATTCTTAGAAAAAGGAGAAAATGCTGGTTACCAGCATTATCTCCTTTTCCAAGAATGTATTCATGAGCCATCTTCCTCGCAGTTATTAAAACACAGGACCGTGTGGTAAAGAGTTACAAGTTGTTCTTCCCAACTTCAAAAGCTTTTTGCCTAGCTATTTGATTTCCTAGAAAACATTAGTCTACAATTGTAGAAAGGAACAAATGGTTCTTTTGCATGGCAATGGGTCAGTTGATATATATCAAAGTTAATTTCTAATCCAGTTTTGTTAAGTGCACAGAAGTCACTAGAATATATATAACACCTGTTCCAGGAAGCATGAATTGATTGTCCCTACAAACTGCTTTATAAATCATATTAGCTCTTTCCTTACCATAGCTGGCACATGAAGCTTTTGGAAACAGTGTAGGTGAGGATCAGACTGCAAAATATGTGACCTACACTGTCCACTACCTTATTCTGGATCATGACAGAACTGTCTCTTCATGCTACAGGGGATTTATGCATCAAGGTCTTACCTTTTCTATTACAAACCCGAGTTCAAACCACTTGGAGGAAGGATGCATTTCATAAAATTGTGGGAAAAAGAGAAAGTGTTGGTTAGAGGCATTTTCTCCTCTTTCGGTGTCTATTTTCTAGCTGCCACAGTGTTTTCAAAAGCTACCTGTCGCATGCAAATCACTTTTTGTCAACTCGAGGGCCAAATAAAGCAGAGGAAACCTTCATTAGGTAAAACAGACCTAGATACTATAATTTCAAGATTGCTTTCCTCATAATAAACGGCTTTACAATAGATCCAGGATAAGCCTGCATATTTGTCTGAAACTACTAC
Organism: Hippopus hippopus; assembly: GCA_946811185.2. NCBI lineage: Eukaryota > Metazoa > Mollusca > Bivalvia > Cardiida > Cardiidae > Hippopus > Hippopus hippopus. Next base: position 24,233,210 of record OX328099.1, read on the forward strand.
AAGAGCAACTACTAGCATTCAGCATTGTAAAAATCTTTGGCCTTTTGTCAGACAAACTGATAGCTTATGTAGACAACATAAATCTGGCTTAAATAATGGGATTTGTCTTTTACAGGGTTGGATGAAAAAAATTGTTAAAAAAAAAAAACTTCATGCTCAGGTGAGCTAAAAGTAGGAAAAATGCTGGTTAAAGTATTTTTTCTTTTTTCCACAATGTTTTTAAAAAGCTATCTTCTTCAGAGTCAACAAAATATGGGATTGTTTGGTAAAAGTAAAGTAAATGTAGGTCAGAATATAAATCTGGTTTTTGATCTACATTTCTCAGTGCTCTGTGGTACTCAAGTACTAATTCCAGACAGAAGGACTTTTCACATCCATGAACTTAAGGAAGCTTAGAACACATTCAGGTAAAAAAGGTGGACTTTATTTGTTAGCCCCTTACCAAAGTATTCAGTCTTTTTACAACCTTGAAAAAGTTGGCTTTCAAAACACTGTGTGAAAAGGAGAAAATGCCTGTAACCAACATAGAAAATAATAAAAAAGTAACTTGTTTGACCCTTAATCACACAATCCCGAGTTTTAGCGACCCTGAAGAAGACGGCTTTTAAAAACATAGTAGGAAAAGGAGAAAATGCTGGTAACTAGCATTTTCTCCCTTTCCCACTATGTTTTCTACCCTATCAAAGTCAGAAATCATCATTTGAATTACATTTATGTTGTCTCCTGCAAATTCTTTCAATTAAGTCGAGTCCAAAATTTTGTTGTTTGGTATTGGAATTAAAAGTATGGTTTATAAATGCATTAGCATTTTCTTTTTTCTAGCCCCGAGCCCAGTAACTCTGCCGGTAACGTACAGGACTTGAGACCATGGGGATGTTTGTTCAACCCCAAGCTCGGTCAATTTCTTTCCAAGGTTTGATGAAAGTCATTGTGACAGAATTTGTCCCTCTCTAACAGAGATAGTTGCTTTGTAAAAAATATTGTGAGAAGAATGTGTACCACTAGGAAAAACTCGAAGAAAACATGGAAAGGTGCACTGGCTGCTGCAATGATAAAGTTGGAAAATGTATTAAACAACTTTCTAGCCCACTGAAAAGGGTTTGAGGCTTTATACAGGACCAAAGCTGTTTTTGGCCCTGAAACGCTTTTGGGACTGAAGTTCCAGAGAGATCTCCATATTATACAGCTTCACATAATGAAACTTAAAACATCCTCCCCTCTGTCCATCTAGTCAAGAAAACACTGTGACAAATGTTAACTCTTTCACAAACAATACTGTATTCAACACCCCTCAGGGAGGACTCTTTTGAAACAATAGTGGATAAAGGAGAAAATGAACATAACCAGCACTTCCTCCTTTTCCAACCATGTTTGCTACCTGTTAACCCTTTACCACACAATCCCCAGTTTTAACGACCCTGTGGAAGAAAGCTTTTAAAAAAAAATTACTTTGGGGAAAGGAGAAAATGCTAGTAACCAGCATTTTCTCCTTCTCCCAAATTGTCCTCAACCCTATCAAGCGCAAATTTTGTCATCTTGAGCCACCTTTAAATTGTCATCTGCAAATGCTTTCAATTTGGAACAGTCTACAATGTTGTTGTTTGGTAAAGAGTTAAAAGACAAATCTTGTTGCCTGCAAATGGTTTACATTTGGATTAGTCTTGAATTTTATGTGTGATAAAGAAAAGATCATCTAAATTTTCCTGACTAACAACCAGAGAGCAAGTTGCTGTATTCAGTTTCCAGACAGCTAGAAACCCTAACTAGGTCAAACCCATATTTGGTTTCTCCGGATTATTGGGAAAAAAAAAGTGACTTCTCCATGAACGTGTTCCATGATCACAGGGACGGTGACAGTGTATCGAGGTCAATCCGCGTCAAAATCAATTACAAGATCCTTCACTTCCCTGGCTGTCCTCCTGATTCTTGCAAATCTTTACACTGGTACAGATGACACTTTTTTTTTTAGACTTGTCCAAAGTGCAAGCATTAATATTGCAGATGTGATTCAAATGGTTAGCTTTTTTTCTCTGAAAGGGTAGAAAACATTGTGGGAAAAGGAGAGAATGCTGGTAACCAACATTTTCTCTTTTTCCCACAATTTTTTCTAAGGCCTTGTCCCTCAGGGCTGTTAAAACAACCAATTTTCTGGTTAAGTGTTCAATGGAATAGGACAGTTTCCTTTTTTTTTTGGGGGGGGGGTGGGGGGGGAGGAGGGGTAATTCAGTTTTACAAAGGAACAGTTATAGAAGAAGCAGACAGTGTATCAAAGGTCACAGAGTAGATTCTGTGCAGTCTGATCTTGATCTAGGCAATATGCCACATTCCCTTGAGTGATTCCAGAAGAAGCTATGAAGATAAATAATGTTATTGCAACATGCTGTAGATCTAGTCCTCCAACTTACCAAGTACATGTATTTACTTCTAACAAAATTAACATATCGGTAAGGTAGTAGCTGTTTTTTTTTTTTAAACATACAGCAGGTAAATTGTAGATTTATTGAAATTCAGTAAAAATATATTGATAAAATATGAACTATCAGAATAACTTAAGTCATAGAAAGTTTCCCTTTACATCATGGACAAGATTTCATACATATCACTTGATTATCATTGACATAAACTTTATATTGCCAGCTGAAACAAAATTGTGACACATGAATTTAGGATAAAATGGAATTTAGGAATATGTAACTTCATAAAAGGACACAGACTAAAACTAGATTTGCTTCATAAAGTCTGCTGGTTAAATTTCCAGAATGTTGTGAGTATTCAATGACCCTTGACCAGTTGACAACAACTTTAGATTCCTCTGTTGTGAAAGAACTTGCTGACAACAATTCTAACTAGGAAAAAAGAACAGGATTTATCTGTGAAAGGGTATTAAAAATAGAAGGAAAAGGAGAAAATGCCGGTTACCAGCATTTTTGCCTTTTCCAACAATGTTTTCAAACGGCATGGTTGTTTAAGTATTGGGATTGTGGAATAAAGGGATATTCTTGTCTGGGTCTATATTTTATGGCTTGACTGGTTTCCTGTCACTAAGATTATGGACATTACTAAAGTGTACTTCCATTACCCATAATGCCTATATCTGAACTCTGGAAATGTATTTTATCTGGTAAATAGGACATTATGTCGTCCAATACTGCCTGCTTTCCTGAACCACTCCTGATTACTTGACGATCTGTGAACTTTAGAAGGCTGACATTACACCACTAAACTTTCTGTGAACTTCAGGGTATGTATTCACCAACCATTCTTGATTTCTTCCCAAGTCTAATTCTAGAGACTAATGTAACTTTTGATTGGCTAAACCATTTGGCTTCAAATTTCGTAAATTCTTGAGAACTGGACTAAGAATGTTTTTCAGAATGGTTGATGAATACTGGCCCGTGGCTAAGATTATTACACCTTGAAGGTTTGCTACCTTTTGTAAGCTTATTTTTCTGTTATCATACATTGATAAAACCCTCAGAGTGTCAATAAACTCAACAGACATTTTCAGACTAAAAAATAACAACCAAATAATTGCAAATTTCACGGTAGCTCTTGTCTAGAATGTCTCAGCAAACCTAACAGTGCAGATCAAAGATCAGACTGCATGTTGTGTGCAGTCTTACCTTAATCTACACTGGCTGCAGGCATATATACTGTACTGTCTCTTTTTCAAGCCCTTGTGGGCGTTTCATTTTCCAAAAGGGGAGGGGTAGTGATAAATAGAGGTGAAAAACATACACTTTTTGGAGGACCATTGTAACATTGCCATCCAGGTTTTAATCAGTGCCAACTGGGAAGAGATCACCATGTGAGATACCAGTTGTATCATATGCAGACTATCAATTTTACCTGCAATCATGTTCATTTGGACTTTAAATAGCATTTCCCTATTTATAAGAGACACAAATCTTTGATACTTACCGGTACTCTTTCTTTAAGTTCTTCCAATTTAGTTGACAAATTTTATGTCAGGGGAAGTTTATAACATTATCCAAAGTGTATGTATATTTGTATATTTTTGGATAGTCAGGTGTTAATGACATTGATGTGTGAGAAGAAATGAGGATAATGTTGATGTCGTTAGTTTATTCCAGCTGATTTATTCAACTTTATTAATTGATTGGCTGTCTGGTAAGCATTTTTTTCCAAAGAAAAAATGGGGGGGGGGGGGTTCAATTAGAGTCATTACTGTAGCTGTGAAAGTGTTTTTCTGTAACTAGTAAAGAAAATGTTAAACTTCTTGAACTCAGAGCATTTGCAGATGACAATAAACATTACCAAATTAATGTGAGTAATCTCAGAAAGGATAGAAAACATATTTTGACAAGAGGGCCATAATGCCCCTGGAGTCACTCACCTGAGCCTTTTGACCAAACATGATCCATTTTAAACCTCTTTCCAGATGATATAACAAACTTCTAACAAACTTGGATTGAAACTTTGGCCTCTAGCTTGTACAAAAACTTTTTCTTGACTCATCCAAGATATTTGTCATCAAGAAAAAATATTTTGACCAAGTTTCACGAGTATTGAACTTAAATTGTGGCTTCTAAATTGTATAGAAGGTTTTTCTTTGATTTGACCTAGTTTTTTACCCGACATGACCCATTTTCACACTCGTTTAACCCTTTCCCACACAATCACAAGTTTTAACAACATTTATGAAAAAGGCATTTGAAAAAAATTGTGGGGAAAAGGAGAAAATGCTGGTAACCAGCATTTTCTCCTTTTTCCACAATATTTTCATAGACATATTTCAGTTTTTGAGTCACATTTAATTTGTCATCTGGAAAAGCTTTCAATGTGGACCAGTCTGAAATTTCGTCATCTGGTAATGAGTTAAGATGTTATCAAGACAAACATTCTGACCAAGTTTCATGAGTATTGGACTGGAGATTTGGCCTCTAAATCGTACACAAGTTTTTTCAAAGATTTGATCAAGTGACCTAGTTTTTCATCCAACATGACCCATTTTCACACTCATTTAAGATGTCAAGACAAACATCCTGACCAAGTTTCATGAGTATTGGACTGAAGATGTGGCCTCTAAAGCATACACAAGTTTATTCAAAGATTTGATCAAGTGACCTAGTTTTTCACCCAACATGACCCATTTTCAAACTCGTTGGAAAATATTATCAAGGCAAACATTCTGACCAAGTTTCCTGAGTATCGGACTAAAAATGTGGCCTCTACAGCGTACACAAAGTAAAAGTTGACGACACACGATGGACGCCGGACACAGCATAATCACAAAAGCTCACCTTGGGCACTTCTTGCTCAGCTGAGCTAAAAAGGAGGTAAACCAGCTTTTCTTTTTTTTTTTCACAGTGATTTCTACCTTTCAAAAGACAGATTTCATCAACTGAGTCAATTTTACATTATCGTCTGCAAATGCTTTAAATCTGGACAAGTCTAACATTTTGTTGTTTGGTAAAGAACCCATCTGTCACTGTTGTACTAGAAAATCAGTTGCCTGAAGGGGGGATAACAGAAAAATATGTACTTACAATGAGCATTTTTTCATCCATTCTAAGAAGGAGTTTTCCAGAAATTCCTTGTTCTCTGAACAGCTCCGCATATCTATACAGGTTTAGGGCAGCCATTAGGTCTATAATATTCTGTACAGTCCATTGGTCTAGTGGCTGAAAAATACACATTTTTTTTTTTTTAAATCTTAACCCTATACCAACTTTTAATGACCCTGAGTAAGAGACGTTTTGAAAACATTGTGGGAAAAGGAGAAAATGCTGGTAACCAGCATTTTCTCCTTTTCCCGCAATGTTTTCTACCCTATCAGAGAACTCTTCCACCATTTGAGCCACACTGAAATTGGTCTCAATTTGGACCAGGCTAAAATTTTGTCGTCTGGTCCAGGGTTAACACATTCCCATACGACACATTGTAGATGGCAAAATTCAAGGCATCTACTGATGGCAATTTAGAAATGAACATAAATGAGTTGAGGTTCTCTGATTGAATAGAAAACATTGTGGGAAAAGGAGAAAATGCTGTTTACTAGCATTTTCTCCTGTTTCCATAATGTTTTTTTTAAAAGCTTATTTTCTTCAGGGTTGTTAAAACATGGGAATATTCGGTAAAGGGTTAAAACAGTCCTATCAAATGATCCCCTGTTTTAATAATTCTAAGGTGTATGAAAATGAGAAAAAATGCTAGTAACCAGTACTTTCTCCTTTAGCTACCATGTTTTCTACCCTTTACAAGACAAATACCATCATTTGAACCAGGTTTATTTGTCATCTGTCACATACTCCTTAAATGGACCAGTCAAAAACTTTCGCATCTGCAAAAAGTCAACACTTACAATGCTTACTGAATAAATCTGTCTTGTTTCATGGGCTAAAAAACTCCAATTCCTATTGCAGATTCTTGGTCTTAGTTTGGAGATCAGAGCACATCTTCTCTGCAGTCTGATCTCATCTACACATTCCACAAAACTAGCAAAACTATTATAACTTCCCTTAACACTCATAAATAAATCTGAAAATACTATTAACTCTTTACCAAACAGCAAAATCTTGGACTTGTCCAAATTCAAAGCATTAGTAAATGGAAAATTAAATGCTATTCAAAACATAAAATTCGTCTTTAAAGGATAGAAAACATTGTGGGAAAAGGAGAAAATGCCGGTTACCAGCATTTTCTCTCCTTTTCCCACAATGTTTTCTTCAGGCATTATTTCTTCTGAGGGTCGTGAAAACTCTGGATTATGTGTGCAGAGCCCCAGTAGCTCAGTCGGTAGTGTGCAGGACTTGAGAACGGGGTTATGGGTTCAATCCCTGGCTCGGCCAATTTCTTTCTGAGGATTGATGATAGTCATTGCGACAGGATTCATTCCTCTCTCACCGCTGACCATTGTTTCGACGATGGTTATGTGGGAAAGCAGCCAGTGGCTTGGAAAGAAAACTGTGTGGAGTACTGGTAAAAGAGACTCCAGGAAAGCATGGATAGGTGTACTGGCCTCTGCGATGTAACTGAAATAATGTTGAAAATGGCATTAAACACCATACAATCAATCAATCAATCTGGATTATGTGGTAAAGGGTTAATAAAATCAGAATTTAAAATAGATATAAATACTGTCTCCTTCACCCCTTTCCCACCCCACAAATTTTACACTCTCCTGAATTCAAAACATCAGCAAACAAAATTTTAAATTTAATACGAATAAGCCTAAGTCTCAACCAAACAACAAAATTTGAAATTGAAAGCTTTTGCAGATGACAAATTTAACGTGGCTCAGATTGTGGAATTTGTCACTGAAAGGGTAGAAAACATAGTGGAAAAAGGAGAAATTGCTGGTTACCAGTATTTTCTCCTTTTTCCTACGATGTTTTCAAAAGGGTTCTTCTTCAAGATAGATTGGTTTTTTTTTTGGTCCAATATACATCACAGTCAGACTACACAGAATGTGCTGACTGATCTTGAATCTACACCATCTGATATTTTTGAGGTACTGTGGAGGAAATGGATGAAATGTCAACATCTGAGTTGTTCCTTGTAACTAGCACTGAAAAGGTCACAGAAAAACAGGATTTTTGCCTTCATTGACTCAGTCCAAAACTGCCTGCATTCATATCATAAACCATGCTATGTGAAAAGGGGGCTTTCTGCATTGACAAAAAGTATCGACCTAGGTCAGCCTGCACAGTCTGTGCAGGCTAACCTGGGCCAACACTTTTTGCTACAGTTCAGTTTTCTGCATATCAAAGGACCAGTTTACCTCATGATTCATAAGGTTGTTTTACAAAACTGATTTTATGGATCTATAATCTGTGATGACTTGGTTTGTATAATGCAAAACAGAGATGCATTAAGCCCCCTTTTGTCAGAGCATGGCTCAATTATAGTAGTGAACCCCTCTAAATATTATTCACTATGTCCAAGAACAAATTTGCAGGAGACATAGCAATTCGTAGCAGACAATTTTGAAAAACAACCTGGCTAAAAATGGATAACCAACATTAATCATGATAAAATATTAAAACACAGCTAACAACATCGTAGCAGAGGGACAACATTGCTTGTTTCCATTCTTTCCTATGTTTCAAATGTTTTCTTAATGAAAACAGCTCAGTCTTTGGAGAGAGAAAAAAAAAGCCAATTAGTGACAGCCATTCATGGTCACTGCCTACTTAGAAATAGGAAGTAAATACTTAAATAACTGTTCTATTTCGGAAATGATTTGAAAAAATAACTTCCTGGGCTGGACTGATTATTGCAACCTTCATCTGTACTGCCTCTTTTCCTCATAAAGTAAATGACTACAAACTTTCCTTAACCCTTTACCACACGGCAAAATTTAAGACCTATCCATATTGAAAACATTTGCAGATGACAATTTCATAGTGGCTCAAATGACGCAACTTTTCTTTGATAGGGTAGAAAACTTTGTGGGAAAAGGAGAAAATGCTGGTTACCAGTATTTTCTCCTTTTCCCACAATGTTTTCAAAAGGCCTCTTCTTCAGGGGTGTTAAAAGGCGTCATTGTGTGGTAAAGGGTTAAATAGGAAAGAGCTACATTTTGTGTAAAAAAATAACAGTTACTCCATTTCTGATGTGGAGAATCCATGAGACTACAGTATTTTGATGCAGCTCATGGACGAATTATCCATGAACAAATTGTAGTCAGGTAAGTTTGTTTTCCTAAATAATATTGAGTCATGCATCTGCAAAAACGTATTGACCCAGGTCAGCCTGCGCAGCCCACAGATTAGTATTTTGCAGATAGTATTATGCGTAAACTGCTTATTTTTATACATTCATGTCGCGAAGAAAAAAAGATCCCTTCTTGATAGTATCCATTGGGAGTACCAGTATTCTTATCGCTGGGAGAAATAAGTGCTTTGTTACAGGGGCACATTAATTTTGCTTGACAGTATTGATCTCTAAAGATAACTGTTTTACCATGTAGGGTTAATGGGTGCATTTGGCCCATTTGTGCAATACTAAGTCAGCTTTTTTCTCCACCTCATGTTTAGGGGTCCCTCAGATTAGATTCCAGACTTCTGCCATTTTTTCCGTAGAACTGATTATAGTTATTGCAGCAGGATTCATTTCTCTCTCACCTCTTCACAGTTTTGATGATATTTATGTGCGAAAGTAGCTGGTGGCTAGGAAAGAATGTTGAGATGACAACCTTTAGACTTTTCAAAATTATTAGGGCATTTGCAGATAAAATCAAGTTGTAACACAAATACACAAATAATGATGATTACTGACCCTGGAAGGATGGAAAATGTGGGACCCCCCCCCCCCCCAAAAAATATGGTTATCATCTAATTTTGGAGTGTCAATTAGTGCATTGTAAATAGGTTTGGTATTTAATTCTGTCTAGAACATCAGCTCTGCATCCAATGCACCTATCTATGCCTTCCTGGAGATCTTTTTAACCAGCAGCTCACATAACTCTCTTACCAAGCCATTGGTTGCTACTCCACATACACATCGTTGAAATAATGTTCTGAGCTGTGATAGAAATGGTTTCTGGCTGAATCCCTGTCCAGTTGACTATCATAAATCCTTGAAAATGGGTTTGGCTATGCTGGGATTCGATCTCATGAGTCCTGGATTATGGTATGGACTTTCCTTGCAGTCCATAGTATAATAGCCATACAATGTAGTTGAACAGTCTCATGTTAAAGAATCATTTTTTCTTAGAACTCAGTGTCTGAAGTTTGGCATTGCCTAGGTTCTTTTTACATAAACTGTTTACCAAACGACAAAACTTTAGACTGATCCAAATTGAAGCATTTTCAGACAACAGAATAAAATGTGATTCACATAAAGGAGTTTGTCTCTGAAAGAGTGAAACCAATGTGGGTAAAGGAGAAAATGCTGGTAACCACAATGTCTCAAAATACTTTCTTCTGAGGGTATTTAAAACTTGCATTGTATGGGAAAGGGCTATCCCTACACATACAAACTAAACAATACACTGGTAAACATTTTCAGTCAAGTAAGAAAGACCACCATATGGCTTGCAACACATGAAAAGGGGCATTTGGACATTTGCGTAATGTGTCATCTCTGATCAATGCCTGCGCAGTCCGCGCAGGCTAATCCGAGACGGCACTTTACATCTACATTAGATTTTGTTCTTCAATAGACTTGCGCAAAACAGAAAATTAGCGAAAAACGGAAAGTGTCGTTTCGAATTAGCCTGCGCGAGCTGCGCAGGTTGATCTGAGACGACACTTTACGCAAATGTCCGAATGCCCCTTTTCGTGCATTGCAAGCCATATGGAAATTCAATTTCTGCGACTCTCAACTTTGTGATCAGAATATCTAACAACTTATTGATTGAATGGAGTTATACAACACTTTCACCATTATTTCAGACATATTAACATGACAGCTCACTTATTCATATATTCCTGAGTTTTAGCTAGTTCTAGGTTTGGCTCTGAGGTGTCTTACCCAAGAACAACCTCAAACAAAACCCAGTGCATTGAGTGTGAATAATGTCCAATGTCTCTGGGGCATCCCTCACCACTAAGTCAAACAGGACACCAAAATTATCTAAAAAAAAAAAATTTTAAAAAAGTATACCAAAGAAGAGAATGCATACTGTGCTGTCTGATCTTTATCTTCAATGCCAACACAGCAAACAAAATGTACTTTGAGTCCTAAAGTTCTGACCCTTCACAAAATAATCCTTGTTATAACAAACCAGAACAGGATTGGTTTTCCAAAACCGCATGGCAAAAAGAGAAAATGAATTTTCTCCTTTTCCAACAATGTTTTCCACACCTACATGAGCAAATCACGTCTGTTGCACAACATCAGTTTTTGTACTCTCAAACTACTTTAAGTTCTTCAGATGAGTATAAAAATTCTGTTAATTTCTGCAATAGGGTAAATGAAGCCTAGTCGGATCTATTTCTGTCACAAAGTTTATCATAACAGATCTAGATAAATCTTTCTTAATTGAAAAAATAAACCCACACAAAAAAAACACAAGGTATACTGATAAAAATAACTATTCAACCTGCCAAGATCATATTATTAAACTCCCAACCCTATACCAAATAATCCAAGCGTTAAACTATTCTGGGGAAGAGAGCTTTAGAAAATGTGGGAAAAAGGTAAACATGCTGGTAACCAGGATTTTCCCCTTTCCCCATGATATTTTCTACCCTTTGGAAGACAAATCCTATACATGTATTTTATCATCTGGGAATGGACAAGGCTAAAATGTTGCCTTTTGTTAAAGAGGTAACTCTTTACCACACAATCCCGAGTTTCAACAGACCTGAGAAATAAATGTCACAGGATGTATTAAATGTAATGTGTCGTCATGTTTTTGTGTTTGTGTGTCGTCATGTTTTTGTTTTTGTATTTGTTAGAATTCACCTTCATATATGTCATTTTTTGTTTCATTCCATTTTGCCTTCCAGGGCCTCATTCCAATCATTCTAAATTATGTAAATTAGGGCCTCATTTTTTCTTTCATGCACGAGTTCCCCGTGCCTGTTTTGTATACGTCCCGGCTCTGCTTACCCACTTCTGCGCAGTCGTTTTTGAACCTTTCAGTTGTCAGGTCATTCTGCTCCTGCGCCTAAGCTATAACATAGAATTACTTTATTTAGAGAGCCGTTTCGTCTGCATTTCAGCCCAGAACGAGAACCCCGAGTAATACTAGACTCGTGACATTGGTGGCCAGTGTAACGTTTTCGGGCCGGTGAAGGCTTGGCGGCTGTGGCCATTTCTCCACAAGCGGACATCCCTCCCGCTGGTGGTGACCTTTCTCGACCCTACTATCACCAACATTCGGAACCACTTCTTAGCCATCCGGAAGTTCACGAACTAACGTCAAGACAGTATCCGACAATCGCCGAACATCCGGAAATAGTGCAGCCGATCTGAGCTGAATTAAACTTTTAGCGTATTTATCCCTATTCTCATCTATTCTTATTCAAGTCTGCCCTTAAACTTTAATTGATATTTGGGCATTTCTTTTAAGTCACTTAAAATGAAAAAGTGAATTACTCCTGGGACTTTGACAACTCTGTTTACCTTGGAACAAGCAAGCGTTTAGTGCACACAGACTGAGAGTACTTACAGTACCCGTTAGCCTTTGTTTATTTGTGTACACTTTGCAAACACAATTTCCCGTGCTGTTTGTGCTCATGTTTAATTGAAGATCTAGTCGTCTGCTGTGTATTTACAAACTTTAGAAGTTATAATAATTGAAAAAATTTGTTTGAAATTGTCAACTGTATTGTTTGATGTGAATTATTTGGAAACATTGCGACAAAAGCAATATTCACATTAGGGTTCGAGCTCAATTTGTATTCGTTTTGAGACATTGATTAACAAGAGTAACAACTTACTTGTTTACTACTTGTGTTTGTGGTTTACACTTTTCACTGATTTGTTTTATATTTGAAATCATTGTGAAAAAAGAAGCCTTTTGCAAACTTCTTTTTTTTTTTTCATATTTTTTTTTTAATTTTTTTTTTGATAGATGTAAATGTTGTGGATAGTTTTTTTCCCTTAGTACTTGTTTGAAAAAAAAAAATTTTTTTTTGAGAGAGTTTCAACTTTTTCTCACATTTTTTCCTTTTATGAATTAATTCAAATAGGAATTGGTGTTGAGAGAAAGATAGGTTAGTTGCCATTCATGTTACTTGTCTTTGTCATGGGTATTGTCTCCACTGATTGGTAACATTTAAGCACAAGATGTTTTTGACATAGACTTGGAAGTAGAACTGTTATAGTGCATTTTCAAGTCAGTGTTAAGCTGATGTGATCAAGGTCTTCATATCAACTTTGACAAATGTGTAGTTTTCTTCTATAACTGTAATTTGAATAATGCTTTGAAGAACACTAAATTTTTTTTTTGCAACAGGTAATGTGTGCTTGCACTTGAATTGAAATATTGTAGAAAAGGGAGTTGTTTGTGCATCATTGTTTTGGGATTATTTTACTGCAGCACTTTGTGTTAAAATGGTCTGCTTACATGGATGCACTGGCTATACAGGATTAATTTGTGGCATTTTGATTTTGTATGCATGTTTTGTGCTCTTTTCTTACATTTCATTTATTTTTTGCAGATCAATTGTACTTGTCTTGGTTCCATGTTGGTGATGGATCTACTTTACTAACTGAGCACTCACCTCATTGATCATCTTTGCACTGCCTAGTTTGCATAAATCTGCTGGTGAGCTAACACTTTCTCTTACTTAACCCTTCACACTTGTCGTACTTCCTTGCGTTGCCAAGACATGTTTGTTTAGTGATTTGATGTGATTATACTCAAAAAAAATTAGCATCATAGGACAGAGTATAGCAACTTAAAATCATAGTCATTGTCTCACATTCTTGGAAAAAAAAAAAGTTTAATCAACGCTTTCAGTTCCGGTAGAGGCTCTACGGTAAGACAGTGTGATACATACATTTCTTCTAAAAATTTAGTGATATCACAAGAATGAAATTCTTTTGATATTTTGGAATTCCCTTTATTGGAGCAGTCCGTAACTGAGTTCTTTAACAACTGAAAGTTGATGTCGGCACTGGTGTTTTTGTTGTTGCTGTTGTGTTTGTCACAATTTCATTGCATCATTATCTTAGCTAAGAGCTATACATCTTCCAGTATTTGTTACACACGTTTATTGAGAATGGCTGAAAGGGACATATCCCATAGTTCGGATGAGAATGAACTAGAATATTGCCTTAGAAGGGTAGTCCAGTCAGGGTACAGTATTGAATATACGCCTAGATCCTCAAGACAAGAGTCAAAACATGACCATGTTCAGTTTGGCACTCCAACACCTGTACGTTCAGCCTTGCGTGATTCTGTGCCCCCTCCTATTCTAACACCTGCTGGTCGGGTAGGTGACATGCCTGCGCAAAGAGCAGATATGCAGACGACCCGTTTTGATTTGGTGGCAAGAGAGAGGACTACAGATCAGTCTGCTGCAGACACACGTCCTCAGGGCCAGACCGATTTAGACTCCTATCTACCAAGTAGACCCCCTCCTCCTCTAAATTATGTTCCAAGTCAGAAATTCTTTGACCATCCAGTTGACACTTGTCCTCCGGACCAGACCGATGTAGACTCCCATCTACCATGTAGACCTCCTCCTTCTCTTAATTATGTTCCAAGTCAGAAATTCTTTGACTATCCATACCGTCGATCTTCAGCTTCTGGTCACAATTACCCTTTATACTCTCAAGACCAGTCCCCTATTTTAGATCAGCCGTCTTACACAACACGGCAGTCTCACCCGCTTAGTCCTTATCAGCAAACCTCTGCTTACGCTTTTCCCCTTGGAACCCAAAGGGTTCCAAGAATTTCGCAATTTTCAGGCGAGCAAAGGAAAGAGGACGTTGACTTCGAAGTTTGGAACTACGAAGTTAACTGTTTACTGAGATCTGGGTTGTATTCAGAGTTTGTTTTACTTGAGTCAATAAGATCAAGTTTGCGCGGAAAGGCTCGTTCAGTTCTTTTGTTTCTTGGAGAAAAGGCAACGGTGAGTTCTGTAATGTGTGAAATGCAGGCTATCTATGGTAATGCTGCCAGCTCTGAGAAGTTAAAGGAGAAATTTTATTCTGCATCGCAAAGCGATGGGGAATCTGTTGTTGACTACAGTTTGAGACTTGAGCACCTACTTAGCTCTCAAATTAATATCTCTCAAGAAGAGAAAAACAAGATGCTTTGCAACAAACTTTGGTCTGGGCTATGCAACAAAGAGTTAAAAAATGCAACCCGGTACAAGTTTGAAGGCACCAAGGAATATTCAACCTTACGCAGAGAGCTAAGGCAAGTGGAGCTTGATATGGGTAGTACTAAATCAAAGAAACAGATGTCCGTTTCTGTAGAAAACGATTCACTAAAGGGCAAAGTTGATAAACTAATTGAACTTGTCGCCTCATTAACTAGTAGAATTTCCTCCCTGGAAAATAACGTTGAAGCCTTAAAAAAATCTAGGTCTCAGTGGAAGGGTGTCAAAGACAAATCAAATGCATCAGGTTCTGCAGGGTCCTCTGCTCCCCAGAAGTCTGTTCAGCCAAACAAACCACTTCCTGCTACCCAAACCCCATCTTCAACCCCTTTAAACTCCTAGGCTCCTCCAGTTCAGGGTCGGATGGAGGTCAGCCGAAAGAAAACGACCCTTCTTCAATCAATCTTGTTGGTTGCTCAAATGAGACTTTTGTTAGCATCAATGGGAATAAGGTGAATGCGTTAATTGATTCTGGTTCCATGGTAACCACTTTATCGGAATCATTTTTCACAAAGCTAAGCCCAACTCCAGAACTTTGCAGTTTGACTGACTTCAGTGTGAAAGGTGCCAATGATGCTTCTATTCCGTATTCTGGATATGCTGTTCTTTCACTTTCTGTTCCAAACTTTTCATCAGAGACTGCGTCTGTTCCAGTTTTGATTGTGAAGGATACTGATTATTCAGCTTCGGTTCCTCTCATTATTGTTACAAATGTCATTTCATACTTTAAGCAAAATGGTGGCTGGGAAGTCCCTCAGGCTTCTCCCTGGTATCAAGCATTTTCTTCTCTACTGGATGATCGACCTTTTCCAGTTAAGTTGAATGGAAAGAGATCCGTCATATTGAAACCTTCGGAAAGCCGAACCATTTCCGGGTTTGTTAGAATAACTGGGGATATTACAGATGGTGTTGTTGAGGACAGCGGTAGGTCATTCATAACCTGCCCCCGTCTTGTATCAGTAGACACACGAAAAGCTTTTTGCAGGGTACCTGTTCGAGTCTGTAATCTGTCAGCGTCACCGCTCACAATAAGTCCCCGTAAGGTCATAGGCAATTTACACCAAGTGAACGTTGTCAGAGGTGTTGATCCTTTTGAAGAGACGAGTTCAGATTCAGGTTGCAACTCTGAAAAGAGTTTAGAAGAGTTAGGTATTTCTGTTCCCCATGATTCAGATATCCTGGCGGATAGACGTACAGAGGCTGTTGATCTCTTAGAGAGGTGGAAAGGAATTTTTTCATCAGGTTTCACAGACTTAGGCTGTACTTCGTTAGTTGAACATGAGATCAGACTTACTGATCCAAATCCTTTCAAGGATCCTTACAGGCGCATTCCTCCGGGGATGTTTGAAGAAGTTCGCGAGCATCTTAGAGATATGCTTGCAGCAGGTGCAATACGGGAATCAAAAAGCCCTTTTTCCAGTAATGTCGTCCTGGTCAGAAAAAAAGACAATTCTTTGCGTTTTTGTATAGACTACAGAAAATTGAATAGTCGTACTATTCTAGACGCATACTCCTTACCCAGAATTGACGAAACCATTGATTTTTTATCTGGCTCTTGTATATTTTCTGAACTAGACCTTCGTTCAGGTTATTGGCAAGTGAGCATGAAGGAAGAGGATAAACCTAAGACTGCTTTCTCTGTTGGCCCCCTAGGTTTCTATGAATGTAACCGGATGGCTTTTGGGCTCAAGAACGCCCCAGCCACTTTCCAAAGACTAATGGAACGTTGCATGGGCGAATTGCATCTTCGAGATTGCTTAATTTACCTGGACGACATCATTATCTTTTCAAAGGATCTTGACGAATATTTCTGTAGGCTTGAAGCCGTTTTTAAACGCCTGAATGAAGCTGGATTGAAATTAAAGGGTTCAAAATGTGAGTTCTTTCTTCCTCGAGTCAAATACCTGGGCCATGTGGTAAGTGGTCAGGGAGTAGAAACTGATCCAGAGAAGGTTTCTGCCTTGAAAGAGATTTCTGTCCCGAAGTCTTTGAAAGAACTTCGTAGCTTCCTTGGCTTTGTTGGGTATTACCGGCGTTTTGTGCCAAGGTTTGCAAACATTGCAAAACCGTTGACTGATCTCCTTGTTGGTCACTCCACGGGCAAAAAGGTACCAAAGAAAAGTGCTAGTCCATGGATATGGGGTCCAGAGCAACAAAATGCTTTTGATACCCTCATTGAAAAGTTGACCTCACCCCCTGTTCTCGCTTATGCAGATTTCAGGAAACCCTTTATAGTGAATGTTGATGCCAGTTCCACTGGTCTCGGAGCGGTGCTATATCAAGAGCAGGATGATGGCCAAGAGAGAGTCATTGCTTACGCCAGTCGTGGTCTTCGTTCTAGTGAACGCAATTATCCCGCCCATAAACTAGAATTTCTAGCTCTGAAGTGGGCAGTAGTTGACAAATTCAGTGATTACCTTTATGGCAACTCTTTCATAGTTCGCACTGATAACAATCCACTCACATATGTTCTTTCATCAGCAAAGCTTGATGCTACATCTCATCGTTGGCTTGCTGCTCTTTCAACTTTCAATTTTGGTCTTAAGTATCGTTCAGGTAAGACCAATATTGATGCCGATTTCCTGTCAAGGAATCCGCCAGAGGAGCATGTGGTGTATAATGATTGTGTTCAGGCTCTTTTTCACTCTGTCCTTTCTTCTCCAGAAGAAACGCCAGCTTTTGAATGTGTCTCCTTGTCTCAGATTGCAATTCCCCAGGAATCGTCTCCATTTTCAGACGTGAACTGGAAGGTCGAGCAACGTAAAGACAGTACTATTTCCAGAGTTATTGAGCTTGTTACAAGAGGTCATAAGCCTACTAAAAGGCTTATCTGCTTAGAGAGAGAGGAAGTCCGAAAATATCTTCGGGAGTGGCAGAATCTTTACCTTAAAGGTGACATATTGTATAGAAAAACGAAGGTTGGTGGATGTCTGGTTGATCAATTAGCTTTGCAGAGTCATTTTTTGGTCTTGTTTTAGCAGGTCTTCATGATAGCGTTGGACATCAGGGTATTGAGAGAACTTTGTCCCTGGTAAAGAGTCGTTTCTTTTGGCCTGGAATAGATTCAACTGTTGGGGACTATGTCAGGAAATGTCCTCGTTGCATTCGACGAAAGACTCCATCTTCTGTGAGTGCTGGTTTAGTCCCTATCCATTCAACATACCCCCTAGAGTTAGTGTGTATGGATTTCTTGAGTTTGGAGATGTCGAAAGGTGGTTATGAGAATATATTAGTTATAACCGACCATTACACTCATTTTGCTCAAGCTTTTGCAACAAAACCAGACAGCTAGGACCACAGCTAAGGTTCTTTTTGACAATTTCATCTGTCACTATGGGTTTCCCAGTCGTATTCACAGCGACCAGGGTCGCAACTTTGAAAGTTCTGTGATCCAAGAGCTTTGTAAGCTTGGCGGAATTTCAAAGAGTAGAACAACCCCTTATCATCCGCAGGGAAATGGAATGGCTGAGCATTTTAATTCTACTCTATTAAATATGCTTGGAACGCTCAAGGACAAGTCTAAAGAAAACTGGAAAGCCTTTATCCCTGCCCTGGTTCATGCATATAACTCAACCAAACATGAAACCACTGGTTTTACACCTCATTTTTTGATGTTCGGTAGACATCCTCGGCTGGCCCTTGATTCATTTCTTGGTCTCGACCCTGAGGGATTCAGTGGCACAAAAACGGAATACGCCCGTGACCTTAGGTCCAGACTGAACTTTGCTTACAAGGTCGCAAGTCGGGAGGCCAGAAAACAAGCCAAACGCCACAAAAAGCGTTATAATCTCCGGGTGAGACATTCAAAACTTGAACCTGGTGACCGTGTTTTAGTGCGAAATGTTGGACTGAAGGGTAAATGTAAATTGGCTGACTGGTGGAGTCAGGAAGTCTACACCGTGGTAGAGCAGCCAAATCCAGAAATTCCTGTGTTTGAGGTTAAAACAGAAGCCACAAATGCACCCTCAAAGCTCTTGCACCGGAACCTTCTTTTACCTTTTATGGGTCTTCCTGTAGAAGAACCCAATCTATCAGGTGATAAGTCCAATTCTCAGCAAATTTCATTGCCAGTGTCGGATAAGTATGTTATCCCAGCAAGAAGAAAAGGGTCGAATTTAAGGCCAGAGGCCCCACCTTTTGTTCCAAGGCGCACAACTCGGCCTTCTAAACCACCGGCTTGGATGGATAACCGTTGGAAATTTCTATGATTCACATTTTTAAGGCCATTGAAATACTTTCTGTGTTGTAGTTTTTCTTTTTCACTGAAGGTTCAGTGTTATTTTGACTGCCGTACTTTTCTACGTTATGTGGTGAGTACATATATCTTTTGAATCCTTTTCTGTCATCTTGAACGTTCACAGCATTTAAGAAAAGGGTTCCTGGAAAAAACATAACCATTTTCAGGAACATTTAAATTCACAATTTTAGGGTTAGTTAAATTAACGCTAACTACCTCATTGACTTTGTTTTTAATTAAGCAATGTTTCTATGTTTCAACCAATTTTTAAGGATACCTGTTAAATTGCTTATTCATTGTTCCTTACTGTAGAACTGGAGGCGTTGGTCGTAATTGGTGTCAGCCTAAAGCTCCCAATTCCAAGTATTTTCACTTGCCTCGTATGAGGTTTGAAATGTTGGGACGCCATTTTTCCGAGAGGGGAAGCATGTCACAGGATGTATTAAATGTAATGTGTCGTCATGTTTTTGTGTTTGTGTGTCGTCATGTTTTTGTTTTTGTATTTGTTAGAATTCACCTTCATATATGTCATTTTTTGTTTCATTCCATTTTGCCTTCCAGGGCCTCATTCCAATCATTCTAAATTATGTAAATTAGGGCCTCATTTTTTCTTTCATGCACAAGTTCCCCGTGCCTGTTTTGTATACGTCCCGGCTCTGCTTACCCACTTCTGCGCAGTCGTTTTTGAACCTTTCAGTTGTCAGGTCATTCTGCTCCTGCGCCTAAGCTATAACATAGAATTACTTTATTTAGAGAGCCGTTTCGTCTGCATTTCAGCCCAGAACGAGAACCCCGAGTAATACTAGACTTGTGACATAAAGCTTTTGAAAACAAAGTAGGAAAAGGAGAAAATGCTGGTTACCAGCATTTTCTCCATTTCCCACAATGTTTTCTGAACTTTCAGAGACAAATCCGGTCATTTCAACCAGATTTAATACGACAAGAATCTAAAAATTTGTCATCTGGCTAGGTGTAAAAAATTCAACAAAATTTTGGACCTGTCCATTATAGAAGGCACTGGAGACCTAAAATTAAAATGTGACTCAAATGATGGGATTTGTTTGTGAACAGGTAGAAAACAATTTACACGAAAAGGACATAATGCTGGTAAAAACCATTTTCTGCTCTTTCGACAATGGTTTCTAAAGCTTTTTTCCACAGGGTTGAAAAAACGCCAGATTGTTTAGGAAAGAGAAAACTGTGTCTGAAGTGACTAGGTTGGTCTTCGAAAGGGTAGACAGCATTGTGGGAGGAGGACAAAAACATTGACTACAGTTTTGTCTTTCCTTTTCTCACAATGCTTTAAAAAGCCCTCTTTATGTTTTTTTTTTCTTAAACTTGGGACTGATTTGTATAGGAGCCTCACTGTTAAGTGGGATCATTCTTGCAATATACAGCTCATAATCATTATCAAATACTTAATGTTGTTATTTTGCTTCCCTGAAAATGTCAGTTTCATTCAATAAGCACTGTGAGAGTACAGTCTGAGCTTTTGGCTTTTGTGTTGGTTTATGTCCATCACCCCTTAACTCTTTACCAAACAACAAAATCTTGAACCAGGACTGAATTCAAAGCATTTGCAGACGACAAATTAAATGTTGCTAAAATGGTGATTTCTCTGTCTGGTAGGATTGAAAACATTGTGGGAAAAGGAGAAAATGCTGTTTTCCAGCATTTTCTCCTTTTCTCACATTGTTTTCAAAGCCTTTCTTCTTTAGGGTCGTTAAAAGTCAGGATTGTGTGGTAATGGGTTAACAGTAATCTGCTGGGTACACTTCATGTGACAATTCACCCAATGAGTCCGCAAACTAACAGGACAGCTTGGTTTGGTACAGAGCATGTTTCAGTTCCTTGGTGTAAGCAAACATCCGTCCACATAAACCCTCCTTCAGCAAGTGAAAGATTACTTAGTCTAGTGGTGCAAGCTCTAGTAAACAGGAGGCACATTGTGTGGGCTAGTGCATTATCATAATGACAAATGATATTTCTAGCTCCTGGCTTGTTCATTATTGCTGGTTGCTTCTTCTTGATGGCCCTCATGAAGGCGCCATGCTCAAGTCGGGAACATGGGGCTGCATCTATTCTTCTGCTAAAAGGCAAGGTAGTAGTCTGTCACACTCAAAACATGCCTCCAGTGAGTTTGTCTTCTGTCAACTTTAATGATGTTGTACATTTTCTGAATGACAGCATCAATGATTCCTGTAGGCCTCCCTTACAATCAGATTTCTTCAGTGTTTTATCTTGGTGAATTTTATCACAGGGTGACAGTCCCCTGCTGTCACTGATGTTGCCATTTTTGTCAAACTCAAAAAAAACAGCAAGTGAGGGTGTCATTAAATAGAAACTGACAACATCAAATAAGAACCTAATTTTAACAACCTAAGATTTTTCATCTCAAATGTTCCGATTCTTGTTCTTTGCATTGGTATAAAATTTATACATAAACATATAAATGTGGTGAACTGATTTGAAAAAGTTTTAAGCTTGACAGCTTCATGTGGCCTTTAGTAGTATTTCTTAAAAAACATTTCATCATGTAAGCATGAAAAAACAACAAAAATAAATGTGTAAGGATTACTGATTCTGTGATTCAGATTAAAAGAATATGAAACATCACAGTTGCAAAGCATGGTATCATCCAACTACATGCTTTTCTTGGACAAGCCTCATATATAACCTTGTAATGGCCTTGGGCAATATTTTACATCAAACCACAAGAATGGCTACTGATTGCCTACAGAAGAAATGGGTTATAAATCACTGAAAATGGATGCAAATTTCACACTATCTGTCACAATCCATTAAACAATGCCTATTTGACTACCTTGGAGGCCAAAAATCTAAAATATGCTAAATGAGTGATTTATTTTTTTTCATCCTTTAATCATACATCTTTATCAAGTGAAACAAACATTATGTTACCCCTTAGATATGCTCGTACCCAGTTTTTAGATAATTATTGCAAATGCTACTGTACAATCATTTTATGCTGGAATAGTACCACAATCTTTTTGCCATTTTTCTTGTATAAAGAACTGAATGATAAACAAACTATCACAAGGGACAATTCTGGCACAAAATTTGATTGGCCAACCAAGTCAAATGGAACTTGATGTCTAAATTTAACACGGGGTTGTTTTAACCCTTTCCCAAACAATTGTTTAAAAACCCTGAAGAAGACGGAAGAAATGCTGTTAAACAGCGTGCTCCCCTTTCCCATAACTTTTTCTATCTTTACAAACATAAGAAATCATCGTTTAAGCTCAGAGTTTTCCATGACCCCCTGTTTCTTTGAATTTTGACCCCCAAAAGTTCAAAATGACCCCAAAAATTTGTATGTGTGCCTTCTTTTATTCATTAGAAGGGGGTGAAATGACCCCCAAATCAGACAGTCGAGGGAAAACCCTGGGGCTATTTGCAATTATTTTTGTCATCTGCAGGTGCTTTCAATTTGGACAAGGCTAGAATTTTGTTGCTTGCCAAAGAGTTAAGTGACCACTGGTGTTCAAATTATGCAAAAATTGCTTGTACAGGTAAACAAAGTTTGATTGGTTGCTGTATTTCTTTCTTATATATTTTAACCACGATAATTTGTCAACAGCTATGGGCTAAACAATCTCACATTCAGAAAGGCTAGATATAAAACAACAAACCTTATAGGCAGTAAGTTACATTCCAAATTGCTCATAATTTTATTATACAGTAGTATATTCAGTCTGAATTTTTTAATGCCCCCTCAATAGTATTGTTTTAAACTTTAATGTACACACAAGTGACATATTGCAGTTAAAGTATACAGCATTAACATAATTATGCATAGCTGTTGACATATTTCGTAACAGCAAATGGTAGAAAACATTGAAAAGGGAGAAAAAGTTTGTTACCAGCATTTTCTCCTTTTCCTCCCACAAAGATTTTAAACTAGAGGCGCTTGAGCGCCTGTATCGCTCCACAGGCCTGATATTTCTATAATGGCGAAAGGAAGTTTTTAACAATTATCATTCAATCCTGCATTTTAGCTCACTGAAGAAACAATTTGGTAGACAACCACCATAGGAACTTACCTGCAAAACAACAATGAAATCCAATGAATAGTTTTAGAGAAGAAATTTTTCAAAGATTTTACTTTATACCATAAAAGGAAAATGAGTCTCCCATAAAAGCCATGTTTTTTGACAGATCTTTTTTTTTTTAAGGAATTCTGTAAACCTGTATCTAAGGAACATTCCTGCAAAATAATAATGCTATCCAAATAGCGGTTTGGGAGGAGAAGATTTTTAAAGGTTTTTTACTTTGGTTGCAACCAGAATTCTTCATGGAACACAATTATTTGAAGGAATTTGAAAGAGGACCACCAAAGGAACATTCCCGTGAAATTTGGTAAAAATCCAGTCAATAGTTTCTGAGGAGAAGTTTTTTAAAGAAAAAGTTTACGGACGCACGCACGCACGGACGAATGGACGGACGGACTGACGGACGGACTGACGGACGGACGGACGGACGCACGACGGACACAACGCCATGACAATAGCTCTCTGGCCTTCGGCCAGTGGAGCTAAAAAATAAACTTTTTCAGTATCATTAACACATCAGATTGTTCGGTTAACCCTTTCACTACTGAATAAATAATTGCATAATTTCTCAAAGGCTAAAAATACATTTCTTCTGCAACATCAAGAGATAGTTCGGTCATAATCTAGAATATAGCAGTGGACAGTGTAGATCAGAGATCAGACTGCATGTTCTGTGCAGTCTGATTTTGATCTACACAGTCCACAAAAACTTCTGGTGGTGCCTACGGTATGAAAAGAGTTAAAAGAACTGCACCTTGAGATAAGATGGAAGCAGATATCACAAAATTAATGAACAATGTGACCAATTTACAAATTGATACTCATGTTACCTGACAATCCTTTAAGTTTTCTGGTTTGGATAAGCCCCAAATTCATAAATGTCAGACAATCATTGTCTGTTCATCTTGGCAGAGATTAAAAGAAAAATTTAACCCTTTAAAGAACAATACTTAAAGTTTAAACGGCCCTGACAAAGCAGGCTTTTAGAAACATTGTGGGAGAAGAGAAGATGCTGCTACCAGCATTTTCCAATTTTCCCACAACGTTTTCTACCATTTTGAAGACAAACTGTCATCTGAACATGCTTTTCAAACAATTTTCAGAATAGATCAAAATTGATTTAACTGATCAGATTTTTCCTTGAAAATGCAGAGAAAAGGAGAAAATCTGTGTTACCATAATTTTTTTTCCTTTTCTCACAATGCTTTCAAAGGCCATCTAATTCAGGGTTGTTTAGATATTGAAACGTTGGTAAAGGATTAAACCACAGGCCTGACATGTCCAATTGTTTCTATTTTTCTGTCTGAGGTTTTGGAAATGTGTAATACTTAATGACTCGTGACTATATGTTACAGAAAATTCGGTTAGGAGGCCAAGCCACCAGGGTACATATCAATTAACACAGTTGTTCGATGGACCGTATGAGCTATGGTGAACAGTACTGTTTTTCTCATTACCCAAAGCATTAACCCTTTACTAAACAATCCTGTGATTTAATGAGCCTCTGGAACAATGCTTTTTGAAAACACTAGGGTGAAAGGGAAAAAAATGCTGGCAACCAGCAATTTTTCATAAACCAACAAAATTTTCTTACCTTTCCCTTTAAAAAAAAAAATCCAATCATTTGAGTAACATTTCATTTCCTTCTGCAAATGCCTTCAATTCTGACCGGTGTAAAATTTTGTTGTCTGGTAAGACGTTAAAGTGGCATGCAACTGGACTTCATTTTGCAGGATTGGAAGAAAATCACAACAAAAACGGATCATTTTTATTCACAAGAAAGATGACTCTAAAACCACAATAAAGACAGAGACAGATTGATAATTTTCATTTGCCTGCTAAATTTTAAAAGACTTTGAAACTAGCCAGAGATACATGTAGAAAACATGAGGAAGGTTTCCTCCTTTATAAACATTTTCTGCAAAATTCCTTTTATGGTTTGTCACATGGTATTAGTTATCACAAAACAAGTAAAATACAGTAAAACTCCTCTATTAAGACCACCCGTGGTACTTTTAAAATTTGGTCTGATTGGTGGGGTGGTCCGATTTCCGGGTTTCACACGCATACATTTTGAAATAAACCCTTGCTCTGAGTAGACCTGTGCAGGGCTAAATGATGTGAATGGTAAATGCATTTCATTTAGGGAAGCCTCAGTACACAAATGAAAATGACAAGAACATTTTCATGTTCATAGAAAAGTTATATGTTTTTCTTCAATTTTATTAAATAAATCCACCTGTAAAAGCATGTCAATTCATAATTGCCTATTTAAAACAGTCATAACCAGGCATGTACATAAATAACTAGATGAATCTGAAGACTAAAGAATCTAATGTAACGATAGAACTTGTCATACTCTCATTTTTGATCTGCTTTTTTACTTCGTGTAGTCTCAAAAACTCATATTCCAAGTGCCGATTTTAATTTTAAAACAAAGATTTTCAAATACGTGCTGATCTCAGAACGTTTGACTTCTACAGAAATTTCCCCCCCCCCCTTTTTTTTTCATTTTTATCCGAGTTGATCATTTGAACAGTCCTGCTAATTGTCGATCTCACGGTCGTCGTGGTCACTTGTTTACAATCGCATATTCGTCACGGTATAATTACAGTATGTAAAGTGTCAAAAACAAAATGATAATCCCATCTCGATCACCACTAAACCCAAGCGTCTTAAATTACATCAGCTGGCTATAAACGACAAATCTTGATCACCCGGATGTAGACATGTTTGTCATCCCAGTCAGCGATGTGTGATAAACGCTTGATTACTGCGTGAAAGCCGAAACGATGGTTTAAAAGTATCAATTCACAGGTCATTTGATTATGTTATGTAACATCCTGATCAATTAACACAATCATGTTACAATCAATGGTCGATAGACAAACAAAAGACCGATAATTAACTGTCAATTCCATCGGACCCAAGAATATTTGTAAAAGAGGCAGTCTGTGCTGCTCGATTTCGGACGCGTGAAAATTAGCTGGTTGTAAAGAAGTTATGGAAATTGAGTGGTCGTTTCACGGGATTAAAATCCGCAGGTAAAGTCATATTGGTACTGAAAATAGTGGTCGTAATTTCGGAATAGTGGGGTGCTCATATTTTTGGGTTCGTGATCATTGAACTTTAAGAAGGAAAAATTCCGTTCTGACAAAAATCAAAAACAGTGGGTTGCTCGTATTGTCGGGGTGGTCTTGAGGAGAGGTTTTACTGTAGTTGTGTGGTTAGTAGACCTGCTGGTCTATGGTTTTGAGAGCTGCCAGTTCCAACTCAGTGATAGCAAAAGACTCTGTGACACTTTAAGAGTTTTTCCCTTCCCTGCAACCAGTAAGCACAATCCTAATGATCTTTCCTGACATATTATCAACTCTGTTCATCAAAACCTAGTTTTGATTAGTTTCTGTTGATCAAAATCATAATTTTTGAACAAGCTTTCTTATCCAGGGTTGTTCAACTCTTTACCTCACAATCTCTACTTTTAACAACCGTGCGAAAAAAGTCTTTTGAAAACACTGCGGGACGAGTAGAAAATACTGGTAACCAGTATTTCCTCCTCTTCCCACAATATTTTCTACCCTTTTTAAGACAAATCTCATTATTTCAATCACATCTAACTTTTTGTCTGTAAACTGTTTTCCAGTCTACAATTTTGTCATCAAGTAGGGAAACATAGAGAATAATAGGTTAGTGTCTGAAACGGGTCAAGTTTTTCGGGCAAGGCGTAGGAATTTATTAGGTGAGCCGCAGGCGAACCTAATAAATTCCGAAGCCGAGCCCGAAAAACTTGACCCATTTCAGACACGAACCTATTATTCTATTTATCCTGTTACAATGCGAGAGAGAAAGAGAAGAAGAGGGAAAAAAAAACAACGGGAAAAAAAAAGGTATTTTGAATTTCGCGGTTGATCGAAGTTTGAGGGGGGTTTTAATATGCACGAAAACTCTTCCGCTGATAAAGGTTACAAAAATAGTCCTTGATATTTTCTTACGATTTCTTTAGATCTGATTTTCATCAGGAAATTTCAATTTTACAAATTATTTTCTTAGACTACACCTATAAACGCTATCTTACTTTCTAGAACAACAGCTGTTCAGTTTCGCCCTCGCTTCGATTTACACATTCGTGTAAACTACTAGATCTACGTGTTGACCTTGCCGTATGTAAACAGTGTTTTCGGCTGTGTGCTAAACTATCAGAATTCATGTGAAATACTTGTCGACGGAAGGAGGAAGGCAACTGAATCAACATAGAGTCAACACATTTTCTACTGTATAATTCAACGAATCAGGCATAGGATGATGTAAACCGTAAGTTTATATTCAAAGCTTAATCAAATCTTGACACTTCTATCAATAGTAAATTTCTCAAGCAACAGTTAGCCTACAAACCATGTGTGTAATAACATAAATAGTCTGTCATGAATACAGTTGTGTACATACATGTCTCCTTCATGAATACCAAGCCCAAGTTCAAAATTATACATTAGGAATCATAGTTTAGTTTCTATTGGTGTAGCTCATTAATAGTTTCATTGTTTGGAAAAAAGAGCAATTTTGCAAACTGTATTTTTTAAGATCACAATTTCATAGAACCAAATTGAAAGCATTAACTGATGACAAATGTTATCTTAAACATGAAATTTGTTAAAAGAAGATTCTCCTTTTCCCACAATGTTTTCAAAAGCTTTCTGTGTCAGGGGTCGTTAAAACTTTTGATTGTTTGGTAATGGGTTAATTCACTCAACTTCACTTGAATTAGATAATGTGTTTAGATAAGGTTTGTAAAAGATTTCCTTCTCTGGAGCAGTTAAAATTTGGATTTTTTTTTTGGTATTTACTTCAATTGTCAATAAGTTATACAAACACAACTTGAAAATATTGGTATACTAGATTCAACTGGAACAGGTCATGGAGGTCATAATGGCCCACTTCCAGAACGGCCTTGCACCAAAATGACCCCTCTTTCTCTGTAACTTTTGAAAAATTATTACCTGCCTACAGCCTTTTAGATAACAAAATGGCCACATTAGTTTTTCTATACTTTAAAGTAACATATTCGAAATACACCAACCTTCATGAGAAAAGAAAGTAAGGGGTGAGGAGCTCTTATCACATTTAACAGCACTGAAGAATGCTGAACACAAGTATTGGGGAAATCAAAAGCTCTTGAAAAAAAATTCATTTTTCAAAAATAAATAAGAATTTGAAAGTTATTAAATATAAATTATGCTGATAAAATTGATTTAAATAACAGTAGGTCTAAAGTGGACCTTTTCGGTGCCCATGACAGTGGGCTGTTATGGACCAGGCTGTTTTGAAAGTGGGCCATTTTGACCCTCTCCAAGCTGGAACTGGTCATTACAGTTATTCACTAAATGACAAATTAACTCATTTGTGAAATGCCAAATTTGTATGAATTTGAATATTTGAAAACAATAAATCTCTGTTCTAGAATTCTGAATCTGTCTAAAAGATGAAAATTGATATTTAAGTTGTATGCTCAAAACCCTTGTATTTTAAAAGTAAAATACCTGGGAAACCAGGAGATCTGAGTTCAAGTCTCAGCAGGGGTCTGAGCTTTTTTACTGCTGGAGTATCAGTTTTCTGATGCATATTGATTCAGATAATAATGTAAAAGGAAGAGTAAAACCAGTTACCTGCCAATTGAAATTAATAGGCAGTTGTGCAGACCTAACAAATACAACTTTTTCACAGGATTTACAACATTTGTGGCTTAGAGAACTTGTCTAAACCTACCATAGTTACACATAGTTTCTTATATTCATTTTGACTTCATGTAATGTTCTGAAGGACTTTTTTAGGTGTAACATTTGAAAAACCTACCTAAAGTCATACCAAACATAGGGCAATTGTTGAGCCATAAAAAATTTATGAACAAGCTTCTTATACTATGGACACCCTTTTCATACAGATGGTTGATCTCATCATTTGTAAGAGGACATGCTCTGTTGGGTTCATTTTCTTTCCTTTGTTTCTTCAGAGATTTTAGTTTGGCTAACAAGATATCCTTGCTTATTTGGAATTCTTGTGTTGAGCTAAATATTCATGATTGGATGAGGGTATTTTTTGCCTTTTGGTCCTTTACCACACAATCCCGAGTTTTAACGACCTCAAGAACAAAGCCTTTAGAAAATATTGTGGGAAAAGAAGAAAATGGCGAATAACAGTCTCTTTTTTCCCACAATGTCTTCTACCTTTTCAAAAAAAAAAAAGTTTTGATTTTATTATGTACTCCTGAAGAAGGCAAATGCCGAAACGTCGTACAGTACATAAACATTAAAATTATAATACTGTACGTGTTGTTGTAGTTATTTAATCCTTTACCTTTTCAAAAACAAATCTTATCACTTGAGCCATGTTTAGTTTTTCCTCTATAAATGCTCTTTTTATTGACAAGTCAAAAATTGTGTCGTGTCTTACAGGCCAAAGGATAAGTTTAAGCTTTCTGCATAAGTTTGACACAATAATTTCAGTGTCGATGGTTCATACTCATGCCCGACAGTTTTCCTCATGCACGTAACGAAGTTTGCTAGATATTGATCTTAGCTTTTCCAGCTCAAGTTTTGACATTTCACGTTGTTCATTCTTGGATTTTAAAAAAAGTTTTAGTCAGGTTCATGTACACCAAGGAAGGAAGAAGGGATGTAGAGTGTTGGTAATCATGTACCAAACTATGTGTGTTTTGTGCGCTAGGGAGTCAATTTCATATTGATTTTTTTTTAATTTTCTGCATTTTCAATTTTCTGATATAAAACCGTCGAGAAAAGGAAAGGAAATACTAGGTCAAAAGTAGTTCCGGCTGTTATGCAAATGAGCACGGTCACAAAGCAAGTGACCGTGAAACACAAAGTTTTCACGGCACCCCTTTTCACGGTCGATATTTCACCATGTAACAGGATAAAACTCTTTACCAAATGACAAAACTTACCAGAACCACAGGTGAGTGCGAGTGTTTTCAGTCAACAAAATCAATCAAATCTGTCTTAAATGATGGTATTTGTCTTGGAAAGTATGAAAACATTGTGGGAAAAGTGTCAGATACCATCATTTTCTCCTTTCCCCGGGGACAATTTTCTCAGGATCTCTTTCCTGGGGATCGTTAAAACATGGAATTGTAAAGATCAACTCTTTACCACACAATCATGAGTTTTAACAAACCTGCAGAAAAAACCTTTTGAAAACATTGTGAGAAAAAAAGAAAATGCTGGTACATAGCACTTTCTCCTTATCCCATAATGTTTTCTAGCCTGTCAAAATATAAATTCCATTATTTCAGCCACATTTTGACTTGTCATCTGCAAATGGACTTTCAAATTGGACCAGCCAGAAATTTTGTCATTAGATAAAAAGACAAACCAATGGTATAATTATATGCTCAGGGTCATTGCAGTTTAACTATTGTTCACCCTTGTAATGTTACAAAACCCTGGTGGTGTAACAAAAGTTACATTGCAGTTTCAAAGACGTTTTTGTCAGAATATCTGACAGAAGCCAACAATGTAGATCTAGGTTCAGACTGCACATACTGTACAGTCTGATCTCTATCTAGACTGTCTGCAAAATTAACTATATTGGCATCTAGTACTACCATGTTTAAGGACTAAGCCTTTATTCTTTAGAACAATGAATCCTGAAACAATAGCCACAGATGTCATAAGATTAACCCTTTACCAACAAGTCCCATGTTTTAACAACCCTGAGCAGAAAAGGATTTTGAAAACATTGTGGAAAAAGGAGAAAATGCTGGTTACCAGCATTTTCTCCTTTTCCCATAATGTTTTCTAACCATTCAAAGACAAATCCCACCATTTGAACCACATCTGATTCCTTGTCTGTAAATACTTTCAGCTTGGAAAAGTCTAAAATTTCATCACTTGTTGAAAAGTCATGTCATTCTTTACTATAGCCCAAGATTCTTGACTTGAGTATTACCATAGGCCTCTGAAACTGCATTGGTCTATCAAGGAGTAACGACATTTTCATTATTGGACACTGTTACTATAAATAGTACATTGGGGATCCCCTCTGTATCGTATATAGTAAGACAAGGTGTGCAACGAAATCAAAGAAAATTTGACCCCCGTCCCCTTTTAGAGATCATATTTAAACGAAAACGGATAAATGAACCTAATTATTGTTGCAGATGGGTTCATTAATGATTTTTCTTCTGTACCCTGACCTTCAAAAGTTCCAAATGGCTCTTGCCATCAAGTAATAGCTCTCATCTCAAAAAAATTAAAAAGCTTCCATATTTTCCGTATCGCCATGCGCTGACGTCACACGATTTTTAATCCTGCACCGAATAAGAATTAAATTCTTTTTTTCAAACATAGATTGAAAATTTCTTTGTTGGTGTTTTGATGAAATTATTAAATTAACATTTCATCTGATATGATTTATCTTTTCATCTCATCCAGTTTCATGATTTTCATCTCTCATTTAGCATATTTTCAAATGCGCTTTTACCGTTCATT
The DNA here is from genome assembly GCA_946811185.2 of Hippopus hippopus. Taxonomy (NCBI): domain Eukaryota; kingdom Metazoa; phylum Mollusca; class Bivalvia; order Cardiida; family Cardiidae; genus Hippopus; species Hippopus hippopus. The sequence continues at coordinate 24,264,768 of OX328099.1, forward strand.
GGTCAAAAGCTTTGGCGCGTCTTTTGATAGCAAATTCATGTGAGTTATAATTCGCTGCGTCATAACGAATTGTGTGACACCAGCGCATAGCGATCCGGAAAATGTGGAAGCTTTTTAATTTTTTTTGAGATGAGAGCTATCGTTTGATGGCAAGAGCCGTTTGGAACTTTCGAGGGTCAGGGTACAGAAGAAAAATAATTTGTTAACCCATCTGCACCGGTAACTTAGGTTCATTTATCCGTTTTCGTTTAAATATTATCTCTAAAAGGGGACGGGGGTCAAATTTTCTTCGATTTCGTTGCACACCTTGTCTTACTATATACGATATAGAGGGAGTCACCAATGTGCTATTTATAGAAACAGTGTTGATGAAAATTTGAATATATATTCCGTAAAATACAGGCTATGCACCAGTGTGCTATGAGTGTTTGATGATTGACCAAAGACAATTTTAGTGTTCCGTGATAGACCAATAGAGCTTCAAAGGCCTGTGGTATTACTGAAAGAATTCACGGACAAAAAACTATCGATGCATATGGCCTAACCCAATACCACACAATCCTGAGTCTTCATGATCCTTAGAGAAAAGACCTTTGAAAAGATCATTGAAAAAGGGGAAAATGCTGGTAACCAGCAAATTATTCCCCCATCCCTGCACTTTTTTCGACCCAGTTAAAAGACAATTTCATTCATTTGAGTTATTTAATTTCTGGTCTGCAAATCCTTTCAATTTGGACAAGTCTGACATTTTGTTTGGTAAAGAGTTAAATGCCCTGATTTGTTTTAGAAAGAGCAAAAATAGAGGGAGAAGGAGAAAAATCTCGTTAGTATTCTTAGAAACAAAGTCCGTAAAAAGAAACAAATGAACAAATGCATACCAGAAATACAGGGACCAGGCAGGATTTGAACCTAGAATGCCCGGACGAAAGGCCAACACCATAACCACTGAGCTAAAGAGAATTCTCCCTAACGCAGTTGTTAGGTATTGTATTTAAATCAGGATGAAGCCATGCATGAAGGAGTGGTCTCCCGTAACAGTATACTTACAAGAATAAACTTGTACATTTAATTCAGATGATGTCAACATCACCTGCCTTAGAATTTGTTTAATTAAAAGAAGATGTATGAAATTTTGACTATATTATTTACTTACGATACTTTTATCATATGTCTGTTGCTCCTGTGTTTTGATGCGACTACATGTATTCCTTGCAGCTTCTACGCAACAGTTATGACAACATTTTCCGCAAGCTGAAACGAAAGGAAACAAAATTGATTGTGTGAAATATATACCCCTTAGTGTGTCAAATAAGACCAAAATCTTCCTGACCCAAAAGGCACAAAGTCAAGAAGTAAAACCCCATCCTGTGTCATTCATCTCTTAATCTCTTCCTTGAAATTCCTGCTTACATACATACCTAATTTGAAACCCTTTTAAAGCAACACTGTGACAAGAGGATGCATCATTGAACCACCCTCACTCTAGCAAACTGCCATTCATGCAGAAACAGTGATTGAATGGTGTCTTTCACTAATTTCAACATTTTTTCAGTCATACCATGATGACAGCTAACTTATTCATCTGTATCCCTGGTTTCACCGGTACTCAGTAGGGCTCTGAAGTGTCTTGCCCAAAGACATCCACAAAAATCCAGCCCCTCAGGGAGGATCGAGCCTGTTGCCTCATGGTTGTGTATCCTATACCTTAACAATTTAGCCATTCAGTGTCCACACTTTTTAGAACATTATGTAACAAGTGGATGCATCATTATATACACCCTCCAGCAAACCATTACTCAGGCTGTTGGTGGATCAGTTTGACTTCCCAGGAGATTCTTTTACGAGAACTATGCACAACCTTCTTTCAAAACCACTGGCTGCTTTTCCTAAATTATCTCTTTAAGGTCTACGGCCCCTAACTCTAATATGAAAAGATGGAAGCCGTCGAGATCGGCCAAATAGCCTTTATGAAAATGTCGATGTTACACGATATTTACCGATGAATTAGGGGTGGACGTAGACCTTAACAGACAATCTTGCCTTTGAAAGACTCTATAAAAGAGAGCTTTGGGAAACATAACGCGAAAATGAGAAAATGCTAGTAACCAGCATTTGAACTTTGGTTGTTTGGTACAGAATTAACCACCATTTAGCACAGAATTTAACTCCGGTCATCATCAAATAGCATAGATCAAAGATCAAACTACATTCTCTACACAATCTGATCTTGGCCTACACTTTCACTGAACACACCTTAAGCTGCCAGTCTTTAGTTGGCTACATGACGTAGTTGTACAGGTATTGTCTCAACTCTTCACCATACAGCAAGATTTTTAGACTTGTCCAATTTCAAGCATTTGCAGACAACAAATCAAAAATAGCACAACTAATGTAAGTTGTCCATGAAAGGGTAGAAAACATTATAGGAAATGGATAAAATGCTATAAAACAATTAAAAACAATTTTCTCCTTTTCCTTCAATGTTTTCAAAAGCTTTGTTTCTCAGGGTCATTAAAACTTGGGACTGTGTGGTAAAAGAATAAGCAGTAGAGAAAATTCTTAGAATACTTCGAATTTCCCAGCTACAAAAATTACTCAATTCACCTGTCAGGTAAATATCTTTCACATGGGGGAGTTTTACCCTTCGAGCACTAAAGCACTATACAATATAGCTTTTGCAGACAGTGTAGGTCAAGATCAGACTGCACATAATGTGCAGTCTGATCTTGGACCTACACTGTCTGCTAACTTATCATATAATTTGGGCAAAACAGTATTGAAATTGCAATATGATGACTCTTGTTCTCTTTATGGAAAGACTCATTTCATTTATTTGGTGCTTGAAGGTTAACACTGAGTGCCAAACAGATGTAACAGACAGTTAAAGTCAAGAAGGAAGACCTAAAAAATAACACAAGGTGTTTTCGTCCAGATTACCTCAGCAAAGTAGACAATGGCAAGTACAGGTCAAACATCAGACCGCATATTTTGAGCAGTCTGATCTTAATCTACATTGGCCGCAAAAGTATCCATAGCATATGCGTTACTGTTCTATTCTTAGAGTGCCAAGGAAACTGAACAGACATTTCCCCCATCTATACAGTATAGTGAAATACCCATTCATTGAAATTTCAGCACTGCTTCTGACAGAACATCCCGTAAACTGCAAGACAGTATGGCCCAAAGTACAGACTGCATGTTCCGTTGCATCCCATAAACTACAAGACAGTATAGCCCCAAGTACAGACTCCATGTTCTGTTGCATGCCATAAACATCCCATAAACCACAAGACAGTATAGCCCCAATTACAGACTGCATGTTCTCTTACATCCCATAAATATCCCATAAACAACAAGACAGTGTAGTCCCAAGTACAGACTGCATGTTCTGTTACATTCCATAAAAGTCCCATAAACCAAAAGACAGTATAGCCCCAATTATAGACTGCATGTTCTGTTACATTCCATAAACATCCCATAAACAACAAGACAGTATAGCCCCAAGTACAGACTGCATGTTCTGTTACATTCCATAAACATCCCACAAAACACAAGACAGTGTAGTCCCAAGTACAGACTGCATGTTCTCTTACATCCCATAAACATCCCATAAACCACAAGACAGTATAGCTCCAAGTACAGACTGCACGTTCTGTTGTAGTCCGATCTTAATCTACACAATCCACAAAGAGGTGAAAAAAGTTGGAGTTAGGCATTTTAACTGTTTTAGCACAAAATATACAGACATTTTAACTGTTTCAGCGTAAAATATACAAATTTGACCTCTCTTTCAACTGCTGAAAATACAGTCCAATGAAACTTGGAAAGATTTTCACATTATAAGCTTACTGAAACAAGCATGCAACATAGATCCAAGATCAGACTGCAAATTCTGCACATTCTTTGCAGTCTGAACTTAATCTATGATTTCTGCAAAAGCCCATCTTTTCACCAATGGCGTTGAAAAAGGGGTGAGAATCATCACACATTCCTGAAATACTAGACTTCTACTAAATAATGTCTGTCTATTTTTATACCCGATTATATAATCAAAATTTTCTTGAACATTACAAAAGCCTCTCAGTAAATCACTTTTGTATCACGCATCACACAGGGCTTGTGAAACTGGAATTTCAAGCTCAAATATACAGCACCTCCCAAAAAGTTCTTAACCCTTAGGCTGCTATGTGCAACTCAGTGACTTTTTGTGAACAGCGTAGATCAAGATGAGACTGCACAGAATGTGCAGTCTGATCTTGGATCCACACTGTCTGATAAAGAGATATCATTCTTCCAAAAATACCTTTGAAATAGGAAAATTTGGGGTTTTAATATCGGCTTGAAAATTTCATTTCAATTATTCAGCAGGATAAGGGTTGTCTACCTTATCTGACAAAAGTGTTTGGACTCATCCATATTGAAAGCATTTTGCAGATAACAAAATTAACCCTTTACCACACAACAAAATTTTAGGCTAGTCCAAACTGAAAGTAATTGCAGATGACAATTTATGTGTGCCCCAAATGATAGGGTTTGTTCTTGAAAGGTTAGAAAACATTGTGGGAAAAGGAGAAAATGCTGGTTACCAGCATTTTCTACTTTACCACAATGTTTTCATAAGTCTTATTTCCCAGGGTCGTTAAAACCCAGGATTGTGTGGTACAGGGTTAATTAATTCTTTACCAAACAACAAAATTTTAGCCTCCTCCAAATTGAAAGTAATTGCAGACATTTTGAATATGGGTCAAATGAGTGGATTTTTATATGAAAGATACGGAAACATTGTCGAAAAAAAAGAAGAATGCTCTGATTACCAGCATTTTCTCCTTTTTCCACAATGTTTTCAAAAGACTTCTTTTCCAGGTCATTAAAATTTGGAATTGTGTAGTAAAGTGGCTGAAACGAACAAATTTCTCACTGAAAGGTATAAAACATGGACGGAAAAAAGCAAAAATGTTGGTTACTAGCATTTTCTCTTTTCAATGCTCTGCAATTTTCCAGAATGCTTTTCCTTATGGTCATTAAAACATGAAACTGGTAAAGGGTCAGAATAACACAGTAACAAGCTAAGAAAACATTCTCATGGCTGGAAGACTTTGTTGAAAAAAAAAGGACAAGCATGTTCCACAATTATTTCCTCCCTAATTGGAGCTAGCCACTTTTTTTTTTAAGATCTGACCCAATGACATACTTTTTGAAATAGGTCAACCAACCTTAGAACCTGGTTGAAAGACATACCTTCTTAGTCCTTTACAATAAGTTTATAACAAAAACTGGGCTTCTAGAATAATAACAAGTCTTTTCTTAGTTTTAGTCTGAGCATTTATTAAGGCAAACACAACATTGTGGCCTCTACTTTTACAGGATTTGACATAGTAGCCTATTTTATATCTCGGGTCTACCAACCTTTGAACTCATCTGACAGTAATAACATGATCACAGAGAAGAAAACCAGATTTGGTCAATATTGGCTCAAAAAAGGCCTTTAGAATGAAAACACCATAAATTTTGACTACAACACAGCAGAAGGGCAATAGCAGGCAAAGGACAAAGTGGTATCTTGATTGAACACCAAACTACTTCAAACATAACAAAATCCTATTTCTTTTCCATCCTTTTTCTTACTTTTTTCATCCTATTTGCGTACTCCGGACAGAAAATGAGTTAATTTCCAAGAAGGTCACATGGTACTTTTTGTTTCTCAGAGAGAGAACAGATAATTAAATACACTCAGCTACTCTTCCTCAAAGGCCAGATACTTTCTATTCCAGTAGATTGTGTCAGAAAGTTCAAATATAAAAAGAAATCTATCAGGGAACTTTAAGACTTACCCTTTCCTTGCTAGGCCTGCTCTAGTTCAGAATATGGGAATCGGAGTAGATGAAAGTCCTTTACCAAACAATTCTGTGTTTTAACAACCCAGATGAAGAAGCTTTATGAAAACATCACTGGAAACAGAGAAAATACTGGAAACCAGCATTTAAGCCCTATTCTATTTGTCAGCTGTAAATGCTTTCAACTTGGACAACAGTCCACATTTCTGGTAAAGAGTTGAAATCTGATTGCAATTGAAGAGAACTTGAAGTCTTGGCCCACAATCACCAACTCCTCTATAATCCATCTTTACTTGTTTTAAGGCAGTTTTCAGCCAGTTTCTAATCCATTCCATTCTTATTTTATGAAACTACATGTATAATCATAAATTTTTGTATCTTCATGCCAAATGTTGCCCCTAATGGCTGCAAGATTGCCAAGATTACAACGGACTGAATCCCTTGTGATTTTCTATCTCTTTAACCATGTACAGTGGTATTTCATCTATGTTTATACAACTGTACCATTCTACACACTTTCAAGTTTTAACACCGTTTTTTTTCTCTCCAGCTGTAAGGATATATCTGTAAATTCTAAATCTGAAATCTGAAGATTCTTTAATTTCCGGTTGGCTCAATCAGAGAATGTATTTCCTTGAAAAGGTGAAAATTTTTGAGGATTAAAATGGAGTTTCAATTCCTCTGAAGAAGGGGGCCCTGAACTTTGGTCATTTTCCAGACATTCTGTGCAAAAAGAGGCTTTAACCTTTTACCACAATGTTTTTTAAAGCCCTCTAGGGTAAGACCCTCAGAGATGTTAAAACACTTGATTTATTCGGTAAATTGGATAAAATTGCAACATCCAGGTCTTTTTCCTGGCTGGAAAAATTAGCTTTTTGCAGTCCATATCTGAATGACCTAAAAGGATTAGAAAGCTTTCATAAACATTGTTGGAAAAGGAGAAAATGCCCATAACTAGCATTTTAATAATGTCAGTCTTGAAATATTTTGGACACTATCAAAGACAGGCCATCACTTCAGCCACATGTAACTTGTCATCTGCAGATGCTTCCAACATGGACAAGTGTGATATCTTCTTTGTCTTATAAAGGAAGTTACCAGTAATTTCATTTATCTTCCTCTCCTGTCATTGACGGCCAGTTAACTCTTTACCAGAGGACAAAATTTTAGACTTGTCCATATTGAAAGCATTTGCAGACAGCCAATCAAAAGTAATAAAATGATGGATTATTTCTTTGACAGGATAGAAAAATAGTGAGAAAAGGAGAAAATTCTGGCCACCAGCATTTCCTCCCTTTCCCACTATTTTCAAAAACCTTCCACCTCAGGGTCGTTAGAACTCGGACTGTTAGCTACAGAGTTAAGTCTTTACCTGACAGCAAAATTCTAGATATATCCATATTTAAAGTATTTCCAGATAACAAACTGAATGTTGCTCAAATGATAAGTGTGTCTATGAAAGGGTATAAAACACTGTGTGACAAGGAGAAAATGCTGGTGACCAGCATTTTCTCCTTTTCACACAATGTTTTCCAGCCTTCATTTAACGGGACATAAACATGGGGGATTGTTTGGTACAGGGTTGAAGAACTGGAGGAGTACTAATGGGCATTACATAGGGCCAATTTGTGTGATATTGTTACAGGCCAAATCAGTACTTAGGTCAGTACAGTGCAAAAGCTTTAACCTTTAAGCTGCTAAGCGCGACTCGCTGACCTTTTGCAGACAGTGTAGATCAAGATCAGACTGCACATTCTGTGCAGTCTGATCTTGGATTTACATTGTCCAACAACGAGATGCTTTTCTCCAAAAAGTAAGTTTGAAAAATTATAATTTGGATTTTTTCTATCGGCTTGAAAGTTTCACTTTATTTATTTAGCAGGATAAGGGTTAACATTTAACCTTCTCTTCTACTCTTTCAGAGACATTAACCCATTACCACACAATCCCTACTTTTGACGCCCCTGAGAAAGAAGCCTTTGGAAAACATTGTGGGAAAAGGAGAAAATGCTGGTAACCAGCATTTTCTCCTTTTCCCACAGTGTTTTCTACTCTTCCCAAACCAAATTTTAATTTTTCAGTCACCTTTATTTTGTCGTCTGCAAATGCTTTCAATTTGGACCAGTCTAAAATTTTCTCGTGTGGTAAAGAGTTAATCCCCCCATTTTAGCTACATCTGAATTTCCATCTGCAAATGCTTTGGACTTGTACAAGTCCAAAATTTATTCATACTGCTAAAAGTTAAAATTTCAGTCATGCAAAATTCCTTTAAACTCTATACCAAACAAAGAAGTTTTAGAATGGTCTAAATTGAAAGCATTTGCAGACGACAAAATTTAAGGTGGCTCTAATGAAGAAACTTGTCCTAGGTAGGGTAGAAAACATTGTGGGGAAGGAAGAAAATGCTGGCTACCAGCATTTTCTTCTTTCCCCACAATTTATTCAAAAGGCTTTTTGTTATAGTCATTAAACCTCAGGACTGAGTAAAATACCAATACACTTACTGAAAGCTGCAGTCTTGCAGCCATCAAAATTGTTGATGTAGCACTATAAGAGTCAATGAAGTGCATTTCATGGATATCACAAAAATCTCCTTCCCACAGTTCAGACCATAGAAGGCAAGATTATGTTAACTCTTTCCCTTGGCATGGCATGTGACTCAATCACAGAGTACAGTGGCCATGCTTTCTTAGCCAATCAAATTTGTATTCAAATTCAAATTCACTTGAGATAAAAATGGCTGATGCTACGTGATCAACTCTAAGTCATTGTGCATCCCAAGGAAACCTGAGGAAATCTTAATCTTTGGATTAATAAGGTAAGAATATCAAAAATTTTCAGGACAGAAAAGTTTCAATTAAAAAAAAAACAGCCAATATTTAGGTCGGTCAAACAGATACCATTGTTACAGTCATAAGTGATACAATTACCATACTGCAAAGGATGTTAAATCTTGTATCTACAAAGTCTGATTTCGATGAGATTTTCTGGCCAAAAAGCCTAAAACAGTTTTGACATTTCAACAAAAAGGTCACTGTTTTCCTGACTGAAAATATTGATCTAGATTTTGTTAAGTTATCGCTCTACAATCACTATTTCATCAAAACAAATTACTGAAAGTGCTGAACAAAACAATTAGTTAAATATACCAAATATGTCAAAAAATGGTCTAAAACGCTTTACCACACAATCTTGTGTTTTATCAACCCTGAAGCAAAAAGGTGTTGAAACCAGTGTGGGAAAGGGGGAAAATGCCAGTTACCAGAATTTACTACTTTTCGGACAATATTCCATTTTTTCTGATACAAATTCCATCATTTGTGCTACAATTACTTTGTTGTCTGCTGCAGCTTTGAATTTGGGCGAGTCCAAAATTTTGTCTTTTGATAAAGAGTTTAATAGACTCAGGTGGAACTATGGGTAATAAGGAATTAGCCTTTACCAAATCGACTGTTGAACGCAATACTATGCTAAGTCATTTTTCATGATTTTTCAGGAGGAAGAAAAAACGTTCTTATTTTTTTCATAAAAATGAGAATGACTTGGAATTTTAACATGATTTAGTCTAATATGTATTAATTGTAGAAATACATTCATTTTGTTATACATTTAGACAGTAAGAGAAAAAATAGGTTTTTTGGACTTAGAATAGTATTGCAGGCAAAATTTGTATGTTTTGAAGTAAAACTTTTCACGCAATACTATTCCAAGTCGAAATAAAACAATATTGCACTGAAAAATCTAAGAAATACTTACTGCAATACTGTTTTATTTTCTCCATTTGGGTAGAAAATGGCTCTCAGGCAATGGTTTTTCAACAACATTATCTTTAAGAATATAAGATGAAATAAATAAACAGGAAGAAATGAAACAAATTCACTAAAATATCACTGTATAAACTTTAATCTTACTGATTCTTACAGTTTAACTTGATAGATTTATTGCATCTCCTTTGGATATAATCTCATCTTGCAACTCCTTTAACCTGAACATTATAACCCAGTCATTACAGTATAGTAGAAACCAAAATGGTCAAATATGGGTTTTGCTCATTGACCAAAATTAATGCTTCTCTCAAAATGACTTTGAAACTTTAGCTAGACCCTAGTGGTATCATGTTCATGGGCTGGTGTCTGGCAACATAGGCATATTTAGGTTGAACATTATGTACAGGCTAATCATTGTCTGCAATACCATTACAGTGCTCCAGCTAGCTGGGAATAGATGGGCATGGTGTCCTGCCTCCTTATCTAGAAGCCCTACCCGTTTTCTGGATGCTCTGCCCTTTTTCTGGACACACTACTGTATATGAGTGCCCTGGAGAGCACTATGTCCAGTATTATAACCTGTTATCTAGATTACACCAGGAGTCTGTTTACGACCTCAGTGATATCCTCCTCCAAATAAACAGTCCAATTTACAACATATCACTGATCCCTTCCAGGCAGCATAGTGTGAAAAGATCAACTGCAATTTTAGAGTACAAGACCATAATTTACTTAAGTAAACAAGTGCTGAGAACAATAGAGACAATTATCCATCATTGTATTCTATGTTCTATTAAACATATTATGGTATCTTTAAGGTTACTGTTTTTATTTAAAAATGTTGGAGGCTCTCTGCCAAAATTAAATCATTTTGTTCAGTTTGTTATCAATTACAGTCGTAAAAAAACTAATGGCCAATGAAGATCATGCTGATTATCCTGCATTAAGTTACATGTATAGAGTTAAAACAAGGGTGTGTGATTGACAAAATTACCCTTTTGTAGTGTGTGCTGTTCATAAGCAAGGTAACTTATTCTTAGATTTACTCCTGGTTTCAAAAATAATTGATAAAGTTAACACTCATGTATGTTTGATGAGTCAGCAAATTAAACTGTCATAACTCGGAAAATGGTGCATTCATGAAGTAGGCAGTGAAGTGTACCACAGCATTGTGTAGAATGTATGGAAAAAAAGTTAAGAAATTCCTTTCCATAAATTACATGGAAAAAGCTCTGACGCAAAAAACACGAAAACCCATGATATAACAAATGTCAATTTCACATCCGGATCAGAGACACTCCGAACTAACTTTCCAGCTTCAATAACAAATGAGATTTGCATACTCACTGCATTGAATATAAAGAAGAAGAAGCTAAAATCTCCTTATTTTTCACCATAAAAAAAGACTTGAATTACATGTATTTTTTAATGAAATGAAAAATATCTGGAAAATTCCATTAGAATGGGGGGGGGGATGTATTGCCTTACCACACTGGAATATAGAAATTAGTGTAATGAAAGGAAGCATGCAACACTTATGGAACATTTAACATTTATCCATAATGTTGAATGACAAGCAAAGTAATAAGTTTTTTTGCCTCATTTCACCAATTCTATAGATTTAAAACCCTGTAAATTGAATACAAAGAATTTTAAGAAAAATGAAACACACGGCACTGTTACACTGCAATAAAAGAAAGAAAAATTTGAAAGTTTGAATTTGTTAGTTTTTACAGCTTGCTTGTCTTGCTTACCTGCAAAGCACTGATAAAAAAGAAGACCTGTATTGTAATGGTATCTAGTCTGTAGCTGAATGGCATGAGGCTTTAGGAAACATTTTGTGAAATGGACAAAATCCTGGTAACCATTTATTTTCAGCAATGACTTTGAAATTGGGCAAGTCTGTTATCTTGTACAGAGTTAAAAGATTTATAATATGAACTACCGGTCCAGAAATACCTTTGCATAAATTACATGGAAAAAGGTCTGATGCAAAAAACACGAAAACCCATGATATAAGATATGTCAATTTCACATCCCGATCAGAGACTTGTAACACTCCTGGACCTATGTAAACTATACAAAAAACTTAGTTACTCATCATGAAAAATGTTTTTCTTGTTCAGATGAAGCTGAAAAGTCCATATAAGCCACTATAATAGACTTATTTTTGTTTTAAAAATCTCTTAATTTATGTCAAAAATTACAGGACAGACTCTCAGTAGGGTCCAAATTTACAAAATATTTGATTTGCACATGCAAATGCTTATAAGATTTCAAACTGTATGGTGTGTTTCAAATGTAGGGATAATACTAATTTTCTCATGAAATCACACAAAGACTTTGCATCACTGTAGGTGGTCACTGTAGCTTTGCCATTTGGAGTACATATAACATTTATGTGCTATGGGAATCAAAGAAACAGAATGCATGATTTGATTTGAAAATCGCACTTGAGTAGCATGTGCGTGCAACCCATTGTAAAGATGCAGCCAACAGTTACTGTTCTGTCATAAAGATTTTGGCAATAGCATCTTCTAATTGTATAGATAATTCCAAATTTTGTGAATTTGACAACAGTCCATGTCGAAATTTGGAACAATATGACACAACTTTTGTTATATCAGCAGATTCTGTTGTCATGTATTTGACAGACTTAGGCCGAGTTGTAATTCTCTTGTACAGAAGGTCACCCTCTTCAAGAATTTTGTCTAAAGATGCACTGTCCCACGTTGTTTGCTTAAAGTCATACAATAAAGTACTGCAGTAATAGCCTATGCCAAACTGTGTTCCCACCTTCCCCAAAATTACTTGTACCCCTGATGATACGTTACTTGAAGTACATGCATTCTCTATTTTTCCTGTTAACTAAACAGAGTATTGTATTCACACTCAATCATACTGTTAAGTAAGTTAAATCCATCCATATTTAATTTAATGATTGACTTACTTTGGTCTATTTGCCATTTATTTGCAGTATACTTTTTTGTCTAAAATAACTGTTTTAAACAAAAAAGTATGCCTCAAAAAAAGCCTGACTTATAGGAATAAACTTTCTTTCCCATATCAATAGGCGCAGTGCATTAAATGATGTCATAAGATTTTGTTTTTGAAAAAATAAAGAAAAATGGGAAAATTTAGTTACTATTATTTTTTTCTTTTTCCACAATATTTTGAAAAGCATTCATTTTTAAAAGCTGGTTAGCATCCAGATTGTTCAGTAAAGGGTTGAAAATATTGAAATAGGCTATAAGTTTTTGAAATTCAAGCAAGGAAATTAATTGAAAGTACATTGGTACTTTAACCATGTCAGATGACAAATTTCAGACTTGTATGAATTAAAAGAATTCCTAGAATATAATTGTTAGAAAAAAAGAAAATGCATCAACATGCAAGTTTTTCTTTTCTCACAATGTTTACCAAAGCTTTCTCTTCAGGGTCTGGAAACCTCAGGATTGTTTATTAAGGGTTATGATAAAGCTGAGAGCAGTGAATTGTTTCTTGAATTCAGTTGGTCATTAATTGAAAGGGCTTTTTCTGATTACGCTTTAAATTTAATTAAGAAAGACTTAAAGAAAAGAAGAAAAGGAGAAAAATAATTGATAGTTTTTCCTTTACCAGATATGAGAAAGGCTTTGAATCTTGTTGTATGAATTTTGTTACATTTGATGAAATATTTTTCTTTGAAGACCCAATCTTGCTATTGAGAGGTTTATTAATCACGGAAAATGATGTCATGAATAGCTCTTCATGATGTCAGAAGGTCATTTATGATATTTAATAAGAAAACATGATGTAAACTAACTGAAAAATCAATACAAAATGAGTACACTTTTGTTATAGAATAGTATTGCAGTCAAAAATTTTAAACTTTCTATACAATTTTTCGTGCAATACTATTCTATGTTAACTTACAATAGTATTGCAGGAAAAAAAATTCATGTTCTGAGATAGAATATTATGGAAATTAAGAATAACTGAAAAGTTTCTTTGAATTTAAATCTGAAATTTTCCCAGAACCTGTAATGATGAAAAACATAAATGATAATGACAAAAACCCATTTTCGGAAAAAAATGACTTAGCATAGTATTGCGTTCAGCAGTCGAAATGATCCCATGTTTCAACAGTCTAATGAAACAAAACCTTTGAAAACATTGTGTGAAAAGATGAAAATCCTGAAAGCCAGCATTTCCTACATTTTCTAAATTATTTTTTTTATTTTTTCTACATATATCCTTTTATTTGACCCTCATCTAATTTTGCTGTCTACATAATTATGCTAACAAAAAAAAAATATGGCATACTTTAACTCTTCACCAAACGACAAAATCTTTGACTGCTCCAAATTCAAAGCATCTGCAGACAACAAATTAAAGGCAGCCCAAATGACAAAATCCTTCCTTTACAGGGTAGAAAACCTTGTGGGAAAAGGAGAAAATGCTGGTTACCAGCATTTTCTCCTTTTCCCACACTGTTTCCAAAAGCCTTCTTCTTCGGAGTCGTTAAATCTCGGGATTGTGTGGTAAAGGATTAAAGTCCTATAGTCTTGCAAAGAGTCCAACAGAGTGATTACACACAATTTGCATAATGTTGGTGGAAATTAAGTTCAGAAACCTAAAAGGCAGCAGAATGACATTTTGTTTTTTACGATGGCGTAACTAAACGCCACAAGTATGATTTTTTTCCCCCTTTTTTCCGGTCATCTACTTTCTGTGTCAGTCATAATCATTATAGCAACTGAAGGCAGATAAAAATGGTCCTTGGTTTTTGGCTAGGGGCCAACAGCACCTAGCCTTAGTAACCACGTTTTGAACCTTTGCATAAAAGCTGCAACCACTCTTAACATCATGTATAAATGCACGCTACTGGGTGTCTCTGATTTGTTCAAACTGCAACTGCCATTTCTGATTGGCTTGAAATGACGCAGGTCGAATCTTCGAAGAATATGACATGTGCAAACAACGCCCTTCAAAACCGCCTTACACCTTACGAGTTCTTTATCCATAATGGATAATAGAAATGGAAAGAAGGCGTCGGTATCTACATAAACTGAGAAAGTGCGAAGGAAAATATTTTCAAAGCAAACGTTTTATCGGTGTTTGTTTGCATGATGAATTTTGAGAATAGGACACCCTAACGGGATTCGCGTGACATCGTCTTTCATCGCCTAAGTCGTACGGATTCGGCTAAGACCGTAATCGATCGGCAGATAGACACTGCTTCCCCACATCAATTCATATTATTATCGAAAATGAGGTTACCAATAATATCCAAAATGGCGTCGAGAGATCACCGAGGACGGCTACTGAAACGGAGTGTTACGACGCGAAAATTGGATAACATGTGATAGAAGAACTCGATTAGACTTCGAATTGAAAGTGCTACGAAGACCGATTTTCACACTGAATAATTGCAACTCTGATTTCCACAATCAGCTGCGAAAGCTTGCGAACAGCGATGACTTCAGAATTGTAAAGCGAGTTTCCGAACTGTGATCAAAATGTTCGAGAGTTCCTTGTGTCCCGTTTGTTAAAAAAACAGAGACAGAAGCGGAATGGAATGCCTCATTTCGCAGCCAACATCAAATTGCTGGTTTAGGTAGGCGTTTTCATTATTATTTTGTTTACAGGATATAATTTGATTAACCCCTTCCTATTTTTTTTTTACTCGCCTGATTGCAGCTGTACGAATGAAATCTATACTGTTGCAATAAAGCTGTTTAGCAGAGAAGAACTGGAGAGGAGAAAATGCTCATGAGGAATGATTACTTTTTTTAATCAACAGTGTTTTCAAAAGTTATCATCTGCACAGTGCAGTGGGGTCAGGGATCCCTGGTGGGGTGAACAAAATTTTGAACTCGTCCAAATTGAAAGCTTTTGCAGACAACAATATAAGTGTGATTGAAAATTTTAAATTTGTTTGTGGAGGAACAGAAAACAAAATGAGAAAAGAGAAAATTGCTGGTTACAAGCATTTTCTCCATTGCCCACAATGTTTTCAATTTTTTTTTAGGATCATGAAAAGTCGGCATTGTCGGGTAAGAGAATATAATTTGTAATATTAATGATGTTAATTATTTACAATACAAAGCCTGAGAGAGAGAGTTTTTAAAAACATAACGAGAAAAAGAGAAAATGCTGGAAACCAGCATTTTTCCTACAATGTTTTCAAAAATCATCTGACATCTGTAGTGGGGTTAAGCCTTTACCAGATGACAAAATTTCAGCCGTGTCAAAGTTGAAAGCATGAAATGCTGGAATGCAGCATTTTCTCCTTTTCCAACAATGTTTTCTACCCTATCAAAGATGTATTCTGTTATTTTAGCCATGTTTGAATTTTTGTCTGCAAATGGCTTAATTTCTTTCAGTATAGTTTATTGGCGTTTAATGCTGTTGTAACAGCTTAGACCATAATTATGATAGCGGCCAGTGCACCTATCGATGCATTTCTTGGCTGTCTTACACAAGCACTGACACAACTTTCCTTTCAAACCAGAATACTATTTTACAACTTTCTTTCCAAACCAGAATACTATCTCACATGCATCAGAGGTCAGAGGTGATAAATCGCACAAAAGAAAGTTTGCTGCAACAGGGTATTGAAGCTGCAACCACAAGGTCACAGGTCAGATATGCTAACCACTGTGCTACCAGTGTTTCAGTTTGGACAAGTTAATATTTTTGTAATGTAGTAAAGAGTGTATGATAAGAAAAAAACATGTCCGTAGGGTTTTCATGAACGGAATATTGATTGTTTCAACCACTCCAGCCAAATTCCTGATCTGCTCATGAATTGACTCATTCCCTATCAAACCTTTTTGAGATGAACCCAAATAATATACTGACGTCCATAAGAAACGCCTCATCTCCCTCTGTTGCGTTATATTTCATTAATTTAATATCGAATGCATGGTTTTGTATTTTAGAAATGGACTTTGTCAATATTTCTACACATATTACATAACACAAACGTTTAGCTAAACATTACACAAATTTAACAGCCATTTCAACAAACTCACCCCCTAAAATTCATACTGTGTATGGCCTCCTTGACTTGCTATCAGTGCCGGCAGTCGCCGTCCCATGGACCCACACAGATTACGCAGGAGATAGCGTGGAATGCGAGCCCACTCTTCACGAAGAGCATTTGTCAATTCTTGGACGTTTTGCGGCTGTGGGTTACATCGACGTAAACGACGTCCGAGGATGTCCCACATGTGTTCGATCAGGTTACAATCGGGAGAGTTAGCAGACCATGGCAGCATGGCAATATTATTGGCCATGAGAAAGTTTCTGGTAAATCTGGCCGTGTGGGGGCGCGCATTGTCATGTTGAAATGTAAGGCTACAGCGTTGCTGAAACATAGGAACGACCACAGGACGCAGAACTTGGTTTACATACCATCTGGCATTTGAATTACCATTAATAACCGCTAGGTCAGTTCTGAATGGGTGGTTTATTGCTGCCTAAACCATTATACCACCACCACCAAAACAGTTGTGTTTCAGAACAAAACTTTGGGTGTACCGTTCATTACGTCGACGGTAAACGCTGACTCGTCCGTCGGCACAAGAGAGGTTAAAACAGGATTCGTCACTGAAGACCACATCACGCCAACGTCTTCAGATGTTGTTTTGAGTCCACTGCCGACAGTGGTGGTCAGTTAGCACATCACCGCGGTACGGCCGCCTGCACAATATTCCACGCTCCCGAAGACGTCGCCTTACTGTATTCCGACCTACATGTCTTCCATGATTCCCTATAACCATCGACGTTGTGGATTGCGCTGTGACAAAATGATTTCGCAAGTGATGTTGACGGATGAAATTGTCTTGTCGTACAGACGTCACACGCGGAGCACCAGGTCAGGGTCTATCAGACAAGCTCTCTGTTTCGTTTACCCATCGAACAAGACACACTATTGTTGATCTTGCAACGTTAAAGCGTCTTGCAACGTCACTTTCAGAAAGACCGCTTTCAAGCATGCCCAAAATGTGTGCTCTTTATTCATTATTTTGTCTTGACATTTTCGAAATTGATATTTTCAAAATATTGCTTGAACTACTTAATTGTAAATCAATTACTGTTTACACATGCATAATTTTGACCGACATAACCACGTGGGGAAAATGCATGGGGCGTAGGGCAAAACGGTGCCATGAGTCATGGTTGAAGCAAACATAATAGACTGGCACGAAATTTCATGCTTCAGTAGATTAGAGAAGTGAAAATTCTATGGTAGGCAAAACGTGACATATATTCTAGGTATGTACAAAGCTATCGCACTTTTTCGATGAGGCGTTTTTAATGGACGTCAGTATAAGAATCTGCTGAAAAAAAAAATTGGTACTGTAATTGTAAATCAAATAGCCCAATATGGTGAAAAACATTGTGGAAAAAGGTGAACTTGCTTCTTAAAGGCAATTTTCCCACTTCTCACAAAGTTTTCTTTGGACTTCTTCTGCAGGCTGGTAAAAAAATGTTCTATTTAATAATGAATTTGTTAAAATGCAGGTGAAGTATGAGACAAAACATTAATTATTTTTCATATTTTTATCCAGCTATGATTGATGGTATTTGTAGGTGACTGAGGATAGTAAATACATGTAGTCATCAGTAGGACTTCCTATCAACCCTCAACATGCAGCCTATTGCAGAGAAAAAAGGGGGAAAAAAGCAATACTTGAATACATTCCAAACAAGGCAGATGTTGCAAATTAGTAAGAGAAAAAGCTGCTTTGGGTGGCTTTGAGAAAGAAATAAGGTACTTCAGTGATTCTCCTCTATTTACTTGATCTTTTACCTGACAACAAAAGTATTGACACTTCCAAACTGAAAGCATTTGCAGACAACAAAATTGACTGTTGCTGAAAAAATCAGATTTATCTTTGAAAGGGTAGAAAATGTGGGAAAAGGAGAGAATCCTGGTACCCAGCATTTTCTCCTCTCTCCACAATGTTTTCAAAAGCCTTCTTCTTAGGGTTTAATTAGTAAAGGGTTAAATGGAGAGAAAAAGTTTGCAGATTAAACTTCTAAATGTGAAAAGATTTCTAGAAAATGCTCTCATTGGGTGAAAACACTTTTTGAAAAAAACATATGTGGTAAATTTGCCAGCAAATAGGCAGGAGCCCGTGAAATAAACATGTCTATATTTTTTTTCCAGTCACAAATTTCTACTCATTCATTTGTTGTCAAAAAAGTGGGTCAAAAGCCAGAATACTCAGCTATACCAAAAGTAGTCTAATTGGCTAGGGGCCAATGGCGCCTAGCCGTAGTAACCACATTTCAGACTTGTGCATGAAAGCTGCAACCACTCTCAACATCATGTATAAATGTGCGCTATTTGCTGTCTCTGGTTTGCTCGAACTACAGCTGCCGTTTCTGATTGGCTTGAAACGACACACCCCTCAAAACCGCCTTACACCTTACAAGTTATTCATCTGTGATGTAAAATAGAAATTGAAAGAGGGTCCGGTGTCTACATTTACCGAGAAAATGCCAAAGAAAATATATTCAAAGCAAAAGTTTTAAACGATGTTTGTTGGCGTGATGAATTTTAAATGAGAACGCTTAAAACATAAAGAAATTCTCCCATTAATTTCACTAAATACTCATGAAGAGCATGACACAACCAACACCCGTGTTTGCCTTGGGTCGTCGCTGTGTGCACACCTTTGGATGCAGATGGAACGTGGCGCAATTGACATTTGATTGATAAGTCTTGTATGGTGTGTATCCACGTATGGTGTGTAAACAGACAAATCCCTTTACCTTGCCAGCCGTAATACATGTACAAGTAGGACAGTTGTTACTGAGTCGGTGTTTTCCTGGTGCATTGAAATACAGGAATGGACCGGAACGGACTGGATTGGACCGGAATGGACTTCAAGATACGATGTAAACTCTTGTAGCAACACTGTACTTATTTGACAATGGAATAGGGGAAAACCTGGATATACTCATGTAAGGGACAATAGAAATTTGCAAGAGATAAGGCTATAATATCTCTGTCATTACTGAAGATATTTACTTCAAACTGGGACTGGTGTTAGTTATCAAAAGGGAAACCCATACAAAAGGGATAGGTATCGATCAAAGTATTTTTCAAACATTTATAAATGCCACTTTTTGACTTTGTATGTTCAAATATTTTGATATTTTATAATATCTTTGTCATTACTGTCATTACTGAAGACATTTACTTCAAGCTTGAAGTAGTTACTAACCATCATATTTACTTCAAACTTGGGCTAGTTGTTAACTATCATAAGGGAACCCATAAATCAGGGGCAGGTAAACATCTAAATATTTTTGACACAGTAATGCCCGGCTTTTCGACTTACAATTTTCACTTAAAGCAACTGCAGCCGAGCATCGGCATCCCTATTTTTTTCTTTTACTTTTTAACTGGACAGTTCATGATTGAATGCAAATTGCTTTACTCATATATTCACTTTCCACTTGCCCCTAGCCATCAGTGCTTTCAGCACTTTGATTACTTCTCTGTTATCTTGCGGGGCTACAACTCAACAACTCATAGAATTTTGTGGGTGAAACAAATTTGAATCTCTTTGCAGAGGAAAATTACTTCTCTGTTATCTTGAGAGCTACAACTCATAGAATTCTGTGGGTTAAACAAAATTGTTTCTCTTTGCAGAGGAAAATTACATGGCATTAGGGGTATCTTACTTTTATCCCTTCTCTCCATAATACAGAAAGCGCCCCCACTCCTTCTATGGAAAAGTTTGATGACTTTGCCCCAAAGAACTTTTTATACCTCTTTAGTAGATTGCTTTTGAACAGGTTGTGGGAAAAGGGGAAAGCATTAATAACGAAGAATTTCCCTTTTGCCCATCACATTTCCCACTTAATCAGAAAATTTAAATCATCATTGATTTTGAATAAAGATTTGTGTTTTGAAAAAAATCAGCATGTTCTTTATTCCTACATCTCCAGTTTTTTCCAAAAGCAAATGTTGCTGTTTGATGACAAGTATATTCTTTTTTTTTGCAGTGGCATGGTTAGTGTAGAGGCAAAAGAAGCATTCCTGCAGATGATTCAAATGCAAGGAGAGGAGGGACTCAGAGCTATGTTAAATGAAAGTTCTCAGGGATTATGACATAATATTATCATTTGTAAAAGATCATCATACAGAAACTTGTGTAATATTTGAGCCATGCTCGGGCAAAAGGCGGCTTAATGTATCTCCGTGATGAATGATACCAAGCAAGTCATCACATGATTATGGACCCATACGACACATTTTGTCTAACAACGGACAGAATCATAAAGCCAACTGGTCCCTTCACACGCAGAAAATCGACCAATAGCAAAAACTTTTGACCCAGGTCAGCCTGTGTAGACTGCAAAGGCTGACCTGGGTTGATACTCTCTGCAGATACATTGAGTCCTCTTGTCACAGAGCATGGCTCATTTATATTAGACCAATCTTCAGGATGAGAACAGTGGTGACTGATATAATTCAAGTTTGACTAGTCTAAATAGCACAATGGTGGCATGTTCTTTCTTCTATCATGTAGTAATTGTAATGGTATACTGCACATATAAACTAGAATGCAATCACTGCACTCAAATTCCTGAATGTCTTTTGCCTTTGTCAAAGAAATTTGGACTGTCTCTCATACAAGGGCTAAAACTCTTCTAGTGAAGCTTAAAATTGATCAAGAAAAATAGAAAAGATGTGTTTGTAAATTCATGTAGAAATGCAAATTTGTTTCATGTATAAAGAACCATTGTCTTTGAATCTTGTGTGGTACAAAATCAGAGTTGAAAAGCTATAAAAGCAAGGGGCTATAACTTTGTCAATGACACCATAATGATGACAAAATCGTGTTGTACACACATTCATACAATGGTTCAAACATGTGTGAAATTTCAAGCAAGGTTGGGCGGTCGAAACCAGGGGCGGTTTTAAGCGGTTAAAACTGCCCCGGTCAGTACTCCAGAAGTGGTCAATACTGGTCAATAGTGGTTGATTGGTTCTCAATTTGGTTAAATTCATCAATATGTAAGAGTTGACTTGAGTGAAGTGTACTCATCAACTGGCTTTTGCCAGTTTTCCATAACTGTGTAGAAGTTCCAAGTAAGGTCTCTAGGTTTCATTTTTATACGCCCGTGGAAGGCAGGACATATTATTGAATCACCCATGGCATATGGGCAGGCAGGCGGGCGTCCAGGCGGGCAGCGACCAGTTCTTTGTCCGGAGCATAACTTTGTCATCTCCAGTCCGATTGACTTGAAACTTGGCATTTGTGTTTGTTGCAATAATACAGAGTGCAGTGCGAAAGAACCATAACTCTACCTCGTGTTGTCTTTGAGTTATTTCCCTTTGATCGTCATTTTTACAGCATTTTATGCTTGTCCGGAATATAACTTTTGTCATCTCTGGTCTGATCATCTTCAAATTTGGTATGCATGATTGTTGAAAAATTACAGAGTGCAGTGCTCAAGAAACATAACTCTTCCTAGCACGAATTTTGAGTTATTCCCCCTTTGATCTTCATTTTTATAGCATTTTTTGCTTGTCCGGGGAATAACTTTGTCATCTTAAGTAGGAATGACTTGAAATATGGTATGCTTATTTGTTGCAATATTTGGAAGTGCAGTGCACAAGAATTGTAACTCTACCTTGTGGTGTCTTAAAGTTATTTCCCTTTGATCGTCAATTTTACAGCATTTTCTGCTTGTCTGGAATATAACATTGTCATCTCTAGTCTGATCATCTTCAAATTTGGTATGCATGATTGTTGAAAAATTATGGAGTGCGGTGCTCAAGAACCATAACTCTTCCTAGCAGAAATTTTGAGTTATTCCCCTTTGATCTTCATTTTTATAGCATTTCTTGCTTGTCAGGAGCAAAACTTTGTCATCTTAAGTAGGAATGACTTGAAATATGGTATGCTTATTTCTTGCAATATTTGGAAGTGCAGTGCGCAAGAATTATAACTCTACCTTGTGGTGTCTTTGAGTTATTTCCTTTTGATCGTCATTTTTACAGCATTTAGTGCTTGTCCGGAATATAACTTTGTCATCTCAAGTCAGAACGATTTCAAACTTGGTATGCATGTTTGTTGCAAAATTACGGAGTACAGTGCGCAAGAACAATGCTCTACCTAGTGCAGATTTTGAGTAATTCCACTTTGATCTTCATTTTACAGTATTTCTGTCCGGAACGGAACTTTGTCACCTCAAGTCAAATTGACTTGAGACTTGGTAAACATGTTTGTTGCAGTTACGAAAAGTGCAATGCACTGGAGCCGTAACCTTACCTAATGCCCTTTTGGAATTATTCCCTATTCATTATTTTTTTTTACAGATTTTTATGCTTCTCTACAACATAACTTTGTCTTTTCATGTTGGAATGACCTGAAACTTTATATGCATGCTTATTGCAATTATAGTGCGCAGGAACTGTAACTATCTGCAGTGCACAGGAACTGTAACTATCTAGTCCGGTTCCCTTTGTTTAACTTTTTAGAGTTAACTACAACATGTGTCCTTAATATTACAGGAGACGTTCATGCCTATTTCAATCACTTACATGATTTCTGCTGCACTACTATTTTCCTCTAGCTGCCCTTTATGATTTTTATCCCTCCTCGACAACTGGCGGTGGGATGGGCGTATCTTGCGAAAATTTTCCTTTCTTGTTGACACCTTAAGTAACTGTTTATTATCTTGATTGCATGTAAGTCAATATTTCACACTTTAGGAATAAAGCCTGGTGTCAAGTATCAAATAGGGAAACATGATTGGTCACTCTGGTAATTAGATTTAAGCCACACCCACTGGGGTAGAAAGGGGCAACTTTTACATCTTTAAATGTGTTTTGGCAGGAATTTATAAAGGTGTAGGAAGACAACGTATACTTCAAAGACATTAATATATACATGTACTTAACCACTGTTTGGTTAATCAGTTACAACCTTCTTCATGTGCACCTCAATACTGCTAAAGATTAATAACAGGTGTATTTCACATGTTTGCTTATGGGTGACACTTTTTTCTGCAGTTTTACATGAAAATTATATATTAGCTGCTTTTTGGTGCTACCTTTGAACTTTAAGATCAAAGACATATGTTAAATAATCTATATTTTTAAAACCTGTGTGTTTTTGTGGTGGAGGGAAAGAGAGAGAGATGTAGAACTGTAAACAATTATATAACTTATAAGGAATGATGATAGATAAAAATTGTCCAGTTGAAAAGAACTGACCTGTATGGAAGTTCATATACTAAAAAGGCAACCCAATCAACCTTCTCAGTTGACCAGCAATAATGTCTTTTGGATTATGATTAAAAGAAAAAAGACCATATTGATAAAAACTATGATACTGATGATAATATTCATTATACCTTTATGTACAGGATGTAGAAAGAGAGCTTTTAAGACTAATGTAGAATTAGGAGGGATATGTAAGCCAGTGATTTATTCGACCCGATCAACCACTTCAATTGACCAGTATTGACCAGTTATAACCTGTTAAAACTGCCGGCCCGAAACAATTTTCTGAATTTATGTAATGTGTAACACAAGATTTAAGATATTGTGCATGAAGGGAAATATGTAGACAAAATTGCTATCCATTTGCTTATCAAAAAGACATTATCATACCACTTGTTTCGAAGACAAAATTTGGTTTATTTGTCATATAACAGCCTATATATGGGATGAAAAACTATCATTTTAATCTCCAAATTACATACATATTAAAAGCTTTTAGTGACCAGTTTTTTGTTGTTGTTGATTTTGTTTCTAATTCTGCTCTTGCTGCTCATGATGTTGGACATTCCAACAAGTTTCCTTTAAGTCATGCACTAAATGACAATATGGCACAAATGACAAGCTTCAGTAGCATTTTTCTTATTGTTTATTAAGTCTAGAAAAATAAGATGAGGAAGAAAATAACTGGAATGTGAAGAAAAGCTTTTCACACACCATACTTAAAATATTAAAGTGATACATAAAACTAATTTGGAACTAAACCAGTCTTATTTTTCCACTCACACAGAATTGTGTTTTCTGCCTCGCATAAAATGTCTGTCAAACCTACGTTAGTTTTGTTTTTTAATTCTTCATTTTAAATAAAATTCATTGCAACTGTTTTTCAACAAGTACTAGTACTGCTATGGACTTTGACAACATAAAATGCACTTGGCACTTGGAAAAAATGCTATGTGTAGTTCTTGTTTGAATTTTCGCAACATAAGGATGCAATATGTTGATGCATCCACTCACTACTTCTAAACCTTTGGATATGCATGAAAAATAAAAAAGTACAACAGTACACAAGGATATTTTTCTTTTACTTTTGAAATGGATACCTCATGGTTGAATACATACTGTTCTATGCATATATGCACTTTCAACTTGCCCCCAGCCATCAGTGCTTTCAGCGCTTTGATCTAAATGTGTTGCCTTAACCCTTTACCACACAATCACCAGTTTTATGAAAAGTTTGAAGAAAAAGCCTTTTGAAAACATTGTAGACAATTGTTAAAAAAGGTAACCAGCATTTTCTTCTTTTCCCACAATGTTTTCTACCCTATCAAAGGTATATTTCCACATTTAACCCATATTTTAATTGTCATTTGCACATGATTTTAATTTGGAGAAGTCTACATTTTTCTCGTATGGTAAAGATTTAAACCCTGTACCAAACAATCCTCTGTTTAAAAACTCTGGGCTAGAAGAACAGGGGTCCTGCTAGGTTTGGTGGTAAAGTGTAGGACTCTTAAGCTGGTGGCCCCAGGTTCAAGCCTCACTGGTGGCAATGGGTTTTTTTGTGTCAGCTTAGTACAGGTGGAACCCAGGATATGCATAAGTAAGCGGGCTGTGGCAGTAATATAACTGAAGTAATGTTGAAAATGGCACATTTAAACACCAATAAATAAATCATTCTTTTCAGACAAGTCAACATTCCTCTCCTTCAGAACCATTTAGATGTGTATGTGGTAAAAGGATAACCCTTTACCAGACAACCTGTCCAAACTGAAAGAATTGTGAACAACAATTTAAACCCTAATAAAAACCCAAAATTTTCTTTGGAGGGGTAGAAAAGAATAACACAAAAAGCAGAAAATTCTGGTTACCAGCATTTTTTCCCTCTTCCAACCATCTTTTCAAAAGCCTTTTTAGCTCACCTGAGCACAAAGTGCTCTAGCTCACCTGAGCACAAAGTGCTCAAGGTGAGCTTTTGTGATCGTGCTGTGTCCGGCGTCCGTCGTGCATCGTTCGTCGTCCAACGTCAACTTTTACTTTGCGTACACTCTAAAGGCCACATTTTCAGTCCGATACTCATGAAACTTGGTCAGAATGTTTGTCTTGATGATATCTCGGACAACTTCGAAAATGGGTCATGTCGGGTCAAAAACTAGGTCACCAGGTAAAATCTTAGAAAAACCTTGTGTACACTCTAGAGGCCACATTTTCAGTCCCATACCCATAAAAGTTGGTAAGGATGTTTGTCTTGATGATATCTCGAACAACTTCGAAAATGGGTCATGTCGGGTCAAAAACTAGGTCACCAGGTCAAATCTTAGAAAAACCTTGTGTACATTCTAGAGGCCACATTTTCAGTCCAATACTCTTGAAACTTGGTCAAGATGTTTCTCTTGATAATATCTTGTACGAGTTTGAAAATGGGTCATGTCGGGTCAAAAACTAGGTCACTAGGTCAAATCTTAGAAAAACCTTGGGTACACCCTACAGGCCACATTTTCAGTCCAATACTCATGAAACTTGGTCAGGATGTATGCCTTGATGATATCTCAGACATGTTAAAAAATGAGCCATGTTGGGTCAAAAACTAGGTCACTAGGTCAAATCATAGAAAAACCTTGTGTACACTCTCAAGAGGCCACATTTTCAGTCCAATACCCTTAAACGTTGGTCAGAGTTTTTGTCTTGATATATCTCGGACAAGTTTGAAAATTG
Source organism: Hippopus hippopus (assembly GCA_946811185.2). Lineage (NCBI taxonomy): Eukaryota > Metazoa > Mollusca > Bivalvia > Cardiida > Cardiidae > Hippopus > Hippopus hippopus. The sequence continues at coordinate 24,291,326 of OX328099.1, forward strand.
GTCATGTGGGATCAAAAACTAGGTCACCAGGTCAAATCTTAGAAAAACCTTGTGTACACTCTGAAGGCCACATTTTTAGTCCAATACTCTTGAAACTTGGTCAGGATGTTTGTCTTGATAATATCCTGGACGAGCTTGAAACTGGGTCATGTCAGGGCAAAAACTAGGTCACTAGGTCAAATAATTGAAAAACCTTGTGTACACTCTAGAGGCCGCATTTTCAGTCCGATACTCATGAAACTTGGTCAGAATGTTTGTCTTGATGATATCTTGGACAAGTTTGAAAATGGGTCAGTCACAATGGGTCAAGAACAAGGTCGCTAGGTCAAATCTTACAAAAACCTTGAGTACCCTCTAGTGGCCACATTTTCAGTCCAATACTCTTGAAAGTTGGTCAGAATATTTGTCTTGATGATAGCTTTGACAAGTTTTAAAGTGGGTTAAATCGGGTCAAAAAATAGGTCATTAAGTCAAACTTTGAAAACCTTGTGGACACTCTAGAGACTGCATTTTCAGTCTGATAATCTTGAAACTTGGTCAGGATGTTTGTCTTGGATGAGTTTGAAAATGGGTCATATGGGGTCAAAAACTAGGTAAAATTTCTGATAAACCTTATGTACACTCTAGAGGCCATATTTTAAGTCTAATACTAATGAAAGTTTGTCAGAATGTTTGTCATTATAACCTGGAAGAAATTCGAAATGGGTATAGTCAAAAGGCTCAGGTGAGCGATTTCAGGGCCATCATGGCCCTCTTGTTCCAAGTCGTTAAACTCCTGATAAAGTGGTACAAGTTAACTGGTAATGGGTTTAAAATGCTTATAGTCCATTCACCCTATACCAAACAATCTCATGTTTTCATAGCCCTGAGGACGGACACTATTGAAAACATTTTGGGCAAAAGAGAAAATGCTGGTAATCAGCATTATTGCATTCTTCCACAATGTTTAACCCTTTACCACACAATGCTGACTTTTAACGACCCTTGAAAAGAAGCCTTTTGAAAATGGTAACCAGCATTTTCTCCTTTTCTCATAATGTTTTTTACCCTATCAAAGAAAAATTGCACTATTTGAGCCACATTGTAATTGCTGTCTGCAAATGCTCTCAATTCGGACAAGGCTAAACTTTTGTCTTTCCTGGAACATCTTTTACCAGTACTTTGCACAATGTTCTCTCCATGCCACTGGCTGCATTCCCACATACGAGGGTTGTCCCAGAAATTCACGTACTTTTTCAATAATTCAGAAATTCAACATCCAATTAAAATAAAACTTACAAGTTAAGTACATACGTTCAATTCCAACAGTTTGGGATCAATTTTACTGATTTCAAATGCTTATCATCAGGCATGCAGCTATAAAACGCATGCGCGATAGGGCTAGTCAGCGCATGCCAAATTTATCCCATACAAAACTTGTATGGTGGATGTTTGAACACCATTTATTTCCAGTTCCCACAATGCGTATGATATAAAACCTACACTGTTGTCTACAGCCAATTTTGGCGCGCTAGCATATGCATTTTCATACAATTGACATCACGCAGTTCGACGTTATGACATTTTCTTCTGTACAGCTGAAATTTAAACCGCATAAAAATGGCGACGTCCACGAACGTTTGGCACACAGAACCGTAATAAAGTACTGCGTGGAAAGAGGGATGACTCCAATACAAACGAAAAGAGAAATGGAAAAGATGAAGGACTTTGGCAGTGTGTCGTGGACACTTTTATACACCTGGCACAAGCGTTTTAAAACGGAACTGGATGTGAATACAACAGAAAATAGAGGCCGACCGAGGAAGAATCAAGCTGCGCAGATGAAAAAAATAAAAGACGCTCTTGACGCAGACCACCGTCAAACAGTCCGGGAGATTGCCGACAAGGTAGGAATAAGCAAATCAGCAGTGCAAAGGTTGCTTTCAGATGAACTGAGCATGAGCCGCGTCTGTGCACGATGGGTGCCGAGGCTTTTAAGTAACGAGGAGATGTGTAGGCGTGTTTCGACATCAAGAGAGTTTTTGAAGCAACACCAACGAGATCCGAACTTTCTTAATAAAATTATCACCATGGACGAAACGTGGCTGCATTATTTTGAGCCTGAGGGGAAGCACCAGTCCAGTGTTTGGAAATCTTCAAGCACCCCGCCACCAAAAAAAGCAAGAGTGTCCAAGTCTATGGGAAAGATTATGTTCCTGGTATTCATGGACCAACGGGGATTCATTCTGGCGCACGCAGTACGAAAAGGAGAAACTGTGAATGCAGCTTATTACTCAAAGGTAAGCGTAGTTCTATAAAAAATTGAACCATTACCCTTAAAACAATAGTGATAAATAATAATAATAATAATGATAATGAAATATTAACATGATGAACAAAAATAATGATACCTCTCTTAAAAAGTGTTTACCAACTGTGTTTTTCAGGTGGTGTGACGCGATCTGATGCATGCGATCAGGAAAAAGAGACCTGCTATGGCGGACGACATTGAAAATATAATTTACCACCATGACAACGCCCCCGCCCACACTGCATCTGAGACCGATCTTGAGCTGGCGTTGCTCGGCTTCCAGAGGCTGCCTCACTCGCCGTATTCACCAGACTTGGCACCGCTCAATTTCGCGTACTTCCCCGCTCTGAAATCACATCAGCACGGGACACGATTCGGCGGATTAGACGATATTCGAGTCGAGGTGAAAAGGTTCAACAAAAGCTTGGGTCAACGATGGTTTCAGAGTGTCTTTGACAAGTGGGTCTGTCGTCACAACAAGTGTGTGGAACATGCAAGACGCTACTTTGAGAAGGAGTGACTCACATCTTTGAAATGACGTTACGGGTAACATAATGACCTTATTAGCGTGCGCCGACACCCATTTTCTGATGTAACATTTTTATACGTATCTCCGGGAGTTTTACAGATAGCCCGTTGTAATTACACCAAAATAAAGGAAAATGATTCATGCGCACTACCAACAAATTACATTATCATCGGACATTGAGTATTTGAGTTATTGAAAAAGTTCACAAATTTCTGGGACAACCCTCGTAATCATCATCAAAACAATGATCAGACATAAGAGGAGAATGAATCCCATGGCAATAACTCTCATCCTTGGAAAGAAATTGACTGAGTTTGGGATTCAGTGACCCCCTGGTTTCAAGTCTTGCATGCTACCGACTGTGCTACTGAACTTGGCCCACAATGTTTTCTACCCTATCAAAGACAAATCTCATCACTTAGCCACATTTCTTTTGTTGTCTGCAAATTTGCTTTAAATATAGATGAGTAAAACATTTCAAAGTTTGGTAAAAGTTAACTCTTATCATGCCATTCGCAACAATGGGCAAGTTTTGCAGCGAGTGTCGAACAAGATCAGCCTTAACATATGTGCAGTCTGATCTTGCTATACACTCTCCGTTGCTCTGTTAACACCTTTGGTCATATGAACACAACCAAATGCCAATAAAATTAAAGAATTTTTCGTTTTTTGTAAAAGTCAACAATTTAATTTCGGCAGGAGAAGGGTTAAAAAAAATTCCTTATTTATGCCAAGAGGGTAGAAGAATCGTGAGTGGATAGAATTGTTTTGTACTATCTTTACATCTATTATCTCTTTCCCAGACAGCATTTTTACCCTTGCATCACTTAACATGGACTCAATTGCTTATGCATACAGTACAGATCAAGATCAGACTGCACAGAACATGCAGTCCTATCTTGGATCTACAATGTCTGTTACTTTGTCAGATATTCTGACAAGAGCAGCTTTGAAACCACAGTATCTGGATCTCCAGAACTGACTGAGAATCTCCATTTTATTCATTTAGCAAGGGTTAACACTCACCAAAATTGAAAGCATTTGAAAAATGAAAGAACTTGACAATGTTGTGTGGCTTGAATTATGAAATTTGTCTTTGAAATAACACTAAACATTGAGGGCAGGATAGAAGAGGGGGGTAGGGTGGTCAAGAGAATGAGAAAACTCTGGTAAGTAGCATTTTCTCCCCATTTCTCAACTGTGTTTTCAAAAGCCTCAGTCTCTTCCTCAGGGTTGTTGAAATATTGGAATACTCTGGTAAAGGGTAAGGGTAAGTGGAAATGAAAATGGGAGCATCTCTAAATCTGGCAGAAAAAAATTCCAACCTATCAAACCCGATAACCCCACAAATTCCAGGCAACTTTTCGGAGCAGGGGCTCAACTCATTCTCCTGGATGTGGGCCTGCCACAAGGTAAGTTTAGAGGCCCTTGAGTGGCAGTGATTTGCTCATTTTCTAGCATATATCATGAATTCATGATGCAAAAAAAGAAAAAGACAAATACACACACAAAAGAAATCAGGGGTTGTTGTTGTTGCAACTGGGCTTGAACCTACTCAAGCAGCATAATAAGTAGGCATGGTGAATTGAAAAAATACTGAAATAATCAAAGTATAATTTCTCAAAATCAACTGTTTGCAATTCAGTCAAATTTGAAAATACATTTTTAGTAATCATGGTATTACACAATCCTAGCAAGTTTCAAAGAAATTTATTTACTTAAAGATGATTACCGGTACATCCTTACAGCTAGAGAGAGTCTATTTATTCACCAGTGGTTTGCTATAACGCTTTACCACTCCATCCCGAGTTTCAATGACCCTGAGAAAGAGGCATTTTGAAGACATTGTAGGAAAAGGCCCCAATGCTGGTAATCTGGATTTTCTCCTTTTCCTTACAATGTTTTCTACCTTTTCACCAAAAAAATTGCATCATTTTGACTCATATTTAATTTGTTGTCTGCAAAATTTAATGCTTTTAAACTGGCCAATTCTAACATTTTGTCTTCTTGTAAAGAGTTAAGAAGAATTTTGTGTGCTAGAGGTCATGGGTCAATGTGTTTGCAATAATTAGACTGTTGGTGAAATGAAAAAAAAAGCCTATTACCTTCACATTTCTTGCCAACTTTTCCTGTTCCCCATATATAATCATTACCTGAAAGTAGAAAGAATATCATACAGAACTATACCAGTAAAATAAATTCAACTGTATTAACCCTTTACTAAACAATCCCAGGTTTTAAGCACCATGATCTAAATAAAACTTCCTTATCAGCATTTTTTCCTCCTTCCCATGCTTATTTCTACCCTTTCAAAGATACACCCCATACTATGATCAACATTTAATTTGTTGTCCACAATTATGCTTAACCCTTTACCAGATGACAAAATTTTAGCCTTGTCCAAATCGAAAGCATTTGCAGATGACAATTTCAGTGTGGCTCAAATGGTACAATTTTTCCTTGATGGGGTTGTAAACATTGTGGGAAAAGAAGAAAATGCTGGTTACCAGCATTTTCTCCTTTTCCCACAATGTTTTCAAAAGGCTTCTTTACCAGGGTCGTTAAAAGTCGGCATTGTGTGGTAAAGGGTTAAAACATGGACAAGTCTGAAATTCTGTGATCTGGTATTTAAGATTCATCAATAAAACATGAGGTCAACGGGTATAGTGTAACATGTGGCATGTTGAGCATAGTCAAAGCTGGATCTGTATTCACCAACCATTCTTAAGAACTTTAAGTCTTTTTCTCCAAGAATTTCTAAATTTGACAGAAAAACAACTTCTGATTGGCTATATCAGGAATTTTGTCTAGCCAATGAGAAGTTGTGTTACTTTCGAATTTCGAAAATTCTGGAGAAAAGAACAAAGAATGTTTTTAAGAATGGAGGTGAATACCGATTCATAGACCAACTAAGGTATGTACGAAAAGCTGTCTCTCACAAGAAACTGGTCTTTTAATGAAAGTTCAATTAATGTTAAGAAGTGATTGTAGTGTCATCAACAGTAGTCTCTTAACTCTTTCCCGGATGACAAAATTTTAGACTGATCGATACTGAAAGCATTAATTTTGCAGACTATGAAAAAATATGGCTCAAATGACGGGATTGTCTTGAAAGGTTAGAAACCATTGTGGAAAAAGGAGAAATTGATGGTTAACAGGATTTTGTACTTTTCCCGCTAAGTTTTCAAAAGCTTTCCATTTTTGTAGAGTTACAACCTGAGACCTGAGATTGTTTGGTATAGGGTTAAAGATTAATCTTTATTCGCTTTCAGCCAGTTTTAAACCCATTTCATCTTTATTATGTGAACTTATAATCATTCTTGTATCTTCATGCAACATTTTGCCCCTGAAAGTTGCACAGATTACAACCAAGAGGAAATGCATACAATTTTCTGGAGGCCATCAAAGAAATCACAGTTGTCATTTCCAGCTTTAAGTCCAAGACAAATCCCTTGAGTTTCTTTGTTCCTTATACCATATATAGTCCCCACAAAAAGTTAAGCAACAATGAATTACCGCTGCACCAGAATTTTATTATTACTCATATAGACAATTTCATTGTATAAATGTAATGATTATTGAGTTAAAAACCAGTCCAAGCAATTTTGTACTTCTATCAGATCATGTTTCTCACTTACAGGCTTTTGAAGTAAGGCACTGTCTAAATCCACATGCAAACAAGAGCGGCAAATTGTCGCAAGGTAGGCCCGTCCCACCGCCAGTTGTCAAGGGGGTATAATAATCGTAAAGGGCAGGTAATGCAACAAACATGTTTACCAAGTCTCAAGTCAATTTGACTTGAGGTGACAAAGTTCCGTTCCAGACAAGCAAGAAATACTGTAAAAATGAAGATCAAAGTGGAATTACTCGAAATCCGCACTAGGTAGAGTTATTGTTCTTGCGCACTGTACTCCATAATATTGCAACAAACATGCATACCAAGTTTCAAGTCAATCGGACTGGAGATGACAAAATTATGCTCCAGACAAGCAGAAAATGCTGTAAAAATGATGATCAAAGGGAAATAACTCAAAGACAGCACAAGGTAGAGTTATGGTTCTTTTGCACTGCAATCCGTATTATTGCAACTAACACACATGCCAAGTTTCAAGTCAATCGGACTGGAGATGACAAAGTTATGCTCCGGACAAGCAGAAAATGCTGTAAAAATGATGATCAAAGGGAAATAACTCAAAGACAGCACAAGGTAGAGTTATGGTTCTTTTGCACTGCACTCCGTATTATTGCAACAAACACACATGCCAAGTTTCAAGTCAATCGGACTGGAGATGGCAAAGTTATGCTCCGGACAAGCAGAAAATGCTGTAAAAATGACAATCAAAGGGAAATAACTCAAAGATAGCACAAGGTACAGTTATGGTTCTTTCGCACTGCACTCCCCCTTAATGAGATCTATCCACCCATTAAGTTTCATAACCGTAGCTAGCATAGTTTTGGAGATATGCTTTGGACAAAATTCAAGTATGAATATAAACAAAGGGCAATAACTCAAAAATTAAGGAAGCAAGAGTTATGATTCCTGTGCACTGCACTCCCCCTTGATAAGATCTATCCACCCATGAAGTTTCATAACCTTAGCTAGTATAGTCTTGGAGATATGCTCCAGACAAAATTCAAGTATGAAAAACAACAAAGGGCAATAACTCAAAAATTAAGGAAGCAAGAGTTATGATTCCTGTGCACTGCACTCCCCCTTGATAAGATCTATCCACCCATGAAGTTTCATAACCGTAGCTAGTATAGTCTTGGAGATATGCTCCGGATAAAATTCAAGTATGAAAAACAACAAAGGGCAATAACTCAAACATTAAGGAAGCAAGAGTTATGATTCCTGTGCACTGCACTCCCCCTTGATGAGATCTATCCACCCATGAAGTTTCATAACCGTAGCTAGTATAATTTTGGAGATATGCTCCGGACAAAATTCAAGTATGAAAAACAACACAGGGCAATAACTCAAAAATTAAGCAAGCGAGAGTTATGATTCCTGTGCACTGCACTCCGCCTTGATGAGATCTATCCACCCATGAAATTTCATAACCGTAGCTAGCATAGTTTTGGAGATATGCTCCGGACAAAGAATGGGGATGCTGCCCGCCCGCCCACCCGCCACGGGTGATCCCATAATACGTCCCGTCTTTGACGGGCGTATAAAAAGTGGTATACTACCAAGATGTTTTAAAATCTCTAAAATTCGGTCAATCTGCAACCGGGACACAGTCAGTACATGGTATGGCCACCATTAGCACGAATACAAGCTTGAACTCTTCTGGGCATTGACCAGATCAAGCCGTCCAGCTGTTGTTGTGGAATATCCTGCCATTCCTGACTCAAAAGTTGCTCAAGGTGTTGGAGGTTCTGAGGCCTCACATTTCCATCATTGGCACGCCTACTGAGAATGTCCCACTCATGCTCAATCAGATTGAGATCTTGCTAGCCACTCAAATTGCCCAGAAGAGTTCAAGCTTGTATTCGTGCTAATGGTGGCCATTCCGTGTACTGACTTTTGCAGATTGAACGAATTTTAGAGATTTTAAAACATCTGGGTAGTATACCACTTTTTTGCATGTGGATTTAGATAGTGCCTTAAGTGAGAAACATGATCTGATAGAAGTACAAAATTGCTTGGACTGGTTTGTTACTGAATTCTCATTACATTTATACAATGAAATTGTCTATATGTGTAATGATAAAATTCTGGTGCAGCGGTAATTTATTGTTGCTTAACTTTTTGTGAGGAGCATGTATCTGTAATAATCTATTTCTACACAGCTGACTAAATTCTGAACCATTCTTCTCTCTATTAAGTTTAAACAGTGTTTTTCTCTCTGGCTGCAAAGATGTATCTTTAAAGAAGTGATGTTATGTTGTCATCAGTTGTGGTCTCTTAAAGCTGCTGATTGCTTAACACTGCTGGTGGCCTCTAGAGAAAATGGACTGCACTTTTAGTATAACAAGTAAGAGAATACCAAAGAAATAACAGATTTTAAAATACTAGCCCTGGGTACCCCCTTAAAATATAATAAAATCAAGGATAACCCTTGAAACAAATAAAATAAGTACATGTAATGACTACAAACATTGTGTCAATGGTTTATCTTACATCTAAGTTCCTAGCTTTTTTTATCAGCAAACATCAAAGACTACAGATACCGGTATATCCAATGTCAATGCAGTATTTCATCATACTGAAACACTGAACTCTAATCAGATGACAAAGATTTACACTTGTCTAAATTCAAAGCATCTGCAGACTATAAATAAAAAATGTGGCTCAAATTTTAGGATTTGTCTTTGATAGGCTAGGCTTTGTGGGAAATGGAGAAGGTGACCAGCATTTTCTTCCTTTCCAGCAATATTATCAACAGCTGTCTTCTTTTCAGGTCTTGTTTAACATAACAATATTTGGTAAAGGGTTAACTCTTTTCCAAACCAAAAATTTAAGACACTTCCAAAAAAGCATCAACAGAGAACAAATTAAAACCGGTACAAATGAGTCAGAGTTCTTTGAATTTGAAGAAACATTGTTGGAAATGCAGAAATTGATGGTGACAAGCAATTTCTCCATTCCAACGATATTTTCAAAAGGTGCCATCTAGAAACATTTTAAACAAATGCCTATTTCGTTAAGCACTTAAATACAGGGAAAATTTTGGATGCTTTTTCACACTGAGTGACACAGATCAGCCTTCATGTATGATTAAAGCTGCACTAAATAAGGAGTCTAATGCAAGATGCACTCTGACCGATTTTTCTAAATCCTTCACCATACAATCCCACATTGTTATGACCTTGAGGAAAATGGCTTTTGACATCATTGTTTGAAAAACAAGAAAATGGTGATAACCCTAATTTTCTCCTTTTCAGCCATTGTTTTCTACCCTTACAAAGACAAAACTTATATGAGCTGCATGTATATTGCTGTCTGGCAAATGCTTTAGATCTCAACAAGTCTAAAATTCTATTGGCTGGCAAAGGTTTGAGAAACTCAAGCTGAAACAGTCTTGAAATTCAAGTGAGGGTGTCATTTATACTGACTAAAGATATCCATTTCAATAACTCTTTACCTAGCAATTGAAACTTCAACTCTTTACCAAACAATCCCAGGTTTTCACGACTCTCAGAAAGAAGCCTTTTAAAAACATTGTGGGAAAAGGAGAAAAGCTGGTAACCAGCATTTTCTCCTTTTCCCACAATGTTTTCCACCCTTCCCAGAATAAATTTCAATTTTTGAGTCACATTAATTTTGTCGTCTGCATATGCTTTCAATTTCGACCATTCTAAAATTTTGTCGTTTGGTAAAGAGTTAAACTAGCCCCTCTTGAAAGCATTTGCAGACAACATAATTATGAAATATTAAGATAAGCTCCTGTGGTGAGATTTGTTTTCAAAAGGGTAGAATATATGGTGGGAAAAGGAGAAAATGCTGGTTACCAGCATTTTCTCCTTTTCCTACAATGTTTTCGAAAGCTTTCTTTCTCAGGGTTTTTTAAAATGTGAATTATGTGGTAAAGGATTAAAGTCAAAATGCTTTAAATTACAACTATTTTTTAACTGACACTGATTAGTATATGAAAAGGAAATATATACACTTTTTTGATGTCTTGGTATGTAGAAATATTCCTCATAAAATGAGAAAAGGCCATTTCAGCCATTTTGAAACTTAAATTACAGGAACAGCAACTGGTGGTTGATGGAAAGAGAGCAGACAAAGGAAATGACAGATGGCTATCGTGACAAAGTCTACATTTTCAGCTGTTTACTTCTCTGTTACTATGCTTCAAATGATAAATTCAAGGATTAATCCTGAGGCCACTAAGTACGACTTAGTTCACTTTCGCAGACAGTGTAAGTCACAATCAGACTGCACAGAAAGAGCACTGTGATCTACCATCTTCATGGTTCAATACAGTGAGACTATCTGGCAAAAAAAAAAGAAGGACTTCGAAATTGCACTATAATTTTTTTACAATTGGCTTAAAGTTTCCATTCATTTAACGAATACTAAGGATAGATAAAAATTTACAAGATCCTTCTAATTTTGGACCTATAGACAACAGATGCACGTCAGAAAAACTGGGTCACAAGTTATCTATGTCATATCCCGTTTTTATCAAGAATACAAGTTCATACAAAAAGACAGAAATTCGGTCAATGCTTTGTCTATGTCACATGGCAAATTTCCACACGAGACTTTTTGAACCCTTTTCATACCATCACAAGTTTAAATGACCCAGAGAGAGATTTTGAAAATATTGTGGGAAAAGGAGCAAATGCTGGTAACCAGCATTTTCTCCTTTTCTCATAATGTTTTCTCCTCTTTCAAATATGGCATTTATCATCTGAGCTACATTTTGATTTGTCATCAGCAAGTGTTTTCAGTTTGGACAAAATAGCTCCTATAACAGGGGTAGACAGTAAGATAAGAATAAAATGTTTGTCTCATATTTCTTACCTGTTCAATAAAGATTACAGCACCTGAAGGACACCCAAAAAGTGCTTGTTTTAACCAGGTGTTTGCTTAATACAGGTACATTTTAAAACAATAGTCTTCTTTGGGAACTTAATAGTTGCTTGCTTAAAACAGGTTGCTTACTGAATTGAGGTGGCCACTACGGTTTTACTTAGTATACAAATATCAAAACCCTCATAGTTGATGATCAATACCCACCAATACCAGCATAATGCAAAATAAAAGAGGCAATAATTGGTTCTCACATAGGTTATGAGTCGCATCAGCTAAGTGTTGGTCATAATTTGTTCCCTTGAATACATAGAGAAAATTTGGAAAATACTGCCATATTCTGAAATAGCATGATTTATCTCCCCCTCCCCCAATTGTTGAGCTGTATCTTTCCCTTTCAAAGCAAAATCCAATCATTACAGTAACATTGGAATGGCTAAATCAGGCTTTGCCTACAGAAAGTTATTAGGTAACTTGGCAGTCTATTATTGATTGAATGTTGTTTTACACCATTTTCAACATTATATCAGTCATATCATGTCAACAGATCTCTAATAAATCCTGTTTACTTGATTACACCAGTACAAGGGTTGGGCTCTCAGTTATTTGCCCAATGACACACCTGCGAAAAGCCTAGTCCTTTGATTGAGGACTGAACTTCACTCAATGGCAGTTTAAGAATTAAATTTGAGCAAATAGCACGAAATGACTAACTCTCTTTGGACTAAATTAATTCTCAAGAGAGAACACTAACTACAAGACCTTATTGAGACTCTATACCAAACATGTTTTAACACCCTGAGGAAAACCTGGCCATTGAAAACATTGTTGGTAGTAAGTATTTTCACCTATTCCAACAATGTTTGCTACCCTTTCAATCCTATTATTGGAGCTGAAATTGTCATCTGCCAACACTTTTTTTTTGGGTAAGTTTAAAATTTTGTCATTTGGTAAGGAGAGAAGAAGGACATTAAGTAGTCAGTAAAGGCAAAAAAACCGATGATATTTATTTTAACTATGTCAGTTGGCCATATCTGGCGTCATATATTATGCAAGAGACATAATTTTAGACTGTAAAGAACAATACTCACTTATGCAAAACAACTCCTATTCTGATCTTTCCATTTCACAAGATACCTAACAGTGACGATTTTGATCAGACTTCATCTTCTGGTTTGTCTGATCTTGATCTACACTGTCCATCAAAGCAAATGTAGTTGTAAGTGGCACTCATAGGAACAATCCTTGTAGTGAGAAGTAAATGATATGGACATTCAGTCAGAATTTATGCAGACATGGCAATTTCTAAGCTGTATTGAAACTTTGTTGGAGTATCTTGAAAAGAAGTACAAAGTTCAAGATCAAAGCACATTTTGTGCAGTCTGATCTTGATCTACATTGTCTGCAAAAGCAATTAAATCCATGGTCTGCACTACAAGGGTTAACTAATTTTTTTTTTAAATGCTGTTTACTACTTGCTTAATTAACCCTTTACCACACAATGATGACTTTTAACGACCCTGAAGAAGAACCCTTTTAAAACATAGTGGGAAAAGGAGAAAACGCTAGTAACCAGCATTTTCTCCTTTTCCCACAACGTTTTCTAACCTATCAAAGAAAATTTGCGTCATTTTAGCCAGTATGAAATCGTCGTCTGCAAATGCTTTCAATTTGGATAGGTCTAAAGCCGTGGTCACACCTTACGTAGTTGACCGTAGTGGGGAATGACCGTAGATGGCCATAGTTGAACATATTAATTGTAGTTGGCCAAGACCCTCCTATGAAAAACCCAGTGGATCCGGTGAGGCTTGAACCTGAGGCCTCCAGGTTATGAGTCCTACACTTTACCACCGAGCCACACAGGACCCTTAGCTATCTGTAGGCTTAAAACTCATTGACTGAATGGTGTTTTAATGCCACTTTCAGCATTATTTCAGTCATATCCCATCAACAACTCACTCAAATCATACATTTCCGCTCCTGCCAGTTCAAGACTATGGGCTTTAAGGGGTGTCACACCTTCATATTTTAGCTAGTGTATGCCATGGTAAAAAAATATTTTGCTTAAAATGTTGGCATATGTTGGATAAGTTATGAGTATGCTTTGTACAAGTTAATAGCACGATAGTATACGATGGTAATTATGCTGTGTAACACTCAGGATGACCCTTCAGCATAGGTTCGTAAACCTACATGCAGCCCGCCATATTTGGAGATGTACTTTTGATATTATACATGCCCTGGGTATCAGTTGAAATACGTGATCCCAGCGTGTTGTATAATCGGCATGTGTCTGCGTGGTATGTCTGTCCACATAAATATGCGTGCAAGATCAGCGAGCAGCTGAGAACGAAACTAAGAGAGCAAGAGAACGGGACAAGATCTTGAGAGAGAGCGAAAGAGAGCTGGCTTTTAACTTTATCTGACTGATATTAAATTTTAAGAAAACTTTTTGACTCTTTCGTGTTTATTTTAATATAGTGGTTTAAGTAGTACTGTCAGACCTGGCATACAATGTGGTATGTTGTTCTACGGCAAGTACATCCAGATTCTAGCATAGTTCTGTATACACTTCGACACTGTTGTGGATAAGTTTGCAATCATTCACGTACATTATTTGTAAGTTAGCCAGTCAAAATTCATACAAGTAATTCAAATGAGACCCAAGTGAATCCCTATAGAGAGTATACTGTTTGGTTATCCTTCGACCCATTCTGGCTTGCAACTCATCGAACATCGCTTGTGGCATGTGCAGGAAGTTGGTAAAAGATGCATGATCTTCCCAGTACTCATAAGTTGATCATTCATGCCTAATTGCCACCGTTTCCTGATCCACGGTTTTAACCAGCACATTCTCCTTCCTCTACCTCTTCTTCTCCCGACTCTTTCACACAGCTGATATATGTCCATCTCGATCTGATCATGCTGATGCATGAGGAAAACTGTTATTTACTGTCTTTTCATCCTTGTTGGATCCTCCATTTCTTTGAACTACTGACAGGTTCCTAGTGTAAACCCCATTTATATACCGATTGCCCCAAAGCAGTACAAATACACTATTTTAAGTTAGTTGCAAGTTAGAAACACGTATATAGACATCTGTACATTGGTATACAATATCTATAAGTAACTGATTTATTCTAAAAACATGTCTAACAAGCACTCAATGCGTTCAAGCATGTTATGAAAACAGTGTGTATGCACCCGAACTTGGAAAAACTGTTTGTAGGTCAGCGTATACTAATGTCTCAGAGAATCTGGATAAAATTCTTATACGTTTGCCAACATTCAGCAAATCATTAAGGTGTGACAGGGCCTTTACCAAAGGACATTGCACCTACAGGCCAAGGACCTTGGATTACAGTCAGTTCAATTCCTTTCCAATAATATTTTGAGAGTTACCTGCTCTGTTCGTATAGGTTCCTCTTTTGATGGTTAACCCTTTACAACACAAACCTAAGTTTTAACAACCCTGACAAAAAGTTTTTGAAAACATTGTCGGAAAAGAAGAAAATGCTGGTAACCAGCATTTTTTCCTTTTCCAACAATGTTCGAAGAAAATGCTGGTAACCAGCATTTTTTCCTTTTCCAATAATGTTTTCTACCATTTCAGGGAAAAATCTCATAATTTGAGCCACAATTGATTTGTGGTCTGCAAGTGCAATCAATGCAGACAAGTCTAGAATTTTGTCATCTGGTAAAAGGTTGAAAACTCGCCTAAGTTTGTAGTAAATATCTCTAGTAATGCAGGATATATCAAACTAGAGGCGCTTGAGCGCCTGTATCGCTCCACAGGCCTGATATTTCTATAATGGCGAAAGGAAGTTTTTAACAATTATCATTCAATCCTGCATTTTAGCTCACTGAAGAAACAATTTGGTAGACAACCACCATAGGAACTTACCTGCAAAACAACAATGAAATCCAATGAATAGTTTTAGAGAAGAAATTTTTCAAAGATTTTACTTTATACCATAAAAGGAAAATGAGTCTCCCATAAAAGCCATGTTTTTTGACAGATCTTTTTTTTTTTAAGGAATTCTGTAAACCTGTATCTAAGGAACATTCCTGCAAAATAATAATGCTATCCAAATAGCGGTTTGGGAGGAGAAGATTTTTAAAGGTTTTTTACTTTGGTTGCCATGGCAACCAGAATTCTTCATGGAACACAATTATTTGAAGGAATTTGAAAGAGGACCACCAAAGGAACATTCCTGTGAAACTTGGTAAAAATCCAGTCAATAGTTTCTGAGGAGAAGTTTTTTACAGAAAAAGTTTACGGACGCACGCACGCACGCACGGACGAACGAACGGACGCACGCACGCACGACGGACACAACGCCATGACAATAGCTCGCTGGCCTTCGGCCAGTGGAGCTAAAAATCAAGGTTTTCTAACCAACACTGAGTTGCAGACCCCCAACAACAAAGCCTATGGAAATATCTTGGTAATTCCACCAAAACAGCCAGGAAAAAATTGTTTTACACATCAAAAGCCTCGCTTGGCAGCACCTCAGTCAATAACTGACAGGACTTTAACCATTTCTCAAACAACAAACTTTAATTAAACTCTTTTAAATTGAAATCATCTGCAGATAAAAAATTCGAAAGTGGAACAAATGAAATGAAGTTCTTTGACATGGTAGAAAATATTGTGCGGAACGGAGAAAATGCTGCTATTTTCTCAACTTCCCACAATGTTTTCAAAATGTTTCTTCTTCAAGGTTGTTAAACCACATAGGGTTATAGGGTTAACCCAGGGGCTAGCTGGTTCAAATCCCCAACCTGGCCGATTTCTTTCTGAAGATTGGTGATAGTCATTTGGACAGGATTAATTCTGCATTATTGCTGATCATTATGACAATGGTTACTTTTAGGGGATGCAAAGGATGAATATTGTACGAAGAACTGATAAAAGAAACTTCAGGAAAACATAGATGTGTGCAATGGCTGCTGCAAAATCACTGAAATAATAATGAAACAGTCAGCAAACACCACACAAACATAATTATCAACAGTTTCTGGAAACTAGTTGCAAAGTTTCAGAACAAAGACCACAACACTAAAGAAAGAAGTTTGTGACTCAAGTTAATGCCCCTAGACATAGGGGTCCGTAGTTTGACTCCTGGCACCCATAGACTATATAGTATAATCAAGGGATTTAACTGTATGCAGCCCGTTACTCGCCCCCGGTTACAAAAAAACAACGTATGTTTTCTACCCCATCAGTTATTCTCCTTATTCTTTGGATAACTGATAGCTAAATCATTTGTCTACCAGAAAAACATGACCATTTGTCAGTGGCTAATGCAGTCTGGCTGCTACAGTCCTTCGAACTTGTAACCTTGCACAGAAATCTTCGCCATTGACACAAGTTTGTACATTCGATACTGACGGTCGCGCATATAAACCAATGAAATTTCTCGTTCCAAAACAGTGTCACATGATAAAAGGTGTGAGCAGCTGTACGAAATTTCATTGGTTGAATGCACGACTGTCAGTACATATTAACCAATGAAATTTCTCGTTCCAAACAATGTCACGTGACACAAGATGTCGGCAGCTGTTTGAAATTTGCATCTTGATAAAAAATCCCTGAAAACTGAGGCGATTCGACTTTGTTGGACACAAAGACTACAGGTCAGTGATATTTTGAAACATGTTTAATGGGTGTTTGCCGCTAATACTGTGTTTCATTGGATCTAAAGTGTATTTTATATCTTGAAAGTCGGATGTACAAACCCGTGTCAATGGCCAAGATTTTTGAGGTAGTTTACAAGTTCGAGCGACTGTAGCAGCCAGACTGCATTAGCAACTGACAATCAGTTGTGTTTATCTGGTAGAAAAATGTTTTAGCTCTCAGTTGTCGAAAGAATAAGGAGAATAACTGTTAGTAAAGAAAAGATACATTGCTTTTTTGCAATCGGGAGCGAGTAACGGGCTGAATAGAGTTAAATCCCTTGATTATACGATATAGTCTATGGGTGCCCGAAGTCAAACTACGGACCCCTATGCCCCTAGACAGATGGGTGGATTCAAGAGAAATGGACAGACAGACAGACAGACAGAGAAGAGAGACAAACAGACAGACAGACAGACAGATGTTGTATTTATGAGTAAGAAATGGATGAGGACGAGTGAAATATCTGTCATGCTCGTCCAGCAGGATGAGTGGTGAATAGAAGATAGTAAAATAAGTTTTTCAGATGAATATTTAACTTACAGGTGACAAAACGGCCATTCCATTATTGAATAAGCGAATTAAGGGTATTCAGGAAATCAAATTTTGAAACAGAACATAAAACATGCTGGTCCCCGCTCCAAATAAAGACTGGTTTCAAGTCAGCCTAATGATATAACTCGGGGCCTTTTATTGCAAAAAAAATCTTTTAATATGCTTCAGGTAGACCTAATTCAATATGAGCGACTTTGCTAATTATTAAAACGAACAATATTAACATTAACGCAAATACTTTCCCGAAACCAGTTCAAAAAACTCTGTTGTTTTGGCTTTATTAATTTCTGTAACTTGACCAGATAACTGGTACTGGTTTTTAAAACCCGGTATTTAAGGTTCGTTGTAAAGTTTCCGTTTCATCTGAAAAAAAAAAACGTCAAGAAAATAACTATTGGTTTGTGCAGTCCACAAGAGCAGTTTCTCTTGCGTTGGCAAAATTTGATTACTCCAGTATATTGGAAGGGTTTTTCTCGTCGGACGAGCAAGGATCAAGGCAGGGCAAGTGTTTTTTCAAAGTCACTTGTCCCACAGGATGAGTGCCTTTTCTGGGAATTTTTGGATCCTGCAGTGGGTGGTAAAACTGGATTAAAACTACAAAGGTGGTCAGAGATAATAAATTTCAAAGATAACATGGAGAAATGGAGAAGAGTCCTGTCTAACCTATAAGTGCGACAGATGATCATGAAGAAAAAAAAATTGACTCTTCACCAACCTTATCACAGTTTTTACAATCCTGAGGATGAAGGCCTTTCAAAGCCTCTAGAGAAAAGTACAAAATGCTGGTAAACAAAGATTTTCTTCTTTTTCCACTATTTTTTCTTCCCTTGCAAAGACAAATCCCACTATATTAGCCACACGAAACATTGTAATCTACAAAATGCTGTCAATAATGCAAAAGTACTTATTTTGTCACTTAGTAAAGAGTTAATCTTTCAGAGTGACAGATTGAACAAGAAAGAAGATCAGTTGTGCTGGTGTACCACCCAAGTCTCAGAAGATATATTTACAATACAGTTTTAACCCTTGTAATGCTGGAACAGACTTAAGTTCCTTTTGAGAACAGTTTAGATGAATATAAGACTGCACAGACAGTGCAATCTGACAGTAAATCGATACTGTCCACTACATAGTTTCTCATAATGGCGGAAACAACCTTGAATAGTAATATTCAGGCAGTTTTTTTTCAAATTGAAAAGGTTTCATTCATTAATTCAGTGCTGTAAGGGCTTTAAATTTATGGCCTAGTGTGACATTCATTAGTATTCATGACTGCAATACCAGCCTTTTACTGGGCTGAGACATAAATAATAATTTGTCATACTACATCTCTATAAAAGTAGACCTACATTTAAGCCATGTTATAGTAAAAAGGGGTTTAATGCATCTTCCTGATGTGTTTTATCAAGCAAATCATAATGCATCCATACAATCCATTTTGTCGAACAACCGACTGAATCATAAGGTAGAATAGTCTTTGGACATGCTGAAAATTAACCAATAGCAATAAGTTTCGATAGCTCATATATAAGTTAAGTCTTTGGATGACAGCTTTGATCAGAAAATGTATTGTAAAGGAAGTGAAACACTTGGAAAACTGAATACTTTGACCACTGTAAAACAGGCAGTTTTTCCAACTGTCAAATTGTTTGAACCCTTTACCACACAATCCTGAGTTTTAACAAGCCTGAAGAAGTAGGCTTTTGAAAACATTGTGGGAAATGGAGAAAATGCTGGTAACCAGCATTTTCTCCATTTCCAACAATATTTTCTACCCTGTCAAAGAACTTTGGTACATTTGCATAACGTTCAAATTTGTTGTCTGCAGAGCGTTTCTATATTTAAGCATCTACAGTATGTTGTTTGGTAGAGTTAACCCTTTTACCAAAAAATCCCCAGTTTTTCAGAACCTGGCAGACAAGGCTTTTGAAAACATTGTGGGAAAAAGAGAGGAAATGCCGGTAACAAGTATTTTCTCATTTTTTCAAAATGTATTATATCCTTCAAAGGGAAATTCCTGTTATTTAAGTTACATCTAATAATGCTGTCTGTAACTGCTTAACATGTGAAGAAGTCTATATTTTTGTCATCTATTACCAAATTTAGAACTTGTCTAAATTGCCGAAGCTATGAAAGTTTAAAATGGCCTTTAATCCTTTCAGAGGAAAATACATTTTCAGTCTATATAAAAGATTAATTATAAAATAAAACGGCATCAGTTAAAATGCATTGGTTAAAATATCTCTTAACTTTATTGGACTGTGCATTCTGATCTTAATCTTACTTGTAAACAAGAGCAGTGTTAGGTGCACATGATAATGTAAGAATCAGGCCTTTGATGAAATAGTGGGGAAAAGGAAAACATTTATTGCTTATCTTAGTAACCTTTCCATCTTCTATGTTCATGAAACCCCACCCATCCCTCTCATAAAACAGACAGCCATTCAAATCAAAATAGTTCTAAGGCTGGTTACCAGAATTTTCTCCTTTGTCCACATTGTTTTATAAACTTTCAAAAACAAACCTAATCAATGGATCAGTTTCAATTAATGGCAGCATAAATAGTCATAAAATTAAGGTGTCATAAATGGGCCAACAAATAGGCTGAATAAATATTTGACAGATCACAAATTACCACTCATTCATTGGAGCTTAATACCAAGAAGGAAGTTGAAAGCCAGCTCATACAGCTATGCCAAAAAACATGAACCAAAGGACATACAGAAAGTAAATTACCACTTTATCCATATACAAATAGAAAAGGTATTACAAAGAAAAAATTGTGTTCACAGATAGTACAATTTTATTCCACTAACCCATTACCAAGCAATCCCGGGTTTTAACGACCCAGGGAAGACACCTTTTGAAAACATTGTGGGAAAAGGAGCAGATGCTGGTAACCAGCATTTTCTCCTTTTCCCACAATGTTTTCTAAAGAAGTTTTTCAAAGACAAATTCCATCAACTGAGCCACACTTAATTAATCATCTGCAAATGCCTTCAACTGGACTTGTCCAGAATTTTGTTGTTTGGAAAAGGGTTAACTCTTATCCTGCTAATAAATAAAGTTAAACTTAAAAGCCCATAGTAAAAACCAAAATTTTGCTATTTCAAAGGTAATTTTTTGTGGGAAAAGTTTTCCTTATCGGGCAGTGTAGATCAAAGATCAGACTGCATGTTCTGTGCAGTCGGATTTTGATGTACACTGTTCGCAAAAGGTCAGTGAGTCGCACTTAGCAGCTGAAGGGTTAAATTTTCTTTTATTTCTGAATTATTTCTGCAAAATCTTTGCGGAGATGTGAAGATAAATTAGCATCTTGTCTTTTATTTCTAGGTTATTCTTGTAAAAATCTTTCGATCTATAACACAGCCTAAAAATTTGCATTAACCCTTTGGCATCTGTAATGGATTTTGCAGCCAGTGTAAAAAGAGATCAGACTGTACAGAATGTGAGAATCTGATCTTGATTTTACACTGTCTCCTATGCTGAATAATTCTGGCAACTAAAGTAGCCTAGAAATGTTATTATTTGGGTGTTGTTTCTCTTTTGTTTCTCAATTGTTAATTTTGATTTTTATTCATTTGTCGGTCTAAAGGTTGAAAAAAAAATGTTGATGAAGGCTAACCATCCTTTGTGCGGCTAATCAATACTCTTGACTTTTATTCTGTATGTAGGAAGACTGAGTTTTGTAGTCAAATTTTAATTAAAACCCTTTATCTACATTCAACTTTGGTTATTTTCACAGTGGAGATGAAGATCAGACTAAATAAAACATGCAGTCTAAACTCTGATCTACATTAAATAAATAATGGCTCAAATTATGGAATTGTCAATAAAAAGGTAGAAAACAATATCAAACAAGAGCAGCAAATTGTCGCAAGATACGCCCGTCCCACCGCCAGTTGTCAAGGGGGTATAATAATCGTAAAGGGCAGGTAATGCAACAAACATGTTTACCAAGTCTCAAGTCAATTTGACTTGAGGTGACAAAGTTCCGTTCCAGACAAGCAAGAAATACTGTAAAAACGAAGATCAAAGTGGAATTACTCGAAATCCGCACTAGGTAGAGTTATTGTTCTTGCGCACTGTACTCCGTAATATTGCAACAAACATGCATACCAAGTTTCAAGTCAATCGGACTGGAGATGACAAAATTATGCTCCAGACAAGCAGAAAATGCTGTAAAAATGACGATCAAAGGGAAATAACTCAAAGACAGCACGAGGTAGAGTTATAGTTCTTTTGCACTGCAATCCGTATTATTGCAACTAATACACATGCCAAGTTTCAAGTCAATCGGACTGGAGATGACAAAGTTATGCTCCGGACAAGCAGAAAATGCTGTAAAAATGATGATCAAAGGGAAATAACTCAAAGACAGCACGAGGTAGAGTTATGGTTCTTTCGCACTGCACTCCGTATTATTGCAACAAACACACATGCCAAGTTTCAAGTCAATGGGACTGGAGATGACAAAGTTATGCTCCGGACAAGCAGAAAATGCTGTAAAAATGACGATCAAAGGGAAATAACTCAAAGACAGCACGAGGTAGAGTTATGGTTCTTTTGCACTGCATTCCCCCTTAATGAGATCTATCCACCCATGAAGTTTCATAACCGTAGCTAGCATAGTTTTGGAGGTATGCTTTGGACAAAATTCAAGTATGAATATAAACAAAGGGAAATAACTGAAAAATTAAGCAAGCAAGAGTTATGATTCCTGTGCACTGCACTCCCCCTTGATAAGATCTATCCACCCATAAAGTTTCATAACCGTAGCTAGTATAGTCTTGGAGATATGCTCCTGATAAAATTCAAGTATGAAAAACAACAAAGGGAAATAACTCAAAAATTATGGAAGCAAGAGTTATGATTCCTGTGCACTGCACTCCCCCTTGATGAGATCTATCCACCCATGAAGTTTCATAACCTTAGCTAGTATAGTCTTGGAGATATGCTCCGAACAAAATTCAAGTATGAAAAACAACAAAGGGCAATAACTCAAAAATTAAGTAAGCAAGAGTTATGATTCCTGTGCACTGCACTCCGCCTTGATGAGATCCATCCACTCATGAAGTTTCATAACCTTAGCTAGTTTAGTCTTGGAGATATGCTCCAGACAAAATTCAAGTATGAAAAACAACAAAGGGCAATAACTCAAAAATTAAGGCAGCCAGAGTTATGATTCCTGTGCACTGCACTTCCCCTTGATGAGATCTATCCACCCATGAAGTTTCATAACTGTAGCTAGTATAGTTTTGGAGATATGCTCCAGACAAAATTCAAGTATGAAAAACAACAAAGGGCAATAACTCAAAAATTAAGCAAGCGAGAGTTATGATTCCTGTGCACTGCACTCCGCCTTGATGATATCTATCCACCCATGAAATTTCATAACCGTAGCTAGCATAGTTTTGGGAGATATGCTCCAGACAAAGAATGGGGACGCCACCCGCCTGTCCGCCCGCCACGGGTGATCCCATAGTACGTCCCGTCTTCGACGGGCGTATAAAAAGGGGAAAATGCTGAAACTACCATTATCTCCTTTTACCACAATGTTTTCAGAAGTCCTTCTCCTCCAGGTAATGAAAACATGGTATTGCTTGATAAAGGTTTCATAACAATTCTAGCCTAGTATAATAATGGGAATTTGTCTATAAAAGGATATTAAACATTAAAGGAAAAGGAGAAAATGACAA
Organism: Hippopus hippopus; assembly: GCA_946811185.2. Classification (NCBI taxonomy): domain Eukaryota; kingdom Metazoa; phylum Mollusca; class Bivalvia; order Cardiida; family Cardiidae; genus Hippopus; species Hippopus hippopus. The sequence continues at coordinate 24,314,564 of OX328099.1, forward strand.
TCATCATTTTCTCAATTTTCCACAGTGTTTTCTGAAGCCCCACTATTCTAGGCACTGAACATGAGGTATTGCTTTATAAAGGGTTAACCTTAAGGGCTTACTAAACAAATTTTAGACTCTTCCAAATTAAAAGCACCTTTAAAGTTAACATCAAATTCGAAACTTATATACAAGGAACCAGAGTCCTGGTTGACAGGTTAGGCAACATAATGGAAAGAGGAGAAAATGCTGTTAACCAGTTTCAAATGGCTTCTCCTTTAATGTGGTTAAAACTCGAAGTTGTGTGGTAATGAATTAATCATAAGTCCAAACCAGTACCAGTATTGCACCCACTGGAAAGGATGTCATCCATATTTTACCATCAATGAGGGAAGCCACAAACATAATTTATAGCAAATGACCAAGCTTTTTCACCAAATGTTTGAAGATAAGAGGACCACGATTGTCCTATATCACTCACCTGAGTGAACAAAAATACATCTGGGTCAAAATTACAACAATTCTGTGTATGACCTCACAAGGCCAGTGAGGATACTACACTCAGTGTACTAACAAAATTTCAAAGTAATAATTTTGAATGTTTATGGACTAAAGTTCATTAAAATTGATTCTTCATGAATGGATTCATAAATTAGTACTATTTACTTTTATTCATGAAAAATCACTATTAACAAATTGCGTTCATGAACTAAGTATGATCCATTCTTGATACTTTTTAAGACTTGGCACATTTAAGTCTATGCTAAAAGTGTGATCTCGGAATGAAAATTCCAATCTCAAAGCTACTGGCCTTCCAACAGGTTCACAACAAAGTCTTATGATTGATGCTAGAGAATACAATAGTTCAGTGTTGGATCTATCAAAAGTTAAGGTCAACAGTCAACCTACTGAATTCATTTGATTTCTTTATAGTGCTCCTGATGCCTCATGACTTCTAGTTAAAATAAAGATTTCATCAGATTTTCCCTGCAATAATGGTCACATGTTGCAAGTTATTTGAGCAATTCTTTTACCACACAGTGAGATTAATAATTACTTTGAAATTTAGAAAATTCCTCATAAACAATATTAGGATACAATGTTACAATGATTGGTGAGTTCTGCCCCAGGTGAGCAAAACATACAAGGAAGCAACAAAAAAAAAAACAGCATAAATCTACATGTTTTCATTAGTGGAAACGCCCTGAACTAGGCCACCTTGTCAGAGTAATTGTTATGAACTGAATCTATCAGGCATTACTCATCCCCATCATGAATAATATTTAGGTCATAAATGGCGCTATTTTATAGGTCAAGCCTATAAATAGCAGTAACTTGTCCTGTAATCATCCATTATTCAAATATTAAAAGTAATGACTGATTACAGTTATCTGCAAGACGATTATGGGCTGAAACATTAATTTTATCTCCAAACAAAAACCATGCTCAAAGCATTTCCCACTGCTCCAAGTTATCTGATCTTCATTAGAAGTGCTTAACTCTTTACCAAAAAATAAAATTTTAGACTTGTCCTAATTGAAGGTATTTGTAGATGACAAATCAAATTTAATTGCCCGTGAAAGTGTACAAAACCTTGCGGGAAAAGGAGAAAATGCTGGTTACCAGCATTTTCTACTTTTCCCACAAGGTTTTCAAAAGGCGATTTCCCAAGGATAGTTTAAAACTAGTGATTGTGTTGTAAAGAGTTGGTTAACTCTCTTACAAGACCACAAAATATTAGAACCATCAAAAAGTAACAGCTATGTGGTTCATTTATGATGTTTGTGTTTCGATTGGTAGGAAACTTTGTCGGAAAAGAGGAAAATACTTTTTACAAGCATTTTCTCCTATTTCCTCAATGTGTTCTTCTCCTGCCTCATTTTTTATGGTCATTAAAACACAGGTTTGTTTAGGAAAGGTTTCACTTCTTACTTCCTGCATATGATTATTTTGATCTTGTAGTGCGCCATTCCTGGAAACATAGTAACACAAAGAGAAATTGTGTGTAAGAATCAGTTCTTCCTTTTTGTTGCAATATTTTAACATGTATTGATTCACCAAACCTGAATTCATGTTAAAGGTGCATTTTCCTTACCAGGATGTTTCAGGCTTGGCCATCTGCAAAGACAGTATGTTCCAGTCTAGGAAAAGTGTACAACAGAGTTTTAGTATTTATTTGTATTGCAGTTAAATGCCATTTGAATGGCTTAGGTCATAATTATTCCAGCAGTCAATGCACCTAAGCATGTGTTTCATGGCTTTCTCACACAAGTACTGACACAACTTTTTTTCCAAGCCACTAACCACTTTTCCCACATACAACAGATGAGAGGTGAAAATTCGCCAGAAAGAAAGTTTTGCCTCTGTGGGGTATCAAACCCGCAAACACCAGTCACAAGTCAGATACGCTTATCACTGAGCTATCCAAGAAGGCAGAAATCTTAGTAGCTACAAGGCCTTGAAAACATTACATGACAAGAACTAGTCAATTTGCTTACCATCAGTGAAAAATGATCATCCTAGGCTGAAACTAACTTCTTTTCCTTGCAAAATTTCTCACCATGAAGTCAGGCTTTTCCATGACTAGTTACTCTACCCAAACAAGAGGCCTAATAAGGCCTGAATCATGTTACTGAAGGTAGCTGATCAATTTAATCAAGGTGATATGATTGACTGATAGTATAGTTTTTCGACACCATTTTCATCATCATTTCAGTTATTTCGCAGCAGCAATCGCATCAATCCATGTTTTCTGGAGTTCCTTTTACCAGCACTCTGCACAATATTCTTTCTAAGCCACTGGCTGCTTTTCAACATAACTGTTGTCAAAAGAATGGTCAGTGGTGAGAGAGGAATGAATCCTGTCGCAACGACTATCATCAATCCTCAGAAAACAAAAATGGCTGCTCTTGGGATCAAACCACCATCACCCTTATTCTCGTCCTGTACACTGCTAAGGTGGTATGAAGGAACACAGTTATCATTAATCTTGAATAAAGTAAAATGATGACTATCATCATTAATTTTGATGACATTTTCTAATGCATTACCAGCTCTAAACACGGAAAGGAAATTCTCTTTGACTGAAATTCAAAACAGCCATCCCTAATATCAAATTTCAGGATTTCATGGACAAGAAAGATTATACATAAAAAACAAGAGTGCCGTCGTCACGAAATACGCTGCCACATGGCTATTTCAAGCAGCCAGCTATACAGACTAAAGTGTTGGAATTTCTAGCACATGCCTGGGTAGCTCAATGGATATATTGTGTTACTTGTGATCTAAAAGGTTTATGCATGGACTGATGGATGGACAGACAGACGCACGACAGACTCATTGGTCATTGGCTTTAATTAACCAGTAAAAAATGTAAAGTTTCATGAAATTATGTCCATTAGTTGGAGATACATCGATGAAAAATTAAATTTGACATAAAGCCCCCTTTTTCCATGACACAGCAATAAATTCCAAAACCCTGATAATATGCGCTAGGTCACATGATCTGTGAAAATTCATCCAAATCCGTTGAGATATGTCCAGTAATTAAAGAGATATTGGTGAAAAATGGAATATAACATGAAGACCCCTTTTTCCATGATGCAGCTATAAATCACAAAACCTTGACAATATGCACTAGGTCACATGATGAGAAACATTCTGTGAAAATTTTATCCTAATCCGTCAAGAAATGTGGACGGACGCAGTTTAAATTTGACATGAAGGCCCCTTTTTCCACGACACAGCAATAGATTCCAAAACCCTGATAATATGTGCTATGTCACATGATCTGTGAAAACCTCATCCAAATCTGTTGAGATATGTCCAGTACTTAAAGAGATACTGGTGAAAAATGAAATATAACATGAAATCCCTTATTTCCATGACGCAGCTATGAATCGCAAAACCTTGACAATATGCGCTAGGTCACATGATGAGAAACATTCTGTGAAAATTTGATCCAAATCTGTCAAGAAATGTGGGATGAGTTGCGTTCACAAGAAATGGAATGAAATATAACATGAAGCCCCCTTTTTCCATGACGCAGCTACAAATCACAAAACTTTGACAATGTGCGCTAGGTAACATGATGAGAAACATTCTCTGAAAATTTTATCCAACTCCGTCAAGAAATGTGGGAGGAGTTGCGTTCACGAGAAATGGAATGAAATATTACATGGAGACCCCTTTTTCCATGATGCAGCTACAAATCGCAAAACCGGACAAAGGGACGGACAGACAGACGGAGAAGATGACGCCAATATATGTCGCCTCTGGCGGCGTATAAAAAAGTACCTGGAAAAAAATGTAGATTTTTCTTGCATGGTCTTTGATGTGTTTTCAATATCATTTCAGTAAACTAATTGAAGCTAGTGCACCTATCCATGTGTTCTCACAGTTCGTTATACCAGTTCTTGGCACAACAATCCTTACAAGCCACTGGCTGCTTTTCCATATCAACTTTGCAGAGTTCTGAGATGTTAAGTCAATAGTTGTATGCCCATTTTTACCCATTTTTGTAGTAGAATTATCAGTGGCTACTTTTCTTACAGGCATTTCGTTGATCATATGATACATGTAGAAGAATCAAACCCTCTGAGCACTATTGTACAATTTTCACTTATTATGTAACAACCATAGTAAGACAGCCTTAAAGTTTGTGTAGCTTTCAAAGGATAAAATTTGACAGTAAAGCCTTGGTCACACCGAGCTAACGGACGAGTAATGGATAAAAAATCATTTCATCCGTTCGTGTCCGTTCGTATCCGTTTTATGTCCATTTCTTATCCGGTGAATCCGCTACTTGTCCGGCGATGTCTGTTCCGTCCGGTGGGAAGTTTTGAGCATGTTCAAAACTTTCCACCGGACAAAACGGACAGAGACATGCAAATGATAGACTTTGGATGCATCTGACAATTTATACCCTCGGCATGTCACGTGACCGGTACGTTCCTCGTACGTTGGTGTTTGGTACATTTCCGTTCATCGTACGTTTTGTCCGGTTCTCATGCGTTGCACTTCCGTTTTATCCGGTACAAATCCCTTACTCATACAGTGATATCCGTTAATAGACCGTTTATTATCCTGTACATATCCGTTAAACGTGCGTTTTTTTCCGTTACATGTGCGGTACTCGTGCGGTCATTGTGTGGCTTCCTCGCTCCACACACCGATCGCGTGAGCCTCGAGCGGCACAGGAGATGAATTTTGTCACCGGATAACCAAATTCTGCATATTTTTGTCCGTTTTCCCCCCGTTATATATCCGTTAGCCGGTCTGACCAAGCCTTAAGATTTTTATATAACTAAGCATTGATAAAGCACCACAGTCTTCAACCAGTCAAGCTAAGAATCCTATGTAAAGTTTTTACTAGTAGAAAACAATACACAAAAGCTAACAGCTGCATTGCATCATCTAAAACATTTACCAAGCTCAAATTTAATACATGTACAATTGCATACATTTCAGTACGTGACATCTAAATCTAACACATTTCATTAGTGTAAAAGTACTCAAGTTAGCTTTTAAAAAAAAATACACAAGTTAGCAGCTGCAGTGAATCATCCAAAACATTTACCAAGTTCAGATTTGAATTAACAATTATTGCATACACAACAACATGGGACATTTAAATCAAAAGTATTTCATAAGTGTGAAGGTACATAGTACTCTAACAGACAAAGACAATCTGACAAGGAATATTTCCAAATTTGAAAGATTTTGCTTAATAGATCCTGTAAAAAAAAAAAAGGCAAATTTATGACTTAGTAATTGGTTGTTATATTTAAAACAGACCCTTTAGTTTAGAGCTTATAGCAAAATTGTATCAGAGACAAGATATGTTTGATTTTCCTTTTCTGTAAATTATATGAGTCTCCGTGGTTGTTCAACTTATTTCAACTAAGTTTGACAAAAATTTGATGTCAGAAGCTGGAAATAGAGACAAAAGCGCTTTCACATGAAGCAGGGGTGTGTAATTTTTCAGTTTTCCCACTTGTCCACGGACAAGTTGGACTGACTTTTCTACTTGTCCGCAGTTAAAGTTTACTTGTCCAAATCAATAGAGTAAATCAATGTTGAATTGTAAATTTGTTTTGATGAATCTCACTCTGCAGTCATCTGCTTTTAAAAACAATAAACATGGGTAAAAAAAGAAGTTGCTTGTAAGTTTCTCTTACTCAGGGGACCAGGTTCAGAGTGACAACTTCCAACCTGATGGCCAGTAGAATTACCATTTCACTGTCAGTTTCAGACACTTACTAGCTTTCAATTATTGTTTTACAGAGAGACTTATGTAAATGAGCCATTTAAAGTCATTATCAGAGCCAAAAAGACAGTTGAAATGCCTTCGATCGGACGATATCAAACCGATCTGTATTGTGTCATGGGTTTTCGCGTTTTTTGTAGCGATCTGTATTTCAGGCCAGTTAATTTTTGGAGTGGTATTTCTGCATGACTTGACTTAAATTTGTCAATTAGGCTTACATTTAACTTCAAATCTATAATTTTACACTATATATGCAGATTAGTAACATTAAAAAGTTTACATAAGCAACATACCACCTTGATTAGCTGTGAGAAAGAGCAACCCATGCATCCTTCACACTTAATAATTATTGTGTGTCAGAGTTTTGATCTTTAAAATATAATGCATAGACGTGACTTGTTGCCTGTAGATTCTCTTGTGCTTCAGTTTGGAGACAGAACTGGTGCCAACTGGTGCCACTGGCGATTGACAACAGGTGCCATGAAACCAGTGCATGCCTACAGGTTTCACTTCATATTTCTGTGCGTGATTATTCAATTAAATGCCTGAATATGAACTTGACTTGGAACCCGGTGGCTGAGGTTTTCCCAAGAACGGAGTTGAGGTCGTATCTGCGGACTACGGAAACGTTCTACAAACATGACAGTAGCGTATTGGAATGCTGATTAGGGAGACCGTATTGGAACTATCATTCTGTTGGCGCCAATAAAAAGCAGCAAATCGGCTTTTCTTAAACAAATGCATACGCTTTGCATCATATTCTCTGTTTCTCTGTCCTTTAGATTTATGCTTTTTAGGATCTTTGAACCACCAGATCTAACAGTGAATTTATCCGTTTGGTAAGTGCAATAAAAACCACTTTGCGACTATTTTACCAGGCATCATATTACTACAACACTGCAAATTTGTCTCGATATGGCCAATAGATAGCGTGTTTTTCTATTGAAACCAAAATAGTTTGTAACGTAAGTGTCTATTTCTACGAAGTACAGACGTGGATTATGCAAAAGTTTGAATAAGTAGAGCGTTTGTGAGGATCGTCATTGATATAAAAACCGCATTTTCTTATTATGTATAGCTCCAAAATTCACTTGTCCACGGACAAGCGCTCTGGAAAAATCTACTTGTCCACCGGCAAACAGTCCGGAGTCGGACAAGTCAGGCATAGGAATTCCTCACCCCTGCATGAAGGTTACATTTAACAAAAATTTTGGAAAAGACATGGTCTCCATTAAATGCACATATCTCCTAAACCAGACAAGAGATGCATTCAAAATTTTTCGGACAACATTCCATAGAGATATGAAATTTGTCTGACATTGGTGATACAGCCTTGCAAGGTAGTTCATTCTTCAGTATTTACTTTCCGGAAGAAATGGACCTAATTATTGAAAAACAGCGTCGATGTAGACTGAAAAATCAGTTGTGGCTGAAACACTATGTTTGTCTTGAAAATGGGTAGAAAAAATATCGTGGGAAAAGGAGAAAATGCTGGTTACCAGCATCCAGCATTTTCTCCTTTTCCTATGGTAAATTCAAAAGCAATCTTCCTTAAGATCATATAAATTGAGCTATCATGAAAACTTTTGTCAAAGGACAAAAGCACAGAGCCTAAAAATGCGTAACAAAATCTAGGCCATGGCAATTTTCTTTCCTGAAGAAATGGACCATGTCATTTTTTCCAATGCAACAAATTCAATACAGAATGCAGATTTGCCCCACTCTCTAGATGGCTGTGGCACCAATCAATATCAGTGCAGACCTATTGATCGACAAACCTACTGACACCAATCCCAGTGCAAAAGCTCCTATAAAAACAAAGTCAATCTATCACAGATCCAAGAAGATAAGAGAGAATCCGATTTACTCATTTTCTCTATCTTCAGTTTTTTCGACCACTCCAAGTCAACAAATTTAATTTACTTCCTATGTATGACATTTTTTGTCATGTAGCAAACCACTATTAACCCTTTACCACACATAAAAATTTAAGACCTGTCCACATTGAAAGCATTTGAAGACAACAAAATAAATGTGACTCAAAAATTTAAATTTGCCCATGAAAAGGTAAAAAACATTGAGGGAAAGGAGAAAATGCTTGTTACCAATATTTTCTCTCTTTCCTACAATGTTTTCAAAAGTCTTTATCCTTAGAGTTATTACAAATTGAGATTGTTTGGTAAAAGGTTAAAACAATGTGGTAAAAGTAGATATAGCTACTCTTAATCAATTTTTTTCTTTTACCACAAGTTAGGTACATTGTGGCTCAGTAGTGAATGTGTATCAAATGAAACCTGGGAGTCCTGACTCAAAGCCCTGAAGGTGTTCTTGGCAAGACACTTCAGAGCTGTAGTCTAGTACAGGTGAAATCCAGGATAAACACTCACAAGTAAGTAAGCTGACGCCATTATATATGAATGATATAGCGTAGAAAGCAGAGTAAAATATCAGGGCTAATATTCACCAACCATGTCTGATGGAGTACACAAATTGATTAAGCCAATCACAAAACGATATAATGTTCCTTTCATAAGCAAGAAAATGCTTTAGAAGTATAAGGAAATTACAATTAAGGATGGTTGTGGAATACAGCCTGTGTTTATTCCTGTTTTTCTTTTGAAAAGTATTTAACTAAATCATTTTGCATCCCACGGGTAAAATATAAGCTTTTGTCCAACTACTTATATGTAACACTACAACAAATGACATTACCATATATTACATCATCAGTAAATCTAGGTCACTAAAAATGAAAATTATTCAGCTTAAAATGAAATATTAACATTTTCTACATCTCTGACTGCAATGTGTTATTTGTCATGTTAACCCTTCAAGCTCTGAATCAATGAAACAGATCTTTTCAATTTGAAAAAAGAGCCTTGATATTGCCATTTCAAGGTTACTTTAGCCAGGATATTACAACAAAGTAGCCGACAGTATAGATCCAAGACCAGACTGCATGCTCTGTGCAGTCTTATCTTGATCTATATCATCTGCAAAAACAAGTTTAGCCTATTACAGAGCTGTAAAGGGGTTGACAGTAGATCCATTTGACAAGCCAGTCATGCTATACTCTGATATTTTTAGATCGTGCCATAAAGTATACAAGAACTAAGAAGAACTTGTGAGACATTTTACCTTCAGACACTAAGACTGTGTTTAAAGCAATTACCATAAAGACTATTTTAGTTGTACCATTAATCTCTAAAGCACCTTTCACAACTAAAGTTGCTCCAGAAACCAGTATACATCAAGATCAGACTTCACAAACATTCTCTTCAGTCTCATCTTGGATCTATAATACTGTCTTCTGGACAATAGTAACCTTGCAATAGCTCTATGTGGTTCTCATTTCTGGACTGAAAATGTCTGCTCGGCTTATTTGGCACCTTAACAGTCAAAGCTGCACAAGACTAGATTTTCTTTTGGCAAGTTTAAAGAAAAAAAAATTAACCAAAAAGAGATACGCTTTTTCATGTGGTAACCATAGTTTCCTTCTTTTCAAAGATGAATCCAATAGTTTTAGCACAAAATCAATTTGTTGTCTCCAAGTGCTTTCAAGTATAGAAGGGCCTAAATATTGTCATCTGCAACAGAGTTGACTTATTCATAGTAAAAGATAGATGTGACAGAAGCATGACCGAGATAAATCATAATTTTAATTTCCTATCCTCTTTACAAAACCATCCCTGAGGAAAAAGCTTTTGAATACATTGCTAGATAAGGAGAAAATACGGTTAACAATCATTTTCTCCTTTTCCCAAAATATTTTCTACCTTATCACAAACAAATCCCGTCATCTGGGCTACATTTCATTTGTTGACCACAATTGCTTAGAATTCGGATAAGATTAAAACTTCGATGTCTGTTAAAGGGTTAAATCTGGAAGATACATGACAAGACCTGTGAAAATAAGACAGATTGAATAAATCAAAAGCATGACTTTAATTTGTATAAATCAAAAGTAGGACATTAAAGTTTCAGAACTTATTAAAGCAATACATCAAGTAATGAAGACATAGGACATTTGGTCAACTGGTACGGATAAAAATTGAAGACATAGGACATTTGGTCAACTGGTATGGATAACAAGAGGGCCATGATGGCCCTGTATCGCTCTACTGGCTAATACGTAAAATCCCTACATGCCAAACATTACAATACTTGGCCAGTTGGTTTTGAACATAAGACCCCTGAGACAGGACTAAAATTAGTAGCCCTAGTTCATATGGTTAGTAACAAGAAGATTTCTAAAGATTTCACTATATAAGCCCATGTAAAACTTGTGACCCCTGGGGCAGGGCCAATTTTGACCCCAGGGCTACAATTTGGGCACTCTTGGTAGAGGCCCACTAGATAAAGCCACATGCAAAATTTGGTAGCCCTAGCCCTTATGGCTAGGTACAGGGAGATTTCTAAAGTTTTCCCTAAATAAGCCCATGTAAAACTTGTGACCCCCGGGGCAGGGTCAAATTTGACCCAAGGGCTATAATTTGGGCACTCTTGGTAGAGGCCCACTAGATAAAGCCACATGCAAAATTTGGTAGCCCTAGGCCTTATGGCTAGGTACAGGGAGATTTCTAAAGTTTTCCCTATATAAGCCCATGTAAAACTTGTGACCCCGCGGCAGGGTCAAATTTGACCCCAGGGCTATAATTTGAAGAAACTTGATAGAGGCCCACTAGACGAAGCTACATGCCAAATTTGGTAGCCCTAGGCCTTATGGTTTGTGACAAGAAGATTTTCAAAGATTTCCAATATTTTTAAGTTTTGTTGCCATGGCAACCAGAGTTTTTAAAAGAATCAAATTCTTTCAAGAAATTCTGAAGAGGACCATGGCAGGATCATTTCTGTGAAGTTTCATCAAAATTGGATAGGTAGTTTCAGAGAAGAAGATGTTTAAAATAAAAGTTAACCCTTCGGCCAGTGGAGCTAAAAATGAAAGGCTAAGGCCCCTTCCCAATTTTTGGGAAAAAAGCCCCATAAAGGTTTGTTTGATTTATTTTCATCATTATTATTAAAAACCCAAACAAAGCAAAATTTAAATGGTTAAAAAGACATAATTATCTACAAACTACATTCAGTTAGGTCTTTGTGTGCCATTTAAAATTGTTTTGTTTTGGACAAGTAAACTTCTCTGACAGACAAGTAGATTTTTTAGATTTACTTGTCCATGGACAAGTAGAAAATTTCAAGATTTCCACACCCCTGCATTAGTACCTCTGTAGATGGATCACAATTTTCATAACAAGAGGGCCAAAATGGCCCTGGATCGCTCACCTGAATTTTTGAGAGGAACATAATCAAATTTTTGGGGGGTATTGAAACTTTGGAAACAAAATCATTATTTTGCCAAACAATTTTGAAAAGGTCACCTGCAAATGTCATTTCAAAATCTGTCACCACCCCTATAATCATCACCACAGCAATGAATTTGATGAATCAGAATTCTGCAAATAAATTTTTGGATAGATCACCCAAGAATAATTTCTTAAAGAAGAGCACATGCTCAATAGTGACTAAAAACATGAGTTGAACAAGAGCACCACATGCAGGTGCCAACAATTGGCTGTTGTTTTTTGACGGATAAAAATTTCCCTAACAAATTTTGAAAAGGTTCACCCTAGGAACATTTCTGTGAAATTGTTTCAAAATCTGACCAGCCGTTCCAGAGAAGAAGAATTAAGAAATTCCTCTTCATGTCCCTGTAGTGCAAATAGCCCCCACCATCAGAGCCATGTTTCTTGACAGATCACAATTTTGTGAACAATTTTTGAAAAAAGTCACCCAAGGAACATCTCTGTGAAATTATTTCAAAATCTGACCAGCGGTTTCAGAGAAGAATTTTTAAGAATTTCTTCATTTCTGTATAGTGCCAAGTAGCCCCCATTCACCAGAGCCATGTTTCTTGACGGATCAAAATTTCGCGAAAAAGTTTTGAAAAGGGTCACCCAAGGAACATTGCTGTGAAATTATTTCAAAATCTGACCAGCGGTTTCAGAGAAGAAGAATTTTTAAGAATTTCTTCATTTCTGTATAGTGCAAGTAGCCCCCATTCACCAGAACCATGTTTCTTGACAGATCAAAATTTCGCAAACAGTTTTTGAAAAGGGTCACCCAAGGAACATCTCTCTGAAATTATTTCAAAATCTGACCAGTGGTTTCAGAGGAGAAGATTTTTAAAGAATTTCTTTTTATGGAATCAAATTCTGTGAACAATTTTTAAAGAGGACCTCCCAAGGAACATTCCAGCCAAGTTTGGTCCAAATTGGCCCAGCGGTTTAGGAGGAGTTGATGTTTAAAGACGACGCACGATGCACGACGGACATTGGGTGATCCTAAAAGCTCCCCTTGAGCATGTTGTGCTCAGGTGAGCTAAAAAGCATCGCCAGACTAATCTTTGTAGTCTGATCTTAATCTAAACTGTATACTAAAGCCACACAGAGATGGGCATTCTAGAGATTATGAACTTTTCAATCAAACTGAACCCTCAAACTATCAAAGCGCTGTTCTAAAAAGAAGCCAGCAGGATGGGCTAACATTAATCTAACTCTACTAGAATGGTGACAATTTTCCAGATTTGTCCAAATTGAAAGCATTTGTAGACAACAAATCATATGTTGGACAAGTCTAAGATTTTGTTATTTGGCAAGGAATAAGATACACATCACTGATGCATCATTGACATTATAAAATGAGGCTCTGGATATATTGCATAAAAAGTTATTTTTAACATGCATTCTGATAGTATTGCATAGCAATACCCAGTCCACTACCGGCTGTATAAATCGCTGTCACGTATAGTTTGTAAATTTCTGTAGAGGAGAAAGAACATATCTGACGCACCTTCAGAATTATAGGCATTGTGTCTGTCTTTGTATGCAATGCTTTAATGAAAGCCAGATATATAAACATTTTTCCTTGTTAATGTAAGTTAACTTAAAAAATTTTTTCAGTGAAATTTTCTAAGTCTAAGGCCAGTAATTTCGTCAAAAACCAGTGGACCGGAACAAAACTTGAACTTGATCTGTAACTCATGGTGGTTGACTTACACACCGAAAATCAGCTCAATATCTGCCAGAGTTTAGAAAAAAAATCCGGAAAACTGTTTTTTCGGTGAAAATTTCAAAGTCCAAGGCCCATAATTTCGTCAAAAACCAGTGGACCGGAACAAAACTCGAACTTGATCTGTAACTTAGTGGTTGACTTACACACCGAAAATCAGCTCAATATCTGCCAGTGTTTAGAAAAAAAGTCCTGACAACTGTTTTTTTTTTCAGTGAAAATTTCTAATTCCAAGGCCTGTAATTTCGTAAGAAATCAGTGGACCGGAACAAAACTCAAACTTGATCTGTAACTCATTGTGCCAACCAAAAATCAGCTCAATATCTGCCAGCATTCAGAAAAACAAGAGGCCCATGATGGTCCTATATTGCTCACCTGAGTACTAAGCAGTAAAGGTCTAGAATGAAGATAAATACCAAATATTGAGGTTCAAGGCCAAATGATAACGAAACAAGAGCGGCAAATTGTCACAAGATATGCCCATCCCACCGCCAGTTGTCGAGGAGGTATAATAATTGCAAAGGGCAGGTAATGCAACGAACATGTTTACTAAGTCTCAAGTCAATGTGACTTGAGACTTCAAAGTTCCATTCCGGACAAGCAAGAAATACTGTAACAAGAGCGGCAAATTGTCGCAAGATACGCCCGTCCCACCGCCAGTTGTCGAAGGGGGATAATAATCATAAAGGGCAGGTAGAGGAAAATATTAGTGCAGCAGAAATCATGTAAATGATTGAAATAGGCATGAATGTCTCCTCTAATGTTAAGGAAACATGCATATAAAGTTTCAGGTCATTCCAACATGAAAAGACTAAGTTATATCGTAGAGAAGCATGAAAAGCTGGAAAAAAAAATAATGAATAGGGAATAATTCCAAAAGGGCATTAGGTAAGGTTATGGCTCCAGTGCATTTCACTTTTCCTTACTACAACAAACATGTTTACCAAGTCTCAAGTCAATTTGACTTGAGGTGACAAAGTTTCGTTCCGGACAAGCAAGAAATACTGTAAAAATATAGATCAAAGTGGAATTACTCAAAATCCGTGCCAGGTAGAGTTAATGTTCTTGGGCACTGTACTCCGTAATTTTGCAACAAACATGCATACCAAGTTTAACGTTGTTCTGACTTGAGATGACAAAGTTATATTCCAGACAAGCACTAAATGCTGTAAAAATGACTATCAAAGGGAAATAATTCGAAGACAGCAAGAGGTAGAGTTACAATTCTTGAGCACTGCAATTCTAAATATTGCAACAAATAAGCATACCATATTTCAAGTAATTCCTACTTAAGATGACAAAGTTATGCTCCGGACAATCAAGAAATGCTATAAAAATGAAGATTTAAGGGGGAATAACTCAAAATTCGTGCCAGGAAGAGTTATGGTTCTTGTGCACTGCACTCCGTAATTTTTCAACTATCATGCATACCTAATTTGAAGATGTTCAGACTAAAAATGACAAAGTTATATTCCGGACAAGTAGAAAATGCTGTAAAAATGATGATCAAACGGAAATAACTCAGACAGCACAAGGTAGAGTTATGGTTCTTTTGCACTACACTCCGTATTATTGCAACAAACACAAATACCAAGTTTCAAGTCAATCGGACTATTGATGACAAAGTTAAGCTCCGGACAAGCAAGAAATGCTATAAAAATGAAGATCTAAGGGGGAATAACTCAAAATTCATGCCAGGAAGAGTTATAGTTCTTGTGCACTGCACTCCTTAATTTTTCAACTATCATGCATACCTAATTTGAAGATGTTCAGACTAAAAATGACAAAGTTATATTCCTGACAAGCAGAAAATGCTGTAAAAATAATGATCAAAGGGAAATAACTCAGACAGCACAAGATAGAGTTATGGTTCTTTCGCACTACACTCCGTATTATTGCAACAAACACAAATACCAAGTTTCAAGTCAATCGGACTAGCGATGACAAAGTTAAGCTCTGGACAAAGAATAGGACTGTAAAAATATAGATCAAAGTGGAATTACTCAAAATCCATGCTAGGTAGAGTTATTGTTCTTGCACACTGTACTATGTAATATTGCAACAAACATGCATACTAAGTTTGAAGTCGTCTGACTTGAGATGACAAAGTTATATTCCAGACAAGCACTAAATGCTGTAAAAATGATGATCAAAGGGAAATAACTCAAAGACAGCACGAGGTAGAGTTACAGTTCTTGTGCACTGCACTTCCAAATATTGCAACAAATAAGCGTACCATATTTCAAGTCATTCCTACTTAAGATGACAAAGTTATGCTCCGCACAAGCAAGAAATGCTATAAAAATGAAGATCAAAGGGGGAATAACTCAAAATTCGTGCTAGGAAGAGTTATGGTTCTTGTGCATTGCACTCCATAATTTTTCAACAATCATGCATACCTAATTTGAAGATGTTCAGACTAAAAATGACAAAGTTATATTCTGGACAAGCAGAAAATGCTGTAAAAATGACAATCAATGGGAAATAACTCAAAGACAGCACGAGGGAGAGTTATGGTTCTTTCGCACTGCACTCCGTATTATTGCAACAAACACAAATGCCAAGTTTCAAGTCAATCGGACTGGAGATGACAAAGTTATGCTCAGGACAAAGAACTGGATGCCGCCTACCTGCCTGGACGCCCACCTGCCCCTACGCCATGGGTGATCCCATAATACGTCCCGTCTTTGACGGGCATATAAAAATGAAGATCAAAGTGGAATTACTCAAAATCCGCGCTAGGTAGAGTTATTGTTCTTGCGCACTGTACTCCATAATATTGCAAACATGCATACCAAGTTTGAAGTCGTTCTGACTTGAGATGACAGTTATATTCCGGACAAGCACTAAATGCTGTAAAAAATGACAATCAAAAGGAAATAATTCAAAGACAGCACGAGGTAGAGTTACAATTCTTGTGCACTGCACTTCCAAATATTGCAACAAATAAGCATACCATATTTCAAGTCATTCCTACTTAAGATGACAAAGTTATGCTCCGGACAAGCAAGAAATGCTGTAAAAATGAAGGTCAAAGGGGGAATAACTCAAAATTCGTGCTAGGAAGAGTTATGGTTCTTGTGCACTGCACTCCGTAATTTTTCAACAATCATGCATACCAAATTTGAAGATGTTCAGGCTAGAGATGACAAAGTTATATTCCGGACAAGCAGAAAATGCTGTAAAAATGATGATCAAAGGGAAATAACTCATAGACAGAACGAGGTAGAGTTATGGTTGTTTCACACTGCACTCCATATTATTGCAACAAACACAAATGGCAAGTTTCAAGTCAATCGAACTGGAGATGACAAAGTTATGCTCTGGACAAAGAACTATTCTA
This sequence comes from Hippopus hippopus, assembly GCA_946811185.2. NCBI lineage: Eukaryota > Metazoa > Mollusca > Bivalvia > Cardiida > Cardiidae > Hippopus > Hippopus hippopus. Next base: position 24,331,219 of record OX328099.1, read on the forward strand.
TAGAACTTCCTAATTCAAGGGCAAATAACTCCAGTCGTTCTGTTCCGATTAGACCCATAATCAAACTCATCCAAGATCTTATGGTCATAAATATTTTGACCAAGTTTGATGCTGATTGGTTAAAAATTGTAGATGCTAGGGTGTAAACAAAGTCAAATATAGCAATTTTTCTAATTCAAGGGCAAATAACTCCAGTTGTTCTGGTCCGATTAGACCCATAATCAAACTCATTTGAGATCTTATAGTCATGTATATCTTGACCAAGTTTGGTGCTGATTGGTTGATATTTGTAGATGCTAGAGTGTAAACGAAGTAAAATATAGCAATTTTTCTAATTCAAGGGCAAATAACTCCAGTTGTTCTGGTCCGATTAGACCCATAATCGAACTCATCCCAGATCTTATGGTCATATATATTTTGACCAAGTTTGGTGCTGATTGGTTGATATTTGTAGATGCTAGAGTGTAAACAAAGTCAAATATAGCAATTTTTCTAATTCAAGGGCAAATAACTCCAGTTGTTTACGTCAGATTAGACCCATTATCGAACTCATCCGAGATCTTATGGTCATATATATTTTGACCAAGTTTGATGCTGATTGGTTAAAAATTGTAGATGCTAGAGTGTAAACAAAGTCAAATATAGCAATTTTACTAATTCAAGGGCAAATAACTCCAGTCGTTCTGTTCCGATTAGACCCATAATCAAACTCATTTGAGATCTTATGGTCATATATATTTTGACCAAGTTTGGTGCTGATTGGTTGATATTTGTAGATGCTAGAGTGTAAACGAAGTCAAATATAGCAATTTTACTAATTCAAGGGCAAATAACTCCAGTCGTTCTGGTCCGATTAGACCCATAATCAAACTCATTTGAGATCTTATGGTCATATATATTTTGACCAAGTTTGGTGCTGATTGGTTGATATTTGTAGATGCTAGAGTGTAAACAACGTCAAATATAGCAATTTTTCTAATTCAAAGGCAAATAACTCCAGTTGTTCTGGTCCGATTAGACCCATAATCGAACTCATCCGAGATCTTATGGTCATATATATTTTGACCAAGTTTGGTACTGATTGGTTAATATTTGTAGATGCTAGAGTGTAAACAAAACTAGAGGCGCTTGTGCGCCTGTATCGCTCCACAGGCCTGATATTTCTATAATGGCGAAAGGAAGTTTTTAACAATTATCATTCAATCCTGCATTTTAGCTCACTGAAGAAACAATTTGGTAGACAACCACCATAGGAACTTACCTGCAAAACAACAATGAAATCCAATGAATAGTTTTAGAGAAGAAATTTTTCAAAGATTTTACTTTATACCATAAAAGGAAAATGAGTCTCCCATAAAAGCCATGTTTTTTGACAGATCTTTTTTTTTTTTAAGGAATTCTGTAAACCTGTATCTAAGGAACATTCCTGCAAAATAATAATGCTATCCAAATAGCGGTTTGGGAGGAGAAGATTTTTAAAGGTTTTTTACTTTGGTTGCCATGGCAACCAGAATTCTTCATGGAACACAATTATTTGAAGGAATTTGAAAGAGGACCACCAAAGGAACATTCCTGTGAAATTCGGTAAAAATCCAGTCAATAGTTTCTGAGGAGAAGTTTTTTAAAGAAAAAGTTTACGGACGCACGCACGGACGAACGGACAAACGAACGGACGGACGCACGACGGACACAACGCCATGACAATAGCTCGCTGGCCTTCGGCCAGTGGAGCTAACAACAATGAAATCCAATGAATAGTTTTAGAGAAGAAATTTTTCAAAGATTTTACTTTATACCATAAAAGGAAAATGAGTCTCCCATAAAAGCCATGTTTTTTGACAGATCTTTTTTTTCTTAAGGAATTCTGTAAACCTGTATGTAAGGAACATTCCTGCAAAATAATAATGCTATCCAAATAGCGGTTTGGGAGGAGAAGATTTTTAAAGGTTTTTTACTTTGGTTGCCATGGCAACCAGAATTCTTCATGGAACACAATTATTTGAAGGAATTTGAAAGAGGACCACCAAAGGAACATTCCTGTGAAATTTGGTAAAAATCCAGTCAATAGTTTCTGAGGAGAAGTTTTTTAAAGAAAAAGTTTACGGACGCACGAACGGACGGACGGACGCACGACGGACACAACGCCATGACAATAGCTCTCTGGCCTTCGGCCAGTGGAGCTAAAAATGTGAACGGATGGACAACGGACGAACGACGGACCGACGGTGAGTGATCACAATAGCTCATCCTGAGCACTCTGTGCTCAGGTGAGCTAAAAATCCGGAAAACTGTTTTTTCGGTGAAATTTTCTAAGTCCAAGACCCGTAATTTCGTCAAAAATCAGTGGACCGGAATGAAACTTGAACTTGATCTGTAACTCATGGTGGTTGACTTACACACCAAAAATCAGCTTAATATCTGCCAGCGTTTAGAAAAAAAGTCCGGAAAACTGGCGGACTGACGGACAGACAGACAGAGTGCAAACCTAAAGTCCCCTTCGGCTTAGCAGGTAGGGGACTAATTAAACCCATAGCTACCTATCTAATCAATCCTTACCTACACGAGAAAATTTTGGACTTGTCCATTAAAATAATTAGCAGACGACAAACTAATTGAAGTCAAGAAGTATTGGTTTGTTTGGAAAGGAATGAAAACATTGCGGAAAAAGGATAAAATGCTGGTAGCTAGAACTTTGTCCTTTTTGCACAATGTTTTCAAGAGCAGTCTTCCTCAGAGTCATAAAAACGCAGGATTGCTTTGTAAAATATTAATCCTTAGCCTATACTCTTCAACTCCTTACCAGACAGCAAAAGCTTAAACTACCATGTCTTCTCTTTTTAACACCTCCCCCCCCCCCCATGGGCAGAAATTACATTTTCCAAAAGGGGGCTAAATAAATGGAGGTAAAATTGCATAGAACTTTCCAAGTACAACGAAAACATTACCATCCAGGTTTTAGTCAGTACCGACTGTGAAGTGATCGCCATTTGAGAAACCTTATGTAATTCAGAATATCAATTTTACAACTGATCATGATTCATTTTGACAAGAAATAGCATTCACGATTACTGTGGGACATTGGTCTTCGATACTTTTGCTTTCTTAAAGTTTCTCCAAGTTAGTTGCCAAAATTTGTTATAGGAAGTTTATAATGTTATCAGAAGTGTACCTATATTCCGATAGTCAGGTGTTAATGACATCTACATAATTTTGTATTTGTGAAATAATTAGGATTATGTCTAAGCCGGTAAGTTTATTCCAGCTAATTTTTTCAACTTAATTGATGGATTGGCTTTCTGGTAAGCCCTCTTTTGTTTAGAAAAAAGCTGGGGGGAGCATTAATTAGAGGAGGAGCAATAATTAGAGACATTAGGGTAGTTGAAATTGAAAGCATTTTGAAGATGGCACAATCTGTCTACCCTTTAACCCTATGTCACAATCCCATGTTTTAACAAACCTGATGGAGCAGGGTTTTCAAAACATGGTGGGAAAAGGCGAAAATGCTGGTAACCAGCGTTTTCTCCTTTTCCTACAATGTTTTCTATCCCATACAAGATAGATTCCCTCATTTGAATCACCTTTGATTTGTCGTCTGCAAATGCTTCCAATTTCGACAAGTCTTAAGTTTTGTGCTTGGTAAAGAGTAAGAGGTCAAAACTCATTATTTTCCGTAAAGCCTTAAGCTTTCACATGTAGAAACAGCATATCGTTCCGAACATTATTTGATCACCGCGCTTCAAAGGTTAAACGAGTACACCCTTACATCATCACCGGAAGTCAGGAGCATGCTTTCTCATAATCGTTCTGGCGTTCGATTGAAGAAGACATACAAAATTTTGGAAGCTATTTCAGGCTACAAAATTCATTTCGACATTATACCTTATCAGGTAACAGTCGCCAATGAAATACCCTTTCAGGGTGAGCAATGGCACATTGTTAATAATGAAGTAACTGAGTTAATTAGTAAAGGAGCAGTTGTCCCATGTCAGTCTGAACCAGAATTTATTTCTACCTTGTTCATTGTTCCAAAAAAAAATGGAAAATTTAGACCAGTTATTAACTTAAGATATCTCAACCATTTTGTTCATTATGATCATTTTAAACAGGAAACTTTTAAAGTAGTCTTCGATTTGGTGCAGAAAAATGACTATTTTACTTCAATTGATCTCAGTGATGCCTATTTCTCTGTACCCATTCATACTGATTATCAGAAATACCTTAAGTTCTCATGGAATGGTCAGTTACTGAAATTTGTTTGCCTTCCATTTGGCTTAAAGTCTGCTCCATTCGTGTTCACAAAGATTCTCAAGCCTGTTTATGCATGGTTTAGACAACAGAGTATTCGCTGTAGTTATTACATAGATGATTCTATTAACATGAATTCATTGAAGGACGTCTGTCAAACTAATACCAATGTTATGGTCAAAACACTGCAGAGTCTGGGTTATTGCATCAGTCTTAAACTAGAGGCGCTTGAGCGCCTGTATCGCTCCACAGGCCTGATATTTCTATAATGGCGAAAGGAAGTTTTTAACAATTATCATTCAATCCTGCATTTTAGCTCACTGAAGAAACAATTTGGTAGACAACCACCATAGGAACTTACCTGCAAAACAACAATGAAATCCAATGAATAGTTTTAGAGAAGAAATTTTTCAAAGATTTTACTTTATACCATAAAAGGAAAATGAGTCTCCCATAAAAGCCATGTTTTTTAACAGATCTTTTTTTTTTTTTAAGGAATTCTGTAAACCTGTATCTAAGGAACATTCCTGCAAAATAATAATGCTATCCAAATAGCGGTTTGGGAGGAGAAGATTTTTAAAGGTTTTTTACTTTGGTTGCCATGGCAACCAGAATTCTTCATGGAACACAATTATTTGAAGGAATTTGAAAGAGGACCACCAAAGGAACATTCCTGTGAAATTTGGTAAAAATCCAGTCAATAGTTTCTGAGGAGAAGTTTACGGACGCACGGACGGACGGACGGACGGACGCACGACGGACACAACGCCATGACAATAGCTCTCTGGCCTTTGGCCAGTGGAGCTAAAAATCAGTTCTTATCTCCACCCAGAGAATTCTCTTTTTTGGGTTTGTACTTGATTCGGTAGCATTTATGGTATTCCTGCCAGAAGAAAAGGTTTCAAAAATTTGAACTAAAGCTGAAATGTTGCTTTCCTCTGAAAAAGTTGTAGTCCGGGATTTAGCATCTTTTATTGGGCTGGTTGTTAGTTCATTTCATGCAATCCTTGAGGCACCTCTGCATTATAGAGCAATGGAAAGACTGAAGGTTAAAGGTCTCGGTATCGAAGGCAATTTTGATAATAAAGTGTGCCTGTTGAAAGAAAGTATTGAAGAACTGTCATGGTGGAAAAACAATGTCAGTCTTAAAAATGGAAAGCCGATACGCTTCAAAAAAGCTGCATTTTCATGTAGGACTGATGCTAGTTTCTCGGGTTGGGGAGGAATTGAATTAGAATCAGAAAGGTTTGCTCAGGGTAGGTGGAGTTCACAGGAGATTGCCAACAGCATTAACCTTTTAGAACTTCTGGCAATATTCAATGTTTTGAAGGCCTTTTATTCCGAAGTGGAAGACACTCATATTGAAATTCAGTGTGATAATATTACTGCAGTAACATACATTAATGACATGGGCGGAACGTGTTCACAGACACTCGATTCCTTAGCCAAAGATATTTGGGAATGGTGCTTGTTTAGACAAATTGTTGTCTCAGCAGTCTATATCCCTGGCAAGGATAATACAGCAGATTTTTTCTCTAGAAACTTTTCTGATTCTACAGAATGGATACTTAAGTTGGACATTTTCAAAAGAATCCGTATTCATTTCTTTGTCCCTGAAATTGATTTGTTTGCATCTAGACTGAATGCACGATTGGACAGATTTGTCTCGTGGTATCCCGAGCCTGGAGCCATGCACCATAATGCTTTTACTTTTAGCTGGATGAATCTTAAGCCATATATCTTCCCATCCTTTAGTCTAGTTGGGCAAGTTATGAATAAGATTTTGACAGATCGGGTAGAAAATGCAATCTTAGTTTTTCCATTTTGGAAAGCTCAGTCATGGTTTCCTTTGATTTTAGAGAATTTGTCTTCATTTCCAGTTAGACTTCCTCGGCACAAGGATCTTTTGACGTTGCCACACAACAATCTAAATCACCCCCTTCATCGCTCTATTCAGTTGATCGCTGTGACAATATCAGGAAAGAACTCTGTAAAAGTGGCCTTCAAGAAGAGGTTGTTAGAATTATCATCGAGTCCTGGAGTAAAGGTACTAGAAAACAATACAATCTCACGTGGAGAAAATGGTGTGTTTGGAACAGTATCAGGTCAGGAGATCCTTTTCACTCGTCTGAAGTTGAAGTGATTCAGTTTATGTTTTTTCTGTTCAAAATGGGAAAGTCATATTCCTGTATAAATACTCATAAAGCCATGCTGTTGCAAATTCTGCACCTTTTGGGTAATAATTGGTGTAATAATTGTAATCTGATAAATAGGTTTATGAAGGGTGTTTTTTATCAGAAACCTCCTTTACCTAGGTATCAGTTTACTTGGGATGTTTCTATTGTCTTAAAATTTTTGTCTGGGCTTTTCCCATTGCAGCAGTTATCACTTAAGTTGTTAACTTTTAAGCTGGTGGCTCTCCTAGCCTTATCAGCAGCTCCTAGAGCCCAAACTTTAGCCAACCTCCATTTGGACTACATGTGTAAGGAGGATTCTGTAATCACATTTACTTTCCCACAGTTGTTAAAGACCTCTAGACACGGACACACTTGTGGACACACTTTCGTGTTTCAGGTAGAACATTATAATAATGAGTGTTTGTGTGCTTATCATACTCTTTTGTTTTACTTAGAAAAAACCAAATCTATTAGGTTAAGTAGGTTGTTATTAATCTCTTACAAGACATATAAGAATGTCTCAACCAGCACTATTGCTAGGTGGCTTAGATGTGTTTTGGAGATGTCGGGTATAGACATTTCCACATTTAAGGCACATTCATACAGAGGGGCTGCAGTTTCGGCTGCTTATAGGAAAGGGTGTTTATTAAGCAAGATTTTGTCCACTGCTGATTGGTCAACAGATAAAAATTTCAAGAGGTTTTATAACAGACAAGTGTTAACTAACAAGCAGTTAAGTTTTGCTCGGTCAGTGCTTGAGTGAAATAGATGGTTAGAATAGGAGCAAGTGGATTGCATGTACGTTTTGTTTTGTTTGTGTTTGATTATTATTTGCCTTTGTTTGCTTACCTTAATATTTATTTTCTTTTTCTTGTGCAAATACACTTGTCTTAGTTCGTAAGATTTCATTGCTTATGTATACAGTTTGTTAGTTGTTCTTTAAACATGCTGTTTCTACATGTGAAAGCTGAAGGCTTTACGGAAAATAATGGCCCCCCCATCCAAGCCTTGGTGATGGATGGAAGGCATTATTGGAGTAAAGCCGGAGGCTGAGCATGTAGGAACCCTACCCATTTATGCTTCAGCAAGGTCATATTACAGAGTTAAATAGTTCTACTGTTCTTTATCGGTACCTGTATCGCCCTCCCTTGTTTGATATAAGCAACTAGGCAAACTTATCTTCCTTTAAATTATGAGAAAGCATGCTCCTGACTTCCCGTGATGATGTAAGGGTGTACTCGTTTAACCTCTGAAGCGCGGTGATCAAATAATGTTCGGAACGATATGCTGTTTCTACATGCTCAGCCTCCAGCTTTACTCCAATAATGCCCTCCATCCATCACCAAGGCTTGGATGGGGGGCCATTTTTCAAGCCACATTTTAAATCATTTACCACAAAATCCCGAGTTTTAACAACCCCTAGGAAAAGGACATGAAAATGAAAACATTGTGAGAAAAGGAGAGAATGCTGGGAACCAGCATTTTCTTCATTTCCCACTATGTTGTCTATCCTTTCAAAGACATACTTCATAATTTGTGCACCATCTACAAATGTTTTCAATTTAGACCAGAAAATGCTTTCACTTTGGATAGTGTTGAAATTTTGTCATATGGTATTTAGAGTAAACTCTTTACCAAACTACAAATATCTAGCTTTATTTCATGCTTTTTGGTAATTTATTGAGAAATAACAGTGAAATATTGTTCAGTTACGACCAGTGAAAAATACCTATTTTATTTTCTAACACTTCAATTGAATGCAAAAACAGTAGTTCCTGAGCACAAGTTACCTAAACCTAGGTAAACAGGGTGTGCCATTCAACCAGATGGAAATATGAAGTAATTTACCCTTCATTTCTCCAGCTTTACATAATATTGTAGTACTTTGTTATGCCCAGGGGGTACGCCACAGGAAATTACCAAAAACAACTTTACTGGATTTTGATGTAAATCCCCCAAAAAAGGGGTTAGAAGCACGAAATAAATAGGATATTTGTTTTTTTCGGTGAAAGATTGGAATTTATTTCATCTCATGAACATCATCTGTACTATTTTGACACGCGGCTGTGCCACTCATGAAAATATTACCAGTGATGTTCACTTGAAATAAATTTTGATTTTTCACCGAAAAAATAAATATCTTCTATAGACTAGAATGATATAGTCCAAATTGAAAGTTTGCAGATGACAGACTATGGCTCAAATGATGGAAATTGTCTCTGATGGGTAGAAAACATTGAGGATAAAGGAGAAAATGCTGGTCACCAGCATTTTCTCCATTTCTTACATGTTTTCAAATGGCTTCTTTAGGGTCATTCAAACTCAGGATTGTGTGGTAAAGGGTAACCCAATTTATGCTCAAATTCAGCTTTTACTTCTAAATCAGTTGAGCTCAGTAGCCAAGTCAGTACTGTAAAGGGTTTGAAATAAGTTCATTTCAGCAGCTCAGCCAATCTCTCTCTATGGATTGCTGATAGTCATTGTGAAAGGATTTATTTGTATCAAAATGCGGTTATTTTGATGATCAATATGTGGGAAAGCAGCCAGTGACCTGGAAAAAAGGTTTTGCAAAGTGAAAGTAAAAGAAGCTCCAAGAAGGCATCAATAGGTGCATTGGCCACAGGGGTATAGCCGAAGTAATGTTGAAATTGGCTTTAAATACCAAACAAACAAATCCCCCAAATCATGAAATGAAGGGTTAATGACACATGTTCTTGTAACTCGATACTTTGACAGACAATGCCAGTGTATTCTGTGACAATTATTCTGCCATATTGAATGACTGAATATCACTACTTACTAGAAGGTCAATAGGTTGGAATCATCAGACCGAGCTGATATGTACCTATTGTCTACCTTTTCTCTAATAAAATAGACAACCCTTACTTACTGGCATGTTGAATGAACTCAACTGTAATTATCTACATGGATCCCATTTTTAGGATCACTGCAAGAAAAATATCAAATGCCAAGTTTAATTTATATGTTTGGATTAAGCTTAGTCTTCAACCTTTACTGCTTTAATTTTGACATACTTACACAGTTAACAATCATATCATAAATCTAATCTTAATATCCGTTTCCATCATGAACACCTAATAATCCTGTGTTTTAACAATCCGAAAAAGGAAGGCTTTTGAAAACATTGTTGGAAGAGAAGAGAGTGCTGGAAACCAGCATTTTTTCCCACACTATTTTCAACCCTTTCAAAGACAAATCAAATAAGAGCCATATTCGATTCCTTGCCTGCAAATGTGTTGAATTTGAATAAGTCTACAATTTTGTCCTTTGGCAAAGAGCTAGTACAGGTTTGTTCCTATCCTAAGGCTGTACCTTGTGTGAACTTGTAGATAAGTAAGGGTATGATTATGGCTTAGTCAGCGGAAAAAACTTCTTTTGAAGACACAAAACCAAGATCAGACTTCACAGTATTCTTCATTCTTATCTTGATTGATACCCTCTGCTGAATAGAGATATTCTGTTATGAAACAGCCTTAACCCATTGCCAGACGACAGAATTTTAGCCTTGTCCAAATTGAAAGCATTTGCTGATGACAAATGTTACTCAAAACATAAAATTTGTCTTTCATAGGGTAGAAAACATTGTGGGAAAAGGAGAAAATGCTGGTTACCAGCATTTTCTCCTTTTCCCACAATGTTTTCAAAAAGCCTTCTGTCTCGGGGTCATTAAAAGTCGGCATTGTGCAGTAAAAAGGTTAAAACTGCTCTTTTGTTTCATTTTGAGAATGCTTTGGATTTTTCCATCATACCTCATTTATCATTCCCTTTTTCTTCTTTATCATATGGGCCACAGAAAACAAGAAATATCTTTAAAAAAGATAGAAGATGTAACAAGTGATGGAGAATGAACATTTAAACTCATTTTTTTTTTGTTGCTCAACATGACGAAGAATAAACTTGATAGCAATTTCCTCCTTTTCCTCATTGTTATTAATTTTGTTGAGAAGTGGAATTTTCAAATAGATGTATGTTTCATGATTACAAATTAAGGTCTACAGCCCCTAAATCTCATATTAAAAGACGGAAGCTGCCGAGATTGGCCGAATAGCCTTTACGAAAACATCAACGTTTACTGATGAGTTAGGGGCTGTAGACCTTAATCCCCATCACTGAAAAGGGAAAACAGTCAAAACAAGAGGACCATGATGGCCCTGAATCACTCCACAGGCTAATAAGTACAAACCATACTTACCACTTCTAGGCCAAAATTAATGGTTTTGAACAAAATTTTCGAAGTTTCCTTTATAAAAGCCCATGTGAAAGTTGTGACCCTAGGGTATGGCCACTTTAGACCACAGAGCTATTGTAAGTTACTTGAATCCTGGTAGAAGTCCACCATTTGGTGCCTAGATAAGCCTAGGCAAAACCTGTGACTTGCAGGATGGGGCCAATTTTTACCCAAGGGCTATAATTTGAATAATCTTGGTAGAGGGGTTCTAGTTAGGTATGCTTGCAAAATTTGATAGCCCTAGGTACTATGGTTAGGAATGATAAGATTTCTAAAGTTTTCCCTATAGAAGCCCATATAAAATTTGTGACAGGGCCAAATTTGACCCGAAAGTTATAATTTGAACAATCTTGCTAGAGGCCCACTAGATAAAGCTACATGCAAAATCTAATAGCCCTATGACCGATTGATTGATTGATTGATTGAATGGTGTTTTACGCCGCTTTCAACATTATTTCAGTTATATCACAGCGACAGCTCCTATATTCATGTGTTTCCTGGGTTTTACCATTACTAGGCTAGGGCTCTGAAGTGTCTTGCCAAAGGACACTCCCACGAAAGACCCAGTGGATCCAGTGCTACTTGAGCCCAGGGCCTCCAGGTTACGAGTCATACACTTTACCACTGAGTTATGCAGGAACCCTCTGATAGCCCTAGGCTTTACAGTTAGAAATGAGCTGTCACTGAATGTGACTTAATACCCCCGCCAGCGCTTTGATTTTGTACACAGATGGACACCAGATGGACACATGGACGGACACACAGACGGACACACGGACGGACAGGCTGATTCCAGTATACCCCTGAAAACATTCGTTTTGCTGGGCTATAACGAGATGCTTTTTTAAGTTTTCACTATATTAGCCAATGTAAACTTGTATTTCGTGGGGTAGGGCCAATTCTGACCCCAAGGCTGTAATTTGAAAGATCTTTGTATAAGTCCTTTAGATGAAGCTGTATGCCAAATTTGATTTTTTTTTTAAGCTTTCAGTACTTAAGCTCATAGCCAATTTTGACCAAAGGGTTATTATTTGAAGAATCTTGGTAGAGGTCCATTAGATGAAGCTACATGCCAAATCTGGTAGCCCTAGGTATTATGGTTTCGGACAAGAAGATTTTCAAAGATTTTGTATATTTTTCAGTTTTATTGCCATGGCAACCAGTGTTTTTGTAGGAATCAAATTCTTTAAAGAATTCTGAAGAGGACCATGGCAAGATCATTTCACTTAAATTTGGTCAAAATTGGATGTGTAGTTGCAGAGATAAAGATGTTAAGTACCAAGAAGTTGGTCAAAAGCAAGTGCATCTGTCTAGCTAAAGAAGATAAAGATTATTAGACAGATATGGCCAATTTTATCAAACCCAGAAATTTAGACTAGTAGGCCAAACTGAAAGCACTTGTAGAAGACAACAATAATGTGGCTTAAATTAGGATTTATCTTTGAAAGGGTTAGAAAAGGAGAAAAAGCTGGTAACCAGAGGTAAAAAACATTGGGGGGAAAGGGAGAAAATGCTGGTAACCAGCATGTCCTTTTTTTTTCAAGAGGCTTCTTCCTCTGGATCCTTAAAATGCAGGTTTGTGTGATGAAGGGTTGAAAAGTTTCTAAGTGCCTAAATTATGCGCACAAAGGACATTTGGAAGGACAGGCCCCTTTCTTTACAAATAAAATTAACTCTTTACCAAACGACAAACTTTTAGACTTGTCCAAATTGCAAGCATATGCAGACAACAAAATAAACGTGACTCAAAAATTGAAACTTGACTGTAGAAGAGTAGAAAACATTGTGGGAAAAGGAGAAAATGCTGGTTACCAGCATTTTCTCCTTTTTCCACAATGTTTTCAGAAGGCTTCCTTCTCTGGGTCGTAAAAACCAGGGATTGTTTGGTAAAGGGTTAAATAGGTCAGTTGGTCAAGAAGCTCACTTTCTTGTTCAGATGCACTTTAAGACCCTTCCTACCAAACAATCTCGTTTTATAGACCCCGTGAAGGAAGACTTTTGAAAAGCATTTTGGGAAAGGAGAAATACCAGTATTACCAGCATCCCAAAATGCTTTTCTAACATTTCAGCTTTAATTCCCATCATTTCATTCACATTTAATTTGTTGTCTGTAAATGCTTTCGAAATGGGCAAATCTAAAATTTTGCTGGTCTGAGTTAAACTCTTTACCAAACAATAAAATTTCAGACCAGTCCAAATCAAGCGTTTACAGACAGCAAATAAAATGCTGTCCAACTGATGGGATTTGTCTTAGAAAGGGTAGAAAACATTGTTGGAAGAGGAGAAAATGTTGGCTATCAGCATTTTCTTTTTTCAAGTAATGTTTTCAAAAGTCTTCTTCCTTGGGGTCAATTAAACTCAGGGTTGTGTGGTAAAGGGTAAAGAAATTATGAATTTAGAATCTGGCCCAAACATCCTCCTGACATTTTATTGACCAAGTTTTACACCTGTTCCAGCCCTGCACTTCTCAAGGTCAGGGCTGTTAGTTAGATTACCTTGGTGATTGCTTTTCCATCCACCCAAGGTCAAACTGTATTTCTTTAACCCTTAACCAATCAATAGGATTTTAGACTGATCCAATTTCATAGTAAGTGTAGATCCACGATCAGATAGCAATTGTTCTGTACTGCCTGATCTACATTTATGCCATCCAAAAAACTGTTTAACTGCCATTGGCAGTAAATGAGCTGGCGAGAAAGAGTCAGTGGCATACTGGACTTTCTTTTTGAGGTATGGTAACTGCCTAGTAAATGGTGAAGCAGTAGGTGAGCTAGCACGGGCAAAGATACCCCCCCTCTCTACAATAATCTGGGTAAAGGGGGGAGGGGTGAAAATGCTGTATTGGAATGGGTAGGCAAAAGACTGTTGCAGAAAAGAAGTGTACACCCACATCTACATAATTGCAAACTTTTCCAAACATTTATGCAAATGATCAGGTTTTGTCTTCGAAAAGGTAGAAAACATTGTGGGAAAAGAAAGAAAATGCTGGTTACCAGCATTTTCTCCTTTTCCCAAGATGTTTTTAACTGTTGAATTGTAAAAACACCTGATTGTTTGGGAAAGGTGTAAACTGATGCCCCTAGTTCTTCCATATCATCAACTCCTAAAGGACTTTTCTAGGCTGATTGGCTACCACTTTACACAGGCTCTTCTTGCTCTCTTTGAGCCATCTTTGTTGTCTAAAGTACTTTCTTTGTAGATGAAGCTTGAGTAACACTTAGAAAAGAAAACAACATTCTCTCCTAATCAACTGTTTACCAAATGACAAACTTTAGGACTCAACCAAATTCAAAGCATTTGCAGACAACAAATTAAATGTTGTTCAAATGATAATTTCTTTTTTTGACAGGGTAGAAAACATTGTGGGAAAAGGAGAAAATGCTTTCCCAACAATGTTTTCAATAGATGTCTCTTGTAGGGTCATTAAAACTCCTTTTATTAATACTTTACAGACAATTAAATTCACCAGACAGAATGCTACCAATGGTTCTCTGGAGTCAACTCTGACACAAAGAAATCTAAACAAAGTCATCACGCCAGCCACGAAATGACCTTGGGCATGAAACTGACCTTGGGCATGAAACGTCCAACATGAAAAAGGGGCCACATATCACAGGGAAAAAAGGGGTTAATTAGGGAGAGTTAAACTGCTCTACTGGGTCAAGGAGAGCCCTAACAAAGAACTGGTCAGAGCTTGACAGATGTAAAATGGAGGATGCCCTGGGTCAGCTGCATGTCAGTTGTCCCTGCTCATTGATTTACCCATCACACCATAGTCTCCATGTCTTGACTTCTTGAGCATACCAAACAATAGAATTCTAGACTGTTCAAGATTCAAAAAGCATTCACCAATGACTGTGACTCAAACAATTGGAAATGTATCAGATAAGAGTAGAAAACATTGTGGGAAAAGGAGAAAATGCTGGTTACCACCAGCATTTTCTCCTTTTTCCACAATGAGTTCAACAGCCTTCTTTCTCTGGGTCATTAAAACTGTTTGGTACAGGGTTACTCCTTACCAGAGAGCAAAACTTTAGACTTGTCCAAATTTAAAGCAGTTGCAGACAAATTTAATCTTGACTCAACATTTGAAAATGTTTCTGTGGAAGTGTCGAAAACAATATGGGAAAAGGACAGAATGGTAGTAGCCAGCATTTTCCCCTATTCAAAAAGTGCAAAAAGTTCTGTTCAATGTTTCCAAGAGCCCTCTACCTGAGAGTCAGAAAAACTGAAAGGACAGGGTTTTTTTTTTCCTTATATGGCACTGTGATTCCAAACTGCTCCCATTTTATGTGTTCCCATAGAGGCTGAACAAGTTTGCATGCACCAACATTAAAGTAAAACAGACTTTATGTTCTGTAATTGATACCCAACAGCAAACAATGGTTGACCTATTTCAGTCTAAACTTTTGATGTACATATAAATGAGATTGGCCTTAAAGCTTTACAAGACAATAAAATGTTTGATTTGGCTATTTGGAAAGCATTTGTTGACTACATAATTAAATTAAGTTCAATCTGATGAGACATGTCTGTGAAAGGGGTCAAAAAGGAGGGTTACCAGCAATTCCTCCATCACCAATCATTTTTGCAAAGCCTTTTCCCTACAAAGTATCGAAAAATGGAAAATTGCTGCTAAAATTTTCTTCTTTCACAATAATGTTCCATTGACTTTATCTCCACTGAAATCATTGTCAATAAAAGCTTGTGTTCTTCATTTGTCTTATGTGTGGAAACACTTTGAATAGAGAGCAATGGAAAATTTGTTTGTGTTCATTCCCACCCTTAAGGATAGGGCACCCTAATGGGATTCGTGTAACATTGTCTTTCATCGTATTGATTCTAACACTTCGGGTAATCCGTTATCGAGGCGGGGAACCAGCACCTATCAGCCTACTGATTATGGATTACCCAAGTCTTAGCCGAATCTATACCTTTTTTGGCAATGAGAGGCGATGTTACAGGAATCTGCATTAGGGTGCCCTATGACCTTAACATTATAATTTCAGATATATCCTGGACGCCACTCCACTAATATCCATGTTTTCCTGAAGTTCTTTTTAAAAGTAACTTGCTCAACATTCTTTCTAAGCCACTTAAGCTGCTACCCAAAAAGACAATATTGAAACAATGTTCATAGGTCTCACTGGATGAGAAAACAATATTCAAAAGGCCAGAACTCCTGTAAAAGTACACCACTAAACATAAGGTATATTGCAGGTGCACAAGTTACTGTAGTCAGAAAGCTTCCATTAGAGGCTGACTAGCTACCACATGTAAACAGTTGGGGGGAGGGGTTCAAATTGCAGATAAATTTTATTTTAGTGGGGCAGCTTAAGTCCAGATTTCATGAAAATCGTTCACTTTGTGATACAAACACCAAATTTGGCACAGTCAAAGTCAATTATCTGAATGTTATGAAAAGTATGTAATCCACCCGAAATTCCAAGATGGTCGCCAGTTTTCAAGATGGCTGCCAGTAATAGCCCTTATTGTATATTATTAAAGTCATTTTACGTTTATTTTTCTGTAGGACCTGGTTGTTTTCATGATTTAAACATAATTATGAATGGCTTAATACACTCGTATCTATTATTACAACAAGTGTTTTACAAAAACAGACACAATTTTATCTGAATCAAAGTACTGAAAGAACTGTACTTGGTCATGTTTGTAAGCCTAAAATGGCTGGTACTCAAAAACGTATCTGCTATATATAACATCATCTTTTATGATGTTAGTTTTACAGAATAGATCTTATATCAACAATGTGCCTTTTCATTATAATTAATGCTTTCTATAAGCTGCTTTAGCCTTGCAAATCAGTGTACTAACAGTGCCAAAGGTAGACTTTTTTGTTTGAAATCCTTTGCAGAAATTAATATAAAATGTTTTTGCTGTTAACGCATAAGAATTCATTGCAGTCGAGATTGTATTAAATACTTCAGTGGTCAACAGTAAGTAAATTACAGCATAGATTGGTAATGTGATAACCCACTGAATAAAGTTGTTTAGATATTTTTCTTTAATGTAGCCCTTCATAGAGTCCGAGGCTAATTTGAAGTTGTTTTTTATTGAAGTTATAACAGTGATGCTTATAACAGACCATTTCAGATTTATAAGGTCTATTAATTTTATCACTTTCACTCCTATAAATCACAAGAGTTTTTTTTTTATTTATATATCACATACATGTATTACAAGTCTATGACATGAGGAATTACCCCATAAATATCTTAAAGATGAAACAAAGTTTACTTTCTGTTCATAATGTAGTGATATCACTCCAAATGAAAGGTATCAAGATGTACACAAAAGGGGTTGACATAAATCCATTCTTGAAATAGCCTGGGTTTATTATTCCCATAATGATTCCGAGGTAGTGTTTTGCAAAAAATGATTTACTTTTGTCGAACTACAGAGACTTCCTTCCAAAGCATATAGTTTGTGAACGAAAAAACATGCTATAAAAGAAGGAACTATACACCATGAGATCACTATCATTTCTTCCTATAGTTGGGCAATTATTCACTCATATGGAACATTACAATAAATTGCAACATATTATTTGTAATATGGGAAACAATATCTAGGAAATAACAGTAAGCCCATGATGTTGATACCAAATGCAAAACAAATGCTCATCTGTTCATGCACAATAATACAGTTATGCTATTATCAAATTAGGAGCTTCACAAAAAGTGTATTGCAAAATGCATTTCCAATTTAAATTGTGACAGGTACCTTCATATGCGTGTGTGATTGAGGGAGAGAGAGGGGAAGAGAGGAAAACAAAACCCATGCACAGGCCTTTGACCATAGTAGAAATAAAAAGAGTCATAGCATATGTATCAATCACGTAAATAATGACTGGCCAGCTCAAACATCAATAAGAATTTTGTCTCTGTTGAATGTGTACAACATCAAACAAAAAAAATCCATAAAGCAAGTTTTGTATTTACACCAATGGTTAATCACTAAAATGCATTGTAAATGAGTAAGTGATCTGTGTGTTTGCTTGTTTGTTTATTTGTTTTGGAGTTTAGCGTCATTTTAAAAGTTTCGGTCATACCACCATGATCCTTGCACCTACACACATGTGTTTCCTGGCTTTCTCATACCAGTACTGACACAACTTTCTTTCCAAGCCACTAGCTACTTTTCTCACATGCACCAGAGGTGAGAGGAAAAAATTTGACAGAAATAAAGCCTCAACCAGGTATCGAACCCTCAACCACCAGGTCACATGTTAGATATGCTAACCACTGATCTACCCAGCCAGGCAATGACTAAGAGAATACATAGCCTTGAAACTGCGCAAACATAAAACAAGAAGTTATAACATATATGTTGTTAGTACAAGACAATCTGAGCAATAAAAGGATTGCCATTTGAAAGATAATAATTTTATAACAAAAATCATAACAGTGACCAAAAAATGAACAGTACATTATAGCACTCAAAATACCCTTCATTTTCAGGCTAATATAAAAGGGAAAAATAGGATAAAAATGGATAAAAGAATGGAAAAAAAGCCAGGGTCTTCATTGCATATTTTTAGACTTGAGCAGTTTATACGAAATATGACAAACCAAAAACATCTCATCTCCAACATTTATACTCGGGCCCCTCAGCCTTGGTCCATAATCGTGAGATGATGCTTCTTAGTATCATGATGCCAAACAGTTAACCTGACATACTTCTAAATAAGCAACAATGGAAAAACAACAACCTCAGTTTCCATAACAGAACCAAGTAGTTACAAATATGGCTGGCATGCATGAGAATGATGACGATGATGATGATGATTTAACCAGGCAAATATGAGCTCTCATTCCCTAAAGTACTGTGGCCCTATGAAACTGAATACTGACCAGCAAATGTGCTATAGCAGGTACAGCTGCCACTTTATGTTGTCAAATGCAAAGGGGGAATTCAACCCATCTTGGTAAACATAGGGCCTACATAGCTAGAAAATCACCTGTTTACCAAACTAATGTATCTAAAATGTGGAGCTTATCACAAAATTAAATAGGTACAATAGAATATTCTGATTTCGGGTTTTCATTGTCACGTATATGCATTGCGCATTTAGTTAAAAAGGTAGATATGGCTGTAGGTCATACCATTTGTACTTTGTCATGGCAAGTTGAATATTTAGTACTTTGATTTCATTGACTGATAGAACTAAAATGATAAATTAACAAGAGAAGGCACTGTAGCTAAGATATGCAATGTCTTCTTAGTAAATAAGATCAAGAAAAATGTATTTCTAAATAATATTGTCCCCCCTTTTTTTTTTGATGCGAGAGTTTAATGGTAAATAATGTATCAGTAACTTCAGTGCTTTGATTTACACTAAAAGTTTCATCTTACCATAATAAATATGATAGGATGATGAAAATATGCTTACCAATAAATCCTAGCTTGTTTTCAACCCAAAATAAGAGATGAACCAGATAATAGTTGAATTCTCAACATTTGATATGAAACATTCGACAATATATTTGATGAACTTTTGTTATTAGTACTTCCATTTTATTCATGGATATGGCAAAATCATGAATTATAAATCTGAAAACACCATGTGAGTTGGTTCTAGGATGCATATAAAGCATCTTTCATCAAGGCAATGTGTTTTATTTGAAAAATATACCCTTAGTTTCTCATAATTTGAAATTTTAGAAGCTTAAACCGTAAAAATTCAGTGTTTTCAGTGCTTTGATTTGCGCTTGACACTCTTGTCCTTTGTAATAAGAATAAAGAAATATTTTCATATAAGCTTACTGCATCATTTTAGATCATTTAGAACTTACTAAAGGACTAAAACTACCAAAAAAACTGTTAATTGCTGATCAACTGATCAAAGAAAAACAACCTGCTGGCTCACAGTCTAATATAATGGCTGCCATCTTGAACACCAACATGGAATGCTGTGGACAATATGAGGATCTACTTTCACAAAACATTCATAATTATGTTTAAATAATGAAAACAATCAGGTCCTATAGAAAAATAAACCAAAAATTACTTTTTTGATATACACTAAGACGGTCATAGCTAAGAATGGTGGCCATCTTGGATTTTCAGGTAGATAACGTACTTTTCACAAAATTTAGATAATAGACTTTAACTGTGCCAAATTTGGTGCTTGTATCACAAAGTGAACGATTTTATGGTTAATCTGCTGCACTATTTGTACCATTGTAAATTAGGGATATTATATGAGTCTGACAATGTGTGACAGAGGAATCTGTAAAAGTTGCCATTTTGTTCTAGTTTTAGAATGCATTTGTAAGCCAGCAATGGGAACTTTGGACAAAAAGTTGCTTCTACAGATCAACAAATCCCCCACCAAACTCTTTGAGATATCAGTAAATATCAGAAAGAATAGACAAAATGAGACTGAAACAACGAAATTAATTTTTACAGGGCAGATAACATTGTGGAAACAGAAGGAAAGTACTGTATATTGCCACCAGCCTCCTAAAAGATGAACCCTTTACCAGATAAAAAATGTTGGTTTCCTCTAATTGAAAGCCTCTGCAGGCAACAAAAGTAACAGCAAAAATTGTTTTTTCTGAAAGGGTGAATAACATACTGTATTAATGCACCAGGGTGCCACGCAAAACACCAGCAGGGCACTCTTATTTCAAAACCAATTTCCCAAAAATGTAAATGCCGTCACTTAGAGTTAGTATGGTACTTTGACCCGGTTGGGATTTAAGTCAGTGCCTGAGGTCCTACGTGGAACAGTGGTAAAAAGTGGGACGCGTAACCTGGAGGCCCTGGGTTCAAACTGCACTAGATCCACTGGGTTTTTTGTGGGAGTGTCCTTGAGCAAGACACTTCAGAGCCCTAGCCTAGTACTGGAAAAACCCAGGAAATACATGAATATAGGAGCTGTCACCGTGATACGACTCAAATCATGTTGAAAGTGGAGTAAAACACTATTCAGTCAATCAATCAATAGTCAGTGCCGACTGCAAAATGATCGCAAATTTAAAGACCCACTGTTTTAATGCAGAATATTGATTTTACTGCCTATCATGATTAATTTTGATATTAAATAATATTCACAATTAATACGGGTCACTGGTATTCGATACTTCACTTTCTGAAAGTTTTTTCAAGTTAGCCGACTGATTTTGTGTTACCGGAAATTTATGATGTTATTGGAAGCATATGTAAATTCAGATAGTCACCGATTTGTGAAGTAATTAGGATTATATTGATGACGTACCAGTGAGTTTATTCATAAAATATCAGTCGTCAGTAAGTCACCGATTTGTGAAGTAATTAGGATTATATTGATGACGTACCAGTGAGTTTATTCATAAAATATCAGTCGTCAGTAATTTTCATCAGTCTGCGTTTGAAAAGTTTTAGTGAAGTCATCTCGCATTTGGAAGTTTTTCACTCTAGTCATCGATTTTAAGTTAGGTCAGGGGTGGAATGTCCAGGGGCCTCTGGAGTAAGTGATATTGTGGGGACACTACTATTAGGGAGGGAGCGTTAATTAGGTGAAACATGGTAGTGAGAAAAGTACAAAACGCTGAGGGAAAAAGAGAAAATGCTGTTAGCCTTTCAATAGTGTTTTTCCTCAGGGTCGTTAAAACAAAGGCTTTTTAGACTAAACTAGAGGGCAGATAACATTGTGGGAAAAGAGGAAATGCTAAGGGAGAAAGAGAACAGCCTATCAAAAAGCTTTCAATAACTTTGCTGTCTGCCAATGGTTTGGATTGGTTTAAAATTTTGTTGTGTGGGAAAGACTAAAAGACTTTTGTCATCTGCAAATGCTTTCAATAAGAGCATGTTCAAAATTTTGTCCCTGGTATACAGTTAACAAATTAACCCATGAAACAAACGTGCAACATATGACTATCTGACAGCAGTTTTCGGGCAACAGTATCATTATATAAGGAGAATCAACATAAAAAAAGATAAAATTCACCTATGCAAGTGAAAACATTGTGGCAAAAGGATAAACTGCTTATTTCCAGCAACTTGTCCAATTACTACAATGTTTTCAAAAGCTGATTGCTGCAGAAAAGAAGGAATTCTGTCTGCAGACTGTGATATGTTCAGAGCCATTTAGTGGCCATGACTCATAGTGTATTTTTTATCGCAGCAAAATCATCCAGCGAGCTGACCCACTGACCGCCTCGTGACATTCTACAGCTATTGACCTGTAACAGTAAAACTCTTAATGCTTTACCAAAGGACAACATTTTAGACTGGACCAAATTAGAGCTTGTGCAGATGACAAATTATAATGTTGCTTCAATGGTGATTTCTGCATTTGAAAGGGTAGAAAACACTTGAAAAAAGGGAAAATACTGGTTACCAGCACTTTTTCTTTTTTCCAAAATGTTTTCAAATTCCGTCTCTTTCAGGGTCGTAAAACTCTGGATTGCTGCAGTAAAGAATTAACCTTTCACCACACAATACCGAGTTTAAACAACCTTAAGAAAGCTTTTGAAAACATTGAGAGAAAAGCAGAAAGTGCTGGTAACCAGCATTTTCTCCTTT
Source organism: Hippopus hippopus (assembly GCA_946811185.2). NCBI lineage: Eukaryota > Metazoa > Mollusca > Bivalvia > Cardiida > Cardiidae > Hippopus > Hippopus hippopus. The sequence continues at coordinate 24,353,422 of OX328099.1, forward strand.
TCCCACAATGTTTTCTACCCGTCCAGAGGCAAATCACATCATTTTAATAAATTAATATTTTGTCCTCTGCAAATGCTTTTGATTACAGTTCTACAGACACCATTTAACCCTTTATTACATAATCTCATGTTTTTAATGGCCCCGAGATAAAAGCCTTTTGAAAACATTGTGGGAAAAGGAGAAAATGCTGGTTACTAGCATTTTCTCCTTTTCTCACTATGTTTGCTACCTATATAAAGACAAATAGTATCATTTGAAAAACATTTGACTCATCTTCTACTAATTCCTATTGACAAGTCTCAAATTTTGCTGTGTGGTAAAGGGTCAACCATCCTATCATTTAATTCTATTTGTTCCCTCATTTGGTGTTTAATGTTTTCTAAATAACATATAGGTTTAATCACAGTGCCCTTCAGTCTAATCTTGATCTATATACATATCTATATCCATATACGTTATTTATATTGCCCTTGGCAATGAAAGAGTTAATCCTTCACCAAAACATACCGATTTCAAACGATCCTGATAGAAACGCATTTTAAAATACATTGTGGGAATACGCGAAAATGCTGGTCACCAGCATTTTCTCCTTTTTCCACAATTTTTTCTACCCTATAGAAGACAAATGGCTTCATATGAGCCATATTTGACTAGTCACATGCAAATGCATTCGATAAGGAGTCTACAATTGTTATGTTTGGTGAAGAGATAAGGAGGCAGGTAATTTCTTTTTCATACACCTTCATTTATGTGATGAAAGGCAAACATCATCCTTTCAAGTTACTTTTTATGATTGACAACTTATTTTTTCAGTTTCATTTCCTTAATTTTTTTTTTAACATAGTTGCATAAATGAAAACACAGTTATGACTCTTATCCCACTTTAACCCTTTACCGCACAATCCTGAGTTTTAACGACCCTGAAAAAGATGCCTTTTGAAAACATTGTGGGAAAAGGAGAAAATGCTGGTAACCAGCATTTTCTCCTTTTCCCACAATGTTTTCCACTCTATCAAAGACAAACCACATCATTTCAGTGCCATTTAAATTGTCATCTGCTTATACTTTCAATTTGGAGAAGTGGACGTTTTTGTTCTTTGGTAAAGAGTTAAGGCAAAAATTATGCTTTGCCTCATGTCTCTGCTTTGATGTATTGCAAAGAAAAAAAAATGTGATAAAGGCAATTAACTTCATATCAACTTTGATTGATTCCTTAGGCCAGGAGATCAAAATTTGTTATCGAAAGTAGGACAACTTGTACCTTCACACATGTACTACTCTATCCCTTTAATTCTTTGCCAAAAGACAAAATTTAGAGTTGTCTAATTTGAAAGCATTTGCAGACGACAAATTATACATGACTAATCCCCTTACCAAACATTCGCCACTTTTAACGACCTTAAGAAAGAAGCAATTTGAAAACATTGTGGGAAAAGGAGAAAATACTGGTAGTCTGCATTTTCTCCTTTTCCCACAATGTTTTCTGCCCCTCTCAAAACAAATTTCAATTTTTCAGTTACCACTATTTTGTCATCTGCAAATACTTATAATATGGACCAGTCTCAAACTTTGTCGTTTGGTAAGGAGTTAAGAACTGAAATTTGTGTTTGTAACACTGTTGGAAAAGGATGACAAAATTTTAGACTTTTCAAAATTGATAAGCATTTGCAGACAACAATTTAAATATCACTGGAGTTGTGAGATTTGGCTGTGAAAGAGTGGAAAAAGTGAGAAAAGGAGAAAATACTGGTTTTCAGTATTTTCTCCTTTTCCCATGATATTTTCAAAAGCTTTCTATGTCAGGGTCATTGAAACTCTGAATTGTTTGGTAAAGGGTTAAATGCAATTTTTATCATTGTATGCCAATGTCAATACTGGTGTAGACCTGTAATTGCTTTCAATATAGATGAGTCTAAAATCTTATCATCTGGTAAAGCTTTTACTTAACCCTTTACCAGATGACAAAATTTTAGCCTTGTCCAAATTGAAAGCATTAATTTTGCAGACGACAATTCCAATGTGGCTCAAGTGGTGCAAGTTTTCTTTGAATAGGTAGAAAACAGAGAGGGAAATGGAGAAAATGCTGGTTACCAGCATTTTCTCCTTTTCCCACACTGTTTTCCAAAGACTTCTTTCCCAGGGTTGTTAAAAGTCGGCATTGTGTGGTAAAGGGTTAATCCCAATTTTTTTTTTAAAAAACCCTTAGAAATAAAGCTTTTGAAAACACTGTGGGAAAAGGACAAAAATGCTGCTAACCAGTATTTTCTCCCTTTCTTACATTTTCTCTTCTTTCATAGACAAATCTCAGTCTGCAAATGCTTTCATTTCTAGAAAGTCTACAATTTTGTTGGCTTGTAAAGTCAGTGAACAGCTTACTACACTTTTAATTTCCAACGAGTAGGGCCCTTAAATACTTCTAGAAACAGCCTCAAACTGATATTCTAACTGATATTCTAGAACTGAATTGTGAAGCACTTCCTACAGTAGAGAGGCAGTGTAGGGATTCTGTGTCACTGGCTCGGTGCATTCAGCATACTTTGGGTGATCCAATGATCAAGTTCCTTGGCTGTATCTGGTAGCTTGATATGCACCAACACCGTACATATTTTCGCCAGAAATACAATGGTTTACCATTCTGTAAATTGTAAGGCTCCTCTTAAAGAAAACTTGAGTTAATTTTTTATCAAAATCTTTCTAACTATATTTCAGATGACAAACAGTTCATACATTCACTTTTTAACTAGGTATATCAAATCAAATTGAAGTTTTCACCGGCATACCCCTGCGAAAATGGACTTCATGAAATCATTTGTTCAATCCATTACAAATTATTCATGAAGTCCTCTTCACCACTTCATTGAAATTTATAAGCTTACTTCATGAAGTTTTATTAATGAAGCAAGGTTATGAGCACTTCATTAACGCTTTATGCATTACAAAATCCTGGAAACATTCATGAAGTATCACTCAAGAATAAATCAAGGTTTTTTAATGAATATAAAAATCCTGGAAGTATTCCTGAAATTGTTTAAGAATAGATCTTTACCTTATCATGAATATTGAAAATCCTGGGAATTCATGAAACTTGCTTGAGAGTTAATAAGTTCATTAGGAACTGTGACATTGATATACATGTAATGTGATTTTGCAGACATTAAGGCAGTAAACAGAGTGTTGAAATTTGTCTGTAGGAGGTTCATTCAGACTATGAGGTTTAAATGGAGCTGCATATGAGTGCACTCTTCATGAGAACATCATGATTTGCAATACACTGATTAAGTTTACATCAGTTTTGGATTAATCTTATGGCTTACATGTCTTCTATGATGAATGTTTGTATTTTTACATGTATATTGAAGTATGGTAATATCAGAGAATCGTGATATCAGACAGGGAGTGTGCTGGAACATAGTTTTCATGTAAAGTTGACCATAGTTCTAGTTGAACTGGCTCAGTCAAAGTCGACTTTGCTCAGGAGAGTTGCTTCCCTTCCGTACAAAATGTCTTTCATGCACTGCACATGCTCGAATTGTTTCCAAGCTTCTGGCCATCATGGCATAAGTGTTTCTACCATAGTGTGTATAATTATGGTCCAGTGCGCTCTCCTCTGCATTTCTCAGATTTGATAGGTATTTCTGATGTCTATTTTACTTGTATTATTGTTCTAATGGATAAGTCATTAGTTTTCGCTGATTATGTCAAGCAAACATTTTACCAACAATATTCTCCGTTTAAACTTTCAGATCAGTTAAGGAATGTTAATACCAATATCAGTTCTTTTTAGAGATCTAGATGATTAAGTGTTAGGGTCAGATTCACAAGTTCAGGCGTAATCCTGAGATTGCCGGTATTATGCAGATTTCTCCTTTTTCACACTGTTTCATGGAGTCAATGTGGTCTCTTCTAAATTTTAATTCTAATTCTTATTAGGATAGGATTCTGAGGATTGCTCCTCTTCTACTTCAGTCCTTTACCATCTGGGTCGAGTAATCCAATTGTTATTTGAATGTCAAGCCAAGGACAGCTCAGTTAATGAACTGTTATGAGCTTATGAAATTCGTATATTGGCAGTTACAACTGTTTTGCCTTAAATCCTCAAAATGTTGACTTTTTATGACAATTTCCGTATAAATCAGTGATTTTGAATGAAATTAACTACAAGGAGGAATCATACACAGTTTATAAGTTCTTACAAATTGTCCATTTTTTAAAACTGGTCTTGCATAATGCTTCAGAAAAACTTCATGAATATTCAAGAAGTGATGGCTCCTTTCTTCTTGAAATTCCAAAAAAATTATTCATGAATACTTCATGAATAAATGTGAAGTATATATGAGACAACTGAAGTATAGAACAAATACTGCTTGAAATCTTCATCAAGGAAAATTTTCAAGAATCTTTGCATGAAGTCTTCATGAAGGATTACAGATGCATGATACAAGAAGTTTTTATGAACAATATCTCTTCTTGATTTCATGCATTTTCCTGGATAAAGAAAATGCATGAACTGTTCATGAATCTATGTATTATGAATTTTTTTTTATGCATTTGTCTCATAATCACTTCACCTATTTATCATGAAGTCTTCATAAAACCACAGCATGAAGTATGCATAGTTTTCATGAATAATTCATGAATTATGCGGATAGATTTCACAGGGGTATAGATAGATGTGAATAACTTCATCAAGGATATTTATGTCGTTGCTAAACAACTTATAGTGGCGCCGCCATGTATAAGACCACATGATTGGCAGTTCAAATGGAAACGACCATTATACATACAAGGTTAGATGTAGGCATGGAATCAGACAAGTTGTGACAAGTGTGGCTCGGTGGTGATGGCGTAGGATCTGCTACCTTCACTCAAAGTACTGGGGTTTTTGTGAGAGTGTCCTCAGGCAAGATACATCCGAGCCCCAGCCTAGTAATGGTTAAACCTAGGACATACATGTGAGCTGTTGCTGTGATGTGACTTAAGTTATGTTGAAAGGGGCATAAAAAAACGAATTCAACTTGTATAATTATGTGAACTTGTGAGAAAAATTCCATACAGTGAAAATTCCATAATAACTAAGTATCAATCAGTATGGTGAGATATACCTGTTACACTTTTGCCACTTATCTGGAAAAGTGGGTGGGGGGGAATTCAGGGAATTCACCTACACACTCAAAGAACTGGTATAAATTATACAGGTACTTTCTACCCTCAGTGCACCTTGATAAAGTAATATATACTTTGTCCTAAATGAACCTGACCATGTATCTTCAGGATATCCTTCATGGAGAAATTCACATTGAAATCTTGAAAATGTTCACTGGTGATGGAATTATTTCTTTACCAAATAATCTTGTGTTTTGTAACTCTGTAGAAAAGTCTTTTTGAAAACATTTTGGAAAATGGAGAAAATGCTGGTAACCAGCATATTCTCCATTTTTCCACCATGTTTCCCACTGTTTTTTTAGAGGTAAGCCCCATGTATTGAGTGACATTTGACTTGTCATCTGCAACTGCATTCGGTTTGGATGAATCCAAAATTTTGTTGCCTGTTAAAGATTTAAGATATTGCAAAAAGAAGGGAAGTGATGCAATTTTTCCATTTGTCATATTGTTCACATTTAATTCTTTGAAGTTGCTCATACAAAGATGAAAAAAATATTCCTTGTGTGCCAGGAAGAGTCAGAAGAATAGCTTGAGGTTTTGAAACAGGATCTGTTTTATCTTAACCCCTTGTAGTTCTGAACTAGGTTTTAACAGCTTATATGTGGACTCTTGGAAAATACTGAAATACAACTATATATATCAAAATTTCAGGACTGCACAAGCCACATTATGTTGGGAAAATATGGGACAATGCTATGGGTCAAGGTAAAGCATGCGTCATCACAATGACGAAAATCATCAATTTAATTCATGAATAGAAATAGAGCATTTAGGTATTTTTCTAAATTTCAGCCACTGAATTATTTTTTTTCAAATCAGTTAACTTAAAGTCTAATGTATTTTTTGTAAGTTTTCACCAAAGCGAGGTAATTCCATACTTCCCCTTTAATGAAAATAGAGTAATTATTTAATTATAAACAATAATGTAAAACTAGAAATGTGTCACAGTCACGGATGCCCTGCAACATGCAAAGGTCACAGTCATTGTACAGTTCCAAACACAAACAAAGACATATAGCATTATTTGTTGACAAAAACAGTCATCTATACTAACAGACTGACAAATATACAGATGGACGGACAGTTGACAACGGAAACTGGGCCATGAGATAAGTTCTGCTAGCTTTCAGCCAGCAGAGTTAAAAACCCTAAGTTAAGGACCCTGAGGGAGAAAGTTTTTGAAAATATTATGGGGAACAAGAGGGCCATGATGGCCCTGAAGTCGCTCACATGAGTCTTTTGACCAAACATGACCCATTTTCAATCTCTTTTGAGATATCATAACAAACATTCTACTAAGCTTTCATAATTATTGGACTGAAAATTTGGCCTCTAGCATGAATACAAGCTTTTTCAAGAATTTCTCTCAGTGACCTACTTTTAAGCCAACCATAGCCAATTTTCCCATTGTAGATATTATCAAAACAAAGATCCTGACCACCTTTCATAAGTATTGAACAGAAAATGTGGCCTATAGAGCATACACAGGGTTTTTCTAAGATTTGACCTACTGACTTAGTTTTTGACCCAACATGATCGATTTTCGAAGTCGTCTGAGATGTCATCAAGACAAACAATCTGACCAAGTTTCACGAGTTTTGGACTGAAAATGTGGCCTCTAGAGGATACACAAAGGTTTTTCTAAGATTTGACCTAGTGACATAGTTTTTGACCCAACATCAATCATTTTTTAACTCTTCCAAGATATTATCAAGACAAACATTCTGACCAACTTTCAAGAGATTTGGACTAAAAATGTGGCCTCTAGAGCATACACAAGGTTTTTCTCAGATTTGACCTAGTGACCTAGTTTTTGACTTGAAATATCATCAAGTCAAACATTCTGAGCAACTTTCAAGAAATTTTGACAGAAAATGTGGCCTCTAGAGCGTACACAAGGTTTTTCTAAGATTTGACCTAGTGACCTAGTTTTGACCCGGCATGACCCATTTTCAAACTCGTCTGAGATATCATCAAGGCAAACATTCTGAGCAAGTTTCATGAGTATCGGCCTGAAAATGGGGCCTCTAGAGCATACACAAGGTAAAAAGTTGACGACGGACGACGGACGCTGGACACAGCACAATCATAATAGCTCACCATGAGCACTTCGTGCTCAGGTGAGCTAAAAATGAGAAAATACTGGTAACCAGCATTTACTCCATTTTGCACCATGTTTTCTCTCTTTCCAAAGACAGGTTTCAAGTTTTAATCATTTGTCTTCAGCAAGTGCTTTCAGTTAAAATTTTGTTCTTTGGTAAAAGATGAATGATGTTCTCTGTTGTCTTGATAGACACTATCTAAAACAGTCAACCCTTTACCGCACAATCCTGAGTTTTCACGACCTGGAAGAAGAAGCCTTTGGCAAACATTGTGGGAAAAGGAGAAAATGCTGGTAACCAGCATTTTCTCCTTTTCCCACAATCTTTCCTACCATATCAAAGACAAATTCCATCATTTGATCCAAATTTAAATTGACGTCTGAAAATGCTTCCAATTTGAAAAAGTCAATTTTTCTGTGGTAATCTTGCCCTTTGCAAACTAACAGTACCTGTTCATGTAGACATTATCTACTGAATGTCTGAATTGAAACCAATTAACAAGACAGTGAACCCAGTAAAAAAATTTAACCATTCATCTAACAATCCTGACAAAGAAAGCTTCTGAAAACATGAGCGGAAACAGAAAAATGCAAGTAACCAGCATTTTCTCCTATTCTCACAGTGTTTTTATCCCTTTCCAACACAAACCTGTTCATTCTGCCAAATGTAAATTAAAAGACTGCAAATACTTTCAAGAAAGCCGAGTTAACCCTTTCGGCGCCAAAGGCGAAAACTTAGACTTTTGAGGGCGGCATAGATCAAGATCAGACTGCACAGAACGTGCAGTCTGATCTTTGATCTATACCGTCCGCTTGTTTAGTCAAGCCTAAAGAATCAAAATCTTTGTAAGTTTCATCGGATTGTATCTATAGCCGTCAAAAGAGGTCGAGTTTATTTTTTTGGGTGCTGAAAGAGTTAAACAGTTTCAAATGCACTTTATTGAAAGGCATTTTTTTTTCCCAGATGAACTTAGAAGATTGTAAAAGTACAAGTGATTTATATATTTAATCTTGATAGAGTTCAAACAAGTTAACTTTCCAGTGTTAGTTATTTTTTTGGCAGAACAATTATCACAGGTTCCCTACACCCACCTGCCAGTTACAATTTATTATCAGACCTAATCCACTTAACTCTTTACCACACAATCCCGACTTTTAACGACCCTGAGAAAGAGGCCTTTTAGAAACATTGTAGGAAAAGGAGAAAATGCTGGTAACCAACATTTTCTCCTTTTCCTACAATGTTTTCTACCCTTCTCAAAACAATTTTCAATTTTTGAGCCATATTTATTTTGTTGTCTGCACATGCTTCCAATTTGGACTGGTCTACAATTTTGTCATTTGGTAAAGGGTTAATTCCAAAATAAAAAAAAAATCTCAGTACTTCTAGTCTTAGATGAACCAAAAAGTTTGAGTTAGCCCTCTACCAGAAATTCTGTGTTTTGGCCCCTTGAATTCCGTGACAAACAAGGTCGTTCTTCGGAACTATGTACATCAAGGTATGAGTGCTCATGTACCGACTAGTAAGGTCTCCAGGAAGCAAATTGAAATAATCATCAAAAGTGTCACATTAATGATGCCAGTTGCACTCCTTGTTTCACAGTCAGCATGAAATGGAAGTTTCAATCAACCCCTAACATGCTAAATAAATTAAAATGAAAACTTTTACGTCAATAGTAAAACCCTAAACAATGTTATTTCAAAATTATTTTTTAGAGAAAAATACTTTAACAGTCTGTAGATCCAAGATCAGACTTCATGTTCTGTACAGTCTGATCTTGATCTACACTGCAAAAGGTCAGTGAGTTGCGCTTAGCAGCGTACAGGTTAACTGTGAACAGGACAAGTATATGAATTTTATACAATCTCTGATGTGAGAGACGACAGACTGAAATTCAATGAAAACACTGGAATTAACTTTCTGCTGAGACATAATTTGATGCTATCACAGAGAAAAAATTGTCTGTCCTTAGTAACGCCTCCTTTCCCTGGATCATAAAAACGCCAGATTGTACGAAAAATGTTTAATAGGAATGATGCAAATCTGTAAAGAGAAAGTGTTTTTTCTCATTCTACCAAAAATTTGTTGACATTTGAAATGATTCCAATTCTTAGAATCAGTCCAAGTTCTCTGAAGCTGACAAACCTATAACGCTTCAAGAAGATAAGTATCAAAATACTTCTCGCATAACTTAACGATTCATTGTGTTAAAGCATTCTCAGCAAGTTTGACTATTTGATTGTTTGATGGAATCCAAATTGTTCACTTACGGTGTATTTTATGAAGTTGTATGATTATGTCGAACCTACCCTATCCTATGATAAATGCACAACAAAACAGCCTGTTGTGCTAAAGACATTGCATAACAAGCAAAAATCAAGCAATCATCCTGTGAGGGTGTGATTTTTACACATGGGCTAATTATTATCAACCCTATGCTCATGATAAAAGCAGTCAATTGACAACAGTTACTGTACAATGAAAATGTGTCGACCAATGTTCATAAAACACAACTCTGCTTGATGTATTTCCCACTTCTTCTAACCCTTTCAGAACAAAATTACATCATTTTAGCCCAATTGAATGTTTCATCTGCCAGTGCTTAAATATGGGCAAGTCTTAAACTGACTGCAAAAGTAACCAAGCTTGTACATGTACTTGGCTTTCATATGATTTAACTCTGTACCAGTCCCCAAAGTTGCAGACATGTCCAAACTGAAACCACTTGTAGATGACAAATGTTGCTAAAAAGTTGGCATTTATTTTTGATAGGGTAAAAAACGTTGTGAGACAAGAGCTCCACAAAGCCAGGCAATTCAAGCCGAAGGAAGGTATTGTAACGACTTCTGGTAGAGTGTGTCCTTTTGGGGTTCCAATCCCAGCTCAGGCTTGGATTTAATAACAAAATGTAGGCAACTAAAGATGACTTCCGTCTCTCTGTTTATAAATGAAAAACTTAATAAACCACGAAATTAAAATTGTTGACTTATTTATTCTCTCTCTCTTTTTTTTTTAAACTGTATGTAACTTTTTAAAATAGATCTATTGTTCAATGATAAAACTTAAATAATGATTTGTAATGAAAAATAAGTAACGGAGGGTTTACCTTAGTTCAACTGTTTGGAAGTCCAGAACAGCCTGTTTTCTGCCCTTATATACATACAGGCAGTGCACAAAACACTATTGTGCATCCAAAATAATGCGCTGAAGAATCTGTGCGAAACAACATTCAAAACGCACATATCACAATGCGCACCTCAAAGTGCACAAGGAAAGCTGTGCAGTGCACCAAGAATCCTGTGCATTTCGACGTTGCCGCCCCAGTCACTCAAAATTGGGTGAAACATTACTAAGTTGAGTGAAAGTTAAACCTAACTGCACAAAATAACAAACTTTAGATGCTAATAAATAGAACTTGTACTTTGGATTGCATAAAGACTGTTTCCTTGGCTAGAAATTTACGTTTGTTTAAGTCTGACACTACTGAAAGAAACGGAATTCAAAGCGTACGCGATTTGACAACTCCTACTATCCCATGATGCATTGCAATGTAAACATTCAAAATGGCCGCTCCAATGCTACAATTTCAAATACGACCCCTGACTAAAGGAAGTTACAACAATTACAGATGATGACAGCAGGTAAATACTACATGGAAATTATGCTTAAACCTCAGAGATAAAGCAAAATACAATCGTGACATGTATCTCCTATGAGTAAACACAAAATCTGCAATTATTCAGGAGAAAATAGCCGGTGTTAAATAGGTCACAGCTGTCAAACGACAACGGATTATTACAGTATCAAGAGCAATAGCGGCCTTTCACCCCCTGCTGTTACCCTGACCTTACAGTCTGGGTTCTGAAACATCCTCTCTGCACATTGTCTCATCAAAATGCACACCTGTCTGAAATATTTTTAAGTTCAGACAAGGGGTTCAAGAGGTACGGGGGACACGATTTAAGATCATACGACTTTTATTCCCTAGCTTGGACCTTGACTTTGAAGCCTGGTGCTCTGCAAGTGCTTGGATTAAGATGCACACATGCAAGTTTCAAATTCTGTATTTTATGCACTGGCAACTTGTTGCCAGTGGCTTATTTTGCCACTGGCAAAATCAATACAGGACAGGCATTTTTTTTCAGACCTTTCAGAAACATCTTTTGGTTTTGATATTACTCATTTATTTCAATTTTTGTGCAGGTGATTTTTAAAATTCTTTATTTCAGGAGACTTTCAGTTTCAGGAGATGTGCAGTCTACTGCCTGCTTGTGGCAGTTATTGCACCAAATTAAAGCAATATTGAAGTGCTCAGTTCTGTGACCTGATGTTAAGTTTTTTTCTCCCCCAGTCAGTACCATTTCAAAAGATGCTGTTGCTTTGGAAGGATTTCTTCTTGAATTGGGTCTGTCATGGTTTTTTCATCAACCCCCATACTTCCTGACGTTATGTTGGATCTTTTGTTTGTAGAGCAACTTGAACAGCTTTCGTATGCAAGGTCATTTGACAACAATGCTTCTTTGGCTTTCCTTTTGTTTGATGTTGATGTGACAGATTTTGTACAGGAAAAAAAGTTGCTAATCTATTCTGACATGTCAATATTTGTTTCATCTGCAATTGCTAGGCAATTACATTGTTCTTGGTTTTTCAGACACTTAGTATTCAGTTGATTAGAGTTCAGAACCAGTTTACACTTTTTCTAAATTCCAAAAATATTATAAATAGCTGTGGAAGGACTTTCTCAGTGTGACATGACCACTGTTTAGAACAAATAGGATTACCTTACTTTTATTCACATGAACAGTTTATTTCAATCATAATATGCACTTGTTTTTTTTTGCATTCTTGAAAATTCAGCTTGCGCTTTTCCAATTCAGGAAATAAAGAGCTGGACACAAAATTACGAAGATATGGACAGGCAGAGGACCAGGGGCATATAATTAAAAGATTATGCTGTTTACGAATATTTTCTTCTTTTCCTACAATGATTTCAAAAGCCTTCTTCCTCAGGGTCATTGAAACATGATATAAGCCAAGCTCTGTGAAAAGGTGGCTTAATGCATCTGCAAAAAGTATAGACCGATGTCAGCCTGCGCAATATGCGCAGCCTGACATGGGTCGATACTTTTTGCAATTTGTTAATTTTCTGCATGTCATAGGACCATTTCACCATCAAATCTAGTCCACTGTTATACAAAATAGGTTTTATGGATCCATAATTACGCGATGACTTGCTTGGTACAATGCGTCACTGAGATGCATTAAACCCCTTTTTTGCCAGAGCAATTGGTTCAATATTAGTTGGTAGACTTTTAACCCTTCACTACACAATCCTCAGTTTTAACAACCCTGAGAAAAAAGGCTTTTGTAAACATTGTTGGAAAGGAGAAAATGCTAGAAACCAGCAATCTCTGCTTTTCCCACTATGTTTTCTATCCCATCAGAGAAGGATCAAATCATTTGAACAACGTTGAATTTGTTGTCTGCAATTGCTTTGAAGGGGTCTAGAACTTTGTTGTCTTGTAAAGGGTTAATTCCTTTATTTTACAAGTCAGCATGTGGATCAGCCAAGCAAAAATTACATTGGTACCAGACCATTTGAACTTCAGGTATTTCAACTTTGCTCCTACTCTTCCATCAAACAGATCTTACTAAACCTTTCTATTTTTCACCAGTTAATCAATCTTTTACTTGGTATCCACCTTCTTTACTGGCATAGTTTCAGAATTTTGTGGTTCTTTATTCCTTCACTCATTACCACTCAGGTAAGTTTCAAATATTGTGCTTTCTTTGATTCACATTTAAGTACAGATGTTTTCAGTTGAGGACTAAAACCCAACTATTGAAAGTTTGCTTACCCCTATACACGACTTGAAACCAGAGGGTCACTGGGTCGAATCCCAAGCTCTGCCAGTTTCTTTCAGAGAACTGACAGAAGTCAGTAGGACAGGAAGAAACTCCATGAAAGCATAGTTAAGTGTACAAGTCCATGGGATATATAGCTGCAATTATGTTGAAAAAGACATTAGCAGCATCAAACCAATCAGTGGAAATATTTCATGGTAAATATATGTTGTGTGTGTAATTCTCTTATTTCAAGAAATGTCTGCAAAAAGTATCTAAATTACCATGTCTTGCCTTGAAATATACTAATACTGAAAGAGTTTTTCTGTAATCCTCCCATTAGCTTAAGCTTTAGAGAGGTAAATAAAATTCTGGTATCTTTTCTGAAACTATCGTCTACCTATCTAACAGCTTACTTTAATTCCCATGCCCATTTTTTGTTTACCAAAAAGGGCATGGCTTTAAAAACTATACAAACCTACAAACAAATCAAAATTTTAGCTTTGCTTTTGACCAGAATGCCTCACCAAGGATCAGACGCCAGGATAATTATTGGCCAACCACTCTAAATTGCATTCTAATTCTACAGTGAGTCTTTATCAACTGACACAATGCTTAACTTCTCTAAATTGAAAGAATTTGCAAACAACTAATTAGATGAGGCTTCAATAATGAGATTTTCTCTTGAAAGGGCAGAAAACATTGTGGGAAAAGGAGAAAATGCTGGTTAGAGCATTTTCTCCTTTTCTCTCCATCTATTCAAAGGCCTTTCTCTTTAGGGTTGTTAAAACGTAAATTTTGATTGTTTGGTAAAGATTTAAAAAAGTTACTTAATTTCTGATTGGCTAAACCAAATAATTCAGCTTAACTCTATACTTAAACAATCCACACTTTGTTTCAATAACCCTAAGTGGGAAGGCTTTTGAAAACATTGTGGAAAAGGAGAAATACTGGTAAGCAGCAGTGCTTTTTACCCCTGCTGGTGACATGTTTGCATGGGGAAAATCCTTGAGCCAAGCACTGCCAAGCCCCTAGCCTAACTACTAGACAAATTCATAAGTCAGTAAATTAACTGAGACACTGCTGAAATTGGTTCACACCTCTAAACATGAAAACGTTTCTTCACATTTTGAAATAAACATTTTCTTCTTTTTACTTATCAAAAGTACAAACCATGAAATAGAAACACCCTTGTAATATCAATCAGGGCCATGAAAGATTGACATTTCTTGTTAAAAGAGTCACAAGTTTAAATCTCACAGGGTGCTATAACCTGTATCACAGCAGATTTAACCCTTTGGGTACCAAAACTGAACCCCACCAGACATATTTAGTCTAGAAATAAGATCCAAATAATTCCACTTTCAAACTTGTTTTTGTCCAAGATACCTCAGCAAAGCCTACGGCGTTGATAAATGGTCAAACTGTATGCTTTGTGCAGTCTGATCTTGAACTGCACTGGTTGCGAAGGCAACAAGAAATGTGTAGGGTTCTTGACCACCAAAGTGAAGCTTCTAATATACTCTCCATGGCACAAAAACATCTTGAATTTAACAATATGCTGTTATCAGTATTTTCTCCTTTCCCCATAATGCTTTCTATCCTTTCAAAATCAAGTGCTTGTAAATGAGCCACACTGAATTTGTCCTCTGTGAATGCTTCCAATATGGAGCAGTCTAAAATTTTGTTTGGTAGAGTTAACCCTTTACCACACAATCCCGAGTTTTAATGACCCTGGGGAACAAGCCTTTTGAAATCATTATGGGAAAAGGAGAAAAAGCTGGTAACGAGCATTTTCCCCTTTTTCCACAATGTTTTATACCCTTTCAAATACAAATTCCATCGTTTGAGTCACATTTAAATTGTCTGCAATTGCTTTCAATTTGGACAAGTCTACATTTGTGTCATGTGGTAAAGAGTTAACCCTTTTAACTTTGTGCTCAGCTGGGCCAATATAAAAAACCTTTAAAATCAGAAAAGTCAAAAAATTTGTCAGGGGGTAAGCCTGAGGTTAACTCTTTACTAGACGACAAAATTTTTATCTGGTCCAAACTAGAAGCATTTAGAGAAGACAAATTGAATATGGCCCGAATGAAGAGGTCTGTCTTTTTTACAGGTGCCTTGAAGACATAAGATCCTTCATTAAAGGAGTTAACCCTTTGCAAAAAAAAATGTTCTTTCATGGCCTTGCGGTAGCTTTCTATATCATTGTCGATAACCAGCCTTTTCTCCTGTTCCCACAATGTTTTCTACCCTTTCAAAGACAATACCTATCATTTAAGCCACATTTGAATTGTATTGTGGAAATGCTTTCAAATTGGACTGTCTTAAATTCTGTAGTCAAAGACCCGACACCTCACCATACAACCCTGAGTTTTAACAACCCTGAGTAAGAAGGCTTTTGAAAACATTATGGGAAAACAAGAGCGGCAAATTGTCGCAAGATACGCCCGTCCCACCGCCAGTTGTCAAGGGGGTATAATAATCGTAAAGGGCAAGTAATGCAACAAACATGTTTACCAAGTGTCAAGTCTATTTGACTTGAGGTGACAAAGTTCCGTTCCAGACAAGCAAGAAATACTGTAAAAATGAAGATCAAAGTGGAATTACTCAAAATCCGCACTAGATAGAGTTATTGTTCTTGCGCACTGTACTCCGTAATATTGCAACAAATATGCATACCAAGTTTCAAGTCAATCGGACTGGAGATGACAAAATTATGCTCCAGACAAGCAGAAAATGCTTTAAAAATGACGATCAAAGGGAAATAACTCAAAGACAGCACAAAGTAGAGTTATGGTTCTTTTGCACTGCAATCCGTATTATTGCAACTAACACATATGCCAAGTTTCAAGTCAATCGGACTGGAGATGACAAAGTTATGCTCCGGACAAGCAGAAAATGCTGTAAAAATGACGATCAAAGGGAAATAACTCAAAGACAGCACGAGGTAGAGTTATGGTTCTTTTGCACTGCACTCCGTATTATTGCAACAAACACACATGCCAAGTTTCAAGTCAATCGGACTGGAGATGACAAAGTTATGCTCCGGACAAGCAGAAAATGCTGTAAATATGACGATCAAAGGGAAATAACTCAAAGACAGCACAAGGTAGAGTTATGGTTCTTTCGCACTGCACTCCCCCTTAATGAGATCTATCCACCCATGAAGTTTCATAACCGTAGCTAGCATAGTTTTGGAGATATGCTTTGGACAAAATTCAAGTATGAATATAAACAAAGGGAAATAACTGAAAAATTAAGCAAGCAAGAGTTATGATTCCTGTGCACTGCACTCCCCCTTGATAAGATCTATCCACCCATGAAGTTTCATAACCTTAGCTAGTATAGTCTTGGAGATATGCTCCGGACAAAATTCAAGTATGAAAAACAACAAAGGGCAATAACTCAAAAATTAAGGAAGCAAGAGTTATGATTCCTGTGCACTGCACTCCCCCTTGATGAGATCTATCCACCCATGAAGTTTCATAACCGTAGCTAGTATAGTTTTGGAGATATGCTCCGGACAAAATTCAAGTATGAAAAACAACAAAGGGCAATAACTCAAAAATTAAGCAAGCGAGAGTTATGATTCCTGTGCACTGCACTCCACCTTGATGAGATCTATCCACCCATGAAATTTCATAACCGTAGCTAGTATAGTTTTGGAGATATGCTCCGGACAAAATTCAAGTATGAAAAACAACAAAGGGCAATAACTAAAAAATGAAGCAAGCGAGAGTTATGATTCCTGTGCACTGCACTCCGCCTTGATGAGATCTATCCACCAATGAAATTTCATAACCGTAGCTAGTATAGTTTTGGAGATATGCTCCGGACAAAATTCAAGTATGAAAAACAACAAAGGGCAATAACTCAAAAATTAAGCAAGCGAGAGTTATGATTCCTGTGCACTGCACTCCGCCTTGATGAGATCTATCCACCAATGAAATTTCATAACCGTATCTAACATAGTTTTGGAGATATGCTCCGGACAAAGAATTGGGACGCCGCCCGCCCGTCCGCCACGGGTGATCCCATAATACGTCCCGTCTTCGACAGGCGTATAATAAGAAAATGCTAGAAATCAGTATTTTCTCCTAGTCTTACAATTTTTTCAACAACCCTATCAAGGACAATTCACATCATTTTCTCTACATTTTAAATATCAACTACAAATGCTTTCATATTGGACCAGCCTAAATTTCTATTGTCTTTGTAAAACGTACTAAACTACATAGGGCAAGATTCAACTGATACCACCAGACAGGCAAACAAGTCAGTAATCTTGAATAAACACTTAACAGTATAGTCAACCACATGGCAAGGTCAATGTCTGATTACAGTTGACCTCTAAGCCAATAGGTCTTTTGGACAAAATCAGGTACCAGTCTTATCTATCATCTACAGCACCAGTTCTTTTTTTGTTTCAGTCAAAACCGGATTGACCATCAACTTTGACCTTTTATTGGAGGATCCAGTATTCACACCCTTAACCAAACAATCACCTTTTAATGACCCTCGGGAAAAGGTCTTTTGAAAACATTGTGGGAAAAGAAGAAAATGCTGGTTACTACTTTTCCAATAATGTTTTCTACCATCTCAAAGATAGCAATCATCCTTTGAGCTACAGTATGGTTTAGCCAATCACAAACTGTGTTCCTTTCTAGAATTAAACTAAGAATGCAAATCATAATGGTTTGCAAATACCTGCCTTGTTCTTTCACATTTTGGATAGTCAAAGCCTTTTTCACTGCCAACCTTCAATTCTGTAGCAGGCTCCATTTTCTCCTGGAGTGAAAGCCAACTCAATGAAAGTAGGTCCAGTCTGAGTCAGATATAAAGTACCTGGAGTTCCTCAAAGAATTTCAAACACTGCTGATACATGATAAAACTGCACATTCCATACTCTGATCATGAACTGTTTAAACGACTCATATTATACTTGGCAAAGTCCAAGTCAAAACCTGAGCACTACCTCGACTCCACAGCATGTCTCTGACAAATAAATGTCACAGAACCCGCAAGTTTGTTGTTCTTACCAAATATAGAACCTGCAGACCACCTGTGGGAACAACTTACTAGCATCTTCTAATTATCCCACAATGTTTTCTATCCTTTCAGAGACAAATCCCTTCACTTGAGGCTCACCAAACTTGTCAATCGAAAACTCTCGCAAGATGAAACAGCCCTCTGGTAAAGAGTTAAATTATCCAAAAATTCTGCTTTTAGCAGATGAGTCAAAATTTAGTCCTAGCACCAAGAATAAGAATATGGATGAGCAAGTGACCAAAGAAGGGTAAAGAGGTGCTAGGACAGATAAAAAAGTACTAAGAAGAATACAGAAGTAATATGAAGCATGCAAAAAGTGATAATAAGAACAAAGACTGCTATGAAAGATTAAAAAAAGATAAGAAGGATAAACAAGTGCTATTGGGGATCAAGAAGTAACAAGAAGGATAGAGAAGTGAAACAGAAAGTAGCCATTATTAATCAAGTGTTAATTTTTTGAAGTCTCTTGTGTATGACTCAGCTGGATATTGAGCACATGACCTCTTACTCTTCAGGCCAATGCTCCAACAGCACCAATACCTTTCCTGGAGGCAACAGGGCCAGGATGGGCCATGATCTCTAGCTAACTCTTAGATCGCTGAATAAATATAATGGACCTTTGCAAATAAGAAATCAGCCACAGAATTGCAATTTCAAAGTTGTTTTGACCACAATATACAACAAAGTAGCAGGCAGTGTAGATCCAAGCGTAGACTGCATGTTCTGTGTTGTCTGATCTTAACCTACACTGTCTGCAAATGCACATAGACTGTGTTTGGAGCTGTAAGAGTTTAACTTGAATGAGCATTGAAAAATATTCCCCTCCACAACACAAGCCATTATTGTAGAAAAACCTTATTGACTGAGTACAAACTACTCCATTGTGGAAAAAAGATAAGTAAACTCAATTCTTACAAAGAAATTAATTGGAAGTGTCATACAATATAGACAGACCAGCAATTTTAATTGGATTCCACTTGGTTCACAAAAAAGTTAAAAGTTCAAGGGCTTAAACCCGTTATCAAACCATCCTGGGGTCAAAGGCTTTGAATACATTGCTGGAAAAAGGAAAAAATGCTGGTGACCAGCATTTTCTCCTTTTTCCAACAATGTTTTAAATACTTTCAATGATAAAATCACATCATTTTAGCCACAATCAATTTGCTGTCCCCAAAAGCCTTAGAGTCAAGCAAATCTTTAATTTTGTCTTCTGGTAAAAAGTACAGGTAAATTATAGCTGACCTTCAAATAACAGGAACCTATGAACTTTCACAGAACCCTTGGTTTCTATGGGGAAACAGACAAACGAAAATAAACAGTAAGATTATGTGTATGTCTCTAAATAATATTGTTATCAAAGGTACTGTCAAATTAGAGGAACCAGCTGGGAAAACATTGAGAGATGGGAGATATGGAATGTGCTTCCATATTGATAAAGTGTGACCCCAGTCATCAAGGGACAATGATGGGTGGAATGGTGGAGCAGTGGTGTAGTGGTCAAACACATGGCACTAACAATGCAAGGGTCCCAGCTTCAATTCTCAACCTGGACATGGACATTAAAGAGTGTCACCATGTTTTTAAGCCCACTGGAGGCAATGTATGGTAAGAAACCTACTGGTAGCCAGCCTCATGTGCATCAGTACTCTACACTGGGTACATAAAAGAAACAAGGGGGTCTATTAGGAGAAGAGCAAGACTTTTGTGCTCACATTCCTTTGTATCTGATTCTTTTTCTGTAGTAGCCTTATCCTAACCATCCATACAAAAATTTGCCTGGAGCATGGAAGGACCTTAAAATAAAAAAAAAATCATCATCATCATCATCATCAAATGCATAAGCCTAGCACTGGGCCAGAGTATTATGACTGTCCATTATGTAGTAGCCACTACCTGTGTTTATCAGCAACCTGCACTAGGTAGCCATTGCAGGTAAAGGTCTGTGTTTGACAGCCACTTGCTTAAAGCCTGTCTCACACAGAACACGGTTGGGCACACGGTTCCAATACGGTATACTCGGTCATACACGGGTTGACTGGTACGAGTATTGAGCTCCAACCGTGCCTGGGGATGAGTTGGTACGATTTAGACTCGAATGTAGCACGAGTATGTACGAACAAAGCACGGATATACTCGGTCAAGCAAGGTTTGTCACGGTTTGAACATGATTTGCAAACGATTTTCATACGATTGTTGTACGGTTCCAAGTACGGTCTAGTACGGTCTGTTACGGCCTAGTACGATTAAACACGAATTTTACTCGATTAACTGGACATTTACAGGGTTTACATACGGTCCCACCGACTTTTGTTCAAGTTATGCTCGAATTATCACACATTCGTGTATGTTTTGATATAAATTGACTCGTTTTGATGGCTTGGCTTCATAAATTTTTGAACTTTCAACAGAGAAGTTATAAAAATGGCAGATGACAGAATAAGGGAATTAGAAATCATGATAAGACTGATAGACATTGAGATTATGTAAAATGTACCTTTTTTTCGTGGGTGCGGCAGTTCCTGGAGGGCCCATGGAGCTGGCATCCGAGTCTGAATCTCTGGGTATCTCGTCAGGTAGTGCCAGCGGGTCCTCCAGCTCATCAGGGTCGACAGGGTCAACAGGTTGAAGTGGTCGGAGGGCCTTGGTGGCCCTTTTTGTATTCTCGCTGGGAGAATCTTCCATGGTGGGGATTCTTTTGGGGACCTTCTTCTTCTTTGGAGGCATTATGTAGCAAGTACTCTGTTGTTTCAAGGTGGCAGCAGGTAGTTGTGTTTTATGTTGTGTTCGAGTGCTGTATGATCATACACGAGCTTTGTACAGACGTAGAGACCGTGTCTGGTCGTACTTGACCATGTATAATTCGTACTTGAACCGTATTGGTCGTATGGCGATCGTATGAAACCGTATTGGTCGTATGGCGATCGTATAAAACCGTGTGTACACTCGTGTGAATCGTACGGTGATCGTGTGACATTCGAGTGTTAATCCGGGTGTTGGATGTAGGACTTGGGAACGGTTTCACACGATTCCATACGATTTATATACGATATTGACACGGTTGAGCTGACTCGTGGAGTGGACTTCATGTGCGGTTGTATATACGGTCTCGTACGGTCTCACACGGTCTCTCACGGTCTTGTACGATCGCTAATACGATCATACACGGACATGGCACCCGTGCCAGTTTTTTAAAAGTTTTAAAAATCATACACGGCTTTCACGGATACACTCGAATGGCCCGAGTGTAACTCGGATAAGGCCACGCTTGGTTCGGTTGTATGTACGGTTTACACGGGTGGCCAACCGTATAAGCCGTGTGTTCTGTGTGAGACAGGCTTTAAGCCATCAATCATCTTTGATCTCTTGAATTATTAACTTATCTCCTAGCTGACAAAAATTATCAAACCAAGGTCCTCTGATATGAGAGGCTGACACTCTACCCTTTACTCTACTGTGTTTTAATAATCTCACCAAAAAGGGCACTGTGGTTGTAACATAAAAACCACAGGGTTAATAAACTTGAAATAATCCTCTCTTCAGCCATCATACTAATATCTAAATGCTCAACCAAAATCAAGATATAAGTGTATGCTTATTCCATGATTTTAATCTTTGACAAACATTTTTCGGACAAAACTTAGAATTTTTATTTGAAAAAAGGACTGTTAATTCTTGAAATACATAGAACTAATGATAATACTGAGAGACAAAAAGAAAATTTGGTCTTTGTGACTGTTTCTCCATCCATATGTTACATTAATTTTTTCCAGTAGCTTTCTTCACATGTAATAAATGCCTCATGAGGGAAGAGAGATTTACACAGCATGACTTAAAAAAAATTACTTTCACTTGGCCAAATCCATTAAATCCATCATAAAGTAAACTTAAGTGCAGACAAGGATTAATCCTTTCATTTCTACATAAATGTAATGAACATTCTCATTATGTACCAAAGATACAGATATTTCAAGGCTGTTTTCAACCTAATATCAGGCAAAGAAGCTGATATTGTAGATCCAAGATCAGACTACACATTCTGTGCAGTCTGATCTTGATGTACACTGTCTGCATTAGCATTTGAATCCAGGTTCAGCTCTGCATGGGTAAACATTCTGTGTACAGGAAAGGAACTTATGAAATGTCACTGAACTTAGAAAAGTTTAAATTCTATCTCATATCTAAATACTTATGACTCAGCTTTCTATTTCAATTCATTAACTAAGGTGTTTGAACTTAGGGGAAAAAAAGTGATGACATAAATTATATACATAAATGTCATCTGACAAACTCAAGCATACTGTAAGACTGGTTTCCATACCCCCCCCCCCCCCCCCCCCATTAGGTTGGTATTTTGTGCACTTTTCAACACAATTCAAACTGAGATGAAAATACTATGATTCATACCACAACCTCCCTTGTTCTCTGTTCTCATTATCATACACCCACTACAAATTTTCTTAACTTACACACACTTGAGATAAGCATTGTCTAATGTAACATATGATGTCATTTCAAACTCTTTTCACAGATGTAAATCAGGTTTTACTTACAGAAGTTACCAGCTGCGCATGTACAGCTTTGCACCTATAATTTGTGAGATTTCATAATGTGATAAAAAGATCATGACATTTATTGGCCTTTGAGATAAGAATTTTATTACACTTTCAATTTAAACTTAACTATTTCATTTAAGCTCTCCAGAGGCCTGCTTACTAACATTTTTATAGACTGGCTTAACACAATTCTATCTCAAATGCCAACTTATGTCACATCCTATAATTCAGGACAGTTTCAGTTATATTATCTCAAAATACTACTGATAATTAATCAAAATTGAAACTGCATAATATTATGTGAAACTTCTTATACTGATAAACTCCTTATTTGTTCAAATTGCAAAGATCTTACCCTACATTTACACTATGTTACCAGTAGCCACGGAAGCCCCATTTCTGACAACCATGGACAAAACAGGATTGACGTAATACAATGCAAAGGAACGGGATAAGCAAACTTGATCACATCAGAACTTACCAGCACGTAACAAGCCATAACAAGACTCAGAGATGATCTGTGTTTGGATGTCAAAGCCCTTTTTTCACCGGTATCTATCAGGACGCAGTAGAACGCACCTGTCAACCCTTTCAGCAACTGTCTGTTAGGTTTCTCATCAGCACCAAGACTGCCATGGCAAATTTTTTGACAGTCAAAAAACCTGGCACAGCAACCTCGGCAATCACAGTCTCACAAGTTTGCTTATCCCGTTCCTCTACGTTGTAGTATGTCAATCCTGTTTTGTCCACGGTTGTCAGAAATGTGGCTGCCACCTAGAACATGGTATAAACGTAGAGTTTCCTCCATGGCTTGTCACAGATACCATGAGGTTCCGTAAAGAGACTTAAGTAAACTTGGTAAATGGAGAAAAAAAGGGAACAAAGTCTCACAGCACACCACATTTTGGACAAGCGGGGCTGCCATGGCTACCAGGAACATGGTGTAAACGTAGAGTTATATTGTGGAAGTTGCAATAGTTTGAAAGTGAACCAGAATTTTTGAGTCACCCTGTACCTCTTTGGTAATGGCCCTTTCAAATAACTCTGAACAAGATGGCAAAATCTTAGACTTGTCCAATCTAAAAGCATTTGCAGTTTACAAATTAGATATTGCTCACAATATTATTTCTGCCTTTGAAATGGTAGGAAAACATTGCAGTTAAAGGAGAAAATTCTGGTTACCAACACTTTCTCCCTTTTCCACAACAATTTCAATATCCCTCCTCCTACGGTTTGTTAAATCTTTTACTAGGGAATGTGTGGTAAAGCTTACTTTAGACCCCCCCCCCCCCCATGAAATAGAACTAAAATATGGATTATCAATCAAAGTTAAAGTTTAATACATAAATACATGTGATAACATTGTGACAAAAGGAGCAACTGTCCATTAAACACAATTATCAGACAGCCAAAATCTTTTCAAAAAGGTTTGCTCCAAGGAGAAACAGGTTAACAATATTCTGACTTTTCTCAAAATATACATGACAATATTGTCTTAATGACTTTAAAAAGAATTAGAAAACATTGTGAGAGAACAAAAATGCTGATTACCGGCATTTTCCCCCTTTTCAACAATGTTTTATTTCCTTTCAAAGACAAATCCTAGATTTCTAGTTATATTTAATTTTTCACCTGCAAATGCTTTCAATTTGGAAAAGTCTAAAATTTAGTTGTTTGAGTTCAACAAAGGTCTGCTACTATCATTTTTCTTTCTGGTGAAACAAAGTGGACCCGTTATCCTAAGAAACAATGAGCAAAAATTGATAAAAAATCTGATTTTGTTTCCTAACATTACAAAAAAATAATATTGTCATTTAATTCGGTTAAACTTTTAACCTTTACATATACATAGAAAAAAAAAATGCAGATAACAATGGCACAAAAAAAACCCCTGAATGTCAATCAAACTTTGGCATAATCTAAGATTCCTGTCATGATCTACTATTCATACTTCTGAGTCCACAAATCTAATATACCAGATTTTCTCTATTTAACTTGCCCCCCACCCCCACATAGGACATTACATTATGAATAGGGGAAATGATATAAAGAAGAATCAAAGAATTTTCAAAGGGTGACAAAAAGATTGCTGTCCAGGTTTCAGTCACTACCCACAAAGCAATCACCTTGTGAGATTCACAAATTATTTTTCTGCAAATTGTACGGATTTAGCTACAATCGCGATTTTTTTTTAACCTTGATTACAGCAGTATTGAAAATCAGTCAGAGTCCCTGTCCTTCAACACTTTTCTTTTAACCTTTTACCAAAAGGTAAAATTTTTACCAATTTTACATTTAAAGCATTTGCAGATAACAAATTAGGAGTGGCTCAAAATAGAGGCTTAGACTCTGAAAGAAGTGAAAACATTGTGGGAAAAGGAGAAAATGCTAGTTACCAGCATTTTCTCCTTTTCCCACAATGTTATCAAAAGGCTTCTCCCACAGGATCGTTGGTGGAAACATAATAATAATGTCATTGAAAGTGTAACTACCTATATTCACTTAGGTGTTGTTATTATGACACCCATCTTATGAAGTAATTAGGACTTTGTGGATGTCTCTTAATTCATTCCCATTGAATTATTTCAACTTTATGAATTAATTGGTTGTAAATTAACCTCATTTTCATATTGAAAAAAAAAAATGTGGGAGAGTTAATGATAAGCGAGGGGGGGGGGGGGGGTCTGATAAGGAAATCTTGGTAGACTAATCTTTCTGAATGATGGAGTAATTCATGCAGAATTGGAATAGCAAGAGGTAGTAAGACTTTCTCCATTTTCCATGTTTTCCATCCTTCAAATCAAATCCTATCCCAGTTTCAGCCACACTAAATTTGCAATCTACAACTTCTTTAAATTTTTGCAAATCTACACAGTTGTTGTATGGTAAAGTGTTGAAAACCTCACATGTGCTACTGAAACTTTATAGATACCCCAACTACAAGTACACATAATTTAAAGACAACCTCATAAATTTGATTATCTTTTCTACTGATTAAAGCATAGGTCATCCAAAAATTAATAGAACTGACCTTGCAATGACCTTTATTGGGAAAAAAAAGACTGGGTACTCAACTCTCATAACCTTATTCACTTTTAAACTTTATGTAGCAATAAAAGCTTCAAGCCGTGGGCAACCTTGATCAAATACTCAAAATGAAATAAACATTCAAATTTTTCTGTCTTTTTATTTGCTGGTATCTCCCCATCAATCATAATTCAGGATTCCCTTTCAAATAAAATAAATGTTTTTTACAACTTCAGAGTTTTCATGTCTTCTCAAATGACCATTCTCCAAAATCATGTGTCAGCTCTCCAAGCATTACTTATTTATTGAATGACCCACTTATTTCACCCTGACCTCTTCATGACCCAGTGAAAGGTCACCTAGAGGTAACCTACTACATACATTGAGATAATGTTGTGTAAAATTACATCTGTATTGATTTAGACCCCCACTGGTGGTAGTCATAGCAATTCTGATAAAAAAAAACATAATTCATGACCTACAAAATGTCTTTCACCAAATTAGGAGCAAGTCATGTGATCTGCGCTAACCAATAGAATTACTAGGGCATTTCTTTCAGTAGTCTAACAGCCAGCTGGTAAAGTCATTAAGCTCAAATGAAAACTTTCCCCCCTATAACATGTCTATGAATTTTTTTCAAAAGCTGGTCATCAATGAAAAAATACAGGTCTCTGCATAAGGTATTTCATGCCTCGTTATTCAATTGTCTTTACCACGCCATAGAATTTTGACTTGTTTAAATTGAAAGCATTTACAGATGACAAATTAAACATGGCTCTAATAATGGTATTCATATCTTGAAACGGTACAAAAAAATGTGGGAAATAGACAAAATGCTGGTTACTAGCATTTTCTCTGGTTTCCACAATGCTTTCCTCAGGACTGTTAACTCTTTGCCAAACAACAAAATAGAAGACTGGTCCAAATTGAAAGAATTTGCAGATGACAATCTGAATGTGGCTGAAATGGAGAAAATTGTCCCAGGAAGGGTAGAAAACATTTTGGGAAAAGGAGAAAATGCTGGTTACCAGCATTTTCTCCCTTTCCCCAAATGTTTTCAAAAGGCTTTCTTCTTTAGGGTCGTTAAAACTCGGCATTGTGTGGTAAAGGGTTAAAACACCAGACTGTTTGGTAAAGAGTTAAGACAGAGGTTTTTGTGGAAAATCTAACATCCAAATGAAGGCTTCAATGCCTTGTTAACTTTATCAGAAAAACACTGTTTCTTAGTATTTTCTTGGTGTTATATACCAATTTATATGGGTATTAATATATCCTTGCTCCCAGTGCATCTATCTGTGCATTTGTGGCGTGTCTTTTTTTTTCTTTGTGGAAAATCTTTCTGCACACAACAATCGAAGAAAGTAAGTAACTTCCCACATAGAAAAAACTCTTTCAAGTGGCTGATTCTACCACAAAGTTTCATAGAACACTAGATCTTTCCCTAGATTAGCTATTGGAAAAAACCTGCCACTGATAAAAATGTGACAAGGGCGACTGAGTAAAGCCCCCTGACCTGGATTTGACCTATGACCCTGTAAAAATAAAAGACCATGGTGATGCATGCCTTAAACAAAGAATGCCAGAGAAAAGACCTTGAGAGAGTAATAGTGCAAGAAACCAGGTCAGGGCCCATTACTGAGGTCAAGCCAGCAAAAGGATAAAAGAACCACTAGTGCTAACAGTAATTGGATATACTTCACTATTGGTCAGTGCATTTATTGTAGCCCTGTGACCCTTTACCAAACAATCATGAACTTTAATTATCCTCAAGAAGACACATGAAAATCAGGATGGGAAAAGGAGAAAATGGATGTAACATGCATTCCCCCTCCCCCCCCTCAAAAATGTTTTCTACCACATCAATATCTAGCTTACCCTATTGTGAGTCTCATCTATTTTGTTCTATGCAAATGCTTTCATTTGGACATTTCTACAATTTTTGTCAATGTAGATGCAGACACAGACATTTCAAAACTGTCCATATTGAAAGCAATTGCAGATGACAAAATTAAGCATTAAAGCAGCTCAAATGAAAAGAATGTCATGTCCATTAAAGGGATAGAAAACATCATAGGAAAGGGAGAAAATGCTGGTCACCAGTATTTTTTCCTCTGGGTCATAAAACAAAAGATTGATTGGTAAAGGGCTATCAAGTGGTCAGCTTCATTGGAACATTTTTTTTTCATCAGCTGTTCACTCCAGCCATTGTGATTTAATGTGTTGCACCCATATCTGGGATAAAAAAACACATAAAGAATATTTAATTACAGGGTGTCCAGTTAACTTGTTATTGGTTTTTATGTCAAGAAAAAACAAACTAATGGCTTTTTCTAATATGAAAAAAGCAGAAAATCTTTATCTAGACAAAAGAAAAAAAAATGTAAATGTAAAAAAAAGAAACTGAAGCCATATTTAATACATCTAACATCATCAATTTATAATTTTACCAAGCAATTCTGTGTCTGACAACCCTGAGGAAGAATGCTCATGAAAACACTGTGGAAAATGGAGAAAATGCTGACAACCAGCATTTTCTCCTTTTTCCACAATTTTTTCTGCCTTATCAAAGACAAAATACACCATATGAGCCACATGTACTTAGTTGTCTGCATATTGCTTTCCGTGTGGTCAAGTCTAAAATTCTGTCATCTTGTAAAGAGTTTATGTGCCTATGACAAAATTAATACATCCATTTCACTGACAGTGTAGAGCAAGGTCAAACTGTAAAGAACATTGCATTCTAATCTTATTAAAGGCTCAATAGTGGCCAAAAAATCAAAGCAGGTGTTACCATGCATTTAAATCTATATCAAAGCATTTAGCAGAATGGAATAAATTGAGAAGACAAACTGTTATTGTGTGGCCAGTCAAAGTGTTAGTTGCAGGCAGAAAAATGAATTTTTAAATCAGGCAAAAAGTAAACAAAAGATAGAGTGACCTAGTTTTGAAGTTAATTTCTCTGCCAGCGACTAACACTATGACCAACCATACAATAACAGATTGTCATCTTCACAATAATTTCCATATTTTTAAATGGTAAGATTACATTTTCACAATAATTTCCATATTTTTAAATGGTAAGATTACATTTTAACACCTGCTTTGTTTACTTTTAGCAGCTATTGATACTTTAAATAAGCGCCTTCAGGCTTTTTATGAGAAATTCTGATATTGTAATAAAATATGCATAAGTGATACCTTGCAGTGTCAGTCTTTATAGCTGAAAGATGGACTGAAAATTCCCATTTCCTTGATTGATTGGCTGTCTGGTGCTTTAGGTCCCTTTTAATATTATTTCAAACAGTCCTATATTTGTTTGGTGCATACAGGGCCAAATTAGGAGGGAAAGGCTCAGGGTTAAGCCAATCAGTAATTGTGTTCCTTTGAAATTAAGAAAACTCTTGATAATGAGACCCATTTTCGTCATCCATTCTCGCCGACGATCACCGGTTAATGTCTTTGTTTCTTCTCCTTGATGCGACATTGTTTCAACGATGATTATGTGGGAAAGCAGCCAGTGGCTTGGAAAGAAAATTGTGCGAAGTACTGGTAAAAGAGACTCCAGGAACGCATGGATAGGTGCACTGGCCGCCGCAATATAACTGTAATAATGTTGAAAACGGCGTTAAACACCACACAATCAATCAATCAATCCTTGATGCGAAATGATGGATGGTAGCCGGTAAAAATAGAGATCTTTCTCATGCTCCTTTCTGTTCGAACATCCGTAGATAGAACACTTTAGTACCATGTCTTTATTCCTTCGTCAATCTTATTCATCGACACAGATTAAAATCGCTTTAAGACCTTTTATTTCTGATAAATGTACAGCGTCTTGATTTCCGATAGTTGCATAAGATAACAATTAAAAATACTCCGACACCGGTTGTAGTACCTGGCCTCCATCATGGGAGATGATGAAATTTCGCAATCAAATAACAGAATGGTCACTTTGCCATCGGTAACTACTTCTATATAAGGGATCAAATATGACATCATTGTAGTTAATTTGAATACAATCCTTAACCCTTTACTACACAATCCCGAATTTTAAGGACCCTGAGGAAGAAGGATTTTGAAAACATTGTGGGAAAAGAAGAAAATGTAACCAGCATTTTCTCCGTTTCCCACAATGTTTTCTAACAGATGTTCTGGTCCGATTACACCCATAATTAAACTCAACTGAGATCTTATGGTCATATATATTTTGACCAAGTTTCGTGCTGATTGGTTAATAAATGTAGATGCTAGAGTGTAAACAAAGTCAAATATAGCAATTTTTCTAATTCAAGGGCAAATAACTCCAGTTGTTCTGGTCCGATTAGATCCATAATTGAACTCATCCGAGATCTTATAGTCATAAGTATTTTGACCAAGTTTGATGCCGATTGGTTAAAAATTGCAGATGCTAGAGTGTAAACAAAGTCAAATATAGCAATTTTTCTAATTCAAGGGCAAATAACTCCAGTTGTTCTGGTCCGAATAGATCCATAATTGAACTCATCCGAGATCTTATGGTCATATATATTTTGACCAAGTTTCGTGCTGATTGGTTAATAATTGTAGATGCTAGAGTTTAAACAAAGTCAAATATAGCAATTTTTCTAATTCAAGGGCAAATAACTCCAGTTGTTCTGGTCTGATTACACCCATAATCGAACTCATCTGAGATCTTATGGTCATATATATTTTGACCAAGTTTGGTGCTGATTGGTTAATATTTGTAGATGCTAGAGTGTAAACAAAGAAATGTGAATGGACGGACGGACGGACGCCGAACGGACGGACGGACGACGGACGGTGAGTGATCACAATAGCTCATCCTGAGCACTTCGTGCTCAGGTGAGCTAAAAATACCAGTTACCAGCATTTTCTCCTTTTCCAACCGTGTTTTCTCTTCCCTATCAAAGACATATTCCATCATTTGAGACATATTTAAGTTGTTGTCTGTAAATGCTTTCGATTTGGGAAAGTCTACTTTTTTTCCCCTGTGGTGAAGAGATAATTCTGTGACAAATCATTTTTGAAGTTTGGCCAATTATACAAATCTATATAACCCCATCTAAAAGTTGAGTGCAGGAACACACACAAAAAAAGGGTTTCAGATCTCAGACACATATATCAAGCTTTCCCCAAAGTTCAGATTTAAAAACAAAATTAAACTAGACTTAAAGAATCCATCTTACTTTTCTAAACCAATGCAAAACTTTGCAGAACACCACTCATCATGCAAAAAACAACTTTTTCTGGTGAGGAGTTGAAACATTTTCCTATCACATATTTAAAGCTTTTTAACTTGTTTGTTTGTTTGTATTGTGTTTTGTGCCACTTTCAACATTTTTTTTTATTATATCTCAGAGACCAGTGCATCTGAGGATACCCCATGCTTTTCTTGAGTTTCTTTAACAGGTATTTTGCTGAACATTCTGTCTCAGCCGCTGGCTACTTTTCCCTTCAAAACACCATCCATAACAATGTTTAGTGGTGAGAGAGGAATGAATCCTGTCTCAACAGTTATCAGCAAGCATCAGAGTGAATTTGGCCAAGCTTGGGAATGCAACCATTAACCCCTAGGTATCAATCCCTGTGCCTTACTGACTTGGCTACAGGGCAAATTAGAATAAGTATGACAAAACTATAGCACAAAGATGGCAATGAAATAAATAGACCCTGTTCCAAATACTCCCAGTGTTTGTCCTTATCCCACAATGTTTTCTACTCTGTTACACTGAAATCATCATTTTAGCAGCATTTAACATGTCGTCTGCAAATGCTCTGAATTTGGTACAGTTCAAAAAGTTGTTGCTTAGTAAAGGGTTAACAACCCTGAGGAAGTCAGCTTTTGAAATCATGGTGAGAAAGGGAGAAAATGCTGTAAGCCAGCATTTCTCCTTTTCTCACAATGTTTTCTTCTTTCTTTGGACAGATTCTGTCAGTTGAGCCAAATTCTAAACTGTCATCTGCAAATGCCTCCTGTTTGGATGAGTCTAAAATTTTGTCCTCTAGTAAAGGGCGAGCCCTAGAATTTCAGACGGCATTTCTAGACAATAAACTAAATGTGTCCGAAATGATTTGACTTTGAAAGGGTTGGAAACATTGATGGAAACTGATATAATGCTGGTGATCAGCATTTTCTCCTTTTCCCACAATTTTATCAAACCCCTCCTTTTCTCAGCATCTCAAAAATATGAATTTGTTAAAGCAATATTATCCCCTCTCCACCAATACACAGGTTTGTGTAAATCATGCATCCATGCTAGGCAGGAAGAGATAGTAAGTGAAATATGCATGCATGTGCATGTGCAAATGTGCAGTTTATCTGATTTGACACTTTACAAGACAATCCCAAGTTTTAAGAACCCTGAGAAAGAAAGCTTTTAAAAACATTGTAAGTAAATTACAAAATGCTGGTTATCATCAATGTCTGTCTTTCCCACAATGTTTCCTACCCTTTCAAAAATAAATCCTTAACTTCAGCTACAGTTAATTTGTTGTCTGCAAATGCTTACAATTTCGGCAAGTTTAAAATTTCATCCCTGTACAGAGTTAACTATTTTACCAGACAACAAAACTGTAGACTTGTCCAAATTGAAAGCAGTTCCAAACTGCATATCAATGATTGATTGATTGTATGGTGTTTAATGCCGTTTTCAACATTATTTCAGTTATATCATGGCGGCCAGTGCACCTATCCATGCTTTCCTGGAGTTTCTTTTACCAGTTAACTCCACACAATATTCTTTCCAAGCCAAGACATCGTATCAAATATGCCTAAAATCAAGGAAATTGTCTGTGAAATTGTAGAAAATATTGTCAGAAAAGGAGAAAATACTGGTTACCAGTTCAACCCCTCTTTTCAAGCAAGCTTAACTCTTTATGAAACGACAAAATTTTGAACTGGTCCAAAGTGAAAGCATATTACAGACAACAATTTTAATGTGGTTTAATTGCTCAGATTTGTGAAAGGTTGGAAAACATTGTGGGAAAAGGAGAGAAGGCTGGTTACCAGCATTTTCTCCTTTTCCCACAATGTTTTCAAAAGTCTTTTTTTTCTGAGGGTCATTAAACTTGGAATTATGGGTTAACTGTTAGAAAAATTTAATATGGATGAATTTTAAATATTGTCCTCTGATAAAAACTTAACTCTTTACCAAAAGACAAAATTTCAGACTTGTCCAAAAAGCATTTTCAGTAGCCCTAATGATGATTTCTACCTTTGAAAGAGTAGAAAACATTGTAGACAAAGCATAAAATACTGTTTATCAGCATTTTCACCATTTCCCACAATGTTTTCAAAAGCCTTCTTCCACAGGGGCATTAAAACTCTGGATTATTCAGTAATGTTTTACATACAATTACCCATTTTGATCTATTTCTCCACCTGGTACATTGTTCAAAACAAGTTTACGAGTGCAAAAAGGGTTTCAGGGTAGACAAGATAATTTATTCATACACCCAAGTGGCACAAAACAGGATTATATGAGCCAACAATCTGTTTTTCCTATCAAAACCCTTTCTTACATACTTCTTGCCAAACAGAATAGAGTGCAGCAGACGGAATTTTTTTGTCAAGGAGCATTTCTTTCCGAAAAATCTCCATTCCTAAGACTTGCAACATCATCAGAAACTTATCCAGTACAAACTATCATTTCTTTTCCATTTACACGGTTATCAAACTACAGCATTTACATCTATGTTTTTACATATATTTTACAACTTGTACAACCAATGTGTACAATATGCAGTCTACTGCATGAATGTAATCCTTAGAACACTGAATGAATGAAGTGGATCGATCTAATTAGGAAAAACAGCCCAAACATTACTATTCTAAAGTTTAATTGCTGAGAATATGGAACAAAGAAGCAGAAAATGTAGATCTAAGATGTGACTGCATGTTTTGTGCAGTCTGATCTTGATCTACACTAACTGCAAAGGCAACTTGAGTGCTTTATGAGTTCAGGGAAGTCAACCATCTTACTCCCACTGTGTTTAAATTACCTAGATCTCTGGAGCAGACGGAATTTTCCAGTAACGACCTATTGACCTAGTTTCCTAATGCATTTCTCTTCTGAATACACAAGCTGGCACTTAATCCTTTACAAAACAATACTATATTTTATTTTGACTGCATGTAAAAAGGCCTATGGAAAATAACAATAGTAGGAAATGGACAAAATGTAGGTAACCAGTATTTTCTACTTTTCCTACAATAATTGCCACACTTTCGGAGACAGATCCCATCATTTGAGTCACCTCTAAATTGACATCTCCAAGTGATTTCAATTTAGACAAGTCTAAAATTAAGTTATCTCACAAAGAGTCACTCAGAAAAACTAAATAAGCTACATTCTTTTTTCATCAAAGTATCAGCTAAGGCCTCCAGCCTCCACTGCAGACATAATCTTTAACCCTTATCCTGCTAAATAAGTTAACTCTTTACCCCACAACAAAATTTCGGACGGAACGAAATTGAAATCATTTGCAGACAACATATTATATGTAGCTCAAATGGTTATTTCTGTCTTTGATAGGGTGGAAAACAATTGAGGGAAAAGGAGAAAATGCTGGTTACCAGCATTTTCTCCTTTTCCCACAATGTTTTCAAAAGCCTGATCTTTCAGGGTCGTTAAAACGCGGGATTGTGTGGTAAAGAGTTCAATGAAACTTTCAAGCCAATAGTAAAAACCCGAATTATAAATGCTATTTCCAAGAATATTTTTTTGAGAAATACATATATGGAATATTACAACAGTCTGCATTTCTGCATGGTCTGATCATATTGAGTTGTTTGTGTAAAGAGGCGTGTATCAGATGAGACCGAAGATTAAATCCGATGCTCACCTCTTTCCACATGTAACGAGATGAGAAAATAAGTATGGCTCAAATGATGGCATTTGTCTTTGAAAGGGTTAAAAAAAAATAATAATGGCATATGTCCCTGAAAGGGTAGAAAACATTGCGGGAGAAGAGATTATGCTTGTTATCAGCATTTTCTCCTTTACCCCCACATTTTTTTTCAAAAGGTGTCTTCCTTACGCCCGATTTAAACGTGATTGTTTGATAATGGGTTAACTGAAGAACTTAATCTGTATCCAAGATACTATTTTTAGCAATGAATCAGCATTTTGTCCTCTACTACATAAATGTAATGAAAAGCTCTAAGCTGGCAGTAAAAATTCAACTATTGCTGTTTCAAAGTTCTCTTTCCCATAAAATATCACTGTCTCAGACAGTGAAAAATCTAATCAGTCCCTATGAACTATGCAGTCTGACCTTAATTTACACTGTCTGCAAAAGAGCGTTGAGTCCCGCTTGCAGCTTGTCTTTACGAAACAATCCAAATTTTTGCGATCCTGAAGATTTCCTATTAAAACATGATTGGAAAAAGAAGAAAAATTTATGCTAGTTACCAGCATTTTCTTCTTCTTTTTCAATGTTACCGACCCTTTCAAAAGATAAATTCCACATTTTGATCCATTTTTCATACATTTTGTCGTCTGCGAATGCTTAAGATTTGGAAATGTCAAAAATTTTGCTGTTTCATAAGGAGTAAATGGCTGAAAACTAAATTAACCCTTTGCCACACTATCCAAAGTTTTAACGACCCTCACAAAGAAGGATTTCGAAAACATTGTGGGAAAAGGAGAAAATGCTGGTAACCAGCATTTTCTCCTTTTCCCACAATGTTTTCTATCCTACCAAAGAGAAATCCCTTTGTACGAGCCTCATTAAATATGTCATCTGCAAATGCTTTAAATTCTGACCAGTCTAAAATTTAGTCGTTTGGTGAAGAGTTTATTCACACCTAACGAAATTAATACACCAGAACTTGATCATGTCATTTATAAAAGTTATGGTCTGCTGCAGAATATGCACCAATCTGCAAGATGAAATGGCATGAAAGCTTTTCAACCCTTTACCACACAACCCCGAGTTTTAAGGACCCTAAAGAAGATGATTTTTGAAAACATTGTGGAAAAAGGAGATAATGGTAACCAGCTTTTTCTCTTTCTCCAACTATGTTTTTCATCATTTTCATTAGACAGTATCATCTCTTGAACTACGTTTAAGTTTTCGACTTTAAGTACATTCAATTTGGTCTAATCTTAAATGTCATGTGGTGTAGAGTTAACACTTTGCTGAATGATACAATATTTATACGACCCTGCAAAAAAACGTTTAAGAAAACATTGTTGAAAAAGATGAAAGAGCTGGTCACCAGCACTTGCAGAGAAATAATCTATCACTTTGGTCACAATTACTTTGTCGTCAGCAAATGTCTGCCTCTAAAGTTATCTTATTTGGTAAAGAGTTTACTTTATACATTACCATACGACAGAACTTCAAATCTGTCCAAATTCAAAGCATTTGCAGAAAACAAATGTGAGTCAAAAATTAAAATTTGCTTTTGGAAGGGAAGAAAACACTGTGGAAAAGGTGAATTTTCTCCATCTCTCCTTTTTCAACAATGTTTTCAAAGGCTTATGTCCCAAGGTTGTTATTTCTTGGATTGTGTGGTATAGGGTTAATATATTCTGAACTTGATCTACATTGAAGATAGGATCTTTAGGCAAATTAGGATCATGTTTCTCTCCCAGTTAACCCCTAGGCTGCTAAGCGCGGCTCGCTGACCATTTTCGGACAGCGTAGATCAAGATCAGACTGCACGGAACGTGCAGTCCGATCTTGGATCTACACTGTCCAATAAGGAGACATCTTTCCTCAAAAACTACCTTTCAAAACGCAATGTTTGGGTTTTTACTATCAGCTTGAAAATTTCATTTCTTTTATTTAGCAGGATAAGGGTTAACTCTTTACCCAAACAACAAAATATTGGACTCCCTCCAAATCTAAAGCCTTTTCAGACAACACTCGAAACATGTGGAATATTTCTTCTAAAGGGGTAGAAAACATGGAGGAAAAAGGAGAAAATGCATGATAGCAATAAACAGTGTTTTCTAACCCTTCTTAGACAAATATGATTATTCGGGTCACATTTTAATTTCTTGACTTTAACTCTTTCCCAGACGACAAAATTTTGGACTGGTCCAATTGAAAGCATTTGCAGACGACAGAATGAATTTGACTCAAATACTGAAATTTGTTGGGAAGGGTAGAAAACATTGTGGGAAAAGGAGAAAATGCTGGTTACCAGCATTTTCTTCTTTTCCCACAATGTTTTCAGAAGGCTTCTGTATCAGGGTTGTTAAAAGTCGGGATTGTGTGGTAAAGATTTAAATACTACAACAATGATGAAATGAAAATCAAAATCACAGCTTTATGGAAAGAATTTGAATACAAGAATATTCATATCCTTCGCTCACAATGTTTTCGAAAGCTTTCTACCTCAAGGTTCTCTTATTCATTTTAGCTTTTTAAATGCTGTCTCATTCAGGGAGCTGAGCCCCGATAGCTCATTTGGTAGCGTACAGGATCCCCTGCTCGGCCAACTTCTTTCCGAGGACTGAAGAGATCGCGACAGGAATCATCCCTTTCTCACCGCTGATAATTGTTTCAATGATGGTTATGTGGGAAAGCAGCCAGTGACTTGGAAAGAATATTGTGCGGAGTACTGGTAAAAGAGACCCCAGGAAAGCTTGGATAGGTGTACTGGCCGCCACGATATAACTGAAATAATGTTGAAAACGGCGTTAAACACCACAGAATTTTGGATCCATAACATCCATTTTATCTAACAAACAACTGGATCTAGAGGTAAGCAGCATTCTCTCCTTTTTCCCACAATATTTTCTACCCTTTCTAAAACAATTTTCTCCATTTAAGCCATACAAAAATTGTAGTCTGGAACTGCTTTCAATTTGGATTGGTCGAACATTTTGTCGTTTGGTAAAGAGTTAATCTTATTTATATCAAGCAAGTCATCACAGAATTTTGGATCCATAACATCTATTTTATCTAATAAACAACTAGATCTAGAGGTAGAATGCTCCTTTGCCATGCAGACCATTGACAAATGGCAAAAAGTTTCAACCCATGTCAATCAGTGCAGACTGCGCAGGCTGACATGGGTCGATACTTTTTGCAGATGCATTAAGCCCCTTTTCACAGAGCATGGCTCAATTGTATTTGTGCCTCATGCATACAGTAAAGGATCAGAATTTCTCTCTGTAATATTACAAACACATCAATATCCATACAGTATGCAGACTTGGACATAACATAATTGGATGACTAAATATAGACGTGTTATCTCGTTATTGATATTTTCTCTCTGTCAGTAGGTTAGTAGGGCATTTTATCTCTAACCACCCATTTCCTTCATAATGGTTGTGCTTTTGAATGGCCAGTCAGAGATTATGGCCATAGATTAAGGAAATATTATATGGTTTTAACATTTTCTAAAACAATCCTGTGTTAAAAACAAATTTCTTCATTTTGTACACCATTCAGTCTGTTGTCTGCCAATGCTTTCAATAGGACAATTGTCTAAAATTATGTGGTACAGAGTAATTTCTCTCTTGACATGAATACCAAACCATAGAACAACCCTGAGAAAGATAAGCTTTTGAAAACATTGTGGGAAGAGGAGAAAATACTGGTAACCAGCATTTTATCCTTCACCCACATGTTTTCAAAACTATCAAAGACAACAATTTCAATTCATTTGAACCATATCAAAATTGTTGGCTGGAAACACTGAATATGGACGAATGTATGGCAGAGGGTTAAGGAAACAATGTGGGGAATAGGCATACATAGTTGGGTAGTGCTCTAGAAAAAGGAGGTTTAATGACATCTTCCCAATGCATATACCATGTGAGTTGTAACATGGTATATGCGGAACAATATTTGTCTACAAACCAGCTAAATGTGGTGAGTTAGTCCTTTGGTAGTCAGAAAATATACCAACAGGCTGCAAAGGGTGGATACTTTGTGACAATATATTAAACCACCTTTTCACAAAGAAGAACTCTTTTCAATTATAACTTACATGTCAGACATAAGATTGGTTTTAGAAAGTAGGTGTCAATCAACCTATGGGGCACTCCTGGAGCTTCTGAAAATAGATACAGAAATTACTACAATTAATATACACACAGACACACTGTCTATTCTGTGCTTCAATCAGAAGATTTGACCTTCATGTAAGAGACAACTATCCATAGTTTTTCTTGAACAAACAACAAATTTTCTAAACTTGTCCAAATTAAAAGCATTTGCAGGCAACAAATCAAATGTGTCTCAAATGATGGAATTATTTTTTTAAAGGATCGAGAACATTGTAGGAAAAGAAGAAAATGCTGGTAACCAGCATTTACTTTTTTTCCCACAATGTTTTCTAAAGCTTTCTTCCTATAGGTTGTTAAAATGTAGGATTGTGTGGGGATAATTGGTTTAAACAAGAGGGCCATGATGGCCCTGTATCGCTCCACTAGCTTTTTAACCTTTTACCACAAAAATCGAAGTGTTAATGATCCTGAAAGAGAAGGCTTTTTAAAACATTGTGGGAAAAGGACAACATGTTGTCAGCCAGTATTTTCTCCTTTTCTCACAATGTTTCCTACCCTATCAAAGACAGAAATAATCATTTAAGCTACATTCAATTTGTCTTTTGCAATGGCTTTTAACTTGGTCCAGTCAAAAAAAATTGTTGTTTCTTAAAGAGTAAAATTAATGTATCATGCACTTAATTGGCACAGTGACAGAGACATACAGAATTAAAAGTCTGTATAGTAATAAACTTACTCAGAAAACATAACCTCCCCCCTGCCCAACAAAGAAAAAAAGAAAAAAAGTAATATCTTTTTAAGTGCAAAGATATTGTCAGTGAATACAAGCAGGTTTATTCCTTGGCACGAAAGGTAAAGTTCTGACAAAAAAAAAAACTGATTGACAGAAACCTTACTTTAAATTAAATATTCCACTCATGTGAGCATAACTTTTAGCATCAAAATAAATCACTCTCCCTGAAAACAGAACATTTTCTATCCAAAAAACTTGAATACCTAACTCCAATCATGTATTACTGCAGTTTGATTATCAAGGGAGGTAAATAGTAACAAACTTTATCTCTTAAAACAGGAGTTATTTCCCTTGATTACTATTTAAATTGAAGTCACTATATAAGCCCATGTTAAACTTGTGATCCCCTGGATGGGGCCAATTTTGACCTCAGGTCTGTAATATGAAGAAACTTGTTAGAGGTCCAGTTGATAAAGGTAAATGCCAATTTTTTTAGCCCTGGGCCTTAAGGTTTCAGACAAGAAGATTTTCAAAGATTTCAATTTTTTTCAGTTTTGTTGCCATGGTAACCAGAGTTTTTGAAGGAATCAAATTCTTTCAAGAAATTCTGAAGATAACCATGGCAGGTTCATTTCTGTGAAGTTTCATCAAATTTGGATAGGTAGTTTCAGAGATGTTTGAAATAAAAGTTAATGCACGCACGCACACACGACGGACACCGAGCCATGACACAAGTTCTTTTTTTTTACAATTTCAGTTGCATCTTTGAACAGTGTAGATCAAGCTCTTCATGCTGACTAAACTTGCAGTCTGATCTTAAATCTACACTATTCAGTTTTCTGATACATTCTGAACAAGAGCAATATTGAAATATTACCATTATTTGGGTCTCACTTCCACACTGAAAATGTCTTGACTCTTTACCAAACGACAAAATTTTAGACTTGCCCTATTTAAATTCATTTTCAGATGACAAATTATAGGTGGCTTATACCATGGCACTTGTCTTAGATACGGTCCAGAACATTGTGGGAAAGGAATAAGGGCTTGTAACCAGCATTTTTTAAGAAATTTTTCCGTTTTCTGCTTGGTCAGGGAACTGTGTGGTGGTTAATGTTTATTCAGCACTGTATGGGTTCACAGAAGGTGTAAATCAAAAAATGCACCACATGTTCTATACATTCTGTTGCTGATCAACACTTTCTCCAAAAGCTGTCAACCGTGCAGTTATAAAATGTCAAGAAATTTATGACCCAATGCAGCCATTACCTTATTCAGGACAGGATCAAGCCAGGTAGAGACATAACTTGAGCTCCAAGGACTATCATGAATTTAAGATTGTCACAAATGGAATGACTCCTGATTTTGATAAAATGACCATATTTGCTTTGATGGATATTAAAGCATTTTACTGCACAAGTAATCTGAGTCACAGAAGCATTTGACCACAGCAAAGCACCGAAAACACGAAATCCTTTATGCAAAAGGGTCTGAAACAATGAGTGGGAGGGATCATCACAATGTACTGGAGCCATGTTTAACCCTTTCCCAAACAATGCCATGTTTTTACGACCCTGGGGAAGAAGACTTTTGAAAACATTGTGGGAAAAGGAGAAAATACTGGTGACCAGCATTTTCTCCTTTTTCCACTATGTTTTATATCCAATCAGAGAACATGATTATATGCTCATTTGTATTCATTATGAGTATGTTGTCCAGGATGTTTTAAATTCGGAAAAGTCTAAAATTTGTTGAGTGGGAAAGGGTAATGCTTTACTAAACATTCCCCAGTTAACAAAGAGTGCTTGTGAACTCATTAACTGAAAAGGACAACATGCTGCTTACCAGAATTTTCTTCTTTACCCACAATGTTATCTATTATTTCAAATATGAATGCAATCATTTGAGCCAAACCCATCTGTCAGTCCTGTAAATGCTTTCAAAATGGCAGGGTTTGACATTTTGTCTCTTGTAAAGAGTTTAGCCCTTTACCAGACAGCAAAGATTTTAATTTATCTCTATTGAAGGCATTTACAGATGCGAATTTGGATATTGTTTGAATGATGCAGTCTGGCTCAGAAAGAGCAAAAAACATTTGGAGACAAGGAGAATATGCTGGTTATCAGCATTTTGTCCTGTTCCTGCAATGTTTTCAAAAGCCTTTTTCCTCAAGTTTGTTAAACATGAGATTGTTCCAATCTGAGTAAACATGAAGTACAGGATGTCAACTACATTTTTACAACGTTTTTGATGGAAGA
This sequence comes from Hippopus hippopus, assembly GCA_946811185.2. Lineage (NCBI taxonomy): Eukaryota > Metazoa > Mollusca > Bivalvia > Cardiida > Cardiidae > Hippopus > Hippopus hippopus. The sequence goes on from OX328099.1 coordinate 24,395,128, forward strand.
AGTTATGACATGACCATTGTCATGAAAGAGTTAAACATATATATTTGACACAACTATCACACAGCCTATTTCCGTGAGCAAAAAATAAATTCAACACAATAAACTTCCAATAAAAGCAGGTCAAGTTGAGAGGGAGACCAAGTGCAAGGCTAATCATCATTTTTGGCTAAATTGAAACCTACAAGAAAACCTTATGACAAGAAATAGTTTCTTATGGGGGAAAAAAAAGATAGAGTGTTTGCCGAACACTACTCTAGTAGGACATAGCAACCTTCACTGGACCCTGATCTGTAGCTCGCCATCACCCTGAACTTCTCAGCAACTTGTAATCTAACACAGCCTAGCCTTTGTTTTTAAAATTATTCACAACACTATTCCCTTATTGTGCCAAAGATGCGTGACCTATACTGTTGCTGATTTCAAAGTTTAGGTTTTATACCAATAAATAATGCTCATTAGGACCAATATATTGTTCTCTTTCTGCCATGATGCTTTTCAAGATTGTTCCCATGAAAGACAGAATTATTCACAGCTGTAGGTAACAAGATGATCTGCTGATTCAAGCAAATTTCCTCCTACAAGCTGACTAATGACAGTACAAGGACTGCAAAAAATGATTTACAGGCCTCTAATTAATACTCTGATTATGTCCACTTCCTTGTGGTCACTCACACACAGCGATGACCATTGGTCATTAATGTCATTAATGTCTATCATCCTGCTGACTGGAGACAAACTCAAAGGCGGGTCTCAATGATATATATTTCTCTCAAAGTTTTAAGGCATGCTAAACACTCTTGTGCAAAGCAAGTGCCTCCTTGTATAGTCAAAAAACAAATGTCAGTTCAGTTCAGTTCTTAATCTTTTACCAAACAATACTGTGTTTTAACAACCCTGAGGAAGTTTACAAGACTTTTAAAAATATTGTGGAAAAAGGAGAAAATGCTTGTGACCAGCATTTATCCTCTTCCCAGAAAGTTTTCTACACTACCAAAGACAAGTTCCATCATTTTAGCCAGATTTAAATGCAAACGCATTCAACTTGGACAAGTCTACATTTCTCCCCCCCCCCCCCCTCCCGAGTTGTAAAGTTATTTAAACAGAGCAATTTCTCCATTTTGCACAATGTTTCCTCAGCTGTGTTAACAAATAAGTTTAACTCTTTCACCAACTTCATAAGTTAGACCTTTTCTTAAACTAAAAGTTGATTTCCACAGTAATTGATGACGCTCTTGGTTTAGCATCAGCTAGAAGACGTTGCAGATTAAAAATCAGTTCCATCACTCTGTGCAGTCTTAATTTACACCGTCATCTTTGCTAGCAAAAATGTCTACATTGTCTGAAAAAGTTATTTAACTCCTTACTACATGACCAAATTTTGGACTTGTCCAAATTAGAAGCTTTCACGAACGACAAAAATAAATGTGACTTAAAACAGAAATTTGTTTTTGGAAAGGTCAAAAAACATTGTGGAAAAAGGAGAAAATGCTGGTTACCAGTATTTTCTCCTTTTCCACAAGGTTTTTCAAAAGCCATTTTCCTTAATGTCTTTTAAACTCTGGATTGTTTGGTAAAGGGTTAAGTAGCTGTTGGCAGTGAATAAGAGCTATTGAGAATCAATCAAACTTTTTGCTTTTCAATAAAATTTTAAAATTTGGGCATGCTAGATACAGTAAATGGGATGATAAATTACTGGGTACTGACATTTTGGTTTAACCCTTTACCACACAATGACGCCTTTTAACGCCCCTGAAGAAGAGGCCTTTTGAAAACATTGTGGGAAAAGGAGAAAATGCTGGTAACCAGCATTTTCTCCTTTTCCCACAAAGTTTTCTACCCTATCAAAGAAAAGTCGCGTCATTTGATCCACTATGAAATTGTCATCTGAAAATGCTTCCAATTTGGATAGGTCTTGAATTTTGCCATGTGGTAAAGAGTTAAAGTGAGGTGTGCAGGGATTTTTCAACATGATTCCAAAGAAGTAACTTTTACTGTTTTCCACAGAGGATAGATAAGACTAATTGAACTGTGAAAGGAGTTTGCATAAAGCAAACTAAATATGTTTTCAATGATAGAACTGTTAAATTTAAGGGTAGAAAACATGAGAAAAGGAGGAAATGCTGGTTACCAGAGTTTTTTTCTTTTTTCCATTATGTTTCCAGAAACATTCTTCCTCAGGGTCACGGAAATAATGACTAGATCTACCATGTATAAAGGGTTTATGATTGGTCTTTGTAGTGGTATGAAGTCTTCACGACTTATTAATCTATAATAGTGAATGACATTGCAATAAGAGAATTCTGTCTATTTTTATATCACAACACCAAATCAACACTTTATGCCTGGGTCACATTTGCCACAGGCAAATAATATTGTACAATTTATTTCTCTGCAATTTTCTGTAAAATTTTTCATGCATCATGGGTGGCTTTGGGCTACAACGTTTGTGTTTACATTGCATACAAGTATCACGCAATTTTTTTCCGCTATCTTTCCGCAATGGTTACAGGTAAAGTCGTATAAGTATCGTATGCAATTGGATAGGAATCATGCAGTCTCTGCACTGAAATTGCACAAGCACCATGTGGCACCTCTACCACAGCCAAGCAGGGGTATAGCAACAATGCTGGTAACCAATATTTTCTCTTTTTCCATCAATGATTCAGTCATGCTCTCTGTAAAAATTCAGAATGATCTGGCACAGAGTTAATATATCAATGCATGAGAAAAGTTGTTGGCCTAGGGACAAATTTGGCTATACCATTTACCGCTCAACAAAATGGTTTATAAAAATCTTACTTTCAAATTCAGACAATTCTTCAGAGTTTGACTATGAATGATACTAAGATTGGTTGGTGAACTTGGGTCCAGGGTTTCTGGTTAAATCCTTACCAAAGGTACTGGATTTTTTTGTGGGAGTGTCCTCAGCAAGGCATAATAAATTACAGTATTCTTGATTCACCATGGTTGCCAAAGCATGTCTCTAATTAAATCAGGGAGTTTTTTTGACTTAGTAGCTAAGTTTGGGACTAATAATCCAGGGTTCCTGTGTTCAAATCCTTACAAAAGACAACTGATTTTTTGTGACAGTGTCCTTAGGTAAGGCACCTTAGAAATAGCCCCAGCACTGTATTGGCAAAACCCAGGTAACACACAGGTGAGCTGTTGCTGTGATATGACTAAAATAATGTTGATAGTAGCATAGATCTTCATTCTGAAACCAGTCAATAAACAATTTTCATAATTCACTGCAGGTTGCCAATAGGTTGCTTCTTCAATTAGGATGTCAAAAACTGCTGTTGCTGTCAAGAATATCTGCACAAACATGATAATTATTATTCTTTTTATGGTGATGATTCTCTCCAATTATAGTATTGACCTTTATCACACATTTCACAACTAGAATTGTTTTTGTGGATAGTGTAGGTCCATAATCAAACTGCATAAACTTGCAGTCTGATCTTGAATATACACTGTCTGCTATGCTGTGACATTCTGGACAATAGCACCCTCAAAATGACAGTACTTTTGCACCTTCTCTTGGGACAGAAAGTTTGATTTTTGGTTTAGGTGTCAAAATGTAATACTCATCCAAATTGAAAGCAACTCATAGAGGACAAATCAAATTTGACTAAAATGATTGGATGTATCTCATAACATAGAAAGCATTGTGGGGAAAGAAGACAAGAGGGCCATGATGGCCCTGAAGTCGCTCACCTGAGTCTTTTGACCAAACATGACCCATTTTCAATCTCTTTTGAGATATTATGACAAACATTCTACCAAGATTTTCATGAGTATTTGACTGAAAAAGGTTTTTTGAAGATTTGACTCAGTGACCTAGTTATTGACCCGAAATGATCCACTTGCAAACTGGTCCAAGAAATCATCAAGATAAACATTCTGACCAAGTTTCATGAGTATAGGATTGAAAATGTGGCCTCTAGATCATACACAAGGTTTTTCTAAGATCTGACCTAGTGACCTAGATTTTGACCTGACATGACCCATTTTCAAACTCATCCAAGATATTATCAAGACAAATATTCTGACCAACTTTCAAGAGTTTTGGGCTGAAAATGTGGCCTCTAGAACCTACACAAGGTTTTTCTAAGATATGACCATGTGACTTAGTTTTCAACCTAACATGACCCATTTTTAAACTCGTCTGAGATATCATCAAGGCAAACATTCTGATTAACTTTCAAGAATTTTGGACAGAAAATGTGGCCTCTAAAGCATACACAAGGTTTTTCTAAGATTTGACCTAGTGACCTAGTTATTGACTGGACATGACCCATTTTCAAACTCATGCAAGGTATCATCGAGACAAACATTTTGACCAATTTTCAAGGTTTTTGGACTGAAAATGTGGCCTCTAGAGCGTACACAAAGTTTTTCTAAGATTTGACTCAGTGACCTCGTTTTTGACCCGATTTGACCCTTTTGCAAACTCGTCTGAGCTATCATCAAGACAAACATTCTGACCAAGTTTCACGAGTATCAGACTGAAAATGTGGCCTCTAGAGCGTACACAAGGTAAAAGTTGACGACGCACGATGGATGACAGACGACGGACGACACACGACGGACACAGCACGATCACAAAAGCTCACCTTGAGCACTTTGTGCTCAAGTGAGCTAAAAATGCTGTTAACCAGCATTTTCTCCTTTTCCCACAATCATTTCAAAAGCCTTCAAAACCCCTGATTCTTTGGTAAAGGGTCTATATGACCATTATAACTTGACCTAGAAATATCTCGGTTAGTGGAGCGAGCACCTAGGCATTTCAAAAGAAGAGATCTATTTCCAAATATGTCACAAAAGAATTTCGTCAAACACTGATAAAATGCCTTTGTCAACTGCAAACACTTTACTAAATAAGCAATTTTGTAGATATTTCACTTGATACCGTTCAATTTTATGTTTTAAAAACCTGTGGATAACATTATTGGAAAATAAGAAAATGTTGCTACCAGCATTTCTTTTCTTGTCCCATAATGTTTTTTAATCTTTCAACGGGGATCAAGCAATGGTAAAGTGTAAAAGTTGTAGCCTGAAAGCCCTGGGTTTGAGTCTAACTGGAGGCACTGGGTTTTTTTGTGGGAGTGTCCTAATGCAAGATGCTTCAGAGCACCTAGAACTGATGAAACTTTGGACATACATGACTAAGCAAACTGTTACCATTATATGCCTGGAATAATGTTGAAAGCAGCGTAAAACACCATTCATTCAACAATCAGTCTAACCTTTCAAAGACATTATACCATCTTTTGAGTTGTATTTATTTTGTCTGTGAATGTTTGACTTTGGACCAACCTAAAATTCTTTTGTGTGGAAAAGGGTTAAAAGAATATATTGGTTTGAGCCATGCTTTGGCAAAAGGGGGTTTAATGAATCTACATGATGCATTATACCAAGCAAGTCATCACATTATTATGGATCCATTAATCTATTTTGTCTAAAAACCGGCAGAATCATTGGAAGAATGGTCCTTTGATACTCGGTAAGTTCAGATAGCAAAGTGTTTCGGCCAATGTCGGTCTGCATGGACTGCTCAAGCTGAGATGGGTTGCTGCTTTTTAGCAGATACATTAACTCTTTACCAAACGACAAAATTTTAGACTTGTCCAAACTGAAAGCATAATTATGCAGACAACAAATTAAAGATGACTCAAATGGTGGAACTTGTTCTTGATAGATTAGAAAACACTGTGGGAAAATGAGAAAATGCTGGTTACCAGCATTTTCTCCTTTTCCCACACTGTTTTCAAAAGGCTTCTTTCCAAGGGTCGTTAAAACCCAGGACTGTTTGGTAAAGGGTCAAACACCCTTTCAACAGGGCACGACTCATTTCTTGATTTGTTTGTATGATGTTTAACCCATTCCAACACAGCAAAATTTTAGACTCATCCATAATGAGAGTATTTGAAGACAACCATTCAAATGTCTTTCCAATTATGGTATTTGTCATAGGATAGGTAGCAAACATTATCGAAAAAGGAGAAAATACTGTTTCACAGAATTTACAGATGAAAAATTAAGTGTTTCTTAAATTATAATATTTGCAATTAGATAGGTAGAAAACATTGTGGGAAAAGGAGAATATGCTATTTAACAACATTTTCTCCCTTTCCCATAATTTTTTCAAAAGCTATCTTTCTAAAGGGTTGTTAAAACTTGGGACTGTGTGGTAAAAGGTTAACCCTTTCCCAAACAACAATTTTAAGACTCTTTTAAAATTGAGAGTATCAACAGATGACAAATTCAGAATTGGTACAAATGAGCTTTAGGTCTCTCTGATAGGGTAGAAAACATTGCAGGAAAAGGAGAAAATGCTGGTTACCAGCATTTTCTCCTTTTCCCGCAATGTTTTCAGAAGCCTTCTTTCCAAGGGTCGTGAAAACCAGGGATTGTTTGGTAAAGGGTCAGTATGCCACTTAAACCTTTTACAAAACAATCCCATGTTTTTATGACCCTGAAAAAGAATTCTTATGAATACACCATGAGAAATGTACAAAATACTGATAACCAATATTTTCCCCACTTCCCATTATGTTTTCTACCCCTTGCTACCTCTTTGACATAAACTGACCAAATGCGAACATCCTTCAGGTACACAAAAGGAGAAATTGCTGATTACCAGCATTTTCTATTTTTTCTACAATGTTTTCTAGAGCATTCTAATTCAGAGTCATTAAAACTTGGGGTTGAGTTGTAAACTCTTTGCCAATAAGAACCAAGTTTTGGACCTTTTGAATTCCAAAGCACTTGCAGACCATAAATCAAATGTAAATCAAATGGTAGAAAGTGTCTTTAAATGGCAGAAAACATTGTGCTTGTTACCAGTATTTTCTCCCTCTCCTACCATGTTGTCAAAAGCTTTCTCTTTTATGGTCGTTTAAAGTCAGGACTGTGTGGTACAGAGTTAAGCAAATGTGCTGTGCACTTAATTGACATCCATGGAGACATCAAAACAACAATAAGTCTGTATGGCAATAAAATTTGATTGAGGAAATACCCCAAGGTCTATTTTCACTACCCATTCTAAAGAACATTCTTAATCTTATTCTAGATATAGAAAGTAACACGAATTCCGATTCGCTAAACCAAATGGTTTAGCCAATCAGAAGACTGAAAATGTTCCTAAGAATGGTTAATGAATACTGACACAGGCCTCCAAAAAGCTACTAGCTTTTTCACATGCTAATATGATGTCAATGAATACAAGCAGGTCCAATCTTTCATTCATCAAAATCATTAATTGGGGATATATCAGTGAACTGGTACTTTGGCAAGATTTCCAAGATCTTAGTAAAAAAAAAAACCCTTTTTTTAAAAGGCATGAATTGAAAAGTCCTGGAACAAGAAATAGAATTCTTAACACCTCAACTCATGTTAAATGTTAATTTGTCTGAGCATAAACATTTACATCAAAATACATCATTATCACTGAAAGCTGAACATTATCTTTCCAAAAACTTGTAAATACTACACAAATCATATTACCCTGCTACTTGATAATCTGGGGAGGTAAATCTTAACACACTACATGATTCTGTAATAAGTAAATGGGAGTCATTTCCCTTGACAAGTATAGTTGCCTTCACACATATAGCCTGTTATGAACTATAACTGAGCAAAGCCAGCAGCAGCCATGTTTTTTGCCGTATCAAAATTATATAAAGAAATATGATAGAGGTCCACCTAAGATCATTAATTTTGTGCCAGTTGGAAATAATTCCAACTTGCAGTTTTACAGCAGACTTTTTCAAGATTTTTCAAATCTGTGGGTCTATTGCCATAGCAACCAGTATTTTTTTTTCCAATGGAATCACATTCTTTGAAGAAATTCTAAAGGAGACCATGACGGACCATTTCTGTGAATTTTGTTCAAAATTGGATGGGTAGTTTCAGAGAGGGTGTTTGAAGTAAAAGGTAATAATTATGCAGACTAGTGCAAGCACATTATGGAAGGACAGAAAAACCACAGACACAGGGCCACCAGATTAGCTTGCTGGCCTTTGGCCAGTTAAGCTAAAAACCAATATGATTCACCATCTAGTTACATTTGCACAGTTACATACCATATTCTTCTTGACTTTTGGGTTTTCTAACATTATACTTTTGTGGTCCATCAAATACAGCATAATCATCTAGAAATAGAAAATAACATAAAATTATCATCATATTATTACTGTTACCTAAATAAAACCCTTATCAGTTGAAAACGCCAGACTTTTCTGAAGTTAAAGCCTTTGCAGCGACAACTGAAAGATGGCTCAATGGTCTGAGAATTGTTTATGAAGGGGTAGACAACACTGTGATTACCAGCATTTTCTCCTTTCCACACAATGTGTACAAAAACCTTTTACATCAGGTTTGTTAAAACACAGGATGGTTTAGTTAAGGGTTAACCTTTACCAGACCACAAAATTATGCACTCTTCATATTAAAAGCTCTTGCAGACAACATATCAAATGTGACTCACATAATGAGATTTGCCTGTGAAAGGAAACATTGTGGGAAAAGGAGACAATGCTGGTCACCAGCATTTTCTCCTTTTCCCACAATGTTTCAAAAGTCTTTGACCTAAGGTTGGTTAAAACACAGGATTGTTTGTTAAGAGTTTGAAAAGATACAGGAAAATACATTTAGTGTTATACAACAGACAAAGAAGATAGGAAAAAAAAACCTTTTCCTGGCTCCCTGTCTATAATTGATGATACATCTTAGTAATTACATAACTCACTGCTTTCAAATGAACTTTGTATTTCCTACAGACAGCTTGCTCTACTAACATACATTTCCCAATCTTGACCTTATTTCAAGCTCAATCATTTTATATTCCTTGGTTTTGTTTATCTTGTGTTGTTTGCTTGTTTACTTATTTATTAATGCAAGAATCATTTTGATGACCATGCAACTTGCCTTTACCCTAAAAGCACTGAGATGGAACTTTGCAGTTTGCATTTATTTGATAGATTTAGTTAATTTTTTGTATGATGTTTAACGCCATTTTCAACCTTATTTAAGCTATTATCACTGCTGCCTGTTCACCTACCCATGCTTTCCTGATTTTCTTGTACAAGTATTTTGCACAGAATTCTTCCCAAGCCAGTGGCTGCTTTCCCACAAAAACCATGATGTTGAAACTATGATCAGTTATGAGAGAGGACTGAATCCTGTCTCAATGACTATAATCAATCCTCAACAGAAAAGAGCCAACTTCGGGACCCCCTTGTTTAAGCCATGTATGTAACAGAGCTATCAGGGCTTTGCTGCAGGTGATATGATACATCGAAATATGACAGTTGTCACAAAGTATTGGACAGCGTAAATCCAAAATGAGTTATTATGTGTAGTCTGGTCTTGATCTACATTGTCTGCAAAATCTGTAAGACTACAACAGTCAAGAAAACATGCAGTGAGATTGTTCTCCTGTGATGCTTTCTGATCAGTGTTCCATTTGTTTATAATTTATTATGTTGCCACTAGGGGTGTAACGATACATCGGACTATCGATGGATCCCAATGGCAAGCTTGTCGATGCTACTGCATTGATTGTTCAGTTAAAAATCGATAACTATCGCCGATATCTACCTCAAATATCGATTGTTTCGATAGTTTCACTGAAAAGAAAGAGAGAGAAAATAACGTGATTCGCTAATGTATTCGGACGCCCTAGAAGTTCGGACACTTTAAATTATTTACAAAAATATTTTTTTTAAATCCTTTCTCTGAACACTTCCAAAAGTAAGTTTTCGTAAATATTCAGACATTCTGTAACGTTAATCTCCCAAAATATTTGGCAGGTAATTTTTTGGAATATGTTTTCAGTAATGATCAGACTAAACAGAACACGCTGTCTGATCGTGGATCTATACCATCCATTTCTGTACTATGAGTTACCTCGTATTAGAAAGCCACTTATTTCTCAGGCTAAAAAAGGTAAGAAAATGTTTAACAGTGCTCCCACTCGTGCAAATTATTGCGTAAATCACGTTATAGTATTGAAATTCACGTATCGAATTCTGGTTACACCCGAGACTTCACGTAAGAAAATGCATGGACAATAAAGGCCATTATCCGCTTTTCGTGTGTAAAATGACAGGTTTTGAAGATATTTGTTAGCCTTACTGACAATTTTTTGGTCAAATCATGTGGAAATACCTATCCAGAAATTAACAGTCATGAAAAACTACTCGGTGTAAAAAACACGGAAACCCATGACACAACAAAATGTCTGTTTGACATTGTCTGATCAGAGTCACTTCAGACCCTCTTTTCAGCTTTTTAATGACTTTAATCAGTAAATTTATACAAAAATCTTAATAAAACACACTTTTTTGTTGCAAATCATCAATATGGAATACTTTACGTCTAGTTGGGAACTATTAGGCCTACTGTCGTACCCTCTAATATAGAATCTTAACCCCAGATTCAGAGCTCAGGGGGTAAGTGTACCCTTGAAATAGAAAGCTTGTGGGAATACCGGTTTAAAACATATGTTTTTCAAGATTAAAAAGACTGCAAAAGTACATGTGTAGGTCTACTACAGTTTTGACTCCTTCACCGGTACTGTAAATAGATCTAAATTTGTCGGACTTTATCCTTATTGTTTTGGATACACATTCATACAACAAGATAAAACCTATTATTATGGCCACCCCATTTTTTTCAGAATGATGATTTCCTAAAGATTTGGAGACTAAACAATATTTTTTTTTTCTATCAATATATTGGCCAATCATAGGTAAATCTAGATAAATTTTATCAACTCAAAAAAACTTAGGGGCTCACATTAAAAGTTAACTTCTTTAAAAGTTTAAAGTTGCATTATAATTACTTTTTTATTAGGTGTGTTTATGAACCATAAGCATTTTTCAGCATTTTGTGCTTTGCATGCTGTTGTATATCAATCAGACTTAAAAATTGACTTCTTCAAAAGTTTAGAGCAATTAGGCATGTTAAATATTTGTGAACCATCTGCATTTAGAAAAAATACTGGTTGAAATTTATTGAGCATCTTGTATTTAACTCTGTTTTCCCCATCTTTTGCTATTCAAAACATGTACTCGGGTAGAATTTAAACTACTCAGAGAAAGTGTTAGGATAATACATGGTTTCAAGATGTAATTTGGTGAAATTCATCTCTTGCAATTCATCCAATAGTATTGCAATAGTATTGCAATAGTAACAGGCAAGATCAATACTATTGCAATAGTATTTTTTCAAATGTCAATACTATCGCAATAGTAGATATTTAGGCCTCAATAGTCAACCCTAGTTGCCACTGTCAATAGTTGCTCATGGTGGCCAGTTCACCTATCTCTGCATTCCCACAGTTTCTTTCACTCTATGCTGCACAACATCCTATAGCTGTTTTGGCAGATAGCACAGTATGAAAACATTGTTTTAACTCTTTACTAAACATCAACTCTTTACTAAACATCAAAGTTTTAAACTTATCAAAACTGAAGGGGTTTGGAGACAAAATTCTGTGACCAAAAAATTGGGATTTGTTTTTCTCAAAGATAGAAAACATTGTGAGAAAGACAGAAAAAGCTGGTTACCAGCATTTTCTCCTTTATCGACAATGTTTTCTTAAGTCTTGTTCTTTAGGACTGTTTAAACTAGGAATTGTTTTTTTAAGCATATAGTAGAGAGAGGGTTGTTTCGTAAGTTGCAATAAAAATTGTTTCCATGATGGAAAGGGATACACCACAAATTTCACATGAAGTCGAAAGTTTCTTTACCTGGACCAAACAAGCCCTTGCTTATACATCCATGGAAATAAATGCTCAATTTTCCAATGTTTTCTGCCTTTAAATAGCATCATTCCAAAAGTATTCACTCACATTAATTTTAATAAAATCATGTCATTGTGTGCAATTTGGATGGGTCAAAAACTTTTTCGTGTAGAATGGAGTTAACACTTTACCAGACAAAAAGAAATGAGTCATGCTCTGTAAAAAGGGGGCTTGATGCATCTGCGAAAAGTATCGACCCAGGTCAGCCTGCGCAGTCCGCGCAGGCTGACCTGGGCCAAAACTTTTCGCTATTGGTCAATTTTCTGTGTGTCAAAGGGCCACTCTACCTCATTGGATGCTAGACAAAATGAATCTTATGGATCCATGGTTATGTGATGCCTTGCTTGGTATAATGCATCACGGAGATGCATTAAGCCCCCTTTTGCCAGAGCATGGCTCAAATATATATTGCACAAATTGAAAGCATTTTCAAACTACAAGCTAAATGCAGCTCAAATGGTAACTTTTTGTCTTGGAACGGATAGAAAACATTGTGGGAAAGGGAGAAAATGCTGGTTTCCAGCATTTTCATCTTTTCCCACAATGTTTCCAAAAAACCCTCTTCCTCTAGGCTCATTAAAACTCCAGATTATTTTCTAAAGGGTTATGGGATAAAACATTATTTCTTCCACAGACCAATAAATTGACATGCAAGCATTTTTTATGTGTTGACTCAGCTCGCTGAGTCTGCTGCTGTCACCATGAGTCAGGAAAATCTGTGAGTCAAGATTATTTTTTCTAAAAACCAACATGGCCTGGAGTTTCAAACAGGCAAACTTTAATTTGTTACAAAACAGCAAAATTTTACATTTGTTCCATTTTGAAGAAAATAAATCCCATGTGAGCCTAGAATATCATTTGTAAAACTGCAATTGGCCTACAGTTTTACAGGGTTTACCTTAATCCTTTACCACACAATCCCCAGTTTTAACGACCCTGAGAAAGATTACTTTAGAAAAACATTGTGGAAAAAGGAGAAAAAACTGGTAACCAGCATTTTTTTCTTTTCCCTATATGTTTTCTACCCTATCACAGACAAATTCTATCATTTGAGCTAAATTTAAAATTTGTCTGCAAAATGCTTTCAATTTAGACAAGGTGACATTTTTGTCGTTTGGTAAAGAGTTAACTGTTTAGCTCCTTACCAACTGACAAAATTTTGGACTCCACCAAATTGAAAGCATTTGAAGACCGCTAAATAAATGAAGCTCAAATGAAGATTTCTGTTTTTGATAGGATAGGATAGATAGTATTGTGGAAAGAGTAGAAAATGCTGGTTACCAACATTTTCTCTTTTTCCCAAAATGTTTTCATTTTAAACTCGAGATTGTGTGGTAAAGGTTAACAGACAACAAATTTTTGACTTGCCCACATTGAAAGCATTTTGTAGACGTCAATTTGTGTGTGACCAAATGAATTTCATTGAGACATTTAGAATTGCCACTGCATAGTTCTATGAAAAACAAACAAATTATCATGGATAGAATAAAAAGAGTCATAAAAGATCTTTAATATCTTGATTAGAAATCAAAATTTTAGACCTGTCCTGATCGCCTCTTTAAACCTACATTCCACTGAACGGTGATTCTGTTATGCTTCGAAATTTTGGTAAAATGCCTCAAATCAAAGCAGGAGCAGCAACAACGCAGTAGAAAGTCTGCTTCAATGGGATCAATAATGATCAAGGCTTCTTCAGCTTCCTAATCAGGGTCCTGCGATGCTCAGTGGTAAAGTGTGGGATTCGTAACCTGGAGGCCCTAGGTTCAAGCCGCACTGGATCCACTGGGTTTTTCAAGGGAGTGTCCTTGGGCAAGACATTTCAGAGCCCTAGCCTAGTACTGGTAAAACCCAGGAAAACATGAACATGTGACCTATTGCCGCAATATGACTGAAATAATGTTGAAAGTGGTGTAAATCAATCAATCAATCAATCAGCTTCTTAATTAGTCCTATTTATAAGACCCTACGTACGTTATTTCACATTTTGACATTCATCGTGTACGTAGGGTCTTATCGGTTCCTTCTTAGGTTTCTTTAGCAAACTCCGACATCGAATTTTGTCGCTGTTTGAGCAACAAATTCGGACACTTAAAATACAAAATGCCCAATAAAACTTACATCGGTAACAAGATAAATCAATATTGAACCAATTTAAAAGACTTGGTTGTAAATAACTTACGTTTTATGAGTTAAATCCGCTTCTATTTTACACTACCCAATTTTTGAAGTGAAACCGGTGTGTAGGAGTGTAGTTAACGCAACTAAAAGAATTTTTTCAAATGAAATTCCTATACCTCCATTAAAGTGTTGTAGAAAAGGGCAACCCTCATTCACAAACATAACTTTGCCTAGAAAGAAGTACTGAATCGTCTAATGGTCCATAACTGACGGTTATAGAGTTTTAAGACTATTTATAAAGAAAAGAAAAGAAACGCCGAGAGAATGTCCTAGTAATTTGTCCCAAATCTAGTTCGTTCCCACGTATTCTGAATCGATTGCCCCGGATTCCTGGTCCAACATGAGTTTCTGATACTTTCTGGAGTTGGTATGTTAAATAGAGTGATGACTTTCCTGAATGATTGGTTAAGTGTTACATATCGGATTTTAAGATGTTTTATGTGCATGGCTTTATTTTACATAGATAAAGACATGGACATAAATGAACCTACGGCTGTAAGGCTGCAAGTATTTATGTAAACTATAACTTTGGCAAATATTGAAAAGCTTCATTTCATGAAAGAGGAATTAGATCTATCGTCGATTGACGTGTTTTCGAGGGGTGCATGAAACCGAAATGCATCCCAGTTTTCTAGCGTACTATGAAGTGAAAGACGTCACCTTTTTGTATGAACCCTTTATTTGAATGCAAACAATAGTTTCACTGCTGTTAATTTAGGAACTGCAACCAAAACAAGACCGTATGCATGTTTCTAAAGGAAAGATCGGTTTTAGTGGCGTTTTTATGACCTTTTTTGGATCAGGTTTTTTTTTTTTTTGTTTGGTCTCCTACGACGGAAAAAAAATTTCCAGACCACTCGCTGTTATTACTGAGAATGAATATTTCCAACCCTTTTATTACGACACTGAATATTTTCAGGTGATTTATGATAAAGTAGTTTTGAAGAAAATTCCTAGTCCTTCTTTACAGCTGCTAATAAATTTGATAGAAGGAACCAAAACCGGTATTTCCGCTTAGGGTACACTTACCCCCTGAGCGGTAAATCCGTGGTTAGGATTTCATATTAGAGGGTTGGACAATAATGGTTCTCAACTACAGCTTAAGCAACCCGTATTTATGATTTGCAGCAAAAAAGGTCTGTTAGCTCAAGATAATTGTGAAAATTTTCTGTCTAAAGTAATTAACTAGAGGCGCTTGAGCACCTGTATCGCTCCACAGGCCTGATATTTCTATAATGGCGAAAGGAAGTTTTTAACAATTATCATTCAATCCTGCATTTTAGCTCACTGAAGAAACAATTTGGTAGACAACCACCATAGGAAATTACCTGCAAAACAACAATGAAATCCAATGAATAGTTTTAGAGAAGAAATTTTTCAAAGATTTTACTTTATACCATAAAAGGAAAATGAGTCTCCCATAAAAGCCATGTTTTTTGACAGATCTTTTTTTTTTTTAAGGAATTCTGTAAACCTGTATCTAAGGAACATTCCTGCAAAAAAATAATGCTATCCAAATAGCGGTTTGGGAGGAGAAGATTTTTAAAGGTTTTTTACTTTGGTTGCCATGGCAACCAGAATTCTTCATGGAACACAATTATTTGAAGGAATTTGAAAGAGGACCACCAAAGGAACATTCCTGTGAAATTTGGTAAAAATCCAGTCAATAGTTTCTGAGGAGAAGTTTTTTAAAGAAAAAGTTTACGGACGCACGCACGGACGCACGGACGGACGGACGCACGACGGACACAACGCCATGACAATAGCTCTCTGGCCTTCGGCCAGTGGAGCTAAAAAGCTGAAAGGACGGTCTGAAGTCTCTTATCGGGCTAAGTCTAATGGAACATTCTGTTGTGTCATGGGTTTCTGCGTTTTTTTGCACCGATCAATTTTTCGTGTTTGTTAATTCATGGATAGGTATTTCCGCATGATTTGACAAAGAAAATGTCAATAAGGGTGTCAATTTATTGCAAAACTGTCATTTTACACAAGATAACGGAAAAATGGTTCTTTTTTTTTTCGTGCGTGAGGTTTCGCGTGTAGCCAAAATTTATTACATGAATTTCAATTCCACAATTTGATTTTCGCATTAATTTGCTTGAGCAGAAATACTGCAAAATGCGTTATTTTTTATTTTCTGGAATTCTAGTGCTGCAAGAGGCCAAGGGACGCTAAATTTTACACTCGTCCGTCCCGTTCATCGCGCTGCAAAAACTGAAGCTAATTAACTTAGAACTGTTCATTTATATTAACCAAAACAAGTTACTTCTAGTGATAGGAAGCATTTTAGTTGAGTTTTGGTATACATTATGTTTTTTCATGAACTGTTCAATGGATATTTAAAGCCACGCAATGAGGTCGGGGTTCCCCATGTCTAAATTCAGCTTCTGGCACAAGACCGAAGGCTGAATATGTTGTTATCGTTGAATATACATGATTCAAGTAGGGACTATGGTTATACAGGCATTTCACATTAAATTATGTGGGGGTTATGAAAATAATTTTGGTAAACAGAACTTCATTTAAATATTCCTGAAATAAAACTGTCAATTAAGCCCTTCGAATCGTTGGTCCACCCTGTCACTTACTCGTATTCTGAAATGCATGTTGGCCACAGGAAATTGTGCAAAAACACCGATCTTTATGCAATTGACAGAGCCAGTGAATTCATAATCGTTACTGAATGCAGTTCAAAAATATCTAAAAGGTTAAAAAAATTGGTTGCCAAAACCATTGTTACAATCCGGTCGGGCGGGGGGGTAACCCGATTTCGTTCAAAAATCGTTCGGAATGTCAGTTTTTTATTTAACCCGAAATATGCTTGTAAATATGGCGGCATTTGTGTTGAAAAAGTTACACGATTGAATTCTAGATGAATATATCATGAATGTGGCCCTTTTTCAGAGAGAAAAAAGTAAATTTGTATCCAGTTAAGTCATCTTTCATGTTAAGTTCAGTGCTTTTTCAACATTATCTCGGATTTTAGGAAATCGAATTTGCTACATAGAACTAAGTGGGGCCCGTTTAGACGTAACGTGCAAAAGAAAAGTAAAATGTGAAATGTCTGATAGATAAATGTTGAACGGCAAACAAGCATGTGTATGTCTAAATATTTGGACTACTTCTTAATCTGCTTTCTGGGACAATGATACGGTAGACAAAATGAAATAGTCACTTATTTTCCACTTCGACATTTCTGGATTGCAGAAAAACCCATTTTAAGGAATAAAAAAGTTATAACACTGACGACAAAAATGTTATTGGCACACCATTACTATAGGCAACCGAAAAAGCCCATTATTTTCCGGACCCGATACAAAATTTAGATATCTGTCAAACAGCTTAAAAAAACTGTAAACAAATAGATCTAATCATTAACATAATTTTTCAATAAATCAGTCGAAAAAAATATCTTCAATTAAGTTTCAATAAATTTCAATTCAGCCGACATTCGTACTTTTTCATTAAAATTGTTTCAGGTACTTAAAATTTGTTTCTTAAACGTGACCTCAATTGAATCCTATTCTCAGTTGATCGTGAAGCAGGGAACCAGTCACTTCTCATCAACTGCTATTCTTCCAACATGAAAAGCACCTGACTTTTTTTCATGTCAAATACAACTGATAGCATTTTTAACCAGTGTTTACATGTGATAGGCTAGTTATTAAATTCAATACCGGAGAATAATATTATCAAAGTACCGTTGGTAAGCTATAATGTGATTTTTAATAGTAGGGACCTTGTCCTGCACGGTGTCAGAAAATGTGGGGGATTATTTACAAAAGTGAGGGATTCCCGCAATCCCGCGGCCTGGATGAAACACTGCCAAAGTAGCAAGATTGTGATTGAAGCGTACTATAAGCATACGGGAAATGCATTAGTCCCAAAATGATGCACATGTCAGTGCTTCTGCAGCGGTTCAAAAGATTTCAGAAATTAGCACCATAATTGCCATGAGCACATTGTAATTGCTGCCCAGCGGAATGGGGGTATTAATCACTTGGAAACCATTGAAGGAGTTATAACAATCAGTTTCTTGCTACAAGTAATTGCTCCTCTTACCATCAAGTTTCTGGAACGCCACTGCCATGGGTTGAAAAAAAGTCAAATGAAATAAGTATTGGTTTGATTAATTTATTTTCCATTTATTTACCTTCACCAATGGTTCCCTGTATGGCCGATACCCCCAGAAGGCTGTTAGTTATGGGGGATAGTGCAAGATACAGGAAGAATCCCATTCTTACTTACACCTAGTACTTTAACATGCTCAGTGTATAGGACTGTCACACAGGACCTCGGTTTAACATCTCATCCAACACACTACAGTCATTTTAGATGGCCAGCCCAGAGGCTCGAACCTCAAGTGGCCCAAAACTTGACCTTAACAAGTCCTACGCTTTACCACTTGAGCTATTCGGTAAAAATCTTTGGTTTCATTCATTTTGTCTTATACTGATGTGAGCCTCCATGACTGAAATTCATAACTGTTGGCCTTGAAATATCCTTAATAACGGTCATGGTACAGTGCAGCTTAAAAGGCCCAGTAGCATGCAAAAGTAAACAATATAGGTGAAAATCATACAATTAAAAGTACAGAAATTATTTTCAAGATGAAAACCTGTTCTTGTACAGTTGGTCCAAATGTTAGTAACTGGCAGAAAAATGACTTTAAAACTAGGTCAAAAGTAGCCAGGTCACTCTATCTTTTGTTTACTTTTGACAAGATTTTAAAATTCATTTTTCTGCAAACTACTTTATACATGGACTCACCATATGGACTCACCGTATGATGACAAACTGTCATCTTAACAATAATTTCCATACTTATGAATGGTATGATTAAAAGTTAACTGCATTTTAACACCCACATTCTTTACTTTTGACTGCTACTGGGCTTGCAACACTTAATGGAACAATCAAGTGTTTTTGCAACCCTGGGAACAAATACTTTTAAAAACCTTTTTGGGAAAAGGAGAAAATGCTGTTTGCCATCAATCTCTCTTTTTCCAACATTATTTTAATGCTCTTTCAAAGAAGAATCTGTAATTAGTAAATTTTTCCTGTGCAAAGTTGCGCTTTCAACATGAACAAGTCTAAAATTTCATCATCTTTTTCAAATGATCTTGTGTTTTAAAGAATCTGGGGATGAAGTTTTCTCTCTTTTCAAAATATTGTGGAAAGAGAGAAAATGCTGCTTGTCACCAGTTCTCAAATGCTCAGCAGCTAATCAGCATTTCCTCCATTCCCCACAATGTGTTCTCTTATTCAAGAGACAAATCTCATCATTTGAACCTGTAACATTCAATCTGCCAATTCAACTTAATAGCATTTGGACGAGCCTAAAATCTTGTTTGATAAGATCTGACTGCATGAAAATGCAGTCTGATCTTGATCCACACTCTTCACAAAGAATACTAGAGATCATTATTAGCAAGATAATGGCTTTACCCTAACCAAAGGACTGAATTTCACTCATCCAAATTGAGAGCAGTTGCAGACAACAAACCAAATGTGGTGCTAATGATGAAGTTTGTCTTTGAAAGTTTTGTGGGGAAAGGAGAAAATCCTGGTCACCAACACTTTCTGTTTCCCACAATGTTTGACAAAAGATGAAGTTTGTCTTTGACAGAGCAGAAGACAATATGGGAAAAGGAGATAATCCTAGTCACCAGCATTTTCTCCTTTTCCCTGAATGTTTTCAAGTCTTCCTCCTCAAGGTTTTTCAAAGCCCGGAAGTTGTTTAGTAAAGGGTCAAAGATTGATTCAGTCAGACACTGAATCAGCATTTAATTAATGGTTGATGACATCATTGAAATATTTGAAATTAATAATAGGTTTTTTTTTTCTGCACAGTGTTCCAAACACACTTCATCTTTTGTCCTTCAGATTAAATTGACAGCATGCCTGTCATCAACCATGGCCATGATGGGTACATTGCAATTTTGTACACCCTTAACCACACAATGCCGAGTTTTAACAAACATGTGGAAGAAGACTTTTGACAATATTGTGAGGAAAGGAGAAAATGCTGGTAACCAGTATTTTCTCCTTTTCACACAACTTTTTCAACTCTTTCAAAGCAAAATCTCAACATTCATGTCATATTTGTCACCTGCAAAAACTTTCAATTCGAAAAATTCTGTACCTTTAATGTGTGGTAAAAAGACCTAGCAGTCAGGGATTTTTTACCACCATGAGGCAGCAGGCTTCTGAAAACATTGAGGGAAAGGGGAATGCTGGAAAGACATCCTCCTCATTTAAACCACATGTAACTTGTTGACTGCAGAGGCTTTCAATATGGACAAGATACATTCTTACAGCTAAAGAGAAACAAGAGGGCCATGATGGCCCTGAAGTCGCTCACCTGAGTCTTTTGACCAAACATGACCCATTTTCAATCTCTTTTGAGATATTATGGCAAACATTCTACAAAGATTTCATTATTATTGGACTGAAAATTTGGCCTCTAGCTTGTACACAAGCTTTTCTAGAATTTCTCTCAGTGACCTACTTTTTAGCCAAACACAGCTGATTTTCCAATTGTAGATATTATCATCGAAACAAAGATTCTGACCATCTTTCATAAGTATTGGAATGTGGCCTCTAGATTTCCAAGATTTGATGTGGCAACCTAGTTTTGATCATCAAGAAAAACATTCTGACTAATTGTCATAAGTATTGGACAGAAAATGATGACTCTAGAGCTAAACAAGCTATTTTAAAGATTTGACCTGTTGACCTAGTTTAGACCCAATGTGACTCATTTTCAAACTCATTCAAGATATTATTATGACAGACATTTTAACCAACTTTCATGAGTATTTGACAAAAAATATGGCCTCTAGAGCATACACATGGTTTTTGAAGTTTTTGTAAGATTTAACCTAGTGACTAGTTTATGACACGACAAAGGTAGGATTGTTCTTGGGCATTTTCAATCTAGTCCAAGAAATCATTAAGACAAACATTCTGACCAAGTGTCATAAGTATTGCACTGAAATGTGGACTCTACAGCGTACACAAGGTTTTTATAAAATTTGCCCTAGTGACCTAGTTTTTCACCCAATATGACCCATTTTCAAACTCGTCCGAGACATCATCATGACAAACATTCTGACCAACTTTCAGGAGTTTTAGAGTGAAAATGTGGCCTCTAGAGCGTACCCAAGGTTTTTTATAATATTTGACCCAGTGACCTAGTTTTTGACCTGACATGACCCATTTTCAAACTTATACGAGATATCATCATGACAAACATTCTGACAAACTTTCAAGAGTTTTGGATTGAAAGTTGGGCCTCTAGAGCGCACCCAAGGTTTTTCCCAAGATTTGACCTAGTGACGTAGTTTTTGACCCAATATGACCCATTTTCAAACTCATCAGAGATATCAAGACAAGCATTCTGAGCATCTATCAAGAGTTTTGGACTGAAAAAGTAGCCCTAGAGCGTACACAAGGTTTTTCTAAGATTTGACCTAGTGACCTACTTTTTGACCCAATGTGACCCATTTTCAAACTCCTCCGAGATATCATCAAGACAAACATTCTGACAAACTATCAAGAGTTTTGGACTGAAAATGTGGCCTCTTGAGTGTACACAAGGTTTTTCTAAGATTTGACCTAGTGACCTAGCTTTTTGGCCTGACATGACCCATTTTTGCACTTGTCCGAGATACCATCAAGACAAACAACCTGACGAAGTTTCATGAATATCAGACAAAAAATGTGGCCTCTAGAGCATACACAAGGTAAAAGTTGATGCAGATGACGGACAACAGACACGGCACGATCACAAAAGCTCACTGTGAGCACTTTGTGCTAAAGTGAGCTAAAAATGTTGTTAAAACTTGGAAAGTGTGTAGAATGGCACAGCTGTGTAAACACATATGAATTACTAATATATATGATGCAAGGGATAGAAAAACTCAAGGGATTTGTCCTCATTTACAACCAAAAACGACAACAGCTATAGCTTGGATAGCCTCCAAAACATGAAATGCATTTTCTATGTCGTTATCTGTGAAACCTTACAGCCTTGGGGGGGGTAACATTTGCAATGAAAATACAAGAATGATTATAGTTTCATAAAATAAGGATGAAATGGGTTAAAAACTGGCTGAACACTGGGTGAAAATGAGAATAAATGTATTTTTAAAACTTTGTCATCTGCTGAAGAGTTCAAAAAGGTTTCACTGATTAACTGTTTGATCGATTCATGACATTTTTTTGACTGCATTCAACATTGGTTTAGTCACCGATGACTTATTTATGTTTGTGCTGACTTTCATCAGCACTTAACCCATTACCACACAATGCCGACTCTCAACGACCCTGAGGAAGAAGCCTTCTGAAAACATTCTGGGAAAAGGAGAAAATGCTGGTAACCAGCATTTTCTCCTTTTCCCAAAATGTTTTTTGCTCTATCAAAGAAAAATAGCAACTTTTGAACCACATTAAAACTGTCATCTGCAAATGCTTTCAATTTGGATGAGTCTTAAAATTTTGTTGTGTGGTAAAGACTTAAAGGCTGGTGCTCTGAAATGTCTTGCCCAGCAACATCTTTATGAAAAATCCAACCTCTTGGGTGAGTATCCAACCAGGGGCCTCTGAATGGCAAATCTCACACCTTGACCATTAAAACTTCTTAATAAACAATACCAATAACAATTGATAGACACCTATTGCACATTTTTCTTAGTTTTCTTAATACTACAAATTCCTTTGTCCGATTTGTCTTGATTCAGCAATCATAGAAGAAAAAAGGAATTTTCCTTGGGATTTAACCCCTTACCCCACAATCCAAAGTTTAAATGACTCTACAGAAAAAGGCTCTTGAAAACATTGTGGGCAACAGAGAAAATGCTGGTACTAACCACACAATCCGGAGTTTCAACCATCCTGAAGGAGACAGCTTTTGACAACATTGTGTGAAACAGAGAAAATGCTGATAACAAGCATTTTCTCCTTTTCCCACATTGTTTTCATCCCTTTCAAAGACAAATACCATCATTTGAGACATATCTAATCTGATGTCTGCTGATGCATTGAACTTGGACAAGCCTATGGTTTTGTGGTGTTGTAAAGAGTTCAATGATTTAATTTCCATAATACTGCATTTAACACTTTACCACACAATCTTGAGTTTTAAAGGTGGGTATTTAGATTTTTCACATCTCATCAAATTAAAAAATATATATATCACTGAAATTTATATGAAAAAACAATACAAATCATCAATAATTAAGAATCATAAAATTACAAAAAAAAAATTTTTTTGATGGTGTTCCCTTAAAAGGCTACGTAGCCTCTTAAGGTATTTTTAGATTTCGCGCCAGAAATCAAAAAAGCATTGTGGGAATGTAAAGTGACTGGCACATGACTAATGACGCTTAAATTCTATAACATAACGAACATGTAATTATTTTCCATTATGTCTTCTTCAGATGCTATGTTTGAAGCTTTGTCTGTGTATTTCCGGTATGTAAATGAACGAGTTGCTCATGTAAAATTAGAATTTGTTTCCCGTCGGTGTCGACCTGGTCCGTAGTAAATCTCTAATTTCTCTTGTTGTCGGATGGTTTTCGACTACTGGGGTTTTATGAATGAAAATTAAAAGGCTTTTGGAGTATAAGGATGATTTTTTTGTATTTTTGTAAATTTTCGTCCCAAAATCTGAAGGGCCACCTTTAAAGACCTTGAGGAAAAATACTTTTGAAAACATGGTGGGAAAAGGAGAAAGTGCTGGTAACCAGCATTTTCTCCTTTTCCCACCATGTTTTCTACTCTGTAACAGGCAATCTTCATGATTTGGGCCACCTTTGGTTTGTCGTCTGCAAATGCACTGAATTTAGACAAGTCTAAAATTTGGTTGTGTGGTAGAGTTAACCCTTGCAGCTTTGAACCCTGAAATAACGGCTTATGCAGACAGATTGTTTCAGATCAGATGGCACAGATCTTGCAGCCTTATCTAAAATCCACTGTCCGCTTTACAAAATATTCTGAAAAACTATCCTTTATATTAACATCTGCATCTGATTGGAAACGTCGTCTATTAAAATTTAGCACATCAAGGGTTGGGATGTTGAAGGAATGTTTTATCTCTTTCCAACACAACAAAATTTTAGACTTGTCCAAATTGATAGCATTTGCAGACGCCAAAATAATTTTGGCCCCATGATGGAATTTGTCATTGAACATATGAATATATCAATTTACCAGCATTTTCCCCTTTTCCCATAATCTTCCTCAGGGTCCTAAATAGCCCCACCCCATGTGTGGTAAAGGGTTAACTCTTTACCAAACATCAAAATTTTGGACTGGTCCAAATTGAAAGTATTTGCAGATGAAAAATTAGATATAAGTCCAAAGATGATTTCTGTCTGTGAAATGACTGAAAACATTGTGGAAAAAGGAGAAAAAGCTGGTTACCAGCATTTTCTCCTTTTCCCACATTGTTTTCAAAAGCTGTCTTCTTAAGGGTCATTAAAACTCAGGATAGTGTGGTAAAGGGTTATGACAGATGCAAAATCATTTTGACAAAGAAATATATCGTGACAAACATGCACTGCAATACTAGTCTTCACTTCATGCAATATACGGTGATATGTTTTTTTTTCCCCCCAAAACCTGATAGCCTTAATCCTTTACCGATGTATGATGTTTATTGCCGTTATTTCAGTTATATCACGGTGGCCAGTGCACCTATCCTATCCATGCTTTCCTGGAGTTTCTTTTACCAGTACTCAGCACAATATTCTTTCCAAGCCACTGGCTGCTTCCCCACATTACCATCATCGAAACAATGATCAGCGGTGAGAGAGGAATGAATCCTGTCGCAATGACCTGGGATCAAACCAGCGACCCCTGTTCTTGAGTCCTATACGCTACCGACTGCACTACTGGGGTTTTGCAATCCTTTACCACGGCAGCAAAATTTTAGACTTGTTCCAACCAAGGCAATTTGCAGATGACAAATCAAAATCTGGCTCAAATTGTGGAAGTTGTCTCTGACTGGGTAGAAAACATTTGAGAAAGCTTAATCCTTTACCAAACAATCCCAAGTTTTAATGATCGTAAAGAAAAAGGCTTTTGAAAAGATTGTGGGAAAAGGAGGAAATGATGGTAACCAGCACTTTCTCCTTTTCCTACAATGTTTTCTACCCTACCAAAGATGGAAATCATCATTTGAGGTACAATAAATTTTGTAGTCTGCACATGCTTTCAATTTTGTCAAGTCTGAAATTTTGTTATTTGGTAAAGAGTACAGGCATAATGATTGTTCCCATAGATGCACTCTCTTATTTTTTGCACACGAAAAATTTAAATGTTGCATGCTGCTTTATGCGGCTAATTTATTCACGTGCAATATCATCTATACTGGCGTAAATAATAGAAACTTTGTTGTATCAGCTTTCAAGGTCATTCAAACATTTTTTTTTTTTCTGTTAATCCTTTACCAAAGAGTCCAAAAGCTTTTAAATGAGCCCAAGGAGGATAGCTCTTGAAATCACTGTGGGAAAAGGAGAAAATGCTTGTTACCAGCAATGTTTTCTACTGATCTAAAAGCAAAATCTTCATTCAAGCCATATTTACTGCAAATGATTCTTATGCAAATGAAAAATTTTGTCTTGTGGTAAAGAGTATAACCCTTTCAAAACAAACTCGGGAAAGTCCACATTTTTTGTGATCTAAGAGTTAATTTTCACTGATTCTGAAGATGACCTTGGTCAAAGCTTAGTATAAAGCAGCAGACAGTGAAGGTCATAGATCAGACTGCACATTCTGTGCAGTCTGATCTTGACCTGCACAGTCTGCAAAAGTTTTATACGTCGTCATTGGCAATGACAGAGTTCATCATCCCATCATATCTTTGAATTTGACACATTAATCACAGGAAACATAATACCACTGTCACCAAATATACAATATCAATCTGTATAGCTTTCATAACTTTGTTTGAATGGTGTTTTAAGCTGCTTGCAACAGCTCACATATTCATGTATTTCTTGGGTTTCACCGGTACTAGGCTGGGGCTCTGAAGTGTTTTGCCCAAGGACACTCCTGTGAAAATCCCAGTGGATCAAGTGAGGCTCGAACCTGGGACCTCCAGGTCATGAGTCCTACACTTTACCACTGAGCCACAGGACCCCTCTTTCATAACTTTAGTTGCTTTTGTATGGAGTGTGAATTCAGTATCAGACTGCACAATGGCTTAGTCTGATCCTTTACCCTTTACAAACAAAATGTTTTGGACCTGCCCATATTGAAAGTATTTGCAGACAACAAACCAAATAATGATTGTTGAATTTGAGCCTTACTGTAAGAATACATTGTAGCTACAGAAGAAAATGCTAGCAACTGACATTTTCTCTGTTTTCCCCAATGTTATCAAAGACCTTTCCTCATTAGTGTTGTGAAAAAATTGGGTTGTTTGGTACAAAGTAACTACCTGTACCTTTTCTAACTTAAGCTTGATGGTACAGATTCAAGATAGGACAGTACAAAAAGATACAGTCTGATCTTGAATCTATACTGTCCAATACCCAGAGATGCTTAATCAAAACAGTCTTGATATTGCAATGTAAAGCGACTTTAAAATCATATAATTGTACTGAAAATGTTTAGCACTCCACTGATTTAAACCCATAACTATGGTTGCTTTTGTGATCAGTGTCAATCAAGATCAGACTTCACAGTATGTGCAGTATGATCTTACATCTTCTCTGTCCACTTCTATATTACATATTTTTAACGTATGAACTTCTAAATTATGATAGGCGGTATCTTTTTTCCTGACAGAACCTAATTTTGTCCTTATGATTGTGGTTCCAGCTTTTACCAAACAATCCCATATTTTCTTGACTCTTAGGAGGAATGACTATAAAAAATGGTGTGAAAAAAGATTACACTTTTTGAAATGAGCGATTATTCCCTTTGCTACAAAGTTTTATAAGTAGTTAGCTGGAAGGCAAGAAAAGAGGTAGGCTAGCAGTAGTATGTCATTAACCACAGGCATATATTTTATCCTGTTCCAATATCACCAGAGTGACTTCTCTTGAGAAGCAGAAAAATTATTGTAACCTATACAAAACCATAACCTTTGACAACCACCTTGAGAAAAAAAAAAGAATTTGAAAACAATGTATGTAATAGAGAAAATGCTTGTTACCAGCATCTTCTCCATTATTTTCCGTAAAGCCTTTGGCTTTCACATGTAGAAAACAGCATATCGTTCCGAACCTTAAACGACCATCGCGCTTTAAAAACAAACAAGTGTACCCCATTGCGTCACCACCGGAAGTCGCAAACATGTGTTTCTCATATTCGTTCTGGCGTGCGACCTGTAAACGTCAAATATTTTACGCGCTTCGATGTATTACAGTTTTTCAAGGTAAGTTCCTCGACGTGGAGGCTTCTGTGGACGCTGTCCCAGTATTTAGAGACTATATTTCATTACATAATGGCCTCAAATGAACAAGACGCAGTCTTGAGCATCGATGAATCGGACAAATCTTTCTTGGGATTCAGCTCGCTGAGCGAATCCGAACGTGAATTACCACCAAAGGAGGCGACTACTTCGTCTGTCAAAAAGCCTGCTAAAGCTATTGAGAAAAAGAAAGACACTTCGCAGGAGAAAGTTAGTAAAAAGAAGAAAATTTCAACGAAAACGAAGAAAAAAATCTTCGAATTCTGGTTCGTCTGCAGTTAATAATTTTGACTTGTCAAAGCTGACTCAGTCTGACATATTGAATTTGAGAACACTCTTGGGCATTGAAAACCCTCAACTAAGTGATAGTGAAAATTTGGAAAATCAGGACATGCAGGAACTGTATGGCCATTCATTGTCTAATTCTCGTAACTTGACTGTCAGTATTGATAGAGATGATATTTCTGGAGGTGAATCCCCATTGAGAGAACCAAATAAGAATATTAAAGACATGACCAGTGCCTTATTTGGAGAAAGTGACACTGATGATGTATCTGAGTGGGAGTTGCCCCGTTTGAAGGCACCTGTCAAAGGGAAGCCGGTGTTGAAGTCTCTTGCCAACTTGATAAACATGGCATGCACGTCTCAGTGCGACACTAAAACTTTGCTTGGAAAGTATAAGGTGCCAGAGAATTGCGATAAAGCCTGTGCCCCTCTTGTTAATCATGAGATATGGAAGGTTATGGATAAGAGAAGTCAGACTCTTGACAGAAGTTTAGCAGACATTCAGAATCTGGTGGGTTCTGGTATGACCCCTATCATTCAATTAGCTGAAGTGTTGAGACCTCAGATATCTGGGAACAATGAAGCTAAGACGTTGTTAGCAGATTCTCTCACATTACTGGGTCAAGTCCAGTTTAATTTGTCAGTGAGGAGAAGATATATGATTAGACCCACACTCAAGAAAAAATACCATTCACTTTGCAATGTTTCTATGCCAATTACTAGCAGTCTGTTTGGAGATGAGATTTCAAAGGACATAAAAACTTGTGATTCTTTAGTTGCAATTGGTAAAGAGCAGTCTTACTCTTACAGACCTTTGTCCTTTCGTGGCAGAGGCAGATTTCAAAGAAGATGAAACTATGGTTTCAATAACAGTTATGATCCCAACTCATATAGTGGTGGGAATCAAAGGTTTCAACCTTATCCTTCCAACAGAGGTCAACAAAGGGGTTCAAAAAACTTTCGAATACCAAAAAAGTCCCCAACAGCCACACAGACCTCCCCAAACGAGTAGATATACATTCAAATGTAAGTATTACATACTCAAATGTTGGTAAACTTAAAAACCATACAGAGAAATGGCATCAGATTACCAATGACCCATGGGTATTAGAAGCTATTTCTGGTTATAAGATTCATTTTGATAGTCTCCCTTGTCAGTACAAAATACCTAATGAAATCCCATTTAGTGGGGACCAGTTTCTTTTGGTAGATAATGAAGTTCAGGAATTGCTGTCTAAAGGAGCAATTGTTCCTTCAGAATCAGAGGTTAGCGAGTTCATATCTACATTATTTATAGTACCAAAAAAGAATGGAAAATTCAGACCTGTTATTAATTTGAGATATCTAAATCAGTTTCTTCACTATGATCACTTCAAACAGGAGACTTTCAAAGTTGTTCTGGATCTGATACAAGAAAATGATTATTTCACGTCAATTGATTTGAGTGATGCCTATTTCTCTGTACCAGTTGATGAGAATTACCAAAAATATCTCAAGTTTTCCTGGAAAGGGAAACTTTATAAGTTCGTTTGCCTTCCTTTTGGTTTAAAATCATCTCCATATGTCTTTACCAAAATTCTCAAGCCTGTATATGCCTGGTTTAGACAACACAACATATGTTGTAGTTACTATATAGATGACTCCTTAAACATGAATTCAGATGAGCTTATCTGCAAAAATAACACTAGAACAATAATAGTCACTTTGCAAGACCTAGGTTATGCTACAAATGTCAAGAAATCAGTGTTAATTCCTACTCAAAGAATTACATTTTTTGGTTTTGTCATTGACTCTATAAAATTTATGGTCTTTCTAACTGATGAAAAGATTTTGAAGATTGTCACCAAGGCAAAACTGTTGATTAAGGCTACAAAGGTAATAGTCAGAGAGCTTGCTTCATTTATTGGTCTTGTTGTTAGTGCATTCGATGCTATTCTAGAAGCACCTCTTCATTACAGAGCACTGGAAAGAAATAAACTTTATGGCTTGGGATCAGATGGTAATTTTGATAATGAAGTTGTGTTATCTGATCATAGCCTTGCAGAACTGCATTGGTGGCAAGAAAATGTTTATCAGAAAAATGGAAAACGTATACGTCCAAGAGAGGTCGACTATAGGTGTAGAACTGATGCTAGCTTCGCCGGTTGGGGGGCAATCAATTTAGAAACTGAGTTATGTGCACAGGGAAGGTGGAATTTGTTAGAGGCCAGTGAAAACATAAATTTTTTAGAGCTGCTAGCCATTTCCCATGCAGTACAAGCATTTTATTCCAAATGCAGAAATGTTCACATAGAAATTCAGTCTGATAATGTTTGTGCTTAGACATATGTGAATGATATGGGAGGAATGTGTTCTCAAAGCCTTGACCTGCTAGCAGGGAATCTGTGGAATTGGTGTTTAGAGAGACATATTTTTATTTCTGCTGTTTACATAGCCGCTAAAGAAAACTCTGCAGATTCCCTTTCCAGGAAGTTCTCGGATTCCACAGAGTGGATGCTGAAACAGGATATTTTTGATAGACTCTGTATTCATTTCTTCCAACCAGACATTGATTTGTTTGCTTCGAGGCTAAATACTCGCTTGAACAGATTTGTTTCTTGGTTCCCTGAGCCTGGTGCAATGCACTATAATGCCTTTACCTTAACCTGGACTGATCTTAATCCGTACATTTTCCCTCCTTTTAATTTGACAAGTCGTGTCGTGAATAAAATTTTGCAGGATCAGGTTGAGAGAGCTATTCTAGTGTTCCCCTTTTGGAAAGCACAGTCATGGTTTCCTCTTGTCTTAGAGAATATTTGCTCTTTTCCTACCAGGTTACCGAGGCACAAAGATCTTCTAGTAATGCCACACAATGGTCAGATACATCCTCTTCACAACTCCATCCAGATGATCGCTGTACTTGTATCAGGCAGGAGTTATGTAAGACAGGCCTTCAGGAAGAAATTACAGGAATCATTACCAGTTCATGGAGCAAAGGTACCCAAAAACAGTATAACTTGGCTTGGCGAAAATGGTGTCTTTGGAACTCTCTCAGGGCAGGAGATCCGTTTCACACGACTGAGGTTAAAGTAATTCAGTTCTTGTTTTTTCTGTTTAGATCAGGTAAATCATACTCATGCATTAATAGTCATAAGGCTATGCTGTTACAAACATTACCTCTGCTTGGTAATACTTGGTGTAAAGATTGTACTCTTATAATTAGATTTATGAAAGGAGTTTTCTTTCAAAAACCACCTTTGCCTCGGTATCAGTTCACATGGGATGTTACATCTGTGTTAAAGTACCTTTCAGACTTATATCCTTTGCAAGATTTGTCCCTGAAACAACTCACCTATAAACTGGTTGCTCTCTTAGCTTTAGCTTCAGCCCCTAGAGCGCAGACTTTGGCCAATTTGCATTTAGATTACATGTGTAAAACACAGAATACTATGACTTTCACATTTCCACATCGTTTGAAAACCTCAAGAAATGGACATACTTACGTTTTCAAAGTAGAACATTTCAGGGATGAGAGCTTGTGTGCTTTTCATACATTAGTTCACTATTTGAGACACACCAAATGTTTAAGACAAAGTAACTTCCTGCTGGTGTCCTATAAGACATACAAAGCAGTGAGTACGAGTACTATCGCCAGATGGCTTAGATGTGTTTTAGAGATGTCAGGAATTGATTCATCAATCTTCAAAGCTCATTCATTCCGCAGTGCTTCTGTTTCTGCTGCATTTCGGAAGGGATGCTCTTTGAGTAATATACTGTCTACTGCAGATTGGTCTTCAGACAAGAATTTCAGGAAGTTCTACCATAGACAGACTGTGACTAGTGAGCAATTGTCTTTTGCAAATGCAGTTCTAAAATAGTAAGGACGTGTATAGTCATTTACTTACCTGTGTACATATATGGGTTACTTGTTCCAGTTGGTTTTTGGAGTTACACTGACTCTTAGTGCTTAACTTCAGTTCATTATTAGTGCTCTTTGTTTGTGTAACTTTTTTGTATGTATAGCTGTTCTGGCTTGTTCAGTTGCTCTTTGAAGATGCTGTTTTCTACATGTGAAAGCCAAAGGCTTTACGGAAAATAATGGCCCCCCATCCAAGCCTTGGTGATGGATGGAGGGCATTATTGAAGTAAAGCCGGAGGCTGAGCATGTAGGAACCCATCCCTAATTGGTTACATTGTTTTGTTGTTATTAGTACTCATTTCTCTGTCTTGTAATACTCTGTTTGATTTATACCCCCCCAGGGTTCTTGTAGCAACTAAACAAACATTTCTTTGAATTATGAGAAACACATGTTTGCGACTTCCGGTGGTGACGCAATGGGGTACACTTGTTTGTTTTTAAAGCGCGATGGTCGTTTAAGGTTCGGAACGATATGCTGTTTTCTACATGCTCAGCCTCCGGCTTTACTTCAATAATGCCCTCCATCCATCACCAAGGCTTGGATGGGGGGCCATTTTCCTTAAGTTTTCTTACCAGGTTAAAGATAATTCAACCTATTTGAACTAAATTTTATTGTCTGTGCAATTGCTTTCAGTATGGACCAGTTTTATACTTTGTTTTCTGTAAATGGGCTCAGGTGATTTCCATTGAAAACTTCCAGTCTAATCTGTGATCTTCACTTCCTTATATTTTGTAATACATTCAAGTCCAAACAGCTTTAAAAAGCAACATTTTGGTCTTTAAACCATTATCAAACCACAACATGTCCAAAATGAAAGCATTTGCATATGACAAATTAAATGTGACTCAAAAGTTAAAAACTGTTTTTTGAAGGATAGAAACTATTGTGGTATAAGATGAGAAAATACTAGTTACCAGCATTTCCTCCTTTCCCACAAAGGTATCTACAGCCATCTTCCCCACAGTCAATAAAAGTTGGGATTGTGTGGTAAAGGGTTAACTATAACAGGATCACTAAACCCTATTTGATTGCTTATGGGGACAGTAAAGCTCAAGATGAGATTGCAGAGGTTTATGCCCAGTTTGGACTTGGATCTATGGTACTCTGTACCATTTGTTTGCCATATATTCTGTCAAAAATGGGGTTGAAATTGCAATTACTGCTTTTTTAGCACTGACTGAGAATGTCCATTTCATTATTACAGCATGAGAAGGGTCAACATCCCCATGCTTTATTCCATGCTCTAGGGATTCAAGATTTCTACCTGATGATGTAAATCTACTTACATAAAAGGCTTTTAAAATCTGCACTTTAACCACAACCCTTAACCCTTTACCACACGACAAAATTTTAGACCTGTCCAAATTGAAAGCATTTGTAGATGACAGTTTTAACGTGGCTCATATGAAATGATTTTTCTTTGATAGGGTAGAAAACATTGTGGGAAAAGGAGAAAATGCTGGTAACCAGCATTTTCTCCTTTTCCCACAATGTTTTCAAAAGCCTTCTCTTTCAGGGGCGTCAAAAGTCGTCATTGTGTGGTAAAGGGTTAAGGCATGTAAAAATTACAACGGACACTATTTGTTCAAACAACAAAAAAAAGACCCTGCCATATTTCAACAGTTTTTGGCAATATGGTAACACCTACATAGGCTTGACTATACATGTGGACAATACAGATCCAAGATTAGACTACATTGTGCAGTCTGGTCTTGATCTAAACTGTCTACAAACAGCCCCAGTTTCTGCCTATGGCCCTGAATGGGTTAAAAACTAGGTGACCTAATTTGAGAACCTCTAGGGTGACTTTTATCTTTGTAGGCAAATAAATAAACTCTTTCTATTCAACAAACACATTTTAATTGGACTGACATTTACACTGCTTCGAAGGTTATTGTAACAAATAAATAGATTGCTGAAAATGGGCGATTTCTCCATTGCTCATATAATTTCATATATTTCACATTATAACCATAGCTCAAGTCCCATTTCCTTGCATTTTCAATCACTCTTTACCAAAATTACAAAATTTTAGATTAGTCAACATTGAAAGCACTTGCAGATAACCTATCAAATGTTGCACAAATTATGAAACTTGTCTTTGACACAGTACAAAACATTGTGGGATAATAAAAAATGCTGGTAACCAGCATTTTATTCTTTTTCCCACAATGTTTTTAAAAGTCAATTTCCTTTGATCATTAAAAATTAGTGTTAACTGTGATAAAGAATTAAACCTTATGATGGTATAATTAACTCTTTGCCAAACAATCCCGTATTTCAAACACTGATAAAAAATCAAACTGAAAACATGATGGGAGAAGAAGAAAATGCTGGATATTAGATTTTTTTGTCTTCTGCAATGTATTCTGCTCTTTAACAGACAATTCACATCATTTGAGCAACATTAAATACTTTGCAAATATTTTCAATCTAGATAAATGTATAATTTGGTCATTTGGTAAAGGTTTGGTAAACTGGACCCTTTCAGTTATGAACAAAAGCCTATGATCCAATGATCCAGGCTGTTTTAGAAAGAATATTTGATAAAATAACCAACAGCACAGTACATCTAATATCAGACTGAATATTCCATGCAGTCTGATCTTGATCTACACTTTTTACAAAAGTGATTTTAACTGTGCCTAGCCTCTCTTACAGGTCGACTTGCCAAAGGTATTTTTCTCTTGGAAGAAGGCCAAAGTTTGCTTGTCAGAGAAGTCGGTCAAACCATCTGTCACGGGGCATGAAAGTCGTAATAACCTTGCGATATGTATGAATATAAAATGTAATGTAGAGTATGTAACTGCATGCAGACAAAGTAACCTACTTCAAAACAGGCTATTTTTAGACCTAACAAAAACCATGACAAACCCTTATCCTGCTGGTCGTGACCATAGATGTATTTTGTGGAGAGTGTAAGCAAGATCAGCCTGCACATACAGGCAGTCTGATTTTGCTCTTCACTTTCCACTGCATTATCGGTAGTCTCAGTCTTTCCTTAGTTAACTTAATGCCAATGAACTTGACAGAATCTATTTGTGCAATCATAAAAAAATTAAATTCTGCAGGATAAGGGCAAGGGCGTAAGTGAGGAAGCAAAAATAGTGTCATTTAGCTTTTTTTCAAACAAAAAAGTTATAGACTCGGCCAAATTCAAAGTATCAAATTTTCTGAAGATGAGAGCATTAATTTTGCAAACAACTAATTCATTGTGGCTAAAGTGAAGCCATTTTTCTTATGAAATTGTAAACAACATATTGGGAAATGGAGACAATGCAAGTTAGCAGCATTTTCTCCTCTTCCCTGAATGTTTTCAAATGCCTTCTTTCTCAGGGTGTCTTAGAAACTGGATAATTGGGTAAAGGGGCAACAGAATGTAAAATGTGTGGAAAAAGGAACAATTGCTAGTTGTAAGCTATTGATCCTTTTCCCTTGATGCTTTCTAAAACTGCCACTGTAGAAGCAAATCCAGCAATGATTAACAAGTTTAACTTCTGTTTCTGAAAAGTGATCAGAATTAGAGTTAGGGATTGTCTATCAAGGGGTAAGAAATATTTTGATAAAAGGAGAAAATACTAGTATCTTAACCCCTGACTAAACAATCTTGAGAAACCTCCTCCTCCCCCCAACAAGATTGTTTGGTACAAGATTAACCTTTGTTTTCCAAAGGCTTACTTTTTAGTGCACCAATATACCAACAAGCAGAATACCTACTTGCTGTAAAAAGTTTTCAGAAACATTGAAGGAAAAGAAGCAATACTTAATGTTGCCAATTATATGGTGTTATCTAATTACAGTGCTGCAAAACTATACCAGAAGGCAAAATTCACACTTTTTAAAATCATTTTAATACGGCAACTAATGATAAATTGACTATAAATTAATTTCAACTTAAATAATTACCAACAGCCATGACTTTTCTTAATTATCATGAAGTATGTTTCTTCTTTGTTTGATTTCAAAATGTTACCTATCTGTACCAAAGTACCAGAGTACCAATACATGTATAATATAGTTTAATTTTTTTTAACCATCAAACTTATAATTGTATCTTTACGAAGATTAATGGTTGGCAGTACATGTATATAACTGTCAACTATACAGTACAAAGGAATAACTGAACAAGAGTCCAGTGAGACCCTAAACCGCTCTACTGGTTTTTCTGATTAGTGTGTTTTACTGCAAGCAGAGAATGTACAATTTTATATGCAGAATGATGAAAAATGTTCAATATCATTTCGGTGAATTATCAGTCACTGGCTTGCCAGCCAGTTAGAGATACCACAAAATTTAGAAATCTGAACTTTTTAAATCGCAACAACTCAAATACACACCAACTATGTTACAGTGCAAGTTGATAATCAAGTGAAACTACACATAGTAAAAAGAGCACCACATGGGGGTGCCAACGCTTGGCTGAGGTTGCTTTTAGTGAAAATGTGAAGTCAAAAGAGGGGCATAACTGTCAAAAACATTGATGTTAACTTTCCCTTTTGTACGGATGTTAACAACTAGTCTAAGTTTGAAATAAACATCTTCTGTAATGACAGAGATATTATAAAATGTCATAGTGTATGAAAATTTAAGTCGAAAAAGGTGCATTATTGTATCCAAAAATACTTTGGTGGTTACATGCTGCTGTTGTATGGGTTCCCCTTTTGATAGTTCACAACTAGTCCAAGTTTGAGGTAAATACCTTCTGTAATGACAGAGATGTAATAATATGTCATTGTTAACTTAACAAGAATAGAATTCCCTGAAGAGATTCTGAATAGCACCATGGCTGGTAATTTCTGTGAATTTAAGTCAAACCTAGATAAAGGGAGTTTCAGTGAAAAATATGTTTGAAATAAAGATTAACAAGCACATGAATGCAAGCATACAGGACTGACACAGGGCTATGGAATAAGCTACCTGGCCTTCAGCCAGTGGAGCTGAAAACTGTCTTCTTTTGTTGGTAATGAAAACCCAGAATTGTTTCCTAACAAGTTAAAATAATTTTTGTAGTATTACAGGTCGATTAGAGAAAATGCCTGTCTGTCTAACAAAAGCTTTTCGGAAAAGTGCATTTCATTAAAGCTTATTAATAATGATTAAATTTATGTTGCCATGGACTTTAAAATCAGCCCTAACCTTATAAATAGTTTTCAACCTACTGACTGATAAATAATATACTGACTCTTTACCAAACAACAAAATATTAAAATTGTCTGAATTGAAAGCATATGAACACAACAAATAAAAGAGGGCTTAATCCTTTACCACACAATCCCAAGATTTAACAACCTTTATAGAAGGCTTTTGACAAGATGATGGGAAAAGGAGAAAATGCTGGTAACCAGCATTTTCTCCTTTCCCCACCATGCTTTCTACCCTGTCACAGACAAAAACCATTATTTGACCCATATTTGATTTTTCATCTACAGAATGATGCTTTCAATTTGAATGAGTTTAAAATTTTTTGGGGTGGTAAAAAGTTAATGAAATCTGTCTTTGATAGGACAGAAAACATTGTGGGAAAAGAAGAAAAGGGTGGTCAGTAGCATTTTCTCCTTTTCCAACAATGTTGTCAAAGCTTAATCTTCCACAGGGTGGTTAAAACTTGTGATTGTTCAGTACAGCGTTAAAGTGTAAAATAAACCCTTGCTCTGCAAACTGAAGCTTCCCTCCTTCCTACATCACCAATAATTCGTAAAATCCCTATAGGTTAACCCTTATCCTGCTAAATAACTAAAATGAAATTTTCAATTCGATAGAAAAAACTTGAATATTGCTATTTCAAAATTATGTTTTCAGGAATAATATCTCCTTCTCGGACAGTGCAGATCAAAGATTTGTTCTGTGCAGTCTGAACTTGATCTACACTGTCCGCAAAAGGTCAATGAGTCACGCTAAGCAGGCTAGGGGTTAATTCTCACAAACAATTTGACATTGCTTAACCCTGTACAAGTGATCACAATTGTTTTAACAACCCTGGGAAAGAAGGCTTTTGAAACATTGTGGGAAAAGGAGAAAATGCTGGTAATCTGCATTTCCACCTTTTTCCATGTTTTCTCTGGTATCAGAAAACTTAAAGCTCATTTATAACAATTTCAATACATGTATTGTCAACTGCAGCCTGTTTTCCATTTAGCAGAGTCAGAATTTTTCATTTGGTAAAGCATTTAAACATTTTTCCTAACAATTCATGTTTTAACAACCCTGGGCAAGAAGAGAGAAAAGGAGAAAATATTTGTAATAAGCAATTTCTCCTTTTCCCACGTTTTTTCCTGGATCAGCAAACTTCAGCTGATTTGTTCTAATCTGAAATATGTCCTCTGCTGATGCTTCAAACTTGAAAGAGTCGAAATTTGGTCCTTTGGGAAAGCGTTAAGTAGGCCATCAAGTGTTTGTTTAACACAGTGACTTGATTTCTAAAAATCCCCCTGGGAATGAAATTGAACTACAAATTAAATATTTACAGAAAATAGGTCTGTAAATATCTATAAATATCAGAGGTCTCACACAAGCACTGTGAAATCTCCATGATTCCAATACCAGGGGGACTTAAAACAAATTTCATACATTAAGGGTTCTCGTTGGGCTTCGCATTTGGTGCCATCTGCGATAGAATTTTAAATGTGGCGCAAAAAAACGCCGATTGGCGAAAATGACTGGCGCCAATATTTCTCATATTGGGATGCCATACATTTTGATACTGGTCCCCTTCACCACAATGCGTGGATGCAAGACTGACAATCCATCGATAAAGTTGAAATAAATCGGCAGGAATAAACTAGGACATTGACATAATCCAAATTACTTTACAAATCGATGTCATTTACACCTGTCTATTCGAAAATACATACGCTTTCGATAATATAAACTTCCGTCCAGACAAAACTTATTACTTAACTTGGGGAAAACTATAAGAAAATGAAAGTATCAAAGATCAGTCTCCCATATAAATCATAAATGTTACTAAATGTCAAAATGAATCATGATCGCATGTAAAATCGATAGATTCTGTATGGATATACTGTTGGTTTCTGAAATGCCGACCGCATCGGCACTGACTAAAATCCGGACGGTTATGTTATCGTTGTCCTAGAAATTTTCTATGTCGTCTTTCCTGCATTAATAGCCCACCTTTTGGAAACCTTGTTTGGTTTTTAACTGCCGTATGTTTCAAAATTTAAATAGTCCCCTCATGAAAAAATTGTTACAGATTTAGAAATTTCTCAAAATGAGCAGTTTCTACTTTTGTAACAATTTTTTCACATATTGACATTGTTGTTTGGTTTGTACCATTTAAACTTCTATTTGTTTCAAAAAAGTCTCTCTTTAAAAGTTTGTTACAATAGGAGAAATGGCTATCAATGACCTAGTTCTGCTTTTGTCACAGTGGTTTTACAAACATTAATGACAGATCTACTTAAACTTCATACATAATGATTTTTCATTGTTAACAAAACTAATTTTTGAAATATATTCACCAACAAACATAGATATGAGTAATTTAACCTGATAGAAACAAATGTTTTGTTGTTTATATTATTGCTCATGATACAACCATGCAATGATTATTTATTGACCAATTCTTGATTATGCCCCCTGTACTTTCATTTTAAAACTGGCACAAACTGGCTCCAATTATTTCATTCTGGTGCAAACTTTTCTCATTTGGCATAAGTGATGGCGCAAGAAAACAAGAGGGCCATGATGGCCCTAAAGTCGCTCACCTGAGTCTTTTGACCAAACATGACCCATTTTCAATCTCTTTTGAGATATCATGACAAACAATCTACTAAGCTTTCATAATTATTGGACTGCAAATTTGGCCCCTAGCATATACACAATCTTTTTCTAGAATTTCTCTCAGTGACCTACTTTTTAGCCAACCATAGCCAATTTTCCCATTGTAGATATTATCAAAACAAAGATCCTGACCACCTTTCATATGTATTGGACAGAAAATGTGGCCTATAGAGCATAAACAGGTTTTTTCTAAGATTTGAACTACTGATCTAGTTTCTGACCCAACATGACCAATTTTTTAAGTCATCTGAGATGTCACCAAGAACAACATTCTGACCAACTTTCAAGAAATTTGGACTGAAAGTGTGACCTCTAGAACGTACAGAAGGTTTTTTTTTTTAAGATTTGACCCAGTGACCTAGTTTTTTGCCTGACATGACCCATTTTCAAACTTGTCCAAGGTATCATCAAGACAAACATTCTGACCAAATTTCAAGAGTTTTGGACCAAAAATGTGGCCTCTAGAGTGTACACAAGGTTTTTCTAAGATATGGCCTCATGACCTACTTTTTGATCAGACATGACCTATTTTAGAACTCATCCGAGATATCATAAAGACAAACGTTCTGACCAACTTTCAAGAGTATTGGACTGAAAATGTGGCCTCTAGAGTATGCACAAGGTTTTTCTAAGATTTGACCTACTGACCCAGTTTTTGGCCCAGCATGATCAATTTTCGAACTCGTCCGAGATATCATTAAGACAAACATTCTGACCAAGTTTCATGAGTATCTGACAGAAAATGTGGCCTTTAGAGCTTACACAAGGTTTTTCTAAGATTTGACCTAGTGACCCAGTTTTTGACCCGACATGACCCATTTTCGAACTCGACCGAGATATCATCAAGACAAACATTCTGACCAACTTTCAAAAGTTTTGGGCTGAAAATGTGGCCTCTAGAGTGTACACAAGGTTTTTCTAAGATATGATCTAGTGACCTAGTTTTTGCCTGACATGACCCATTTTCAAACTTGTCCAAGATATCATCAAGACAAACATTCTGACCAAGTTCCATGAGTATCTGACTGAAAATGTGGCCTCTAGAGCGTATACAAGGTTTTACTAAGATTTGCCCTAGTACCCTAGTTTTTTACCCAACATGACCCATTTTTTAACTTGTTCAAGCTATCATCAAGACAAACATTCTGACCAAGTTTCATGAGTATCTGACTGAAAATGTGGCATCTAGAGCGTACACAAGGTTTTTCTAAGATTTGACCTAGTGACCTAGTTTTTGACCCGACATGACCCATTCTCGAACTCGACCGAGATATAATCAAGACAAACATTCTGACCAACTTTCAAGAGTTTTGGGCTGAAAATGTGGCCTCAAGAGCGTACACAAGGTTTTTCTAAGATATGACCTAGTAACCTAGATTTTTGCCCGACATGACCCATTTTCAAACTCATCTGAGATATCATCAAGACAAACATTCTGACCAACATTCAAGAGTTTTGGGCTGAAAATGTGGCTTCTAGAGCATACACAAGGTTTTTCTAAGATTTGACTTACTCACCTAGTTTTTGACCCGACATGACCTATTTTCAAACTAATCCGAGATATCAACAAGACAATCATTCTGACCAACTTTCAAGGGTTTTGGGCTGAAAATGTGGCCTCTACAGCATACAGATTTGACCTAGTGACCTAGTTTTTGACCCAACATGACCCATTTTCGAACTCATCTGAAATATCATCGAGGTAAACATTCTGACCAATGTTCATGAGCATCGGACTGAAAATGTGGCCTCTAGAACGTACACAAGGTTTTTCTAAGATTTGACCTAGTGACCTAGTTTTTGACCCGGCATGACTGTTTTCTAACTTATCAGAGAAATCATCAAGACAAACATTCTGACCAAGTTTCATGATTATCTGACTAAAAATGTGGCCTCTAGAGCGTACACAAGGTTTTTCTAAGATTTGACCTAGTGACCTAGTTTTTGACCCGACATGACCCATTCTCGAACTCGACCGAGATATAATCAAGACAAACATTCTGACCAACTTTCAAGAGTTTTGGGCTGAAAATGTGGCCTCAAGAGCGTACACAAGGTTTTTCTAAGATATGACCTAGTAACCTAGATTTTTGCCCGACATGACCCATTTTCAAACTCATCTGAGATATCATCAAGACAAACATTCTGACCAACATTCAAGAGTTTTGGGCTGAAAATGTGGCTTCTAGAGCATACACAAGGTTTTTCTAAGATTTGACTTACTCACCTAGTTTTTGACCCGACATGACCTATTTTCAAACTAATCCGAGATATCAACAAGACAATCATTCTGACCAACTTTCAAGGGTTTTGGGCTGAAAATGTGGCCTCTACAGCATACAGATTTGACCTAGTGACCTAGTTTTTGACCCAACATGACCCATTTTCGAACTCATCTGAAATATCATCGAGGTAAACATTCTGACCAATGTTCATGAGCATCGGACTGAAAATGTGGCCTCTAGAACGTACACAAGGTTTTTCTAAGATTTGACCTAGTGACCTAGTTTTTGACCCGGCATGACTGTTTTCTAACTTATCAGAGAAATCATCAAGACAAACATTCTGACCAAGTTTCATGATTATCTGACTAAAAATGTGGCCTCTAGAGCGTACACAAGGTTTTTCTAAGATTTGACCTAGTGACCTAGTTTTTGACCCGACATGACCCATTCTCGAACTCAACTGAGATATAATCAAGACAA
The DNA here is from genome assembly GCA_946811185.2 of Hippopus hippopus. Taxonomy (NCBI): domain Eukaryota; kingdom Metazoa; phylum Mollusca; class Bivalvia; order Cardiida; family Cardiidae; genus Hippopus; species Hippopus hippopus. The sequence goes on from OX328099.1 coordinate 24,437,234, forward strand.
ACATTCTGACCAACTTTCAAGAGTTTTGGGCTGAAAATGTGGCCTCAAGAGCGTACACAAGGTTTTTCTAAGATATGACCTAGTAACCTAGATTTTTGCCCGACATGACCCATTTTCAAACTCATCTGAGATATCATCAAGACAATCATTCTGACCACCTTTCAAGAGTTTTGGGCTGAAAATGTGGCCTCTAGAGCAGATTTGACCTAGTGACCTAGTTTTTGACCCGACATGACCCATTTTCGAATTCGTCCGAAATATCATCGAGGTAAACATTCTGACCAAGTTTCATGAGTATCGGACTGAAAATGTGGCCTCTAGAGCGTACACAAGGTTTTTATAAGATTTGACCTAGTGACCTAGTTTTTGACCCAACATGACCCATTTTCTAATTTATCAGAGATATCATCAAGACAAACATTCTGACCAAGTTTCATGAGTATCTGACTGAAAATGTGGCATCTAGAGCGTACACAAGGTTTTTCTAAGATTTGACCTAGTGACCCAGTTTTTGACCCGACATGACCCATTCTCGAACTCAACCGAGATATCATCAAGACAAACATTCTGACCAACTTTCAAGAGTTTTGGGCTGAAAATGTGGCCTAAAGAGAGTACACAAGGTTTTTCTAAGATATGACCTAGTAACCTAGATTTTTGCCCGACATGACCCATTTTCAAACTCATCTGAGATATCATCAAGACAAACATTCTGACCAACGTTCAAGAGTTTTGGGCTGAAAATGTGGCTTCTAGAGCATACACAAGGTTTTTCTAAGATTTGACCTACTGACCTAGTTTTTGACCCGACATGACCCATTTTCAAACTCATCTGAGATATCATCAAGACAATCATTCTGACCAACTTTCAAGAGTTTTGGGCTGAAAATGTGGCCTCTAGAGCATACAGATTTGACCTAGTTTTTGACCCGACATGACCCATTTTCGAACTCGTCCGAAATATCATCGAGGTAAACATTCTGACCAAGTTTCATGAGTATCGGACTGAAAATTTGGCCTCTAGAGCGTACACAAGCTTTTTCTAAGATTTGACCTAGTGGCCTAGTTTTTGACCCAACATGACCCATTCTCGAACTCGACCGAGATATAATCAAGACAAACATTCTGACCAACTTTCAAGAGTTTTGGACTGAAAATGTGGCCTCAAGAGCGTACACAAGGTTTTTCTAAGATATGACCTAGTAACCTAGATTTTTGCCCGACATGACCCATTTTCAAACTCATCTGAGATATCATCAAGACAATCATTCTGACCAACTTTCAAGAGTTTTGGGCTGAAAATGTGGCCTCTAGAGCATACAGATTTGACCTAGTTTTTGACCCAACATGGCCCATTTTCAAATTCATCTGCGATATCATCAAGACAATCATTCTGACCAACTTTCAAGAGTGTTGAGCTGAAAATGTGGCCTCTAGAGCATACAGATTTGACCTAATGACCTAGTTTTTGACCCGACATGACCCATTTTCGAACTCGTCCGAAATATCATCGAGGTAAACATTCTGACCAATTTTTATGAGTATGTGACTGAAAATATGGCCTCTAGAGCGTACACAAGGTTTTTCTAAGATTTGACCTAGTGACCTAGTTTTTGACCCAACAGGACCCATTTTCAAACTCGTCCAAGATATCATCGAGGCAAACATTCTGACCAACTTTCAGGAGTATCGGACTGAAAAGGTGGCCTCTAGGGTGTACACAATGTTTTTCTAAGATTTGACCTACTGACGTAGTTTTTGACCCGACATAACCCATTTCCAAACTCGTCCGAGATATCATCTAGACAAACATTCTGACTTAAGTTTCATGAGTATCTGACTAAAAATGTAGCCTCTAGAGCGTACACAATGTTTTTCTAAGATTTGACCTACTGACCTAGTTTTTGACCCGACAGGACCCATTTTCAAACTCGTACGAGATATTATCGAGACAAACATTCTGACCAAGTTTCATGACTATCGGACTGAAAATGTGGCCTCTAGAGCATACACAAAGTTTTTCTAAGATTTAACCTAGTGACCTAGTTTTTGACCCAACATGACCCATTTTCAACTCTTCCAAGATATCATCGAGGCAAACATTCTGACCAAGTTTCATGAAAATCAGACTGAAAATGTGGCCTCTAGAGCGTACACAAGGTTTTTCTAAGATTTGACCTAGTGACCTAGTTTTTGACCCGACATGACCCATTCTCGAACTCATCCGAGATATCATTGAGACAAACATTCTGACCAAGTTTCATGAGTATCGGATTGAAAATGTGGCCTCTAGAGCGTACACAAGGTAAAAGTTGACGACAGACGACGAACAACGGACACAGCATGATCACAAAAGCTCACCATGAGCACTTCGTGCTCAGGTGAGCTAAAAAAAAAAAGGATTAAAGAACATAAATTGCTACCAACTGGCTTCTTTCTGACACAGTCACATATTTGAAGCTCTGTTTAGTAATAAATAAGTAGGTATGGAATAACTATAGGAAGGTCAATTTGTCTCCACGCTTTAAACATGTACGGTGTGTGTATTCTAGACGCTTTCCGAAAAAGTATAGCAGATGAACAGAAAAAGAACTAGAGGCCCTTGAGGGCCTGAAGTCGCTCTACTGGCAGTGATTTTGCTTTTATGCTAGCATACATTATGAATTCATGATGCAAAAAGAAAAAAAGACAAAAAACACAAAAATATGTTCTTGCAACTGGGCTTGAACCCACTAAGACAGCATAAGTAGGCATGGTGAATTGAACAAACAGTGAAAAAAAAATGAAGTGCAATTTCTCAAAACTAAATGTTTGGAATCAAGCCAAATTTGATACGGTTTCAGTATGCCTTGTATTAAACAATCCTAGCAAATTTCAAATGTGGACTTTGTTGAGTATATGATACTATGTCATCAAATGGCTGCTTTTCCTGAACAGTTTCCTAGATTTTCTTCACTTTTAATAGAGTTCAATCCCTTGATGAACCAAACAATCTTTGCAAGTTTTAAAAGAATTGGATCAACACTGTGAACTTTATTGCCTAACAAAAAGTGAAAATTTTCAACATTGAATGGCTACTTTTCCCATACTGATTGTCAGATTTTTTTTCCAAAATCAATAGGGTTCAAGCTGTTTATGATACAAAGCAACTGTGCAAGTTTCATAAAAATCTGACCACAAATGCTGACTTCATAGCATAAACAAGAGATGGAAATTTTCAACTTTAAATGACTACTTTTCCCATACTGATAGTCAGACTTTTTTCAAAATCAATAGGGTTCAAGCTGTTGATGAGACAAAGCAACTGTGAAAGTTTCATAAAAATCCGACCACAAATGCTGACTTCATCGCGTAAACAAGAAATGGAAAGTTTTCAACTTGAAATGATTACTTTTCCCATACTGTTTGTTGAATTTTGTTCAAAATCAATAGGGTTGAAGTTATTGATGAGATAAACAAACTGTGCAAGTTTCACAAAAATCTGATTTTGCAGACTTTATCATGTAAACAAGAAATGGAAATTTTTTTCTTGAAATGGCTACTTTTCCCATATTGTTTTTTGGATTTTTTTCAAAATCAATAGGATTGAAGCTATTGATAAGATAAACAAACTGTACAAGTTTCATGAAAATCCGACCACAAATGCCGACGCCATCGCATAAACAAGAAATGGAAGTTTTCAACTTGAAATGGCTTCTTTTCCCATACTTTTAGTTGGATTTTTTTCAAAATCAATAGGGTTGAAGTTATTGATGAGATAAACAAACTGTGTAAGTTTCACAAAAATCTGATTATAAATGCAGACTTTATCATGTAAACAAGAAACAGAAATTTTCAACTTGAAATGGCTACTTTTCCCATATTGTTTGTTGAATTTTTTTCAAAATCATTAGCATTGAAGCTATTGATAAGATTAACAAACTGTGCAAGTTTCATGGAAATCTGATCAGAAATGCAGACTTTATTGCGTAAACAAGAAATGGAAATTTTCAACTTGAAATGGCTACTTTTCCCATATTGTTTGTTGGAATTTTTTCAAAATCAATAGGGTTCAAGCTACTGATGAGATAAACAAACTGTGCAAGTTTCACAAAAATCTGATTATAAATGCAGACTTTTTCGCGTAAACAAGAAATGGAAATTTTCAACTTGAAATGGCTACTTTTCCCATATTGTTTGTTGGATTTTGTTCAAAATCAATAGGGTTCAAGCTATTGATGAGATAAACAAACTGTACAAGTTTCACGAAAATCTGACAACAAATGCAGACTTTATCGCGTAAACAAGAAATGGAAATTTTGAACTTCAAATGGCTACTTTTCCTATACTGTCTGTTGGATTTTGTTCAAAATCAATAGGGTTCAAGCTATTGATAAGATAAACAAGAGGGCCATGATGGCCCTGTATCGCTCCACTAGCTATTAAGTAAAAACACTACAAGCCAAACATTACAATATTCAGCAAATTGATTTCAAACACGAGGACATGCAAACATTTTTCTATCTAATCCTACGAGAAAGTTGTGATCCATGGGCAAAGCCAATTTTGATCGCAAAGCTATAATTATTTGAATCCTGGTGGAGGTCCACAATATAAAGCTCCATACCAAATAATTCAGTTCTTGAATGTTATAAACAAGAAGATTTTCAAATTTTTCTCAATGAAAAGCCCTGTAAAACATGAAACCCATGAGACAGGGCTAAATCTAATAGCCTTAGTCTTTATAATGGTTAGTAACATGATGACTTAAGATAGTTTTCATTACAAAAGCCCATGTAAAACTGGTGACCTTGTGTTCCGTGGTGTGGGGACAAACTTGGGTCAAGGACTATAATTTGGGCCCTCCTTGTAGAGGCCCACTAGATACAGCTACATGCCAAATTTGGTAGCCCTAGGCCTTACAGTTTCAGAGAAGAAGATTTTTGAAAATTTTCTATATTTTTCAGTTTTGTTGCCATGGCAACCAGAGTTTTTGAAGGAATAAAATTCTGTCATGGGATTCTGAAGAAGACCATGGCAGGATCATTTCTTTGTAGTTTCATCAAAATTGGATAAGTAGTTTCAGAGATGTTTGAAATAAAAGTTAATGCACGCACGGACAGATGGACGGACGGACCTTCAGTGCCAGTAAAAAACAAGTATATACATCAATCTCAGTTTGAAATATATCTTTTTAACCTATTACCAGACAATCCCTACTTTTGATGACCCTGAGAAAGAAGGCTTTAGAAAAGCATTTTCTCCTTTTCTTACAATGTTTTCTACTGTTCACAAAACAAATTTCAAATTTTCAATCACTTTTATTTTGTCGTCTGCAAGTGCTTTCGATTTAGACAAGCCTAAAATATTATCGTTTGGTAATGAGTTACATGTGTGCTAACAATTGTCATAATAAATCACTAAGATTTTTTTTCAAACTTATTTTATTAATACTTTTTCTAAGCTAGTCATCATCAAACAGTAGACATGGTGTATTAATATGAACACTTTATAGTTTGTAAACACAGTCAGATATGTGGAGGATAATTTTTTGTTTTGGTGTATGATTGAAAATTCTTTTATTGAGTTGAAACAAATGCTAAAAGCTCCCCTTGAGCACGTTGTGCTCAAATGAGCTAAAAAGTTAACATACGGATGGACGCACAACGGACAACGGGCCATAACATAAGCCTGCTGGCCTTCGGCCAGTGGAGCTAAAAAACTTGTCTAGCACCAATCATGTATCACTGCAGCTTGATAATCAAGGGAGGTAAATAGTAACGAACTTTATCTTTCATAAAAAGAGTTATTTCCCTTGATTAGTGTTTAAATTGAAGTGACAATATTTTGAAGCCCATGTTAAACTTGCGATCCCTGGAATGAAGGCAATTTTGACCCCAGACCTACAATATGAAACTAGAATGTGTGGTTATAAACAAAAAGATTTTTTAATCTTGCCCAATAAAAAGTCATGTAAAACAAGTTTGCTGAATAAAAGGCCCTGTAAAATATGTGATCCATGACACAGGTTTATCAAGTTTTCACTATAAAAGCCAATGTAAAACTTGTGACCCCTGGTGTGAAGTCAAACTTGACCCCCAAAGTTAAAATTTGGGCCCTCTTGGTAGAGGCCCATTATATAAAGTTACATGCAAAATTTGGTAGCCCTAGGCCTAAATATGGCTATGTACAAGTAGATTATTAAAGTTTCCTTATATAAGACCATGTAGAACTTGTGACCCCCTGGGGTGGGGCTACATTTGACCCCCTGGGCTATAATTTGGGCACCCTTGATAAAGACCCCCTAGATAAAGCTAAATGCAAAATTTGATAGCCCTAGCCCTTATAGCTAGATGCGAAAGATTTTCCTATATAAGCCCGCCCATGTAAAACATGTTACCCCCCGGAGCGAAGTCAAATTTGACCCTCGGCTATAATTTGGACACCCTTGGTACAGGTCCACTAGATAAAGCTACATGCCAAATTTGGTCGCCCTAGGCCCTATGGCTAAGTCAAAGAAGAATTTTAAAGTTCTCCCTATATAAGCCCATGTAAAACTTGTTATATAAGCCCATGTAAAACTTGTTACCCCCGGGCAGGGCCTAATTTGATCCCAGGGCTATAATTTGAACAATCTTGGCAGAGGTCCACTAGATAAAGCTACACGCAAAATTTGGTAGCTCTAGGCCCTATGGCTAGGTAGAAGAGGAATTTTAAAGTTCTCCCTAAATAAGCCCATGTATAACTTGTAACCCCCGGGGCAGGGCCAATTTTGACCCCAGGGCTATAAATTGAAGAAACTTGGTAGAGGTCCACTAGATAAAGCTACATGCCAAATTTGGTAGCCCTTGGCCTTACGGTTTCAGACAAGAAGATTTTCAAAGATTTTCAAAATTTTTCAGTTTTGTTGCCATGGCAACCAGAGTTTTTGAAGGAATTAAATTCTTTCAAGAAATTCTGAAGAGGACCATGGCAGGATCATTTCTGTGAAGTTTCATCAAAATTGGATGGGTAGTTTCAGAGAAGAAGACGTTTTAAAAAAAAGTTAACACACGGACGGACGGACAGACGCACGGACGGACGCACGGACGCACGACGGACAACAGGCCATGACATAAGCCCGCTGGCCTTCGGCCAGTGGAGCTAACAAACTGTGCAAGTTTCATGAAAATCCGACAACAAATGCAGACTTTATCGTGTAAACAAGAAAAAGACTAACAGACGGACGGACGGACGACGGAAACCATACCATGACATAAGCTCTGCTGGCTTTCAGCCAGTAGAGCTAAAAACAGAAAGGACTTGCAGACTGTTTTGCTGTCCCTTCCACAAGTAAACACCTCGAAACACGTGAAAAAAGAACAAGAGGGCCATGATGGCCCTGTATCGCTCCACTGGCTATTAAGTAAAAACACTACAAGCCAAATATTACAATATTCAGCAAATTGATTTCAAACACGAGGACATGCAAACATTTTTCTATCTAATCCTACGAGAAAGTTGTGATCCATGGGCAAAGCCAATTTTGATCGCAAAGCTATAATTATTTGAATCCTGGTGGAGGTCCACAATATAAAGCTCCATACCAAATAATTCAGTTCTTGAATGTTATAAACAAGAAGATTTTCAAATTTTTCTCAATGAAAAGCCCTGTAAAACATGAAACCCATGAGACAGGGCTAAATCTAATAGCCTTAGTCTTTATAATGGTTAGTAACATGATGACTTAAGATAGTTTTCATTACAAAAGCCCATGTAAAACTGGTGACCTTGTGTTCCGTGGTGTGGGGACAAACTTGGGTCAAGGACTATAATTTGGGCCCTCCTTGTAGAGGCCCACTAGATAAAGCTACATGCAAAATTTGGTAGACCCCATGGCTATTATTTGAAGGAACTTGGTAGAGGCCCACTAGATACAGCTACATGCCAAATTTGGTAGCCCTAGGCCTTACAGTTTCAGAGAAGAAGATTTTTGAAAATTTTCTATATTTTTCAGTTTTGTTGCCATGGCAGCCAGAGTTTTTGAAGGAATAAAATTCTGTCATGGGATTCTGAAGAAGACCATGGCAGGATCATTTCTTTGAAGTTTCATCAAAATTGGATAAGTAATTTCAGAGATGTTTGAAATAAAAGTTAATGCACGCACGGACAGATGGACGGACGGACCTTCAGTGCCAGTAAAAAACAAGTATATACATCAATCTCAGTTTGAAATATATCTTTTTAACCTATTACCAGACAATCCCTACTTTTGATGACCCTGAGAAAGAAGGCTTTAGAAAAGCATTTTCTCCTTTTCTTACAATGTTTTCTACTGTTCACAAAACAAATTTCAAATTTTCAATCACTTTTATTTTGTCGTCTGCAAGTGCTTTCGATTTAGACAAGCCTAAAATATTATCGTTTGGTAATGAGTTACATGTGTGCTAACAATTGTCATAATAAATCACTAAGATTTTTTTTCAAACTTATTTTATTAATACTTTTTCTAAGCTAGTCATCATCAAACAGTAGACATGGTGTATTAATATGAACACTTCATAGTTTGTAAACACAGTCAGATATGTGGAGGATAATTTTTTGTTTTGGTGTATGATTGAAAATTCTTTTATTGAGTTGAAACAAATGCTAAAAGCTCCCCTTGAGCACGTTGTGCTCAAATGAGCTAAAAAGTTAACATACGGATGGACGCACAACGGACAACGGGCCATAACATAAGCCTGCTGGCCTTCGGCCAGTGGAGCTAAAAAACTTGTCTAGCACCAATCATGTATCACTGCAGCTTGATAATCAAGGGAGGTAAATAGTAACGAACTTTATCTTTCATAAAAAGAGTTATTTCCCTTGATTAGTGTTTAAATTGAAGTGACAATATTTTGAAGCCCATGTTAAACTTGCGATCCCTGGAATGAAGGCAATTTTGACCCCAGACCTACAATATGAAACTAGAATGTGTGGTTATAAACAAAAAGATTTTTTAATCTTGCCCAATAAAAAGTCATGTAAAACAAGTTTGCTGAATAAAAGGCCCTGTAAAATATGTGATCCATGACACAGGTTTATCAAGTTTTCACTATAAAAGCCAATGTAAAACTTGTGACCCCTGGTGTGAAGTCAAACTTGACCCCCAAAGTTAAAATTTGGGCCCTCTTGGTAGAGGCCCATTATATAAAGTTACATGCAAAATTTGGTAGCCCTAGGCCTAAATATGGCTATGTACAAGTAGATTATTAAGGTTTCCTTATATAAGACCATGTAGAACTTGTGACCCCCTGGGGTGGGGCTACATTTGACCCCCTGGGCTATAATTTGGGCACCCTTGATAGAGACCCCCTAGATAAAGCTAAATGCAAAATTTGATAGCCCTAGCCCTTATAGCTAGATGCGAAAGATTTTCCTATATAAGCCCGCCCATGTAAAACATGTTACCCCACGGAGCGAAGTCAAATTTGACCCTCGGCTATAATTTGGACACCCTTGGTACAAGTCCACTAGATAAAGCTACATGCCAAATTTGGTCGCCCTAGGCCCCATGGCTAAGTCAAAGAAGAATTTTAAAGTTCTCCCTATATAAGCCCATGTAAAACTTGTTATATAAGCCCATGTAAAACTTGTTACCCCCGGGCAGGGCCTAATTTGACCCCAGGGCTATAATTTGAACAATCTTGGCAGAGGTCCACTAGATAAAGCTACATGCCAAATTTGGTAGCTCTAGGCCCTATGGCTAGGTAGAAGAGGAATTTTAAAGTTCTCCCTAAATAAGCCCATGTATAACTTGTAACCCCCGGGGCGGGGCCAATTTTGACCCCAGGGCTATAAATTGAAGAAACTTGGTAGAGGTCCACTAGATAAAGCTACATGCCAAATTTGGTAGCCCTTGGCCTTACGGTTTCAGACAAGAAGATTTTCAAAGATTTTCAAAATTTTTCAGTTTTGTTGCCATGGCAACCAGATTTTTTGAAGGAATTAAATTCTTTCAAGAAATTCTGAAGAGGACCATGGCAGGATCATTTCTGTGAAGTTTCATCAAAATTGGATGGGTAGTTTCAGAGAAGAAGATGTTTTAAAAAAAAGTTAACGCACGCACGGACGGACGGACGGACGGACGCACGACGGACAACAGGCCATGACATAAGCCCGCTGGCCTTCGGCCAGTGGAGCTAAAAATCAACAAATGTAATGAATATCCCAGTCTTGTCAGACTAAGTTGCGGTTTCAAGTTGGGGGAGTAACAGGGAAAAGTCCAAAAACGTAAATTTAAGTAGCTTTAAAAAGGCATTTAAAAAAGTCACCCTCAAATTTTTTTGTTTGACCCCAAAAAATTAGGAATAGCGGTCGCAAATGACCCTAAAAAATTTGAAGCTGGCAGAAACATTGCTAAATAAAAGTTAAGCATGGATACAGATAGTCAGACACATAATGAACACAGAGCCAAGACAGAAGCTTGCTGGCCTTTGGCCAGTGGAGCTAAAAACTTTAACCCTTCCCCCTCTCTTTTGGCCTGTGACACTGACAGGGATAAGTTGCGAAACTTGTAAGGTATGTTATTCACCACAATTTCTTGATAAAATGATTGATTGATTGATTGAATGGTGTTTTACGCTGCTTTTAACATTATTTCAGTTATATCACGGCGACAGCTCACATATTCATGTATTTCCTGGGTTTTACCATGCTAGAGCTCTGAGGTGTCTTGCCCAGGACACTCCCACGAAAAACCCAGTGGATCTAGTGCAGCTTGAACATGGGGCCTCCAGGTTGTGAGTCCCACACTTCACCACTGAGCCACGCAGGACCCCTCTTGATAGAATGAAAATTGAAACTGTCAAATAAGTTCTGAATCAATTGATCCTGTTTTAACAATCCTGAGAATGAAGACTTTTGAAAACATTTTGGGAAAAGAAGACAATTCTTGTAATCCTTCCACCAATGCCAAATCTTAGCCTCTAAGGCCCATATGGTTTCGGACAAGAAGATTTTTAAAAGACTTTCAATATTTTTCAGTTTCGACGGAAATCAAGGAAGAAATTCTAAAGAAGGTCATGGCAGGATCATTTATGTGAAGTATGGTCAAATTGGATGGGTAGTTTCACAGAAAAAGATGTTCTAGATAAAAGTTAACCCATGGATGTATGGACAAACTGTTGGACACACAACAGACAAAGGGCCATGACAGATTTGCTTGCTTGCCTTCAGCCAGTGGAGCTAAAAACTTAGACCCTCTCCCCTCTCTTTTGGCCGGTGACACTGACAGGTATAAGTTGCTAAACTTGTAAGGTATGTTATTCACCACAATTTTTTGATAGAATGAATACTGGAATTGTCAAATTGGTTCTGAATCATTCCATCCTGTGTTTTAACAACCCTGAGAAAGAAGGCTTTTGAAAACATTTTGGGAAAGGAAGAAAATTCTTGTAACCTTTCAACCAATCCAGAACACAAATACCATCATTTTATCTATATCTAATCTGTTGTCTGCTGAAGCTTTCAATAAGGATGTGTATGTAATATGCTATCTAGTAAAGCACTGTGAGAATAAAAGTTCAATTCCACTTGAGGACAAGGGATAGAGGTTTTGAATTGCTATTGAATGCTGTTCATTCATTCTATTTATATAGAAAGTTTGAGTTTCCTGTTAATACTTCTATAACCATATGGTACATTCAAAGGAAAGGAGAGGAGGTGTCAAGGAAACACGAAGGTGACACAGACTTATTATAGTTCTGATCAATAGAAATCAATTATCACAGTCTATTTTTGGTGACGTATTTCTAAAATTAGTCACAAAAATAATTAATCACCTTAAAAACCCTTGTCCTGACTATTTACATTGAGAACCTTCCATCCAATAAAATCTCTTTCAAGAATTTGCTTCATAAAAAGAAATTTTGACTACATTTTACTACAAATTTTTATCAAATAATCCTGTGTTTAAGCAAACCTAAGAAATCTGCTTTTTAAAAATTGTTGGAAAAGGAGAAAATGTTGGTAACTAACATTTTCTCCTTTTCCCACAATGTTTTTTACCCTTTTAAAAGCCAAATCCAATAATTTGAGCCAATTCTTATTTGTTGTCTGCAAATTCTCCCAATTAGAACATCTCAATCTTAGTCAATGAGTAAAGAGGCATACAGAAAAATTATTCATCCTGAAACAAATTTGCCAAATGTTCTGAATCCTTGATTTGGGTACATCAACATAAATCATTAAAGGCCCAGTGGAGGCCAAAATATCAAAACAGGTGTCATTAAACATTTAAATTAAAATCATACCATTTAAAAGTATGGAAAATATTGTGGAGAGGACAGTCTGTTATCGTGTGGTCGGGCCATGTGTTAGTTGCTGGCAGAAAAAAGAATTTTAAAATCAGGCAAAAAGTAAACAAAAGACACAGCTACCTGGCAGGTTTTAACCTAGTTTTGAAATTAATTTCTCTGTCAGCGACTAACACTTGGACCAACTGTACAATGACAGATTGTCATCTTCACAATAGTTTCCATACTTTTAAATAGTACGATATAAATTTAAATGCATTTAAACACCCGCTTTGTTTACTTTTGGGCTTTATTGTTACTTTAAGAGAGTGTTGTAGGGATAGAGTGTCAGTGCCTATTACATCAGAGGTTCAAGACTGAAATCCTGTGGTGAGTAGTGTCAACCTTTGGAACTATCAATATGAAGGATTCGTTAAAGCTTCCATGAAAAAATCATCAAAAGTTTTAAGTTTTGTCCTGGTGACCTACATGTACTTCTTTACGTGTAGTGACATTATTTCATACTAGTCTGAGATATCAACAAGCCAAACTTTCTGATCCAGTTTCATGTGTATTGGACTGAAAATGTAGAGTGCACACAAGGTTTTTCAAAGATTTAGCCCAGTGACCTACATCTTAATTGATGTGACCCAATTTCGAACTTGTCTGAGATATCATCAAGACAAAATTTAATATTCTGACCTAGTTTTCTTAGTATCCGGCTGAAAATGTGGCCTCTAGTGTGCACACAAGGTTTTCTAAGATTTGGCCCATTTACCTACTTTTTTACCAAATGTGATCCAATTTCAAACTTATCAGAGATAATTAAGACAGATATTCTGACCAAGTTTCATGAATATCTGACTGATATTATGGCCTTTAGAGAAACTGTGAACATTTTTCACGAGTAATATGTTTAAAATGTGACCTCTAAGAGTGCACACAAGATTTTCCTAAGATTTGGCTCAATGACCTAGTTTTTGACCCAAAGTGACCCGGTTTTGAACTTGTCCAAGATATCATCAAGACAGAGACTCCTGAGTATCTAGCTTAAAATGAGGCCTCTAAAAAGCACACAATGTTATTCTAGCTTTTCAAAGATTGGACCCAGTGACCTACTTTTTGACCTGACGGACCCAATTTCAACCTTATCCAAAATATCATCAAGACAAACATTTTGATTCGTGAGTATTGGGCTTAAAATGTGGTCTCTAGAGAGCACACAATGTTTTCATAAGATTTGGCCCAGTGACCTACTTTTTGACCTGAGGTGATCTTATTTGGACATGTCAGAGACTTTATCCAGACAAAGATTCTGAGAAGTTTCATGATTACCAGACTTAAAATGTAGCCTCCAGAGAGCATATAAGGTAATTGTGGATGACTGCATGACACAGAACTGATGATGGACACAGCACTATCACAAAAGCTCACCTTGAGCACTTCGTGCTCAGGTGACCTAACAAGAGGACCACGATGGCCCCGTGTTGCTCCACTGGCTAATAAGTAAAAACCCTACATTCCAAACATTACAATACTTGGTCAATTGGTTTTGAACATGAGACCCCTAAGACAGGACTAAAATTGGTGGCCCTAATTCTAATGGTTAGTAACAAGAAGATTTCTAAAGTTTTCACTATATAAGCCCATGTAAAACTTCTGACCCCTGGGGTGGGATAAAATTTGACCCTAGGGCTACAATTTGTGCACTCTTGGTAAAGGCCCACTAGATAACGCTACATGCAAACTTTGGTAGCCCTAGGCTTTATGACTAAGTACAGGGAGATTTCTAAAATTTTCTCTATACAAGCCCATGTAAAACTTGTGACCCCCGGGGCGGGGTCAAATTTGACCCCAGGGCTATAATTTGGGCACTCTTGGTAGAAGCCCACTAGATCAAGCCACATGCAAAATTTGGTAACCCTAGGCCTTATGGCTAGGTAAAGGAAGATGTCTAAAGTTTTCTCTATATAAGCCCATGTAAAACTTGTGACCCCTAGGGCGGAGCCAATTTTGACCCCGGTCCTATAAATTGAAGAAACTTGATAGAGGTCTAATAAATATAGCTACATGCCAAATTTGGTAGCCCTAGACCTTATGGTTTCAGATAAGACAATTTTCAAAGATTTCCCATATTTTTAAATGTTGTTGCCATGGCAACCAGAGTTTTTGAAGGAATCAAATTCTTTCAAGAAGTTCTGAACAGGACTATGGCAGGATCATTTCTGTGAAGTTTCATCAAAATTGGATTGGTAATTTCGGAGAAGATATTTGAAATAGAAATTAATGCGCGCACAGACAGATGGACGGATGGACGGACGCATGCATGCACGCACTGACGCACAACAGACACCAGGCCATGACATAAGCCCTCTGGCCTTTGGCCAGTGGAGCTAAAAACAGGTAATCTAAGGTAAACAGAAAAAATATGTTTTTCATCCCTTTACCATATATTCCTGTATTTTTTTCAAAACTTATGGAAATGGCTTTTGAAAAACACTGTTGGAAAAGGATAAAATGTTGGTAACCAGCATTTTTTTCCTTTTCACAGGTTTTCTATCAGTTCAAAGACCAATTTTATGCTCTAGGCAACATTTACCATATTTTGCTTAAATTTTGGGACAGTAAAAAATAATTATATTTTTTCGAGTCCCAATACTTAGGTCTACAAAAAATAATCATTTTGTCAGCTGTCAAAAAACTTATGGTCAGACAAGACAAGCTGTAAGTCACTGACCGCTAACCAGTCGAATATTGCAGACGTTAAAATATTGCTACGTCGTTGATTTCAATAAACCTACGATCATTTGCAGGTTGGTCTATTTTTAGACAGATTGGAATTCCAGCGGTCAAATTTGTGCACCAAGAGTTTAAAACTTCACTTTTTCTCATTGTTTTCGTTGATGATTAACTTGTCACTTATTGTCTGCGTCCTGGGATCATGATGAGGATTGTTATTTTGCGTTTGTAGATAAATTCACAACATATTTTACCTGCTTACATGAGGTGAACGACGTGAATTCCGCTCTGACAAGTACCTGCTCGGCCCGTTCTCGAATTTGATTGGTTCGTCGATCTTTGATTGATAAACCTCGGTTTGACTAGAATAATGTACCTTGATTTCTATTTATAAACAACGAACCCAACTGACCGTGAAATACATGCGTGTCAACTCTATGTCAACTTCGGATGTGCATGTATACGTTATGTATCTTGGATACAAGTTTATCACACCCTTTTTACACTAATATCGGATTTTCTTTTTAATTGGGTTTAAAATAGTCTGTCAGGTGATCAGGTTTTTTGTCTTGAATCAGGAAACTCCCATTGAAATTGGGAGGGTTGGGAAGCATGCTTACGATGTTATGTGTGTAGAAATGAAACCGCGCTTGTAAACAAAGGGTATCAAACGGATTGAAAGAACTTTTTTTTTAAATAGGTATTCACTGTCCCAATTCCTTGGAACAAAAAAATACCGATCTTGCTTTGCAATTTTTAGTATGGCCCAAATCTTTGGGTCATGAAAAATAATTATTTTCGCGATTTTTGATGGTGTCCCAGTACTTTGGGTGTCCCAAAATTTTAAGCAAAATACGGTAATTAATCTTATATTCTGCAAAAACTTTCAAATTGAACCTGTCCAAAATTTTGTCTTCTGGTTAAAGAGCAAAAATGCCTCATGAACTATTGATAACAACAGCTTCAATGAACAGTATTTAAATTACTGTCATTTTTATGCGACACAAAAAATAAACGATGGTTACAAAAATATGCAATTATCAGCACAAAAATTAGAATTATGGATGGTAATTACCAAACCTATGCTCCTTATTTAGTCTATATCAAAATAACGTCTTTTCTTCACATCATTTTTGTATAATCAGTAATTTATGTCAGTAGTATGTCTGTGTGAACATGTGAACCCTTTACCATACAATCCCATGTTTTAGGAACCTCAGCAAAACAGCTGCTTAAAGCACTGGGAAAGAAGGAGAAAATGCTTGTAACTAGCATACATATTTATGTGTGTACTTTGAAAGCAGAAAATATTTAAAGAGCCAAACTGGCATTAGATTGCTAACCTGTGAATTTGTACCTTTACTCTCAGGTGATCTATTTTAAAACTGGTTGGAGATAGACCTATTATGAGGGTCATCCAATAAAGAATGGGACTTTTTTGATAGAAGCAAAAGTTACGTAGTATGATGACTAACCTTTCTATAATCCTTCAATATAACATCCCTGCTTCTCTATCACAGACTCCCATGTGTGTGCCACTCAGATGACTGCTGCTTTAGCTCTGGCTCATAACTGCGAATCCATGTCTCGTCTGTTACAACTATCCTATTTAGGAAATTATTACCTTCCTTTTTATATCTATTTAACAGACTTTTGGCGATGTCCATGCGCTCGGACTTTTGGTCGTCAGATAGACAGTGAGGTACCCAACGCGCGGCGATGCGTCTCATGTTTAAATTAGTTGTCAAAATTGTATGAGCCGAAACCACGGCTTACACCTACTTCCCTGGCTATTTCCTCACATGTCAATCTTCTGTCAGTTTTCAAAATTTCCTGTACTTTTTCAATATTTTCTGGTGTGGTTACCTCAACCGGCCTACCCGGGCTATGCTTGCTTTCAACATCAGTCCTCCCTTTTTTAAATTCGTCAATCCATCAGTACACTGTACTTTTTGGTAGAGCATCTTTCCCACAAACACTTTGCACGGTATTCAGTATTTCAACACTTTTAGTACCTCTGAAGTACTCTATTTTTATGTATGCTTATTGTTCAACGGCAGTGAACGTGGCCATTATGCTCAGAATATCCTCGTGTGACATGACGTCACGATATATGACATCATTGTTCGCGCACCTGACGTTACATCAGATGGCTAATAGGATGTACCATGAATGTACCAATTTCTATAAGTCGACCACGTAAAATGAGTGTGCTATTCAAAAAGTCCCATTCTTTATTGGATGACCCTCGTATCAAGACAAACAACCCGATCATTTTAGTTTCATGAGCATTTTACTGAAAATGTGGCTTCGAAAGAGTACACAGGATGAAAATATTCGGCACCAGATAGACACAGCACAGCCACAACAGCTCAGCTTGTGAACTTCAAGCTCAGGTGAGCTAAAAACAGCCCATAATGGTAAATGGTTAAACGAAAACAAGAGGGCCATGATGGCCCTGAAGTCGCTCACCTGAGTCTTTTGACCAAACATGGCCCATTTTCAATCTCTTTCGAGATATTATGACAAACATTCTACCAAGATTTTCATGAGTATTTGACTGAAAAAGTTTTTTTTGAAGATTTGACTCAGTGACCTAGTTATTGACCCGAATGATCCACTTGCAAACTGGTCCAAGAAATCATCAAGACAAACATTCTGAACAAGTTTAATGAGTATAGGATTGACAATGTGGCCTCTAGAGCGTATACAAGGTTTTTCTAAGATTTGACCTAGTGACCTAGATTTTGACCCAACATGACCCATTTTCAAACTCATCCAAGATATAATCGAGACAACTATTCTGACCAACTTTCAAGAATTTTGGACTGAAAATGTGGCCTCTAGAGCGTACATAAGGTTTTTCTAAGATATAACCTAGTGACCTAGTTTTCGACCTAACATAAGCCATTTTTTAACTCGTCTGAGATATCATCAAGGCAAACATTCTGACTAACTTTCAAGAATTTTGGACAGAAAATGTGGCCTCTAGAGCGTACACAAGGTTTTTCTAAGATTTTACCTAGTGACCTAGTTATTGACCGGACATGATCCATTTTCAAACTCATGCAAGGAAGGTATCATCAAGACAAACATTTTGACCAATTTTCAAGGGTTTTGGACTGAAAATGTGGCCTGTGGAACGTACATAAGGTTTTTCTAAGATTTGACCTTGTGACCTAGTTTTTGACCTGACATGACCATTTTGTAAATCTGAGGTATCATCAAGACAAACATTCTGACCAACTTTCAAGAGTTTTGGACTGAAAATGTGGCTTCTAGAGCACACACAAGGTTTTTCTAAGATTTGACCTAGTGATCTAATTTTTGACCGGACACGACCTATTTTCGGATTCATAGGAGATATCATCAAGACAAACATTCTGACCAATTTTCCGGAGTTTTGGACTGAAAATGTGGCCTCTAGAGTGTACACAAGGTTTTTAAAATATTTGACCTAGTGACCTAGTTTTTGACCGGACATGACCCATTTTCAAACTTGTCTGAGGTATCATCAAGACAAACATTCTGACCAACTTTCAGGAGTTTTGGACAGAAAATGTGGCCTCTAGAGCGTACAGAAGGTTTTGCTAAGATATGACCTAGTGACCTAGTTTTCAACCTAACATGAGCCATTTTTTAACTCGTCTGAGATATCATCAAGGCAAACATTCTGACTAACTTTCAAGAATTTTGGACAGAAAATGTGGCCTCTAGAGCGTACACAAGGTTTTGCTAAGATATGACCTAGTGACCTAGTTTTTGACCGGACATGACCCATTATCGAACTCGTTCGAGATATCATCGAGACAAACATTCTGACCAAGTTTCACCAGTATCGGGCTGAAAATGTGGCCTCTAGAGCGTACACAAGGTAAAAGTTGACGACGGAAGACGCACGACGGACGCCGGACACAGCACGATCACAAAAGCTCACCTTGAGCACTTTGTGCTCAGGTGAGCTAAAAAGCTAGAAAGGTCAATAACCTGTTGCTAGCAATGGCTCCTTTACCAATAATGTTTGCATTTATGAAAAACAGTTATCTCTCTATAAATCATTATACTTTGTGTCACTAAAGTACTTGAAGTAGCTCGTGTCACTAAAGTACTTGAAGTAGCTCGATAAAAATAGCCTATATGCTAACTGGTTGATAGGTGAATGACTTGTTCAAGTCAATGCTCCTTTTTCCACAATGTTTTCTGTGTACAAAGTACACATGTTTCTTTCCTCTGAATGACTATCTTTTGTATCACTATCGTGCTTGAAACTAGTAGATATTGGCAAATAAGTAATTTTTCATTACCAAAAGGTAACATTTTAGTCTCTCTCATATAGGAAGCATCTGCGAATAACAAATTTTAGGTGGCTCATATGACTAAATTTGTCTATCTTACTGACAGAAAATATTGTGGGAACAGGAGAAAAATGTTATATCGAGCATTTTTCTCCTTTATCTGCAATGTTTTAAAAAGTTACCTTCCTCAGGGTCATTGATAGGAGGATTGTAAGTCACAGGGTCAAACAAGAAAAACATATAGGTCAACAACCGGTTCATTGACCTGGTTAATATGTAATTGATTACTTTTACACAGGGCCTTGTGATTAGGTATCCCTTTACCAGACCACAAAATTCTAGACTTGTCCAAACTGAGAGCATTAATTCGCAGAAAACAACTGAAACATGATGAAAAAGGATTAGATTTATTCATAAACTGAAAAGAAAACATTGAGGGAATAGGAAAAAATGCTGGTAATCAGCATTTTCTCCTGTTCCTTCAATGTTTTTTTTACCCAAGCCTTCTTTCTCAGGGTTGTAAAAATGCAGAGCTTTTTGGTAAAGTTTAACCCTTATATTCTCAAGTAAATGTAAGTCTGGAAAAAGTTTTCAATTTTGTAAGTACAAAGGCTTTTTTGCCCAAACTTGTGACCAAATAGAAGACAATGTAGCACAAAAGATCAGACTTCAGATTCTAAGCAGTCTTATCTGATCTACACAGTCTCAAATGGAAAAGAAGTTGAGCTTCCTCATCAAGGAGCTCATAGAAACAGGAATACATCAATGGATAATGGGTCATAGAAATTTGTGTGGTACAAGAGGTCTCCCTCTACTGTGATGTTCAACATTTCCCCTTACCTAGAGTCATATATGGTGCTTTTGCTAACAGCATAGATCAAGATCAGACTGCACAGAACATGCAGTCTAACCATGGATCTACACCATCCAATGCTTTGTTCTGGCTAAAATAATCTAGAATTTGCAATAATCTGGTCTGTCCTTTACTTAACCCATACAGCACAAAGGATATTTTAATTTAGCTGATTTTGTAACAAGGCAGATTTATGATCACACTGCCAGAGAAGATCAAGATCAGACTGCATAGTGCCTAGTCTGATTTTTGACATACACTGTTATTGTCTGTGAAATATTTTTCTCCCCAAAACATCCTGATAATTGCAGTTCTTTGGACCATTTTCCTGCTCAGCTAGACCATTTCTTTTAACTCTTTACCAAACGACAAAATGTTAGACTGATCCAAATTGAAAGCAGTTGCAGACGACAATTTTAATTGGGCTCAAATGTAGAAAATCGTTTCAGAAAGGGTAGAAAAAATTGTGAGAAAAGGAGAAAATGCTGGTTACCAGCATTTTCTCCTTTTCCCACAATGTTTTCAAAAGGCTTTCTTCTTTAGGGTTGTTAAAACTCGGGATTGTGTGGTAAAGAGTTAATCAAGGCACTCTAATGGTGAAGGGTATATTGGAAACCCTTTCAGAACCATAGGCTAAAACAGGCTTTTGGTAATGACAAAGACCAAGATCAAACTGCACAAAACAGGCAGCCTGATCTTAGATCTATACAGTGCCCTTGTTTAGTCAAGCCTATGGATAAATTCTCTCTGAGTTCCAGTGGATTGTATTTTCAGCCCTCAAAGGAGATCCAGGTAATGTTGGAGCCAAAAGGGTTAAAAATATTAACCCTTAACCACACAACAAAATTTTGGACTTGACCAAATTGTAAGCATTTGAAGACAATAAATTAAATGTGGTTCAAATAAAAAAGTCTGTCTTTGTTAGGGTAGAAAACATTGTGGGAAAAGGAGAAAATGCTGGTTACCAGCATTTTCTCCTTTTCCCACGTTTTCAAAAGGCTTCTCTTTCAGGGTCATTAAAACTCTGGATTGTTCGGTAAAGAATTAAGAGGTGGGTGAATTGACACAGATACACTGACCAATATTCATATTCCTTATTTATCTTGTGGGCTCACAAGACTCAGAAGCCACCTGGGAGCCCAGATTCAAGATCAATTAGGAACCCTGGTGTAAGACAAGAGGCTGCACACAAACCTGTGACCTAGTTACCTATCATGATCTTAACTTCTTACCAAACCACAAAATTTGCACTGATCCAAATTAAAAGCATAAAATTTTACAGACAATAAATGCTACTGCAGTGACAGGATTGACAGGATGAGGCTGAAAACATTGAGGGAAAAGGAGAAAATGCTGGTTACCAGCATTTTCTCCTTTACCAACATTGTTTTCAGAAGAAGAGAGAAAGTTAAAATTGGATACTGAGGTAAAATGTTAACTACACCCTTCATGATACTCAAAGAACAGTATCACCCTTCATCAAACGATCTGTTTTAACCCTAGCAGTACTTTGTGATGAATATGTCTCCCAGAGACTGACATCCCTTCCCCCATCACTGGATTTGAACCACAGAAATTTTCCAGCCCCAACACTGTACCCCATAAACACTGTTTCCCCAAACATATTCAGTGGGAGATATCAAAACTTGGGCTTGGTATTGAAATTGTTATCAGCTTGAGGAATGTGATATATTGCACTTTTATTTTAAAGGCCCAATAGCACCCAAATAATCAAAGCAGGTGTAACAATGCATTTTGATTTAAATCATACCATTCAAAAGTATAGAAAATAGTGTGAAGATGACAATCTGTTATAAGACTTTTGCAACGTACACCAGCACCGACTGCGGACTAAAGACTTCTGACTTAACTTAGGGGTTTTCTCAAAACATTTGTATGTATGAGGATTGTGAGAATAGATTAAAGGTTCACATTTGTAACAGTATATTAAAAAGAAGAGAAAACAAATCACTTTTGAATTACACAAATATCTGTTCACCTCATTTTGTGTTTTATTTAAGTATTAAAGCCAATTTCATTCCTTCGACAGACCAAATTGGTAAATATATTCACAGTGCAGCTTAGTAAATGTCTAGAATGTCTCCAAACATCACCTACAGCCCTGTACGATTCAAGCCTGGCTATACTGTGCTCAACAGAAACTCCACAGCAATCTAGGTATGCATTGAACTTGCAACATTTCGGAAACCTCGGTCCTTCCATTCTCCCAAGTTAAACACTTTTATATTCAGTGAGATGGGGAAATCTATTTGCATATATTTTATTTGCCAGTAAATGCAATTTTCAGGAAATCGATGTTCTGGATTACGCCCAATTCTTATCATAATTGCCGAGCATCATTTATAATAAATATGGGCCAGAAAGCCACTTTCAACATGAACAAATGTTCCATGGATCACATGACAATGCCGATACCAGACAACCACTGCTTTGTGGTTTATTTCTGGGTCGATTGCTTCTGAGAGATACATCACCTACAGCTCCAACATGCAGACGGGATCTTCTCTAAGACACCTGGCATAGCAGGTCTCTCTTGTTCGAATGGCCTTCCTATATAAGAAATCATTTAAAATCATCCATATCCCATATCTGATACTTGAAATGCACACATCAAAAATAGGTGAGAATGTGTGTTATTGTGGATAGCTGAGCAACCGTATCAAAAAAGGAGAATAAAAATGAATCATAGATTGGCGAATAAACCTTCTACTTCAAAAAGACGCACTCGGACACCTCTGCAGCAAGAGGCTTTTGAAAACATAGGGAAAAAACGAAGTTGCTCAGAACGAGCAATTTCTCCTTCCTCCACATTCTGAGAAATTTCCCCATTTTCAACAGTTTTCTGCTCTGCTAAAAGAAATCACATTCTCCCAACTGTCACATCTTTTCTATTGAAAGAGTCAGAAAATGGCCTATCAGGGAAAGAATTACTTGAAGTAAAGAGTACCTTTAGTAACATGTATATGCGTTTTACCTCTGATAGCGCAGATTTTCCTATCCAAACAAAGTACAATATGACCGGTCACACTTTTTTCATTCATTAAACATGTAAATATTTGTAACTAATATGACTTTCATGTAAGGCATTTCGTTTTCCTTTCTGAGATACGCATTTGTGACTCAAAGACTGACATTTGCCTCTAAAATGGCAAAAAAATGCTCTTTACAAGCATATCCTCCTTTTCCCAAAGTGTTTTTTAATTACTTTTACCTATGAGGGGTAGTAGCAGGGATTGTTTGGTAAATGATGTATCCAACATGCACAATGCCTTCGATTCAACACATTTACAAGGACTGAGGTAAATAACGTTTAATCCTTTCTCCGCAGTATGTTGTCGGCGTGAACCTCTTAAGACATCGTATTTGTCCCACAGTGTGGTTATAATTTTTCCCTGATACTTTCTTTCGTTCAATCGTACTGTGCTTTTGTAGTATACCCTCGATTCAGGACAGGTCAGACTGACTTTTTGTTAAAGTCTGAATACCTAGCTTGGCCAATTTCTTTCTTAGGAATGATGGTGGTCATTGCCACAGGATTCATTCCTCTCACGTCTAATCATTGTTTAGACGTTGGCTATGTCAAAAAGCAGCCAGTGGCTTGGGAATACACGAAGAACTGATAAAAAGAAATTCCAGGAAAACATGGATAGGTGCACTGGTCACTGCGATATAACCGAAATAGGGTTACAAATAGCGTTAAACACCATTCTATCAATTGATCAATCAATCAACTTTTTGTTAAAGCCATTAAAAGAATTTTTTAGCATTTCAACGTTAAGTTAGAAACAATGATAATGATGAAATTTAAAATCATCAATTTTTTAATCTTTCACAGATCCTACAATGCCGTCAGGATCTACAACTAGTAATCGACGAGCTCGTGGATAGCTACTGTCTGAGATAATACGTGTAGTTCCTAGGTTTCTCCACTCCTAGGCTAGGAGTGTCTTGTCGAAGGACACTTCCATGAAAAACCCAGCGGATCAGGTGGGGCTCAAGCCAGGGGCTCCCAGGTGACGAGTCCCACACTTTACCACTGAGCCACACAGGGCCTCCCTGGCCTACAAGAACTTTCTCACAAAGGAAGTACCTACAGCTGCTTCGATAACTAGGAGTAAGCAGTTCAGAGGGCCATGACTCGTCTGCTACGTCATTAGTATGGTTTTTGAAGAATTAAAAATAAAACGATCATAAATGAATTCCTTTGTATTTCACCATGCTTGAGAAAATCCCTTCGATAACTTCACAATATGAAGAACGGATGTTTGCGTAATTCATTAGTGATTTATTTTCTATTCTTTTTAATACTGTTAACGAAATTGGACTTATTATTTTATTCACACAATCGTCTGAGATATTCTGAGAAAACCCCTAGTTTAAGTCAGAAGTCTTTAGTCCGCAGTCGGTGCTGGTGTACGTTGCAAAAGTCTATTGTGTGGTTGGTCCAAGTGATAGTTGCTGGCAGAAAAATGAATTTAAAATCAGGAAAAAAGTATACAACAGACAGAGTGACCTGGCAGGTTTTAACCTAGTTTTGAAATTAACTTCTCTGCCAACAACTAACACTGGAACTGACTGTACAAAGCCAAATTGTCATCTTCACAATAATTCCCATGCTTTTAAATGATGTGATTTAAATTGAAATGCATTTTAATATCTGCTTTGTTTATAATTGGCAGCTATTGTTACTTTAAGGTATGAAGAAAATGTGCATCAGTAGATTTAAAAAGCTGTAGGAACTCTCTTAGATTGTTACCCATGAACTGTATATTCTAGAAACTGAAAATGAGTGGAGATATTCTCCCCTCAATATAAGCAAGAGGCCATAATGGCCCTTGGGTCACTCACTTGAGCCTTTTTGACCCAAAATGACACATTTCCAATCTCTTGTGAGTTATCAAGACAAACATTTGAAAAAAATTTATGTATTGGACTAAAAATATGGCATGGAAAACAGACATCACACAATGGACAACACATGCTCAACACAGCACATGCTTTGTTTTGGCACTTTTTCATGTTTATTTTTCAAGCAGGACTGTCACACATCCTTTCAGAATTTATGTAGGATCTGCAAAAAATTAGCAGAATCCCACAAGAGCGCATCCTAGAATAGACACTGCCATAGAATATACATGTATGCTTTTAGTTTCTATCATGATTGATACAAAGAGAGTTGTAACATTTCTTCACTCAATCAAATCTATATCCGTTTTAGCAACCTGGGAGTCCTGATTCCTGGATAGCAACCTAGGGGTTCAGTCCTTACCTATGGCATTCTGTTGTCCTTAATTGGCAAGGCTTTTGAGAGCTAAAGCAAAATAATAGAACAAAGAAAAAAACACATCCCTAAACGTAGCATCTCCATAATATGACTGACATATTGTTACAACAGCTTTTACTAACCTATAATAATCACAAACTTGGTGTAGTGGGTGGGGGAGTCTTAACCCTTTACCACACAATCCCGACTTTTAATGACCCTGAAAAAGAAACCTTTTGAAAACATTGTGGGAAAAGGAGAAAATGCTGGTAACCATTTCACAGAAGAAATCGCTTACAATAGACTCATTTATTTTGAAAGCATCAGTAGACAACAAATTGAATGTGTCACCAAGGTCAGCTTGCAAAGATGAAATTTTCTGCAATAGAAAATTCTTGTTGTAAGCGATTTCTCTTTTTGCCACAAAATTCTTTTTTAAAAAAGGAGTCTGCAGCACTACAGAATAAGTTTTGCATAGAAGGATGGAGGAAAAGAGCTTTTAAGTATACTCATGAAGGAACATGTCCAATACACTTAATTCGGTAGATGACAAGGTCTGTCCACTTAAGTAAGAAAAGAGGTCGTTCACCTTCCATACAGGCTGTGTTTCTATAAATACCTATAAATTGTCATAATATTCTGACAGCTGATTAATCAGCTCACAGAGATTTGTGCAACTTGGGACAGACCATGTATCTTGACCCTTTATCAAACAAACCCAAGTTTCAATTATTCTGAGGAAAGAAGCTTTTGTAAACACTGTGGGAAAAGGAGCAAATGCTGGTAACCAGCATTTTTCCTCTCCTCACTATGTTTTCTACATGTCAGAGTTCAAATTTCATTTTCTTACCAAATGGCATAGGTTTTTGCATGTGGCTTTTTTTTTAACCTTCAAAAATTTGCATCACATTTTTTTAAAGTGCTTGAAACTTCAGCTCGCATTTTCTAAATCTGACTTGCATTTTACTAGTAAGTGTCAATGGGAATTTTGAACCTCACATGTTTAAAAACATTTATTTCACCACTAATAAAAAAAAGAAACAATTAATTTGTTATTTGCCATTACTTTCAACAAATTAAGACATTCTAAAATTTTTCCTCTGATAACACATTTTCAAACTCCTTTTTGAACAAAAATTTTGACCATTCTGACCATTTTTCATGAGTATTGGAGAAATAGTGGCCTCTAGAGTGCACAAAAGATTTCTCTAAGATTTGATCCAGTAACCTAGTTTTTGACCCGAAATGACTCAAACTTGTCTGTGATATTATCAGAAAAACATTTTGACCAATTTTCATTAGTATCTAATTAAAAATGCGGTCTCTGGAGTGCAAACAAGGTTTCTCTAAGATTTGTCCTAGTAACCTTCTTTTTGACCTTCTTTTCTTAGTGAAATATCAGTACTTTAACCATTTTTTTTCACCTTAAAGTTATGAATTGTAAACTGGTCAAATACTGTATATGAATGGTTCATAAAATATTCAGTCAGAGCACTAATTTTTTTCAACATATATCTAAATTTCAGTCCTCCGGAAAAGGCCTATGCCACCAAGACCCTACATGTAGGTTACTAATAACAAGTAATGTTCCAAATCTGAAGCACCTTTCTATCAACTCATGTCAGTGATAAAGCTGGCAGTTTCATTCTTGATTTGTTTATTCTCTTATAGTACGGTCACAAATCAGTAAATGCCGCCTGCCGGCGTGGTAACTGCCAGTTTTCACTCAAATTCGGCCGGTGGCAGCTCGGTGGCAGGCACAATCGGCAGGCGGCAGTTTAGACACCGCTAGGATGCCGCTGAAGTTTTAAGAAAAAGTTAAAATTCTGTCTGCCACTGGCCGATTTTTTCCAATTGTGCCTGTCGTCAGGGCGCCGGCCAGGCGCATTTCGTAGTCGCGCGGTGGCTATCAAGCGGCAGACGGGCTGCAGCGCGATTTTTACTCGATCGTGGGGTTCGAGGGCCTTCAAACTTCGGCCGGGGATCGGTAGGAACTAACTGCCACTCTCCAGCATGCGGCCTGCTGCCGTTGTGCTACCGACATGCCACCGTACGATTTCAAAATATCTGCTGGCGGCAGGGCTGGGATTGAAAAGCAGCTGGGAGGCGACTGTCGGTATTGGTAGGTGGCAGGACGGCAATCTGCCAAGTGCAGACTCCCGGGCCCCTGAAAATAATCCGAGGCCATCCATCATACAAAATAGTCATCATGGCGTTTCTAATAGCACCAGAGCGACTGAGAGACTTGCGTATTGCTGGGGCTTGGGCTCTGGTCTCTTGCGCTTCGGTGCTGGCGCCTTGTCCTTCCCCTTGCCGCTGCCTTTAGCGGGCAACTTGTGGAAGGAAAAATTTCTTAAAAATTAGATCTATTTATCTTGTGGTTGATAGTAATAATGAACACTTTGTAGTGATACGAGAGCAATCTAGGTTTATATATCCCCCGTAAACCAGCCTGCCGCCGTCAGATTATCGGGCGGGCGCCGGCCGGTGGCAGTTTGAACGCCCGATCGCCGGCCAGTGTCAGGTGTAAATGGCCGGTGTCCGCCAAGTCGCCGGGTGGGGGCAGGTAAAATCTGACGGCTGCCGGCCTGTAGCCTAACTGCCACCGGCCGACACCCTGATGACGTTCCAAACCCCTCGAACTTAAGAAACTGCCTGGCGCCATGCGGAACCCGTCAGGCGGCCTTTTACTGGCAGTTATTTATGACCACTCGCACCGATTTGTAAAAAATCGGCCGGCGGCATGTAACTTTAAGAATCCACCGATGTATAAAAATCGGCAGGCGGCAGTTTCACATTGTGACCGTAGTGTTAGTTGTGAATGTACCTTGCAATTAAAGATGCCCATTTACTCATTTTAGCCGAATGTAGAAATGTGTTTAAATCAATAAATTAGTAATATCTGTAGCCCAAAAGAATAAAAAGAAGTTTCAGATTTGTTACTTGAAATGAATTTTGGTCGGGAGAAAATTACGTCGGGTCAAAATTGTAAACAATGGGGGAGTGTATCACTACAGTCATTTACACACCCCCATCTGAAAAAAGAAGGCTAGACTACTTGTTGTTTCAACACGGGAAATGGCACACTCGTCTATTTGTAGGTTCATGGGTTTTCCTCTTCTTTCAACAATCCAAAATCACTAAATATTAATGTGTACATACGAAATTTACATTTCTACTGTCTTTAAAATCATTCCACTGCACTTTCGATATAAAATTCGGACATCCTTGAGTAAATTGCAGTTGGATTCTTGTGACATAGATTGTTGCGGCAGTAGACCTGTGTAGTGTATCTCGGCTCCACTTTCTTGTCATTTACATGAATGCAAGGCGAAGGTCGTACACAGTCACGTGACAAGCATGATGCGGTTGAACGAGTGGATAGGAGCCAAGTCAAAAATTACATTTTCTATCTATCGTAATCTATGCAATCTCGCAACTGCCAGGTGTAATATTTGTCATGAAGCTACAAGAATGACTATAGATTGATAAAATATCGAAGAAATTGGTTATATTTGGCTTAAAATGAGTAAATGGGTATCTTTAATCAGTTATAATATCTCCACTTAAAAGTCTTGTGAACCAAAGATTCTATACTTTCATACATCTGAAATTTTACTTTAACAGGACAAAAAGCCAGGACTATAATGCCACAAAGACCTAACAATGTAGGTTATTGGACATCCAGAGTCAAGTACCTTTCTATCAACCTATGTAAATGATAAAGCTTACAGTGTATTTGTTGATTTTTTTTCATTCACTTTGTATAAATTTATCTTGTATAATTTCCATTAATATGTACACTTTCAAGTCTTGTGACCTTAAGATTCTATGTTCTTATGGTTTCCAATGCTAGTTGTGTAACACAGAAAGCCGAGACTATGCCATGAAGACCTCAAAATCTAGGTTACTAGGTGTCCCTTGTCAAGCAGCTTTCTATCAAATCATATCATTGATTAAAGCTGTCAGTTTCTTTGTAGACTTATCATTCACTATTTCATCCACAAAGTCCCCAGTTTTAACGACCCTGAGGAAAAGGGATTTTGAAAGCATTGTGGGAAAAGAAGAAAATGCTGGTAAATGCTTTCTACCCTCCAAAAGCCATATTGGATCATTTGAGCCACATTTCATTTCTTGTCTTCAAATGCTTTAGATTCTGGAAAGTCCCAAATTTTGTTGTTTGGCACAGAGTTAAAAAATGTATGTAATATTTACACTCTCCATTCTAGTGAAGGAAACATTTTATATTTTTAGATACTTTACAATGTTAGTGAAGCATTTATTAAACAATCTCATATTTAATGCCCCAAATGATTTAGCATGCTTAGCAGTTTCACCTTTTCAAACATTGTTGTTTACTGTTTCAAAGAAATTCCATTGTTTGACCCATATCTAATCTTTTGTACCTTTCACAACTATAGCTGCCTTGTGCAGTCTGATCTTTGATCTAAATTGTCCACTTTGCTGAGACATTCTGCACAGTAGCAACCTTAATATTGCTCATATTATGCTCTTCATCTGGAACTGGAATGTCTGTTGGATTTATATGGTGCTCTATAATGGGTTATAATTGTCATTTTGGTAAAGAGTTTAAAATTTCAATGTGTGTGTTTCAAGTCCTGAAAGTCAAAAGATAGAGGGCAAAGTAGGGCAAAATGATGCAATTTGTTCACAAAATCCCAAGGACAGAATTAGAAGTACATCTGTTATCTTATCAAGGTGGACAATGCTCTCCACATTTTCAATTGGAACTGCAGATATGGTTTCTTTTTCAAAATAACAAGAGGGCCATGATGGCCCTGTATCGCTCCACTGGCTATTAAGTAAAATTCTGACCAGTCGTTTCAGAGAAGAAGAATTTTTAAGAATTTCTAAATTTCCATATAGTGCAAGTAGCCCCCATTCACCAAAGCCACATTTTTTGACGGATCAAAATTTTACGAATAATTTTTGAAAAAGGTCACCCAAGCAACAATCCTGTGAAATTATTTCAAAATCTGACCTGCTGTTTCAGAGGAGAAGATTTTTAAAGAATTCCTTCATTTCTGTATAGTGCAAGAAGCCCCCATTCACCAGAGCCACGTTTTTTGACGGATCAAAATTTTACGAACAGTTTTTGAAAAGGGTCACCCAAGGAACAATCCTGTGAAATTATTTCGAAATCTGACCAGCGGTTTCAGAGAAGAAGAATTTTGAAGAATTCCTTCATTTCTATATGGTGCAAGAAGCCCCCATTCACCAGAGCCACATTTTTTGACGGATCAAAATTTTACAAACAATTTTTAAAAAGGGTCACCCAAGGAGCATATCTGTGAAATTATTTCAAAATCTGACCCGTGGTTTCAGAGAAGATTTTTAAAGAATTCCCTAAAAAATTCCATTTGGTTGCAATGGCAACCAGAGTTTTTGATGGAATCAAATTCTGTGAACAGTTTTTAAAGAGGACCTTCCAAGGAACATTCCAGCCAAGTTTGGTCCAAATCCACCCAGTGGTTTAGGAGGAGTTGATGTTTAAAGAATTGTTGACGACGCACGACGGACACCAGGTGATCCTAAAAGCTCCCCTTGAGCACGTTGTGCTCAAGTGAGCTAAAAAGTTAACATACGGATGGACGCACAACGGACAACGGGCCATAACATAAGCCTGCTGGCCTTTGGCCAGTGGAGCTAAAAAACTTGTCTAGCACCAATCACTGCAGCTTGATAATCAAGGGAGGTAAATAGTAACGAACTTTATCTTTCATAAAAAGAGTTATTTCCCTTGATTAATGTTTAAATTGAAGTGACAATATTTTGAAGCCCATGTTAAACTTGCGATCCCTGGAATGAAGGCAATTTTGACCCCAGACCTACAATATGAAACTAGAATGTGTGGTTATAAACAAAAAGATTTTTTAATCTTGCCCAATAAAAAGTCATGTAAAACAAGTTTGCTGAATAAAAGGCCCTGTAAAATATGTGATCCATGACACAGGTTTATCAAGTTTTCACTATAAAAGCCAATGTAAAACTTGTGACCCCTGGTGTGGAGTCAAACTTGACCCCCAAAGTTAAAATTTGGGCCCTCTTGGTAGAGGCCCATTATATAAAGTTACATGCAAAATTTGGTAGCCCTAGGCCTAAATATGGCTATGTACAAGTAGATTATTAAAGTTTCCTTATATAAGACCATGTAGAACTTGTGACCCCCTGGGGTGGGGCTACATTTGACCCCCTGGGCTATAATTTGGGCACCCTTGATAGAGACCCCCTAGATAAAGCTAAATGCAAAATTTGATAGCCCTAGCCCTTATAGCTAGATGCGAAAGATTTTCCTATATAAGCCCGCCCATGTAAAACATGTTACCCCCCGGAGCGAAGTCAAATTTGACCCTCGGCTATAATTTGGACACCCTTGGTACAGGTCCACTAGATAAAGCTACATGCCAAATTTGGTCGCCCTAGGCCCCATGGCTAGGTCAAAGAAGAATTTTAAAGTTCTCCCTATATAAGCCCATGTAAAACTTGTTATATAAGCCCATGTAAAACTTGTTACCCCCGGGCAGGGCCTAATTTGACCCCAGGGCTATAATTTGAACAATCTTGGCAGAGGTCCACTAGATAAAGCTACATGCCAAATTTGGTAGCTCTAGGCCCTATGGCTAGGTAGAAGAGGAATTTTAAAGTTCTCCCTAAATAAGCCCATGTATAACTTGTAACCCCCGGGGCGGGGCCAATTTTGACCCCAGGGCTATAAATTGAAGAAACTTGGTAGAGGTCCACTAGATAAAGCTACATGCCAAATTTGGTAGCCCTTGGCCTTACGGTTTCAGACAAGAAGATTTTCAAAGATTTTCAAAATTTTTCAGTTTTGTTGCCATGGCAACCAGAGTTTTTGAAGGAATTAAATTCTTTCAAGAAATTCTGAAGAGGACCATGGCAGGATCATTTCTGTGAAGTTTCATCAAAATTGGATGGGTAGTTTCAGAGAAGACGTTTTAAAAAAAAGTTAACGCACGGACGGACGGACGGACGCACGGACGGACGGACTGACTGACGGACGGACGGACGGACGCACGCACGACGGACAACAGGCCATGACATAAGCCCGCTGGCCTTTGGCCAGTGGAGCTAAAAATGGATGAAGCAAAAGTAAACACTGAGGATGTCAATGACCATCAATTGCTACAGAAAACCTGAAGTAGATAACATTCAACTCCCAATTTGTGACACACATAATTCAAAAATTCAATGGAGTTTTTTGATATAAACCCTTTACAAGAAGACACAATTTTAGACTTCTTCAATATTTGAAGCATAGGAAGTTGACTAAGTCAGTCAAAACCACAGGGACTGGTCTTTTGTAGAGCTGAAAACATTGTGGGAAAAACAGAAAGAGTGGAAAACTGTTGGAAAAGAAAACTATTCAAACACTAAATGGTATTTGCTTAAACAAATTTTCAGGCTTGTCCCTTGTTGTGCTGACCCTGTATATGCTTTCAAGATTAAACGGCATAGAATGTGCCATCTTATCTTGGATCTACACTGTCTGCTTCCTTGCCAGATCTTTTTGACAAGAACAGATTTGAAACCGCAATATCTGCAGCTGTAGTACTGACTAAGAATGTCCACATTTTTTTATTTAGCATTACATGCCAGTTACTGCATTGGTAATTGAGATAAACTAACTGTAAAGTCCAAATGATGAGAATTTTGTCTTTGAGTGTGTACAAAACATTGTGGTTAACAGAATTTTATCCTGTATCCCTCAGTTCTTTGCCCAAAGTGTTAAAAAGCTTTTCACCATAGGGTCATAATAACACAAAATAGTTTGGTGTGAAAGCAACTTGATTTGATTAAAAGTTTAATATCTCAATGACAGATGAAAGTGAGTATTAAAATCAAGTTATAGCATTTGCAGATCATCTTTTTTTTTTATAACAAACTGACTTGAGAAAGCTGAGTTTGCTATAAATCATAAGAACGTCTGATATGATAAAACTCAACACTTTATCACTCAATCCTTACTCCACTCCTAAGAATCCTGAGGCAGTGAGCTTTTAAAGGTATTGTGGTAAAAGAAGAAAACTCCTTTTTCCACAGTGTTTTCGGCCCTTTCAAAGGAAATCCAATCATTTGAGCCACATATGAATTGTCTGCCACCGCTTTCAATTTGGGCATGCCTAACAATTTGTTGTTTTGTAACAAGTTAACAAAAATAGCTATCAAAATATCTTACAGTGAGAACCCCAACTTGGACTTTACGCTATGCCCAACTTTAAAAGGAGAAAAGGCTGTTAACCACAAGTATTTTCTTTTTTTTCCTTCGATTTTTTCTACCATTTCAAAGATGAATCGCATGATTTCATCAAAGCCTCATACTCATTCCATGTTTTCAAAATTTCCTTTAAGCAGGTGAAATATTACTGAGACTGTGAAACATTTTCAAAGAAATTGGTGCTAGGTAACTGATCAACTTCATTTTCCTTTCAGGAGGTTCTGTCCTACAAATAGCACGTCCTAAAAGTAAAACAGGAGGCTGAGACTCCATGACATGGTTTCTTACTACTTGACATTAAATGTGTTTGTTTACTACTAACTGCAAGCATAATCTATTGTGTCATGTAGCAAAATCCAAATCATAATTACATATCTGACATGTAGGCATAAAACTACTAGAGCAATAGCTGATAGATTTGGCTGAGACATATTGTGAGAAATGGCTACTTGACATTGAGCAGGTGTCATAGTGAAGACTGTCTCATTTGCTTTGAAAAAGGGGGATGAAAATGTATTATCTAGAGAGGCTGCAATCTACACCACCAAATATGAGCTGGATAAATGCTGGCATGCAAAACACTGCAACCTCACTACTATATTTGGATCATACCATGAAATATGTATAACAGTGTTTTTTTTGTAATATTTATCTATAAAATTATTGATCTTACTTATCAAAGTTTTAAAAAATAAAGCATCAACATAGTATCTTGTTTGATATTACATATTATTCATTCATTTATCAGCTGGAAGAGTCTAAAGTTTGTCATCTGAAGGGTTCACACAGGGCTAATTAACTGAGTGGTGTGTTACACAGCTTTTAAGGATAGGGCACCATAATGGGATTCGTGTAACATCGCCTTTCATCGCCGAAAAACGTACAGATTCGGCTAAGACTCGGGTAATCCGTAATCGATCAAACGATAGATGCTCGTTGTATCGCTACTGGGCTAAGACTCTGAAATGTAGTTCATAGAAGGACTGTTCTTTACTGACTCAGGAAAAATTAATGTCCCTTTAGATTAATTTGGTACTATAACCCTTAACCAGACAACAAAGTTTTGGCTCATTCATATTGAAAGACCAGAAATTCAAATGATGATATTTAATTTGAATGGCAAAGAAAGCATTGTCTGAAAAGGAGAAAATGCTGGTTACCAGCATTTCTCCTTTTCCAACAACTTTTTCAATGGACCTCCTACACAAGGTCGTTAAAATTAAGGATGGATTGGTAAACAGCTAAGAGTAAAGTACTCCAACTATGTTAGCATACCAGGTCAAACCATGTTGAAATATATTTTCCTGCTAACTTGACAAATTGCTAGCCATAATTCTCCCCTCTATCTCATCTAGTATTTTTGACCCTTTACCAAACAAGAAAATTTTGAACATGTCCAAAAGAGCATCAAAAAAATTTGCTGTTGACAAATTAAATATGGCTAAAATGATGGGATGTGTCTTTAAAATAGGAGAAAACATTGTGGGAAAAGGAGAAAATGCTGTTCACCAGCATTTTCTCCTTTTCCAAAAATGTTCTCTGAAAAGGTAAAAGAACATTAACCAGTAACCAGCATTTTCTCCTTTTCTGACAATGTTTTCAAAGGCTTCTTTCTGTATGATTTGCATTTAGAAGAGGATTAAATTTTGCCTTACTAAATAATTAGTATCTGTCCTTCAAAGGGAATGAAACATCATGTGAATGGGAGAAAATGCTGGTTACAAGCAATTTCTCTTTTACCTACAGTGTCTTCAACAGCTGTGTCACTCATGGTCATGAAAACATGGGATTGTCTGATAAAGGGTTAAACACAATACTTCATATGAAATTTATTGCTTATCCACAATCGTTGAAAGGAAATAAAAAAGAAACCATACGATCAAAGATCTATTACAGATTTTAGAAAAACTGTAGCATAGGAAAACTTACTTGCAACAAGCATTTTTTCTCAAATTACTATACTTTTCACTATACTACTTTGCCTTACTATGAAATTAACTCAAATTTACCACAGGACAAGATTTTAGAACAGTCCAAATTAAAAACATTTGCAGAAGATGAATTACTATGTGGCTCATGATTGGATTTGTTTCTGAAAGATTAGAAAGTATTGTGGGAAAAGGAGAAAATGCTGGTTACCATTTTTCCAGAGTGTTTTAAGTCTAATTTCCCAGGGTCATTAAAACCTAGGGATTGTGTGGTAATGAGTTTATTATCCCCACATCTGAGAAAATAGCGGTTTGGGAAGGTAAAACTTGCCAAGCTCTATTTCATAGTGTAAGGGAGATAACTCCTCTTAACCTCTACCAAATGATTCTTCTGAGTTTTCACTACCTGAAAGAGTTTTCACTACCTGAAAGAAGACTTGAAAAACATTGTTGAAAAGGGAAAAATGTTGGTTACCATTATTTTCGTCTTTTCCCACCATATTTTCTATCATTCCAGAAACAACTTTCCATTTCTGAATCACTTTTATTTTGTCATCTGCAAACTCTTTCAGTTGGGACAAATCTGAACTTTTGTTGTTGGTAAAGAGTTAACACACATATTATGAGAACTTATTTCAGGCAATTGAACACATTTTCAGACAGCAGATTTAAATTACTCCTTATTAAATGCTTGTATTTGAATGAGCAAATGAGAGAGAAATTTCACCGATAAAAAAAAATCCTCATTTTGCAAATTCAAGGCTTCTTTTGCCAAGAATGTCTCTATACTTGTATCATGTCATATAAAATTTGTCTGCAAAATTTTGACCAACTTTTAACCCTCAAAGCACACCTCTCACAATTTGAGTTGCCTTTACATCTACTGCTAGTTTGGATCAAAGATCAGACCGGGCATTTTGAAGAACACAAGTATAAAACATTATGGTAAAAGGATAAAACTTCAATTTTCAACAATTCACACATTGTGCACATAGGGTAACCTGGTTACACAAGTTGTGCCATTGTAGAGGAATGAACCCTTCAATTTAACCTCAATGACCCAAATAATTGGACCGATGGCAGATTACCATAAAAGGTCAAATCAGCATCTGTTTTTGTATTCAAAGATGTCACCTAACAAGTCTCATTTTCATGGTAATTTGACCTACTTAGCCTGAAATGAGGTCAGAAAGAAAATTAACTCTTTCTCTGCCAACTAAATGAATTGAATCTTTTTCGAGATTTCTAAGTAGACTTCTACTGTAATTAATGAAGTCATAGTTTGGTATTAGATAGTGGATGGTATAGATCCAAGATCAAACTGTCTGGTCTTGATCTACTCCATCCACAATGGCTACTTCAGTCAAAATCAGCAATAAAACAGTCTAAATATGCTAAAAGCCATTTCATTATTCAATTAGCTAAATATCCCCACATTTTTTTTTTCACTGGCCCTTTCTTCCCTTCTAAATCTATCTGAAACGATAATTTTAATCTTGATTAAGAGACTTTTGGCCAATAGTCTGAAATTGTGTGGTGGATGCTGTAGATCTTAAATCAGATTGATTGCTTGATTGATTAACTGAATGATAAACTGGTGTTTTATGCCACTTTCAACTTCATCACGATCAACTCAATGTAACAGCCCACTTATTCATGTGTGTTTTGGGTTTCACTAGTACTTGGCTAGGCCTGTGAGGAGCCTTGCCTACATAATCCCCCAAGACAAGAGAGCAATGATGGCCCAGAATTGCTCTAATGCCCTTTAAACAAATGAACTTTGTGTTTAATTGGCACTGACAGCAGAGACATAAATCATAAGAAGTCTGTATGGCAATAAACTTTCAAAGAGAGAAAAGCCTACCCACCAAAAAAAAGTCATATCGTTTTTAAAATGTGATAAATGAATACATGCAGGTCTAATCAATAATAATAGAAAAAAAGGTTCATACCAAATATCAAAGAACTCTAACAGAGCGCTGTGACAAGGAAATTTCTTCAAATGTTAAAGGAGACAATATTTTTTCAATGGCATGAATGGTAATGTTCTGGACTAAAAAACTAAATGACATGAACCTCACTTAAAATTCAACACTCAACTCATCTGAGCATAACAATTAACATTAAAATAAATCACTTTCACTAAAAAAAAATGAACATTTTCTATGAAAAAACTTTCTAACACCAATCATGTAATTGTGCAGTTTCATAATCAAGGGAGTTAAATGGTAACAAACTACATATCTGTTATGGGTGAAAAGAGCTATTTCTCTTGATCAGTAAGTACCCTTAAGTCATGTTGACTTCCTATACTACAGGACAATTTTTAAAGTTTTCAGGGACGGGCCAATAAGCTGCATGCCAAATTTAAAAGCCCTACAGTTAGGGACAAGAAGAGTTAAGAAGTTTTCACAACATAAAGGCTCATGTAAAACTTGTGACCTCCAGGAGCAGGGCCATTGATGACCCCCAGGGCTATAATTTGAGTACTATAAAGTAGAGGTCTACTAGATAAAGCAACATGCCAAATTTGGTAGCCTTATGCTTTGTGGTTAGGGACTAGAAGATTTTTATAAAGTTTTCATAGTTTTAGCCGATGTTAATGACCCAAGGGGTGCAGCTAAGTTTGTCCCAAGGGCTATAATCCCGAGTTTTAACAACACTGAAAAAGAAGGATAAGAAAAAATTATGGGAAAAGAACAAATGTTCTCCTTTTCCCACACTATTTTCTACCCTATCAAAGACAGAAATCATCAACTGAGCCACACTTAAATTGTCATTTGTAAAGGCTTTCACTTTGGTCTAGTCCATAGTCTTGCTGTTTGTACAAAAGACTTAAAGGTTAAAGTATGTTATTGCTACAGGTGCATGGAAAATTTGTTTAACCCTTTATCACACAATCCTGAGTTCTAATGACCCGGAGGAAGAAGCCTTTTGAAAACATTGTGGCAAAAGGACAAAATGCTGGTGACCAGCATATTGTCCTTTTTCCCTGATATTTTTACCCTGTTAAAGACAAATTCTATCTTTTGAGCTATATTAAGATTTTTGTCTGCAAATGCTTTAAATTTGGAAAAGTTTATATACTGATGGAAATAAGTTTAGCAACTTCTTTACCCACACCTTTTTTTTGATATACATGAATGTATCCTTTTTTGTGAGTGTTGTAAATTTGTGTCCAGCAATAGTCATTACGATTCGGCTGGTTGTGTTTACAAACCAGCTGGTAAGTCGGAGAAAGTCGGGATTCACGAAAATCACGTGCGACATGTATACTGCAAATTCGATATCCTTTAACGAGTCTCAAGACACATCATTACACAGCTTTTCTAGCCTAAGCAAATAAACTGATTAAAAATCTTTAAAAAGTGCCATGGGACGCCGACCGGGGACGATGTTAGATGAACGTCATAGAGCTGTTGGAATGCTCATGGCAGGCGTGTCAGCTGTAGACGTCGCTTGGCATTTAAATCGCCATAAATTGACAATTACACGCCTTTGGAACAGATTTCAGCAAACTGGGAGCGTAACTGATAGGCCCAGATCTGGTAGACCTCGTAAAATGTCACCACGTGAGGACCGTTTTATTACGTCATCACGATGCAACAGATTTTTGTCAAGCCGTAAGTTAGTCAGTCTCCTGTGGAATGCTACTGGGACGAGGGTATGCATAAGAACTGTAAGGAACAAGCTCCGCGATGTTCGTCTTTAGGCGTGTTGACCTTACCTTGGCATTCCACTGACGTTAAGACAAAGACAGGCAAGGCGCCAGTGGGTTCAAACCCATCATCACTAGATGCGCAGGCAACGGAACAACGTCTTTTTTACAGACGAATCTCGTTTTAATGTGTCCTATGCTGATGGCAGGGTTCGTGTTTGGAGAAGAAGGGGCGAAAGGCTGGCTCTCAATAACGTAGTCCAACGAGATTGTTATGGTGGTGGCAGTGTCATGGTATGGGCTGGAATATAACATGGTGGGAAGACTGATCTTGTCACAGTACGTGGCAATCTTACGTCGCAAAGATACTGTGACGAAATAATCCAGCCTGTCACTGTGCCATTTATGCAACAACATAACGTTCACATTTTCCAGCATGATAATGCCTGCCCGCATACTGCACTGTACACACAGAATGTCCTACGCCTTCACAATGTAAATGTGCTTCAATGGCCTGCAAGATCACTGGATCGTTCGCCAATTGAACACTTATGGGACCACTTAGGTAGACAAGTTAGAGAAAACCATGACATCAATAACATCCGTGACCTTGAACGTGCCCTTCAAAATGAATGGGCCACAATTCCTCTGCGTGTCATTAGGAAGCTCATTTGTAGCATGAGATGGCTTTGTATGGCAGTCCTTGCGGCTCAGGGTGGTCACACTAGATATTGAAGTGTGCTTGATTTTTGTCATCTGACCCTTTCGCCTTTTCATTCAAGATAGACAAATTATGCAGCAAAATTATGGAATGACACTGACATGTTTCAGTGGCAATAATTATGCGTTATCAAAGTAATTATTTCATTCTGTGGATTTGTACCTATACTTTAGCCTTGGATCATAGATTTAGGAAGTTGCTAAACTTATTTCCATCAGTATATTTCACTGGTATGTTAAAGAGTTAATGACAAAAATGTCTGGGAATGACCAATCCAACTCAATCTGGAACACTTAAACATATTACCAACTCAAGACAACATTTTCCTTCTTGCAAAAATCACTTGCAACAGATTTCTGCACAATCAGTCATCTTGATTATGGAATACTAGGACTAAAAACAATCTTTCTATCAACCAAAAACTACTGAATTTATAGGGCATAAAAGAAGAAGGAATCACCTGCTCAAATTTAGATATGAGAACAACATGTTAATTCTTTACCAAACCACAAAAATTAAAGTATTTCCAGACAGCACTTTAAATGTGACTCAATTAATTGAACTTTTTTCTTTGAAAGGATAGAAAATATTGTGTGAAAAGAAGAAAATGCTTGTTACCAGCAATTCTTCTTTATCCCATGATGCTTTCAAAAGCCGTCTTAGCCATGGTCAGTAAACAAAGAATTGATTGGTAAACAGTGACAGAGAAAGCTGTATAGTATCCAATGCTTTAAACAGTTTAATCTTGAGAAAACAGTGTAGCAGCCATTGTTAATACTAAGGTCATGTTTTCCAAATTTATCAATTGTAAAAATGAATTAAAAAATCAAACTTTGAACTAGGTAAATTATTCATGACCTACATTCTAATCTTACAACTCCAAGGATAGTATACATCATTGAAAGTCAAAAGAGAAAAAAAAAATATTAATTTATGAGATGCACTGCAATATAAATTTTCTATGTAAATTTTTCAAGATCACATAAACTTTGTTGAAACAATTAATCTCTATTCCCATGCATCTGTGCACACTGATAATTAAAATACAATTTATATTCTTCATTAGGGCTAACAGTCTTTTTTCAACCACTAAAGTTGAACAAACTACACAAAAAAAATCACCTACACTTTCAGTCAGGCATAAAGACTAAACCCCATGATTTTGAGGAGTTTACATTTATTGCTCTACATGATTGTTTCCTGAAAACCATAAGCATTACCTGCACCATAATGTGGGTAATTCCAAAGGTTAACTGAGCTCATAATGGGATTCAAACCCAGAACTTCTCGTGTCTAATAAAATATTGTATAGATTTAACTGCATGCGCTATGCAGTCTTATTCTAGCTCTTTACTGGAATACAAAATTTTAAACACAACCAAAATTAGAGCAATGGTAGGCAATAAATTCAATGTTGCTTAAAAAATGGTTTCCTATCTTTAAGAAGAAGACATTGTGGGAAAAGAAACGCAGGTTACAAGCATTTCCTCCTTTTCCCACAATATTTTCAAAAACCTTCTACTTTATGGTCATTGAAAATTCAGGGTTGTACGGTAATGGGTAAACTGTCACTTCCTGGTATCCACAAAAAAAAATTACATGTCAAAACAGTAACTGTTACAGTGGTTTATACATGCTTCCTGCAGTCAGATTGGAAAAATCCTTTACAATCAGCATGAAATTTTAGTACTAA
Source organism: Hippopus hippopus (assembly GCA_946811185.2). Lineage (NCBI taxonomy): Eukaryota > Metazoa > Mollusca > Bivalvia > Cardiida > Cardiidae > Hippopus > Hippopus hippopus. Next base: position 24,478,895 of record OX328099.1, read on the forward strand.
AACGGCATACACTATTCTTGCGAATTTTTGAGAAATCCTAACAAAAATCAGTAATTTTTATTCACCCACAAAGATTGCTATACATCTTGGATATAGACAGAAAAACACTTATAACCTAAAAGGAATGCCCCTTTTTCTATATTTCTTATGTAAAATTTCTTATAAAAGTTTACTTCAGTATAGTCGCCATCATGTGACAAAGAATAGAATTACTGATCCAAAATTTCGTCGTTTGGTAAAGAGTTAAACATGTGAGATAATTAGATATGCCAATAGCTGGGTAGAATCACTAGTTCACTACAGTTTTAAAAGTCACAGCAGTATTTTTTGTTGCATGTTTCTGGGTTTTTTCTATCCAAGTAGGAGTAAACAGTCACACTCATCTTCATATTTTTTTTATCTTTACAGAATATCTACTTTCTTCAGGTCAAAATCTAGCTTTATGCAGCTTTAACCAGAAGATTGTCTTAATTAATAATAAAATGAAAATTTTATCATTGAATAAACAATCCAAGTATAGCAATTTCAAGGTTATTTTTCACTTTATATCCAACAAAGGCTGCCAACCAAGATCAAAGACCAAACTGCATGTTTTCTGCAGTCTGATCTTGATAATATAAACTGGACTCAAACAAAACTGAAGTCAGGTATGCACTTTGAGGTTTAATTTGGTTAAAAAAAAAAAGTAAAGACTTAAAAACCCATAAATTCAAAAGAAAAGAGACTTAAAACACCTGTTTCAAAACCTAAATAAGACAGGTTTCTACAATGTCCATGATTTACTATGACAAATAAGACAAGTAAAGCTGTTTCATCGCAAATCCTATACATTAGAAAAAAATGCAATGACAATTAATTGTACAATTGTAATGTTACATCTTGGCACATATTCTTTAACCCTTTACTAAGCTACAAAATTATAGACTGGTCCAAATTGAAAGCATTTGCAGATGACAAAAAAAATGTGACTTAAAAATTCAAATTTTTCTTTGGAAGGGTAGAAAACACTGTGGGAAAAGGAGAAAATGCTGGTTACCAGCATTTTCTCCTTTTCCCACAATGTTTTCAAAAGTCTTCTTTCTGAGGGTCATTAAAAGTCAGGATTGTGTGGTAAAGAGTTAAACCTTCATCAAACAATCCTGTCTTTTCATGTCCTTGAAGAAGGTGGCTTTCGAAAATATATTTGGAAAACAAGAAAATGCTGGTAAAAAGCATTCTTCCTTTGTGTTACTTCTAAAAAATAATCTGAATCATAAGGAATATCCTTTCAAGTAACAATCCCATATTTCTAAGACCCTGGCCTGAGGAAGGAAACAGTGTAAGAAAATGCATGTGAAATCAGTGTTGGAAAAGGAAAAGCAGAAGGTGCTTTCAACCAGTATTTTCTACTTTTACCAACAATGTTTTCTATCCATTGAAACAAGGGAGATAATTCACAAAGACAACTTAAAAATTTCATCAGGGTTACTGCTCTTAGAAAATTCAATTGCTCATAACTTATTTTCGTGTAACACTTTATCAGACAACATAGTTTTAGACTCATCCATACAGAAAGCATTTGCATAACACTACTTGAATGTGGCTCAAATGATAGGATTTTTCATTCAAGAAATTGAAAACATAGTGAACAAAGGATTAACCCTTTACCAGACAATGCCGACTTTTCACGACCCTGACAAAGACAGCTTTTGAAAACATTGTGAGAAAAGGAGAAAATGCTGGTAACCAGCATTTTCTCCTTTTCCCACAATATTTTCTGTCCTGTCAAGGTCAAATTTTGTCATTTGTGCCACCTTTAATTTCCCATCGGCAAATGCTTTTAATTTAGACCAGTCTGAAATTATGTCGTTTGTTAACTCTTTACCAAACGACAAAATTATAGACTGGTCCAAATTGAAAACATTTGCAGACGACAAAATAAATGTGACTGAAAAATTGAAGTTTGATTTGGGAAGGGTAGAAAACATTGTGGGAAAAGGAGAAAATGCTGGTTACCAGCATTTTCTCCTTTTCCCTCAATGTTTTCAAAAGGCTTCTTTCTCAGGGTCGTTAAAAGTTGGGACTGCGTGGTAACGAGATAAAGCGTTAAATACTGGGTGCCAGCACTTTCTTTATTTCTCCTAATTTTTGCATCAGCCGTTACCCTTAGGAATGTAAAACACAGGATAGTAACTATGTTAAATGGTTAACCCTTTACCACACAATCCCGACTTTTTATGACCTTGAGAAAGAAGCCTTTTGAAAACATTGTGGGAAAAGGAGAAAATGCTGGTTACCAGCATTTTCTCCTTTTCCCACAACGTTTTCCACACTTCTCTAAACAAGTTTCAAATTTTTTATTATATTTATTTTGTCGTCTGCAAATGCTTTCAATTTGGACAAGTCTAAAATTTTGTCGTTTGGTAAAGAGTCAACTCGGCCTACAGACAATTGTTTCTGTCTTGGCATGGATGGTCTTAGATATCATTTCTGTAATTAAAAATAGCCTGCAGCTCGCACCAGAAACTTCTTGTGCCATTATGTTTTCACATGTATAGATACATGTATAAACCTTTTGCCACACAATCAGGGGTCTTAATGACCTTGAGGAAGAATGCTTTTATAAAAATTGTTGGAAAAATATGCTGATAGGTAGCATTTTCTCCTTTTCCCGCAATGTTTTCTATGATATCAGAGCTCATTTGCACCAATTTTTAAATTTTCATATATAGAACGCTTTCAATTTGGAAGTTTCTGTAAATTTGGGTTTACATTCTTTAATTAAAATGTCGGTGTTTTACAATTATAAGGAAGAAGGCTTTTTTAAAACACTGTGGGAAAAGGACAATGCCGGACACCATAAATTTTACTCCTTTATCATTAGGTTTTAAACCATTTACTTGACACATATTTTACTCATTGTCTGCAAGTACAAGTGCTATCAATATGGACAAGTCTAAAATTTAGCTGTCTGTTTCAGAATTAGACAAAATAATAGATTTTTTGACACATTACACCCTCCCTTGCACATTACAAGGTTTTACAAGAAAAAAAAGTGAAAAATAAAACTCACCTGAATCATCAAGCTGTGGCATCTCCGACTTGTTTGGTTGGCTTGATGATGAACGCGGTCTTGGAGGTATGGGAGGCAACACTGGCTGTGGGTCCATCACCTCCCCGTCAGCCCCCTTTTTACCCAGATATTTCACGTATGGACCAGGAAAAAACCCTTTCAGGTTTCTGGTGGTATTATATCCATTGAGCCATATCTGTGGATTGTCTGGTGGACAATCAAGGTTCCTGTCACTAACCTCAAGAACGTCTCCAGGTTCTATGAGAATATAGGAGTCGTCGTCATCTCCCTCATGTTCTCTCGGGTCATAACGATGCATAGCTTCATATACATGGACCTCGCCCATTTTGGATGACGTCACAGACCTCACCATCTAGGTTATTAACAACAGTGCACTACAAAAAGAAATGTTATCCCATTACCAAACAATCCTAATAACCTTCAGGTGCTCTGTTGAATTAACCCTTTCCCACACAATAAATTTTAGACTCCTCTAAATTGAAAGCATCTGCAGATAGCAATTTTGTATTTGATAAAAATCAGCTGAAGTTCTCCGATAAGGTAGAAAACACTGTGGGTAATGGAGGAAATACTGGTCACCAGAATCTTCTCTCTTACCCACAATGTTCTCAAAGCTCTTTTTTTAAGAGTAGTTAAAATTAAAATTAAAATATGGTAAAGAGTTAAAAGAACAGTTGCTTATTACAAGCATTTATTTCTCCTCTTTTCACAATGTTTTATTTATAAGTCAAGAAAGTTATCTTGTGTCACTTGTACTTGTTTTTTGTAGCAGTAGTGTTACAAAAGTACCATGAGATTTTTATATCCTGCTGAAGCCCAGTAGCGCAATCTTGTCACTTTCTGTCTTTAAAAAGGTTGAAAACATTTTGGGAAAAAGGAAAAAAAGGCTCTTTACCTGCCTATTCTCCTTTTGTTTAAGGCAGTAAAAGCATTAGGTTGTTTAGTAAAGGATTGATTGTATGGTGCTAAATGTTGTTTTCAATATTATTTCAGTTACCGGTATATTGCGTTGGCCACTACACTAATCCATCCTTTGCTAGTGTTTCTATTACCAGTACTTTGCTAGGGTTTCTATTACCAGTACTTTGCGAGGGGTTTTAATTACCAGTACTTTGCAAAATTTTCTTCCCAAGCCCCTGGCTTTTTTCTCCACATAACCATTCTTGAAACTGATGAGTGGTAAGAGAGGAAAAAATCCTGTAGCAATGACTATCATCAATCCATAGAAAAAAAATTGGATGAGCTGGGGATTTAATCCAGCGACTCCCTTTTCTCAGGTCCTGTGCACTAACAAATGTTCTACCAGGTTGCGCAAAGGTTTAAGGACGGGAAAAAATTACTTATGAAATATTATAGTACATTGTATATTACATGAAAATGATGGGGTGGGGTGGAGGGAACAAAAGGTAGCCAAAAACGATGATTTGAATTTATGTAACAAGTGGGCTATGATAGCCATTAGTTGCCCCCCTAAACTGTCCAAGCAGATTTTCAATGTCAGAAAGTCTTACCCTTTATTGAAAAACCAGTTATCTTAGCACCTTGAAGAAGCCTTTTGAAAACATTGTAGGTAAAGCAGGAAATGCTGGCACTGATATAGATGTTTGTATTGAAGTTTTTTTTTTTTCAACCCATGGCCACTAATTAGTAACATGATTTCAATATTTTTTTTCCCCTCATTAGTCAGGGTTTCTTTGACCAGTACTCCGCACAATTTTCTTTCCAAGCCACTGGCTGCTTTCCCACATGACCATCGTTGAAACAATGGTCAGCGGTGGGAAAGGAATGAATCCTGTCGCAATGACTATCATCAATCCTTGGAAAGAAATTGGCTGAGCCAGGGATCGAACCCACGACCCCTGTTCTCAAGTCCTGCACGCTACCGACTGAGCTACCGGGGCTAGGCTTTAAAAAGGAGGAAATGCTGATAAGCATTTTAAAAACATTATGGTAGAAAAATGCTAGGTAGAGCAATTTCTCATTTTTCCTTAATGTTTTTCACCTTATCAAAGATAAATGCCTGGTTTTAATCTTCATTCAATAATTCACAAAACTATGGGGATGTCTAAAGTGAGCTTGACCTATGCCTGTCCACAAAGGTTAGTTATTTCTTTGCTAACCAATCCTGTGTTTTTATCACCTTGAGAATGATAGCTAGTAACCAGCATTTTCTTCTTTTCCAACAATGTTCTCAAATCATCAAAATAGTTTTATCATCCTGAGATGACAGATGGTAACCAGCCTTTCCTCTTTTCCCACAATGTTTTCACATCATCAAAATGCCTTCAACAGGGACAATCCTAAAATTTTGGTCATCTAGTAAAGAAATTTAAGCAGTTATAAAAGTTGAGTTCTAATTCTAAAAGAAACCAAATCTTCACTTAAACCACATTGTGTGTTTGCATTTTCACATTTACCCTTCATCCTTTCAAAAAACTTTAGAATCCTTCAAGTTGGAAGCATTAAATTTTGCTAACAGCACATCAAATGTGGGTTCCAATGATGAGATAGGATAGTACAGCATAGAATTACCATACTTTCTCCTTTCTCAAAAATGCTTTCAAGAATATTCTTCATACGGATATTTACAACAAAGCTTTGTTTGTTTCAGATGTAATTGCCTGGATTAGACAATTCATAAATTTACCTATGAAATCTGTTTTTTTTTTGTATAGATATAATTGTTGGTAAAAATCCCACAAATTCCCCATTAGCTGTCAGACAGAGTTTCTTTCCTTGTTCCTTATGAAAGAAAATATTACTGAACCCTTTTGGCCAAACATCAACAGCTACTGCTTGTTAGGACAATTAAGATTAAGATCATTAAGATCAGGTTGTACAAAATTAGCATGTTGTCCATACTGTTCTGAAAATTTGTAAATATTCTTGCCAACACAGCCTTGAAGTTACAATACCTATACCTCTTTGATCGACAGGGTAATTATGCACTCTTGACTCAATAATGGAGGATAAAATTTTGGCCTTGTTATCACCATTTCCTCCTTTTTCCATAATATTTTTAAATCTCCTTTTTCCAGAGTCTTTAAAGCAAAGTAGAGTTGGTAGCATACAGGACATGAAAACAGGGCCCAGGGGGTCACTGGTTCAAATCCCCAGCACAATGAATTTCTTTCAGAGGACTGTAGATAGTCATTGCTACAGGATTCATTCCTCTCTCACAGCTCATCATTGTTTCAACCATAGTTATGTAGGCAAGCAGCCAGTTGCATGGTAAGAATTTTGTGCAAAGCACTGGTATAAGAAAGTCCAGGAAAGTATGAATAGGTGCACTGGAGCTGCAATATAACTGAAACAAAGTTGAATAGGGCTTTAAACACCATACAATCAATCAGTAAAGCACAGGATTTGCAATGTTTGGATAGTAAAGGGTTAATATTCATACAGTCTGATCTCTGATCTACTGTACCTGTATTCTTTTATAGATTCTGCTAGAATGAAATCTTCCTTTTGCATGACTATATAACTACTATACTATAATTATGTCCATTTCATTGATAAAGCACATTAAATGTTTACATAACAGCAAAATTTTGGAGTCACTCATATTGAAAGCTTTTGCAGATAAAATGTAAAATATGGCTCAATTTAATTCCTCTTTCCCACAGGTTGTTAAAGCACAGGATTGGTTTGGTAAAGAATTAACCCTTTACCACACAATCTCTAGTTTTAACGACTCTGAAGAAAAAGACTTTTGAAAACAGTATGAGAAAAGGAGAAAATGCTTGTAACCAGCATTTTCTCCTCTTCCCACAATACTTTTTACCCTTCCAAAAATGAATTTCAATTTTTGAGTCATATTTATTTTATTGTCTGAGTAGTGTGAAGTCTGTGAAGTCTAAGATTTTGTCATCTGATAGAGTTAATGCTTTCCCTCACAATCACAGTTTTAAAGAATCTGAGAATGCAGACTTTTTCTCCTTTTTCCACAAAGTTTTCTATCTTTTCCGAGATGATTTCAACTTTTTGAGTCAGATTTTATTTTTCATCTGTTAATGCTTTGGATTTGAACAAGACCAGAATTTTGATTAGTGACCAGTTAAAGGAAAAGCTTGCACTTTTAAGGTAAATTTTCCTGAAAACCAGCACTTAGTATTATTTCTCTCCTCTGTTTGCAAACTGTATATCAGTCTTTAAGAACTATGTAATTATAAAGCAATCTATACATCTAATTTAAGGCTAATTTCAATTCAGCCGTGCTCTGTGAAAAGATGGTTTAATGCATCTGCAAAAAGTACAGACATTGTAGGGGCTGACTGCGAAGGGTAACCTGGCTTGAAACTTTTTGCTATTGGTAAATTTTCTGTGTGTCAAGGAACCATTCTACCACATGATTCCATCATTTTTTTTCTAAAAAATGGATTTTATGGATTTATAATCATATAATGATTTGCTTTGTATAATGGATTACAAAGATGCATTAACTCTTTATCACATGGCAAAATTTTAGACTTGCCCATGTAGAAGGAACTTACTAATGGCATTTTACATGTTTTTCAAATGATAGAATTTGACCTTGAAAAAAGAGAAAACATTGTGATAAAAAGAGAAAATGCTAGTTTCCAGCAATTTCTCCATTTTCAACAATGTCAAACTTAGGGACTCCTGTTGGTTTTGGTTTAGTACAACCTTTACAATATTCTGAATGACTGAGAAAAAAAGCGATAAATAGGATTTATAAACCAGCTTACATTTCTGGTTGTTTTAAGTTGTCCTTATAATACCCATTACCAGGGTCCATAATCACCAATTATTCTTAAGAACATTCTTTGTTTTATTCTAAATATTTTTCTAGATCTGAAAGTAGAATAATTTCTGATTGGCTAAACCAAAATGGCTTCCCTAATCAGATGTGGTGTTACTTCCTAAATCTAAAATAAGACGAAGAATGAAACAAAGAATGGTTGGCGTATACAGGCCCAGGACTCATCCAAAGCATATGGGAAGAAAAATTTCAACAAGTGTAATACTGGGGTTGCTGGGGAAGTAGGTATCTGCAAAACTTGTACCCTATTTTCAAGAGTACAAGTTCTCCAGGGTAAGTCCTACCCAGGATAAAGGTTCATTGTACCCCAAAGAACAGACAGCATTTCTGTTTGCCTTTGATTTTATTGAGTCCACTGGACTCTCTGTCACTGAAAAAGTTGAGTCCCATTGAGTTACTTCCGAGTCCCATTTTTGTCTGCAATTGCATTTACTATCTTAAAATCATGTTGAAAGAAAAAATGCCCTTCAAAAGTTTGTTTCTTTCACAATTATGTATTGCCCTGACCCATTATAAAATCTTCCATGGATTTGCTTGAAAAACTAAAAAGGAAACAAATCACTCAAGAAATATGAGCTCAGAAACTAAATCTGGTCTTATGAATGACACTTAACGACGTATATGACCAATGTCTGCGCGCATCCTACTGCACATGTATTTTTGTTGTGGATATTAAATCAAAAGTGCACCAATGTATTTTTTGCACGCAATGGTAATACTATTGGTGCACTGAAACAAGTAGCACTTTATTCGGGTAGTATGGGTTAAGAGAAAAAAATGGATCTTTGTACTGTCACCGTGAAATAATTAAAATGCTGCTGACATGGCGTTACACACCAAACAAGGAAACAAAGGCAGGATATTTAAAGCTGTGGAAGTATAGCTGTTTCCATTTTGAAAATTATTGTTGGAAAAGGAGAAATCGCTCCTATTGAGCAATTTCTCCTTTTCCCACCATGTCTGCTGAGCTTTTAACCTATTTTTTTCTTGAAAAAAAAAAAAACTTCCACAATGACCTTCAACCTTGTTTTCTGACGAAATAAGCATGGATAGGTGCCATTTTTATTTTCTTATTGTTTAGAATTGTAAATACTAAAAGTGTTGAAAGTTTAAGAACTAGAGGCGCTTGAGCGCCTGTATCGCTCCACAGGCCTGATATTTCTATAATGGCGAAAGGAAGTTTTTAACAATTATCATTCAATCCTGCATTTTAGCTCACTGAAGAAACAATTTGGTAGACAACCACCATAGGAACTTACCTGCAAAACAACAATGAAATCCAGTGAATAGTTTTAGAGAAGAAATTTTTCAAAGATTTTACTTTATACCATAAAAGGAAAACGAGTCTCCCATAAAAGCCATGTTTTTTGACAGATCTTTTTTTTTTAAGGAATTCTGTAAACCTGTATCTAAGGAACATTCCTGCAAAATAATAATGCTATCCAAATAGCGGTTTGGGAGGACAAGATTTTTAAAGGTTTTTTACTTTGGTTGCCATGGCAACCAGAATTCTTCATGGAACACAATTATTTGAAGGAATTTGAAAGAGGACCACCAAAGGAACATTCCTGTGAAATTTGGTAAAAATCCAGTCAATAGTTTCTGAGGAGAAGTTTTTTAAAGAAAAAGTTTACGGACGCACGCACGGACGAACGGACGAACGGACAGACGCACGACGGACACAACGCCATGACAATAGCTCGCTGGCCTTCGGCCAGTGGAGCTAAAATTCTCTCCGTTAGAAAGTATGTATTTTTTTAAGATTAACCCTAAATTCGATAAAATTATCTCCCCTTTTAACTCAATGGTCTATAAATTACATGCATATTTGTACATTTACAATACTCAAAACCGGGCTTTTATATATTTTTTGTGCAAAAATGTATGAATTGTCATTAAAATGATGTATATTTGTATATTTTTCCTGTAATTTTCCTGGGTAACTGACAGTTAAAGAAAGGCTCTTTAAATCTAATATAAGCTGAATTTTGGAACTGTACATACCTTTTTCAAAGGCAAATTTCTCAGAAACGAGCACGGAGACCCACATCTTTTTTTACTGTTATCTCCTAGAGACATGATGAGCTTTGTATGTGCGAAGTTTTAAAAAAATCTGTCCGTTAAAAAAATTTGTCATATACGTCGTTAATACAAAGGGAATAATCTGTAAAATTAATCTCCATAAGCAACAAATCTTTAAAAGCTGGATCTTTCAAACATTGATTTTGAAATAAAGACTAGGCAACTGATGGTTCCTGCAATTAGTGCAGAGAATGACCGTATATTTTTAAAGCACTTAAACAATGAAAGATTGCAGCATCATTGATTTAAATAGAACAAATGGCACTCTCTTGGTTACATCTCAGGGCATTAACAGGCCAAGATCTATTTGTAGACAATTTGGAATTCAGATGACTGGTGCAATAAGAGTTAAAAACTTCATATTTTTCACCTATAATATGGTGATTCTTTTGTTTAATTTTCTAATTTTTGTCTGTGTCCCTGGGATACAATGGGCTAACTGGGCTTTGATATATTGCATCCCAGCAGATTTTCATATGTATATAGATACCGGTACTTTTAAGTCATAAACTGAAACCCTGACAAATGATTACAAAGCAAGTTTTGGCTATATGGGTTTTTTTGTGAAAGGCCTAGTGGAGGCCAAAAGTAAACAGTGCAGGTGTTAAATACTTTTAAATTTAAATAATATCTTTTAATTGCATGGAAATTACTGTTGTGAAGATGATAGTCTGTTACTGTATGGTTGGTCCAACTAGCAGAAAAAATGAATCTTAAAACCTATTAAAAAGTAAACAAAAGATAGGGCTACCTAGCAACTTCTGACCTTTTAAAATTCATTTTCTGAAGCAAATGGTCTTTGAAAACACTGTGGAAAAAGTAATTTCTACTATGTCTTTTTACTGAGTAATACTGTGTAAATATAATCATTCCTTCAAGACCTGTATACTTCAACGGGCCTTCCTAGGCACAGCTGATCATGAAGTCAGTGTTCCTATATATATATATGCTCATAAACTCATGATTCATATTTACACATGGAATTACATCTGAGATATAAAAGGGTAAGGTTAAGAATACAACAGACCTTAATCAGATACTGGTTTTGCTAATTATGCTTAAGTTCTGTAGATTGAAGATGGATCACATGGCCACAGGCAGGGCCTATATAACTCAACTCAACTCAAATTACTTTATTTTGGTATTCGGCAAACAAGATTTTGCCATTGACCAATTACAAAAATAACAACATGAAATACAGCAATAAGATATACATATACAATCTAGAAAAATCAGAAAATATTTGATTAATCGCAACTTATAGTAGTGTAACCCCTTAGGATACTAAGCGCATCTCACTGATCTTTTGCGGACATTGTAGATCAAGATCAGACCGCACAGAATGTGCAGTCTGTTCTTGGGTCTACACTGTCTGATTAGGAGGTACTTTTCTTCAAAAAATTAAAACTGAAATAGCATCATTCAGGTTTTTACTATCGGCTTGAAAGTTTCATTTATCTTATCTAGCAAGATAAGGGTTAATAATATTAAACGTTATTTAAAAAGCTGTCTCGTAAATCTAGTGCCCTTTTGATGAATTTTGCAGTATTTAATTGGACTTTCTTTTTTTAGATGACATAATTCTATTAAATTTAGTAATTGTAAACCAGTGGATATTTAAGTATTTTGATCTCAATTCACAATATTTTCGACAAATACATAAAAAGTGATATTTTGATTCTATGCCGTTGCATAGTCTACAAAGTCGATTATGTCTGTCAATAATTTGGACTCTTCCAGTTTCTATAGCAAGCTTATGCCAGGCAAGTCTAAAGCGTGTCAGCGTTTTTCTTAGTGTTTCATTCCTTATGTTTGTTAAATAATTTTCAAATTCAAAATTTATTTTAAAATTACAATAATGCTCTAATTTCAAACAATTGCTGGTCGAATTTTGCCATTCTTATATAACATTATCAAGAAGTCTTCTTTGAATATTTTTGAATACAAAATTAAAATTATCTATGTTATTTCTTGTCCAAATATATGAATATCCAGCTTTATCTAAAGTTTCCTTAGTTTTTGCAGACCAGTTAAAACTAATTCTACTTGCAAATTAAATATTTTGAATATTGCAATTTTCATTAAAATTTTAATATTGCATGAATAAGTGACATTCTATCACTTTTAATTTTTAAATAATATTTAATTGACTTTTCAAGCACTAATAGTGACATTGGATATCTTCCAAGTTCACTGTACACAGCGAAGTTTGGTGTTTGAGGACTTACACCGAGGATTTTCTTTAAAAATTTCATGTGTATACTATCAATGGATTTTAAGTTATAAACCCCCCAAGCTTCCGCTGCATACAGCAAAATTGGAGATACCATTCTACAATAAGGAATGATGATAGATAAAAATTGTTTGGTTGAAAAGAAATGAACTGTATATAAGTTCAAATAGGAAAGTAAACCCAATCAACCTCTTCAGTTGACCAGAAATAAATGTTTTTTGAATTATGATTAAATAAAAAAGGACCTTACTGATAAAAACCAGAAGGGCACTAAACTTGCTGTCAGTGTGAAGCTGAACCCTTTATCTATTGATCCATGTCCATATTAATAACTGTCAAGCAGATTAGAGACACATAAAATGAAATCAGGAGGGTTGGGAAGCATGCTAGTCACGGAATCATAGGTACAAAACTTGGTGTCAACATGAAGCTCAATCATTTATCTATCGATCCATGTCTATTTTAGTAGTTGTCAAGCAGTTCAAAGTAACATACCTCTGGCTAGAGGTTTTACGTTAAGACTGTGAAAATTCAAGAAGCATTAAAAGCATGGCTGCCATGGGAAACAATCACAAAGTGACATCAGGGCTTCCCTTCGGATTGAGGATAGGAAACAGACAATGCTACAAAAAAAAAAAAATTAAAAAAAAAAACACCACTTGTCATGTTCTAGAAAAAGTTCAGTGTTTTTTAATACGGGCAAAAGACCGCCTATAGGTTGCACGTATTACGTCATTCTCAACCCTGAAGGACAATTTTTCGGCCATTTTGAAATGCTCCACATGGAAAAAAAGTTGGACTGTGTCCGTACTTCAACTTCCTTGACAACAAGAAGGTTGATTTAATACAAGAAGAATTCAACACAGTCAGACTAAATCCACAAGATTGAAATTAATTAATTTTTTGTTAAAATTTCTTAAACTGTAGATGAAGATCTACAACATTTCCCACTTGTTCGCATATCATGACAAAAATATTGGAAAAATTATTAATATTCAATGACGTATGAAATACGAAGTTCGACATTCTTGCTTTGACGTCATTTTTTTTCTGATGTTCAGCCTTGATCCGTTCGTCCTTTTACAGTTCGTCCTATTTCGTGTTCGTTTTGATTTCTTCTACACCCTCACCAACGTCTTGTGTTATTTTCACACTTTGTTCACAAGGCTCATGAAAAGGTTACTTCTCTAGTGATAATTTAATTCAGAAAAAAAAAAGGATTGTAAATATTGTTGATTTTTAGAAAGCTGACATGATGACGAGGAATAGATAGTTGGGAAATACATACATGTAGAGGATTGGACAAAAGACATTTCAGAGGTTTTGGAGGACAGAAAGAGAAGGAATGCTTGATGCACTGTTTTCGGTTGACACAAGTCGTTTATTAGCTCTACTGGCTGAAATCCAGCATAACTTATGTCATGGTATGGTTTCTGTTGTCAGTCCGTATGTCTGTCCGTCTCTCCGTCTGTCAGCCCGTCCGTTAGTCTTTTCTTGTTTACGCGATAAGGTCTGCATTTGTGGTCAAATTTTCGTGAAACTTGCACAGTTTGTTTATCTTATCAATAGCTTGAACCCTAATTATTTTGAAAAAGTCCAACAAACAGTATGGGAAAAGTAGCAATTTCAAGTTGAAAATTTCCATTTCTTGTTTATACGATAAAGTCTGCATTTGTCATCAGATTTTTGTGAAACTTGCACAGTTTATTTATCTTAACAATAGCATGAACCCTAATGATTTTGAAAAAAATCCAACAAACAGTATGGGAAAAGTAGCCATTTCAAGTTGAAAATTTCCATTTTTTTTATTACACGATAAAGTCTGCAATTGTCATCAGATCTTTGTGAAACTTGCACAGTTTGTTTATCTCATCAATAGCTTGAACCCTAATGATTTTGAAAAAAATCTGACAATCAGTATGGGAAAGGTAGCCATTTCAAGGTGAAAATATCCATTTCTTGTTTACGCGATAAAGTCTGAATTTGTGGTCAGATTTTTGTGAAACTTTCATAGTTTATTTATCTTAACAATTGCTTGAACCCTAATGATTTTGAAAAAAAATCTGATAATCAGTATGGGAAAAGTTGCCATTTCAAGTTGAAAATTTCCATTTCTTGTTTACATGATAAAGTCTGCATTTATGATTGGATTTTCCTGAAACTTGAACAGTTTGTTTATCTAAAAAATAGCTTGAACCCTATCGATTTTGAAAAAAAATCTGACAATCAGTATGGGAAAAGTAACCATTTAAAGGTGAAAATTTCCATTTCTTGTTTACGCGATGAAGCATTTGTGGTCAGATTCTCATGAAATTTTCACAGTTGCTTTGTATCATCAACAGCTTGAACCCTATTAATTTTGGAAAAAATCCAACCACCAGTTTGGGAAAAGTAGCCATTTAAAGTTGAAAATTTCCACTTCTTGTTTAGGCAATGAAGTCCACAGTTTTGATCCAATTATCTTGAAACTTGCAAAGATTATTTGGTTCATCAAGGGATTGAACTCTATTAGAAGTGAAAAAAATCTAGTAATCCATTCAGAATAAGCAGCCACTTGATGACTTAGTATTGTTTACTCAACAAAGTCCACATTATTAGTCACATTTCTTTGAAATTTGCTAGGATTGTTTAATACAAAGCATACTGAAACCCTATCAAATTTGGCTGAATTCTGCCATTAGTTTTGAGAACTTGCACTTCTGTTTTTTTTTTTTCACTATTTGTTCAATTCAGCATGCCTAGTTATGCTGTCTTAGTGGGTTCAAGCCCAGTTGCAAGAAACCCTCCCCCATTTTTTGTCTTTTTTCGCATCATGAATTCATGATGTATGCTAGCAAAAAAGCAAAATTACTGCCAGTAGAGCAATTTCAGGCCCTCAAGGCCTCTAGTTGGATTAATGGATTGAGGGGTAGCAGGGGTGTAAATTTTTTTCTTTGTCTACTTGTCCTGTAGGACGAGTGGGTAGAAAAAGTTACTCGTCCTTATGACACTATCACTTGTCCAAACTTTCGGACTTGAATGACCATTTCTACTGCATATACTACGGCGTTGATATAAACAAAGTAGACGGTGTTTAATACTTATCTTTTTCCGGTGGCTTCAACTGGCTTGACTGGTAAACCTGTCCCAATATAACATTATAGGAATTATAGCATAGATCGGATAGGTATACTACTCTAACCGACGCCGTAAACAGAAAACCCCACACTTCACAACTCGGCCGATTCCGTACTTACATTTGATGGCTCCCATCACCCGAGGTATGCCGAATGGGATTTGATGGCTCCCATCACCCGAAGTATGCCGAATGCAGAAAACCTGTCAAGCACTTTACAGATGCGCATGCGTAATAAACATAAACATCCTGTATCGTGATCGAAGAGATGCGCTGGAATTTCAGTTTTACTTTTGTTTTGTGTTCACCATGAAATAAACTGTAATTTGAATTTTACTTCACAAATTCAGAATTCAGTAGTTTTAAAATGTACTTGTCCAACAGGACGAGCTTGGCATTTTTTCTACTCGCCCGAAGCCAAATGTTACTCGTCAATATGAGCGGATGAGTGGAATTTTACACCCCTGGGTGGATGTATGATTTTAATATGAGAGAAGATTGATTGTGTGGTGTTTAACGCCGGTTTCAACATTACACCAGTAATTTTAGGAGGAACTTGAATGTTTTCTGCAGAAGTTTTCAGTTTAGAAGAGTGTAGAATTTGTCGTTTGGTAGAGTTAAGGTAGTAGATATCTACTGCCATCAAAAATTTGCTAGGCAGTGTCAAATAAACATATCTGTACAGATTCGTTGTTGTACGGATTATGATTGAATATGTCCGAGAAAAAGTCTCTTTCACCCGTTTCTAGGCTTTGTCTAATTTCATATTATCTCAAATACTTCTTGTGATATGTGGAAAGTTTCAGTTTTTCATTCCACTATATAAAAAATCATTGTTCTATACTGCAGTAACTGGGATTTAATTTTATCAAAACTCAAAGGGTGGGGTTTCTGCAGAATGGAGCTTATACACAAAGGATTTCAGGTAAAGAATGTCTCAAAAACAAACATAGGACTTAGTTTACATGAATACGTTGATTTCAACGGGTGTCACTGGTCTAATTTACCTGACAAATCGTTGCAAAACTCTTTTTTGGAACGCTGGCTCAAAACAGGAAGTAGAAATATTCCATAAACGGTGAGTCGTTAAAAACTACCTTCTAGAAACTGGAATCAAAGTACTGAATCACTCGTTCGGTAAACTGGTGAATTATGCGATTAGCTGTATGAAGGTAGACAACCGAAATTTTCTACATGTAGCATCTATAATATCACTCAAACAAATTGAACATATTTACTTATACTACATGTATAATATGAATAAACTGAGCCAGAAAAACTAAAACTGGAACCTTTTTCAAACATCAAACAAAAAATATACGAATATATGGTGGCATATTTCTACCACGAGATACGAGATAGCCATTGCGTAATTTTAGAAAACTGTCGCGATAAATTAAAGTTTCCTGGAAATTTCATAGAGACAGTGAAAAGTTTCCTGAAAAAAAATATCACGATAAACTTAATATCTAAACGCAGAATATCTCAATCGTGCACGAAGTTTACATCGAGATAAAATTATCGTGATAGTTCTATCTGTTTCTCGATATCTATAAATAGAAAATTCATCATTTGGATGACCTCAGTAGTTTTCACTTCACTAGATTGCAATAAGTAAAAATTCGAACCATTAACAATTGTAGCTTAATTGGTAAATTTTGACAAGATTCGAAATGAACAGATGCCTTTAAAATCACAAAGACGACTCGAAATGCCTCCTAGGAACAACTTTAAAACCATTCGGGGAAAAGGAGAATTCATAAGGTTGTAGACGAAGATTTTCCGAAACCCTATCTTATTATAGATACCGTGAATGTCAGTTATGGGCAAGAAAGAAAATAAATCACGATAACAGTCACAATTATCGCGATATTTTTATCATGGAAATTTTTATTATCTAGATAATATTTCAAGGAAACTTTGTTTTATCACGGTAGTTCTCTTAAATTATCGCAATAGCTATCTCGTATCTCGCGGCAGAAATGTGCCACCATATACGAAACCCCGTTCAGCCATGAACACGGGCATGTTAAACCGACCGCATAGTATGAGATTGCGAAATATCAAGAATGGAAGTAAACTTTGGAATTCGATACGATTTCTTTTGAGGACGAATATTGTTAGACGAGTACTTCAGAGAATTATAGCTCAGAAATAAGAAGAATCCTGACTTTTTTACATGAATCCCCATCACTTTTTCTAGTCTGTGACAAACGGTATGAATCTAAAAGACCATGTATGAGTCATGCTCTGTGAAAAGAGGGTTTAATACATCTGTAAACAGTATCGACTCAGGTCAGTCTGCGCAGTCGAAAATTTTTGCTCCCGGTCAGGGATCTTAAATACACATATTATTATTATATACGATCATTGTCCCGGTAGATTTTCTGCCTTTGAATGTTTGCAAAATCGACAAACCAGTGAGGCAACGTCTCTCTTCTGTAACCTACCCTATTGCTTTATTTGATGGCAGAAAAATGGTACATGGTGGAAAAAAAATGAAGAAGAAAGAAACTTAATTCTTAAACAAATAACATGTTGGACAAATGCTGGAATTTTTAAGAGAAAGGTTGTAAAAAAAATGTATTTGAAGCTTTTTTTTGTGTGTGTGGGTCGAAGATACAGTTTAGAAATCCTGCAAAGGGCACACAGTCCCTCAGCATTTGGGATTCCCTCATTCACGTTGAAGTTACGGTATTGGCCGAGTTGTTACTAATGTGGGAATTCTGTCAATTTGACATCATCGATATTGATCATGTGACGTTCCCGTGGGCCATTACGAAATTCTAACATTAAAGGTAGACTGCTGTATCTCCGGTAGAGAAAATGTGATCGTGTAAACGATTGATAGTATCAGAGTGAACGAAACACAAAAAATAGGGTGCTGTCTGAACAGTGCAGACGAGAAAGATGGATAGATTTTTGAGAGTGATAACGAGAAGGAATCCGGAACTGTCACACTGGATGATAATGTCAGTATTAACCATTTTCCTGCTAAATAAAAGAAATAAAACTTTCAAGCAGATAGTAAAAATCCAAATATTGCTGTTTGATAGGTTTTGTTGGGGGAAATATATCTCCTCATCGGACAGTGTAGATCCAAGATCAGACTGCACGTTCTGTGCAGTCTGATCTTGATCTACGCTGTCCGCTAAAGGTCAGTGAGTCGAGCTTAGCAGCTTAATGGTTAGAAAAAGGGTGGGAGGTTGGGGAGAGACAGAATCCGAGACTGTATAAATGATACAGAGAGAAAATGAAACGTTTCATACACGCTGAAAATTAATATCAGAATGCGCATCCTGTGCAGTCAAATGAGACTGCGCAGAATGTGAAGTCTGATTTTGAATTTGCACTAACAGATACGGCGAGATTTTTCTTGCGAAAGAACGTTAAATTTGCAATATTTGAGCTTTATTTGTTGATCAGTTTGTATTTAAATCGCTCTTCAGGTTAAATTTTGAATCTCCGAGATATTAAATGATCTCTGCGGTCCGTTCTTAAACTTCTAAGTGCGATTTAATGCCCTTTTTGCTGACAGTGTAGAACAATAAAAAAACTCCACAAAAGAAGGAGTCTAATCTTGAAACCTAATCCGCCCAAATGCATCTTTGCTTACAGAGCACAAAACAAGCAGTCCAATCTTGGACCTTATCAGTCCTTTGTATGCGTTCAAATTCTTTAGGTTAAAAAAAAGAGAAAAAATCCATGTTTGCTGAATTCAGCACGACTGTACTACTATCAATAGTTCTATCAAAATTTAAGATCCCTGTTTTGAGGGAGTCTGAAAGTTGCATACCAAGGAAAGGTTAATTACAATATACTCAAATGATGCTTCATTTTATGGCACAACATAAGTCTATCTTTGTATTAAACTATATTTTGATATATAAAAATGGGTACAAACAAACTATTATTACAACACAAGTTTGCCGATGCATTATTTTACAAGACTAAATATTCCTTTCGTTGCATCCGAAATGAGAAAAAATATACACGGGACGAAAAAGAATGAAATCTAAGAACAAATCATTCATAAAATAGGCCTTTGGAAGAAAAAATGGCCTTACTGCTTACGTTAAAAGCATCCTGTCCGATCAGCGCAAACTGATCCGAGGAGACACTCTAGCTCCGTCTACAGGGATGATAAAGATTAAAAAAGTAACCAGTAATCCTTTCTCCAAAAAAAGGCAGTATATAACGCAGACAGTGGCAATTCGAGTAACCATACGTGTCTTTCACTAGCAGACACCATTCTACATTGGATAATGATGGCGTATGCCAATTTTGAGACGGCCCTTGACAATGTTACGAAGTCCAATCTCCACCTTGGTTTACACTCGTGAAGTAGACTCATGAAACACCACGCCGAAAAAATCATTCTTTTAAGATCGCTCTGCGGGGCAAGGTAATACTTGTACTTAACCCTTTACCACATAATCCCGAGGTTTAACGATCCTGAGGTATGAAACATTGTGGTAAAAGGTGAAAATGCTGGTTCCAGCATTTTTTCCTTTTCTCGCTATGTTCTTTTTTGACCTTTTAAAGATAAATTTCATCGTTTGAGCCACATTTTATTTGTCTTTGAAAAATGATTTGAATTTGGACAAGTTTAAAATGTTTTTCGTTTGGTAAATAAGAAATATGACCTATTACTGTAGTGTACAAATATGACTTTTAACGACCATGCAGTTGATTGCTTTTCCATCATTTTGGAATTTAAAAAAACATAAGAACACATAAATTACAAAGCTTACTTGTTTTTCAGTTTTTAATCGGTCGGCGTAAGCCGGACGATTAGAGAGACCACAAATTTCGGAAACCCGTCCGCTGAGGGCAAACTGATGTAACTGCAACTCGTAACAGCGTTCATTTACAGCATTACAACGCTTAACAAGCCTGTCGTGACCTTATTACAAATACTACTTTCGGTTGAGCGCAAGAATGAATAAACAGTCCTAGTAAACAGGCGTCAAGTAATCCCGTTCTCAACTTTTCAATTATGCAATAAACGGTGATTACAACTTGTTTAGCATTGAATTTTGTCATATTACCAATGTAATCAAAATGTCTAGCGAGAGAAATGGAAAAACTCGTAGCAGTTTACTTTCAAAACAGTTATCAGAAATGGGGTCAGAGGTAATGAGTAATTGTATGAATGAAACGAAAGCGAATCAATTGTATCGCGTGATGTAAACACATTCTGTAGCCGTCGACTGTCTATATTATTCGGCAAACTTCGAGTGGGTCGTTGGTCACTATATACGTATTTACGGGATCGGTCGAGTTGTGACGAGTGTTGTCCGTATATGTTGCAGGTGTTGAAAAGTTCACGGGTCATCTAGCGTTGGGGCAAAGAAAAAATCGCTACAGAAAGGAGTTTGTAAGGAATATTGCTGTAAAGAATTTAGAAATTTAGATTGTACTGCTTTAGAGCAAAGTGATGTAAATGCAACTCGTAACAGGCGTAGGTTTAAAATAGTGATTGGCCGTGGGTTGTTTAACGCTAGTGAGGCAAAAAAGTGTGAAGCTGTGAGGGAAAGGGATGTAAACTTGTGTAAGGGTTATGACCTCTAACTTCTAAGTAGCGGAGAGGTCATTACGTAAGCATTTTCAGAATGGACTGGTGATCCCACGCCTACAACTTTACAAGCCAGACTGTCCATTCACAGTACTGACCAGCAGTATCTGATTACGCATTTTTTTAGCGTCAGATGTGTTAAATTTTCATAATCCCTTACAGACACGGCACTACCATTTTGTACGGTCACTGACATGTTTCTTCTTGATGAGCTTAGATTGGAATCAGTCTGTCAGTCTGCTGACCCTTGACAAAACAATCCTGTGGGGCATTGAAAATATAGTGGGAAAGAGAGAGAAATGCTTGTAACCACCATCATCTCTTTTTCCAACAGCATTTTCTTCACCATATGAACGATTTTCAAAATAAAATTTTGTCATTTGGTTGAGTTAAATAGAGCATTTTCTCCGGAGAGGGGGGATGAAACTGCAACATAAATACTCTCACTTAAGATATAATTCTCCATGTCTGAATCAACGGACCAGGGAAAAGTTTAGGAGCATGTATTTTTTCCAAGGTATTTTTCTTTAGAGGGCTAAGCAAAACATGTTGCCTTTGCAGAGAGTGCAGATTCAGACCAGACTGTATAGAACATGCAGTCAGATCTTGGATCTGTTGTAACATTTTTTATATGAGATATTCTAGTCAAGACAGCAATGGCCCTTCAATAAATAGGCTGCTTTTCCAAGCTTGACATGTCTGTTTCGTTAATTCAGGGTCTTAAGGTAAAACTCTCGACAATATGTATGTCTCACCAGACCCTTTATATTAGTTGATTCTCATCCTTTCCACAAGGTCCAGTTTTTCAGATAAAGAGCACAAGGTTTACTGTAGCTATGCTCCTCGCTTATTAGAATGAATCAAATACATAACCTGTATTGGTCAAGGTTAAGAAAAGTTGCTTTTGCAGACAATAAAAGATCGAGATTAGACTGTCCTTTGAGTGCAGTGCAGATCAATATTACACACGTATATATCTTAGATCATAATTGGATGTTCGCGTAGGATATAGATCTGTAAATGAAACTGTAATATTTGTACAGTGGTTTCTGACTGAAAACGGCCAGTAGATTAACTCAGAGTTTTAACTCTTTACCACACAATCCCAGTTTTAACAACCTTGAAGGAAAAGGCTGTTGAAAACATTGCAGAAAAGGGGGAAATGCTGATCCATCATTTTCTCCTTTTACCACGATGTTATCTACCTTTTCAACGATTCAACTCATCATTTGGGCTACAGTCAAATTCGATTCGTAATGTCCAAATGCTTTCGATTTTGACAAGTCTAAAATTTCGTTGGTTGGTGAAGAGATGACGGTTACGTAGATATTAGCTACATTCTTTAGAAGTATGGTTGGAAAATTTGGCAAGCAGACGTTGTGGCCAGGGTGATTCGGCCCAGGAAGATTTAGCCAGCCAAAAATATTAGAGAGGACAATTTATCTCGATAGATACGATGGCTTGTTAAAAATGGAGAAATAGATAGCCCACTAGCGGCCAAAATAAACAATTCGGGAGTCAAAATGCAAACACATTTTATACGATTTATTCAAATTATTTAAAAGAAAAAAACTAAGGATATTATTAAGAGTCTGGCAATGTGCTACAGTACACTCTGTCTGTGTTCCAATAGTTGGTAGAAAAGTGAGTCTTGTAACTATATTAAAGTTACCAAAGTTGCTAAAGTTAGAATAATAAAGAATATCAAATTTTGTGTTTGTGTGTGTGTGTGTGTGTGTTTTTTTTTTCTTCTTTTTAGTAAAAGGCTGGTAGGTACTGTTAATCTTGTAAGAGTGATGTCTAAAGCTTCATAATAAGAATTGCTGATTAGAATTCCGTATCTTTTACGTTCTATTGCTGACGGCTGGCAAATCTCTACTTAGACCATTCCGTTAAACTACTAATTTGTAAAAGACAGGTTGAAAAAAAAAAAAAGGTTCCTAGGTGGTTCAGTTGTATGGTGTAGGATTCGACACTTGTGTTTTTCGTGGGAGTGTCATCAGGTAGGATACCTCAGAGCCCTTGCCTAGTACTAGTGAAATCCTTGACAAATATGAATAAGAAGGCTGTCGCCGCGATATGACTGAAATAATGTCTAAAGCGACCAAAAACACAAAACAACCAATTACTCAACCAGTTTATTACTAAATTAGATGATTTCCACATAGTCCTTTGCAAGAATAAGAATGGATTTCTTTATCCATTGTCAAGGTTCTAATTCAGTATAAAAGGCAATATAACATGGGGTTCTTACTCCCATACACAGTTCAAACAACTACCATTTGATATGTGATTTTCAAAAACAGTGTGGTTATTCAGTGTCGACCGATTACAGTGCTGACAGCACTTTGATTTTTTTAAGCTGATACTTTCGGAAGCGGTAAACCAACACATTTTCTCGTCAGAGCCATTGGCTCCGGATATGGAGTTTCCAACCCGTGTCAAAGGATGAAGAAACACAGGGTAACTGTATTTGCAATGCCGTGCGAATGCGTTGACCATTAGATAGCCTTCATACAGACGCATCATATTCCAATAATTTATTTCTTGTTGGGTAACATACAACAATGGAACGGCTGACAGAAGTACAGAGGAGTCAGGCCGTTGCAATGCTTATGCAAGGTCAAAGGCAAATAACAGGTTGCCAGACGTTTTGGTGTCAATGTTTGCATCATAGAACGTCTTTTTAGACGTCTAAGGGAAACTGGGCGGGTAACAGACAGACCGATGTCACAATGTCAGGACGTAATTCTTCGTCTCGCTAATCTACACAATTGTCATCTTATTGCTACGGAATCTGTCCTAAATACAGCAGGTATTCATAACCGTCCTATCAGTGCTAAAATTGTTTGGAATCGATAGGGAAAAGTTAGTTTGCGGACTCGTCGCTTGCACGTTGGTCCGTCCCTTACCGCTGCTCGACGCCAGCACCGTATGACTTTGGGTGGTGGCACATGCACCTAGAATATCCCCGTCGAGGCAGGTCATATTTACCGATGAGTCCGGATTCTGCCTGTTTCGAGCAGATGGTCGACGTCGTGTTTTCCAACGTCGTACAGGACGTTTTACTGCCTGTTACGTTGCGGAGGATAGGTTTTGTAGTGGATCAGTTATGGTGTTGGGATGAATCTCACGTGGGGTTAAATCACCGCTTGTACTTGGACAATTTAGCTGCTGATGGGTATAGGGATAAGATCCTCCAACCCCATGTTGCCCCTTTTATTGCAGCAAAACTCTCTCACATTCCAGCACAGTTCTGATTTCAGATTACACGGGTGCCCGTCTATTCCATTAAATTATTCCGATTTCACACACAAGATACAGATCGCCCTTTTGCTGTTCGTTCAGCAAGGATCGTTCTTCATTCTTACCTAAAAATATTATTCTACCCGACATTTTACCTAGAATCATCTGCAGTCTTTATCCCTTCAGTATAGAGTTGGCAGTGTCTCCGGGTACGATATGGGCTGCAACACGCGAAAAGGGGTATTCGGACATTTGCGTAAAGTATCGTCTCGGATCAGCCTGCGCAGTCCGCGCAGGATAATCCGAGACGGCACTTTACGACTACATTAGATTTTGTCCTACAGTATACTTGCACAAAACAGAAAATTACATACAAACGGAAAGTGTCGCTTCGGATTAGTCTGCGCGGATTGTGCGGGCTGATCTGGGACGACCCTTTACGCAAATGTCCGAATGCCCCATTACGCGTGTCGCAAGCCATATCATATTCGGAGACTATAGATACGGTGCCGTGCCTTGGGCAACCCTGGCTGGACTGGCTCCAGGTACGGCGAGTATGTTATCCAGTACTTGTATCTGAATAATTTCTAGTAGGTTAAGTGTCTGTACTATCTTGCGTGTCCCAATTTCGGCATTTTATTGGAAGGGCGAATTTAACTTTCCGGTGGATTATGTTAAAACTGTGTATTTCTTCTAAATGCTGAGATGGGGATGGCAGATATTGGAACCAAATATATGAGTTTTGAACAGAACAGAAAACAGCAGATTTTCTAGTCGTGCAGCGGACCACTTTTGCGTACTGTGGCAAAAGGGTTTATTGGAGTCTAGGGCAAGCGGCAATGTTTTCTCGTGTATCCATGTATAATTCCTCAATTCATGTTGACTGTCCATATAAAATGTATGATCAATCAACTCACTACTTTCTGCAGACGACTTTTTTGCTGAGCAGTGGGGTCACTTTTGCACTGTGGCGGACGGTTGTTTACTAACAGCAAAGCCTGTGTAAATTTTGTGAGCAGTGTGAACAAAATGACACAGATTGGTTAAAGCATGTTCCAATCAGTTTGCTCCGTATGTAGACGTATCTTTTAACTGCATTTAGAATTATACTTACAGCAAAAATTAACGGCTGTCATTTGATAATTTTTTTGAAGAGCACATAATGTTATAGTGTATAAAATATATCGTAAAGAGTTTCAATCAATTAAAACAGGCATAAAAAATACAAAGGACATGGTGGAAACACGTGTAAATATAGTATTAAAGTCTGTGTGATTAAGTGTTACTCACAAATGTTTTATCGGTTACACTTAAAATTACAGAGCTTTTCAGTATGTCTGTGCATTCTGGTCAAGATATACATGTATAATCTAGATTTATCTTCTAAGTAGATATATTTAGCCGAAAAATAATGATAACACTGTTAGAAGTTGGACACACTGGGTTTATAAGTTATGTCGAGTAGGCCAAGTATGACAGTACTTTTTAATGTATTTCTTTCTTAGTTCTCTAAATTTTGAGCAAGTTAACAAAAACTGCCGTTCGTCCTCTATTTGTCCTGAATTACAGTTTGTACATATTCGTTCATTTCTTTAAAGGTTATTATGTCGGCCGGGTTCTAATTAAGGTCACGAGATGAGGTACGAATTTTGACGAGTGTATGCTGACTTTTGTTTTACGGACAATTTCAGGATATCTTTCCAATTCGAAGGAATGTTGTAATAAGCTATATATGTGAATAAGCGATGGGAATTATGAATAAATATACGCCATTGTTGTTGATATATATCTAGTATTCTTTGCTTAATAGTATTATGTAGTGTATTATTAGATTTAGTTTGTATTCTCATATATACTGAACCAAAAAAGAAACTTCTCCTGTGTTTAAGTGCAAATGCAATGTTATTAAAAAAAATCAAAATATCAGATGACCTACATATATTCGGGCGAACGATTATGTGTCCGATAAAACAAATTTTAACCCGATTAAAAGCATTTTACAGAAGAAACCCGCTGAAAGCGATTTTCACGTGCATGTACGGACCAGTATAATTCGTGTATATTTTTTGAAACCTTTCAGTCTAATTTTATAGACTTTCATGTCAATAAGAAAAAGACGTTGAAAAAAATTAAATTCTTTTTAGTTTTCTTTATTTTTGATATGCCTAGAATTCCGCAAAATTTACGCGAACGTGCCATTGGCATGCTTAATGCTGGTATGACGATGAATGCTGTTGCTATGAATATTGGATGTTCTACTCGTGCTATTCGACACCTTAGGCAACGTTTTCAAGCAACAGGGCGTACGGAAGATCGACCACGTAGTGGATGTCCTCGCGTCATGACGCGCGGCCAAGACCGCTATATTCGGAACACCCACCTGCGCAATCGCTTCCAAACTGCCACAGCCACTGCTGCTAACACCCCTGGTACACATAACAACCGTATATCTGCCCAAACTGTGCGCAATCGCTTGCGCGAGGGTGGGCTATGTGCACGTCGTCCATACGTTGGTTGTGTTTTGACGCGACGTCACCGCGTAAATCGTGTTAATTGGGCACGTACACACCAACGCTGGCTTAGACAACAATGGAATAGCGTTCTTTTCTCTGACGAGTCCAGGTTTTCCATTCATCGAGGTGATGGCAGGGTTCGAGTATACCGTAGGAGAAATGAACGTTATGCCGACTGTTGCGTACTTGATCGAGATCGTTTTGTGGGGTGGGGGTTCTGTATTGGTCTGGGCGGGCATTGTACATGGCTTTCGCACTAATCTCGTCGTTATCGAAGGGAATTTGAATGCCCAACGCTACCGAGATGTAATTCTTGCGAGGCACGTTATCCCACTGTTTCAAAATAATGCCAATATCACTATTTTTCAGCATGATAATGCCACAAGCCATACAGCTAGGGACAATGTGAATTTCCTCAGGGCGAATAACATTGCATTTATTAATGACTGGCCTGCCAAAAGCCCTGATCTGAATCCCATTGAACACCTTTGGGATAATTTGGACCAGCGTGTTAGACGTCGCCCTATTCCACCGTCAAACGTCATTCAGCTAAGACAAGCCTTAATTCAGGAATGGAACAACATTCCACAAGCCGAAATCAATACACTTATCCGTTCTATGCGCCAACGATGCCAGGCAGTCCTTCATGCTGAAGGTGGTCATACCCGGTATTAATTTGTGATTTTGGTGAGCGACCCCTTCCGCATTTTAACTACCATTTCACTACTTTTGGATAAACCCTCAGCAATAATTTTTTTACACAAAGTCGCAATAAAATACTCTTTCAATGCATATAAATCTAGTTTAATCCTGATTTTCATATTTGTGTATATCTGCACTTAAACACAGGGGAAGTTTCTTTTTTGGTTCAGTATATATGTTGATTTTATTTAAGATTTGTTTAAATCTGATATACCCAATTGTTTCCGGGTTAAGTTCAATTGTTATCTTCATCGATTCGTAGCATGTGCAAGGACTTTGTATAAAATAGATTGTACAGTCATATTTAGAATTTTTAGCCAGTACTTGATAATGATAAAACACTGTAAAGCGGCCTAGCTCTCCATTTAATGATTCAGTCGGCAGATTTATTGAACTTTTGGCACTGAAATATACTATTACAAAATTTTGAAAATAGATCTATATATTTTCAACGTCCGGGCTAGAGTTGTAGCCCCAAATTTTTGCCGAGAAATTGAGTATGGGGAAGATAAGCGAATCAACAATTTTAGCATTTGAGGAACAGGGTAGTAAAGTTGGTTTAGTACTATGAACAGATTTTTTAAGGAAAATGAGGCATGTTGCGCAATTATTTTCTGTGTACAATTTTGTGTACGATTCCAGCATCCGTTTTTAGCTCCACTGGCCGAAGGCCAGCGGGCTAATGTCATGGCCCGATGTCCGTCGTGCGTCCGTCGGTGCGTGCATCTTTCCGTTAACTAATATTTCAAACATCTTCTCAGAAACTACACATCCAATTTTGATGGAACTTTAAAGAAATGATCCTGCCATGGCCTTCTTCAGAAATCCTTCAGAAAATTTAATTCCAATAAAAAGTCTGGTTGCCATGGCAACAAAACTGATTAAGGTAATTTAGAATATATGGGGGTCCAAATTGAAAGAAACAGGGGGTCAGGATATAGCCGTAACTGCCTACGTATGCGGCCTTTTCCGTATGATGCTGTCTTTAAATACATAAAGAATTTTACCTCAAATATCTTATTTCATAGGTCTATGTTTGTTACCAAGAATGTTTTTTTTTTTTCTTTTTTTTTTTTTAGATAATGGTATCCTTTTAGCCTGAGAACAAGATATTTTCACCAATTAAACATCCGATTGCTGTGAAATGATGATAATAAAAGGAATCCCTAGATCCAGAAAGAAGTGGAAAAACAGCTTCCATTGAAATACCGCTGAGTGATTGGGAAATTACTTGGGCTTTCGGTGAGCCCTTTGTGAGAGATCTTTTTCCCTTTTCCATTTTTCGCTCAAGGGATTGAACGTATTTTGTGTGCATTCAACAAGACGCACTTTTGTTTTTACATATCATTTCAGTGGGAAAATGAGGCGAGTTTTACGGATTAGCTACTCTCATGAGTACACCGCCTTATTGTTTTTCGCTTTTATTGGAGCTTTGGCGTATTTATGTCAAAAAGCGGGAGTTCAGTAAGGTAACTTTCTACGCGTTTAGATACGGTATAACAACAGCTTCAGTGAAGATCTACTTGCCCACAAGATCCTGGTTGTTTTCAAATTTGTTTATAAAATTTTATACAGCAAGAAATAATTTCTTTGATTAAATTGATACACGTCAACATATCGTCTTCTGTTAAGAACTACATTTTTAGATGCGGAGGTTTATTGTTTACAGTGTGGGTGTTGTAAGGTCGTGATTCTCGACATTCTCTAAATTCGAAGAAATGATGAATGTGAATGAAATCTGTAAAAGAACATCGGATGCTGATCAAAAATGAGAATCACTCAGCAGGTAAGCACAAATTACTTTTTTTATTTGAAGATCTTAGTTGACTTTTTTTTTAGTCTCGTGTCAATATTTCTGACGTTTTTTCTTGTAGGTCAAAGGTAATTCGGCCTTTGAAAGTTCGCTACTGTATCGAAACAAAATAGTATGGTAGTAGACCGACCTGTTATCGAGGGACTTTACTCACAACTTTAGTTTTCAAATATTTGAATTGAAGTACTGATTACCGAATTCAATTTGTACCAAAAAGAATCAATCGTAAATGCCACTTAAACCATAAATTCTGCTTGAATCACATTTATTCAGAAGTAACGACACATTCCACCCTTCATTCTTGTGCTGGAAACAGGATTGGCATATGGGAAAAGCAGAAATGCTTTTAGGCTTTAAAATTTCTGTAAAAGTGTTCATAAATAAAGAACTTCAAACCATTATGTACACCAACAAATAGGGTTGATGATATTGATCCAAATAAGTTTTTCACTTTCAGTGACAGTTATAACTGTTGACATATTTTCCGTCTTGAAGAAAAACATTTGAATAAGTCTTTGTGGTTAAATTCATTTCCCTTGAGGTGCATTAATGCCTAGAATGACTTGCGAGAAGACATCGTTTGTAGTACCCGTGTTGACAGTTTTAGGTCAGCTATAGACAAATCATGGTGTCAAAAGAGGTTGAAACCTTGTTTATTTATTACCAGGACTGGAAAAGCCAGTCAAAACGTATTAGAGGTGGAGCTGACAAGCCAAGTTGGCTTACATTGCTCAGAAGAATAACAGTAACAGTAGCACTAAACTGAAATGTTTACAACCACAAGAGGAAACTGTCTCATACAATATGAATTAATAGTTTAAAATAAATTCTGTTCATTTTTTGAGTAGAATGAAAGGTACACATGGGTGTCATGGCTCATGACTATCTCATGATAGCAGTACCTGAATACCACAACAACAAAAATTAAGACATTGTTGTCATTTTTTTTTTTTTCAATTCGTATGCACCTGTGAGACAGATTAGAAATTTTTTTAAATACCACTGTACTATAAAACATCAGAAAATGTTTAATGTCTTAACAACAGGATTGAAAAAATTTACTCTCAGTAGCAGCAAAAGGTCTTGATAAATGGTTTAGTCATCAGTGACCAAACAAAGTAGATCACAATATTCTCTGATCTAACTATAGATCGGAATCTTGTCACATACTTGAGTTAATTGAGTATGGTGAAATAATTTTTTAGCATCAGCACTGACTACATCACATGTTGGGAACTTATAAGATTTAAAATGAAATGTTAGAATGAGGATTTAAATGGCATATATCAGGTTGAAAAAGGTAAAAGGTAAATAGGAAATTTGTCAGTAAGTACAATCTTTTGAGTAGAAACATGCTTACTATCATGTTTTTATTAACTTTTGTTTACTAATAGCAGTGACACTGTTGTTTACATTCAAATAAGTGGTTTACTCAAAACAATGACATCATTCACTTCATAGTTCTCAAGAAAACTTTGATATCATTTTGGGTAGAAAACAGTAGGTCAGTCAACTTTACAGCGACCACCTGTTTTTAAGTACTGTTAATCACCAAATGCTCTACTGGGGCTCAGCAGACATATCAATATTAATGACACTCTCAAAAGTGGGGGTTTAATGCATCTCCTTTATGGCATTATACCAAGCAAATCATTACATAATTAAAGATTCATAAAATCAATTCTGGTATAAACTGATTGAATCGTGAGGTAGACTGGTCCTTTGATGACATGTAAAATTAATTGACAGTTTGTAAGTTTGATTCAGGTCAGCCTGTGCCATCTGTGCTTGCTGACCAGTGTCAATGCTTTTTGCAGGTGCAGTAAACCCCCTTTTCCCAGAGCATGGCTCATATGCATTTTAAATCTCCAGAATTCAATTGATAAAAGCTGTATATTTTCATATGTGGTGCACCAAGTCTTGTATTGTGGTATTTTTCATCCTGGTATGCTAAGACAGCAATGCTTTGTCCCACATTTAAATATCTCACAAAATATCAGGCAGAGTAAATTCAAGGTTTGACTGATCTTACCCTATAATATCAGTTTAAACTCATTACTACATATGTACATTACATCAGACTTGTCCAAAGCATTTGCAGACCATAATACGAATCAAGAAATATTATCTTTCTTCAAAAGGGTAGAAAACATTGTGGGAAAAGGAGAAAATGCTCATTACCAGCATTTTCTCCATTTCCCTTAATGTTTTCAACAATTTTCTTCCTCAGGGATGGTTTTGTAAAGGATTACACTGAAGTTGTACCTTACAGGCTAAAGATTAAGTATTGTTTCATTTCAGCTTCTTCGTTCCAAAGCAGCTGGACCTCTGCAGTCTGTGGAATTCTTGGATTTATCTAACCTTGGGCTAGGTAGGTTAAACCATCTACAAAACAATCCTGTATTGGTACATCAATTTCTCCTTTTCCCACCATGTTTTTTACTCTCTCACAGACAAATCTCATCATTTGAATCACATTTAATATGTTGTCTGAAAAATGCTTTCAAACTTAAGTAAGTCTAGCTAATGTATTTTTTGTTGTTTGGTAAAGAGTTAAAAGGAAGCAATATATGTGAGCTGAGCTTCAGTAGCTCAGTCCGTACCCACAATGTTTTCTACCCTTCCCAAAACAAATATCACTTTTTGAGTCACATCTCTTTTGTCGTCTGCAAATGCTTCCTGTTTGGACAAGTCTAGAATTTTATCGTTTGGTAAAGAGTTCAATCATTACTTTTGAAATAGGATGTCTTACTTTCTGCTTTAGACAGGTTTCGAAAAAACAAAAAAAAACACCTTGGATGAAAAGGAGAAATTGCTAGTAGTAGGCAGTAGCTCCTTTCCACACGATATTCTCTATTTATAAAATTCTTTTTCTTCTTTCTGTCATTTGATCTTCTTAGTAGAAAATACCAGCACTGAAAAAAGTAATTTCATGGTATGAAGGGTTATAGCCTTTTGAATTTCTCTCCTGATGCGTTGACGAGGTGTCGGAAAATAGCGATACGTCGCTAATGTTATTTTGAATCCAACTTTTGATAAAATTTTGTATTGCATTATGTTGTATTTTGTAATCAGCTGAACATGCTATAAAAGTTTTTGCTTTGTATATTGCTATTTAAATGCTAAATGAAGTAGTTTCTACTTGTTCACAGTGACAATAGAAAAATTAAGCAGTTGCCCAAAGTTACAAGCCCTAAACTTGAGAGGGAATAAATTGTCAGAAGTTACCAACCTTGAACAGAACAGACATTTATGGAGATTAGATCTGAGCAACAATGAGGTAGGTGTTTTTTTTTTAGTCTCTTTACCAGACGACAAACTTTTAGACTGTGCCAAATTGAAAGTAGTTGCAGACGGCAATTTTAATGTAGTTCAAATTTTGATTTCTATCTTTGAGAGGGTAGAAAACATTGTGGGAAAAGGAGAAAATGCTGGTTACCAGCATTTTCTTCTTTTTCAACAATGTTTTCAAAAGTTGTTAAAACTGGATTGTGTGGTAAAGGGTTAAGTCAGTTACCGTGCAGTGATTAGTTTTATGCCTCTATGGTAGAACTTTTTGAAACCATTGTGTGAAAGGGAGCAGTTGCTTGCAAGGTTGTATTACCAGTATTATAATACTGTTACATTAGCCTACTACTACTACACAATCCCAACTTTTAACAATCCTGAGGTAAGAGGTATTTGATTACATTGTCAGAAAAGGGAAAAATGCTGGTAACCTACATTTTCTCTGTTTCCCACAATGTTTTCTACCCTTTCTGATACAAATCCCATCATTTGAGTGTCATTTTATTTGTCATCTGCAAGTGCTTTGAATTTGAACCAGTCAACAATTTTGTCAATTGGTAAATAGTTAAAGGCCCAGTAAAGGCCAAAATATCAAAGTGGGTGTCATAATACATTTAAATTTAAATCATACCATTTAAAAGTATGAAAAATATTGTGGAGATGATGGTCTGTTATTGTTTGGTCAGGCCATATGTTTGTCGCTGGCAGAAAAAAGAATTTGAAAATCAGGCAAAAAGTAAACAAAGGACACAGTTACCTGGCAGGTTTTAACCTAGTTTTGAAATTAATTTCTCTGTCAGCAACTAACACTTGGACCGACCGTACAATGGCAGATTGTTATCTTCACAATAATTTCCATACTTTTAAATGGTATGATATAAATTCAAATGCATTTAAACACCCATTTTGTTTACTTTTGGGCTTTATTGTTACTTTAACCCTGTACCACACAATCTGGAGTTTAAACAACCTTGAGGAAGAAGGCGTTTGAAAACATTGTGGGAAAAGGACACAGTGTTGGAAACCAGCATGTTATCTCTTTTTCTCAAAATATTTTCTACTTTTTCAAAGAAAATTATTATCAACTGAGCCACATTTAAATCGTCGTCTGCACATGCTTTCAATTTGAATCAGTCTAAAATTTGTTGTTTGGTAAATAGTTTACACATTACTGTCAAAATGTTTTTTTTTTTGACTGTTACAGTAGACCTGGTCTGAAAATATTGTGACAAGAAATTGTTCCTTTTACCACAATATTTTTTATATCATCAAAACAACCCATTTTCCTTTCCGTCAGATGTTTCTCCTTTGTGTCATTTGGTTATCTCCATTTCCTACTTCTCTCACATTGTTTTCAAATGCCTTCTTCTCCAGGGTCGTAGTAAACATGGGACTGGTTTTCAAAGAGTAAATGGACAGATTAACCCTTTACGATACAATCCTGTGTTTTAATGACCTTAAGAAAGACAGCTTTTGAAAACATTGTGGGAAAAAGAGAAAATGCTGGTAACCAGCATTTTCTCCTTTCCCCACTGTGTTTTCTACCCTTCTCAAAACTTATTTCAATTTTTGAGCCATGTTTATCGTGTGTCGTCTGCGAATAATTTAATTTGGACTCGTTTTAAATTTTGTTGTTTGGTAAAGAGTTAACTAAATAAAAATAAACAAAGGTTAAAGTGAATGTTGAATAATTACATCTAACCTAAGTTGTTGAAGTAAAAAAAGAAAAGGGATACAGTTGTGAATGGAATAATTTTAAACTTCTTGAATTGTCTAAAATGAACCAGTCTTTCCCAAGATTGATAGGAGCCAATAGAATAATGATTTGCTCACGCCAAACATTGATTTGATGATGTTTATATTGGAAAGTAACCAGTGGTTTGGAAAGATTATTGTGTGTATAACTAAATGTTGCATCTGGAAATATATGTATACACGGTAGGTACACTGGCCGCAATGATATGACTGAAACGGCTATTAAAAAAAGGCACAAACACCTTGAGCAAATAATTTATAATTTACCTGTGCTTAGCACAATATTTTTCCCAAGCAGCTGACTACTTTCCCACAGAACCATACTTGAAACAATGATTAGCAGTGAGAGAGGAATGAATCTTGTGGTAAGGACTATTGTCAATCCTTGGAAAGAAATTGGCCGAACTGGGGATTTGAAACAGTGACCCCCTGTTCTCAAGTCCTGTACACTACTGACTGTGGTACTGGAGCCCAGCATTTAAATGTAGAAAAGTAAACCCAAAAGAATCCTGAGACATTCTGGACAAATGTAACATTGACATAGAGGATCTTACATGATCTTACATTATATTTTTTTCATTTTATCAAATGAGTTGACTAAACTCATATGAAGCAAGTCTTGGCCAGTGTCATATACATTTTACAGGGTTTTCTCTCAGCAATAAAAATTGGGGGTCATTGTGATCCATTGCCTCCTTAGTTAAGGGTCATTTCTGAAATTTAGGGGGTCAAAATAAATGGGTCTCTTCATCGTCAAGCACGGATTACAATGCATTTCACCTTTGAACTCCAAGAAAGTAAAAGTCTGTAAGTCATTTCTGACTGAATGCTCGATTTCAATTTTTGACAGAGGAAAAATTCTTGTCTGAATCGCTGCTTGATGTTCCTTGATCGGCAGTTGTAGGTAGCAGACGATAAAAAAGAATGCTACAGTGTACTTTGTCATCTCATTATTTTCCACGAACAGAACAGACTGGTAATGTGTACTTTTATCTACCGGAAGTCGCGTGAAATAAGCTTTGAAATACTGAGAACTCAACCAAGACTTTGACTGGGCCCATATTTACAACACAAGTCTGATGTACTTTACAGTAATAATGCGTAAACCAGTGTTATTTTATAACTAAATTACTGGAAAACCACTTTTATCTAAAATAAACCCCGTAGTTAAAAAAAGAACGGTGGTCGTCTGATATTGAAGCAAGAACAGACTTGGATTTATGGCGCTTTATTTCATTTTCTAGATGTTTTAGATTTTGGAAAGTTGCGTCACCGATGACGCACTGTTACTTATTTTGGGGCTCATTTGAGTTAAAATCGCATCAATGACGCCGGATTTGTGTGTCATGGAAAACCCTGATTTTAGTCGACAAGATTGACAAAAATGATGATACATATTACATAAACATGAATGTGAGATTCTATTTATCACATAAAACAAATGATAGACAAACAAGTATCCTGCATAATCACTCTTAGCCCATATATTGTTCACAGGTCCATTTTTACAGATGTAATTCTGTTTGAAATGTGTACATGGCTGAGTGACATTTTCATTGAAAGTAGAATGAAACAACTAGTAGTGGGAGTAAATAGAAAAATTTCCATGATTTTGTTGATTTTTAATAGCTTTTGCTGCATTTCTTGTTGTTACTAAACATGAAAATCAGAAAACTTCCCATGCCTGTGTGTCATAGCAACAATGACATCAGTTGCCTGTAAAATGATAAAGTGGTATGAATTCTGGTACATGCTGTGGTTGGTTTCGCCTGTTTCATATGCTGATGACCACAAACAAGAATCAGGATCAAAAAACAATAATACACTAGTGTATTGCAGACGACAAATCAAATATGGTGCAAATGGTGGAAATTTTCTTTGAAAGGATAGAAAACATTATGGGAAAAGAAAGAGGAAAGTGCTGGTTACCAACATTTTCTCCTTGTTTCAGCAATGTTTTTCTAAAGCTTTGCTCCATAGGGTTATTTAAACCCAGGGCCGAGCCCCAGTAGCTCAGTTGGTAGCGTGCAGGATTTGAGAACAAGGGGTCGTGTGTTCGATCCCTGGCTCGGGCAATTTCTTTCCAAGGATTAATGATGGTCATTGCGACAGGATTCATCGCTCTCCCACCGCTGACCATTGCCTCGGCGATGGTGATGTGGGAAAGCAGCCTGTGGATTGGAAAGAAAGTTGTGCGGAGAACTGGTACAAGACATTCCAGGAAAGCATGGATAGGTGCACTGGTCACTGCGATATAACTGAAACAATGTTGAAAACAGTGTTAAACACTATACAATCAACTATACAATTAAACCCAGGATTGTGATGTAAAGGGTTCAAAGAAATGTTTATATTCATCATGATCTAGATAACTTACAAATGATATAATTTTAGACTTGTCCAAATTGAAAACATTTGCAGACGACAATTTAAATGTAGCTCAAGTGATGGAATTTGTCTTTGATAAGGTAGAAAACATTGTGGGAAAAGGAGAAAATGCTGGTTACCAGCATTTTCTGCTTTTCCAACAATGTTTTCAAAAGCTGTCTTCAGTTTAGTTTAAACGTATTTATTTTACATCGATTGAGAAACAAGTTCTTACAACTTATACTAATTTCTCTCGATTCTGCTTCCTGGGAGCAACACCAGTACTCGCGCCGAATGTGTGGGCCATTGAAAAACCCCAGAGTTGAAACCCGTTCCCAGGTATCAAACTCGGGACCTTATTGTTACGAGGCTGATGCTCTAACTCATAACCATGGACACCGCACAGACAAGCTGTCTTTCTGACGTTTGTTAAAACTCTGGATTGTGGGGTAAAGAATAAAAGAATCAAGTACAATGTAATATTGGCTTTGAAATGCAGTTGTGAATTACAGCAAATATTGAATGATATTGAACGAGACTAAAAGTGTCCAGTTTTTTTAATAAATTTTGGCACACATTTATATAGATTCAACCCTTTACCAAGTAATCTCAGAGTTTTAATGACCCTGAGGAAGAAGCCTTTTGGAATAGTAGAAAATGCTAGTATCCAGGCATTTAGCACATTCAGGCGATGACCTCTTATGAAAAAAATACGAAATTGTAGTAGATCATTGATGAAAAATTTGTCACAAAAGTGGAGAAATATTTTCTTAACCTTTTACCACACAATTCCGATTTTTAACGACCCAAAGGACAAGGACTTTTAAAAACATAGTGGGAAAAGGAGATAATGCCTTCAATATAGATCAGTCTAAAATTTTGTCATGTGATAAAGAGTTTGTCTATGATAGATTAGAAAATGTTTTGGGAGAAAGGATTAAATATTGGTTACCAGCATTTTCTCTTTTTCTCAAATTGTTTTCAAAAGCTCTCTGTCTCAGAATCATTAAAACATGTTATTGTTTGGTGAAGGGTCAAACTCCATTTAACTTTTTCCCAAACGACAATATTTTTGACGGGTCTAATTTGAAAGCACTTGCAGGGAACAACATTTATATGGCATAAATGGTGGAATTTGTATGAGATAGTCTAGAAAAAATTGTGGGAAAAGGAGAAAATGCTGGTTACCAGCATTTTCTCCTTTTCCCACAATGTCTTCAAAAGGATTGTGTGGTAAAGGATAGCCACTTCCCTAACAATGCTTTGTTTTTTACAACCTTACACATGTATATAATATGGAGACGGCCTTGGAAAAAATGAGGAAAAAGAGAAAATGCTGGTAACAAGTATTTTCTCCTTTTCTTAGTGTGTTTTCAAAGACAAAATGTTACCTTTTGAGCAACCTCTGATTTTTCGCCAGCAGATATTTTGAATTAGGAAGAGTAAAAAGATTTATCATTTTGAAAAGAGTTAAAATCCATTTAAGTCTATCCTGATCATATTTACCAAGTAAACAAATTCTGTTATGGCTTAGATAGAATGAGTTTACCTTGGCAAGCCTGATGTTCTATGTAAAAGTTGTCTCTATTAAACTGTTTACCAGTAGACAAAATTTAGACCTATCCAAATTGAAAGCATTGGCAAGCGACAATTTCATAGTGGCTCAAGTGATGCAAATTTTTGTTGATAGGGTAGAAAACTTTATGGGAAAAGGAGAAAATGCTGGTAACCAGCATTTTCTCCTTTTCCCACAATGTTTTCAAAAGGCTTCTTGTTCAGGGTCATTACAAGTCGTCATTGTGTGGTAAAGGGTTAAACTGTTTACCAAAGACAAAATTTCAGACTTTACTGTGTTGAAAGCATTCGCATCCAACAAATTCAGTGTTGCTGAAATGATGGTTTTTGTCTCTGAAAGAATAGAAAACATCGTGGGAAACCAGCATTTCCCCCTTTTCCTCAATTTTTTCAAAAGCTTTCTTCTCTAGGATTGTTAAAACTGGGATTATGAGGTAAAGGGATATATAGCAACTGATAATGGTCGTTCAGTTGTTTTTAACTCTTCAGTTTTGAAAACAAAAAAGGTACATAGATGATATACAAATAGAGGGAAGAAAATATAAACTGGACATGATAGAAAATTTAATACCATAGGAACTGGAGAAAATTTTAAAATGAAACAGCTTTTCAATGATTATTGATTTGTTCTACATGCTGTAAATATGTCACGGCATATTTTGATTATGGAAAAGGTTGCACTATTTTATCAAATGTATTTGGCAACAAGCAGCGTCATCTAGGTTGAAGGCCCTCATTTATTAACAGCTTATTTAACTCTTTACCACACAATCCCGACTTTTAACGACCCTGAGAAAGAAGCCTTTTGAAAACATTGTAGGAAAAAAAGAAACTACTGGTAACCAGCATTTTCTCTTTTTCCCACAATGTTTTCCACCCATCCCAGAACAATTTTCAATTTCTTAGTCACATTAATTTTGTCATCTGCAAATGCTTTCAATTTGGACCAGTCTAAAATTTTGTCGTTTGGTAAAGAGTTAACTATATTATGTTTGTCTATTTCACATACGGTACCTAGCTGTCCAGTGGTTAACCTCTTACCAAAAATACCAACAAATGTTGAAAAAGATTTTAGGGAAAAGGATACATTGCTTGTAACAAGCATTTTGCCCTTTAATGACAGTGTGTTTTAGCCTTTCAAAGACAAGTTCCATCATTTTAACCATATTTACCGTAGTTTGTTGTCTGCAATTGCTTTCAAAGTGGACAAGGCTAAAATTTTATTGATAAAGAGATGATAGTAACTGGCATTTAGAAACTCACTACTTAGAGACACCTCTCATTATACCCCCGCAAAATGAATGTTTTCGGGGGTATACTGGAATCAGCCTGTCTGTCCGTGTGTCTGTCCGTCTGTGTGTCCGTCTGTGTACAAAATACTAGTAATTTTGTGTCGCGAACTCCTCCTACAGTTTTCCTTCAATTGTATTGAAACTTTGCACATATACTGATCATATATTGAAGATTTGCAAGACGCAATTTTCAAGCGTCAACTCTTCCTGGTTGAGGAATTGTCTCCCCTTGAACTTGACACTCTTTTCTGTCAAAACGCTGGCGGGGGTATTAAGTCACATTCAGTGACAGCTCTAGTTTGTATCTACCCCTGCTTCTTAATCTGACTTCTATTTAAAGACCACCTGTTGTAAGACACTGCTTCTTTCTTTCCACAGTGGTCTTTGAAGACAGTTTTGACTGTCTTAGACTGTTAAGACTTGACACACATAGAAAAATGTATGCCTATTTGCATATAGTATATTTTGTCCATACCAATTGGAATATTTCAAGTAGCTATTGAGTTATAGAGACTAAAGGGATTTGATGTTTGTCTAAAGATAGATTTTTTTTGTAAAAAAGAGTAAAAGCTTTGTGAACATGTTTAAAAATCAATGGTGACGTAGATAAGATTTCTTTTTCAAGTTGTTTTAGAGACAAGATTACTGGTATTCAAACACTTTGTAAATGTTAAAAGTAATTAGCTTTTGAGGTGCCTTTAACTCTTTATCTTTATCAAGCGAGAAAATGTTAGACTGGCCCAAATTCAAAGCAGTTGCAGGCGACAATTTTCACGTGGGTCAAATGGAGAAAATTGTCTGAGAAAGGGTAGAAAACATTGTGGGAAAAGGAGAAAATGCTGGTTACCAGCATTTTCTCCTGTTTACCAGCATTTTCTCCTGTTCCCACAATGTTTTCAAATGGCTTTCTTCTTTTGGGTTGTTAAAACTCAGGATTGTGTGGTAACAATACTAGCTGCCTTTGGGGACATTGATGATCTTAATTTTGATATAAACTGTTTGCAGTGTACAGACCTTCTGGTAAAAGCAGCTTTCATATTGCAATATTTGCTATTTTTATCTTGAACTGCAAATGTCCATTTTAATTACCCAATATTCGAATGATTAAAAAAAAAAACCCTCTAGGAGAGCATAGATGAATACACTGGCAGCTGCGATCTACAAGTAACTAAAAAAATGTTGAAAATGGATTTAAACTCTAAACAAAGAAATAGTTTTAAAAATACTTTATGGGGTACAAACTGAAATAGCCTTGAAAATGGGGTAAACATCTACAAACATATAACCCTATACCAAACAGTTCCAAGTTTATTTGACCCTGAGGAAAAGTTCTTTTGTAAACATTGTAGGAAAAGTAGAAAATGCTTGTAACCAGCATTTTCTACTTTTCCCACAATGTTTTTTACCATGTTAAAGAACTTCAGTTCATATGTACGACACTCAGATTTGCCGTCTGCAGATGCTTTCAATTTGGAAGAGTCTTAAATTGGTTGTTTTGAAGAGGGTTAACCCTGTACTGCAAAATGCCAACTTTTAACAATCCTGGAAAAGAAGCCTTTTGAAAACATTGTGAGAAAAGGAGAAAATGCTGGTAACCAGCATTTTCTCCTTTTCCCACAATATTTTCTACCCTATCAAAGAAAAATTGCACAATTTGAGCCACATTGAAATTGTCGTTTGCAAATGCTTTCAATTTGGACAAAGCTAAACTTTTGTCATCTGGCAAAGGGTGAAACAAATCCTCCTAAGCATTGTAAAAATGACAAGATTAGTCAGTAATGAGTAGAACAATCAAGAACAACAGGGTGTTAGCATAATTTTCCACATAATCAGATGAAAGATGATTAACTCTTCACCACACAACAAAAATATATACTTGTCCAAATTGAAAGCATTTGTAGACGGCAATTTGAATGTGGCTAAAATGATGGAATTTGTCCGTAGTAGTGTAGAAAACATTGTGGGAAAAGGAGAAAATACTGGTTACCAGCATTTTCTCCTTATCCAACAATGGTTTCAAAAGGCTTCTTTCTCAGGAGCTTTAATTTGGGGTTGTACGGTAAATGGTAAAAAGAACAATAGTATTTTTGTCACAGTTCATTCAACAGCTATGATTAATTGTCAACTCTTAAACATATGACAAAATTTTAGCCTTGTCCAAATCTAAAGCATTTTGCAGACGACAAAGTAAATGAGGCTTAAATGGAGGGATTCGTCTTTGAAAGGTCTGAAAACATGTTGGATAAGGAGATTATCCTGGCTACCAGGATTTTCTCCTTTTCACACAATGTTTTCAAAGGCCTTTTCTCTCCGGATTGTTGAAACTCAGGATTGTGTGGTAAAACAGATAAATCTTTACCAAACAACAAAATTTTAGCCTTGTCTAA
Organism: Hippopus hippopus; assembly: GCA_946811185.2. NCBI lineage: Eukaryota > Metazoa > Mollusca > Bivalvia > Cardiida > Cardiidae > Hippopus > Hippopus hippopus. The sequence goes on from OX328099.1 coordinate 24,520,697, forward strand.
ATTTAAAGTATTTGCAGACTACAATTTAATTAGGGCTCAAATTAAGGGATTTGTTTGTGAAAGGATAGAAAATATTTCTGCCTCCATTATATTCTTTTTCCACAATGTTTTGAGAAGCCTTCTGTCTCAAGGTTGGCAAAACATGCGCAATAAACTTGTGCGATAAAGGGTATAGCATAGTATAACATTATTATGTACATGAATTGTATTTATTTATTATTTTTCTTGTACCAGAGTGAGATGGACAATACCAAAATATGATAATATAATTATGTGAACAATGCTTTGTGAAAAGGGGGGTAATGCATCTGTTAAAAAGTATCAACCCAGTTCAGCCTGCATAGTCCGCATAGGCTGCCCTGGGTTAAAATTTTTTGCTTTAACTCTTTACCAAACGACAAATTTTTGGACTGGACGAAATTCAAAGCATCTGCAGACAACAAATTAAATCTTGTTAATATGATGATTTCTGACTTTGATAGGGTAGAAAATATTGTGGGAAAAGGAGAAAATGCTGGTTACCAGCATTTTCTCCTTTTCCCACAATGTTTTCTATAGGCTTCTTTCTAAGGGTCGTTAAAAGTAGGGATTGTGTAGTAAAGAGTTAAGTAAATTTTCTGTATGTTCAAGGACTATTCTGCCTCAGAATTCAATCAGTGTTAGATAAAATGAATTTTATGGATCCACGATCACATGATTACTTGCTTTGTATAATGTATCAAGGTGTTGCATTTATCTTTTACCACACAGTTCCAAGTTTTAGCGGGCCCTGAGGAAGAAGGCCTATGAAAACATTGTGCAAAAAGAAGAAAATACTTATAACTCTGTTTCTTTGAATAAGGAACCCCAAATATTCTGGATGTCCCCTTAAATTTGAACGGGCCATGCTCTGGCAAAAGGGGGCTTAATGCATCTCCATGATAAACTATACAAAGCATGTCATAACATAATCATGAATCCATAAAATCCATTTTGTCTAACAACCAATTGAATCATGTGATAGACTGGTTCTTTGACCTACAGAAAATTGACCTATAGCAAAAAGTTTCGGCCCAGGTCAGCCTGTGCTAACTGCGCAGGCTGACCTGGGTCGATACTTTTGGCAGATGCAATAAGCCCCTTTTTCACAGAGCATGGCTAAAATATTTAGGATGTCTTTGTGGGCACTAAAGACGATATGAATCCACATGGGTATTATAGTTCTGTATGTTGCTTGTGCTTCAGTCACGTTGTAGAACCCATTTGAAGAGGTTCAATAGACCCCTGTTTAAGAATATTGAGGGTTTGATTGATTGTATGGTGTTTATCAGTTATATTGTGGATGCCAGTGCACCTATCCATGCTTTCCTGGGGTTTCTTTTAGCAGTACTCCGAACAATATTCTTTCCAAGCCACTGCCTGCTTCCCATATAATTATCGTGGAAACAATGGTCAGAGGTGAGAGAGAAATGAATCCTGTTGCAATGACTATCATCAATCCTCGGAAAGAAATTGGCCGAGCCAGGGGTCAACCAGCGACCTCCTGTTCTCAAGTCCTGTATGCTACCGGCTGAGCTTCCGAGACTTGGCTTGAGAATATTGAGGGAAAAACCCTGTTTGCTTAACCCTTTACCAGACCACAAAAATTCAGGCTTGTGCATTTTGTCATTACATTTGCAGACAACATATTAGACATGGTTTACAAGATGACATTTGCATTCCATAGTGTTCCAGCATTTTCTCCTTTTCCCACAATATTTCAAAAGTCATCTACTCCAGGGTTGTAACAGCATAGGGTTTTTTTCGGAAAAGAGTTAAGCAGACTTATTACCTCACTTGCTCTTAGAATACCCTATACCAGATGATTAAATTTTAGAATCCTCTGTGTTGATAGCAAATTCAACACATGGATCAGTGGAAATGGATATTTGACCAATCAGATCATCACATGAATTTGGCTTGATCTGCAGAATTGCTGTACATTATTTTGGCTCCCTACTAAATGAATGTTAAACTTGTGAGAAAGGAGAAAACGTTGGTAACCAAGATTTTCTCCTTCTCCACAATGTTTTCAAAAGCCTACTTTGTTAAAACACAGGATTGCATAGTAGGAGTTTTAAAAGGTTTTCATAAGGGATACATGCTGAGGAACTGACAAAAATGGCTGAAATTTCTTATAAACTAAAGAGTAACATGTCAGTCTGCAATGGGCATGCTTCAATAAAACATTCAGTAGACTAGAGGAACATGTCATACTGCAAATACATTAAATAGATAATGGTAAATATTTTTATAACAGATTACTGATAATGCAAAGAAAAATATCTGTAGGTCAGTTATGTGTAAACCTATTCTGGTACTGATAATTGAGCTATGCTCTGAGAAAAGGGGGCTTAGTGCATCTAGAAAAAGTATTGACCCATGTCAGCCTGTGCTGTATGCACAGGCTGACATGGGTCAAAACTCTTTCGCTGTTTTAAAATTTTCTGCATGGCTAAGGAAATCTCTACCTGATGATTAAGTCAGTTGTTAGACACAATGGATTTTATAGATCCATAATTATGTGATGAGTTGCTTGGTATAATACATCATGGAGATGCATTAAGCCCCCCTTTGCCAGAGCATGGCTCAATTTGATTTGACATGGGACATCTGCATATGTGTATTCTGTGACCTTCATCATACATTGTCGAATTCAGAAAATAAAGCTACCTGCTGCCGATTCCATCTTTGGATCCACATATTGGCAAGTGGTTTTCTTGTCCATTCGACCATTTTAAAATTGCATTTGGTTGAATATTTTGATTTCAAACACATGCATATCACAGCTTTGTACCAATATACACAAATATATCGAAACCACAAAGGAGGAAATAAATTTTGGCTCAATCTGAAAGACAAATACTTTGTATGGATCCAATTAACATCAACTCTCTACAAGATGACAAAGTTTTAGACCTGTTCATTTGAAAGCATTTACAGATGACGTACTATATGTTACACAAATAATGAGGTTTGTCTTTGCTAAGAAAGAAGATATTGTGGAAAAAGGAGAAAATCCTGGTCACCAGCATTTTCTCCTGTTCCAACAGTGTTTTCGAAAGTCTATTTCCTCGGGTTGTGAAATAACGGGATTGTTTGGCAAAAGGTTAAAGCAGCTCACAAACAAACAAATCTTTATGACCCTGACAGTCACAAAGAGAGATACTCAATTTCATACAGATATAGTCAAAAGTCAGTGTAATTATATGTACTTATGTACATTTTGTCTATTAACTCTGTACCACACAACAAAATTATAGACTGGTCCAAATTGAAATCATTTGCAGAAAGCAAATTAAATTTGCCTTAAATGATGGGATTTGTCTCTGAAAGGGCAGAAAAAATTGTGGGAAAAGGAGAAAATGCTGATTTCCAGCATTTTCTCCTTTTCCCACAATGTTTTCAAAAGGCCTCTTTCTTAGGGTCCTTAAAACTTGTCATTGTGTGGTAAAAGGTTAAGTCTCCGCTCCAACTATATACACTTTGATCCGTTGTGACAGCTGAAAGTATAATCCACTGAAATTCAGAAAAAAGTTCAATCTCATAGGCTTCACTAAACAAGCAGATGTTATAGATCCAAGATCAGACTGCATGTTTTGTGAAATCTGATCTTGATCTTTGCCATCTACAAAAGCCCTTGATTTTGCTTGTGGCACTGAAAGGGTTAAAGCCATATATAGCAAATATAATAAAGTTAATAACTCATTTATGACCTTTCATTTCTTTGCAATTCTGCCCCTTATAAAAAAGAGGAATTTCATGATCTGCTATACATACCAGTACTGTTTAAATAAAACTCATTTAAAGATACCCATTTACTCATTTTAGCCAATTGTAGAAATGTGTTTAAATCAATAAATTAGAAATATCTGTGACCCCAAAGAATGAAAAGAAGTTTCAGATTTGTTATTTGAAATGGAACTTGATTTGGAGAAAATTATGTCAGGTCAGAGTTGTAAACAATGGGGAAGTGTATCACTAGAGTCGTTTTAAAACTTGGTTAAAAGTTGCTAGGTCACTCTATCTTTTGTTTACTTTTTGCCTGATTTTAAAATTTATTTTTCTGCCAGAGACTAACACTTGGACTGACCATACAATAACAGATTGTCATCTCCTCAATATTTTCCATTCTTTTAAATGGTATCATTTAAATTTAAGTGCATTTTTACAACTGCTTTGTTTTTTGACTGCTATTGGGCTTTTAATTAGATTTCTTTCCCAAGGTCTTTAAAACTAGGAATTGTTTGGTGAAAGCTTAATTTACATGTCTGTTTATGCGGAAACAAATGTCTGCATGCCTCTCTTCTAAGCTTTGTGGCTTTTTGCTCAGTGAACCAATTGGAGATCAAGATAAAGTGCATATGACCTTGAACCCTTCCTTGTGTGACCTTCACCTTGGAGACTGGTATTTGAAACTCTGCCAGTCATCTCAACAAGGAGGACAGCATACTAAAATATATTATAAAATCTGACAGGGACTCAGCAGATCTAAAGTAGACATGATTCTACTACATGCCACCTTTGACCTACACTGACCTTTACTTTAAGACTGGTATTTGTAATCAATGTTGATTATATCTAACAAGGGTATTTTCACATTTGTCTGTTGCAAATTCTGTTCAGGAGCAAGACAACAAAGAAAAAAAGTCCTTATAATAAGAGCAGAAGAAATCAAAGTCTTTCATATTGAAGTAACCAATATCAACATGATAGACAATAGTGGGCAAATGAAGTATTCGCTCGACTGATGTACTGTCAAACCTGTATTTAAAGACCATCAGAAAGACAGTAAGGTCTCTTGGTCGTTAACAACAGATACTCTTTCAATTCAAGTTCAATTAAGTTTATATAGAAAAAGAATGTGAATTGTAACATAGGTCTCGTAAAACAGTGAGTTGCTTATTACAGGTAGTCTTAAGACAGGTTCAAATGTTTTTTCTCTATTAGTCATAATAATGTGGTTCCTTGACCTCAAATCTGTGTACATAAAATTGACAGCTTATTTTGTAATTACAGCTTAAGGTATTTTTAAGGCAGTGCATGGATTAGCTCTTTTACCAAATGTCAAGTTTTAAACTTGTGCAAACTGAAAGCATTGGCAGACGAAAAATAAGATATGGCTAAAATGATAGAAATTGTCTTTGAAAAGAAAGAAAACATTGTGGAAAAAGGAGAAAATGCTGGTAACCAGCATTTTCTCCTTTTCTCACAATCTTTTCAGAAACTTTCTTATTCAGGACATGAAAACAAGACAGTGTTTGGACAAGGATTAAAAATAGTTATTATAGGATTTTTAAGCTTGGCTGCATATAATGAAATTTGTCTTTGAAAAGGTTGAAAACTTTGTTGGAAAAGGAGAAGGGAAGAAAACATTGAGGATAAAGGAGAAAATGCTTACATGTAGCATTTCTCGTTTTTCCACAATGTTTTTAAAAGCCTTTTTCCATGGCCTAAAAAATAATGTGATTGCTTGGTAAAGGGTTTACAGGTTTTCTTCATCATATAAGTTATCAGGAGTATGTTTCTTCTTTGAATTTCAGATTAAAGATGTAGATTGCTTATCAAAGTTCATTGCAATTGGAACTTTAAACCTTGCAAACAATGACCTTTGTTGGCATGACCTTGCAAAGCTGCGCCACCTGCATATCCTTGAACTCAGTCTCCATGGCAACCGTAAACTCGAAAAGGATCCATACTGTGAGTGAAAAATCTTTCATCTTTCCACAACAATGGTTTTCATTTACAAAATCCCTGACATATGAAAGTGTTAAAATTAATATTAAAATTATTCAACTGATGTAATTATGCTCACTTTAATTAGGTCCAGGTTTGCTTTGGCCAAGCATTTTTTGGAAAATGTACATAAGGATCAGACAGCACAGAATCTGCAATTTGATCTTTAATCTAAATCCTTTCAATGTTTAGTGGGAATTACACTATTAATTTTATTCTGGCATTAATATGCAATGTTAACTATTCTGGTCAGTTTCTAGTAATACAGTCATACAGCAGTCTTTCTTATACCGCAATGAAATTTCTTGCAATCTTATTGGATGATATGCCCGGAACATATAGTCATGTACACTGGCAAAATCCAGGGAAAAGCATTTTTTTTCAGTTGCTCTTGATGATATTTTACCATCTTTCAGAAAATGAAAAAAAAAAATCAAGAGGTCACGGGGCTTTGAGCAAGTGCCTGTCTTAAGCAAGCACATTTTGAGTGTCCTGGTACTTTTTCAACACAGGTTGTATTTGCAATTCTTTTTGTATGTAAGATGTGCTTCCTTGTTTGTATATCATGTATGTGTGATTTGAACATTAAACTTGATTGATTGATTGATAGCTCTTTACCTAACGACAAAATTTCAGGCTTGTCCAAATTGAAAGCACTTGCAGATGACAAAACAAATGCAACTCAGTCATTGGGATTTTGTTATAAAAGGGTACAAAACATTGTAGGAAAAGGAGAAAATACTGGTTATCAATATTTTCTCCTCTTCACGTCATGTTTTCAAAAACCTTCTTTGTCAGGGACATAAAAAGTTTGGGTTGTGTTGTAAAGGGTTACAACTTTGGAAAAAATCCCTGGTTTGTGTTTCAGATCGAATCCATGTAATAGACTGTTTACCAAATGTATGGATGTTGGATGGACGACTTGTCACCTGTAAGTATCTATTCTATGCTTGTAAGTATAGAATTGAAAATTTAGCTCTTCAGGATAGACACAATTGAGGCTTTTATGACTGATAGAGTCACTGTTATACAGCTTAACTCTGTCACTATATGACAAAATTTTAGACTTGTCCAAATTGAAAGCAGTAGTAGATGACTAATTAGATGTGGTTCAAATAATGATGTTTAACATTATTTTCAATATTATTTCAGTTATATCACAGTGGCCAGTGCACCTATCCATGCTTTTCTTGAGTTTCTGTTACTAGTACTTTACACAATATTCTTTCCAAGCCACAGGAAACAATTATCAGCATTGAAAAAAGAATTAATCCTGTCGCAATGACTATCATCAGTCCTAGGTAAGAAATTGGCTATGCCGGGGATTCAAACCAGAAACACCGTTTCTAAGTCCTTTATGCTACAGACTGCTCTACCAGGGCTTGGCTTGTTGTAGTCTGGGTGAAACACTGTTGGAAATGGAGAGAGTGCCAGTTGACCCAAATTTTTCCTACAATTTTTTCAAAATCCTTGTTTCTTAGGATTGTTAAGACTTGGGATTGTGTTGTAAAGGGTACAGTAAATCAGTGAATGAAAATTTGTCTTGGTACACTAGCATTTTCTTTTTGAAATTGACATCGTTATTTAGAGATGAAGACATTTGCAAACCTTGTCTAAAGTACAGGTATTCATGTTTTGTTTCAGCTGCAGAGAGGCTTCAAGTGAAACACTTTTTTGCTGACTCAGCACTAACAGATCACCCCATAGTAAGTTTAAAACATAGAATGCTCAATAAATTAACCTTCTGTATGAGAAGACAAGATTTAAGATATGTATGGAAAGCCTTTGTAGATGATAAACCTATGACAAGGTACTGAATATCATTTGAAAAGGAGAAAAGTTGAATACCAACATTTTCTCTTTTTTATTACATTTTGAAAGAGTTCTTCCTCACAACGTTAAAATTCTAAGACTAAGGTTGCATGGTTAAAGGTTTGTTATTCATCCATCTGCTGACAGATTGATTGATTGGTTAGTTGGTCGATTGGTTGGTTGATCTGTTGTTTTGTCTCTGGGTCCTTCCGCCTATAGCTTTTTTTTTCCCAGATTTTTTATTCTCAAAACTGGAAGTAATTTCCATTGTCATCCACAAAGTTAGATCATATGTCATGTATATTCCTTTAATGTTTTGTAGAGAAGAAAATTGTCCAAAGAATGGTTTGTTCCATCAGCTTTGAAGAAGATAGAAGTAAATGGTGTATATGGTGAAAAGGTGGGTTAAATCTTTCACAAAACAATTGTTTGTTTTGACAACCCTGATGAAGAAAACTTTGGAAATCATTGTGAGAAAAAGGGAAAAAGGTGGTGATCATTGTTTGCAAATTTTTAAAAATGGAAAAGTCTAAATCCTTGTCATTGGTAAAGAATTAAACTATGAGACATTTTTAGATCGAAGGTCATACTTCACATTCCTATATGTATGATCTTGGTCTACACTATCTGCAAAGACAGCTAATATAGCTTTTATTATGGCAAGAATTATATCTTTGCCATACAAGTCTTTGAGAAAGAAGTCTTCTGAAAACATTTCCAGCAATGTTTTCTACCTTTTCAAAAACAAATCCGATCATTGGAGCCACATTTGATATGTCCTCAAAAATTACTTTCAGTTTGGACAAGTCTAAAAGTATGTCATCTGTAAAGAGGCAAAAGAACTTGTAGTCCTTAACAAGTCAAAATGTTAGCTTTATTCTGAGATTAGTCAATTGAAAGGCTAATTTCAGAATTTTTAATGGGGGTGGATGTTTGAAAGGTGGGTGAATACAGTCCCAGCATGGTCATATATCATAAAATATGGGATGGTAAAGGCTTCTGGAACACATGTTATTTCATTATTGATGGATACAAAAGATTTTTCTGTCTTTGACTTTTTACCAAACGATCCCTGAGGAAAAAGCGTTTTGAAAAGATTGTGAGAAAAGAAGTAAATGCTTGAAAACAAGCATTTGGTTTTTCCTCACAAAGTTTTTTACTCTTTAAAACTTAAAAATTTGAGCCATATAGATTTTGTCCTTTGCAAGTGCTCTCAATTATGACAATTATGACAAGTGCTCTCAATTATGACATGTCTTAAAATTTTGTCATTTTGTAAAAAGTTTATCTGTACAAGAGATCAAGTTAAATGGATATCTTTCAGTCAGTTTATTACCAATGATATTCCAAATTTAGGCTGATATAAGTACGGGATAGTGTAGATCTGTTTTCAGACATCATGTTTTGTGCAGTGCAGCCCTATCTTGACCTACTACATCTGAAAGAGCAGCTGAAATCATCTTTGGTGTCAAAAGAGTTATAAATCAATCTACATAATAATCATTGTACATTTTGATGAATTGTAGGCCACACACCTCATGATAAGGTTTCCTGCCAATGGTCCTTGTAATATAGGTAAATATTTGTTTTCTCTCTATTCATGTCTGTAGTATACAACTTGTTGTTACTTAAAACATGTCTTTGATATAATTTGCTGTCATTCTGTTTATGCCTGTACTGTTATAAGCATTTAGCATAAGTAACTTAAAACCAAATTCTTTCATGAGAGCCAAACATAATTTGTCGTCTACCAATGCTTTCGATTTAGAGAAGTCTAAAATTTTGTCATCTAGTAAAAAGTTAAATTGTCATGGAAGTAACATAGAAATGAAAACAAGTGAATTATGTGAAACAGAATTGTTTGTAGACATGTTGTATATTGTTCAAATAATATGGATTAACCTTTTGGCTGCTAAGCGCGACTCGGGGCACTTTTGTGGACAGTGTAGATCAAGGTAAGATCGTACAAAATATGCAGTCTGATTTTGATCAACAATATCCGATGTGGTATCTTCTTTCCAGGGAAATCATCATTAAAACCGCAATATTTGGGCTTTTACTGTCGAGAGGAAATTTTCGTTACATTTATTCAGCAGTTTAACTCTTTACCAAACGACAAACTTTTAGACTAGTCCAAATTGAAAGCATTTGTAGACGACAAAATAAATGTGACTCAAAAATAGAAATTTATTTTGGGAAGGATAGAAAACATTGTGGGAAAAGGAGAAAATGCTGGTTACCAGCATTTTCTCCTTTTCCCACAATGTTTTCAAAACCTTTCTTTCTCAGGGTCGTCAAAAGTCGGGATTGTGTGGTAAAGAGTTAAGGATAAAGAAAAAATGCTTTTTTTTTTTTTCCATTCTAGAAACAGACAAAAGAAGATTGAAATATTTAGCATTCAATGCACAAGAGGATTTATCACTGGAGAAAAAGTATACAAAAAGGTACCTTTCTGAAGTTATATTATAACTATGTTTGTATTACTGTTTTTTTATGATCACTCTAAGTGTTTTTGTTCATTTAACTCTTAAGCTGCCAAGTGCAACTCAAGGACCGTTTGCGGATAGTGTGGATCAAAATCAGACCACACAGAATGTGCGGTCTGATCTTGGATCTACACTATCCGATAAGGAGATATATTTCTCCAAAAAATAACTTTGAAATAGCAATATTTGGGTTTTTACTCTCGGCTTGAAAGTTTCATTTAATTTATTTAGCAGTCTAAGGATTAAGAAGAATAATAAATGTTGTGCTTACCTTTGAGTATAGTTGCCTTTGCTGCCAGTGTAGATCAAGTTAAAACTGTGCAGAATATGCAGGACAGTGTCTTATTTTTAAGATCTTTTTGCCAAAACAGTGTTAAAGATTGAAATCTGTTTTATTTTTTCTGGTTCAAATTATTTTGTTTATTCTTAGCTCACTTGAGCAAGAAGTGTTTTTGTGATCATGCTGCTGTCATCTGTTGTGTGTTGTCAGCCATCAACTTTTACCGTTGTGTGCCCTCTATATACTACATTTTCAGTCCAATACTCATGAAAAGTGGCCAGAATGTTTGCCTTGATGATATGTTGGATGAGATTGAAAATAGCATGCGTCAGGTAGAATACTAGGTTACTCGGTCAAATCTTTGAAAAACCTTGTGTATACTCTAGAGGCCACATTTTAAGTCTGTTACTCATAAAATTTGATCAGAATAATTATGTGTCTTGATTATATTTCGGATGAGGTCGAAAGTGGGTTACATTAGGTGAAAAACTAGGTCAGCTGGTCAAATCTTGGAAAAAAAATGAATATACTCTAGAGGTCCCATTTTCATTCCAATACTCATGAAAGTTGGTCAGAATGTTTGTTTTGATGATATGTCAAAAGAGTTTGAAAGTGGGTCACATCAGGTCAAAAGCTAGATCACCAGGTCAAATCTTTGAAAAACCATGTATACTCTCTAGAGGCCTCATTTTCCAATAATCATGAAAGTTATTCAGAATATTTCCCTTGATGAGATCTCTAGTGAGTTTGAAAAGAAGTAAAGTCACGTCAATAACTAGGTCACCAGGTCAAATATTTCAGAAACCTTGTGTACACTCTAGAAGCCACATTTTAAGGTCAATACTCATGAAAGTTGTTTAGAATCTTTGTCTTGGAAATACTTGGGAGGAGTTGAAATGATGATGTTGAGTCAAAAGTCACCAGGTCAAATCTTAGAAAAACCTTGTGTGCACTCTTTAGGTCACATTTTTAGTCCAATACTCATGAAAGTTGGATAGAATATTTGTCTCAATGATATCTACAACAAGCTTGAAAATGAGTCATGTTGGATCAAGAAGTAAGTCACTGAGACATATCCTAGAAAAAGCTTGTGCACACTCTAGAAGCCAAATGTTCAGCCCAATACTTCTGAAAAGTTCATTGAAATGTTTGTCTTGATTTCTTGGAAAAGATTCGAAAAGGCTGATGTTTGGTCAAAAAAGCTCATGTGAACAATTCAGGACCATCATGGCCCTCTTGCTACATTTAAAGGGTTAGCCCTGTAGAACTGAGTCCAATGTTTTTCTGACCCTGTGGGAAGAAGACTTCAAAACATTATAGGAATTGGAGAAAATGCTTGTTTTCAGCAATTTTCTCTTTTCACAGTAACTTTTTTTTTTTTACTCTTTCTACGACAAATTCTATCTTTTGAGCAATATTTGTCATTTGCATATGCTTTTGATTGATTTGCGCTTCTTTATCATCCCCACTGGTTGCCCATATGGGTTACACCCCCGGAAGACTTTTAGTTTTGTTATGGTGGATAGTGCAAGATACAGGACAATATCCATCCTAAGTTATGCCTGGTTCTTTAACGTGCTGGGTGTATAGAACCGTCATGCGGGACCTCGGTTTAACATCTCATCCGAAAGACTATTAGTAATTTTAGCCAGCCAGCCATGGGGCTCAAACCCTCTCCCTCAAGTGACCCAAGACTTGATGTTTACAAGTCCTACGCTGTACCACCTGAGCTATGCTGGCTGGTCTGCATATGTTTTTAATATGGACAAGTCTTAAATTCTGCCACTGATAAGGAAGTTACAAGAATGATTCACATGAAAGAAAATTGTGTATCATACCAGACTAGACTTTTGCAAAAATTTTGAACAAAAGCAAATATAAAGCTTTTGAATGTACATTCTGAAATGTTTCAGAGATTTCCAGATATTGAAATACAGAAAGACTTTTGTAGAAGATATTTTGGAGATTCGGGGAGCAGAGAGAGAGAGCTGTAACATGTTGATGTTGTTACTTGTAGTAAGTGTCATTTATAAATCTTGTACTAATTTTATTACTAGTTGTAGTCATCTCCTGCATTTTTTTTCAGGAGATGATAAGATGAAGAGAAAATGACATCAAAGAAAAAAAAAATTATATTATGAAATTCTACCTGTTTAAGCCTGCACTTTATGATCTCTTGTTTTTAGGATCCAGAAGAAGAAAAGAAGTTTTGAAAACATTGTGGGAAAAAGAGAAAATAATGGTTACTATTTTGTTAGCTCACCTGAGCACAAAGCGCTTAAGGTGAGCTTTTGTGATCATGCTGTGTCTGTCGTGCGTTGTACCTCGTGTGTCGTCAACTTTTACCTTGTGTATGCCACATTTTCTGTCCAATACTCATGAAACTCTGTCAGATTGTTTGTCTTGATGATATCTCGGACGAGTCCAAAAACAGGTCACATTGGTTCAAAAGCTAGGTCACTAGGTCAAAAATCTTAGAAAAACCTTTTGTATGCTCTAGAGGCCACACTTTCTTTTAGATAGTCTTGAAAATTGGTCGGAATGTTTGTCTTGATGATATCTCAGACCACGCTGAAAATGGGTCATGTTTGGTCAAAAGCTAGGTTACTGGGTCAAATCTTTGAAAAATTTTGTGTACGCTCTAGAGGCCACATTTTTAGTCCAATATTCTTGAAAGTTGGTTGGAGTGTTTGTCTTGATGATATCTTGGATGAGTTTGAAAATGGGTCACATGGGGTCAAAAACTAAGTCACTAGTCTACAGGCCACAGTTTTTGTTTGATAGTCTTGAAAATTTGTCAGAATATTTGTCTTGATAGTTTCATAGACAACTTTGAAAATGGGTCATGTTGGGTCAAAAACTAGGTCACTGGGTTAAATCTTTGAAAAACCTTGTGTATGCTTTAGAGGCCAAATTTCCGTCCAATATTCTTGAAAGTTGGTCAGAATGTTTGTCTTGATGATATCTTGGATGAGTTTGAAAATGGGTCACATGGGATCAAAAACTAGGTCACTAGGTCAAATCTTAGAAAAACCTTGTGTATGCTCTGGAGGCCACATTCCCAGTCAAATACTCTTGAAAATTGGTGTGAGTGCTTGTCTAAGTGCTATCTTTAATGAGTTTGAAAATGGGTCACATGGGGTAAAAAACTAGGTCACTTGGTAAAATCTTTCAAAAACCTTGTGCATACTCTAGAGATCACAATTTTAGTCCAATACTCTTGAAAGTTTGTCAGAATATTTGTCTTGGTGGTATCTAAGATGATTTAAAAAAGGTGGAGTTTGAAGATGTGTCATGGTGGGTCAAAAATTAGGTCACCAGTTCATACATTTGAAGAACCTTGTGAATGCTCTAGAGGACACATTTTCAGTCCGATACTCATGAAACTTGGTCAGAATGTTTGTCTTGATAATATCTCGGCTGACTTCAAAAATGGGTCACATGAGGTCAAAAACTAGGTCACTAGTTGAAATCTTAGAAAAACCTTGTGTACACTCTAGAGGCCACATTTTCAGTTAAATTCTCATGAAAGTTTGTTTGAATGTTTGTCATAATTTCTCGATAGAGATAGGAAATGGGTCACGTTTGGTCAAAAGGCTCAGGTGAGCGACTTCAGGGCCATCATGGCCCTCTTGTGTGAATGTATTTGAAGGTCATCTAGTAGTGCAGATTTGATCCTCACTCAAGACTGAGCCGTTCATGGGATTGTCACGTAACAAAAGACTTAAAAGCACTGACCTAGTACTGCTGGAACCCAAAACACAAATGAATTAGTGAACTGTTTCCATGATATGACTCGAAAAATACTGAAAAAGGTTAAAAACACCATTCAATCAGTGATTCTGAAAAAAGCAAGTATAATATCAGGTATAGAGTCGCATTCTGACAATGGTGTTTTTTTTATTTATTTCAGTCCACTTTAGAATTTGTGATGCCAACACATCTGGTGAAAGAGACTTTAGAAGTTGCCAAATTAAGTAAAATAGGGTAATAATTACCTTTAACTCTTGCCAGGCATGGTAGCTTAGTTGGTAATACACATATGTTGAAACCAGGGAGGTGGGTCACTGGTTCGAATTGCCAGCTGGGCCGCTTTCTTTCTGAGGATTGATGATAGTCATTGTTACAGAATTCCTCTCTCACTGTTGATCATTATTTCAATATTTGTTATGTGGAAAAGCAGCCAGTGGCTTGGGAAGAATATGGTGTGAAGTTCTGGTAAAAGAAACTCTTGGAGAGCGTAATAGGTGCCCTGGCTGCTGCAACATAACTGAAATAATGTTGAAAATAGTGTCAAACACCATACAAACAAACAAAACTTCAGCTCTTTATCAGACATCAAAGTTTTTGCCTTGTCCGTACTGAACCTGGATACCAGGAAGCAAAATTTAACACTTTTCTTCATTGGAAACATTTGCAGATAACAAATTGGATGCAGATAAACTGTTTAGAGTTGTCTTTAACTCTTTACCACACAATCCCGACTTTTAACGACCCTGAGAAAGAAGCCTATAGAAAACATTGTGGGAAAAGGAGAAAATGCTGGTAACCAGCATTCTCTCCTTTTCCCACAATATTTTCTACCCTATCAAAGTCAGAAATCATCACATTAACAATATTTAATTTGTTGTCTGCAGATGCTTTGAATTTGGTCCAATCCAAAAATTTGTCGTTTGGTAAAGAGTTAAAAGGGTTGAAAATATTGTGGATAGAAAAGGGCAAAAAGCTGGTTACTAGCAGTTTTGAGATGTGGATGTACTTTGAAAGATTGATTGGTCCACAATGAAGAGATGTAAAGCATACTATTGGTTGTTTTCTTTCTAAAGTGGAGCACAAGTGTTTAATTTAGTCTCACACTCACAAATGGCTAGAGTGACTGAGTGAAACATTTAAAGTTGTAGAATTTAGTTTGATTTCTACCTAGGCAATTTAACAAATACCTGTTCTTTGTGTATACTCATACACATGTTCAGTCTTTGTGGATTATCTATAGTTCAAGAAAAACCCTTATTCATTTCAGTAAAGTGTATACCATGGATCTTTTCCTACTACCCAAAGATGTCAGATGTCATCTTGTTTGCATATTGCTTGGTGCCATTAAAATAGATAAAGATATTAAAGAGGTATGGTTCGAAAGGTAGAATTTCATCTATGAAGCTAATGGATATCAGATTCTGTCTTATCACATAGCAATATTAAATGAATTATAGGTCAGAAAATCAAAAACAATTCATTTGCACAGAATTTGTATTTATGATAATTGACACACATTCTGTTGGAAGGTTAAAGGTAAACATATGAGACATAACTTAATGCTCATCTCAAACATATGTAAGGTACAAAATTTGAGTTTGGCTATGTTACACTAAAAAAAGAAGGTAGTTTTGTGTTAAATCAGTATACAGTGAAACAGCACTTATGTTTATGTGAGCAACATTGCTTTTAGTCTCAAGACTATTGGTGCAGCATAGAGGTAAATGTCCAATTGAAATTCCGTTTGACATGTTTTCAATGGTTTTGTGCAAACAGGTATTTGCATTGGATTATTTTTCCTGCTTGGATTGAGTGTCAGAGAAGTCTGTGAAATCCGTTTTTTTTTCACATATCATTACTGTTTTGTTGCAAAAAATTAGAGGACATGCTTTTGAGATTGAAAAGATAGGTTGCTCTGGTAGATGTTTTTGCGACACTATGGTACTATTGATTTATATGTTCAGTGGTATAAGCTTTATCTTTTTTTACCAGGGCATAATGGGGTTGGATTTACCGGGCATAAAGGGGTATATGAGATATTGTTGAAAGTGTTCATAACAGTATGCAAACACTATTTACACAAGCAAACAAACATGTAAACCACTTCAGTTTCCAATTGTGTCAGTACATTGAACTTGGTATCACATTGCTATTTCTAGGACTGAGGACTGCATGATATTTTATATTTATATTTTTTCTACACTATAGCAGTGCTGCTATAGAGCCGTTAAGTTTCATACAATCAAATTATCTAAATATTTTCTAAAAACTTTACCGTTACCAGCTGTGTCAGTGCTTTGATTTAGTATCACATTGTTATTTCCAGGATGGAGGATTGTATGACAAGTTATATTTGTGTTTGTTTTACACTGTAGCAGAACTATCAAAATTGTCCAACTCTATTGTTGGCAGGAATCTTTCCTTAAAGCCAAAGATGAACCAATTGTAAGTATGAATACAATTAGAGGTTAAGTGTAAAAGGTGGCATCTGTATTAAGAACTTTTTAATTGTACAACTTGACCACTTCTTAAAGTGGCCTGTGTAGACCTTTTTGTCATGAATAAAAATTGTTTGTAAAATGCTGATGAAAAGTACAAACTTAGCTCAGTTGATGGTGAACCAGGGTTTAGAAGCTCATATTTGTATTTGGCCAATTGTTCTGATGACAGATGAATGTTATTGTAACAGGTTTCAATCTTCTCTCACACAGGAGTATTGTTTTGATTAGTTTTTTAGTCGAAAGCTGCCAGGGTTCTGAAAAAGTGTAGTGTCAAGTCCTGATTAGAGGGAGTGGTTCAGAATTTTATAATCATACCAAACTTAACCGTTTGTTTTAGTGACCCTGATGGAGAATGCTTTTGTAAACATTGTGGGAAAAAGAGAAAATGATGATAACCTGCATTTTCTCCTTTTCCTATAATGTTTTCCACCCTTTCTAATAAAATCTCATCAGCTGTGCCAAATTTAATCTGTCATCTGCAAATCCTGTCAATTTAGACAAGTCTAAAATTTTGTCATTTGGTAAAGTCTTAACTCTTTACCAAACGACAAAATTTTAGACTAGTCCAAATTGAAAGCATTTGCAGACGACAAAATAAATGTGATTTGAAAATTGAAACTTGTTTTGAGAAGGGTAGAAAACATTGTGGGAAAAGAAAAAAATGCTGGTTACCAGCATTTTCTTCTTTTCCCACAAAGTGTTCAAAAGCTTTCTGTCCCAGGGTCGTTAAAAGTCAGGACTGTGTGGTAAAGAGTTAAACAAATGTTTCTGTCACTGAAATAACCAGCAGTAGATAAGTAAAAAAAGGCTACTGATGTGACAAGTGGCAGTAAAGGGGTTAACTCTTTCCAAAGCAACAAAATTTTGGGCCAGTCTGAATTGAAAGCCTATCCAGATGACAAAATGAATGTGACTCAAAAATTGAATTTTATGTTTTGAAGGGTAGAAAACATTGTGGGAAAAGGAGAAAATGCTGGTTACCAGCATTTTCTCCCTTTCCCACAACGTTTTTAGAAGTTTTTTCCTCGGGGTCTTTGAAATTTGGGATATGTGGTACAGGGTTAAACTTTCTCAAATCGATAACATGAAATTGATTGACTCCATTACTCTATTTCTGTTCACAGATACAGGGATTACAAGTGCCTGCTAGCCTCTGAAGTGGTTCAGTTATTATGTATAGTTCCCGCCTTTTTTGAGTACATAGACAGGGATGTTGGTAAGAAACAGACATTTTTCTCCAAAATCAGAGAGCATAAATTGTGGTAATCAGATTTAACATAAAACTAATGTTTCTTTTATTCCAGTAGGAACAGACAATTTTTTTTTTTCCTGTCAGAAAAAATAAACTTTGTTGTATTGTGATTGTTTTCAAGCAAATAAGAGCTTACATATGATGTTGTTTCTGGAAACTTCTTTAACTCTTTACAAAGCGACAAATTTGAGACTATTCCAAATTGAAAGCTTCTGCAGACAACAAATTCAAAAATGATACAAATGAGCTGAATTTCTTTTACAGGGTAGAAAATATTGTGAGAAAAGGAGAAAATACTTGTTACTAGCACTTTCTCCTTTTCCAACAATGTTTTCATCAGCCTTCTACTTCAGGGTCCTTAAAACGCAGGATTGTGTGGTGAAGGGTTAGGTCTATGATAACATGATTTCCACTTATGTGATTTCTTACTTAACCGTTTACCACACGATAACATTTTAGACTCGTCCATATTGAAAGCAGTTGTTGAGAAGAAATTAAACATGATGAGATATGTTTTTGATATAGTTGAAAATTTTGTGGGAAAAGGAGAAATTGCTGGTAACTAGCATTTTCTCCTTTTCCCACTATGTTTTCAAAAGCCTCTTTCTTCAGGGTCGTTAAAACTTGTTTGGTAAAGGGTTAAACCTGTTGATGTACTATTTTTGATATCATGCTGTTTAGTAAGGTATTTAATTTGTGTGCAATGAAAAATTAGTGGGATCAATGTTCGATCATTACTGCTGTGCTTTTTTCTTGAATATTCAAAACCAGATATAGCAAAGTTCATCACATGCACTTTATGTCTTACATTGTTTCTCAACTTTAGACCTTCCAGGGGCCGTTGGTAAGCAAAGGGGAGCTATTCTCGGTTTGACTCTCCCAATAGATAGTGTTTAGATCTGTTACAGTTATTCACCCCTCTTTTCCCTTTAACCCGCTACCACATAATCTGACGACCCTGAGAAAGAAACCTTTTGAAAGCATTGTGGGAAAAGGAGAAAATGCTGGTAACCAGCATTTTCTCCTTTTCCTACAATGTTTTCTACCCTATCAAAGACAGAAATCATTATTTGAATACCTTTCATTTGTTGTCTGTAAATGCTTTCAATTAGGCTGAGTCCAAAATTTTGTTGTTTGGTAAAGAGTTAACTCTTTACCAAAGGATAAAATTTTCAACTTGTCCAAATTGAAAGCATTTGCAGACGATTAAATAAACATAACTGAAAAATTTATTTTGTCTAGGGAAGGCAAAGAAACATTATGGGAAAATGAGAAAATGCTGGTTACCAGCATTTTCTTCTTTTCCCACAATGTTTTTAAAAGCTTTTTATCTCAGGGTTATTAAAAGTCGGGGTTGTGTGGTAAAGGGTTAATCCTTTTACAAAAAATCCTGTGTTTTTAGTACAATGCGGCAGACAGGATTTAAAAAAAAAAAAAAACTGTTGGTAAAGGAAGAAATGCTTTTAACAAACATTTCTACCCATTTACAGAAAATCTCATCATTTGAGCCATGTTTGATTTGTGGTCTGCAAATACTTTTAACTCTTTACCAAACGACAAGATTTTAGACTTGTCCAAATTGAAAGCATTTGCAGACAACAAAATGTGACTCAAAAATTGAAGTTTGTTTTGGGTAGGGTAGAAAACATTGAGGGAAAAGGAGAAAATGCTGGTTACCAGCATGTTTCCCACTATGTTTTCAAAAGGCTTCTTCCTCAGGGTCATGAAAACCAGGGATTGTCTGGTAAAGGGTTAATTTGAGCAGGTCTGTAATTTTGTCATCCCTGAATACATTAATGCTTTGAGACTTTCCCTAGAGAATCTATGATCTCACAATCTATGTACAGCCAAATGTTTTGAGACACTCCCTGAAAAAATCTAGGATCCCATAATGCCAGCTCTTCTAAAAGCAATGAAACTTTAACTCAGAAATCTTGAAACTTACATTCACTGCACATGTAATTGCTTTGAAACTTTCCCTAGAAAGTCTAGGACATCACAATTCCTCTACAGTCAAATGCTTTCCCTTTGCTGAAACCTTTATTAATCTCCTTTTCCTCGTTTTTCTAGAGCAGAAGAAAGTAATTGTGACAATTGCGTACTTTTGCCTCAATCACTACCTCTTACTCATACCCTTTTATTTTTCATGATCATTTTCTATAACTAGTCCAGACTGTATATCAATCATATCACTGTTAATTTGTAATAAAAGTTGATTTGCCCATCTCGAAAGCATTATGGAGACTAATTGAAATATGTGAAATGATTAAATCATATTGAGATTTTGGATATTGATTGAATTTCTTTAAATAACAGTTCTTTCATATTTAACTCTTTATCAGAAGACTAAACTTAAAATTATTCGATTGGAAAACATTTGCAAGACAACAAATGTGGCTCATATGATGAAATTTGCCAATTTGAATTTTGAATAGGTAGAAAACATTGTGGGAAAAGGGGAAATTCTTGTCACTGATGCTTTCTACTCGTTTACAAACAAATCCAATTATTGGAACTAACTCTTAACCACGCAGTCCTGACTGTTATAGAACATGAGAAAGAGGAGTTTTTACAACATTTTGGGATAAGGAGAAACTGCTGCTAACCAGCATTTTCTCCTTTTCCCAGAATGTTTTCTACTCCATCAAAGACAGCTTCCACAGGTTTAGCCACATTTGATTTGGTGTCTGCATATGCTTTGAGTTTGGAGAAGTCTAAAATTTTGTCATGTGGTAAATGGTTAAATTGTCTGCAAGTGCTTTCATCGTTGATGAGCCTATAATTCTGTTGTCTGGTAAAGCATTAAAAATTTCTGTTGGTTCAGAGTTCCGTCTTTTGCAACAGTTGTGTTAGTTTTTGGTACTGTCCAGCTAGTACATAAATAATTTAGCTTTTATGCCATATAATTTACTGATTAACAAATTTTTTTCTTGTGACCATATTTAGCATTAAACTACTTAAAAAAATGTCAAATATTATGTATTAACTTGTATATTTCAAATTTCTATATACACGAGCCATGCTCTGTGAAAAAGGGGTTTAATGTACATTTATTTGCAAAAAGTATTAACCCTGGCCAGCCTAAGCAATTTGCACAGGCTGAACTGTATATGGCGTGCAACACGCGAAAAGGGGCATTCGGACATTTGCGTAAATTGTTGTCTCGGATCAGCCTGTGCAGTCCGGACAGGCTAATTGGAGACGGCACTTTACGACTACATTAGATTTTGTGCTACAGTTGACTTGCGCAAAACAGAAAATTACATAAACACGGAAAGTGTCGTTTCGGATTAGCCTGCGCGGACTGCGCATGGCTGATCCGAGATGACATTTTATGCAAATGTCCGAATGCCCCTTTTCGCGTATTGCAGGCCATATTGACAATTATACCTCATGATTCAGTTAATTGTCAGACAAAATGAATTTTATGGATCTATAATTATATGATGACTAGCTTGGTATAGTGCAGCACAGAGATGCATTAATTAAACTCCCCTTGCCAGAGTATTGCTCACCTGTATTTGTATGCATTTTTACTTTGATTTCTATACAAGTATAACTTGTAACATAGCACACAAAATTTATTATCATAAAATATACCATACAATATCAGTGTTTCACCAGGGAAGTAATTCTAGGACATTGTTCCATACAAAGGCATTGCGTCCATAACACTATATATGGAAGTGTGTTATGTGGAAAAATGGAGACAGGAAAAGATTCTATTATCACTTTATAGAACAATTCTATCTTCATAATGAAGCCTAGAACTGCCAAAAAAAATTAATGAAACTTTTCACCCCATAGTAAAAATCCAAATATTGAGATTTCATCCCATTTCTTTTCAATGGAAAATCTCAATGTATCAGACAGTATAGTTCAAGATCAGACTGCATGTTCTGTGTAGTATGATCTTGATTTACACTGTCTGCAAAAATGTACTGTGTTGTGCTTAGCAGCCATAGGGTGAAATAGCATTTTTGATTTGGAGTGCGTAATGATACTGAACGCCTAGTTACCCCCTGTTATTGAACTAGAAATATGCATATATAGGTGGGATGTTGTACCCTTTCAACCCTATAATTCTGAAAATTGGTCTTGAGTGCATCTATCTTGCTTATGTTGGACATATCCATTACTTTGAGACTTCATTGGACAGTTGCCCCATCCCTGAATAACCTTTGGCTGATCACAGGAGTATAATTGGAACTTTTCAAGTAATACTATCATTGTTCTTGTTCAGCAAATACTTTGTTATGTATTATTATACTTCCAACCTACCCCCAAAAGAGATTTAGTTAACATTTAGGTTCATCTCACAAATATTTCAATTAAAAGCTTTCCCTTTTATACACCGGTGGAAGACGGGACGTATTATGGGATCACCCATGGTGTACGGGCGGGCATCTGGGTCGGCGGGTGGGCGGGCAGGCATCAGGGTAGGTGGGCGGGCGTCCGAGTGGGCAGCATCCAGTTCTTTGTCCGATTGACTTGAAACTTGGCATTTGTGTTTGTTGCAATAATACGGAGTGCAGTGTGAAAGAACCATAACTCTACCTTGTGCTGTCTTTGAGTTATTTCCCTTTGATCGTCATTTTTACAGTATTTTCTGCTTGTCCGGAATATAACTTTGTCATCTCTAGTCTGAACATCTTCAAATTTGGTATGCATGATTGTTGAAAAATTACGGAGTGCAGTGCACAAGAACCATAACTCTTCCTAAAACGAATTTTGAGTTATTCCACCTTTGATCTTCATTTTTAGCTCCACTGGCCGAAGGCCAGAGAGCTATTGTCATGGCGTTGTGTCCGTCGTGCGTCCGTCCGTCCGTTCGTCCGTTCGTCCGTCCGTGCGTGCGTCCGTAAACTTTTTCTTTAAAAAACTTCTCCTCAGAAACTATTGACTGAACTTTTACCAAATTTCACAGGAATGTTCCTTTGGTGGTCCTCTTTCAAATTCCTTCAAATAATTGTGTTCCATGAAGAATTCTGGTTGCCATGGCAACCAAAGTAAAAAAACCTTTAAAAATCTTCTCCTCCCAAACCGCTATTTGGATAGCATTATTATTTTGCAGGAATGTTCCTTAGATACAGGTTTACAGAATTCCTTAAAAAAAAAAAGATCTGTCAAAAAACATGGCTTTTATGGGAGACTCATTTTCCTTTTATGATATAAAGTAAAATCTTTGAAAAATTTCTTCTCTAAAACTATTCATTGGATTTCATTGTTGTTTTGCAGGTAAGTTCCTATGGTGGTTGTCTACCAAATTGTTTCTTCAGTGAGCTAAAATGCAGGATTGAATGATAATTGTTAAAAACTTCCTTTCGCCATTATAGAAATATCAGGCCTGTGGAGCGATACAGGCGCTCAAGCGCCTCTAGTTATAGCATTTCTTGCTTGTCCGGAGCAAAACTTTGTCATGTTAAGTAGGAATGACTTGAAATATGGTATGTTTATTTGTTTCAATATTTGAAAGTGCAGTGCTCAAGAATTGTAACTCTACCTCGTGGTGTCTTTGAGTTATTTCCCTTGGATCATCATTTTTACAGCATTTAGTGCTTGTCCAGAATATAACTTTGTCATCTCAAGTCAGAACGACTTCAAACATGGTATGCATGTTTGTTGCAATATTACGGAGTACAGTGCGCAAGAACAATAACTCTACCTAGGGCGGATTTTGAGTAATTCCACTTTGATCTTCCTTTTTACAGTATTTCTTGCTTGTCCGAAACTTTGTCACCTCAAGTCAAATTGACTTGAGACTTGGTAAACATGTTTGTTGCATTACTTGCCCTTTACAATTATTATACCCCCTCAACAACTGGCGGTGGGACGGGCGTATCTTGCGACAATTTGCCACCCTTGTTAAAACATCACCTCATACAGTGACTTTTTGCATCTAATAGCAGATGCCTTCAAAAACATTGTAGCAAAAGAAGGAATTGTCTTTACAGAGTAATTTCTCCTGATGCAATAATTTCTACAGTATCATTTGTTGTATTGAACCTTAAACTGATATAGATTCTCCAGCTTTTACAACCAATATTACGGTATTTCAAGTTTACATTTTCAAAGTCTTCCTGGAATATTTGTTTCTGCAAAGAATGACTAATTAAATCAACCACCCAAAATCTTGCTCGCCATTTTTCATGGTTTGAAGAGTTTGCATTTTTTCTGTGTCACAAAAAGTCTAGAACATGAAGAAGTGCCTGTATATCTGAATTTTTTGGCCTGAATAAATCCTGGTCAAGCTTTGCTACAGGTCACACATACCTAAAAACATAGGGTCATTGAGTCAGAACATAGCAAAACATGTAAGTGCACCCAGGATGAAAAGGTATGCTTTGATAAAGTATTTGTTGAAGTTTAGAATTAGGTTTGATACAATCTTTGAAGATATTCTACTGTCAGCTGACTGTAACAGTGACATGCACAAACTTTGAAGATGTTCATAGAATTTTACAACTTGTATAGTCTGACCAATTATTGTTGCAGGAGTGATGAATCTACTTGTCACAGCCACTGGAGATACGATGATCACAGAGAAAATTACCAAACTTACACAGAATATACACAATGCTGGTGTAAATATGTTCTCTCAATATTAAAATTTTATTACTCATGTAACATTTTACTGCACCGGTTTATGTTAAACCTAAAATAAAGTGGTATAAGTAATGAATAGAAGAAAAATATGACAGAAAGGAAAATTCCAAAATAGTTATTACATTTATTGCAAGGTTAAAATTATATGAAAATATGTGAAAATATTGTGGCTAAAGGAGAATTCTTCAACATGTATGGGTTTAAAATTTGATGTAGACTAAGTTGAAGGAGAAAAGAAATAATCTTTTGTCTATGTTGTTTTCAAAAACCTCTTTAAGGAATTGTCAGAATTTGTTTTTCAAAAAGCTCATGAGTAAACCATGTACGTCACAATTGAGTCATGCTCTATGAAAAGGGGGTTTAATGTATCTCTGTAAGGCATTATACCAAGCAAGTTATCATATAGCTTGCAACACGCGAAAAGGGGCATTCGGACATTTGCGTAAAGACTTTACGACTACATTAGATTTTGTGCTAAAGAAGACTTCTGCAAAACAAAAAATTACATAAAAACGGAAAGTGTCGTTTCGGATTAGCCTGCGCAGACTGTGCAGGCTGATCCGAGACGACACTTTACGCAAATGTCCGAATGCCCCTTTTCACGTGTTGTAGGCCATATAATTATAGATCCATGAAATCCATTTTGTTAACAACCAACTGAATCATGAGGTAGAAGGTACATGCAGAAAATTGAACGATAGCAAAAAGTATCAACCTAGATCAGCCTTTGCATATTGCGCACGCTGACCCAAGTTGATATTTTTTGCTAATGCATTAAACTCCCTTTTCACATTACATGGCTCAAATAAATTTTCAATATTAGTTATTCTCAGATTTGTCATAGACACATTAAGGAGTTAAAATTAGGAAGAACCTCACATTTTATGGACATTACTTTCAGGGAGACATCAAGAAGCTCTATGAAGAACTGTCTGACTTTCTGTTGCAAAAAGTGCAAGAGCAAAGTATGAACTTGACAAACAAATCATACAAGCTACCACAAGATGAACAGGTTATTACGGTAAGTGTTGTGTTTAACCCATTACCGGATGACAAAATTTTAGACTTATTCTAATTGAGAACATGTGCAGATGAAAATTTCAGTGTGACTCAAGTAATGTGATTTTGTTTGATAGGGTAGAAAACATTGTGGGAAAAGGAGAAAATGCTGGTTACCAGCATTTTCTCCTTTTCCCACAATGTTTTCAAAAAGCTGCTTTCTCATGGTTGTTAAAAGTCGGGATTGTGTGGTAAAGGGTTAATAGATCATTTGTCAAGGAAGACTTCATTGTCTTGCAGCAGACCATTTTAACCCTTAAAGTGCCTTTCACAACTATTGTTGCCATTGCGGCCAGTGTAGATCAAGATCAGGCTGCACAAAACATGCAGCTTGATCTTTGATCTACACTGTCCGCTTTGCTGAGACATTATGGATAATAGCAACCTCGACCTTGCCCGTATTAGGCTCTCTTTCTTTTGATGGAAATGTTTGTTGGGTTTATTTGGCGCTCTCAGGGTTAAAATCATTGTTACTGAATGAGAATAACACATAATGAACAACTTCTCCATAGCCCTTTGCCAAAAATCTCTTTTATTATATACCAGTAAATTTCAGGCTTGAATACATGCGTTGCAGTCGGATGAAATAACTATCATGACAGAGAAAAAATCTGTATCTACACACTGTGAAATATGGTTCCAAATATAGTATGATGACGTATCTCGTGCATGGACTATGCATGCATTGATTTACAATTTGATTAGTCAAAATATTAAGCTGTAATATTAATCTGCCAATCATAAAAACAGAGTTACTACCTTTCAAACAATTAATTGTCTCATTTTGTTTTCCCTTTTCGAATAGAATGTCAATAATTGCAAAATGTTGTTGTTGAAAGTTGTAGGTAAATAATAAAAGGAATATTATGATGTTGTAACTTTCCTGGTACTTGTATTTACTTCATGCTGCGTAAGAAAATTTTGACATCATGCTCGACCTTCAGTCTGGCACGATATCAAATTTTCTCATGCTGCTCGAATTAAATACAAGGACCAGGAATGTCACTACAACATGATATTCTGTATGTCTTAGTGACCCTGTTCTTTGAAATCCATTCAGTTTTTTCAACCCTTTTGATTTACATATTCTTAATTCCTTAACAAACATACAAAATGACAAAATTTTAGTCTCGTCTAAATTGGAAGCATTGACATGTTTAATGTGTCTCAAATAATAGAATTTTTCTCTGAATGATTGGAAAACATTTTTAGGAAAAGGAGAAAATTCTAGTAACCAGCATTTTCTCTCTTTCCCAAAGTTTTTTAAAGAGCCTCTTCCCTCAAGATCATTGAAACTTAGGTATGGTAAAGGGTTGACATGTGCTTTACCTTAACAGGGTACAAAGTCAATCCCCATGAAAAGTCCCAGATCCCCTTTGGTTGCAGCAGACTTCCATGCTAAGGGTATAACCAGCCCCAGCTACGATCCTCCCACTGTGATGACCGCAAGATCTATGTCGGCCAAAACTAGAAAGCAGTTTCCACGTAAGTAAAAGTATTGTTATTGACATAGAAGATGCAACCTTTAAAGTTTGATCAAATATCCATTTATTATTCAAGGAAGAGAACTAGATTCAGGTCAAAACTTAGACTGACTGATTGATTGTAAGATATTCAACATTGCTGTCAACATTATTTCAGTCATGTCATGGCAGCCAGTGCTCCTATTCATGCTCTCCTGAAGTTTTTTAAACCAGTTTTTTGCACCACTGTCTGCCTACCCACCTAACCATGGTGGAAACAATAATCAGCGGTAAGAGAGGAATGAATCCTGCAGCAATGACTATCATCAATCCTTGAAAAGAAATTGGCCAAGCTGGGGATTTGAACCAGCAAGCTTCAACCCCTGTTCTCAAGACCTGCTACTGACTGTTAAAATACAAGATCGTTTTGCAAAGGATTAAAGGAATACATAGCCTTTTCATATCTCCCTATGAAAGTCAATACATTTAAATGTCTGTAATTATGTACTGATGGTAAATATTGTTTAGCTGTTTATATAGTGATTTATACAGATTAGAAGCCAACTTAACTAACATTTGCTAGCCAAGGGTGACAATCAGTATTTTGCTCTGTTTACCCTTGGCTAATCGAGTCAAAATTTGTTATCCCCTTGATATGCATAATTATTGGTTTCAGTCTGTTCTAAAAACGCCAATCAAATGGCACATTATGTATGCCTATCTATCATCAGCAAACAGAAATAAAAATGCTGACAGCAGGAGAGAATAGTCGGATATGCCGGGATATGTAAACAAACAGTATTTACAAAGAAGTTTTGGGATACACTCTAATGCCAGATAATTGACTGTCAAAAACACATGTGTGGGTTTTGACAAAAGGGTTATGTCATATGATGTTTGATTGTTTTTCGATGATGTAATTCTAGGGGTGATAACTATCGAAACCCAGTAAGCAGTGTATCTAGGGAATTACAAATTTTGACTCGATCAGCCAAGGGTGAATAGAATAACATAGTGATTGTCACCCTTGGGTAGCAAAAATGATAAAATCACTGAAAAAAACCAAAATTAATATTTTGACAAAAAATCTTTCTATTTCCATAGACAATGTTTTATTGAACATTTTTTGTTTATTTCAAATTTAACATAGTCCACACACATTGTCTTCCAAACTGAATTTGAAGCAGAAAACTTACATAAAAATGAGTTTAAATATTGTTGCAAAAGGGGAAATCACTCATCAGCAAATTTTTTAGTCAAGCCTATTACTTATAAACCTCACTAAATTTCAGTGGGTTGTAATTTTAGGGGTGGAAAATAAGTTTATTTGTTGCCAAACAAGCTGAAATAATTATGCCCCCCTTCAACGAAGTGGGGGCATATTGCTTTGCTAATGTCGGTCGGTCGGTCGACCTTACCTTGTCCGGATGATAACTAGACACAGAATCGACCTAGGTTTGTCAAATTTGGCACAGACATGCATCTTGGAGTTTAGATGATCCCTATTGATTTTGAGGTCAATCGGTCGAAGGTCAAGGCCACAGTGACCGTCAACATGTTGATATATAGACCAAACCTTGTCCGGATAATAACTAGACACAGAATTGACCTATATGCGTCTTGGAGTGTAGATGATCCCTATTGATTTTGAGGTCAATCGGTCGAAGGTCAAGGTCACAGTGACAGTCAACATGTTGATATATAGACCAAACCTTGTCCGGATGATAACTAGACACAGAATTAACCTAGGTTCGTCAAATTTGGCACAGACATGCGTCTTGGAGTGTAGATGATCCCTATTGATTTTGAGGTCAATCGGTCAAAGGTCAAGGTCACAGTGACCGTCAACATGTTGATATATAGACCAAACCTTGTCCGGATGATAACTAGACACAGAATTGACCTAGGTTCGTCAAATTTGGCACAGACATTTGTCTTGGAGTGCAGATGATCCCTATCGATTTTGAGATTAATCCATCACAGGTCAAGGTCACAGTGGCCTTCAACTTAATGATATATAGACCAAACCTTGTCCACATGATAACTAGACACAGAATTGACCTAGGTCCTTCAAATTCTGTACAGATATTCATCTTGGAGTGTAAATGATCCCTATCGATTTTAAGGTTAATCTGTGAAAGGTCAAGGTCACAGTGACCACCAGATGATTCAGGGCCCGCGCTGCCATTCGCCACTTGAGCCATTTGCTCAAAAAAAATTAAAGTGTCACAAAAATCATCATATTAGGCTCAACTTGTGGCTCCAACATTTTATTCGCGTATTATCGGGGACGTAGTAAGCATTGAAGTCGACTGGGAAAAAGCCCAAGTCGAACGCACGTGCCGAAAAGAAAATCGATAACCCAGTCTGTGTATCGGCGACTGTTTACAATCCTGTATGTATACACATGGCGGTGTGTATAATTATGCGACCTGTTGACAGATTATCACGTTTAACAATTGAAGTGGGCTATAAATCAAAAAGATGACATCGATATTTCCCAATCAATTCTTTGATATCAGTTTATGAACATTGCCACTTCCTGTATCAATGTGGCAGTAGGGGGGCATGACTGTTTTACAAACAGACATCTTGTTATTAATACTGATGTTTTTTTTCAACAGATCTTGGTGATTACCTTCTTCTTGGTCCACAGGTAATTATATTGAATATTTTTTAGTATAACCTATCCTGTTAACTCTTCTACAGACAACGAAATTTTAAACTCATCCAAATTGAAACTGTTTGATCACCACAAATCAAGTGTGGCTAGAATGATGGAATTTGCCTTCAATAGGTTAGAAAACATTTAGGGAAAAAGAGCTGAAAAGTTTTCAACAAATAGATCGCATCATTTGAGCCGCATTTAATTTGTCGTCTGCAAATGCTTCCAATGTGTCTTAGTTAAAAATTTTGATGTTTGGAAAAGAGTAAAGTGATTATTTTCTGATCAACTCAGAAACATGTTATTATTAGACATCTAGTAATCAATTATGTAAGTAATTCTATTTAGGGAAACTTTAACCATACAGAAAACATTTGCAAATGACAATCATTCAAATGACTAGGTTTGTCCTTAAAAGGGTAGAAAACATTGAGGTGAAAGGGTGGAAAACAGTGTGGTAAAAGAAGAAAATGATGGTTGTAAGCTTTTTTTTCCCCTTTTCTCTGGAAAAGTTTTCAAAAGCTTTTCTCCTGTTGGTTGTAGAAACTGAGATTCCCTTGGTAAAGAGTTATCTTAGGATCCCTAAAAGATGACTTATTTTTTGAGAAGATACCATCTGTAGACAAATGTTTTATCTTGTAGTGGACCAATTTTAAGAACATAGTGGCATACATAAAAAATTTGGATAGCAAGCAGATCCGGCTTTTGCCACAAAATGGCTTCAAATGTCAGCAGGTGTTTCACAAGATCTGTTTATTCTTACATTCATGATTGTACATGAACAAAGGAAAGGGTTTTAATGCATCTGCCAAAAGTATTGCGCCAGCGCACATGGGTCAATGATTTTTGCTATTTGTAAATTATCTGCATGTCCAAGTACCATTCTACCTCCAGATCTAGTCTATTGTAAGACTAAATGGATCTTTCATGTCCATAACTATTTGATGACTTGCTTAGTACAATGCATCACAGAGATGCCTGAGACTCCCTTTTCCAAGAGTGCTGCTCATATTTTTCTTCTTTATAGATGCTGGGTAAAATTATCGGTTTACCACAACCATTTGTTGCCCATGTCGCTATGGATGCAATTCCAGGTAAGTGACTATAAAGGACAGTTAATGGTTAAAAATTCAAAATTTGTAGACACACATTTGTCAGTATTTTATTTCAATGAATGTTTTGCCCTAATAAAAAAACTTGAAATGTTTAGTTTGCAGGAAAAAAAAAAACCACTTGTTGCTGCTTTTGACAGGAATATTTTAGAAAATATCTGACAATGTAGGTCAAAGGTTAGGCTCCTCAGAATGTGCAGTCTTATCTTGGATCCACACTATTTGATATAAAATAAGATGTTTTTTAACAAAAACAAAAAATCGCTACAATGAGGCTGCTTTAAAATGTTTGTTTCAATTATTATTGTGTAGTAAATACACAGGTTGTCATTTAATTGTGTCCACCTGCCTAAAAAGCCTGATATGGTGTGGGTGAACTCATATTGTCAGAACAGAAATCTAATGTCAAATGTAATAAGGTTGCCAGTAAATTTCAAAAGGGGAAAATGACTCAAAAGGGATGTTTTAAATGAAAACAGGGGAGTGGTGTGATTTTTTTTATTGATAAAAGTAGGCCTTACTATTTTATGGTCAAAATGTAAATGCCTTACAGTGGCATATATTTCAAAGTTGGTTAAAAAAATTTAAAGGAAAGGAAAAATTAGTTTAAAGCAATATTAACAACAACAACATTGTGGAATATGGAGCAATTGCTTGTCACACGCAATTGCTCCTTTTCCTACAAGATCATCAAAATGATTTGAATGATTATATTGGAGTTTAACACGGTTTAAACAGCTTAGGTCATATCACAGCGGTCAGTGCACCTATGCATGTGTTTTCTGGCTTTCCCACACTAGTTCTGACACAACTTTCTTTTTCACATACATTAAAGATGAGAGGCGAAAAATCACCAGAACTGTCAGGGTAAGGATTGTAAAAGGTTGTACATTTAGTTGTATAATAAGATTCAGTACCTTTGTAGGTACAAATGGGGCAATGGAGAGCAGATTAAAGCAAAGTGAGGACCACTATACCTATGTAAATATGGACCAGTTAGACTGGGACAATGATCTTGGCTTTTGGAAACCCAAGGGCTCCATTGGAGACAGGTAATGTTTTGATTTAGTGTTACATTTCTGTTTGCTTCTGCCATTTTGCTGGAAAAGTTGTGTTATCTAACACTTTTATCAGTTTTAATATGTTTGTGTCTTAGTAGGAGAAAAACCGGAAGAGATTTGGTATATAAGAATTTATTATTGTCAGTTTCAAAGCCAAATATCAAATGCTGTTTTCCTACAACATTTTAATGCCTCGTTTTGTGCATCTACTCTTTGAAAAATTTGGAAAGTATGTGCATTTAAAAACAAGACACTTTTCTCAATATCTTTTTTTTTTGCACACCTTAATGCATATACTGTTCAACTGTACTTTAAATACAGTTGAGATTTTGATATTGAATTGTTTCAGGCTTGTTTGCTGATCTAGTGTCCTTGTAAAATGCATTTACTTAGATTTAGTAAAATTATTTTGAACACATCTGGATGCACATAAAAATGCAGTGGTGGAAGAAAGCACATTGTATTCCAAGGGCATGCTAGTTTATAGAGTTTTGGCCCTGAAATATTTCAAAAAAAGCCAATATTAGTGTAGTAAATAAATTTTGTCATTTGTTTTTTGTATTCACCTTGCATTGCTGATTTATACTTTAATTGCTGAAAGGAACGTTTTAAAAAAGCTAAATAGAGATCTTAAGTACTTAGCATGTTTACAGGGTTTGCATAATCAGAATTTGTTTATTTAAATGCTTGTATTCTTTTAAGTACAAATGCAATGTCAGTTTTTCTGTGTGAATTTTTTTTGAAGTTTTGCTTTTTACACCCTCCCCCCCCCAAAAAAATATGAAGAAAATGATGTTTTTTGCCAGAATATCTCAGAAACTATCATGTAATATAGATCAAATACCCCTCTACACATTTTGTAGTATCACTACAATCTCATCTTATTCCTTTACCAAACAATCCTTGGCTGGTTTCATGAAAAACCTTAAGTGTCTTTATTTTGCTCAAATCCGCTATTGGATTCGGTTTCTGACTTAAGATGATTTCATTATTTGAAACACGTTTCGCTAGAAGTAACAGACTTTAATATAGTTCTCAAATCCTAAGGTGACACAACGTTCCAGACTCAAATCAGCAAAATAAACAAACCCAATTCACTTAACAGTATAGTCCATTACTTGGCTGAGTTGAGTGCGATGTTCTGTCAACTCAAGATTTGAGAATGTTACTTAAGTGTGTTAATGTTAGTGAAATGCATCTCAAGTAATGAACTGATCTTCAGGTTGGAAAATGAGTCTGTTACTGAACTTGAGCAAAATAAGAGACTCAAGTTTTTTCATGAATCCTGGCCTGAAATTTTAACAAATTTGAGGAGGAAGGCTTTTGAAAACATTATGGGGAAAAAAAATGGTAACATTAGTTCATTTTCCCACAAAGATTTGTACCCTTTGACAGACAATTTCAAGTCATGAGCAACATTTAATTTGCTGTCTACACATACTTTCAATTTTGACAAATCTGAAATTTTGTAGTCTGTTAAAGTGTTAATCTGCTCTGGGACCATTTTACCTGAGGGATAGTATATGACCATGCTTTGGTTAGTTTGGCTTTGACTCAGAGAGCTTCAGATAAGCGTGACGGATATACTCATTTGAAAGAGAAGACTGAATTGTTCTCATTTCATGGCTTCTTTAGGCAGACTATGTCACATTGTATAGGTTAGTTCACAACCAAGATCAGATTAGTGAGTACATATTTTGTGCTGTCCCATCTTGAAATGCAGCTTAAATGTTCAGTGGTGTAGAGAGGGTTAATCTAACCCTTTATTAAACATTACATGTTTAACCATTAGAGCGCTGAATTAATGAAACAGACCTTTTCAGTGAAGAAAAACTTCTGAAATACTATCATTTCATGGTTGTTTCAGTCAGAAGATGTAATGAAGTAGCGGACAGTGTAGATCAAAGATCAGACTGCACATTTTGTGCAGTCTGATCTTGATCTATGCACATTTTGTGCAGTCTGATCTTGATCTATGCTGTCCGCAAAAACAACTGAAGTCAGTTCCAGCACTTTAAGGGTTAAAGACCCTGAGAAAGAAGGCTATTGAAAAACTGTGGGAAATGGAGAATATACTTGTAACTGATAAACAGCATTTTCTCTTTTTGCCGCTATATTTTATACCTCCAAAAGATAGTTCCCATCATTTGAGTGTTTATCAGGTTGTCAATTGTATATTTCTCCAATATGGAGGAGTCTAAAATTTTGTCTTCTGGTAGAGTTAACTCTTTACCAAACAACAAAAATGCAGACTGGTGGTCCAAATTCAAAGCACTTGCAGACAACACATTAAATGTGGCTGAAATAATGATGATTTTATCTGAAAGGGTAGAAAAAATCGTAGGAAAAGGAGAAAATGCTACTGACCAGCATTCTTGTTTTCCCACAAAGTTTTCAAAAGCCATTTCTGTCAGTCATTAAAACTCGGGATTGTGTGGTAAAGGGTTAAACGTCTTTTATATGACACTGAGATTGATAAATTGGTGATGCTTTTTCAGCATACTAGAGGAGTTTCTCGCATACAGCAATAGTGTTTCAAGGTACCTAATTTTGAAACCTTTCATGTCTGATTATTTAAACCTTTTACCAGACGGGAAAAAAGTAGGCGTGCCATATTGAAAGAATTTGTGAACGACAATTTACATGGGTCTCAATTCATAGAATTTGTCTGTAATAGGGTAGAAAACTTTGCGGAAGAAGGAGAAAATGCTGGACGCCAGCATTTTCCTCTTTTCCAACAATGTTTTCAAAGGGCTTCTTCCTCAGGGTCCTTTAGACTCCAGATTTTTTGGTAAAAGGTTACATGGCTCTTGATGTTGAAATCATTAGAACAGAAATACTTACCATCAAAAAAAAACAAAAATTTCTTCAATTGTTACAGCATAACTATGGTATAAGCATTTTTTTCTGCGGGTATTTAATTTCTGCTTTTTTCGGACCAATTCAAGGCTGCAGAAAATAAACACGTAGATTATAATGTCTGATTTTGCCTTCCGACAAACAGCATTAAAAAACATGGATGACTTCCAGTTAAAGGGTTATGTATAAAACACCAGTGTGGTCAATCCCGCTATAAAACGGCGATATTCATTGAATTACATTGATCTTCAGGAAATGTCGATCAAATATGACTTTTTAATTAATACCTGTAAATGTCAGATTAAATCTTGTAATGAAGATGTAACATCTAATTAGCAGGCCTCATTTTATGTAATCGTCGATTATAATTTCGGTATTCTACCTGTTCTTGTTTTCGCCCGTAAGTGCCCTAATTGTGTTGATACATGTATAGCTTACAAAACTATTGATCTTGAGTATCTGGTATCTTAAGACCAGCTGGTGGGGATATCTACCCGATATTTATATATAGCCGAAAGTCTCGAGAAACAAAAGTAGATTGTTGTCAACTGTAATTCTTGTAATTCAACTGGAGCAGATATTAAATACCAAAAATGCTGTCTGGACATTGCAGAAAAAAGGTTCGCGGAAATTTTAACACCCCTCTTTTTGGAAAAAAACGCAGAATTTGGAACCTGCAGAAAAAAACACTTTCAAACCACAGAGTGTTGGTGACCACCATTTTCTCCTGTTATACACAATTATTTCTACTTTGTCAAAGACAAATCTCAGCATTGGAATCATATTTACTTTTTCATCAGCAAATGCTCTCAATTTGAATAAATCTCAATTTTTTATTCATATAATTTAACTCCATACCAAACAAATAAAATTCAGACTTGTTGAAATTAAAAGCATTTGCAGACGACAAAATAAATATGACTCAAACCTAGCATTTGTTTTTGGAAGGGTGGAAAACCTTGTGGGAAAATGAGGAAATGCTAGTCACCCTCATTTTCTCCCTTTTCTACAATGTTTTCAAGTGGTCTCTTTATCAAGGTTGTTAAAACTCGAGATCATTGGGTAAGGGTAAATAGTGTTATGATCAAGTTGTGTGCTTTTGGGGGGGGGGGGGATGTTCTGAAAAGGGTAAAGAAATATGTGAAAAGCCCATGTTAGGAAGACATAAGAGCCAAATAGTTAGACATGATTTAAACAATGTAGAACTAACATCACTTCCTTTCAATCCTTGTGGCACATTTCCTTCCTTTAGTTTAGTTTAGATGTATTCTCAACAGTGGCACTGGAGAGTTACTATCTTGGATTACTTAAAAATGAAAGATGATAAATAAAACAACTCAGCCAGCATTTTCTCTTTTTCCCACAATATTTTCTACCCTTTCAACAATGAATTCCATCCCTTTAGTGCCACTTTGGTTGTTGTGTGCAGACGCCATCAGTATGGACTGGTCTAAAACTGTGTTGTTTGGTAAGAGTTAAGAAAGAATAAAAGGTCAGTGATTTGTGTAGCAGATTTATAGAGCAGGTTTCTGTATTAACCCATTACCAAATAAGCCCATGTGTTTACAAACCTGAGAAAGAAAACCTTCTGAAACATTGTGTGAAAAGGAGAAAATGCTGGTAACCAGCATTTTCTCCTTTCCCCACAGTGTTTCCTTCTCTTTCTCAGAATTTGTTGTTTCGTAAAGAGTAAAGTGTCCATTACTGACAGTGTCTTAAGAATTTGTACAAGTTTGTCTTATTATCATACTATATAGTAATCAATCTCAACATGTATATAATTAGGTCGGAAATCAGCAGACTTTCCTGGTGCATCTTTTGAGATCAAATTTGGATTGGTTTCTTTCTTTCATCTATTGCAATGGCAATATCAATATGACTTTCTACATTTGTCTAATAGAAATATATTGAAAATACAGTTGTAAGGGGAGCAAGACTCAGTGCTTCTTTCCCACAGTGTTCTCAGTATCTCTAGCTTGGCAGGTTTCAAAGAAAACATCTCGGTATTGCCATATCCCTGTTGTCTTCTGCATCTTATAGTCATGCAAAAACTTCGATATACATGTATTCTGATGTTTCTGTCATTACTGAAAATGTTTACTTCAAACTTGGGCTAGTTGCTAACTAGCAAAAAGGGAAACCATTTTAGTAGTAACAGGGTGGTAACCCTCTAAATAATTTTGACATATTTATGCTCTTTTATTGATTTAAATAGCACTGTTGTGGGTACTCAAAGATGCCCTATATGTTTGAGTATGCTCTGTGAAAAGTGAGTTTAAAAACATTTCTGTGATGCATCTTACTGAGCAAACCATCTCATAGTTATGGATCCATAAAATCCACTTTGTCTAACAACTAACTGAATCATGAGGTAGACTGGTCCTTTGACATACAGGAAATTGACCAATAGCAAAAAGTTTCAACCCAGGTCAGCCTTCGCAAACTGTGCAGGCTGACCTGGATCGATACTTTCTGAAGATGCATTAAATCCCTTTTCACAGAGCAAGACTCATTTCTGAAAGCAACTGCAGCCTAGCCATTGCACCTGCATACAGTATGCTTTTACTTTTATTTGTGTCACTTTATTTATTGAAAAATATGTTAAGTAGAGAAATTGCTTTCATCGAGCAGTTTCTGTAGTTGACACAATACATGTATTTCATGATTTCATGATCTGCTTATACCATTTTTTTTTTCATTCATGTTGTCAAAGAAGAAAAAGAAGCATACTATGTTATTTGTCAGTCATGGCCCTAAAGATAATGGGAAGACTACAGATGTTTTTTTTTCTGAGAGTATAGATTAACCCTTATCCTGCTAAATAAATGAAATTAAATCTTCAAGCAGATAGTACAAACCCAAATATTCCTATTTCAAAGGTATTTTTGGAGGAAAGATATCTTCTTATCGGACAGTGTAGATCCAAGATCAGACTGCACGTTCTGTGCAGTCTGATCTTGATCTAAGCTGTTCGCAAAATGTCAGTGAGTCGCACTTAGCAGCCTAAAGGTTAAGATTAAAATGCAAAGAATGCACTAGCTTATTTTAAGATCTTGGAATATTATGTTAACTTTTTTTTTGAAATTTCCACATGTGAAACTATTTTCTGTACATACTCGTAAATTAAAAAAAATTTTTTTTCAATATTTCGGCCAAAGGCTTTTATCAAGACAGACAAACACATTTTATCTCTTGATAAAGGCCATTGGCTGAAATTTTGAAAATGTCCTGTTTTACTTTCTGTGATATGCTGTACTTTGATTCTCAGCAGTATTATTTCTCTTTCGATATTTTCTGTACTTTAGTTTTCTAATGAACTTGATATGCTTTTTTCAAATTCTGAGGACTGCATATGTTGTTATAACATTAATTTATCGCTGTCTTCATGTTGTTTCCAGTCTTGAGAGAGTTGTGGCACCCATTAAACCAGTTTTACAGGGCA
This sequence comes from Hippopus hippopus, assembly GCA_946811185.2. Lineage (NCBI taxonomy): Eukaryota > Metazoa > Mollusca > Bivalvia > Cardiida > Cardiidae > Hippopus > Hippopus hippopus. The sequence continues at coordinate 24,558,802 of OX328099.1, forward strand.
CCTTATTCACATCTGTTGTGCCCCTTATGGAACCCAAACATCATATATTTAGATGTAAATGGTAAATGCAATGTAGACATGGAGTTAGAGATTTTAATTTGGGATTTGATTGTATTTTATTGATTTATCTTTATTATTGTAGAAAAAGTATTTCTTTTTGGTAATTTCTTTATTAAGCAACTTATTTTAACTTCTGATGTTCCAAGTTACGAGTATATATGATTCATTAATAATCTTAATTGAATGGTACTTATAATATTAAATAAAAGAGATAAAGACAGTTTCTGATTGGCTTAACAGAATAGTGTAACCAGTCAGATAGAAATAAACACAGTTTCTGATCGGCTAAACAGAATGGTGAAGTCAGTCAGATAAAAGTAAGCACAGTTTCTGATTGGCTAAACAGCAAGTATCAGAAATGGCCAATCAGAAATAGTGTTACTTTAACTTTTAGAAAATTCTTGAGAATAAGAATAGGAATTCAAGAGAATTGTTGATGAATACTATCCCCTATATTGCCTACAAAGTTTTCTGTAATGCAGTGGTTAAAATGTTTATGACTGAATTTTTGCTAATCTTAGACCTCGGAATACTGTCATTATGGAATGTTGTACAAGGTCAGGTCCATTGAACATGGCTCAAATATGATATTATGCAAAGTCTGTTGTATTTTACTTATTCAAAGCTTATTTGTATTTTTCTTGAATGTGTAGAAAGAAGCAAAAGCAAAAAAAAATCAGAATTGCTGCCAAATAGTATCTGTTATTCTGGTAGCTGGCTTATCCTGGTGTTTTTAATATTAACAGATAGTGCATTGTATTTTATGATTAGGAATCTGTTCTAGCAGTCATCTGATTTTTGGCAACCGATAATGAGAAAGCTTTTGAGAACATTGTGGAAAAAGGAGAAAATGCTGGTAACCAGCATTTTCTCTTTTCCAACAATGTTTTTCATCCTATCAGAGAATTTAGACTCATTTGTGCAAATGTCAAATTTGTGGTCTGCAGATGCTTTGAACTTTGAAAAGTCTAAAATTTTGACTTTGTCTAAGTTGAAATTTAGAAAGTAGGTAGATAGGTACAAAATTTCTGATTGGCTCTACCATTTGATTTAGCTAATAAGAAATGGTGTTACTTTTAAATCTTAAAAAAAGTAACAGAATAAGAATGAAATTTAGAATGTTTGTTCAATAAAGAACCACACCTTTTTCATAAGTAGTGAGGTGAAAACATGCTTAAACTTTTAGCAAACAATCCCATGTTTTAACAACCCTGAAGATAAGGGGCTTTTGAAAACATTAGAGGAAAGGAAGAAAATGCCAGTAATCAGCATTTTCTCCTTTTCTCACTATGTTTTCTACATTATCAATGACAAATCCCTTGTTTTTTGCCTCATTTGATATATCGTCTCTGAGTGCTTTCAATTTGGACAAGTCTAAAATTTGTCGTCTGCTAAAGAGTTGAAAAAAGGACAAGGGCTGTCTGTAAAAGCAAACTGTAGATGTGATAGACATGTTAGGGGTGAAATTATTTTTTTTCTCTTTGTGCATTTTTTAAGTTTTATTTGTGATTGTCTCTTTTGTTGTAGACTATAGCTGATTTACAGACTAGGGCAAAATTTAATCCTGTTTAACTTTTTGTATGAGTTAAAAGTGATTTTGTAGAGAAAGTAAATTGAGATTAGATTGCACAGGATGGTGGTTACTAGCATTTTCTTCCTTTCCCACACTGTTTTCTACCCTTTCAAAGACACTTTCTACCATTTGATTTTTTACATGCTTGGATTTTGACAAGTCTTAAAATGCGTTGTCTGGTAACCTTTTGCCTTAATTATTGAATGAAGTTACTGCCTAATGGATCTTAACTAAGGTAGTAAATATTTTAGTCCCTTTGTAAAGTATATACTCATCCCTGGGGGTTAAATTGTTTTGTCTTGGTATATAAGCAGTGTTCTGCCAAGCATTATTTAGAGAAGGGTCAGTTTTACACTAAACTTGAGGAAACTGGGAACACTCTCAAAATTTGCAAGACAAAGGCACACACTCAAGACTACTTTTCAAATAAGTTTGGAAGGGACAAGGTCCCACCTGTGTCAATTTTGATGGGACACTTTATCAATTTAATGGGACATTGGCCCAGAATCTGCTATCTTCGCAGAAAACTGTAAGAGGGATTTGTTTATTATCTATGTCATACACCATTTAGGCCTGATGTAGCTTTGATGCATGATAGGTAGTGTGAAGGTAGCAAATAGGCATGTAAAAGTAGTTAATTTTTTTTTTGTCATTAAACATTTTCTGGTGACCTGTTGTCAAAATCATTTTAGAATTGTCCTTCTGTAGAAAGCATGAAATGTTTCAGTTAATAGTTCTTTGAATCAAAATAGTTTTGCACAATTTTTTTAGAGGCCCCTTTCCTCATAGTCACTAAAACAGGATCATTTTATAAAATATATTACTGAAAACCTTATCCAATTGCTCTTTCATAATTTTACTGTTTTTATTAGCTCCACTGGCCGAAGGCCAGCGGGCTTATGTCATGGCCCGGTGTCCGTCGTGCATCCGTGCGTCCTTGTGTCCGTCCGTCCGTCTATCCATCCGTGCGTGCGTTAACTTTTTTTTCAAACTTCTTCTTCTCTCAAACTACCCATCTAAATTTGATGAAACTTCACAGAAATGATCCTGCCATGGTCCTCTTAAGAATTTCTTGAAAGAATTTGATTCCTTCAAAAACTCTGGTTGCCATGGCAACAAAACTGAAAAATATTGAACATCTTTGAAAATCTTCTTGTCTGAAACCATAAGGCCCAGGGCTACCAAATTTGGCATGTAGCTTTATCTAATGGACCTCTATCAAATCCCTTCATATTATAGCCCTGGGGTCAAAATTGGCTCTGCCCCGGAGATCACAAGTTTAACATGGGCTTATATAGTGACTGTAATTTAAAATAGTAATCAAGGGAAATAAATCCTGTTATAGAAGATAAAGTTTGTTACTATTTACCTCCCTTGATTATCAAACTGCACTTATACATAATTGGAGTTTGGTATTCAAGTTTTTTTGAGAGGAAATGTTCTGTTTTAAGGGAGAGTGATTTATTTTGATGCTAATGGTTATGCTCACATGAATGGAATGTTTCATTTAAAGTAAGGTTTCTATCACTCAAATTTTTTCAGAACTTTACCTTTCATGCTGATGAATAAAGCTGCTTGTTTTCACTGACATTATCTTTGCATTTAAAAAGATATGACTGTTTTTGTTTGGTGGGCGGGATGGAGGTTATGTTTTCAAAGTAAGTTTATTACCATACAGACTTTTTATGCTGTATGTCTCTGTCAATGCCAATTAAGCGCATGATACGTTAATTTTACTCTTTAAGAAATGACATTTTTTTTTACTGTACCAAGTTTAAAAGCCATTGCAAAAAGACAAATTGAATGTAGCTTAAATGACTATTTCTGTCTTTGATAGATTAGGAAACGTGGGAAAAGGAGAAAATACTGGCTGACAACATGTTTTCCTTTTCTCACAATGTTTTTGAAAGCCTTCTCTTTCAGGGTCATTAACACTTCGATTTGTGTGGTAAAGGGTTAAAAAGCCAGTGGAGTGATACAGGGCCATCATGGCCCTCTTGTTTAGGTTCACCATACACACTACAGTATAGACACCTTATGCAATAGAACTAAACTTTTGCTCCAATATATGTGTCAAATCATGGGATTTTGCTTGAAAAGGATAGAAAACATCAGATTAGAAAAGCAGAAAATGCTGGTAACCAGCTATTTTTGGAAAAGAGTTATAATTGTATTATATTTATTCTGGTATTATTTTCATTCTTATTTGCCATAGACACAATAGAAGACCTATGCAAAGAGCTAAGCCATGGCTCCAATATATCTTTCAAATCATGGAATTTTGCTGGAAAGGAATAAAAAACATCATGAGAAAAGCAGAAAATGCTGTTAACAAGCATTTTCTCCTTGTCAAATGATGTTTTCAAAAGTTCCTATTTTGGTTAAAAAGTTATTATTGTATTATCTGTATTCAGGTTTACCATACACACAATAGAAGACCTACGCAAAGAGTTAAACCGTCGCTCCAATATGTCTGGAGATGTGGTCCCAAGGCCCAACTCTCCGGAGGAAGGTTCTCGTGCATTTGCAATGACCCCAGGAAGGGATACAGCCACACCCCTCATCTTTCCCACAGGAGGCATGCATTCTAATTCAGAGGAGTTTCTTCCAAAAAAGGTAATACAGGAATCTGTTTTTACTCTTATTTTTCCTGTAGATAAGTTTACAGTCTTGCAAACCACTTTTGAAAGCATTGTGATTGAAGGAGAAATTGCTACTAATCTACATTCTCATGATAGAAACTTTCTAAGCTTGACTGTTTCATTGAGGTATTGTCTAGCCCTGTAAAACAGTTGTTGTATGTGTCTATGTGTGGTCCTGTGGAAACTTTGACATTTTAACGTATCTCTGTTATGACTGAAGATATTTACTGCAAACACGGTCTAGTTGTTCACTATCATAGGGGGAACCCATACCATACATGCAGGTAAACCTGAAAATATTTTGACACCGTTATGCCCCTTTTTCGATTTAAATTGCTCTCTAAATTGAGTGTTCACACCTTCATGATGTGCTTTTGTTGGGGATATAACAAGAACCAGCTAAACAACAAAATGAGACCCTTCCATAACAAAAGCCTTTACAGAAGACAATTTGAAAGTGGCTAAAATGATAGGATTTGTTTTTATACTCCTGTCAAAGACAGGACATATTATGGGATCACCCATGGCGTACTGGCAGGCGGGCAGGCGGGCAGGCGGCGTCCAGTTCTTTGTCCGGAGCATAACTTTGTCATCTCCAGTCCAATTGACTTGAAACTTGGCAATTGTGTTTGTTGCAATAATATGGAGTGCAGTGCGAAAGAACCATAATTCTACCTGGTGCTGTCTTTGAGTTATTTCCCTTTGATCGTCATTTTTACAGCATTTTCTGCTTGTCCGGAATATAACTTTGTCATCTCTAGTCTGAACATCTTCAAATTTGGTATGCATGATTGTTGAAAATTTACGGAGTGCAGTGCACAAGAACCATAACTCTTCCTAGCACGAATTTTGAGTTATTCCCCCTTTGATCTTCATTTTTATAGTATTTCTTGCTTGTCCGGAGCAAAACTTTGTCATCTTAAGTAGGAATGACTTGAAATATGGTATGCTTACTTATTGCAATATTTGGAAGTGCATTGCACAAGAAATGTAACTCTACCTCGTGCTGTCTTTGAGTTATTTCCCTTTGATTGTCAGTTTTACAGCATTTAGTGCTTGTCCGGATTATAACTTTGTCATCTCAAGTCAGAACGACTTCAAACATGGTATGCATGTTTGTTGCAATATTATGGAGTACAGTGCGCAAGAACAATAACTCTGAGGCGGGCTGGCGGTCGCCATGAGGGCAGGTGGGCGGCGTCCAGTTCTTTGTCCAGAGCATAACTTTGTCATCTCCAGTCCGATTGACTTGAAACTTGGCATTTGTGTTTGTTGCAATAATATGGAGTGCAGTGCAAAAGAACCATAACTCTACCTCATGCTGTCTATGAGTTATTTCCCTTTGATCGTCATTTTTACAGCATTTTCTGCTTGTCCGGAATATAACTGACATCTCTAGTCTGAACATCTTCAAATTTGGTATGCATGATTGTTGAAAATTTACGGAGTGCAGTGCACAAGAACCATAACTCTTCCTTGCATGAATTTTGAGTTATTCCCCCTTTGATCTTCATTTTTTATAGCATTTCTTGCTTGTCGGGAGCAAAACTTTGTCATCTTAAGTAGGAATGACTTGAAATATGGTATGCTTATTCGTTGCAATATTTGGAAGTGCATTGCGCAAGAACTGTATTTCTACCTCATGCTTTTTTTGAGTTATTTCCCTTTGATTGTCATTTTTACAGCATTTAGTGCTTGTCCGGAATATAACTTTGTCATCTCAAGTCAGAATGACTTCAAACTTGGTATGCATGTTTGTTGCAATATTACGGAGTACAGTGCACAAGAACAATAACTTTACATAGTGCGGATTTTGAGTAATTCCACTTTGATCTTCATTTTTACAGTATTTCTTGCTTGCCCGGAACGGAACTTTGTCACCTCAAGTCAAATTGACTTGACTTGAGACTTGGTAAACATGTTTGTTGCATTACCTGCCCTTTACGATTATTATAGCCCCTCGACAACTGGCGGTGGGACGGGCGTATCTTGCGACAATTTGCCGTTCTTGTTGAAAGTGTAGAAAATATTGTGGAAAAGGTGAAAATGCCAGAAACCAGCATTTTCCCCTTTTCCCACTCTGATCTGAAAAACATAATTTCTAAGGGTGTTTAGAATTCGGTATTGTTTGGTAAGGGGTTAAACTTTAAATATCAAAGTCCTAGACTCATTTTATAATGAAAACATTTGCAGACAAGGAATTCATTATGGCTTAAATGATAGAATTTGTTGGTCGAATTTGTCTTTAAAACTGTAAGAATATTTTGTGAGAAGAGGAGAAAATGCTTCTTTTCCCATTATGTTTTCAAAAGCCTACTTCCTTGGGGTCATAACAACAAGAGATGTTTTATAGAGTTTAAGCGAGGTGATACTATAGATATCAATGTTGACAAACTGCCTTTTTTTGCTTCAGTATCAGCAGAATGACTTTACTCCACGCCCCATGACCTCCCTGTTGAAGGAAAAGTTAGATTTGAAACTGGATTTCACGCCCCGCAGAGCCCAGTCTGCCAGTGCTGTGGAAAGAGCAAGCCGGTCATCACACAGCCCTAAAAGCCCAAGGAATACCCCGGATACCAAATCTGTTGTAGATAAGGTAATTCAGTTCTTTAACACATAACCAAAACAATCCTGAGTTTTAGCAACCCTGAGAAAGGATGCTTTTGAAAACATTGAGAAAAAAGGAGAAATGCTGGTAACCAGCATTTTCTCCTTTTCCCACAATGTTTTCTACCCCATCAAAGACTGAAACCCTCAATTAAGATAAATTTGATATGTTGTCTGGAAATGCTTTCAGTTTGGTTGAATCTAAAATTTTGTTGTTTGATAAAGAGTAAAACATCCCAAGTTTTCACTTCCCTGAGAAAGGAGGCTTTTAAAAGATTGCGTGAAAAAGAGAAAATGCTCTTGGGGGGAGAAAAAACATTCATTTGGGACACACTTAGTTTGTTGTCTACAAATGCTTTCACTTTGGACCAGTCTAATTTTTTTTTATTTGGTAAAGAGGTAAATCAAACAAATGTGCACTGTACCTTTCTACCAAAATTTAATTGTTAGTTCTTCATAGACAATCACATGTTTTTGCCCCCACTGAAGAATATTGATTATGAAAACATTTAGGGAAGAGGAGAAAATACTTGTTGTTTTCTGTTACTAGAATTTGTTTTTAATTTTCTGAAAGACAGTTCAATGTTTTATCAGTCCTGAAGAACATGGAAAACATTAGAGGAAAAGGAGGAAATGCTGGTTATCAGCATTTACTTCCTTTTCCTCAACCCTTTCTAAAACCAAGTTGCATGATCTGAACCATATTTAACTTGTTGTCTGCAAGTGCTTTAGATATGGGTAATTTAACAGTTTGTCTGGTATAGCGTTCACTGAAAAAGAGTAAGATATTTACTTAAAAGAATTTACTGAAAATTCATAACACTCTTCTTACAGGCTGAGCAAGAGGGGGTGAAAGAAATACTGGTACCCAAAATTTTGGCACCAGACTGTGTACAGTGTGCTATAGCAGCTGTGGAGAGCCAGCAACAGGAAGTGAACCAAACACAGGAAATGGTAGGCTATTTTTAGACATTTATTCCACTGTCTTATAAACACTGATTCCAAAGCCCAGTGTTTAAGGTATTAGCCTAAAACATCAAGTGATCAAAGGTTCAAATTTTAGTGGTGGAGGGAATTTTTCTGATATTGCCGGTTTGGAAGCAACCTGCTAGTCAAATAAGGATTGCCAGTGCATGCCTGCCTGGTGTCTTTTTAAAAAATATTAGTGTTGATGCAAGATCAAGCTACACATTCTGTTAAAGATCTGATCTTGATCTACACTATGTTGAAAAGCATCTTGAGTTATCCAGAGAATATAAGGGGTTGAATTTATAATATACTCTAACCAGTTTTGGAATCAGTGATGCAGCATTTTTGCTGCTTTCCTTAACCCCCTACCAATCAACTCAGGTTTAGAAAGGCCGAAACTAGCATTTCTTTCTTTTTCCATGATGTTTCAACCTTTTCATTAGCAAAGTCAGTCAGATAAGCCAGATAATTTTCGGTCCATAAATGCTTTCCATTTGGACTATGCTGAAATTGTGCCATTTGGTATAGAGTTAAGTACCTATGACTTGTTCGGCCATAATATCTAGATGTATATTAGATACTGTTGATCCAAGGTCAAACTGCACATTTTTTTCAAGTGTGATCTTAACGCACCCAGTCTGCAGAACAATCTTAAATTGTCCAGAGCTTTGTAAGGTTTTAGTTTAAGTACCATGAACAATTTTCCAATATTCACATAATGGCTCTATTTAATTTGCTGATTACCTACTGGAACAGATTTGAAGCAGACAAATTTTGAAAAAATCCCTGTAAAATGTGTGTATTCAATATAAATAAAGACATGAGTACTATTAAAAACAATTGTTACAAGCAATTTCTCCTTTTGCCACATTGTTTTCAGAAGTTGTCTGCTGCAAAACTATAATTGTTGCCTGCAGGAGATACTGAGTTAACCTAAGATCTTTTCTTTCTTTCTTTGTCTACTTTGTGCTTTTCTGCTGTTTCCCGTAGAAGGTTTTGTAAATTCTGTGATGGAGCGTACTGTTCAGCTTTCTTGTTGTCTTCATCAGGAGATTCCACATCAATATCCGCATTCATCAGTGCAACACAAATGTCGTAATTATCTAACTCTGCTCCATGATGTAGTGCTGTTTTCTGTCTGTTGTCTCTCACATTCACTAATGCACCATGGTGTATAAGAAACTGAACAAAACTCGTCGATTGCACTTGAACTGAATAATGCAAGGGAGTTAAGCCATGCAGGTCTCTGAAATTGATGTTTGTTCCTGCTTGTACAAGAAGAGTTGCAATATTGAAACTTTGATTCTCGATTGCTTCATGTAGTGGTGTTTTATTACCAGTTGTTAACATATTGACATTAGCATGATGTTTGATTAAAAGCTGTGCGGTCTCTGTCGATCCATGTTTTGCTGTGATATGTAATGGTGACTTTCTGAATGTTGTTGATAAATTCACATCGGCACCATTGTCTATCAACATTCTTGCTATGAAAGTGTTATTTATAGCACAGGCAAAATGTAAAGGTGTTCGACCCATGACTTTCTCTTTTGTGTTCACATTCGTTGTACTCTTTTTAAGAATTAATCGAGTTATATCAACAAAACCCCCTTCCACTGATAGATGTAATGGAGTCAAATTTTTCTTGTTTCGGCATGTTACATCGGCACCTCTTTGAACAAGTAATTTTACCATTTCCACGTTTTTATATTGCAGTGCCACATGAAGTAAGCTATCTCCATTTCCATCAAGGGCATTAACTTCACCACCATTATCCAATAAATATTGCATCATCCTTGTACTGTTACGTAATAGGGTCAAGTGTAACGGACTACGACCAGTAATATCTCTTGCATTCACCGTAGCCCCACATTCCACCAATAGCTGAACAGCTTGCATTCTGTCTCCCATGACAAGTTTATGTAGTAACGATGTACCAGTTTTTTTCGAGAGTACTTCATCCACTTGAGCTCCACCCTCTATCAGCATTTTAGCGATGGATAGGTTGTTGTACAGTAGTGCCATCTGCAGAGCTGTTTTACCTTGGTTGTTTCGGGCATTTATGTCCACTCCAAGATCCAGTAATAGCTGAAATAGAAAAATGATTTGTACTGTTTATCAGAAGATTGTAAATGCGAGCTCCTTTTACCATTAAACACAATATTAACCCTTCCCAGATAATGAAATATTATGATGGCCAGTGCACATGTCCATACAAAGACAAGTTCCATCATTTGAGCCACATTAGATTTATGCTCTCTAAAAGCTTTCATCATGGATATGTCTAAAAAAAACAATTTATCACATAGAAAACATCATGGGAAGAGCAGTATTGTTGCAAGTAATGCCTTTCTTCCCTGAAATATTTTCAAAAGGGTGGGTCTCAAGGAAATTAAAATGCTTATCAAAAAATTAAGGCAGTTGACATAAATGGTATCTCTATCAGAAATGGCAACCACAAACTGTAGTATCCTAGCTGCTTTGATCCTTTGAACTGAGTATTTTCTAGTTCATTTGCAGTTTCATAATAGACACCTCCTTTGTGGATAAAAGGTTTTTGAAATACAAAGGTGAAGTGCAGTTTCTCTGTTATCAGTTTGGCTTGCTCTCCTGCGGTGATTTTTTTTGTCACCACCTCGAGTTCAGTATTTTTACCGTGACTGACTCATTACCTTCAAAAACAAATTGTAGCAGTGCAGTGGCAAACAAATTTTTACTTTTTAACCCTTTGCCACACAACCCCTACTTTCAACGACCCTGAGAAAGGAGGCTTTTGAAAACATTTTGGAGAAAGGAGAAAATGCTGGTAACCAGCATTTTCTCCTTTTTTCCCAAAGTGTTTTCTACCCTTAGAGTAGCAAAGCTCATCATTTGAATCATGTTTTGTTTCTCCTCTACAAAATACTTTCATAGTAGATGAGTCAGATATTTTGTTGTGTGGTAAAGAGTTGATAAAAGACAAAACTGTAGACTTGTCAAAATTGAAAGCATTTGCAAGTGTCAATTCAAATGTGGCTACAATGATGGGATTTGTCTTTGAAAGTGTGGAAAAAGGAGAAAATGTTTGTTTCCAGCATTTTCTTCTTTTTCCACAATATTTTCAAAAACCTCTTTCCTAAGGTTTTACAAAATAGGGGATCGATTGGTAAAGGGTAAATGACCCTAATTAAAAAGACCTGTCAAAACATAGTGGGACAAGGAGAAAATGCAACCAGTATTTATTAAAATGTTTTCTATCATCTCTAAGACAAATTCAGTCGAGACACATTTTATTTTTTTTTTTTATGAAAAAGATTTTGGACATGTTTAAAATTTTGATGACTGATGTATGAGTTAATACATAAAGTGCAATTTAAACATGATGGCAAAAGGAGATATTTGTCCACTGCAAACTTGTATCTAAAGGTAAAAAATGATATTATACAACCTGTTTTCCTAGAAATTGATAGAGTACATGCTGTCTTTGTAATTTCAAATCAAATTTGGTTCATGAAGGGTTGAAAGCTTTGTAGGGAAAAGGAAAAAAAGTGCTGGTTACCTTTTCGTGCAATGTTTTCCACAGCTGTCTCTGTCAAGGTTGTTAAAACTTGGGATTGTATGGTAAAGAGTTATAAAAGAGTCATGAGTTTTAACAACCTTGAAGAAGAAGGCTTTTAACCCTTTACCACATGGCAAAATTTAAGACCTATCCAAATTGAAAGCATTTGCAAACGACAATTTCATAGTGGCTCAAATGACACAACTTTTCTTTGATAGGGTAGAAAACTTTGTGGGAAAAGGAGAAAATGCTGGTTACCAGCATTTTCTCCTTTTCCCACAATGTTTTCAAAAGGCCTCTTCTACAGGGTCGTTAAAAGGCGTCATTGTGTGGTAAAGGGTTAAAAACGTTTTGTGAAAAAGAGAAGATGCTGTTTACCAGCAATTTCTTCTTTTCCTTTCAGTGTATTCTACCCTTTCATAGAGACTTTGCAATATTTGAGCCACATTCGATTTGTGGTCTGCAAATACTTTAGATTTGGACAAGTGCAAAATTTCCATGTTTGGGAAAGATTTAAGTGGTACAAGACTTTATTTTATTGTATAAGAGCCATGCTCTGTGAAAAGGGGTTTAATGCACTAGAAAAAAACATTCACAAGCTGAATGGGTGTAAAGTTTTTGCTAGTTGTAAATTTTTTGCATGTCAAAGGACTAGTCTACCTGATATTTCAGTCGGTTGTTGGACAGCATGGGTTTTATGGATTCATAATTATGTGATGAATTGCTTGGTATAATGCATAACGGAGATGCACTTAACCCCTTTTTGCCAGAGCACGGCTCATATAGTTTTACTGCTATCTGACAATGAATTATGGATTATATGATAAATCATATTGATTTATACCATTTATGATTGTTTATCTTGAGAACGCACTTCACTTCAAGTTTAGCCATCAAAACTTACCTAGCCTTTCTGATAAAACTTAAATTATCATATGCAAGCTATTGTGTGTATTTCAGTACTATATACCTTATAAAAAATATTGTCTACTTTTAGTTTGCTAGCTGCAAATTTTGACTTTTGTGACGATTTCAATTTTGGTTTCTGTAAACATGAGTATGTTTAACTCCTTACCAAACAAAAAAATTGTAGACTTGTACATATTAAAAGCATTAGCAGACAGCAAAGGAAATATGAATGATGAATGATGGTATATTGTCTATGAAAGAGTAGAAAACATAGTGGGAAATGGAGAATATAATGGTTTCCAGCATTTTCTCCTTTTCCCATAATATTTTTTTTAAAGTTGTCTTATCCAAGGTCTTAAAAACTTTGGATTGTTTGGTGAAAGTTAAGAGAAACTCAGAAATGATGAATTAACAGGGATAAACTAGCTTTTACAGTAAATGCAATGGATGAAACAATTACAATTTGATAAAAACTTTTTATGATACAGCAGATGATAGCAAAGGAGCAGTTACTACTTTTCTGGAAATGTTTTGTACAATGATTAAAAAAAAAAGACGTTTTCGCTTTTCCTGTGACTATTTACAAGACATCTTTCTAGACTTCTCCATATCGTAAGCATTTTCAGATGACACAGTTAATGTTGCTTAAATGATCAGGCTTGTACTTGTAAGGGTAGAAAACATTGTGGATAAAGGAGAAAATGCTGATTACCAGCATTTTCTCCTTTCACCACAATGATTTGAAAAGCTGTCTTCCTCGTGGTTGTTAAAATATGGGTAAAGGGTTAAAATATGCCTCACTTTCATTATGTGGGGTCTCGCTTGCTGGGCCATTGCATGTAGGGCTGTGCTTCCATCTTGGACAATGATGGTACATATTTCCCGAGACTCTTTATTATTTTTTAGCAGAAGTCGTACAACATCCTCCTCTGTGTTGTACTTAACGCATTTGACAACTTCCTCTGCTTCCTTCTCCAGTAGTCGATAGCCGCGCATGTCTGCGTCCTCTGGCAGTGATATAATGTCTACCTGAAAGATGGATGAGAAACTTTTTCAGTAATCTACCCAATTATGTGCAGACTGTGATCTGGTTATCCCCTGCACACAACATGTTGTGTCTTGCAGCAGATAGCGTTTTGAGAAAAAAAATGATGAAAGAAGAAACTGCTTATGGTGTCAAACTGTTTTATAGTGGACTAAACCTGAACTGTTCACCAGACAACAAAATTTTAGGTGTGGCCAAATTAAAAGCATTTGCAGATGACAATTATTGTTGTTCAAATAATAATCATGAAGCCAAGCAAGACTTGAAAACACTATGGCAAATCAAAACAATTTGTTTGTATTGTTGTTATGCAAAGGATTTTGAAAGTGTTAAGTGAAATGGACAGATCGTAGGAACAAGTCATTGCTGTTGTCATGATGTTTTCAAAAGCTTTGATTAATGAATCAAAATATGCCTTCAAATGCATTAACCCTTAACTCTTTATCACACAGTCCCGAGTTTTAATGACCCTGAAGAAGAAAGCCTTTAGAAAACATTGTTGCAAAAGGAGAAAATGCTGATTACCAGCATTTTCTCCTTTTCCCACAATGTTTTCTACCCTTTCTAAGACAATTTTCTCTATTTGAGCCACATTAAAATTGTCGTCTGCAACTGCTTTCAATTTGGATTAGTCTAACATTTTGTCATTTTGTAAAGAGTTAAAGCCCCTTTCACAACTATAGTTGCCAATGCACCCAGTGTAGACCATGATCAGACTGCAATAAACGTCTTTGGGTTTGTTAGGCGCTCTTACAGTAAATTAGTTTTTGACAAACCCAATAAACCTATACCTGCAGATTTGAAGTTTAGTTAACTCTTTGAACAGGGAATAAACTTAACAGACATTTTTCAGTCTTCAAATGAGACCCAAATAATTGAAATTTCATGGTTGCTCTTGTCAAAAATATCTATGCAAAGCAGGCAGTGAAGGTCAGAGGTCAGACTGCACATTTGTGTAGTTTGATCTTGATCTACACTGGCCGCAAAGGCAACTAAAATTGTGAAAGGTGCTTGAAGGGTTTACTTTTGAAAGTCCATTATGTAATCCTACAATACAGTAAACATGCTGAACAAGTTTTAAGCCTGTTTACTTTTGACTTACACAATATCTAAATAAATAATGATAACAAATAGTACTTTTTGATGATGATATACGACCCAACCCTGTTGCGCTCAATAAATGAAGTGTGTGTTCTCAGTCAGTACTAAAGATGCAGATATTGAAATTTGAAAGCTGTTTTTGTCAAAATATCTGACAAAGAAGCAAATAATGTAGATCAAAGATCAGACTGCATATTCAGTTCAGTATGGTCTTCATTTACTCTGCCCAGTAATGTGATTCAATTCTGATTATGCACATCAAAGGTCAATTCTTTAATACCAGTTGAAGAAATTTCAGTCATGAAATGACATTATATTTTTATAACTTTTTAACATTATTTTCATATTTCAAGCTTTTATCTATTTGTCTGCTGCAACTGCTTTCAATTAGATAGAAATTTTCTCACCTGGTAAAGAATGACTTTTAGAATAAAAAATTCTATCCAGGTTTTGGAAAAAGTAGTGCTTGGAAGATTTTGAGAAAAAATTTGCGAGGAGAAACCATTTATTGCTCAAACAAGTAATGCTTTCTCGTTTTATTATTATTTCATTCGATACTGTTTTGTTTCTTTTAAAAAAATGTATTAATTGAGCTGGGTAAACATTAATGGGTAATGTTTTCAGTATTTTTAAAAAGTCGTAAGTATTTTGATAATTAAAAAGATAAAAAGTAAAAAAAATATTTTCATTTAACATATATCTACATTGTTTTCTGTTTAATTAATTTGTTAATTTGTTAAAATATTGCTTCTTCCTTTTATGATTCCGCCCACATTGGCTTTGTACTGTCTACCTAACTTCTCAAAGTTTGACCAGTTCTCCCCATTTTGAAGAACTTCTCTCAATTTTCAGACTAAAGAGAAGTCACTTCTCCCCAAATTCTGAGAGTTGGCAGAGGCCTGTATATACATGTTCAACAGGACTTTTTGTCTCCTAACCAAGCATTTCCATGTTTTTACGACTCTCAGAAAACAACCCTCTGAAAGAAAGCCCATGTAAACATAGTGGATTTAGGAGGAAACCAGTATTGTCTCCTTTTCCCATAACATATTCTATGCATTTATAGACAAGTGCAATATATAATGTGAACCACATTCAGTTTGTCATCTGCCTATACTTTATATATGGTTGAGTCTAAATCTTTGTGCCCGGCTGGGTAGCTCAGTGGTTTGCGTATCTGACTCGTGACCTGGAGGTTGTGAGTTTGATACCCGGTTGCGGCGAACTTTCTTTACGGCGATTTTTTGGCATCTCACCTCTGGTGCATGTGAGAAAAGCAGTTAGTGGCTTTGGAAAGAAAGTTGTGTCAGTACTGGTGTGAGAAAGCCAGGAAACATATGGTTGCGTCACTGACCGCCATGATATGACCTAAGCTGTTAAAATAGCATTAAACTCCAATACAAACCAAACCAAACCAAACTAAATCTTTGTTGTTCAACCCTTTACCACACAATGCAGACTTTTAACGACGCTGAGGAAGAAGCCTTTGGAAAACACTGTGGGACAAGGAGAAAATGCTGGTAACTAGCATTTTCTCTTTTTCCCCACAATGTTTTCTACCCTATCAAAGAAAAAATACATCATTTGGGCCACACTGAAATTGTCGTCTGCAAAAGCTTTGAATTTGGTTGAGTCTAAAATTTTGTCGTGTGGTAAAGGGTTAACCACATACTACACAATCATGAGTCTTGATGACCCTGGCAAAGAGTGCTCTTGAAAACATCATGGGAAAAGGAGAAAATGCTGATAACCAGCATTTTCTCCTTTTCCCACAATGTTTTCTTTCTTTCCAAAAACAAATTTTAATTTCGGAGTCACATTTATTTTGTCATCTGCAGATGCTTTCAATTTGGAAAAGTCTTAAATGTGGTCTTTTCCTAAAGAGTTAACAAAAAGATACAAGGTAATACCACATGACACTTGTCTTTTTATGTAAAATTTTGCGATATAAAATGTAACTTTAAGCGATGAGGATTGCTCACATAATATAGACATTGATCGCGGGTACAGTTTTATTGAATCTCTCACACTAATCCCTTTGAAATTGATCTGATAGCGTTTAGGAAGTGAAGTCTAGCATGGATCAAAGCTAGAAAATATATTGATTAGAATTATCTTTATCTGATAACCAAATTTGTATTTATAGACATGTCCATATTGAAAGTGCTTGCAGGACAAACAAATTACTGTAGGAAAACTGGTTGATTTGTTCTTTTTCAGGCTGAAAAATATTGTGGAAAATGGAAAAAATGCTGGTTACAAGCATTTTGTCCTTTATCCACGATGTTTTCAGAGTGTTTTTCCCTTCGAATTGTAAAAACACATGCTTGTCTGGTAAAGGGTTATATTGCTTTTAACCTGTCAGCTACTCAGCACAACTCAAAGGAGCTTTTTGTGGACAGTGTAGATGAAGACCAGACTACACAGAATGTGCAGTCGGATCTTTGATCTACAATGTCCAATAAGGAGATATTTTTCCCCCTCAAAATAATTTTGAAATAGCAATATTTGGGCTTTATTATCACCTGGAAAGTTTACTCCTTACCTAACGACAAAATTTTAAGACCAAATTAAAAGCATTTTGCAGACAACGAAACGAATGTGGCTTGAAAATGACATCGGTTTTTGGAAAGGTAGAAAAAATTGTGGGAAAAGGAGAAAATGCTTGTAAACAGCATTTTCTCCTTTTCCCACAATGTTTTCAAATGCTGTTTTTGTCAAGGTTGTAACCTTGGAATTGCATGGTAAAGAGTACCGGTAATTTATTTAGCAGATTAAGGATTAAAGAGAATAAATACTGAGTGTCCTATGTAAAAGTTCTGCTAATATTTAACTTCAGACATAATTTGCATGCTCAAAATTATGCCTTTGTTGCGACAAATTTTGACATGGCTGCAGCAAAGTTTTGTTGAGAATGGGAAAATTGCTCATTTCATAATGAATAATTTCAATGTCAGCTTTGCTTTATCAAGGATAGGTAACACTGATAATACGTGGGAAGAGTTTAACTCCTTACCAAACGACAATTTTTTTTAGACTTTTCCAAATTGAAAGCATTTGCAGATGACAAATTAAAAGTGGCTCAAATGACAAAAGTAGTCCTTGATAGGATTGAAAACATTGTGGGAAAAGGAGAAAATGCTGGTTACCAGCATTTTCTCCTTTTCCAACAATGTTTACAGATGCCTTTTTCCTCAGGGTTGTTAAAAGTCGTGATTGTTTGGTAAGGGGTTAAAAAAACTGCATTATTATAAGGTTCATGATTGTAATTTTTTTATGTCCTTTTAAAGCTGTTCTACATGATAGGTCATTGTAATGTGAAAAGTATAAAAATCAATTTTTATTCAAACAGTTTTAAACAAAGGCAGATATTACCAAGGAGAAGTGCAAACAGGTACCATTGGCTTCAATTGATCGGAAAATGATGTCTTAACCCTTTCCCAAATGACAAATATTTGGCTTCTTCAAATTTAAATAATCCGCAGACGACCAATTCAGAATTGGTTCAAATGAACTAAAGCTCTCTGATATGGTAGGAAACATTGTGTGAAAAGGAGAACTGATTACCAGCATTTTCTCCTTTTCCCACAATGTTTTTAGAACCTCCCTTTCCAGGGTCGTGAAAACCTGGGATTGCTTGGTAAAGGGTTGAACTAGATTCTGACGAACTGAAGTAGATCTACATGACTTTGTAACCTGTGTTAACTCCTCTTTGTCAGTCTTTATCATTATCCATGATCATGGACCCAGATAAATAAGACTCTTAAAAACACTGTGGGAAATGGAAGAGTAATTGTAACTTCTCCTGTTCCAAAAATGTTTTCTACCCTTACAAAGATAAACATCACATGTATTTTTATATATGTTGTTTCAGCCACATATAAACTGATCATTCATGTTGATTGTACATGTTTTTAAAGTTGCATGCTGTTTATTTTCAGAGAGTATCATAAATAAGTCAATTTATAAAACATATAGGAGAAATATTCATAGGACATGGTTTTCAATAATTCCGTTAGCGTGATAAAAAAGAACCTTTTTTATGTTATTCTTGATTAGGTCTTGGAAACAAAATGAAAGACACCGCAAATAATTAAACCTTTACCAAAACATTTTGTGTTTTAATGATCCCGAGGAAGGAAGCATTTAAGAATGTTGTTACCAGCAATTTCTCCGTTTCCGACAATGATTTTTACCGTTACAGAGATAAATCCAATCATCTGAGACAGATCTAACTTGTTGTCTATAAATGCTTTCAATTTGGACAAGCCTAAAATGTTGTCATCTGCTAATGGGCTAGATATTGCTTTAACCCTTTACCTGACAATTCCTTGTTTTAGTGACTCTTGAAAAGCAACCTTTTGAAAAAAATTGTTGGAAAAGGAGAAATACTGATAGCAAGCATTTCCTTCATTTCCCACTATGTTTTCTACCCCCGCAGAGAACTTCGGTTCATTTTTACCAATATTGGATTTGACATCTGCAGATGCTTTTAATCTCTGAGAGTCAAAACTTTGATATATTGGATGGGGTTAAAGGTGATTAGAGTTCAGGGGTCAGGCTTTGACATTCTTACTACAAACATCTTTAAATAATGCAAGAAATATTTCAGCTAAGCGGGAGTGCAACTGTTTTGACACATCTAATAAAAATCACTGAATTATTTACAGTTTTCTGCATAGTTGGCAGGTAGATTATTGATTCTCCGAGTTACCAAAGGATTATTACTGAAAAAAATATATGCTCTCCTCAACGTTACATCTAATATGAACTCATTACCACACAATCCAGAGTTTAAATGACCCCGATTAATTAAGCTTTTGAAAGCATTGTGGGAAAAAGAGAAAATGCTGGTAACTGACATTTTCTCCTGTCCCACAATGTTTCTTCCATATCAAAAACAGTATGTATCCTTTGAGCCACCTTCACCCTTTACAACACAATCTAGAATTTTAACAACCCTGGGGAAAAAGCCTTTAAAAATATTGTGGAAAAAGGAGAAATGCTGGTTACCAGCACTTTTCCTTTTCCCACAATGTTTTCTACCTTTCCAAACACAAATTCAATTTTTTAATTCACATTCATTTCATTGTCTGCAAATGCTCTCTGTTTAGGCTGGCCCAAAATTATATTGCTTGTTTGTTGTGTGTTTATTTGTCATCTGCAAATGCTTTCAATATGGATAAATCCAAAATTTCATTGTTTGGTAAAGAGTTAACTCATTACCTCGTTAACTGTTTAACAAACAACAAAAGTTTCAACATATCCAAATTGAAAGCATTTACAGATCACAATGTAAATTTAAATCAAAAACTGAAATTTCTCTTCAAGAGAGTTGAAAAATTTTGGAAAAAGGAAAAAATGCTGGTTACCAGCATTTTCTCCTTTTTCTCAAAATGTTTTCAAAGGCCTTTTTATTTAGCGATGTTAAAACTGGGGATTGTGTGGTAAAGTGTTAAACAAATTTGCATCAGGGAACTTGGAAAATATCCTTGTAAAATGTGAAAAAACAATTTTTCCTTTTGCCAGAAAGTTTTCGCTAGTGATCTGTAACTGCAAGGCAGATTTTCTTAAGTCTTGCCAGAGACCACTTTTCCCACAAAGTTTGCATTTTTAAATGCAGTTTAACCCTGATAGCCCCTTTCATAACTTTAGTTGCTGTTGGTGCTAGTGTAGATCAAGATCAGACTGCACAACACTGATTTCAAAAGCCATCTTCTGTGATGTTCTTAAAAGTTGAGATTATTAAGTACAGTATTTAATATTAGTTTAATTTGAGACGAATGTAACGGTTTTTTTTTTAATGATTTTTATGTAATAGAGTTAAGTAAAATTTCTGGTCGTTGGAGAAAATGCTCTTTTTATGCAATAGATGCTTGTGTGGTTGGTTTCAAATATCATTTGTTGTGGACATGTGAAAATGCACTTTAAATGACCCTCAGGTAAAAAGCTTTTGAAACCATTGTGGAAAAAGGAGAAAATGCAGGTATAACCAGCATTTTCTTTCTTTTCCCATGATGTTTTCTATCATTTGAAATAGAAATAGAAATTTCATATTTTGAAAAATAATGAATTTGACATCTGCAAATGCTTTCAATTTGGACAAGGCTATAATTTATAGGTGATTCAGGTAAAGAGTTGAATGGTTTCAAGTACATATTTCACAAAAATATCTGATAATGCAATGGAAGGAAGTCAATTTGAATGTAAAAAAAAAAGAGCAAAATCTTACCTCCATGATTTTGTCATAAGTTGGATGTGTTTACATGAAAATCCCACCATAGCAACTAACCATTAATATGAAAATGATTGAAAGTGGGCTAGGTTGTAATCAGAAATTTGATATACAATACAAATATATTGAAAATGTGGGATTAGCCTTCCACCAGACCACAAAATTCAATATTACTTGTCAAAATTGAAAGCACTTGCAGACGACAATATAAACCTGGCTCAAATGATGGAATTTATCTTTGAAAGGTTAGAAAACATTGTGGATGAAGGGGAAAATGCTGGTTTTCCGGTATTTTCTCCCTGTTCAATGTTTACTAAGGCCCTCTTCCAATAGAATTGTTTTGTTGAGGGTTAACCTCGGCAGTTAAGGCCCCATATTTGTTTTGTCAATGAAAATCACGTTTGTAATGTTTTATTTATGATTTGCATTATCTAAATGATTTTTCTTCCAAGTTTAAGACTCTTCAGAGGTAAAAAAAGCAGATTCACGTTATTGTCTCTAATCCCTGTATCAAAGGATGGCATTTTCTACTAAGTCTTGCTCCGAGGGGAATAATGTTTTTGAAATTAATTTTGGAAGAGGAGACAGTGTTCCTTGCCCTCTCTTTTTATTAATCTTTTACCAAACAGTTCTAATTTTTATTCTAACATACACATGAATTTGGCTCTATAAAAACAGTGCAACGAAAAGTGTGGTAAAATCTACGTTATTCTGTGTAGAGTGACGTCATTCTGTATAGAGTGACGTCATTCTGTATAAAGTAAGTAAGTTATTCAATGGAATATAATCTGCATCCGCGTTTTTGCTCTAAATATGAACTTGTTTTCCTTTGATTAAGAGTTGGTCATGTTAGAATTGTAATAATCTTCTTTCTATCGTGGTTTATCGTGCAATAAACCACGTTGTGAGTTATGAGGCGCAATGAATAAACCACTCGGGCTATCGCCCTCGTGGATTACTTAGTGTGCCTCATAACTCACAACCGTGGTTTATTGAACGATAAACCATGATAGAAAGAAGATTATATCTTAAATAACCCTGATGAAGGTAACAGAATCAAATGTTCATTTTTATTTCCCGCTGAAGGCGGGGGGATATAGTTTTAGTGTTGTCCGTCCGTCCGTCCGTCCGTCCGTGTGTCCGTCTGGGAGAATATCTCCAATACCATTTGACAGAATATCGTGAAACTATATGTGTGTACAATAACCCATTCCGCCGAGACACTTTTTTTTTTTCATTCAATGCAAAATGGCTGACTGGGAGTGATTTTAAGTTATGCGGTTGAGTGAATTTTTGTTGTTTTCAGTCTTCATTTTTACACGATTTTCTGCTTGTCATCTCCAGTCCGATTGACTTGAAACTTTGCATTTGTGTTTGTTGCAATAATACGGTGTGCAGTGCAAAAGAACCATAACTCTACCTCATGCTGTCTTTGAGTTATTTCCCTTTGATCGTCATTTTTACAGCATTTTCTGCTTGTCCGGAGCATAACTTTGTCATCTCCAGTCCGATTGACTTGAAACTTGGCATTTGTGTTTGTTGCAATAATACGGAGTGCAGTGCAAAAGAACCATAACTCTACCTCGTGCTGTCTTTGAGTTATTTCCCTTTGATCGTCATTTTTACAGCATTTTCTGCTTGTCCGGAGCATAACTTTGTCATCTCCAGTCTGATTGACTTGAAACTTGTCATTTGTGTTTGTTGCAATAATACGGAGGGCAGTGCAAAAGAACCATAACTCTACCTTGTGCTGTCTTTGAGTTATTTCCCTTTGATTGTCATTTTTACAGCATTTTCTGCTTGTCCGGAGCATAAGTTTGTCATCTTCAGTCCAATGGACTTGAAACTTGTCATTTGTGTTTGTTGCAATAATACGGAGTGCAGTGCGAAAGAACCATAACTCTACCTCGTGCTGTCTTTGAGTTATTTCCCTTTGATCGTAATTTTTACAGCATTTTCTGCTTGTCCCGAATATGACTTTGTCATCTCTAGTCTGAACGTCTTCAAATTTGGTGTGCATGATTGTTGAAAAATTAAGGAATGCACTGCACAAGAACCATGACTCTTCCTAGCATGAATTTTGAGTTATTCCCCCTTTGATCTTCATTTTTATAGCATTTCTTGCTTGTCCGAAGCATAACTTTGTCATCTTTAATAGGAATGACTTGAAATATTGTATGCTTATTTGTTGCAATATTTGGAAGTGCAGTGCTCAAGAATTGTAACTGTACCTCGTGCTGTCTTTGAGTTATTTCCCTTTGATCGTCATTTTTACAGCATTTAGTGCTTGTCCTGAATATAACTTTGTAATCTCAAGTCAAAACGACTTCAAACTTGGTATGCATGTTTGTTGCAATATTATGGAGTACAGTGCACAAGAACAATAACTCTACCTCGTGCGGATTTTGAGTAATTCCACTTTGATCTTCATTTTTACAGTCCAGTTCTTTGTCCAGAGCTTAACTTTGTCATCTCCAGTCCGATTGACTTGAAACTTGGCATTTGTGTTTGTTGCAATAATACGGAGTGCAGTGCGAAAGAACCATAACTCTACCTTGTGCTGTCTTTGAGTTATTTCCCTTTGATCGTCATTTTTACAGCATTTTCTGCTTGTCCGGAGCATAACTTTGTCATCTCCAGTCTGATTGACTTGAAACTTGTCATTTGTGTTTGTTACAATAAAACGGAGGGCAGTGCGCAAGAACAATAACTCTACCTAGCGCGGATTTTGAGTAATTCCACTTTGATCTTCATTTTCACAGTATTTCTTGCATGTCCGGAATGGAACTTTGTCACTTCAAGTCAAATTGACTTGAGACTTGGTAAACATGCTTGTTGCAGTTATGAAAAGTGCAATGCACTGGAGCCATAACCTTACCTAATGCCCTTTTGGAATTATTCCCTATTCATTATTTTTTTTACAGCTTTTCATGCTTTTGTACAATATAAATTTGTCTATTCATGTTGGAATCACCTGAAACTTTATATGCATGTTTCCTTAGCATTAGAGGAGACATTCATGCCTATTTCAATCACTTACATGATTTCTGCTGCACTACTATTTTCCTTTACCTGCCCTTTATGATTATTACCCCCCCTCGACAACTGGCGGTGGGACGGGCATATCTTGTGACAATTTGCCGCTCTTGTTAATTAAATGTCATGTCATGGAAAAAGGGGGCTTGACAAATATTTTCATTATGGACCAATATCTCTTTCACCATAGGACAAAATGTAATTAAACTTCATCTTTATTAAGCCACAGACAAGTTATTTGATTTTATTTCATGAAATGCCATGTCATGAAAAAAGGGGGCTAAATGTATAATTTCATTATGGACCAATAACAGTTAGTTCGCCCATTCGTCCGTCTGGACAGATATCTTCTAAAGTTCTTGACGAACATTTATGAAACTTCATGCATGTCTTCCTTAGGATAGTCCGTTGATACAATTTTCTTTTATATATAATGACGTGTCATGGAAAAAGGGGGCTTGATGTATATTTTCATCATTTGTTTTCATTTAATGAAATGCCATGTTATGGTAAAAGGGGACTTAATGTATAATCTCATTATGGACCGCTTATATATTTTTCATTTAATGAAATTCTGTGCCATGGAAAAAGGGGGCTTAATGTGTAATTTTATCATGGACCATTTACAAAAAGGCCACATGTTCATGCAACACACAATACCTCTAATATGTTTGTATCAAAAAAGGTCTTTTTCGGCGGGGGATATCTTTTCAACGAAATTGCTTGTTTTTTTTTATTTTTGAGAATAGTCCAAACATGAAATGGGTTGCTGTATTGCATGAAGTATTTCATAATTATGTGAAAAAAGTTGGTATTATTTTGCACTATGAAAAACAAAAAAAAAAACCAACTTCAAATTTGTTTTCAAAAAAGGAGATACTATTACAGTTCTGTCTTAATATAATAAGAATAATAAATCCAATTTTCACCCTTTACTGCACAACAACATTTAACTCTTTACCAAACGACAAATTATTCGACTGGACCAAATTCAAAGTATCTGCAGACAACAAATTAAATCTTGTTAATATGATGATTTCTGACTTTGATAGGGTAGAAAATATTGTGGGAAAAGGAGAAAATGCTGGTTACCAGCATTTTCTCCTTTTCCCACAATGTTTTCTATAGGCTTCTTTCTCAGGGTCGTTAAAAGTCGGGATTGTGTGGTAAAGAGTTAACACTCATCCAAATTGAAATCACTTGAAGACCACAAATAAGATAGGGCTGATACGGTAAGATTTGTCTGTAAAAGGGCAGAAAAAATTGTGGGAAAGGAGAAAATGCTGATTACCAGCATTTTCTGCTTTCCCCACAATATTTTCAAATGGCTTTTTTCTCAGAATCGTTAAAACTCGGGATTGTGTGGTTAAGGGTTGAGTCTTTCAGCACCAAGTATTATCTCATCCTCTTTCAGTAAAACTCAAAAAGTTTTATATTTGATAGGCTTGACAGAGCCTACAAACAGAGGGTATAGATCCCACTATGAAGCTGCCTGTTCTGTGCAGTCTGATCTTGATCTATGTTGTCCACATTGGCCCTTGTTTTGGCACATGGCAATGTTAGATGGTGAATCAAATACAAATACAAATGAAAATAAAATTATATGGAATTCATATTGGGCAAGAATTACAGTATGAATCATATTCTAGTGCACTTCATAAGTTCCTAATTTGTGCAAATATCATCAGTTTTTTCTCTAATGTAATATATGTTTTAATAACCTGATTATTAGCTTATTCCATTTAAAATCAAATATAATGACTTAGTTCATACATAACAACTGTGACATTTCACATTTTGAGATAATAAGCTTCCAAATTAGCCTTGTTTTAAATTAATATCCTAGATCTAATGAGGGCTCCATGTAACTTGAACCTTTACCAAATTATGTGTTTTTTTTCTACAATTCTCAGAAAAAAGGCTGTTGAAAACACTGTGGAAAAAGGAGAAATTGCTGGTAATTTGCATTTTGTCTTTTTCCTACAATTTTTTGTACTCTTTCCAACACAAGTTCCATCATAAGACCTGTATTTGTTTGTCATCTTCAAATGCTTCCATTATGGACACGTCAAAGCTTATGTCATTTTCTAAAACATTAATACCATGTTAAATGTCAGTAAAGAACTTTTTACTCATTGCCAATCAAATGTACTTTTACTTCCACAATTTGATAGTTTTATAACACTTTGGAAAAAAGACTAATTTCTTATGTACAATTACTCCTTTGCACTGCATATTTATCACCATGGTTTTTTTTACATGTTGGGGAAGAAGGCTCTTGAAATCATAGTGAGAAATTGCTTATTACCGGTACCATCTTTTCACCATTTTCATCAATGCTTTCAAAACTATGTAAAATAAATTCCAACATGTGAGCAGTATTTGATTTCTTTTCTGCAAATTCTTCCATTCTGACCAGTTTAAGATTTTTTGCATACAGATAAAGAGTTAAAACTTAAACACAGTTTTAGAATTTTCAGTATTGAAGCTACTTGTACTTGTAAGTAATAAATCAAACCATGACCTGAATTTTATCTTTGGAATAAAAGAAAATGTTTGGGAAAAGGAGAAAGTGCTGGTACCTAGCATTTACTTTTTAATGCAATGTTTTCAAGAGCAGTCCTCTGTGGGATTATAAAAATTCATGATTTTTTGGTAAAGTGTTAATCCAGTATTAGCTATTAGGATATGTAAAACTGCCCTTTTATTTTCCATACCTTTGTCTTCCTTTTATTGAATTTCCATCCAAAATGAATTTACAGAAGACAACTTAAATTACTTCCATATACATAGAGTCTGGCAGCATGAATTGAATTCAAATACATGTATATGAATACATACTGAAACGTTGTGGCAAAAGGTTAAATTGCTTGTTATGTTTTCAAAAGCCATCAACTTAACTCTTTACCAAACGACAAAGTTTAAGACTAGTCCAAACTGAAAGCATTTGCAGATGACAAAATAAATGTGACTCAAATTTTGAAGATTGTGTTGGGAAGGGTAGAAAACACTGTGGGAAAAGAAGAAAATGCTGGTTACCAGCATTTTCTCATTTTCCCAGTGTTTTCAAAAGGCTTCTTTTTCAGGGTACTTAAAAGTCGGGATTGTGTGGTAAAGGGTTAAGGATGCAAAAGTGTAGTATTAAACCTTTTCCTAAACATAAAACTTTCGACTCTTCCAAAATCAATACATCTGCAAACAACAAAATGAAAAGTGGTTCAAATGATCAGAAGGTCTTTTACATTGTAGAAAAGGTTGTGGGAAAAGGAGAAAATGCTGGGTTACCAGCATTTTCTCCTTTTCCTACAATGTTTTCTTAAACCTTCTTGCTAAAGGTCATTAAAACAAAGGGTTTGTGTGCTAATGGGTTAATACATAAATAAACTTTAAGTAAATTTTTTTGACTTACAATTTAAGAAAATTATTTTGACTAACAATTCAAGTAAATTATTTTGACTTATAATTAGGTAAAGTATGAGTCTTTTTCTATAGCTAAAATCAACCAAGAATCAGTCTTTAAGGAGGAGAAGGCATCTTATTGCTTGAAAATCAGAAAAAAACCGAAATGAAGAAAAAAGATATTGAAAAAATGTTCTGCTAAACAAACAAATCAATAAAATAATATCTGTGGTTTTCTTTAGCTCAAGTTTATCAAAAGTCTAACTTTTCTCTTTTGATAGTGAATAAGGAATCATGAATATATCAAATTCATGAGGGAAACAAAAATTTAAAGGGTAGATTAAAATAAAATTCAGAATTGATAACAAAAGATAATCTACCTTGAAAATCAGAATTAAAAGTCCAAATTTATCTTACAGTATGTCCATACCAGCTGTCATATATGTAATGGTGGGCTATTGGGTTTTAACTCTCTACAAGATGATAATAATTCAGACATATATCCATATTGAAAGCATTTGCATATGACGAAATAACAGACTCAAATGATGGGATTAGATAGAAGACATTGTGGGAAAAGTAGAATTTGCTGGTTACTAGTATTTTCTCCTTTTCCCAACAATGTTTTCGAAGCCCTTTTCGTCAGGGTCGTTGAAAGTCTGGATTGTTTGGTAAAGGGTTAAATACAGAACTTTGACAAGCTAATCTACTGAGTTGACATGACCGCTTAGGGTATGTGGTATGTAGTTGAGAGTGGACGTCGTTTATCAAGTGTAGAATATTGTCTTTTCATAAAAACCATTTCGATCCTTTATATATGAGCAGTGTTCTGGCAAAAGGTGCATTTCTGTGATTCTTTATACCAAACAAGTTGTTATGTATTTATGGATCCGAAAGTCCATTTTGTCTAATAACAGACTGAATCCTGAATTAGACTGGTCCCTTGACATGCAGAAAATTGACCAATTTGGCAAGACAATAGCAAAAAGTTTCGACCCAGGTCAGCCTGCATGGACTAGGCAGGCTGACCTGGATCGATACTTTTTGGGTAGGTGCATTAAACTCTTTTTCACAGAGCATGGCTCCATTTGGCTTGCAAGACGCAAAAAGGGGCATTGGGACATTTGTGTAAAGTGCCGTCTCGGATCAGCCTGCGCAGTCCGCGCAGGCTAATCCGAGACGGCACTTTACAACTACATTAGATTTTGTGCTACATTAGACTTGCTCAAAACAGAAAATTACACAGAAACGGAAAGTGTCATTTCGGATTAGCCTGCACAGTCCGCAAAGGCTCATCCGAGACGACACTTTATGCAAATATCCGAATGCCCCTTTTCACGTGTTGCTGGCCATTTATGTTTCACTCAAAAAGATAGAATTCCTCATTTTAATATTGAAACAGAGGTGTATTATGGGAGTAGGAATGAAAGCCCTTTTAACCCTTTACCACACAATCCCGACTTTTAACGATCCTGAGAAAAAAAGGCTTTTGAAAACATTGTGGGAAAAGGAGAAAATGCTGGGAACCAGCATTTTCTCCTTTTCCCACAATGTTTTCTATCCTTCCCAAAACAAATTTCAATTTTTCTGTCACTTTTATTATGTAGTCTGCAAATGCTTTCAATTCTGAGTAGTCAAAAGTTTTGTTGTTTGGTAAAGGGTTAATCCTTATCTCTCTCTACCAAATGACAGAATTTTGGACTTGTTCAAATCCTAAGCAGACAACAAATGAAAGGTGGCACAAATTGTAGAATTTGTTTTGGGAGGGGTAGCAGCATTTTCTCCCTTTTTGACAATGTTTTAATTTTTTCTTCAGGTCATTTAACTCTTTACTAAACTATAAAATTTTAGACTGGTCCAAATTGAAAGCATTTGCAGACGACAAATTAAACACTGCTCAAATGTGGAAACTAAAATGCCTTTGATAGAATAGAATACAATGTGGGAAAAGGAGAAAATAATGATTACCAGCATTTTCTCCTATTCCCACAATGTTTTCAAAAAGACTTTTCTTTCAGAGTTGTTAAAACTACGGATTGTGTGGTAAAGACTTATACTTGAGATTGTGTGGTGAAGGGTTAAAACACTGTCACATCTTTAATTGCTTTTGCCACTGGCAGAGATCAAAATCAGACTGCACAAAAGATGCTGACACCCTTGCCGAGACATTCAGGACAAAAGCAAACATGAAATTGCATGTATAAGGGGTCTAATATCTAGATTTAAAATGTCTGTGAGGTTTGTTTAGGGTTAACTCTTTGCCAAACAATCAGCAACACAGAATACAAGATTGGTTTTCATAGCCTGCCCAGGTAGCATGGTTAGCGTATCGGACTCATGACCTGGTGGTTGTGAGTTTGATACTCTGTTGAAGCAAACTTTCTTTTCCATGATTTTTTGCCTCTCACCTCTGATGCATGTGAGAAAGTAGCCAGTGACTTGGAAAGAAAGTTGTGTCAGAACTGGTGTGAGAAAGCCAGGAAACACATGCGTAGGTGCACTGACCACCGTGATATGACTGTAGCTGATAAAACGGCGTTAAACTCCAATTCAATCAATCAATCATGGTTTTTGTATACCAAACAATTTTAACTCTTTACTGAAAAATTTTATGATCCTGTTGAAGAAAAATTTTTAAAAACATAGTGGGAAAAGGGAGATACTGCCGGTTATCAGCATGAATGTTTTCTACTCTTTCAAAGACAAATTTAAGTTTTTGAGTGGCATTTGATTTGTCGTCTGCAAATGCTTTCAGTCGGGTCATGCCCAGAATTTTGTCCTCTGGTAAAGAGGTAAGGCAAAGCAAAGATTCACATGAAAGGTATTTTAACTCTTATCCTACTAAATAAGTATAATGAAACTTTCAAGTTGATAGTAAAAAACCAAAATGATCCTATTTCAAACTTTTTTTTTTAAAGAAAAAATACCTCTTTATCGGACAGTGTAGATCAAAGATCAGACTGCACGTTCTGTGCAGTCTGATCTTGATCTACACTGTCCGCAAAAGGGCAGTGAATCACAATTAGCAGTCTAAGGGTTAACAGCATCTAAAGAGTATATGCAAATGGCCTGTCACTTTGGTAAATGTTCTCCTGTGATTGATTTGCATGTTTTGAAATGTCTGACCATGGTGCATGTTTGTAGGGTTTTAGATTAAGTTCATCTTTTTCAATTAAACTTTAGATTTTTATCTGCTTTACGTCATTTGAAGTCTACTATAAATTTTTAGCTGGGCTGTTTTCGAAGAAAATGTCAAGGTATTGTCATAGCCATGTTGTTGTCTGTGTCATTGTGAAAAAACTTTGAGATTTTATACTTGTTTGCTTGCATTGGAGCTTAATGCCGTTTTAACAGCTCACGTCAAATCACAGCAGTCAGTGCACCTACGCATGTGTTTCCAGGCTTTCTCACACTAGTATTGACACAACTTTCTTTAAAAAGCCACTGACTACTTTTCTCACATGCAATAGAGCTGAGAGGTGAAAAATTGACAAAAAGAAAGTTTGCCTGCACGGAGTATAGAACCAGCAACCACTAGATCAAGAGTCAGATATGCTAACCACAGGGCTCAAATTGGCCACTCAATATGGAAGGAATCAACATTTCTTTTTAGTAGCAAACTGTTCGGATCATAAACAAGGCTGGAGTTTTTCTTTAACAGGCTAAAGTATAAACACCATACATTTCTTTTTACCTGTTGAACCACTGTCCTAACTTTGGCTCCATCTTGGAAGTTGTGTTAGCTGATTTATCATTTCATCACATTAACTCTTTACCACACAACAAAAACATTAGACTGGTCTTAATTGGAATCATTTGCAGACGACAATTTAAATGTAGTTCAAATGACGGCATTTGTCTTTGATAGAGTAGAAAAAATTTTGTTGGAAAAGGAGAAAATGCTGGTTACCAGCATTTTCTTCTTTTCCAACAATGTTTTCAAAAGACCTTTTCCTGAGGGTCATTAAAACTCGGGGTTGTGTGGTGAAAGGTTAAAGAGGTGGAGCTAGAGATGAGACATTGTCTCTCAATGGTTGTTCATAGCAAGAAAAGGATCAATCATTAAATGAAAGTAAATTGTAAACTGAACCCTGGAAGTGCTGAACCTAGACATAGTTACTTATGTGGACAGTGTAGACCAAGATCCCACTGCATGGAAATCTGTTGCCGGCTTCTTTTCGAGTTATTCTTACAAAAGCAGCATTGAAATCACAATATCTGCATCTTTAGTCCAGACTAAAAATGTCCAT
The DNA here is from genome assembly GCA_946811185.2 of Hippopus hippopus. Taxonomy (NCBI): domain Eukaryota; kingdom Metazoa; phylum Mollusca; class Bivalvia; order Cardiida; family Cardiidae; genus Hippopus; species Hippopus hippopus. The sequence goes on from OX328099.1 coordinate 24,590,163, forward strand.
TTCATTTATATGGTACTAAAGGTTTATTACTTTACCTGACGACAACTTTTTAGACTTGTCCAAATTGAAAGCATTTGCAGAAGACTAATAAAATGTGGCTCAAGTGATGAAATCTGTCTTTGGAAGGTTAGAAATCATTGTGGGAAAGGTAGAAAATGCTTGGTACAAGCATTTTCTTCTTTTTCCACAATGTTTTCAAAAGCCCTTTTCTTCAGGATAGTTAAAAAAACAGGATCGTTTGGTAAAGAGTTAAATAAACATACCTGGAGTGGACCATGTGACAGAGGGTGAAAACCAATTTTCATTGTAAATATTTGGAAGGGTCGTTATATTGACTCTACATATATAATTATATTTCATTCGATATTTGTGAATCAGTGAGGTGCCTCGATTGTCCAAATATAAAACACTTTAAATGCGATGAATATAGACTTTTCATAGATCAGAGGAAATGGCCAGAGCTTCCTTTTATGGTTTATTGATTTTTATTCTTTTATTTTTTTTCTTCAATTTCAATTTCAAACATTCATCTCCACAAAAATCAGATAGTTATATGTGCCATACTTTGGCCTTAATGATCATGCCTCATCACAAGTAATGGCATGGTTATACTGTATATGTGGATTATTATATGCATGTTGAAAAATTTGCAAATTACCAATTACAGACATTTTGCGTACAGAAATGTTTGTGAATTCAAGATACTCATAACTTGTTGGTATACTTATGGTAAAATACGCCAACAGAAAAGTTTGCTAAATTTTTCAAATTCACAAAATCGCAAAAATTTCCATGTCGCAAAAATTTCAACTTATACAGTAGTTGTATGTGCCATACTGTGGCCTTAATGATCATGCTTCAGTACAAGTAATGGCATGGTCTGGTAGTATCCATCTCCCCAAAAATCAGATAGTTATATGTGCCATGCTTTAGCCTCGAAGAACATGCCTCATCACAAGTAATGGCATGGTCTGGTAATATCAATCTTCTCAAAAATCAGATAGTTATATGTGCCATAATTGGCCTTAATGATCCCACATCATCACAAGAAATAGCATGGTCTGATAGTATCCATTTCCTCAAAAATCAAATAGTTATATGTGGCTTAGTTTGGCCTTAATGATCATGCCTAATCAAAAGTAATGGCATGGTCTGGTAGTATCCCATTCCCCCAAATCAGGTAGTTATATGTGCCACGCTTTGGCATTTTTATGATCATGCCTCATCACAAGTAATGGCATGGTCTGTTAGTATCCATTTACCCCAGAATCAGATAGTTACATGTGCCATACTTTAACCTTAATGATCATGCTTCATCACAAGTAATGGCATTGTCTGGTAGAAAGTTTCCCATGTCTGTCCATGTAATCCAAATTGAATTTACCGTTATATGTATTTTGTGTTCTTGTTGTCCTCTCAAGGGTAGAATTCTGAATGGTACAAATGTTAAGAAATGTTAAACATACAATACAAACTAGAATAGTGATAAGAATCTTAAGGAATTCTATATATATTTCAGAGCCAAGCTCTGAAAAAAGGGGGTTTAATGTCTCTGCAAAAAGTATTGACCCATGTCAGCCTGCACAGTCCAGGCAGGCTGTCCTTGGTCGAAATATTTTGCTAGTGGTAAATTTTCTGCATGTCAAAGGACCAGTCTACATCATAGTTTGTTGGTTATTAGACAAAATGAATGTCATGGATTTAGAATTAATTATGGGATGACTTTGCCAGGTATAATGGATCATGGAGATACATTTAACCTCCTTTTAACAGAGTGCTGCTCATTCAGTATTAACCCATAATTCGTTACCAAACGGCAAGATTTTTGACTTGTTCAAATTGAAAGCAATGGCAGACGACAAATTACCGGTAACAAAAATAACACAATTTTTCTTTGACAGAGCAGAAAACATTGTGGGATAAGGAGAAAATGCTGGTTACCAGCATTTTCTCCTTTTCTCACAATGTTTTCAAAAGGCTTCTTCCTCAGGGCGTTAAAAGTCGGGACTGTGTGGTAAAGAGTTAAAGTGCCAAATGAACCCAACTGACATTTTGAGTCTAGAATTAAGACCAAAATATTTCAAGGCCTCTTTTTGTCAATAGTATTTAAGCAAAGTGAACACATTTTGTGCAGTTTGATCTTGATTTACACTTGCTCCAAAGGCAAGTGTAGTTGTGAAAGGCATTGTTAGGGCTTAGTACCCAATAAATCAGAGGTTCATATCAGACACATATACATGTACATGTATCAGCAATCAGCTGGTAATAATAGTTTTTCTCCTTCTTCAACAATGTTTTCTATTCATTTCCGAGGTAAACCGTATCATTTTAGCCCCATTCATTATGCTGTCTTCAAATGCTTTCAATACTGATCAGTATAAAATTTTGCCTGAGATAACCCTTTAAGCCCTATAAGCAAAAACATGGGCTTTTGCAGACGGCATACGTCAAGATCAAACTGCACATTTGCTGCAGTCTGATCTTGGATCAATAACACTGGTTTGTTTAGTCAAGCCTATAAGATGAAAATCCCTCTGAATTTCAGTAGAATGTATTTTCAGTGGTTTAAAGAGGTCAGGTTTATGTATTTGGCATTGAAATAGTCATAGGGCTATGGAATGAAAACATAGTTCTCCAAAGTTAGTAAGTTTCAATTAACTCTTTACCAAATTGAAAGCATTTGCAGACGACAAAATTATTGTGTCTCGAAAGTTGAAACTTAGTTTTTGAAGGGAAGAAAACATTGTTGGAAAAGGAGAAAAAGCTGGTTACCAGCATTTTCTCCTTTTCCTAAATGTTTTCAAAAGCCATCTGCCTAAGGGCTGTTAAAACTCGGGATTTTGTGGTAAAGGTTTAAATGGAGTTGATATGTGACATTTAGCATGGAATGGGTCTCTTTTTAAGGCTGTGTAGATTATGTTCACATTACATTAACTGCTGTCTGATCTTTGATCTGCATTCTCTTATATTTTGTATGGTTTACATTTCCAAAAACTAGCCAACAGTTTTTTTTAACCAAGTAAACATATTTTTCACTCTTAACTCTTTACCAAATGACAAAATTTAAGACTCGTCCTGATTGAAAGCATTTAAAGACAACAAAATGAATTTAAAGTAAATTTTGTTTTGGCAAGGGTAGAAAGTGGGAAACGGAGAAAATGCTGGTTACCAGCATTTTCTCCTTTTCCCACAATGTTTTCAAAAGCCATCTTTCTCAAGATCGTTTGAACTGTGGTTGTGTGGTAAGGGCTTAACCAGTCAACAAAAAACTGGACTCATCCATATTGAAATGATTTCCAGACTGCATATTTAATGTGACTCAGTAATATTGTGACTATGGTAATTGGTTTCTAAAATGGTAGAAAGCAATGTTGGGTACAAGCATTTTCTCATTTTACCACAACTTTTTCAGAAGACACCAAAGACACCAGTGTTAAATTGAAAACTAATTAATTTGTCCATTTCTCCCAAAAGGCTCCCTTTTTGACGGAAAGTGTAAATGCAGGCATCTTTTGTGTAATTTTAGTCCAAAGAAAAAGAACAAACACATGATGGCAAAGATGAAGGCAAAGTGACAGCTGAACCTGTTCAAAAACAACCAGAAACATCGGAAACAGCACAAGAAAGGCAGGAATATACAAATTGTGTTTTGCGTCAACAAACAAACACATAATGTACAGCATTGAGCATTGTCTTGAACCTTACCACACAGTCCTGAGTTTTAACGATTGTGAAGAAGAGGGCTTTTGAAAACATAGTGGGAAAAGTAGAAAATGCTGTAAACCAGCATTTTCTCCTTTTCCAACAATGTTTTAACCCTATCAAAGGCAGAAATCATGATTTGAGCTACACTTATATTTTATTCTGCAAATGCTTTCAGTTTGGTCGGGACTAAAGCCATTGTCATATTTACGGTCATGCACGTAGTTGTCTGTAGTTCATTTAATACGTAGTCTGCCGTAGTGTTACTAAGGTCAACTAGGTTGAAGTACGTTCGAAGTAGGCTCAAAACTGGAAATAAGAGGAATTATAGAAAGTCTAACTAGGTTGAACTACATGTAAGTACGGTTAACTACATTCAAATGCGTGCAAAGTGGCTATGGTTTACACTGGTATTACTACGTCTAACTACGACTAACTACGTTAAACTACGTCCTAAGTACACACAACTATGGTAAATTAAGATCAACTGCGTTAAGCTACGGTAAAACATTGTGGTTGTATTTGCTTAGTACGGGTAAACTGCAGTCATTGTACTATAACCGCTGTCACATCTTATGTAGTTGACCGTAGTGGGGAATTTCCATAGTTGGCCGTAGTTGAACGTATTAAACACACTACAGTTAAGTAGGTTCAATTTCGGTTAACTACGGTCAACTACGTTCAAACTATGGTCACAGTAGGGTTGAAACATCGTAGTTAACCATAACAAAATTTTGAATATGTTGAAAAATTATGCACTTACAGGCAAATCGTATGTTCAAACTATGTTCATTACTACGTTGAACTATGGTTATCTACATGTAACTACATTCAACTACGTTTTATATGTTCAACTACTGCCACCAATGGTCATTCCCCACCACGGTCAACTACGTAAGGTGTGACCACAGCTTAAGATTCTGTGTGTCTCAGTCTCTGTGTATCTCTCTCTATGTTTCTCCATCCCTCTGTCTTTATGTGTCTCTGTGTTTATCTGCCCTCTCTATCTTTATGTGTCTCTCTGTGTTTATCTGCTCTCTCTATCATTATGTGTCTCTCTTTGTTTATCTGCCCTCGCTGTCTCTGTGTCTCTGTGTTTATCTGTCTCTGTGTGTGTGTCTCTCTCTCTCTATGTATCTCTAAGTCTCTTTCCCTGTTGTTCTGTTTCTCTCTATCTCTCTTTGTCTTTCACTGTCTCTGTGTCTGGCTTTGCCTGTCTCCATCTCTGTGTTTCTCTGGCTTAGTGGTGTATTTGTTTGTTTCATTTTCCGCAGTTTCCATGAAGCTGACAAAGAGAATCATGTTCCTGACACAGGCAGGACTGACATCAGTCTTGCACAGTCCGAGTGTGAACCAGAACTTCAGAACCTGGTCTCGTCTCGAACAGAGAGACCTTCCAGTGAGCCAAGTAGTATAGTACATCATCCATCCAACAGTAGTATTCCACGCCAAGGTTCAAGTCTCCAGATTAACATTCCCCAGGTACTTATCTTAAACCTTTTCAAAGTAATCTTCTGTTTTAATGAACCTGGAGAAGAAAGCTTTCAGAAACTGTGGAAAAAGGAGAAAATGTGGGTTACCAGCATTTTGTCCTTTTGACCTAAGTTTTATACTCTTTCAGAGGCAAGATCTAATATTTCAGCAGCATTGAGTTTTGATAGAAATAATTCTAAAACTTAGTTGTATGGTAAAGAATTAAGTATTAAGCACAGCTGTGGTTGCTTATCTTACACTGAAAATCAAGATCGGGCTACATAGTCTAATTGTTGATCTACACTGTATAGCTTTTTGTTCTCAGAAAAACTGCTAGAAGAAAAGAAAAATGTAGTGGTCCTTTTCTAACCTGAAAATGCCTTATTCATATGTGAAAATTTTAGATATGCCCAAATTTAAAACATTTTTTCCAAGCCACTGGCTGCTTTCACACATAACCATCATGACATCGTCGAAACAATGGTCATGTTAACAGTCTGGGGGTTAGCATGAACATGACAGTTGGGAAATAAAATTTTGCCCCTCATTGAAAGTTGTAATTGGTTATATTATTTCTTTTATCAAATACCTGTTTTACAAGTATGTATGCTGTCACAATTTTATTGATATCCAACAATAGGTTCAACTGATGGAAGATACTGAGGAGAAAGTGCAGAAGGGAAAAGTTCCAGTGATCAAAGGGAGAGCACCACCTATGTCAAGTAGATCTCAAATAAATGGGCAAGTAGAATGATACAAGTTATCTCCCTTGAATGTCATTCGAATGATTGACTGTATGGTGTTTACAGCTGTTTTCAACATTATTTCAGTTATATTGTGGCAGCCAGTGCACTTATCAGTGCTTTCCTGGTGTTTCTTTTTACCTGTACTTCTCAAGCCACAGGCTGCTTTACCATATTACCATCATTGATTGATTAATTGTTTGGTGTTTAATGCCATTTTCAACATTATTTCAGTTATATTGTGGCGTCCAGTGCACCTGTCCATGCTTTCCTGGAGTCTCTTTTACCAGTACTCCACACAAGTTTCTTCCCAAGCCACTGGCAGCTTTCCCACATAACCATCGTCGAAACAATAGTCAGTGGTGGGAGAGGAATGAATCCTGACGCGATGACTATCATCAATCCTAAGAAAGAAATTGGCCGAGCCAGGGGTCGAACCCACAATCCCCTGTTCTCAAGTCCTGCAAGCTACCAACTGAGCTAACAGGGCTTGGCTAACCATCATTGAAACAAGATCAGGGGTGAGAGAGGAATGGATCCTGTCTTGATGACTCATCAGTCCTTGGAAAGAAATAGGTGGAGTGTTGAATTTGAACCAGCAACCTCCTGGTCTCAAATCCTGTGTGTTATCGATTGAGCTTCTGGGCTAGGCCCGTAAAACTAAGGTTGTTTGAGCATTAATCCAATAACAGAATGATCCATTGTCTTCACAACTATTAAGAAGGCCTTTGTAAATGTTGCTAGCAAAGGAGAAAGCGTGTTAGGCCCAGAGGCCGGTATGTCAAATGATAATGTATATGACATGCATTTCTGTGAGTGTGTGGAAAGAGATCTGGAAATAGTGTTGTCTTTAGTGCTCAGCCTATAATTACAAACCATTGTATATTGTAGTTTTGATCTAAATTTTAAATTCAGGTAGAAACATTTGGTTTGGACAGTTAAGAGACTGCATTACTTAATTTATGATTGTGGTTCTTGATAAAGATAACAACAAGAAATCATTGTGACAAAGACATTTCTCACCCATGATTCTGTGTTAGTGTTTTATATGTCTAATTAACTCTTTACCAAACGACAAAATTTTGGACTTGTCCAAATTGAAAGCATTTGCAGACGACAATTTCAATGTGGCTCAAATGATGCAATCTTGCTTTGATAGGGTAGAAAACATTGTGGGAAAAGGAGAAAATGCTGGTTACCAGCATTTTCTCCTTTTCCCACAATGTTTTCAAAAGGCCTCTTCTACAGGGTATTGTTTTTCGTAAAGGGTTAATCATTATGTCTATGTGAAATCTGTATCTTTAGGAAGATGCCATTTCAAGGCAAAAACAGACCATTTAGTGCCATGGACGCTTACAGATACATCGTGAGCCATCCGCGTAAACCTATAGGTACTGATCACATATATAACACGTCTTATCAGCAGCAGCGCATGGAGGCTTGGAGAAAATCTGCTTCTACTTCCTATCCTACTCAGCACACACGTAATTAGTTTGTAGATCTTTTTTAAATTTTGGGTTATTTTTCTAATGGTCAAATTTTCCTTATCTAGGTTCTCCTGAACCTGAATAAAACATAATAAGAGTTGTGCTCTGTGAAAGAGGATTTATTGTATCTGCAAAAAGTGTCGACCCATCTCAGTCTATGCTGGCTGACATGAGTTGATACTTTTTGTGTTGGCTAAATTTTTCTGAGTGTCAAAGGACCATTCTTCCACATGATTTGGCCGGTTTTTAGAGAAAAAAGAAACAATATGCAACAATTTGCTTGGTATAGTGCTTAGTGAAGATGCAATAATTTCCCTTTTCCCTAAGCATGACTGTTGTTGCTGTAAAAGGAAGAAATTGAAATGTATTTACTTTACATCTTTTCCAGCCAAAGAAAACTGGGACTTATACAAGTTGAAAGCATTTGCAGATGATAGTCCAAATATGGTTGGTTCAAATCATGTGATTTGTTTTTGAAAATGTAGAAAACACTGTTTGAAAAGGAGACAATGTTGGTTTGAAAAAGGCTTAAAGATCACTAGCAGACTTTTGGAACATTTGGAAAATTTTACCATTGGAAATTATTTGGGTTCTGTTTCTATTTTTGTCTGCAAAGAAGTACATGAAATAAGCATTTAGATTTCCTTTTAGGTTGCAATTATCATAGAATATCACTATAATATTATATCACAGATAGTTTCAGTAATTATGTTTGTCTTGATTGAAGAATGCACTCTCTTAACTTTTCTAAAACACAAACAGAAAATAAATGAATTAGTGAACTGAATCAATATAGGTTTTCCTGTTGAGGCTCTAATTATCTTAGAATATGATTTTAATGCATGTACATTAAGGCTACTTTCTGTAATTATGTTTGTCTTGAATGAAAACTGCAGGGTATTTAGTTCCACTGGCCAAAGGCCAGCAGGCTTTATGTCATGATTCAAGTAATTATAGCCTTGTGGTCAAAAATGGCCTCACCCTGGGGTCACAGCTTTCACACAGGCTTTTATAGAGAAAACTTTGAAAATCTTCTTGTTCTTATCGATTTGGCCTAGAATTGTAATGTTTGGCATGTATAGTTAGTACTTACTTGCCAGTGGAGCAATACAGGGCCATCATGACCCTTTTGTTTTGTGTTAATACAATGTAGAACAAACAGAAAATACTGGGTAGATGAGTGAGTGGGTAGATTGTTGGGTGGAAGGGTGGGCTTGTGGGTGGCTAGCAGGTGGGCAAGAGAATGAGTGTGAGCGAGCAAGTGAGAGGGAAGGTAGATGAGTGAGTGACATAAATGGCTGGGTCAAGTGAGTAATTTGTTGGGTGAGCAAGAGAGCTACATGTTCATATCTAATATTCTAAAATAACTCCTTCATAATTTGATAGACATAGAGACAAGCCACATGCCAGTTGTGCTATCTGATGCTAAAAAAGGAACCAAATCAGGTCTTGGCAGTTCAGTTCTGTTACAATTTATTGTTTAAACCTTTAAACCACAAGTGGGCAGCTTTAAAAAATATTACAGGAAAGGGAGCTGTTCCATGTTACAAGGCAGTTGCTTCTTTTTCCTCAATGTTTTTCATACAAGTTAGGAAGAAGAGTCCCTTTCCTTTCAAATATTTTTTTAGTTGTGTCACTTTTTTCTTGGATTAGATTTAGCCTATGCACTAAGCAGTTTACCATTTTCTTGTATGTAGAAAGTTTGACAAATTTGTAGGTGACATTTTCTTTGAAAAAGTTCTAGAAATCAATTTTTCAAGGCTACATATTGAAAACTTTATGAACAAACTACAACTTATTTGTTGAAGATACCTGTATCTTGTGGAAAAAATAAACATCAGCTGAATATATTCATAGGCCTCTGAAACTCCATTGGTATATCTAGGGATAACGAAATTTTCATTATCGGACACTGTTTCTATAAATAGCACATTGGGGATCCCCTCTGTATCGTATATAGTAAGACAAGGTGTGCAACGAAATCAAAGAAAATTTTACCCCCGTCCCCTTTCAGAGATAATATTTAATCGAAAATGGATAAATGAACCTAGTTACCATTGCAGATGGGTTCATTAATGATTTTTCTTTTGTAACCTGACCTTCGAAAGTTCCAAACGGCTCTTGCCATCAAGCAATAGCTCTCATCTCAAAAAAATTAAAAAGCTTCCATATTTTCCGGGTCACCATGCGCTGACGTCACACGATTTGTAATCCTGCAGCGAATAAGAATTAAATTCTTTTCTTCAAACATAGATTGAAAAATTTTTTGTTGGTGTATTGATGAAATTATTAAATTAACATTTTGTCTGATATAATATATCTTTTCATCTAATCCAGTTTTACGATTTTCGTCTCCCATTTTGCATATTTTCAAATGCGTATTTACCGTATTTACCATTGGTCAAAAGCTTTGGCACGTCTTTTGATAGCAAATTCATGTGAGTTATAATTTGCTGTGTCATAACGAATTGTGTGACGTCAGCGCATGGCGATCCGGAAAATGTGGAAGCTTTTTAATTTTTTTGAGATGAGAGCTATTGCTTGATGGCATGAGCCATTTGGAACTTTTGAGGGTAAGGGTACAGAAGAAAAATCATTTGTGAACCCATCTGCACCGGTAACTAGGTTTATTTTTCCATTTTCTGTTAAATATTATTCCTGAAAGGGGAAAGGGGTCAATTTTTTTACGATTTCGTAGTACACCTTGTCTTATTATATACAATATAGAGGGAGTCACCAATGTGCTATTTATAGAAACAGTGTTAATGAAAATTTGAATATATATTCCGTGATATACAGGCGATGCACCAGTGTGCTATAAGTGTTCGATGATCAACCAAGGACAATTTTAGTGTTCCGTGATAGACCAATGGAGCTTCAAAGGCCTGTGGTATATTGTATATGTAATGCCATCAACCCAAACTTAACTGTTTTAAACAATGCTTTAAGTTCAAAGGACTTATTCTAACTCTAAAAGTGCCTTTTGCTGCTATAGTGTCTTTTGTGGCCAGTGTAGATCAAGATCAGACTGCACAAATGTGCAGTCTGATCTTTGATCTACACTATCCTATATGCTGAGACATTCTAGACAAGAGAAACCTAGAAATTACAGTTATTTACATCTTATTTCTAAACAGAAAATGTCTGTTTGGTTTATTTTTGTGCTCAAAGGTTGAAAATTACAAAATGGTTAGCACATGTATCAGTCTCTTTTGATCTGAAATGCAAAAAGTCAACTTATATGTTGAAAGAATCAGAGTTTGAACTTAACATCAAGTTTAAGTGTTTGTCTTATATCAAATTTGGTTCAGTTTTGTAAAGATAATCCAAGAATTTTATGCCTTTTCAAAATTAATGTAAAAATGTGTGACTGTGAGGAAAGAGTTGAAAAGTGCTTCATATTTAAAGTCAAACAGACAGATGATTTCTAGCTTTTTATATTCTTTGCCAAGTTTTCATTATTTCTTAAATGGTGTGTCTTGAATCAGATTTTTCAAATATTGTTGGAATTATTTGGGAGTGCTGTGATCAGATCAAGAAGATTTCACATTAGATTTTCATAGTGAAATAATCATCTTCTAGTTTGTAAGCGGAATATGTTTTTCCAGGACCCTATAAGTATATGATTAGCTGAGAGTCTAAAGTAGAGGTTTTTTTTAGACAATTAAAATTTTGAAGTCAGTGTTAGACAAGTATCTTTGTACAAGAAAATGTCTGTTTTACAGTTTGTAAACACCATGTGTTTTCCACTATCAAGAAAAATATCTTCAAGTTTCACTTGATTAGCTAAGAGTTAACAGTCATTAACCAATACACATATATTGGGAATGGAAAGCGTAAGAGAACAAATTTATGTGTATATGAAATATCGGATTTCTGTAACAACCATTTACTGGGACTCCTCATGACTCAGTGGTTTAGGCTTTTGACTTTTATTAAAGAAATCCATGATGGGATCTCAGTTGGCTTGAGTCGTCTTTCTACAAAACTGTCCTTTGGCAAGAGTGTCATAGGATGCTAGACACCTCAGAGCCCTGGCCTAGTACTGGTAAAATCCAAGACATACATAATTAGCTTTTGCCAGAAAATCACCGAATTACTGTTGACAAGAGACTAAGTTATGGATCCTTTTCTATACTTATTTATTTAATCTCATTGAACAAAATCATTCAGAGTATGATAATTACATGTTACTTGTTTTTTTCAAATGATGTAGCTTCAGAGAAATTGGAAGCACAGGAAACTGCAAGTATTAATAGCATCAAGCTGTCGGAGGACTTGCCATGTTTTAGCGATACTGATAGCCAGTGGACAGAATTAGAGGAAATAATGACCCTCTCTGATGCTTACTGTAATCAAAGTTTAATACCCCACCCTGCACCTGTGTTTGAGCCCCTAATCTTTTTCCCAATTTTAACCATATGTGCAGCAGATAATATTCCAAGTACTGTTGAAAAAATGCATAAGCACCAGTAGATTAAAATGAGCTATTTATAGATTTGTTTCAGTATTTTCCTTGGCTTTTTTTAGCTTATCTGAGCACCAAGGTGAGCTTTTGTGATTGTGCTGTGTCAGTCGTGTGTCGTCATCTTCTACCTTGTGTACGCTCTAGAGGCCACATTTTCAGTCTGATACTCATGAAACTTGGTCAGAATGTTTTTCTTGATGATATCTCGAACAAATCCGAAAATAAGTCATGTCGGGTCAAAAACTAGGTCACTAGGTCAAATGTTAGAAAAACCTTGTGTACGCTCTAGAGGCCACATTTTCAGTCTGATACTCATGGAACTTGGTCAGAATGTTTGTCTTGATGATATCTCAAACAAGTTTGAAAATGTGTCATGTCGGGTCAAAAACTAGGTCAATAGGTCAAATCTTAGAAAAACCTTGTGTACGCTCTAGAGGCCACATTTTCGGTCCAAAACTCTTGAAAGTTGGTCAGAATGTTTGTCATGATGACATCTCAGACGAGCTCGAAAATGGGTCATGTTGGGTAAAAACTAGGTCACTAAGTCAAATCTTAGAAAAACCTTGTGTACGCTCTAGAGGCCTCATTTTCGGTCCAAAACTCTCGAAAGAAGGTCAGAACATTGGTCTTGATGATATCTTGGCTGAGTGAGAAAATGGGTCATGTTGGGTCAAAAACTAGGTCACTAGGTCAAATCTTTGAAAAACATTGTGTACGCTCTAGAGGCCACATTTTCAGTCTAAAACTCTTGAAAGTTGGTCAGAATGTTTGTGTCGATGATATCTTGGACAATTTTTGAAAATGGGTCATGTTGGATCAAAAACTAGGTCACTAGGTCAAATTTTAGTAAAACCTTGTGTACGCTCTACAGGCCACTTTTTCAGTCCAAAACTCTTGAAAGTTGGTCAGAATGTTTGTCTTGATGATATCTTGGATGGGTTTGAAAATGGTTCAAGTCAGGTCAAAAACTAGGTCACTAGATCAAATCTTTGAAAAACTTTATGTATGCTCTAGAGGCCACATTTTTGGTCCAAAACACTTGAAAGTTGGTCAGAATGTTTGTCTTGATGATATCTCATACAACTTTGAAAATGGGTCATGTTTGGTCAAAAACTAGGTCACTAGGTCAAATCTAAAAGAACCATTTGAACGCTATATTTTCAGTTCAATACTCATGAAACTTGGTCAGAATGTGTGTCTTGATGATTTCTTGGATGAGTTTGCAAATGGGTCATGATGGGTCAAAAACTAGGTCACTGTTCAAATCATACAAAAACCTTGTGTACCCTCTAGAGGCCACATTTTCAGTCAAATACTCATGAAAGTTGGTCAAGAATGTTTTTCATAATGATATCTTGAATGAGTTTGAAAATGGGTCACATGGGGTCAAAAACTAGGTCACCAGGTCAAATCTTTATAATAGCTTGTGCAGCTTTAGAGTCATCATTTTCTGTCCAGTACTTATGAAAATTAGTTGGAATGTTTGTCTTGATGATCAATATGATGAAATTGAAAATGGGTCGCATTGGGTAAAAACCTAGGTCCCTATGTCAAATCTTTGAAAAACCTTGTATACACTCTAGAGGCCACATTTTCTGTCCAATACTTATGAAAGGTGGTCAGAATCTTTGTTTTGATAATATCTACAGTGGGAAAATGGGCTATGTTTGGCTAAAAAGTAAGTCACTGAGAGAAATTCTAGAAAAAGCTTGTGTATAAGCTAGAGGCCAAATTTTCAGTCCAATAATTATGAAGCTTGATAGAATGTTTGTCATAATATCTCGAAAGAGATTGAAAATGGGTCATGTTTGGTCAAAAGACTCAGGTGAGCGACTTCAGGGCCATCATGGCCCTCTTGTTTCATTGAAGTATTCTGTATTTTCTCTTCAGATGGCTACAATGCTGTCAGAACTGTATAAAAAGTAAAGGATTAGTATAACTTCATTGTTTTGAAAACCTGTAGAAGGCCTTGTGAAAGACCCAGATGTTGTTATTTCAGTGTTGCTGTTGATAGTTATCTCCCATACACAGTGCTCTGGCTGACAACAGCTGCTCATCCATGGCATCCAATCTGTCAAAACCATGTAGGGCCAATTCATGCCATCCAACAAAATTACCCAAGTCATTTCAATTTTTAAAGCTGCTTTTAAGCCCTTTGAGAGCTAACTGATGCAGTCTGTTAGTTTCATTGATGCAGCTTGATAGATTGATATTGTCAAACATATGTGTTACAATGTTCCAAGAACAATCACTTGTCAGTCAGTAACTCAGCTCCTCACCAGATGAAAAAATTACAGAATTTCTCTAATTGAAAGCAATTGTAGAGGACAAATGAAATGTTGCTGGAATGATTTTTGTTTTTGAAATTGTAGAAAATGTTGTGAGAAAACAGGAAAATGCTGGTTACCAAAGCATTTTCTCTATTCCCACAATGTTTTTGTAAGCCATTTCTCTATAGGTTTCTAAAGTGGGTATTCTTTGGTAAAGGGTTAAGTGGCAATATATGTCAACCTCATGTGATATAATGTTGCCAAAAAAAAAAAAATCTGTTGTCAGTCAATGAAATCTGTTGTATTACATGTATCAGTAAGAGTCCCATATTGCAAGCCTTTTGTGTTAAAATATTACAAAACCAATAACTTTCACTTTTTTCCCCAAGTGTGTGAATGTTTGACTTCACCGGTTTTGATGAGCACCTTGTTTTCTCTTGACATATTAGTATGAAATATCAGGTTTTGATGTTATTACAATAGCCAATGTCAATAATTAACATTTCTAGTTGTGCGAAAAGCCCTCAAAATGAGCTTTAACTCATTACAAAGCAGTGTCATCTCTTAATGACAAGGAAGGAAGATAACTTGTGAAAAAAAAGGGAAAATGAGAAAATGCCGGTAACCATGCTGTAGCCATCCCCCTCGGGGCTTGTGAAAACATGATGTTGTTCATAAAAAGTTTAACTGGGTAAATGATCTCAGGTGAGCACTGTACCGGTGGTGTCCTTGTGTCATTTATAAACCATATTACAGGTAAATGTACCTAAAGTATGATTCCCTTTGCTTGGGAAAGACTGTCTTTGCTCCATACCATATATGCCCAAAGCACAGAGGGACCTTAATCCTACAAATTCATCATCATCATAAATTTTGATAGGTAGATTTGTCTGAATAGCCTCTATACTGAGATAATTGTGAATGAATATTATTTCTGAATAGCAATTACACCTAGAAAATTTTGAATATTTGTCTGAACAGCAATTAAACTCAGAGAATTTTAAATATGATTATGTCTGAATAGCAATTAACTCGAAGAATTGTGAATACGATACGGCTTGCAACACGCAAAAAGGGGCATTTGGACATTTGCATAAAGTGTCGAATCGGATCAGCCTGCTCAGTCCGCGCAGGCTAATCTGAGACGGCACTTTACGACTGTATTAGATTTTGTTCTTCATTAGACTTGCGCAAAACAGAAAATTACATAAAAATGGAAAGTGTCGTTTCGGATTAGCCTGCGAGGACTGCACAGGCTGATCCGAGACGGCACTTTACACATATGTTCGAATGCTCCTTTTCGCATGTTGCAGGCCATATTATGTCTGAAAAGCAGTTACACCCAGAGAATTGTAAAAATATATCTGAATAACTATTACACCCAGAGAATTGTGAATATACAAGTATGTCTAAAAAGCAATTACACCTAGAGAATTGTGAATATACAAGTATGTCTGAAAAGCAATTACTGTACGCCCAGAGAATTGTGAATATACAAGGATGTCTGAAAAGCAATTACACCCAGAGAATTGTGAATATACAAGGATGTCTGAATAGCAATTACACCCAGAGAATTGTGAATTTACATTTGAATTGTAATTTTACCCTTATAATTTTGATTGTATTATGTCTGAAAAGCATTTACACCCAGAGAAGTTTGAATTATATTATTTATGGATAGTAGATGATGGTTTATAGATTTGCCTGAATAGAAATTACATTCTCAGAATTTTGAATGTATTCTGTAAGTTATTAATTGTAGATTTTAGTTATAGTTATTGGTAGCAGATTTTGATTTATTGATTTGTCGAAATAGCAATTACACCCTGAGATTCTTTATTGTATGTAACAGTATTTGTTATTAGATTTTGGTTTTTAGATTTGTCTGAAAATTGAATACACTGGGAGAACTTTGAATACTGTATGTCTGAAAAATAATTACGCTGAAAGAAATTTGAATATATGTATTAGCTCTTGATAGTACATTTTAGTTTGTAGATTTGCCTGAGTAGCAAGCACACTGAGAAAGTTATGAATATATTTTGTGTTAGGTATTGGTAGTAAATACGTGTATTAGTTTGTAGATTTGTCTGAATAGAGATTGCACCCAGAGAATTGACAATGTATGTATACATGTATGTATTAGTTGTTGATTGTAGGGAATAGATTCTCCAGTTTCGTTTGTTTCTTTAAAGATCTTGACACTTTGACAAAGAGATTGGCTGTAATTCTTCTTTATTATTATCTTCGTTATTTAATGCACACACAGTAGGAAATGGATGCAATTCTTTTGCATGTATATGTTTTAGTTATTGATTGTAGGAAATAGATTCAACAGTTTTGTTTGTTCGTGTCTTTCTCTAACTATTTTGACAATATGACATAGAGATTTGCTGCAATTCTTCCTAGTAGGATTGCATGTATGAGTTATTGATTGCACACATGGTAGGAAATAGATTTAATACAATGTTTTTCTCTTGAAAGATTTTGACAACTTCACAAAGAGATTGGCTGCAATTCTCCGTTGTAAGATTCCATGTTGTTTGGATTGTCTCTTACATGATCTCATATAAGCATGATATTCACTAATTTGCAGATTATGGCTGAAACAGTGTAACAAAGGGGGAAATTGTTCATGTAGGGCCATTTCTTCATTTGGTACAATGCTTTTTTTGTTGTTTATGTATTTCCTTATCAAAGTGCCATAATCTGCTTTTACCATTTTTTGCTAAAGATTTCTTTAGTTTGGGAGAGTTAAAAACTTACCTACAGTATAAGGTAATGGGCTGATTACTTTTTCAAGTCCTAACTCTTTTCCAGATGACAAAATATTAGACTTGAATAAATTGACAGCATTTACAGGTAACAGATTGAAAGTGACTCACATGATGAATGTGTCTCTTAAAGGTTAGAAAACATGGCAAAAGAAAATAAAAATGCTGGTTAACTGTATTTTCTGCTTTTCCCACAATGTTTTCAAAGCTTTCTTCCCCCAGGTTGTAAAAACAGCAGATTGTTTGGTATAGTGTCATTGGGTTTCGATGGAATGATGCCCCTTATTTTAATCCTTTACTGCAGGAAGCTGACTTTTAACGACCCTGGGAAAGTTTTGAAAACATTGCGGTTACCAGCATTTTCTCCTTTTCTCACAATGTGTTCTACCCTATCAAAGAAAATTGCAGTATTTGAGCCACATTGAAATTGTTGTCTGCAATTGCTTTCAATTTGGACAAGGCTAAAATGTTGTCGTCTGGTAAAGGGTTAATGGTTAGGGTTGCATAATGCTCTGTGTGGTTATGGGTTTGGGTCAAATAATGCTTTATATGCTTGAAATGGGTTCTTTAAAAGTTGGTATAGGGGTCAAAAGACTTGCATTATGGAAACATTTTCTTTTTTTCAAGGGTTAGCAATATTGAATGGTTTTTGCCATATATTTATTGCCATAATGAATGGTATGCAGTATATTGCCATGATTAATAATAGTATGCCTTATATTAGTCCGGCAGCCAAGGGCTCGAACCTGGATCTGCGGTATATAGAAAATGTTTTGTGTGATATTGGTAGGTGATACCTTCCTGATTATGAATCCGCTTGGCGACGCATCGCCGCCCTTGGGGAAATCAATATATTCAAGATCGCGTCCAAGATGGCTGCCATCATATAGAGAATGTCGTTTTTTAGGAGATCACTTAAAAAATGTGCAAAATATTGGACAAAAGACGCTCTTTTCAACTAATTCAACGTCTCAAAATCTCTAGAAAGAATTGTTTTTTACTCAAAAGTGGTTTCGACCATCATAAATAAGTTTTCCCAAAGAAAATGGCGGCCATTTTGGAGAAGCCGGGGAAATAACATAGATACACCCCTAAAATGGATAAATTATGTACACTGACCTTTCTTTTTGGATTAAAGGTTGTCCATTTCGGGGTAAATAATGAAAACAGTACGCAAAATTTAATATTTAATCTTTTCAGTTTTAACATGTTTTGAATAGATTAACTGGTCACGTCTGTTTGTCCTTTTGAATCGTCCAAAAAATTCGGGTTTATGTTGGAATGAAACAGAGGAAGCAAATGAATACGCTTGCTTTTGTGGTGAAATGGTTACATTATTGATAATATACGTAAATACAGTGCATGATAAAAAATCAAAGTACTAGTGGCGCCGTATGTCAAATTCAAAGTACTGAAAGTCCCAGCACTTAATCAAGGTTTTCACCAAGGCATCTTTTGTTCAAATGAATTACCTAGTGTTGTGAGGTATATGGTTCAAACAATTACCATAAACTTTTTCTGTTTTGCTCATTACAACAGAGA
Source organism: Hippopus hippopus (assembly GCA_946811185.2). Taxonomy (NCBI): domain Eukaryota; kingdom Metazoa; phylum Mollusca; class Bivalvia; order Cardiida; family Cardiidae; genus Hippopus; species Hippopus hippopus. Next base: position 24,608,622 of record OX328099.1, read on the forward strand.
TCCGATCCTTGACAATTACAAAACATGGTACAACAGAGACGCAAAGCGTTACATCTGCATCTAAGGGTACTGCAAGGTGTCTGTGCTTCACATGAACATTTGATTAACTTCAAAATATCATCTGGGGCAACTGATATGTTTTTTGGAAACATAATTGGCTCAAGAGAGAGTGTTTCTTCCCTCTTTTCCCAACCGTAATCGCACGGATCCATGTTTGAGGGATCTTGATCAACTGCATGTTTCCAAACACAAGTTTGAAAATGAACTCGACTAGTATTTTCAACAAAGGATTCCGTGGTGGGTGGTAATGACGCTAGCTTTGGAGCACATGACGAAGTCTTACCAACTCTATTGCTCCAAACTCTTTGCCTTATTTCTGACATAGTACATGCATCACTCGATACGTTGTAACAACGAGCTATAAAATTTGTAGATACCTTCAACACTTCTGAGAAGTCGTATAAAATATTACCGATGGAAGCGAGGGATACTGCTTTTGTTTTCAATACTTTCAACATGGTTCCCTTATCTAATCCGTACAGACAAGCCGTTGTATCACATCCAGTTAATGCATGTGCTGCTAGTAGATCAGGGATTATATCTTTATGTTTGTCAACAGTCTTGGTAATGTCAATTACTGACCTATCTTGAACTGGGGATTCCATGATTACCTTATTCACAAGGTTATTATCTAGGTAATGATGAAGCAGTAGAACAAAAACATATGTGTAGTCTGAAATAACAAGTATTCCATCAGAATTTTCCTTTGCAATTCCAACCATTTTTGTTGAGCAATGATATTATCTGCCTCTTCATGTGAAGTGCGGATATCATTTCTTTGTATAGTGGTGTTACGGGTAATTTCAGTTGGTACTTCATCTTCACCAGTAACAACTAATCTTCTAATTGTAGAGGAATCTCTCTGGGAAAACGAGGTATTAATTTGTAAGTCTGAAATAATCAGAGCAATAAGCTGTTGTTTATTTTCTGGAACAGCAAGAATTGCCTTTTGATTTAGAAATTGCATCGTCAAGGACAGTTTTTGAACACGATGAGTTTTCGAGCCCCTGGTTTCCCGTGTTGTACATTTTGTACTATATTCTCTGTATCTATCAAATATGAGATACACATCTTTGTCAACAAGCTTAGAGTCAACAAAATGTCTATACTTTGTAACAAAGTCACCTACTGTACCAGAAGAGGGCCAGCGAATAGTGTACAAAATTGCCGAACCATCGATAATCACCCTTGATATGTCATTTCTCGTTGCTCTGGCAGATACATCGACTTTCAACAATTGCTTCAACACTGATTTTGACTTGGCAACTCTCATGCTTCCATTTTCTGAAAACATTGATGTAGGAATGGGTGCCAACTCATATGCTAGTAGCTCTTTTCAGTTTACTTCACGAGAACTTGCTTGAAGGCCAACCAATCTAGAAAAGATGAACTCTGTATCAAATACTTTAGATTCACCCACCTTAACACTTTTACGCATTTCAGACAACGTTTTGATTTTGCGACTGATTTTTTCATGAAAGGAATTTGGCCACCCAACTTCAAACTCATCCTTTTGCTCCAACCAAATTTCAACGGCTCTATCACATTTTTTTTCTACTTTGCATTCTTCCAAATTTTCAGAACTAATATCACTTTTTCTTTTCAAAATTCTTTTCGTTGACTTAGGCGATGTGTAACAAGCAACACATGTGTGGTGGGACGTGACAGTGCAATTGCTATCTTCAGCTAATAATTGCTCAAGTTCTTGATGCAGCCCATCCTGGTATATCTTACTACATTCAATAATTGTTTGAATGCGCGATGGGCCATTGCTAGATAAATTGGCAGATTTAGGACAGCGGCATTTATCCACTTTTGAAAAATAGCATTCAGCCATTTTTCAGGTATTGATGAATACACTAGAACAATATATAAGTGCTAACAGATCTACAGTTATATACAAAAGCAAGTATAACTTTTAACAATAAACGGGATATGGAGCTTATAATTGGATGCTATGATAGAAGATATCTGAATATCCTCGTTAGGGATTAAAATCACAGCACTGAATATCAGAGTATTGGTTTACTAGCGTAAAAATCAAAACAACCTACGTCATTATTACGTATAGAATACACATTTTTTAAAGGTAAATACTCATATTTCTCCTTAACTTTGTGATGTTCGTAGTTTAAAATAATTGAAATTATTTTAAATGGTAAATTTCTATTCAATCGCTAATTAGTAGGTAGATTATAAAAAGAAAACGATTGATAAATTGTCCAATTCAGCATTTTATTCTTAGTCATTGTTTTAAAACTGAAAGTCTCCCTTTAATAAAGTAATGCTGTATTACAGTTTTTATGTCCACATTTGTTATTAATCTTTTGTCACCAATTAAGGTTTTAAACCCTTCAAGTGAGAACAAATGAATGAATAAATAAACAAATAAGAATAAATATTGTTTACTAAGACAAAAAATATCCTCATTGAAAAAAAATCCGTTGAATAGTGCATTTCGTAACGCCTCAACCGTGTTTTTGGCTTAATCAATGTAAGTTCTTTTTCTTTAAACTATTTCAAATGTCATGTTTAGCTGTATCTTAGCGAATTCTAATAGAATAGCAAGTTGTAGGACGATTGAGTTTACCGTTATAACGTTATATATCATATTTTGACATTCTGGAGGCCATCTTGGACGCCATCTTGAATATTTCGAGTTCCCCAAGGGCGGCGATGGGCCGCCAATCGAATTCTTCAACTAGAAGGTCTGGTGAACTCAAAACACCAAAAACATTTTCTATATACCGCAAAACAAGGTTCGACGAAAAATCGCTATTTGGCTGCCGGACTATATTGACATGTGAACTGTATACCATGATATATTTTTGTCCTGTTGAATGTAATGCCATATATTGCCATGTTTGGTCTTTTGCCAAATGTGGCCATATTAAATGGCATGCCACAATTGCCATGTTGATTGTTATGCCATAAAAAAGTATTGCTATGTGAAAAAGTATGCTATATATTGCCATGTTTAAAGGTATGCAATATATTGCCATATTAGTTTCAACATAATCAAACCTGTACTTAAAGACAACTTGGCTGAAAAGGAAGAAAAAAATTGGTGTCTTTTATTGAGGTATTCAGTAAAATTAATTTTAATAAGGATAAGAATCAAGACAGCAGTCACTGCTTATCTCTTTACCACACAGTGCGGACTTTTAACAACCCCGAAAGAGAGAGCTTTTGAAAACATTGTAGGAGAAGAAGAATATGCTGGTAAACAGCATTCTCTCCCTTTCCCACAGTGTTGTTTAACCTATCAAAGAAAGAAATCATCATTTTATCAACATTTGTGCACTCTGATCATAAGCTACACTTTTTCATTGAAAGCAACTAAGATTGTGCTTGGTGCTCTTAGGATGAATGATAAGTAAATGCAATCAGTTTCACTGTAACAGTCCTATAACTGATTTTATTTTCTATAGTTCACTGTACATTATTGTGCACATCACTTTAAATGAACTATGATATAGAACACTGCTAATGTTATGTTCCATGAGTGCTAACCCTTTCCTCCATATATACTCGTTTTAACACAGTGAAGAAAAAAGCTTTAGGAAAACATTGTGAGAAAAGGTGAAATTGCTCAAAATGAGCAATTTCACCTTTTCTCACAATGTTTTCTATGCAATCTGTATCTTAAAACCCACTAGTAGCCACATTTCAGTTGTCGTCTGCAGCTTCTTTGAATTTGGGACGGTCTCAAAATGGTGTATTAGGTAATGGGTTAAAAGAGGACAAAATTTTTTACTCTTCTACAGTGAATGCATTTGCAGACATCAAAGTGACATGTGGTTCAAATGATGGAATATGTTTTTTGAAGAGTAAAAAGTTTGTGGGAAAAGGCGAAAATGCTAGTAACCAGCATTTTTTCTTTTCCCAAAATGGTTTTTTGGTCAGGATATCTGGCATAGAAGTTGACAGTAAAGATCCAAGATCAGATGGCATGTTCTGAGCTATCTGATCTTGATCTACAATGTAGGCAATGTGGAGTTCAATGCTACAAGGGTACAACCAAACAAATACATAACACTAATGTGTTAAAGGTTAATAACCCTATACCAAAGAACAAAATTTTAGGTTGGTCCAAATTGAAAACATTTGCAGACAACAAATTAAATGTGGCTCAAATACTGGAATTTGTCTCTGAAAGGTAAGAAAACATTGTTGGAAAAGGAGAAAATGCTGATTACCAGCATTTTCTCCTTTTCCCCCGTTAAAACTCAGGATAGTGTGGTACAGGTTTAATAAGTGGTTACCTTCTAGCACAACATTACAGTAGATAACTATGAACTCATTCTTGTGAAAAATGGAATCAAAATGAATAAGAATTTACTGCATGTCAAAATATTTGGCAATATGAGAATTTGCCTGTTAATTCTTTACCACACAATCTCAAGTTTTAATGAGCCTGAAGAAAAAGCCTTTTGAAAACATTGTGAGAACAGGAGAAAATGCTGGTAACCAGCTTTTTTTCTCCTTTTCCAACAGTTTTTTCTACCCTTCCCATAATGAATTTCAATTTTTGAGTCACATTTATTTTGTTATCTGCATAATGCTTTGATTAGGTTTAGTCTAAATTTTCATTGTTTAGTAAAGAGTTAAAGCAGTTTTTCCAGTAATTACGGAGTGTATTCATGAGCAGATTGCAGCAGGAAAAAAGAATTAACTCTTTACCACACAATCCCGACTTTTAACGACCCTGAGAAAGAAGCCTATAAAAAACATTGTGGGAAAAGGAGAAAATGCTGGTAACCAGCATTTTCTCCTTTTCCCACAATATTTTCTACCCTATCAAAGTCAGAAATCGTCATATTAACAAGATTTAGTTTGAAGTCTGCAGATGCTTTGAATTTGGTCCAATCAAAAAATTTGTCATTTGGTAAAAAGGTAATCTACTAATGAAATTTCTTGTGTCTTTCATGTAAAAATGGTTCATGTTCAAAAGTTTTTTGTTGGCATTACTGTGTTTTTTTTTTTGACAGTGAGTAAGAAGGCTTTTAAAATCATTGTGGGAAAAGGGGGGAAAGATGGTAACTAAAAGTGGTTGGCTGAAAGACACAAAGCATTGTCTGTAGGGGATAATTTATTCATTTAATTTTATTATGAAATCCTATTCTTTGAAGACTTTATTTGAGATGTGTTAGTGTGCAAAAAAAAATTTCCTGAAACAAATCATATATTCTTACAATTATTCATGAAGCTCATTAATATCTTTGATTAGTATCATTATGAAACAAATGCTTGAATCATTTAATTTTAAAGCTCGCCAAGGCACGCCTCCTCCTCAAAGGCCCACCTCTCCCAGCAGCAAGTCCCGCCCGTCATCCGGGTTGTCAGTGAAGAAAGCCAATGATTGGCTAGGAGGAGGAAGAGACCTATACTGGGAGTCTCTACAGAAGAGACCTAGATCCGGCCATGTCCCAGGTTGGAAGGAGGGGCTTCCAGAAAGCATGAAACGCCCTAGGTCTGCAGTGGCTGCTAGAACTCTCAACAGGCAAGTTTTTTTTTCAACAACTCATTTAACCCTGAACCTGCCAAATATGTTAAATGAAACTTTCCAGCAAATAGTTAAAAACCCAGATATTGCAGTTTCAAAGCAAATTTTTTGGAGAAAAATATCTTTTTATCAGACAGTGTAGACCAAGATCAGACTGCACATTCTGTGCAGTCTGATCTTGATTTACACAGGCTGCAAAAGCTCCTTGAGTCAAGCTTAGCAGTCTAAGGGTAAATGATGTTTTGTTAATCTTCCTCACAGCATACAGTATGAAACAACAAATATTTTTGTGCTTTCCTTTCTCCTCAGTGATAAAAGTATTACATTGTTATTTTGTCACTTTGATAGGACACAATGATTGCTTTATTAAACAATGATTTAACTCATTTCCACATCACATGTGATATTTAAACCTCTGCAGCTGAGCTTTAAAAACCTTGGTGGGAAATGAAATAATTTCTGATTGTTATTTTTTTGTTTCCATACAGAGAGCTTTGAATACGGAATATGTTAACATTTGAGAATAGCCAGATTGATAAGGCCACATTTGCTTTGAGGTTTTTCTGGTTGAAATAGTTTCTGTTTGATATCACCTATTTTAATAAAATACATAAATCTTTATTAATTTTTGTATTTCTCTATTTTTGTGTCTTTTTCCTGCTTTAAATACAACAACAACAACAAATCCAAAATTTGTTTTCATGCATATATTTTGCTAGCGAACCTGGAAATTCAGAAGTATGAAATTACAATTCCAAGTTTTAAGGACCCCAAAGAAGAGGACTTCTGAAAACACTGGGAACAGGAGAAAATGCTGGTATTTCAAAGATACATCTTGTCATTTGAGGCACATTTTTCAGTCATATTCCTAACTTGGATTCATCTAAAATTTTGTCATTTGGTAAAGAGTTACATAACCTGGTATTATGTTGTTTCTTGCAGACAATCTAGAAGAACTCCACCTGTTACCCCATCCTCGTTAGCTTATGAAGCTATGATGCAAGGTAAGTAAGCACTGAATGACAATATAGAAATGTTGAATGAAAAGGGTGACCCAGAAGTTTTTATACTTTTGTTTTAACATGGCTTTTTTATACTTGCAAGGTTTTTTAGGACAAGATAAAATTGAAAGTTACTGAAGCTAATTCATGTATTGCACCATCAGAACAGTGCCAATTCTGGCCTTTTATCCATGGCATAATTTTGATTTTGGCAGCATTCGCAGATCACAAATCCATTGTGACTCACAAAAATGATTGGATTCGTCTTTAACTCTTACCACACAATCCCGACTTTTAACGACCCTGAGAAAGAAGCCTTTTGAAAACATTGTGGGAAAAGGAGAAAATGCTGCTAACCAGCATTTTCTCCTTTTCCCACAATGTTTTCTACTCTTTCCAAACCAAATTTCAATTTTTCAGTCACATTTATTTTGTCGTCTGCAAATGCTTTCAATTTGGACCAGTCTATAATTTTGTCGTTTGGTAAAGAGTTAAAAGGGTAGAAAAATAGTTGCAAAAGGACTACATGATGGTCACTATTTCCCACAATGTTTTCAAAAGCATGTTTCTCTTTTTCATGATCTATGGTTAAGTTATTTGATTATGTATTTGAAGAAAAACTATTGGTATATCCCTTCAGAAAACATCAAATGAAAGTGCTGAAATATAAGGATAGAAACTAAAATAGTTTTTAGAAGAATTGAAAAAAAGTACATGTGCTTAACACACTTAATAGAAATACATGTAGAAACTAAAGTAGCTTGTAAAATAAATGAAACTAAGTACTAAACACAAACAAAATGAGGCTTATTTTATAGGCAGTATAACCATTACATAGTTAAAACCCTTTACCAAACAATCCCAAGTTTTAATGAACCTGAGGAAAAGGCTTTTGAAAAAAATGTGGAAAAAAGAGAATGCTGCTAACCAGCATTGCTTTTTCCATAATGTTTTCTATCCTTTCATAGACAAATATCATCATCAGAGTGAAACTGCATGATGAATTTGTCGTCTGCAAATGCTTTCAATTTGAACCAGTCTAAAATTTTGATGTGTGGTAAATAGTTAACAATATCTAATATTTGTATTACAGCAAAATATTTCATTTTTGATGTCACTGAAGAAAGACAAATAGAACTTGAGTTTTTCTAATATGGTAATATTATGCACTGACATGTTAAAGACACAGATTTTTTACTGATGTGCAGTGTTAACAGGACATAAAATCATTGTCAATCACTTCCCTTGTGTGATAGTTGTTTCTGACACAGTTGTTTCCCTTTTAAAGTTTGTATCTACCAATAAAAGCACTGAGAGTTTTGTTTGTGTGATATTTGCATGGCACTATTTACTTGTACCAGGGGCTGTATTCACCATTTTAAGTTCACATCCAGTAGTGAATTCCTGGACTAGCTTCTTGATTGGCTGAGACAGTCTCTCTCAGCCATCAGATGGTCAGCATTGGAATTTAGAATTAGATAAATATTTAAAATGATAAGTGTACTTACAGCCCTTCATGTAGTATTACATATTATCCCTTTCCTGTGTGGTGCTGGGAAAACTTTATTTTCTTTGATGAAGAACAGTTTGCATTGGAAAAATGTTATCTTCTTTTAATCTTACTCAGTCTTCTTGCTTGATTTTTTATTAATGCATGATTTTAGTGGCTCTATCTAGAACAAACTTCAGACAAAAGGTAGAGGATATTGCAGGAGAGAAGAAAATGCTGGTTAGTGGCATTCTTTCGATGGCCCATATTGTTTGCAGTCTGCCTTCAAAGGGGCATAAAAATACTGGATTTTTTGTGTACATGTTCACTATGTTCCCATCATCACTGATCCAATCTTTGAGCACTCTCAGCACAATTTGGATGATTTATTCAACAGGTGGGCGTGGCATGTCTCCAAGAGGGAGTCAAGACCCATCTCTCCCAAATATGATTGAACTCTCTGACTATCAACCCCTATACCAACATCTTGGGCTTCCTCGACGACTTGGCTCCCCAGGATCTATGGGTTCTCAGGAATTTACCCAACAAACACTAGATACGGTGTATAGGTAGAGCTAGCATCTTTATGCTTAGGGCTTCTCCGTGTGTATGTAGTTGTAATCTTGATGCATATGTGTATATGTACGTGTGTGTAGGTGATATTAATGCATACATGTATGCGTACATATTTGTAGGTGTAATTGAATTGATATATATATGTGTACGTATGTGTAGGTTATTTGTGATATTTCTCATAGGCCATGACTCAAAAGTGTTGACAAAAGCTGGTAAGATTGTCTATATCCATACTAAATTCTCCAAAAAATTGAGCTGTACCTGGTGGCACAGTTGGTTGTGTACAGGACTTGAATCCCTAGTTTGGCAAATTTCGTTCCAAGGACAGATGATAGTCATTGCAACAAGATTCATTCCTCTCACAAAGCTGATCATTTTTTTCAACAATGGTTATGTGGGAAAGCAGCCAGTGGCTTGGGAAGGAAATTGTGCAAAGTATAGGTAAAAGAAACTCCAGGAATGTGCTAGCTGCTGTAATGTAAGTGAAATAACGCTGAGAACAGTTTTAAATGCCAAACAAACAAAGTTGAAAACATAATTATGCAAATGACAAATGAAATGTACACTTAATAATGGAAGTTTTCTTTGATTTCATTGTCACAGAAGAGGAATTTCTGGTTAGGAGTGTTATCTCCTTTTCCAACTATCTCTTCACATAATCATATTCTTGTATAAAGAATATGATTAATGTTCCTTACCATCCATATTCTACCAGGTAATGTCAAAGTCATGTGCTGCAATAAATTTGTCCTACAAGGTATTTACTAAATGCACATCTTAACCCTTTACCAAACAATAAATAGTTTTAGCAATCCTGAGGAGGAGGTCTTTTGAAAACATTGTTGGAAAAGGAGAAAATGCTGGTAACCAGCATTTTCTACTTTTCCCACAATGTTTTTTTCTGTTTCATAAACAACTTTTTTCATTTGAGCCACATTGATTTTGTTATCTACAAATGCTTTCAATTTGGACAAGTCTTTAATTTTACCGTCTGATACTGGTTAAGTGAAAGAGTACTGTTACATTCTAAATAAGATTTCTGAATGAAGCAAATTTTTGTTACCTGTCATCATCCAATATCAAAAGCATAATCGTCAACCTTTTGAAACTCTTTTCTTAATTTTGATTTCAGTATTTGAATGTAGATCATGAGCAATGCTGGTAAAATTGTTCACACATTTGCTACATTTGTTTAGTTAGGTTTCATTATTTTTTTTTAATTTTGAATAACGTAACTTTCTTTTTTCCTATTGACAGTTTTTATCAGTTAGATATTGTGCAGAAATTTCCTGATTAGAATATTTTGCAAAAATCCTGTTGACATATGTACGAGGGTTGTCCCAAAATTCCGTGACAATTTCAATAGCAAAAGAAAATGAAACGCTACAAATGCAATTTTTCGATATGTTTTCAATTACATGTATACCAAAGATGTATATAGAAAATAAGACAAAAATCTTTACAAATAAGAAAATTATAGCATAAATACCATAACAAGTACCCACACTGTGGCGCACGTCATGCGTTAATTAACGACGTCAGTGTTAAGTTTAAGAGCCTTTGTCAAGGTATTCTCCGTGAAATTCAACGCATTTGCCATGTCATTTAATCCACAGCTGCTCAAAAACTGTCTTAAACCAAATTTCTGTCAGCTCTGTTAAAAGCAAATATAGCAGACATCAGCTCGTTGCTGGAATCGAATTTGCGACTTCGTAAATCCTCCTTAAGCTGTGGAAAAGTGGCAAAGTTGTAAATCGGAGTAGAAATTTTTGCCTTCTTGGATGGAGGGGTCTGTTAGTTTCCGATCTGTAAAAATGTATCTCTTCACCAAATCACACGACTCTTCATCTAAAGAAATCGGCCAAACATTTCGTGCTTTCTCCTCTTTCTAGCGTTCACCTGCCCTTAAGTCTGTTTTACTGCCATGGCACTTATAAGCCAGTGCTCGACTAATGTTTTTAAACTTTTCAGTACGCCAAATTTGTTCTGTAGTCTAGTCGAGTGTAATTCCAAGATCGGCACAAAATTTTATAACTGTTTGCTGCGCCGCGCAATCTTCTGACGTCGTCATTTCAAATTTTCTGCTGATCTTTTTTGTTTGTTTGTATACCGTCTGTTATTTACTCGATTACATTCAAATTTTCTGTGATGACATCGAAGTTTCAGAAGAAAACATCCATGTAATATGAAGCAGAAATAATTTCAAATATTGAAAATATTCGTGCATGATTGGAGTTCATGCAAAAATGTATATGGATAACATGGCGTGCGCCGGCAAATGACACCTCCTTATCAATTTTGTGAATTTAAAGTAAATTTAAAACTAATATTTCATTGGAGACTTAATGTAAAGTGAAATAACATCTTCATGGATGAAATGTGTGAAAATGAATGTCCTGGCGCTAAAAATGGCTCATTTATGAAATTTGTCATGGAGTTTTGGGACAACCCTCGTAGTTGGTTCAGATTTACAATTTATAAATCAACAAAAATTTGAAAAGGAAAAAAAAATGTAAACTGGGGTCCATGTTTCATGTTACCGACTGTAGTTACAGCTAATGTCATGTTGTGCTTATTAATGTTTTTCATAGAGATAATACATCTAGTTCTAACTTCAGACATTTTTCTTAGGCATCCAGCTATTAATAACCCAGCATATGTGAAATGTTCGTTTTCAAAAAGCATTGACTGTTAAAACATAGGGATTGTATGATGAAGAATTACTCTGGTAATCTATTATATCTTTTATCAGCATTTTGTATTGTTTAGTCTGTCTTTAAAATGAAAACATGAAATATAGAGAAAAAGAAATCCAAAATGTTTGTAAAGTCCAGTGATAAACCCTACAATATTATACCAACCCATCGCAAGCAGAAAGAAAATCAGAATTAATAATGTATCTGTGTAAAATTATGCACAAAAATGGTGTAGCAACTAGCAAAACACCAGGCATTCTTTTATCGCGCATATGGGTGTTATGCACACACCTTTATCTTATGATGGTCACCATTTAAGGTCAATGTGCATTTCACCTTATATAAAAAGAAAAGATCAGGCAGCAAATGAGTAGGGGTCTTACCTCTTGCCTTTGAAAAGTCCATGCAGCTTTTGACAGTACCTGATCAAGAAGAAAAGAGAAGGAGGATTTGCACAAACCTCGAGTCTATCTTACTTTCCATTTTTTATCTCTGAAAACATGTTATTTTAAATAGATGAGTCTTGATAGCTGAATGTTTTAGCTTAAATGCTTTTGTAACTAACCTTAATACTCTTTGCTTCATTTTACTACTCTTCTGTAGCAGATAAATTGTCAAAAAATTCGGATAAATGGAGAAGTTGGTCAGAATGAATATTTTTTCAAATCTTTTAAGCCATTTTGTTTCCACCTGTCTCTGTCTTTATCTATGTTGACCGTTGCTGGAAAAAAAGCTGCAATTATGAAGTAAGGAGTTAGAGTAGCTTAGTATAACAAGATGTTTCTGTAGCTCTTCCTTACATCTTAACTTGTGTTTGTTGCTTTGAAACTTCCTGGTTGCTTTTACAACGGGACCTGAGGATCCTGGCAACAGTCGTCATGGTAACCCACAAAGTGTTATTGAAAGCACTTTGAAAATCATGAACTTATTAATACAGGTAACACTTTTCTTTCTTATACATGTATGGGCTGTAAGAATTGACCTGGTAGGGCGTGGCTAACCTTTGACATAAATTCAACCATTTTTTTTTTTATTTTAGTGGCCTTGAGCCAGTTCGTAATTATTCATTGTAAATCTACTTAAATACATGCATTGTGACAGTACTTTATGAACACATGAAGCAAGTACTCTTTAACAGTCTAGAAACATTGTTGTTTAATTCTCATGTTCTTCATCTATATATTGCATTTTATATGGCTTCTTATCATGATTTCAGAATTACCTATTTTACCTCAATCTAAATTTGCTCTGCCAGGTCAATTCTTACAGCCTATAGCTGTCTGAATATCTGTTGTTTGTTATTGTTTCTTTTTATGCTGAGCTTATAAACCTTACCCTTTCATACTCTTTACTACACTCTCTCAAGTTTTAGGTACCCTGAAGTAGACGGCTTTTGAAAACATCGTTGGAAAAGGAGAAAATGCTGATTTTCTCCTTTCCCCATGTGTTAAATCTTTTCAAAGACCAAACACATTGAGCAAAATTTAATGTGTTATCTGCAAATGCTTTCATTCTGAAAGAACCTGTGATTTTGTTGTTTGGTAAAGGGTTAACTATACAAAATGATAAAAGATTAGACCTGTCCACATTGAGAACATTTGTAGATTACAATTCAGATCATATTTGTTGTGACATAATTTTAGTTGTAGGCATAATTTTGATTGAAAGCAGATGGACATGGAAAAATAATAGCCCACAGTAAATCATACCTTTCTTCATTTTTGAAACTTTGCATGAGTTATTTAAATTTTAGTTATATGATTATTATGGTTTCTCTTTTCCTTCATAAAAAAAACCAAACAGGTTTTGTGTATACTATTGAATCTTAGTGAGTTATATACAATCAAGAATGTGTTAATGGTCACTGTTGTGACCCTGTAGCAAAGAATCCTGTGTTTTGACGACCCTGAGGCTTGAAGGCTTTTGAACATTGAGGCAAAGGAAGAAAATGCTGGTTTACAGCATTTTCAATTTTGCTACAAGATTTTCTACCCTAGAAAGACAGATACCATAATTTGAGCCACCTTTATATTTGCTGTCTGTCATCAAATTGGACATGTCCAATTTTTTGTTACTTGGTAAAGAGCTAAGCAATTATTGTATTCCCATATATATCTCTCGAATTTATCACTCTTTATTAAACTGCAATTTGCCTAAAAAGGCCAACAGTTTTTTTTTTAGCTCCCTTGAGCACAAAGTGCGCAAGGTGAGTTTTTGTGATTGTGCTGTATCTGTGGTGTGTTGTGTGTCACCCAATTACCCTGTGTGCACTCTTGAAGCCACATTTTCAGTCCAGTTCTAATGAGACTTGGTCAGAATATTTTTTTGATAGTATCTTGGACAAGATCAGAAAGTAGGTCACTGGAAAAAAATCTGAGAAAAAGTTTGTTTGCACTCTAGAGGCCTCATTTTCAGTCTGATACTAATGAAACTTTACTCAGAGTGCTTGTCTTTGTGATATCTCAGACAAATTCAAAATTTGGTCATCAGATCAAAAAATATATCTTTGGGATAATTCTATGTAAAACCATGCATGCAGTCTAGAGGCCACACTGTCAGTCTGATACCCATGAAAATTGATCAGAATATTTGTCTTGATGATATCTTGGACAAGTTTGAAATTGGGTCAGGTCAGGTAAAAAAGAGGGTTACTTGAAAAATTTGGAAAAACCTTGTGTGCACTCTAGATGCAACATTTTCAGTCTGATACTCAAGAAAGTTGTTCAGAATGTTTTTCTTGATGATGTCAGGGACAAGTTTGAAATTGGCACATCAGGTCAAAAAGTAGGTCACTGGACCAAATCTTAGAAAAACCTTGAGTGCACTCTAGAAGTCACATTTTCAGATTAATATCAGAATATTTGTCCTAATGATATCCTGGAAATGTTCAAAATTGGGTCACATTAGATCAAAAAGTAGCTTACTGGAACAATCTTAGAGAAACCTTGTCTGCACTCTAGAGGCCACTTTTTGAATCAGAGACTCATGAAATTTGATCAGAGTGTTTGTCTTGATAATATCTTGAACAGGTCTGAAACTGGGTCAGGCTGGATTAAAAAAGATTACTTACATTATCATGACCAGGATATATTCAACTTTTCAAACCTAGATGACTTTACTCAGGTGAGCGCTTTCCCAATGGCCCTCTTGTTTTTCCTCAGGCTGGCTGCTCAAGACAAGTTTGATGGTAGATATATTATAGATAAATCTTAAGATTTTCCAGCAGCTTTCTCAGCTATCCTTTATCTATATCCCTCGCCACTTTAAAATATAATCCCTAATTATCCACCGCCGAAGGCGGGGGGATATAGTTTTAGCGTTGTCCATCCGTCCTTCCTTCCGTCCGTCCGTCTGTGTGTCCGTCCGGGAGAATATCTCTAATACCATTGGACAGAATTTCGTGAAACTTTATATGTGTGTACAATGACCCATTCCGCCGAGGCAATTTTTTTGTTTTTTTGATTCGATGCAAAATGGCCGACTGGGAGCAATTTTAAGTTACATGGTTGAGTGAATTTTTGTTGTTTTCAGTCTTCATTTTTACAGCATTTTCTGCTTGTCTGGAGCATAACTTTGTCATCTCCAATCTGATTGACTTGAAACTTGGCATTTGTGTTTGTTGCAATAATACAGAGTGCAATGTGAAAGAACCATAACTCTATCTTGTGCTGTCTTTGAGTTATTTCCCTTTGATCATCATTTTTACAGCATTTTCTGCTTGTCCAGAATACAACTTTGTCATTTTTAGTCTGAACATCTTCAAATTTGGTATGCATGATTGTTGAAATATTACGGAGTGCCATGCACAAGAACCATAACTCTTCCTAGCACGAATTTTGAGTTATTCCCCCTTAGATCTTTATTTTTAGCTCACCTGAGCACAACATGCTCAAGGGGAGCTTTTAGGGTCACGCTGTGTCCGTCGTCCATCACGCGGCGTCAACAATTCTTTAAACATCTTCTTCTCCTAAACCGCTCGGCCGATTTGGACCAAACTTGGCTGGAATGTTCCTTGGGAGGTCCTCTTTTCCAAGAAATTCTTTAAAAATCTTCTCCTCTGAAACCGCTGGTCAGATTTTGAATAATTTCACAGATATGTTCCTTGGGTGACCCTTTTCAAAAATTGTTCACGAAATTTTGATTCGTCCAAAAACATGGCCGTGGTAGAAGGGGGGTGGCTCTTGGCGTCCATCGGTGTCAACAATTCTATAAAAATCTTCTCCTCTGAAACTGGTGGTCAGATTTTGAAATAATTTCACAGATATGTTCCTTGGGTGACCTTTTCAAAAAGTGTTTGCCAAATTTTGATCCGTCAAGCAACATGGCCGTGATGGAGGGGGGGCTCTTGGCATCCAGTGGAGTCAACAATTCTTTAAACATCTTCTCCTCCTACACCATTTGGCCGATTTGGACCAAACTTGGCTGGAATGTTCCTTGGGAGGTCCTCTTTAAAAACTGTTCACAGAATTTGATTTCATAAAAAACTCTGATTGCCATGGCAACCAAATGGAATTTTCCAAGAAATTCTTTGAAAATCTTCTTCTCTGAAACCACTGGTCAGATTTTGAAATAATTTCACAGATATGTTCCTTGGGTGACCCTTTTTTAAAAATTGTTCGCGAAATTTTGATTCGTCGAAAAACATGGGCGTTGTGGAGGGGGGGGGGCTCTTGGCATCCAGCCGTGTCAACAATTCTTTAAACATCTTCACCTCCTAAACTGCTTGGCCGATTTGGACCAAACTTGGCTGGAATGTTCCTTGGGACGTCCCCTTTGAAAATTGTTCACAGAATTTGATTCATCAAAAACTCTGATTGCCATGGCAACCAAATGGAATTTTCCAAGAAATTCTCTGATAATCTTCTCCTCTGAAACCACTGGTCAGATTTTGAAATAATTTCACGGATATGTTCCTTGGGTAACCCTTTTTAGCTCCACTGGCTGAAGGCCAGTGAGCTATTGTCATGGCGTTGTGTCCATCGTGCGTCCGTCCGTCCGTCCGTTCGTCCGTGCGTGCGTCCGTAAATTTTTTTTTTTTAAAAACTTCTCCTCAGAAACTATTGACTGGATTTTTACCAAATTTCACAGGAGTGTTCCTTTGGTGGTCCTCTTTCAAATTCCTTCAAATAATTGTGTTCCATGAAGAATTCTGGTTGCCATGGCAACCAAAGTAAAAAACCTTTAAAAATCTTCTCCTCCCAAACCGCTATTTGGATAGCATTATTATTTTGCAGGAATGTTCCTTAGATACAGGTTTACAGAATTCCTTAAAAAAAAAAAGATCTGTCAAAAAACATGGCTTTTATGGGAGACTCATTTTCCTTTTATGGTATAAAGTAAAATCTTTGAAAAATTTCTTCTCTAAAACTATTCATTGAATTTCATTGTTGTTCTGCAGGTAAGTTCCTATGGTGGTTGTCTACCAAATTGTTTCTTCAGTGAGCTAAAATGCAGGATTGAATGATAATTGTTAAAAACTTCCTTTCGTCATTATAGAAATATCAGGCCTGTGGAGCGATACAGGCGCTCAAGCGCCTCTAGTTAAAGTTTGTTTGTGTAATTTTGATCCGTAGAAAAACACGGCCTGGGTGGGGATGGGCATCTTTGCACTGTATGGACTTAAAGAAATTCTTTGAAATTCTTCTTCTCCTAAACCACTTGTCAGATTTTGAAATAATTTCACAGAAATGTTCCTTAGGTGCCCCTTTTGAAAATTTATTCGCGAAATTTTGATCTGTCAAGAAACATGGCTGTGGTAGGTGGAAGCTATTTGCTCTCTGAGGACATGAAGAAATTCTTAAAAATTTTGTCTTCTCTGAAACCACTATTCAGATTTTGAAGTTATTTCACAGAAATGATCCTTATATTATACCCCTTATTTAGCTTAGCTGTTTTCAAAGAAAACATCGAGGTATTGACATAGCCCTGTTGGCGTCATCTGCATTGTTGTTGTTGTTGTGCAAAAACTTTGACATTTT
The DNA here is from genome assembly GCA_946811185.2 of Hippopus hippopus. Classification (NCBI taxonomy): domain Eukaryota; kingdom Metazoa; phylum Mollusca; class Bivalvia; order Cardiida; family Cardiidae; genus Hippopus; species Hippopus hippopus. The sequence continues at coordinate 24,625,928 of OX328099.1, forward strand.
GTTATATCTCAGCTTCCACTCAACACATGTACTTAAAACTCGGAATAATTGTTCACTAGTTAAAAGCAACCCATACAACAAGGGCAGTTAACTCCAAAATTGTTTTGTCCAAATTATGCCCCTTTTGCAACTTGGAATTTTATTTTACTATCCAGCAAGGTTCCAACAGCCAATCATTGGCACTCTCATGAGGTGCTCTTGTTCAACTTAATATTTTTAGCCACTATCGGGCATGTGCTCTTGTTCAAGATAAGGTCTTTGGGTGACCTATCCTAAAATTTATTTGCAGAATTCTGATTTGTCAAAAACATGGCTGTGGTGATGATTGTAGGGGTGGTGACAGATTTTGAAATGATTTTTACAGGTGACCTTTTTATAATTGCTTGGCAAAATACTGATTTTGTTTCCAAAATTTCAATACTTTAAAAAAAGTTGGTTATGGTCCTCTCAAAAATTCAGGTGAGTGATCCAGGGCTATCTTGGCATTCTTGTTATAGCATTTCTTGCTTGTCCAGAGCATAACTTTGTCATCTTAAGTAGGAATGATTTGAAATATAGTATGCTTATTTGTTGCAATATTTGGAAGTGCAGTGCGCAAGAATTGTAACTCTACCTCGTGCTGTCTGAGTTATTTCCCTTTGATTGTCATTTTTACAGCATTTAGTGCTTGTCCGGAATATAACTTTGTCATCTCAAGTCAGAACGACTTCAAACATGGTATGCATGTTTGTTGCAATATTACGGAGTACAGTGTGCAAGAACAATAACTCTACCTAGCGCGAATTTTGAGTAATTCCACTTTGATTTTCCTTTTTACAGTATTTCTTGCTTGTCCGGAAGGGAACTTTGTAACCTCAAGTCAAACATGTTTGTTGCAGTTACGAAAAGTGCAATGCACTGGAGCCGTAACCTTACCTAATGCCGTTTTGGAATTATTCCCTATTCATTATTTTTTTTTCACAGCTTTTCATGCTTCTCTACAATATAACTTTGTCTTTTCATGTTGGATTGACCTGAAACTTTATATGCATGTTTCCTTAACATTAGAGGAGACATTCATGCCTATTTCAATCACTTACATGATTTCTGCTGCACTACTATTTTCCTCTACCTGCCCTTTACGATTATTATCCCCCCTCGACAGTTGGCGGTGGGACGGGTGTATCTTGCGACAATTTGCCGTTCTTGTTCATTAAATGTCATGTCATGGAAAAAGGGGGCTTGACAAATATTTTCATTATGGACCAATATCTCTTTCCATACAGGACAAAATGTAACTAAACTTCATCTTTATTAAGCCACAGACAATAGTTATTTGATTTTATTTCATGAAATGCCATGTCATGAAAAAAGGGGGCTAAATGTATAATTTCATTATGGACCAATAACAGTTAGTTCGCCCATTCGTCCGCCTGGACAGATGTCTTCTAAACATTTATGAAACTTCATGCATGTCTTCCTTAGGATAGTCCGTTGATACAATTTTCTTTTATATATAATGACGTGTCATAGAAAAAGGGGGCTTGATGTATATTTTCATAATTTGTTTTCATTTAATGAAATGCCATGTTATGGTAAAAGGGGACTTAATGTATAATCTCATTATGGACCGCTTATATATTTTTCATTTAACGAAATGCTGTGCCATGGAAAAAGGGGGCTTAATGTGTAATTTTATCATGGACCATTAACAAAAAGGCCATATGTTCATGCAACACACAATACCTCTAATATGTTTGTATCAAAAAAGGTCTTTTTCGGCGGTGGATATCATTTCAACGAAATTGCTTGTTTTCTTCTGTATTTTGACACTCAAAAAATAGTCAAATCGTCAAATTTGTGTAAGCCATCATGCCATATTTTGAACTGTATTTCACGCTGTATAGAGAAGGTTGTTTTTTTCCTGTCATATGTGGTATTTTACGTGTTTGTGATGCATGTGGCGGAGCCTAAAAATCTAGATATATAAGGAGAATAATCATTATATTTTGCTTTCCAACATACACACAAAAAGCTAAGGACTTTGTGCAATGATTTTATAATTTTTTGTGATGTCAATTTTGGTAATGAAATATAGACCATTGCAAAGTTGGAGTTATGTTTACTGTTTTAACTCTTCGCCACACGACAAAATTTCAGCCTTGTCCAAATTGAACGCATTTGCAGACGACAATTTCAATGTGGCTCAAATGGTGCAATTTTTAGCTCCACTGGCCAAAGGCCAGCGGGCTTATGTCATGGCCTGTTGTCCGTCGTGCGTCCGTCCGTCCGTCCGTGCGTCCGTCCGTGCGTTAACTTTTTTTTAAAACGTCTTCTTCTCTGAAACTACCCATCCAATTTTGATGAAACTTCACAGAAATGATCCTGCCATGGTCCTCTTCAGAATTTCTTGAAAGAATTTAATTCCTTCAAAAACTCTGGTTGCCATGGCAACAAAACTGAAAAATTTTGAAAATCTTTGAAAATCTTCTTGTCTGAAACCGTAAGGCCAAGGGCTACCAAATTTGGCATGTAGCTTTATCTAGTGGACCTCTACCAAGTTTCTTCAATTTATAGCCCTGGGGTCAAAATTGGCCCCGCCCCGGGGGTCACAAGTTATACATGGGCTTATTTAGGGAGAACTTTAAAATTCCTCTTCTACCTAGCCATAGGGCCTAGAGCTACCAAATTTGGCATGTAGCTTTATCTAGTGGACCTCTGCCAAGATTGTTCAAATTATAGCCCTGGGGTCAAATTAGGCCCTGCCCGGGGGTAACAAGTTTTACATGGGCTTATATAACAAGTTTTACATGGGCTTATATAGGGAGAACTTTAAAATTCTTCTTTGACCTAGCCATGGGGCCTAGGGCGACCAAATTTAGCATGTAGCTTTATCTAGTGGACCTGTACCAAGGGTGTCCAAATTATAGCCGAGGGTCAAATTTGACTTCGCTCCGAGGGGTAACATGTTTTACATGGGCGGGCTTATATAGGAAAATCTTTCGCATCTAGCTATAAGGGCTAGGGCTATCAAATTTTGCATTTAGCTTTATCTAGGGGGTCTCTATCAAGGGTGCCCAAATTATAGCCCAGGGGGTCAAATGTAGCCCCACCCCAGGGGGTCACAAGTTCTACATGGTCTTATATAAGGAAACTTTAATAATCTACTTGTACATAGCCATATTTAGGCCTAGGGCTACCAAGTTTTGCATGTAACTTTATATAATGGGCCTCTACCAAGAGGGCCCAAATTTTAACTTTGGGGGTCAAGTTTGACTCCACACCAGGGGTCACAAGTTTTACATTGGCTTTTATAGTGAAAACTTGATAAACCTGTGTCATGGATCACATATTTTACAGGGCCTTTTATTCAGCAAACTTGTTTTACATGACTTTTTATTGGGCAAGATTAAAAAATCTTTTTGTTTATAACCACACATTCTAGTTTCATATTGTAGGTCTGGGGTCAAAATTGCCTTCATTCCAGGGATCGCAAGTTTAACATGGGCTTCAAAATATTGTCACTTCAATTTAAACATTAATCAAGGGAAATAACTCTTTTTATGAAAGATAAAGTTTGTTACTATTTACCTCCCTTGATTATCAAGCTGCAGTGATACATGATTGACTTAATAGCCAGTGGAGCGATACAGGGCCATCATGGCCCTCTTGTTCTTTAATAGGATAGAAAACATTGTGGGAAAAGGAGAAAATGCTGGTTACCAGCATTTTCTCCTTTTCCCACAATGTTTTCAAAAGGCTTCTTTCCCAGGGTCATTAAAAGTCGGCATTGTGATGCAAAGGGTTAACAATAACCGTTTCAATAATACTTTTAATTCAATGCATAACCCAATGGAATTACATCTATTAACTCAATAACATATTTAATTACAATTTACCTAAAAATAACCTTAAAAAAAAATGTATAAAGAAAAAGTATTTATATCCCAATTATTCGTGAATCTTTACCAGGCAACAAAATTTTAGACTTGTCTTTATTTAAAGCAATTGTAATCGACAAAATAAATGTAATTCAAGTGATGAAGTCATTGAAAGGTAGAGAACATTTTGGGAAAAGGAGAAAATGCCTGTTAACAGCATTTTCTCCTTTTCCCATTATGTTTTGAAAGGTACACTTTCTTAGAGTTGTTAAAACTCCGAGAGATTCTATTTCCAGGATTCCCCCAAGCTCACCGACACGTATGGTTATCCAGAGTCCGAGGGGTTATGAAAGTCCCGCTAACACATACTATGGATATCCAGAGACAATAACTGAAGAGATGGACCCGGATTTTGCTGAAACTCCGAGAATGGCACTGAAAGTTTGACATGTTCGATTGACTTGTTATGCAGTAGTTTTGAAGTGTTTGTTTACGTATTTATCCTGTTAAAAAAAAAACCTGTGTTTTTCACAACCCTGAGGATTTTCCAGCAATAGACAAATCTTATCAGTTTTAGCCACATCTAAGTTGGACAAGTATCAACTTTTAACCAGAAGACAAAATTTTAGCCTTGTCAAAAATGGAAGCATTTTCAGATGAAAAATGAAACATTGCAAAATGACAAAAATTATCTTTAAAAGGGTAGAAAACATTGTGGAAAAGGGACAAAATGTTGGTAAGCAGCATTTTCTCCTGTTCCAACAGTGTTTTCAGAAGCTGTCTCCTCAGTGTCATCAAATGGGATTGCTTGGTAAATGGTTAAATGTTGACTGGTAAAGAAAGAGTTTGGGGAAAATATCTTTTTTCAACAGAATAGAAAGCATTGTAGGAGAAAAAGCAATTAATAATTTTCCTACAATGTTTTTTTTTAAAGCCACCAACTGTATTGTTAACAAGGTTTTTGAACAACGTTTCAACGCTATTTTCAACATTATTTCATTTTATCGCAGCGGCCAGTGGAGATAACCACGCTTTTTTATAGTTTCTTTTACTAGTAATGTCCACAACATTTTTTCTATACCTTTGGCTGCTTTCTGACATAAACCGTCATTGAAACGATGATAAGTGAAAGAAGAATGAAACCTACCTCTTGTCAATCCTTGAAAATGAATTTGCTGAGCTGGAGATTCAAAACCAGCGACCCCAGGGTTTTTAGAACTGAGCCTAACTGACTCAGCTACCTAGCTCAGACCATCAAATGTATGTGAGTAAAAAGTCGAATTCATGCAAAAATTAGTTAACTTGTCATAGATATCAACACTAATTTTCATGCAATGTAGCGATTTTAAGAAAACATAAACTGTAAATCCCGAGTTTAAATGAACCTAAGGAAATAGGCTGTTGAAACCCTTGTGCGAAAAGCAGAAAATACAGGTAATCAGCATTTCCTGCTTTTCTCAACAATTTTTTCTACCCTGTAAAAGACAGAAGTAGTCTTTTGAGCCATACTTAATTTGTTGTCTGCAAATGCTTTCAATTTGGACAGGTCTAAACTTTGTCAATTGGGAAAGGGTTTAAGTTTTCATATGCTATCATTCCGAAGGTGGAAAAAAGCCAAGATGTAAAATTGGACCCTTTATGACACATTCTAAAGTTTGAACAACCCCGAAGAAACAGGCTTTTGAAGACATTGTAGGAAAACGAGAAAATGCTGGTAAACAGAATTTTTCACTTTCCCCTCCATGTTTTTCGACCATTCAAAGATGAATCACTTTAATTCATGAGTAACATTGGATTGTTTGTCTGCAAATGCTTTCAGTTTGGACAAGTAAAAAATTTTGATGTTTGTTGAAGGGTTAAAAGAAAAAAGAAAATATATTTATGTTGTGCAAGGAAAAGGCTATTATTGATTGTAGATACAAATGTAATTTAACCCCTAAAGTGCCGAAAAAACCTATCAGACATTTTCATCCTAGAAATACAGCCCAAATAATTGCAATTCCATGGTTGCTTTTGTCTACAGTGTTTCAGCAAAGTGGACAGTGTAGATCAAAGATCAGGCTGCAAGAAATGCAGCCTGATCTTGATCTAGACTGGCCGCAAAGGCAATTGTAGTCGTGAAAGGCATTTTAAGGATTAATTTTTAAACTCAACTAACCAAAGGCAAGGGGAAGCATATGGTGTTGCATATGCACAGTTTCTATCCATCTGTTACATTTTCATGCATAACTATCAAAGTCCACACATTTCAATTGGTTCTTTGCAAGTTGTATTGTTAAATTGTTGTTATGTTTGATACAAAATAGATAGACTAAGACTTCTTGTTTGCAGTATCAAGTTTGTGTTTTCCATTCAATCCTTTTGAAAATTTTCACCAATCACTTTGTATCATTATGTACTTTAGGCCCTTTGATTATGGAGGAAATGAAAAAAAAAAATAATGGTGAAAGGAGCCAACAGTTTCTGAGATAATTCCATCATTAGAGCAATATATTTAATTTGTCGTCTGCAAATGGTTTGAATATGGAAGGGTCTAAAATTTTGTCAACTGGTAAAGGGTTAAATTGGTAAAACTTTAGATTGAACCAAATTCAAAGCATTCTCTGAAGACATGTTGGGGTCAAGGTTTCGATCCCTCTCGACAAAAATTGACAAAATTGTTTTATTTTCCAGCCATCTTAGACAAATGCCAAATATGTATATGAAAATATATCATAACATTTTAAAGGTCTGTTGTTTTTTATGTCCGTCTAACTTCTGTAACAGTTTCTTAAAAGAAAGAAAAAAGAGCAATTTTCATTCGATTTACATGTTGGTCAACGGCAACTTTTGTGTTGGTTTATTGCCAGTAGGGCATTGCTGACTGTGTGGACCTCTTGTCTTCTCTGTGATATATGAATATAGGTATTAGAATAATTTGATGTTGTTATTTTATTTATGTTAAAAAAAAGAGAAAAAAGAGGCTGTGATATATTTAATAATAGAAATGAATTAAAAGGATCTGAACATCGAAAGAAAACTTTATCTTTTCTTTTATATTTTTTAGATATTAGATTTGGTTTGTATTATAGTTTACCGCTGTTCAACAGCTTAGGTCATATCATGACGGCCAGTGAACCTATACATGGCTTTCTCACACCAGTACTGACACAACTTTCTTTCCAAGCCACTGACTACTTTCTCATATGCATCAAAGGTGAGAGGTGAATCAAAGGACTGAAAGTCCTGAAAAGCGGATTTGTTGAACAGTTTTAAACTATGATTTGATGTAATGAAAATAATTTTTTTATCACATGTAATACATGTATAATATGTAAGTAATTAGTAGAGTAAGCAAGGCAAATGGAGTCGAAGTTGTTCTACCAAGTGTGCTGTGCAGCAACTGTTATTTTACTACTTATTAGAATAGTAATTTGATCCAACAATTTGATGTTGTTTTTTCTTATGCTAGTATTATATTTAGGACTGTAAACACGCGTAGGACTGAAAGATGGATTTATGTAAGTGAAATTAAAACCAGATTAAAACCAACTATTCAGATTTTCATACTCTCAACAAAATCAAAAATGACTTACTGAATTATAGCTGGAAAAACATCAGTAAAGAAGAAAGATAAGATTTAGGGAAAAAAAATATCTGAATTGATATTTCCTTAATGGGCTACACAGCCTCTTTGGGTATTATTAGATTTCATGCCACAGTTTTGTAAAGCCTTGTGGGAATGGTACTTAATCAATAATGTGCGCCGTATACAATGATTTATATTCAAATCAGTATCAAGATGTCATATCTGGTGTAATAAAATTAAACAGAGTGACCTACTGCTTAAGTAGCCTACAATCCCATTAATAGACGCTCAAAATTGCATCATTCTACTGAATTTAACTCTATACTTTATATGAAAAGAAATATATATCTGGTAGTATTTATTGACTTTTTTTAAAATAATTTGATTTGTAGCATAAAAACTAAATAGCTCCTATTTAGAGCATTAACAAATAATTCAATAAATATGGAGCCCTCAGATTATGTGGTTTGTATTTGTAAAAGGTAGAAAAAATTCTGGAAGAAAAAAGAAATACTGATGTCTTGTTTTTATAAGCCCTTTTACATAGGACTCATCAAACATAGAATTTATTGTGTGCTAAAGGACTAAAACAAGAAAAATCCTCAAAAATTCTCCCAATTTAACTTTGTATGACACAAAATTCAAGGGTCAAATATAGGCCATGTTTGGACAAACCGTAAGGTACCGGTATTCTGAATGCTGATTAGATGTATCTGTAACATTTCTATTAAATGGCCCCCCAAGGCTGGGATTGAACCCAGAACCTTTAGGTCCCAACTCCAGCCTCACTGGAACCACTATATTTTTCTGTGGGAGTGTCCTTAGGCAAGACACTTCAGAGCATTAGCCTAGTACAGCTGAAACCCCGACATACATAAATAAGCTAACTGTAGCAGTTTTATGACTGAAATAATGTTGAAAGCAACATTAAACACCATTCAATTAATCAAATGTGGATATAACATTGGCCTCCTGCCAGTTTAACCTTTATCTGACATTTCTGTCAGCCTCACAAAATGTAGCTTTTAAGTTTTTGAAAGCATTGGTAGACAAACAGACATTTTATTTTTTTCATTCTTACAAAAGTCATTTTTCCCCATTCCATAACACCATAAAAGGTACAATGTGTTTTAACTTAGGTAAGTGTGGCTATATTATCCCATTTTGAAGGATGTTCAGAAAATTTATTTAACAACTTATCCAATTGGCTGAGCTTTATCTAGCTCTACTAATAATTAAGGGTTTTCGTAAGAAAGAGTGAAGGCAGTTTTTGTCTGAGATTATGCTTTAAGTCGGATTGAAAATATTAACAGCTCACCCTAGGGTTTGTAAACGTGAGCTTAAATAGATACACTAAACATGATGACTATACATGTATTTTTTTTTACCATAGCATTTTAAGCATTTCTAAAATCATCATTATTCATCATTATGCAAGACTCTTTTAATATATTGAAACTTCTGTACTCAGACATCAAGGTTTTGATTTTTAAAACAGCATTTTACAAATCTAGCCAGAACATAAACACTGTAACACTTTCTAAACTTTTATATAGTGGGTATAATCATATATACTGCAAACAATTCAAATCTAAAATAGTGTGCCTATAGGAGTGGAATTTTACTATGTTAGGTAGCCTGATCTTAATCTACTCTTGCTACAAAGCAAACAAACTGGCCTCATTCTGAAGTATAAAGCATGTATTGTTTTGAAACTAGTATGGTTTAGTTTAACCCCTTTTGAAACAATCCCGACTTTTAACAACCCTGAGGAAGAAGGCTTTTAAAAAGAATTTGGGAATAAAAGAAAATGCTGGTAACCAGCATTTTTCCTTTTCCCACAATGTCTTCTGACCTTCCAAAAATAAAATTCATTTTTTGAGTCTGATTCTGTTATCAGCAAGTGCTTTCCATTTGGACAAGTCTAAATTTTGTTGTGCGGTAAAGAGTTAAAAAAAAACAAAAAAAAAAAACACTGGAGTCCTCTCAGGGAAATAGAAACAATGGTATTTTGTATGTAATTTCCTACTGAAAGCATATTGTCCTTTCCATGATTTTAACACCTAGGAATCTCTTCAAGGGTTCTTCCTAATTACTATACAAACTGAAACTATTAATTTCAAAATAAAATACAAAGTCAAACTAGAAACAACAATTTGATTGTTCAGATACAATGATTTCTTCTTTCTTTTGAAAAGAATATTTTTGGTTTTATTCCTGAACTAAAAAATGTTATGTAATAGTCTGAAAAGTGAAAACTAAATGGTGTGTTCAGTATTTTCTGAGATTTAGGCCATGTGTAATTCACGAATTTTGGACATGCCTTCCTTCTGTTACATAAATTCACCTTGTATCATCATAAAGACACAAGTCAAGAAAATAATGATATCACAAAAGAAAAGTAAGGTTAACTCATACACTGCCATAAAACATGAAATTGAATGTAACTACCTCCAAGGACAATGTGATGTTTGACTGATTTCTGTTGGTTACATTAGTTTGAACACTGTTTCAGTCTTACAATGACAACAACTCATTTATTTGTGTACCACTTGTGTTTTACTAGGGCTAGGCTGGTTCTCCACAGTGTCTTGTCCATAGGCACTCCTACAAAATCCTGGCAACTTGGTAAGGATGAAACCTGGGATAACCCATCGTACACCTTCACCAATCAGCCACAGTCTCACATAACCTCACTAAATAAATGAACGAGATTATGTCCTTTCACCGCTATATTGGTGAAAATATAAAAAAAAACATAGGCTGTATAGATTCAAGCTTAGACCTCATATTCTGCACAGTCTGAACTTAGATTATCATACACAGTTTCAAAAAAAAAAACTGGTGTTACACTTAACTATAAAAATGGACTGATACACATACTTAATAATTTCAAGTTCATTTTTTGAGTATCACATAAAACATAAGAGACCTACATGTAATATATAACTCGCATTCTTTGTTCTATTTCTATTCTGTCAAAAAATGCAGGTGTGAATAAGTACAATGTAAAAAGTGGACTTGAGTCTCACATTATATTGAAAGTTGCAGTTAAAGTGTGATGGGATTTTGAAATTTTGTCAGTGACTATGTAAGTTTTATTCATTTACATATAGATCTAGATTCCTTTTTGAGCCACATCTTTGTGAATTTGAGTCATACTACATAATTGAACCATTTCAGGAATAAGTGCAAAAAAAAACATGATGTAGCATTATGAGATACTTGAAATTCAATATTAACACTGGTAAAAAGGCTATTCATTACATCCAATGCAGGTTTGAGTGAATCCATTTTTCATGGTCTAATGAAAAGAATTAAAACATCACTCATCACCTGGAAGAACATAGTCCAGAAATTATTTGTTTTTTGATATCTGTAAATCCCTGCCATGGGTACAGATGAAGGCACTATAGCAGCCAGAATGGACCAAGATCACACTCGCATAACTAAAATGCAACTTTCAAGTCGATAGTACAAATCCAAATATTTCTATTTCAAAATTATTTTTCGGGGGAAAAATACCTCCTTACCAGGCAGTATAGATCAAAGATCAGACTGCACATTCCATGCAATTTGATCTTGATCTACACTGTCTGCAAAAGGTCCTTGAGTAGCACTTAGCAGCCTGAGGGTTAAAGGAATTGGTCCCTCTATAAAACTTTAAAAACTATAGGCATACTTTCATTCTGAGGTTTGAATTACTTGCTGAAACACAGAACTGTCTCTAATATGGGTTGAGCAGCAGTTCATCATAAATATGTAATTTCTTAAAAAAAATAAAGTACAAATATTTTCAACTAGCTCTGTGTACATGTACTTTAATCTTCAAGCATAAAAAAATATCAAAGAATTTAATTCTACAAGTCCAAATAGTAAGATGTATAGATGCATTCCTGTGGACCCTTTATCATACATCTATCTGCAAACCCTGCATTTTTTTTTATTCTTTTGCATGAAACATAACAAAATGAAATTCAAGCGTATTAGAAGGACTATGAATGGTTTTACACCTTGAAGACAATTGAGTCTCTGAGGCTTAAAGTCAAGGATGTTAGGTTAAGTAAGTGGATGTCTAGTTAACTGAGAAGGACACTATTTCCCATCAAAAATCTACAGTATAAATTCATGTCACGGGTTCGTTCTTGATCGGGGCCGTTTGTGAACGAGGGATTTCTTTGTCCCATCGATAACTGGAGAGAAATCTTGGAAGCAGTCTTGCATAAATCAAACGTCAAATATTGTTTTGATAGACACGATCTCCATTTCTTTAAACGTTTCACAGAAATGTTTCAAACAATTTGGACATTCATTGATAGTGCTGGACGAAGGGCAACCTAACAAGGTGCCGAATCGACTTTATGGGGGGTGGGTGTTCTGAGTATTCGTTATCGAAAGGGTTTTAAATCATTTATGGCCAAATTCTAGCAAGCTATCTGAACAGTTGAAGATATTTGATACAATGCATAGTTGAAAAATGTAATTTCATTAAGAAAATGATTGCTTAATCTCCTTGTTTATTTCGGCAGCGGACGACACAAGTTGTGAATGAACATTTCTTGAATGAAAACAGGGACAGTCTGTGTAAACAATGTTCATACGCATATGGCAATATTTAATCAAAAAAAAAAAAAAATGAACAAATTTTGTTTATAAAGTATTTCAGACTGACAATTTTTGTAGTTTTGATGAAATTTCGATAAAGAAATCGAACATAATTTGTATGACTTGTTCAAAGTTAGAGCTGAATATCACTTGTAGATCTGCGTTGTTCATCCCAACACCAGCCATGCAAAACTGAAAATGAGCACGCATGCATCGTTACGCATGATGTATTTGGTTCTGGTCAAAATGATCGCAGTAAGTGGATTTGCTATATAGCAAATCCGCTAAAAATTGTTAGAAGGAAAGTTTGCTGCAACCAGGTATCAAACCTGCAACCACCAGGTCACAAGTCAGATACACTAACCACTGAGCTACTTGGCCGGGCTCTCCAGATATTAGATGCAATGCATTTGCTCTTAACACACAATCCAGTGTTGAAACAATCTGGGGAAAAAAGGCTTTTGAAAACATTGTGAGAAAGGAGAAAATGCTTGCAACGAGAATTTTTGACTTTTCCCACAATGTTTTCCAACCTTACAAAGAAAATTCCCATAGTTCAAGCAACAGTTATGATTTGCAGATGCTTTCAAAATTGACAAGTCCAAAATTTTGTTTGGTTAACGGTTACACAATTTTACTTTGAGTGTCTGCTACATGCATGATAAGATTGTACGGTGTTTAACACTGTTTTCAACACTATTACAGGTATATGGCTGCAGCTAGTGCACCTATCCATGCTTCCTTGAGTGCCTTTTACCAGTGCTTTGTTCAATATCTTGCCAAGCCACTAGCTACTTTTCGCACAGAAACATCATTGAAACAATGTTCAGCACCAGTTCAGAACAGGTTATTCTGTATGTAGAAATGAATGAAACAAAAGACAGAATCATCAACATGTTTTTTAATCCTTTTGTATAACTATAAATATTTTATCATTGCCATCAAAAGCACTGTGAGAAATGGAGAGATTTCTTGACTACTTCGACATCTTTTTTCCCCCATTATTGTTTTTTGTCTGATTTAACTCCGACACTCTATTTGAACATATTTTCTAGATTAACAAAGTTTTAAGAGAGAAAAATCCCATTTACTCAGTCTATAATGGATACATAACTATGACACTTGCACAACAAAGGATAGTAACTGTTAAACCTTAGGATGCCAGTACAAGTTGCTATTAGGGAAAGTGTAAATCAAGATCAGATTGCATAGAACATGTACTGTGATCTTGGATCTGCACTGTCTGATATTACCACAAAGGCTTGACTTGGAAATAACTGCCGCTTTTCATTAAATATATGCTTGATTCTTTAGCACCCCGAGGTTTACTGTTACCTTCTATGAACAAATTTCCAACAGATTCCTTTGAAATCCTCCCTACCAAACAACAAAATTTTGGAGTTACTAGATTCCAAATCATTTGCAGACCAATTAATGTAGTCCAAATGGTGGAAAATGTCTTAGAGAGAGGTACAAAATGTTGTGGGAAAAGGAGAAAATACTGATTACCTGAATTTTCTCTTTTTCCCACATTGTTTTCAAATGCCTTCTTTCTCATGTTCATTTAAAGTTGGGATTCTGTGGTAAAGGGTTAAATGAAAACCAACATGGATTCTTGTTTGATACATAAATACAAATAAAATAATTGTAGCCTATGGAAAAATTGATTGCTGCAAGACATAAATAGTCGTCTGAAGATAGTATTGAATTAATTCTTACAAAGATATTCAATTTTATTCTTTAAGTTCCTTTGCATCTTCAAAATCCTCAAAGGTTTCAGCAGGATCTGTCAGTTCTTTCACCTCTTCTTCCGAGGCTTGTTCTACATCCTGTTTCTCTGTTGTCCGAACCTCGGTTATCACCTCTTCCAATTTCTCCTTGTCTGCTTGAAGTTTCGGTACAACAACATCCTCTGTAAGCTTTTCTACTTTCTTTCCAGCTGACTTGAGGAGGTCAGTGCCTGGACCCTCCAACATTTTCGAGACCGTTACTTTAGATTCTTCTTTGACTTGTTTGGGTTGTTCATTAGCCTTCTGTTTCTCTTTGTCTTCCTTTGTATATAAAGTGAATCGAAGTACAAGTGTTGTCCATAGAGATAAAATGGCAAACAAGCTTAGAAGAAACCTTAGAGCACGAAACCAGGCAGGATAACCATACAATGTAAGGTCCATATACAAAGACCCTCCTAGGCCCATCATCATCACACATAGTGCCAGTGGAACAGGAAATAGGAGACCAACCCATGCTATTAGTGAAGGGGTCACACTATACCCTATATTAAACCAGCTTGGTCTCACACCACCATCCTCTGGAAGTGTAAGACCCCATCGAATTCCACCCAAAAATGACAAGATACTAGCTCCGTATACAACCTGACTGTATGCAATGAAAGGAGAGTAGTACCCTGCAACCAACATGAACGCAGGGGTGGACACAAATGGTATCAGGCCTCCAAGACCAAGAACTAAACTGGCTGTCGGAGCAGACCCTAAATATCTTAAATCTTTGAAAACTGCTAATGCCGTAATTTTTCTATTCCCATCCTCCGTGTCGGTGCTACATGTACGATGATGATCATTCCTGACGCATGTAGGCTGCAAATATGCTATACTATTAGCCTTGAAGGGTGAAAACCTAGTCTGGAAAGTTTTTTGTCTCACAAAGTTTGAAAGTTGGATGCCTCTTCTTACACTGAATGAATTCAGTGCTTTTGATGGTGGTAATAAAATTGGTACATCTGAAAGAAAAGAAGGTGAGAACAGATTGATCATAAGGTGTTTCCATTGGGAAGCCCAGGGTTCATCCTAGTATTGCAGCCATATGCCAATGGGTGAGACTTAGATCTGTTAACACTTTACCAACATTCCCATGATTTAACAACACTGAGAAAAAAGGCACTGAAAAACATTGTGGGGAATAAACGAAATGATGGTAACCAGCATTTTCTCATTTTCCCTAAAAGTTTTCTGCACTTCAAAAAACAATTGCAACATTAGTTTTTGAACATTTAACTGTTTGTCGGAAAATATGGATGAGTTGAAAATTTATTGCCTGGTAAAAACTTACAAATCTAACTGTTTTAATAGCGAAAATGAAGAAAAACGCCTTTTGGCTGTCCAAAAATCTTGAACTCGGGAAATATCTGAAAAAGAGTATGTTGCAAATATGAAGCAGACTAAGGCTGGAACATTTTTAGTTATCATTGATTCAAATTTTTTCCATAGTTGTAGAGGATGTTAGAAAAAGAATGTTGACTCACAGATGGATACAAAAACCAGGCTGTAAGCCCACTGCCCTATATCGGTTGTGTTGAATAAGAATAGTCATGCTTGAGTAAGCAAACAATAAGAATCTCTTGTCTCTGTATACTCATACAATGATCCTGATAACAGTTAAAATCAAACATCATGTAAGACACAAATTTACTAGCCCAGGCTTAAACACCATTAGATCAGGCTAGCATTTGTTAGTTGCTTGGTAAAGTTCAAATTTGTTAGCTCCCTGCAGCTACTGCAGGTAAACTAGAAACATTGACACCTTCACCTCTTTCCAAAAGAACAAAATTTAGACAAATCTAAATTGAAAGTATTTGCAAAGACAAACAGGTCCCTAATTACTGAATTTGACTTAAAGGGGGCTATTCACATTTTTATAATCAAACAAAATTTTAAACTTGTTATATCACTGAATTTGAGAGGGGAAACTGTCAATAAATAACAATGAACAAAATCTTTTAATGGTATTTCCATAATGGGCCACATAGCCTCATAAGGCATTCTTATTTTTCCCACCAGTATTTCCCAATTGTTTTAGAAACTGCCACATGATCAATAACATGCATCAATAATGTTGGATTGTATTGAAACAATTATGATGACATCATAACTGGATTCATAAGAAAAGACGGAATTACCCATTGCAACATGGCCATCTTCTTCTTCAAATGTCAAAATTGAACCCTTTTTCCTGAATGTAATTGTCCAGTTTCTTTAAGCTTGTAGAAAAATGTATGATCTGGAGTATCTATCTGCATTTTACAACAAATTTTGATTGACAGCAAGGAAATCTGAATTAGCCCCTTAAAAAGTGTAGAAAACATTGTGAGAAATTAATAAAATGCTTTTCCCACAATGTTTTGAAGAACATTTTTTCCTTGGGGTCTTCAGAAGTCAAGAATGTTTTGCAAGGGGTTAATGGTACACATACAGACTTGTAAAAGTAGAAAGCATGAATATTATGTAAAAAACATGAAATTCAAAGGTGGAAAACATTGGTAAAGGGGAAAAATTTGTTACCGGTACTTCTCCCAAATGATTTCAGAAGTGTTCTTCTTTTCGCCACTGTGGTAAAAAAAAATCACTGGATGGTTAGGTAATCTGTAAAGCATTGTTCCCAATTAGAGTGAAAAGAAATGAACCATGCTCTGTGGAAAGGAGGTTTACTTCATCTGCAGTATCAACCTATTTTACCTGGCGCAGTCCACTCAGGCTGACCTGGAATTGGGTCAAATTTATTGCTATTGGTCAATTTTCTGCATTTTAAAGGACCATTCTACTTCATGACTCAAATGATTTCTTGACAAAATAATTTTTTTGATCCATAATGTGATGGCTTGCTTGGTAAAATGCACTATGGAAATGCATTAACTCATTACCAAACAACAAAATTTTTGGCTTGTCCAAATCGAAAGCATTTGCAGACGACAAAATAAAAGTGACTGAAAATTTGAAATTTGTTTTGTGAAGGGTAGAAAACATTGTGGGAAAAGGAGAAAATGCTGGTTACCAGCATTTTCTCCTTTTCCCACAATGTTTTCTAAAGGCTTCTTTCTCAGGGTCGTCAAAAGTAGGGATTGTGTGGTAATGGGTTAAACCCCCTTTTACCAGAGTGCCACTCATACTATATATACATAAACTTACATTGAACATTGTGAAGTCCTCTAGACAGTCTGCTGAACATGATTAACAGCCTCATACATTAATGTTCATCTACTGGTTCTGTAAATTGATAGATAAGATGAAACTCTCACGAAGAAAATTTCACATGCTTTGTAAAACTATTTACAGAATGAGATTTATAGACTTATCCATGCCGAAACCATGTGCAGATGTTAAATTGAATTCTGTCCAAGGAAAATCTAAACTGCACCGTAAAATGTTGAATATAAACCCATAGTATGCCAAGGGTTAATGTTCAAATTAGTTTGTTTTTGTAGGTAATGTAGATAAGACTGTACTGCCTTTGGCAGACAGTTTAAATTGAGACTAGAGTGCATTCTGATCTTGAACCTACACAGCTACTTTTTAACAGTTTACCACACAATCCCGACTTTTAATGACCCTGAGAAAGAAACCTTTTGAAAACATTGAGGTAAAAAAGAGACAATGCAGGTAACCAACACAGTGTTTTCCACTCTGTCAAAAACAAATTTCAATTTTTGAGTTACATTTATTTTGTTGTCTGCAGCTGCTTTGAATTTTGACTGGTCTACAATCCTGTTGTCTGGTAAAGGGTTAAGACAACCTGGCTCATTCTTGACATTCAAAGACATAGCATATATAAAAATGGAGTTGCATACATACTGATTTTACAGACTATTTAACTCTTTATTACACTCTTTATTACACAACAAAGTTTTAGACTCATCAAGACTGAAAGCACTTGCAGATGACAATATAAATGTCACTGAAAAATTGAAATTTGTATTGGAAAGGTAGAAAAAAATTGGAAAAACGACAAAATGCTGGTTAACCAGTATTTCCTCCTTTTACAACAACATTTTCAAAAACTTTCTTTCTCAGGGCTGTTATCCCTTCACTGCACAATGCCGACTTTCAATGACCCTGGGAAAGAAGCCTTCAGAAAACATTGTGGGAAAAGGAGAAAATGCTAATAACCATCATTTTCTCCTTTTCCCACAATGTTTTCTACCCTATCAAAAAAAAAAAAAAAAAAAAAAAAAAAAAAAAATCGCATCACTTGAGCCACAATGAAATAGTCATCTGCAAATGCTTTCAATTTAGACAAGGCTAAAATTCTGTCATATGGTAAAGAGGTTAAAACACTGTATTGTGTGGTAAAGGGTTAAACCTTTTTATTGATCAACAAGAGCACAAAATACCCAGTTTTAATGACTCTGAGAAAGATGAGTTTTGAAAATTCTGGCAACCAGTATTTTCTTCATTTCCAACAATTGTTTTGTATCTCATTTAAAACAAGTTTTATCATTTGAAAACCATTTAATTTGTAGTCTGAGAGTGTTTTCAAAATGGAAGAGTTTAAAATTGGCTGTTTAAGACAGAAATAAGTGGTATTATAAAATGTTTTATAAAATAATTTGGTTTGCAGAAAATACTCTAGATATGCCAAGAAGGTCTATACATGCCCCAAGTGAAATTTGGCCTTGAGAGTAAAATTTGATTCTTTTTCCCCCAACCACCGAAACATTCCGTTAATTGGATAGATTCTACAATAACATTCAAGCCTTCTGATGCTTTTGAGAACTGTCAATTGTAGAGATGCAACAGTGCTTTTTATATGGGATACCAAAGTGTTAAAGAGGCTTGACGTCCGATTTTATGCCTGTCCGAAACTAAGGTCATATAAAGTGTTTATTCTATGTTATTGGTTCCTGCAAACCTTAAACATTTTTTTCCACAGACAGAGGCCTGCTGTCACAAATTGGCAAACTACCTTAAAATTATGTATTTCATCTACAACCTTGTCAATGATTTTGCTTCAAAATTCATTGGATAAGCAGTTTGGTCTTCTTTGCAAGGTTAAATTGATTTATAGTGGTCTCCCTTGTTTTGCCAAGCATGTCATGTGACCTATCATGTGATTGTATTTGTAATGTCAGTATGACAGTTTCTACTGAGCCAACAGAGCATTGTAAAACATGAATCTCTACTGCGTAGTGACCATTTTCTGTTTTGGAATTATATCAGGTAAGGACAGTAAACTTTCTACGAACCCCTTTTTAGCACGTTTCATAGACATGGGTTCAGATCAAATGTTATCCTGTAACAGACGACAAAATTCGGACCCACCAAATGGACGGCATTTGCACACGACAAATTTAATGTGGCTGTAATTATAGGGATTGTTTCAGTAAGAAGAGAAAATATTCTGAGAAAATAGAAATATTGTTGGTTTACTACAATTTTCTCCTTTTCACAATGTTTTCAGGTCTTTCGCACCTCCAAGAGTCTTTAAAAATCATGATTGCTCGGTAAAGTGTTGCTTTATCATTACACCCAAAATCACTATTAAGGCACAAATTTGAGTTATTAATGTCGCATGCTGTTTCGTCAAGTTAACTTGTCCAAAGAAGATAGAAAAGTTTTCTCGAGTAAAGTTCTTGAGTTGGGTCAACTCTGTCACTCCATATTTTTTCCACGATCTGTTTTGATATTTTTTTTACAACACGTGTAAGATGCAAAAACGATACATACGTTACTGTCGCACGCCTGGATTTATTTCTTCCGTACTCCACCACATACATAAAATACCGTTTATTACTAAACCTTTACCATCATAGTTTTGAAATTTCATTGTATTTTCAAGAGGGTTAGAATCGGTAGAAAATGACCCATTGATTTGAAAATTACGGTCACTGCGAACAATGTCGCAAGGGTTATGATACATACGTGACGCTCTTTCAAAAGTCAATCTTATGGAGGAGCATTGTGCAGCCAGTGTAAACGAGAGATGTTTTAAAAAAGCTAACACCTTTCAAAAGTTTGGAAAAAGTATTTTTGAGGGAGTAATGATATCATTTTTTCAGCAATTGCGAATTTCAGTTAGCAATCCAGAAGCGTAAAAATATAGCGATATATACGATACCCAGGAATAATTTGAACAAAAATCTATCTGCGCCTTTTAAATGCAATTAGAATAAAGCATGAATATTTCACCTTCGAGCTAAACTGTAAGAAGACCAGGTGTTGTCAACACACAGATAAAAAATATTGAATAAGGTACCAAATCATACATACGTTATCGATACATACGGGACAAAATAAATTAAAATTTTATGACAGGCAAGTATTCCATCACTGGTAAGAGGCATATTTCATCGTGTAAGCTTATGGAGCTTGCCATGCTATGCATTCTTGAAGAAATCTGAGTAATTTTCGCTCTGTTATCTTTTTCTGTTAAGAAATGAGAGCTACTTATGTGGTATCTACACTGACAGAGATTATGCTGTTCATGAACTTTTGTTTATTTTTGAGGTATTTCATAGGTTAACCTACTTTAAGATAAAATACAGTAATCTGTGTTCAGAAGTTTATAACCATTTTTACTGGCAACCCGTAATACTGATACATACGTTACTGATGGTAACGTATGTATTGGTGTTAAGGACCAATACATATGCCTACCAGCAAAGATTCTTTCGATACAGATCATGTTAGAACTGGTACTAGAAAAGTCAACGGAAGAAACTATGCATTTTTAGTTACAAATCTGTCAGTTTAGTTTCACCTACATGCAATGACAAATACTCCAAAGACAACATCGGTAATTTCTGTGGCGGCTGATCGATTCTCTAATTTCCCAATATGATAATTCATATTATAGTCTGAATCATGACACCATAATTATGCCTTGAGTAAAGATGATTTTTAGCTATTAAATGAATAAATCTTATAACCTTCAGATGTGAGCAACTGCCCTTTTCTTTATCGAAACACTTAGTACACAATAATTAACGTACGTATCGATACCTCCGTTGTTACACAAATTATACCCAAAAAGCAAAATACAGAAGTACTAGTAAGCCTTGAACGAAAGACAGACATGCTTCTTTTTCAATAGTAGGGGGACAGCGACATAATAATGTTTAGGTCTGTGTTGTAAATTGAGTGGGACTTCTTCTTGGAAGAGCCTGGGAGTGAAGCTTGCCATGGAAGACGCATTCTAGACTTATCCTGGAAGTCTTGCTCTGAAGTTAGACTTTGCTTCACTCTAGAGCAAGAAACTTCGCCACGGAACCCTCTCTCTAGAGCCTCACTTCTTTTACAACAGGTTGTTAAGCAGGGTTTCAATAAGAGGTAGTATGGTTCTAGAGTGAGTCTTCTCTGAGGGCATCCTCTAAAAGTGTCAGGCCCTCCTGGACAGTGTCATGCTCTTGAAAGAAACTTACCCTGGAATTTCATCGCTGAATAGGTTCGTCCCTTTATTAGGATTTGATGAACATACTTTTTTAGTTACTCACTTTACTGCATAATTACCCATGAAACTTTCACTTTGACATTTTTTTTTGCGAGGTTATGAAACTATAGGTGTTGCCCTGTTGTCATGGGGCATATTTTCCAGGTCAAGGTTCAGCCAGACAATAAGAGAATCGTTTCCTGGTGGTCTATGTATGTAGTTTAGACAGATAGAGAAACCAGTAAGAAAACGCATATCTTGTTTAAATCCCATTCCCTCTCTGATAATCCGATTATTAAAGGTATCAAAACTAAATGGATTGGGAGCGGGTTAACTTAAGGGGTTACATAGCCACACCCCGATCATTGCATTAGCCCTAGTGCCGATCAAATCTCGTGTGTAAAAGGAGATCTCCAATTATTGGAAAGGTCCAAAAGGCTGTTTATGCTACGCGCTCGTGGAGACTGAAAAAAAAACCCCAAAATCTTTCCAGATGAATGGTAAATGACATGAACAGCAAATCTGACAAGGCTAACTGATACATACGTTACCGGTACACTGCCGAACTTTTCTCTACCCACGCTGCACAAAGTGTTCTGATGTTCTTTTGTGTTTCTTGTGTCTTATAGTGATTATGTCATAATTTTGTATGTTCAGAATGTTATCACTCACCCTTATATAGATGTCATGTGGAACAGATACATACGTTATACAAGTTATAACTTAAACCTTAGTCATGGTTAAAGCATATACATGTAGTCGATGTAAAGTAAGCTAGTCAAGGTGACTAGGTCGTGTTTGTAAGCAAGAAAGATGATTCTGCCCTTTCAGTTGCTAAACAAGCCAAGTCTTAATACCCGGAAATATCATTTTAGGACATTTGCGGAAAAGCGGCAGTTTTGGTGACTATTTATATATTATCGATCTCTAAAAGGATGAAATACTCCTTGGCATAGGCAAATGTAATCACTGATTGATAATTCTTACTTCTATTCAATACAGTACCCCTGTTTTAGCCAAAAATTGTATTTATGAATTTCACTGATACATACGTGACATTTTCCCATGTTTTCTGATCAGATAATAACTCATTTGTTCTACGATCAATGCATAATATTCTGAGCATCTAGAAAAGTTTAATATCTATAGTTTTTTGTCGACGGAGTAAAATACTTAAATCATCAATCGATAACTGACATTACAAAACTGTACCTAAATGTTGTGTTTTTGTTCCTAGAAAAGGAATTGTTGGCTTAACGATCTCTTATCTTTCAATGCTGTGAAAAAAATTACATGCAAATGTTTTACGGTGAAGTTATGGCTGAAGCATCGACAACTATATGGTGTGTAATTTGAAAAAGTATCGGGACTCATATCTATTTACATTATGGTAAAAAAGGCAGATTTGTAACGGGTTTCATCAAGGAACATATGTATTTACATACCAAATATGGAGAGTCAGAGGTACATCTTAAACATATCATATCTTGAAAACGGTGCTGATTTCTTGGGTGAAATTTTAGCTGAAAACCCCATAATCCTTGTTCTTCAAGATCAAAGGAATATTACGTATGAAAACTGAAGTTGATTTTTTCGAATTCCTTAAGCCAAAAATGTGCCTTATTAGTGATTTTGGGTGATAAGCATAGTTCAGCATGAGTTGTAGTAGTTAGATGATGACAGTTAAAATTTGGACTCATCCAAACTGAAAGGATCCTCGATTTGCTGACAACAAATTCCATCAAGATAGAATTAAATGGGAATTGTCTTTGTAGAAAACATGGTCAGTAAAGGAGAAAATGCTGTTTACAAGCATTTTCTTCTTTTACAGTTTTGATAAGCACTCTTCCTCAGGGTCATTGAACCCTTTATAACACAATCCCAAAGTTAAATGAACCCGAGGAAGATGACTGTAGAGAACATGGTGGAAAAAGGAGTAAATGCTGAGTAAAATTTATCCTTTTTCCACAATGTTTCTACTCGATTAACAGCAATTTCTATCTTATGTGCCATTTACATTTTGTCGTCTTCAAATGCTTTGAGTTTGGACAAGTCTGAAATTTTGTCATTTGTTAAAGAGTTAAATCACAGTTGATGGTTTGGTAAAGGCAGGGCTGAAAAATAGTGATAAAAGTAGCTGGGTCCAGGACCTTTTGGCCCTTATAACAGGAGGGTACAAAGTATACTTGGGTAGGTCATTATACAGAGTAGAGGTATCTCAGGAGATGACGAAAAAAAAAAATCTTATGATTTCAATATGCTTTTACTCTGGTGTTTTCAGTGGAAGAAAAATGTTCAGACAATTAAACAATTAGCATTATTATGTAGCCCAACATGAAATTTACAATTTAGAATATTTTTTATTGTGTTAGTCTTCTTATGAAGCAACTCAGTTGAACGGTTGCATCGTGGAACGAAACCCACGACCAACATTCATTTCAATGTTGTTGGAAGGTCCCAGCCTGCTCTTTGTTCTCATATTTTTTATCTTCCACCAATTTTGAAAGCTCTGTTTTATTTTCTGGCGGAGTTTTCCATTTAATATTTGATGAAAACCCAAGTTTGAACAAACTTTTTTTCGCAAAGTTTAAACGAAAATCACACACGATATTTTTCGTAGATTTTAACCAGCTTCACCACATGTACCCGTTTATTGATGGGAGGCAAATCGAGAACCAGGAAAAACTGTTGATATTACAATGACTTAAATAAGTTTATGTGAAAGTGCCTCGGGCGGCCGGCATACGGAAAATTTAGAAGTAGTTCACTTTTACATGAAGATTGTCCTAAACAACCATACCTGATTATCATCAGAACGGCTATTCTAAATTAAAGTCATTCTGAATTTATTTTCGGGCATCGGACTTTTTACTTTGAACACTGAACAGGTCCGACCTCCATTTTGAGAGGTCCGTTGGACCCTCACCTTGTTTTTTTCCGCGGGTCAGATCTCCATTTCAGTAGGTTCCGGACCTTGGACCAGCACTATTTTTCAGCTCTGAAAGGGTTGAGGTGATTTCTTTCCCAGCAATTTAATCTTAACCCTTTATTAAACAATCCTGCATTCTAACGACCCTGAGGAATTAGCATTCTCTCCTTTTCCCACAATGTTTTCTATCATTTCAAAGCCAATGTTGATCTGTTGTCAGCAAATGGTTTCCATTTCAATGAGTCAAAAATCTTTTATCAGTGGGATAAAAAACATTCCTGACAGTCATTATTTTAGATCTGAATTGGGAGCATTTGCAGACGACATACAAAAGAGGCTGAAATTAAGAGATTTTGTCTTTTAGTATGGTAAAAAAATATTCTTGGAGAGGGGAAAAAGTGCTGGTTACCAATAATTCTCTTTTTTCCACAATTTTT
The DNA here is from genome assembly GCA_946811185.2 of Hippopus hippopus. Classification (NCBI taxonomy): domain Eukaryota; kingdom Metazoa; phylum Mollusca; class Bivalvia; order Cardiida; family Cardiidae; genus Hippopus; species Hippopus hippopus. The sequence goes on from OX328099.1 coordinate 24,650,483, forward strand.
TTGAACAACTTTTCAAATCTTAGTATTTGATCAGTTGAATCACTGGTCTAAAAATGCTTCCAATTTTGAAGAGTCTAAATCTTTTTGTCATTGGGTCAACCCTTTACCAGACGACAAAATTTTAGCCTTGTCCAAATTGAAAGCATTTGCAGACAACAGTTTCAATGTGGCTCAAATGATGCGATGTTTCTTTGATAGAGTAGAAAACATTGTGTGAAAAAGAGAAAATGCTGGTCACCAGCATTTTCTCCTTTTCCCACAATGTTTTCAAAAGGCTTCTTTCCCAGGTCGTTAAAAGTCAGCATTAAGTGGTAAAGGGTTAAGACTTGTACATGTATCTGTATATAATTATTTTTCATCTCATCTTGTAGCTTTAGGCCTCCAGCTAGAATTTTCTGAGGAAGATCTCCGCGTTGTTGTTGGTAAAACAGAATCAGTCAAACTCTCATCGAGGTATATGTTTTATCCTTTTTCTTACTGATGAAATTCACTGAAGGAAAAATTGAACCATGTACCAAATTTTTTAATTTTATGATTCCCAAAGGGAAAGGCTTTTCGAAACACTGAGTGCAAAGGAGAAGGTACTGGTTTAACCAGGATCCTCTCTTATTTTCTACAATGTCAGCCTCAGGCCAAGCGCGGTATACCAATCAGTAGTGTACAGACCAGGGCCGAGGGGGTTGCTGGTTTGAATTTCCAGCTGGGCTAAATATCATTCCCAGGATTAATGATAGTTATTGCTATAGGATTCATTCCTCTCTTACCGCTGATCATTGTATGGACAATGGGAAAGCAGATATGTGATCATCCCAGTTTGACTGAAATAATGTTGAAAAGGGTGTTAAACATCATACAAGCAAACAAAAAAAACCCAACTATGTCTTTTTCCCTTTCATAGACCAACTGCAATATTTGGACATTTGTTCAAAATGTAGTCTAAAAATACTTTTGTAAGATTTTGTCCCTTTCTCACAATGTTTTCCAGTAATGGTCTATAGAGAGTCAGGGTGCATGGAAATTTGCTTTTGTACGCTAAGAGGTTAAAGGGCAAATCAACAAGTTTCAGATATGGTTAATTTTCAAATCTACATTTATCAAATGGTAACCTGGTAATGTTGTAATTAGAAAAAAAAATTAGTAAAAGTACTTTTTTTCAATTCATATTTCTGCTTATTCATTTTTATTGCATCGCTTATCTCCCTTACTTATTGTTGCGTCCCTTGATTTGTGACGTCATAGGAGAGCTTGTTTCAATATGGACGATGTTTACGATAGTGAACTGAGTGATACTGAAATAGACGATTCCGGGCCGGTAAGGCCGTACATGTACGAGCCAATTTTTAAAGAAACTTATTAAGTTTCTGATGATGAGGATAAAAGTAACTGTTCGCCCACTGATGACGAAAATGACGATGATGTGCCGGACTTTTCAACGTGTTGAGTATCGCGCGCTATTGAAATACGTCTATTACGGGGCGAATGTCGCTTACAGAAATACTATTCTATACATGATAGAATTAAGTGTATAGCATAAAGTTTGTTTCGCATGAAGCATTTTCAGTAGATTAACGGGCGGAATTAAACCTAAAAAAAAAAAAGGACGGTTTCAAGACAGTTCCACGACAAGACAGTTCCCCGACACTTTTGAAGACATTTCCCCGACACTTTAGTTTCATGTCAAATAACCTTTTTCTTGACTTTTACGATTGATAATCGTGAGATGTTAGTTCTAACTACATGTATTTGTTGATGGGTCCTTGTTGATATTTGTACCTTGTAAAGAATTCTGTAAACATTGACGGGTACAAGTTTATTCTCTCATGGGTGAAGGGTTACACAATAAATCACGATTTTCATGAGAATGAGAATATTTTGAAATGCTGTTAACCAGCATGAAATTTGATAAAAGAATATGTTCCGAGATTATTAAGAGATAATTCTCAAAATTATTTTGAAAATTATTTTAGTTGTATTTCTTACCATACAGAAATACATGAACATCAGAGAGAGGGAGAGGGGGTCTACCTGTGTGAAATACTTTTTTGCTGTTTACCATGTCCACATGATCCATTCAATGCAAAAATTTATCATAATTGTATAGCTATTGTATGTTTCATATAGAGCTTCTCTGTGAAAGTCTTAAACTCTGAATTGTAAGCCGTGGGAAAGGATAGTGTAAATGTGTTCAGTTCTTGTTTGTCTATGCAAATTGTTTCAATTTGGGTAAGTCTCAAATTGGTCTACTAGGGACTGAGCGGTTAATACTGACTTCCGGTCAAATTGCAGTATAGACGACTTCAGATTCATTGTAAAAACATAGAAAGAGCCGGTAACTATCAATTGGTCCTTTATCCACAATATTTTCTTTTTTAACTCTTTACCAAACGACAAAATATTAAACAGTCCAAATTGAAATCACTTGCAGACGAAATAAAGTTAAATATTTCAAAAATTGAAATTTGTTTCCAGCAGAGTAGAAAACATTGTGGTAAAAGGAGAAAATGCTGGTTACCAGTATTATCTCCTTTTCCTACAATGTTTTTAAAAGGCTTCTGTCTCAGGGTCGTAAAAACTAGGGATTGATTGGTAAAGGGTTAAATATAAATCCCACACATTGGGCACGAGCTCTGTTGTAGTTCCCAGGAAGCAGTATCCGAAGAGATTAGTACGAGTTGTATGAACTTTGTTTCTCAAGAGATGTAAAATACATGTTTAAATTGTTACCAAACGTCAAATTTATTGACTCAACTGAATTGAAAGCATTTGGAGTCAACAAATTAGATTTTACTCTCATGTTTGGACTTGTCTTTGATGGGGTAGAAAACATTGTAGAAAAAGGAGAAAATACTGGTTACCAGCATTTTCTCCTTTACCTACAATGTTTTCAAAAAGTTTTTCTTTCTTCACCAGAGTCGTTAAAACAAAGGATTGTTTAATAAAGGGTTAAACTAAGTTAAACTAAATTCCAATAAACAATCACATTTTATTGGTCATATTTAAATGCTGTGGATTTGAAATATTCTAATTTTTTTATCATTTGGGTTAGGGTTAGGCTAAACCCTTACACAGATGGCAAAACTTTAGACTTGTCCGCTCCACACCGAAAGTATTTGCAGACCACAGAAAAATGTGGCCTTGACAATAGGTTTGAGGGTAGAAAATATTGTAGGAAAAGAAGATAACTCTGGGTATCAAGACTTATTCCTTTTTTCACCTTGTCCTCAAAAGCCTTCTCCATTAGGGTGGTTGAAGGTCAGAATTTTGAGGTAAAAGGTAAAAGAATTGGTGTGTGAGCCTGGTCAAAAACATTCTGTTTCCCAATTTAAAAAAAAAATGTGTTATTTTTAATTTCCTCACTTTTGTCTGATTATCAGAGAAAATGACCTGTGTCAAATGTCCAATTTCAAAATTTTCATACTGACATGTTCAAAACATTTTTCTCAGTAGCCTGTCTAGAAGACATAATATGGATAGGAACAAGGAAATATCCACAAATCAAAATTGTATAGATATAATTCAAAATTTGTTCAAAATGCATGTAAGTTGTCAAATCATTTTTAAGAGTGAAATGTCAAAGAGAAGTAGTGTATGGGATAAAAGCTGTAACATGGGTTTACTGTCACAAACAAACATTACATTGTAAAGGGGTGAGATATGCAAATGTTATGTAACCATTTCCTGTATTGTTTCAACTGGTCGGTGATGGATTAACATTTATGACCATGACTAGGGGTAGCCAGATACTGACTTCACCCTTTACCATACAAACCCTAGATCTAGTTTCCAATACCCAAAGAAAGAGTGTTTGAAAAACAGTGTGGGAAGAAAATGATGTTTGCTGTTCAAAGAATGATTATTATCCCTTGAAAGTTTATATCATTTGAACAATGTCGACTATGTTATTTGCAAAATTTATGTTATGAATTTGGATGAATCTGTAATTTTGTTAAATGTTGAAATCATTTGGAAAAGGGAGAAAACAGCAGCAATTTCTCCTTTGTTCAGAATGAAGCAGAAAAGGGTAAAATAGTACAAATAACAATTCATGTATTCAAATTTCAAGAAAAAAAGAAATTACCTACTTCATGTTTAATTTTCTTTTTGGAAATTGCCGTTGCGGAATGTCTGTCTTTCGGAGTTTTGGTTTAAGGCCTATCTCCTTTCGACTCGGAGTTTCGAATAATGTCGGCACAGCGTCAGGTTTTAACCGCAGCCTAAAATTCCTATAACCAACTTCTTTTGCGAGTTTTGGACTTACAAAGAACTGACTGTCATCGAAGTATTTCAGACACAATTTCGAATGAACCGATGGCAAAAAATCCATCGCTACTGTCCGGCCCTGGTTTAGACGTTGAATCCAGAGTTTCCTCCTTTTTAATTCCTTCGGAATTTGAACATACTAATTCTACGAGTTTCCGAATCGACGTTGCAGCCATAGGCTGCATAATTAACCATTTTTTCGGCTCAGTTCTCAGTTAATACTCAGATATATGCATACAATCATCCGCGTTCCTACTTTATGTCTACTGACGGTATACACAGACTGACTCGACAATGACGTCACACATGCACGGGAGATAAGCGAATCAGGGGAAGTAAGCCATGTACCATTTTTAGGGCCGTATATCAGCGTGACAATTCGGCCGTGGTTTATGGCAATTTACAGGGTGGTATTTATGAACTAGAGGCGCTTGAGCGCCTGTATCGCTCCACAGGCCTGATATTTCTATAATGGCGAAAGGAAGTTTTTAACAATTATCATTCAATCCTGCATTTTAGCTCACTGAAGAAACAATTTGGTAGACAACCACCATAGGAACTTACCTGCAAAACAACAATGAAATCCAATGAATAGTTTTAGAGAAGAAATTTTTCAAAGATTTTACTTTATACCATAAAAGGAAAATGAGTCTCCCATAAAAGCCATGTTTTTTGACAGATCTTTTTTTTTTTAAGGAATTCTGTAAACCTGTATCTAAGGAACATTCCTGCAAAATAATAATGCTATCCAAATAGTGGTTTGGGAGGAGAAGATTTTTAAAGGTTTTTTACTTTGGTTGCCATGGCAACCAGAATTCTTCATGGAACACAATTATTTGAAGGAATTTGAAAGAGGACCACCAAAGGAACATTCCTGTGAAATTTGGTAAAAATCCAGTCAATAGTTTCTGAGGAGAAGTTTTTTAAAGAAAAAGTTTACGGACGCACGCACGAACGGACGGACGGACAGATGGATGGACGGACGGACGCACGGACGCACGACGGACACAACGCCATGACAATAGCTCTCTGGCCTTTGGCCAGTGGAGCTAAAAATGGCGGACACATGTTTAACTGACATCATTTGCAGCTGATTAAAGGAAAAAAACAGTCTGGTCAAAATATTTTAAGATTTGCCCTTTAAAGATACTCAGTTAAACAATGGTATTTGTGTCAACTCTTTACTGAACAACAAAATTATAGGCATTTTCAAACAACAGTTTAATAGCTAGCTCAAATGATGATTTGTCATTGAAAGAGTAGAAAACACTGTGGGAATAGGAGAAAATGCTAGTTACCAGCATTTTCCCCATTTCCCACAATTTTTAGCTCCACTGGCCGAAGGCCAGAGAGCTATTGTCATGGCGTTGTGTCCGTCGTGCGTCCGTCCGTCCGTTCGTCCGTCCGTCCGTCCGTTCGTCCGTGTGTGCGTCCGTAAACTTTTTCTTTAAAAAACTTCTCCTCAGAAACTATTGACTGGATTTTTACCAAATTTCACAGGAATGTTCCTTTGGTGGTCCTCTTTCAAATTCCTTCAAATAATTGTGTTCCATGAAGAATTCTGGTTGCCATGGCAACCAAAGTAAAAAACCTTTAAAAATCTTCTCCTCCCAAACCACTATTTGGATAGCATTATTATTTTGCAGGAATGTTCCTTAGATACAGGTTTACAGAATTCCTTAAAAAAAAAAAGATCTGTCAAAAAACATGGCTTTTATGGGAGACTCATTTTCCTTTTATGGTATAAAGTAAAATCTTTGAAAAATTTCTTCTCTAAAACTATTCATTGGATTTCATTGTTGTTTTGCAGGTAAGTTCCTATGGTGGTTGTCTACCAAATTGTTTCTTCAGTGAGCTAAAATGCAGGATTGAATGATAATTGTTAAAAACTTCCTTTCGCCGTTATAGAAATATCAGGCCTGTGGAGCGATACAGGCGCTCAAGCGCCTCTAGTTTCAGAGGCCATCTTCCACAGGTTCATTGAGATACAGGATTACACCTTTTTCATCATTATTTCAGTCATATCATGGCAACAGCTCACTTATGTCCTTGGTTTCATTAGTACGTTTTGAATTCAAAGTGCCTTTCCAAAGGACATTTCTACAAAAAACCATGCCAGTGAGCATGAAACAAATTTAAAGATCAGCAGCAGATGACTTCAAGTCTATACCACGCAATCCTGACTGTTAATGCTCCTGAGGAAGAAGGCTTTTGGTAACATTATGGGAAATGAAGAAAATGCTGGTAACTAGCATTTTTTAAGTCACATGTACAGGGTGTCCGGAAAGTAAGGTAACACTTTTGTACATTTATAATTTGGCCTTAAATACGAGATAAAGCGATGAAAATATATATACATGTAAATAAAATGTGCAAGTTTTTTGTGTGATAATTTAGTTCAATTTTCATTACATTTTGCGCTTTTATACAGATTTCAATTCAAAAGTGCATTTTTTTGTCATTGGTGTCATTTTAATAGTTAATGACGTTTTCATTGTGATGCCCAATTATGATATTTCCTTGCTGAACACGCACAATGAAATTGTCAATCACTTTAGTGCACATTCCAATTTAAGTCTTCTTGATTTCACTTTAAGTGTTCTTTAACAACATGTCTGTGCTGTCTGGGGTGGGACTGTAGACCTCTGACTTCAAATAACCCCACAGAAAGAAGTCGCACAGGTCAAGGTTAGGATGAAGTCACCGACATTGCAAAACACTTGGTTTATGCAGGATAGTGCAACGGCACGCACATTTAATTCTGTGATTGCCCTATTATACAATACGTTCGGGAACAGGGTAATATCGAGACAATATCCGGAGGTAAAAGACTGCTGAATATCGTGGCCTAAACAAAGTCCCAACCTCAACCTGCTTGACTTCTTCCTTTGGAGTATTTTGAAGTGGAGTCTACAATGCCAGCCCAGACAATAATTGTTAAAGAACACTTAAAGTGAAATTGATAAGATTGATATTGGAATATGTGCTAAAGTGACTGACAATTTCATCGTGCATGTTCGGCAAAGAAAGAGCATAAATGACAGTCAGATTGAAAACGTCATTAATTACTAAAATGACGCCGATGACAAAAAGGTACTTCTTATTTGAAATCTATGTAAAAGTGCGTATTGTTGCAAAAATTAAATGAAATTACAACACAAAGAACTTTCATATTTCATATACATGTATGCGTATTGCTACCTTTTTATCTGATTTTTAAAGCCAAATTATACATGCACAAAAGTGTTACCTTACTTTTCGGACACCCTGTATTTTGTTTTCTGCAAATGTCTCCAATTCTGACATGTCTTAAATTTTATGGTTTGGTAAAGGTTTAAAAACACCTTATAGAACATGAATTAAAGTTAATTAATGTATACAATGTTCTTACGAACAAAGTCCGTAACAAAGAAACAAATGAACAAATGCATGGCTGAAATACAGACCGCATCTGGCGGGATTCGAACCCATGGCGGACAAATACTCTTGTTCTTCAAAGTTCAAAAGACCAATACCATAACCACTGAGCTAAAGAGATATCTCCCTAACGCAGTTGTTAGGTATTGTATTTAAATCGGGATGAAGCCATGCATGAAGGAGTGGTCTCCTGTAACAATTAGTAAAAGAGGTGAATGGAGAAATTGCTCACAAGGAGCATTTCTCTCCTTTTTCTGCAATATGTTGTATTTTGCAAAAGTTGTCTTCCATGAGACAAAATATATTTTGTGCAAGAGGTGGTCTGTGTTAATCCTCTACCAAACAAATGGATTATTCAGTGTTTTATCTCTTTTAGTTTACCACACTGCAAAAGTTTAGACTTGTCTAAATCGAAAACATCGGCAGACTACAGATTAAAAGAAGCTCAGTTGATAGCATTTGTCTCTTAAAGGGTAGAAAACATTGTGGGAAAAGGAGAAAATGCTTTTTCTCTTTTTCCCACAGTGTTTTCAAAAGGCTTCTCAGGCTTCTTAAATCTCGGTATTGAGTGATAAAGGTGTAACCCCTGTATTGCCGAACCTTGATTTAAGTGCTGATGTGAACAGCTTAGATCAAGATCAGACTGCTCAGAGGAAGCAGCATAATTCCAGATCTATATTTTCCATTTCTTAGCCAGAGCTTCTGACAAAAAAAAAAGCTTTAAAATTGTAATATCCGAATTTTTAATACTGTGAGAATGTGTGTTTTATTATCCCCTGCCAAAGGCGGAGGGATATAGTTTTAGCGTTGTTCGTCTGTCTGTCCGTCCGTCTGCCCTTGTGTCTGTCCAGGACAATATCTCCAATACCATTGGACGGAATTTCGTGAAACTTGATACGTGTGAACAATAACCTGTTCCGCCGATAGACTTTTTTTTCTTTTGATTTGATGCAAAAAGGCTGCCTGGGAGCGATTTTGAGTTACGTGGTCGCGTAAATGTTTGAAAAGGTCTTTTTCGGCGGGGGATATCATTTCAACAAAATTGCTTGTTTTTTTTGCAATACAAGCCAAGGGTTATAAATCAGGAGTTTAAAGACTTGAAAGCAGTATGGTAAAAGGAGAAACTACTGATATAACCAGCGTTTTCTCCTTTTTCCATGATATTTCCCATTATAACCAAACAATTTGCATAATTTTTTCGCCACATTTATGGTAATTTTCCATCTACACACAGTTTAAATTTGGGTTGGTCTAAAATTTTTGTCTTGTAATGTGCAATGAATTTGAATCATGCAAACAGTGTAGAGCGTGCAGTCTGATCTTGGATCTGAACTGCTTGCTTCTTTGTCAGATATTCTGAAAAGAGAAGCTTTGAAATTATAACAGCTTGATATTTCTAGTATTGACTGTGAATGTCCAATTCATTTGAGCAACACTCTGTTAAAAGGGGGTTTAATGCATGACTGTGATGGATTATACCAAGCAAGTCATTCCATAATTGAGGATCCATAAAATCCATTTTGTCTCACAACCGGTTGAATCCTGAGGTAGAAAGGTCCTTTGATATGCAGAAAATTTATCAAAAGCAAAAAGTTTAAACACACGTCCCTGTGCATGGACTGCCCAGGCTGACCTGGGTCGATACTTTGTGCAGATGTATTAAACTCCCTTTTCACAGAGCATGGCTCATTTCTATTTCAGTGGGCCATTCCCAAATGAAACCCAAATAGCGTTCACCTATACCATTGGAAATGGACAGCCAGAGCTCAACCAAGGCAGTGACAATTATATAGCACCAGTGAACAATGTCACAGTCTTCTCTAACCAAACTCTGTCCCTAGATGTCAACATCACAGGTCGTAACCCTGGTCATGTGATCTTTGGGGTCAAATCTGACTCCTCCTTTTTAGGAGAGTAAGTTTGGCTACTTAGGATTTTTTACTCCTTCAAAACAAGTGTTTTTTTGGGTATCACAGAAGAAGTCTGTCTGTGTGTCCATCAGTCTCACTACCTTTCCCTAATTAGTTTTAACTCTTCCAGATGACAAAATTTTAGACTACTCCATATCGAAAGCAGTTCAAGACGACAAATTAACAGCACATGTAGATTGTAATTGAAATGATAGAATTAGTTGTAAAAAAAGTAGAAAGCATTGTGGGTAAAGGAGAAAAATCAGGTTACAAGCATTTTCTCCTATTCCCACAGTGTTTTCAAAAGCCCTCTAGTTCAGGGTCTTTGAAACTTGGGAATATTTGGTAGAGGCTTAAATCTTTACCACACAATCCCGACTTTTAATGACCCCAAGAAAGAAGCCTTTTGAAAACATTGTGGGAAAAGGAGAAAATGCTGGTAACCAGCATTTTCTCCTTTTACCACAATGTTTTCTAACATTCCCAAACCAAATTTCAATTTTTTAGTCTTATTTATTTTGTCGTCTGCAAATGCTTTCAATTTGAACCAGTCTATAATTTTGTTGTTTGGTAAAGAGTTAAAAACTCTTTTCTAATCAAAGACAGATTCCATATCCAAAACCAAATGTAATTTGTCTTCTACAAATGCTTCAATAAGGACAAGTCAGAAATTTTGCTCATTGATAAAAATTTAAAAAGGTCCTTACTCTCTACCAGATGACAAAATTTTACACTGGTCTAAATTTAAAGCATTTGCAGACAACACAGTAAACTTGACTCAAAAACTGAAATTTGTATTTGGGGTGGAAGAAAACATTGTTGCAAAAGAAGGAAAATTTGGTTACTGGTCACCATTTTCTCCTTTTTATACAGTGTTTTCAAAAGCCTTCTTTTGCAAGGTTGTTAAAACTCGGGATTGAGAAAGTCTGAAGTATAGTTCCTAGAATACCAATGACAAATACTTATTTATCACATAAAACCTCCTCCGGTGGTGTATTAAACCCATGACTTATTTTTGATAATGCACTAGTGAATTATTGTTTTTTGGGTCCCAGTTCTGATCAATTTTCAGTCATGGACGTGTGAAGCCAGAGAAACCAACCACAGCATGCACGGGAATTTGTACTTCTTCGCCATTTCGTGGAAAAATGACATCATTGTTGCTTAGACGTATACGCGTGGAAAGTTTATGATTTTCATGTTTGATAAAAACCAAGAAATGCAGCAAAAGTCTCTTAAAATCAATATTATTGCGGAAATAGGTGAACTTAACCCCTTTATAAACTATTTTATTCTTCTTTCGGTGCAAATGTCAAAGAACTATCTACTTGTGTATATACACATTTGAAACCAAACTACAACTGCAAACATGGACCTGTGAACAGTATAGAGACTAAAGCTGATGATGCAGGATATTTTTCTGTCTCTCATTCGTTTTATGTGATAAATAGAATCTCACATCCATGTTTATGTATTATCATTTTTATCAAACTTGTTGACTAAAATGTATTTTACGCTTGCCAAGACTCGCGTCATACAATATTAGTCAACTCGTTTGATAAAAATGATAATACATAAACACTCATGTAAGATCCTCTATTTCCATTAGTGACGTTTAGACTTACTAATGGGACCACTCATGAACAAAAATCAATAGCATCATGACATTAACCCTTTACCACACAATGACAACTTTTGACGACCCTGAGGAAGAAGCCTTTTGAAAACATTGTGGGAAAAGGAGAAAATGCTGGTAACCTTAGTTTATATTTTGTATATGTTACGGGCATCGAGTTTGTCCTAATTATATTGCGCTGACTGGCGAGATTTGTTCATTATCTTGCCAAATATGCACAAGAGTGCTCAAAGACAGATAAATAGGAAACTGGCAATAATAAGTATTTTAATGCTTTTGCAGACAATAAAAGAAAACAGTTGTAGGACAGTATGCAATTTTGAAGGGGGGACAGGAAATCAAGGGAAGTGCTATTTCTGAAGACATGACTGTTTCACACAAGAAAAAATGGTTGATTTTGTTGTAGAAGAAAGTGAAACAACAACTGAAGAGGGGATACAAAATATACAAGTCCTATCCCTTTTATCAACATAATCGGGGTGGGGGTTGTTTGGCACACCTGCTCCCCTTTGATCCTATTTTACACATGTATTGTATATATGGAAAGTGGGGGAAGAGGTTTCTTTGTAAAGACTTGATTTTACACTAGGAAAAATGGTCAATGTCAGGGTAGACGAGGGTGAAAAGGCAAATGGGGTGTGGATGGATGGGATGGAGGGGGAGAAATAGTTTTTAGTTCCAGTCCCTTTTATTAGAAATAGGAGGGGGCTGTTTTTGTGACCCTGCTGTGCCCCCTCCCCTTTCTGTGTTCCTATGCATATTTCATGCATGAAAAATGAACTTGTTTCACTGTGCTTCAAACTTGTAGAACAATGTCACATGAAACAGAGTTAACTCTTCACCACATAATCCTGAGTTTTAATGACCAAAAAGGCCTTTTGAAATCATTATGGGAAACAGAGAAAATGCTGGTAGAGCGCTCGAACAAGGGTTTTCTTCTTTTCCCACAATGTTTTCAAAAGCTGTCTTCATTGGGGTCGTTAAAACTTGGGTTTGTGTCGTAAAAGGTTAACATGGCTTTCAAATATATGAATACATGTATTTAAATTTCAGTCTAAAGGATGTATTTGTAAGAATCACTCTCGTGCACAGTTCTGCACTGGTTGTAATCAATGCTGTGATTGGCTGGATATATTTTGCTGCATGGTCGGTTTCTTTCTACCCTCAAGTATATGAAAACTTTAGAAGGAAGAGGTAAAGTATATGTTATTTATTCTAAGTAATATTCTTTTACAAACTTGAAGGGACATTGCATGTAATGCCCTGGTTGTACATCTGTCTGTCCATCTGTCTAGCCATTTAGCTGTTAGGCTGTTATTATTTTCTTGTCTGCTCTATATCTTTTGAACCCCTGGTTGTCTAATTTTGAAAATGTTTCACACTTGTGTGCACCTGAATGAGACGATGTGCAGAGCAGAGGTTTCAGATACCAGGCTCTGTGGTCAAGGTTACAGCAGGGGGTCAAAGGTCACATGCTCAGAATAAATTCCCTTTGGAAAATAATGCTCTGCATTGCGGAGCTCTTGTTTACTCTCCCAGATTTAGAATGTTTATATCCTCACAGGAAATGCAAGATCTCATGATTGCGCACTTTCATAACTTCTCATAAGTGAATTAACCCTTTACTGCATAATCCTGTGTTTTGAGGACTCTGGGTGAGAAGGCTTTGGAAGCATTATAGGATAAGGAAAACCAGCATTTTCTCCTTTTCTGTCAGTATTTTATACCTTTCACATAATTATGATCCTAACACTATAGGCAAATGAATTCACAGTCTGCAAATGCTTTCAAATTTTACAAGTGTAAACTTTTGGCTGCTGAAGGATTACTGTAACTAATTGTATCAAATTGAATTTCTGACGATATTAAAGTACATATTTCCTTATTTTCCAGCTTTTGTTTCCGCTATCTTGTCCATAAATATATATGTATATAATTAGAGGGGTTATTACATGAAAGGAAATGGTCTCTTAACTCTTTACCACACGGCAAAATTTTAGACCTGTCCAAATTGAAAGCATTTGCAGTCGACAATTTCAAAGTAGCTCAAATGACACAATTTTTCTTTGATAAGATAGAAAACTGTGGGAAAAGGAGAAAATGCTGGTTACCAGCATTTTCTCCTTTTCCCACAATGTTTTCAAAAGACTTCTCCCTAAGGGTTTTTAAAAGTTGTCATTGTGTGGTAAAGGGTTAACTCTTTACCAGATGACCAAATTTCAACTTTGTGAAAATCTAAAGCATTTCCAGATGATAAATTAAATGTGACTGAAATGATGATATTAATTTTGTCACTGATGAGTAATAAAACATTGTTGGGAACAGAGAAAATGCTGGCTACTAGCATTAAATTATCTCCTTTTCCCACAATCTTCATTCAAAGGTTGTTAAAACATGCCATTGTGTGGTGAAGGGTTCCTATCCAAAACAATTAGGTTTTTATAATTTTGAGATAAAAAGCTTTTGAAAATACCTTGGGAAAAGGAGAAAATGCTAGTAACTGACATTTTCTCCCGTTGCCACAATGCTTTTTAACTTATCAGAGACAAATCCCACCATTTTATGCACACTTGTTGTCTACAGATGCCTTCAGTATGGACAAGTCTAAAAGTTTTGCTGTTCAGCAAAAAGTTAAATCTACCAAGTGACAAACATTTAGACTTGACCAAATTGATAGCTACTGCAGATGACAAACAGAATCTGGCTAAAACAAAGAGATTTATCTTTGAAAAAGAAGAAGACATTGTGGGAAAAGGAGAAAAAGAAGTTTAGCAGTATTTTCTCTGTTACCCAGAAAATTTTCATTAGTCTCTTTCCTCTGAGTCATTCAAACAAGGGGTTGTTTGGTAAAGGATTAACTCTATAACCAACGACAAATACTTAAGGTTGTCCAAATTGAAAGCATTCACAGACGACAAACCTAATGTGGCCAAAATCTTGGAATTTGTCAGAGAAAGGATAAAAAACATTGTGGGAAATGGAGAAAATGCTGGGTATCAGCATTTTCTCCTTTTCCCTCATTGTTTTATGAAGCTGTCTTTCCGAGGGTGGTTTAAACTCGAGATTGTGTGGTAAAGGGTTAAGTAGTTCTGCCGAAGTAGTTGAATAATTATGTTCAAGGACTTCAGTTTATCATACTGTCCATTTGTCTATTTTTCCTGTGAACCCTTTAGCAAACGATGCCATGTTTTAATGATGAGGGCTTTTGAAAACATCATGGGAAATTGAGAAAATGCTGGTAACTGGCAATTTCTCCTTTCCCCACAATCTTTTCTTCCATTCTAATTACCAAATTCATTGTTTCAGCTACTCTGAAATTGTTGTCTGCATATCTTTCAATTTGGACTAGTCTAGGATTTTGTTGTTTGGTATAGAGTCAAATTAATGTTTGATTTATCAAATTCAAAACTGATTCTATAGAATTACAATGATTTCAAGACAAGGGGAATTGATGGCTTTGATCCATTTATCCCTTTTCCACACAATCCTGAGTTAATACAACTTTGAAAAAGAAGGCTTTTGAAAACATTGTGGGAAAAGGAGAAAATGCTGATTACCAGCATTTTCTCCTTTTTCCACAATGTTTTCTATTCTGTCAAAGACATTTTTCCCCATAAAGCCACATTTAATTTTTCGTCTGCAAATGTTGTCAATTTTGGGAAGGCTGAAGATTTGTATACATCCTCCGAAGGCTTTGCATCAGTTTAGTTAGTTTAATGCTCTCCAAAAAAATCTACAGGTTTTGAAAACCTTGTGAAAAATGTGAAAATGCTGGCTACCAGCGTTTCCTCCTTTTAACACAATATTTTCTACCCATTTTATTTAAGGCTTGTCCAAAATAAAAGTATTTGTAGACAACAAAGCTGGGGCTCAAAAGATGAGATTTTTTCTTGAAAGGGTAGAATGCTATGTGGGGAAAAGGGAAAATGCTGGTTACCCTTTTCCACAATGTTTTCAAAAGCCATCTTCCTCTGGGTGGTTGATATAGGGTTTATCATAGAAAAATTGAAATTAGTGCTGATAAATTTTGTCTTTTTAAGGTACATATTAGGTTTAACTTTTTCCTTACTGTTGACAACACCAGAAGCTATTGTAGACAGTGTAGATCAAGATCAGACTGCACAGAATGTGCAGTCGGATCTCTGATTATTTTAGATTAAGGCCAAAGTGTTTTTTCATCTTGTAGTGGAACTATATTTATAGCCAATGAAAGAGTGTAAATTTTTTACTTGGTAGTGAAAGAGTTAAAAGTCGAAAGTTTTTTGACAATAATCAGGTAAATGATATACATTGAAAAGTTGAAATTTGGTTGCCTTATTTCTGTTTTGCTACATTGGCCTAGATGGAATAGTCAGTGTTTGGAACAGCATTCCATACTTTTCATCATATTTTTTCAGTGTAATTGGGTTGAATTTTGACTTCCTGTTGTACAACATCACTGGATTTTTAGCATATGGATTCTTCAATGTGGGCATGTACTGGGTTCCCTTAGTTAAAGTAAGTATTCAGGGGCATATTTCTATTTACCCTTCTACCATAGATCCATTATTTGTACAACTCTGAGGAAGAAGGCTTATTAAAGGCCCAGTAAAGGCCAAAATATCAAAGCAGGTGTCATTATACTTTTAAATTTAAATCATACCATTTAAAAGTATAGAAAATGTTGTGGGGATGACAGTCTGTTATCTTGTGGTCGGGCCATATGTTTCTCGCTGGCAGAAAAAAAGAATTCTAAAATCAGGCAAAAAGTAAACAAAAGACACTTGGACCGACCGTACAATGTCAGATTGTCATCTTCACAATAATTTTCATTCTTTTAAATGGTATGATATAAATTCAAATACATTTAAACACCCACTTTGTTTACATTTGGCCTTTACTGACACTTTAACCTTACCATACAATCCTGACTTTCAATAAGCCTGAGAAGGACAGCATTTTCTCCTTTTCCCATAATGTTGTCTACCCTTCCCAAAAGAAATTTCAATATTTAAGTCACATTTATTTTGTGGTCCGCAAATGCTTTCAATAATTTTTTTTGTATGGACTAGTCTAAAATTTTGTCGTTTTGTAAAGACTTAACATCTTTAACAAGTGGCTAAGTGTTAGACTTGTCCAAACTGATTTAGCAATTGCAGGTAACAAATTTTGTAAAGACTTTACCTAGTGGCTAAGTGTTAGATTTGTCCAAACTGATTTAGCAATTACAGGTAACAAATTTTGTAAAGACTTACTCTTTACCAAGTGGCTAAGTGTTATACTTGTCCAAACTGATTTAGCAATTGCAGGTAACAAATTTTATGTGGCTCAAATGTTTTGATTTGCCTTTTTTAAAGTTTGGAACTGTTGTGTGAAAAAAGAGAAAATGCTGGTTACCATTATTTTGTCCTTTTTCCACAATGTTTTTAAAGACCTTCTGTGTCAGTGGTTGTAAGTAAAGGGTTTAAACACTGTAAAACAGAGAAGATACATGTAGAAAAATTCTGGAAACCCTAGGAGCATAATTATGTAAAAGCATTGTTTTCATGGTAAATATAGGATCTGACATGAGTTGGTGTTTGGGATAAAAGTTTATTAAACAAGTCTAGGAAAAGTGTTTTTAACTCTTTACCACATGACAAAATTTTGGACTCCACCAAAATTGAAAGCATGTGCAGACGACAAAATAAATGAACCTGTATGGTTAATTTTGTTTTGATAGGGAATAAAACATTGTGGGAAAGGGAGAAAATGCTGGTTACCAGCATTTTCTCCTTTTCCCACAATGTTTTCAAAAGCCTTCTCTCTCAGGGTCGTTAAAAGTCGGGATTGTGTGGTAAAGGGTTAAGCGAGCCTTTAGCGATGTTAATAACATTGTTTATGGACTAGTTTAATAAAATTTTATCTTTAACGTCAACGAATGTCAGATTTTTTTTATCACACAGCGATATTTCACAAATTATAGATCAGAAGGTGCAAAACCATCCATAGATGCAGCCATGATAATATCCATAAAATCCATTCACTTCTATGAAATTTGTTCAAAATGGCGTAAATAATAACGTCACACAATTTTGATATCAAACGTGTATAAGATAAGAAAATTCGTAATGGATATATTACACTGAAAACAAGGGAGGTTATATGATAAAATGAAATTTAACATCTTACCATAAAATTTCATTAGTGAATTTCATAGAAAAGAGCTGAGCCTGGTAGCACAGTTGATCACATAGTGGCATAATTGTCATGGGATTTTTAATTGGATGTCTGGCTTGGTTTTTTTCATACAATCCAATGTTATAGTGACCCTTAGAAAGAAGCCTTTTGACAACATTGGGAAAAAGAGAAAAAATAATGCTGGTAACAGGCATCTTCTCCTTTTCCCACGGTGTTTTTCTTTACTTTTGCACAATTTTTTGTTTGCTTTCAATAAAAAATCCAATAATATGAGCCACATTTATTTTGGTGTTTACAAATACTCTCAATTTGGACATGTCTTCAATTTGTTGTTTGGTAAAGAGTTAATGATTAACAGTGCAACTGGTTCCACACTTGTTCCACAGCTGAACATCGTTTGAATGATGTTTATATTAGAAAGCAGCCAGTGACATGGAAATAATGTTGTAAATTACTTCTGAATGACATTCCAGCAATGTTTGGATGAATTTATATTGAATATGGTGTTAAATTATGAACACATCCCTGCCAAAAATAGCATTTTATTCAGAGTAAAAATGTAGAAACAGATGACACAACGAGACAGTTAACGCTTTACCACACAGTCCTGACTTTTAAAGACCCCTAAGAAGAGAACTTTTGAAAACATTGTTGGAAAAGGAGAAAATGCAGGGAACCAACAATTTCTCCTTTTCCCACAACGTTTTTACCCCATTCAGAAGCAAATTTTAATTCTTACAGTCACTTTTATGTTGTCGTCTGCAAATGCTTTTACTTTAAACAAGTCAAACATTTTGTTGTTTTGTAAAGAGTTAAATAAAAAATATGTTACAGAATTCTGGTGTTGTCCATCCAGCATTCTAACTCTCTGCTCATTCTGTCAAAAAGTATGCCTCCTTCGAAATGGAATAACAGCTCACCACAAAGACTTTTTATCTATGTTTTAGGATCAGTATCATGACCAGCATCCACGAGGAATCAATCCAGTACAATTAAATGATGTGATATTTACTCTACATGCCATCTTTGTAACATTAGTGACAATTTTACAGTGCTTTATATATGAGGTAAGTCTACTGACAGTAATACAGGATTTTATATAGGAGGCAAGTCTGTGGACAATTACACAGTCCTCTATACATGAGGCAAGTCTGCAAACAATCACACTGTGCTTTATGCATGAGGTAAGTCCATGGACAATTGCATAGTGCTTTATACATGAGGCAAGACTGCTGACAAGTAAACAACTGCTGTATATATGGGCCAAGTCTACTTGTGATTATACAGAGATAAACATTATTTGACCAACATCTTATAAGTAATCTTCAAATGCTGGTTAACATGGACAAGTTTAAATTTTTCAGTTTGGTAGGGAATTACATAAAGTACAAAGTTTTATTCATGAGTCCAAAAGAGGAAATTTTCTTTTCCATCAGAGAAGGCCCGTTGTGTAAATTATAATAGTTCTTGGTAGGCCTAAATATCCCATGGTCTGATTACCTATTCACTTAGTAGGAAATTGAATTATTTGTATTTTACCAGGAAATAAATTTTGACAACTATACCAGAATGCTACAAAGGCATCACCCTTTTCCAAACCATTCCATGGCTCATGGACGCCAAAGAGGCAGCCCTTGAAAATATTTGGATATAAGGACAATATACTGTTAACCAACATTTTCTTCTTCTCCTACAATGTTTCTATCCCTTTAAATGTTTACCACACACTCCTGAGTTTTAAGGAAGAAAGCTTTTGAAAACATTATGGATAAAGAAGAAAATGCTGGTTACCAGCATTTTCTTCTTTTCCCACAATGTTTTCTATCCTTTCATATACAGTTTCAATGGTTTACACCACACTTTATTTGTCATCTGCAAATGCTTCTGATTTTGACAAGTCTAAAATTTGGCATCTGGTAAAGCTTTAAGAGCAATCCCATCATTTGAGACTTGTTCCAGTTGTCGTCTGAAAATGCTTGCAATTTGAATGAGTCTAAAATTTTGTCATCTAGTAAAGAGATAGTGTGTATAGAAAAATTCTTGTATTTTTTCTAACAGAGAGGAGAACAAAGAGTGTCAAAGATATGTTTGGTGTTGGTAATTGGTGCGTGGACCTTTGCTGGAGTTGCACTGATTGTCACATTGTGCCACAAGATAACATGGTTGACCTACTTGTATTATTTCTCTTACATCAAACTTGGTGTGACGCTTATAAAATACATGCCTCAGGTATGGTACAACTTTTGTTTATTTTGTGTTTAAATCTGTACCAGACTACACAATTGAAGAGTTGTCAAAACAGAAGCATTTGAAGATGACAAATTAAATGTGGTTTGTATTTGAAAGGTTAGAAAACACTGTGGGAAAAGGAGAAAATGCTGGTAACCAGTATTTTCCCCTTTTCCCACAGCCTTTTTTACCTGCTCAAAGAAAAATCTCATCATTTTGAACCATATTTAATTTGTGGTCTGAAAATGTTTTGAATTTGGACAAGTTTAAAATTTGTTGTTTTGTAAAGAGTTAAATGCCTTGCTGCAATTGTAAGATTAAGGGTTAACACTGGTTTAACGATGGTTTAAGCATTTTCTACAATGATTTTTTATCCTTTCAGGGACAAATCCCACCATTTTGGTCACAATTAATTTTTTTTCACATTTAATTTTTGGTCCAGAAATGTTTTCTGTATCAACATGTCTTAAATTTTTTCAACCAGTAAAGACTTAGAAGTGTATTAGCATTTGTAGAGTATTAATCCTTTGCCAAACAGTCTCGAGTTTTAAAGACGTTGAAGAAGATGTCATTTAAAAACATTGGGGGAAAAGGAGAATTTGCTGGTAACCAGCATTTCCTCTTTTTCAGACATGTTTCTCTACCTGTTTAACTCATTACCACACAGTCCTGAGTTTTAACGACCCTGGGGAAGAAGCCTTTTGAAAACTTTGTGGGAAAAGGAGAAAATGCTGGTTACCAGCATTTTCTCCTTTTCCCACAATGTTTTCTACCCTTTTAGAGTCAAGTTTCATAAATTAAGCCTCAGTCAATTTGTTGTCTGCAACAGCTTTGAATTTGGACGAGTGTAAAAAATTGTTGTTTGTTAAGAGTTAAAGATAATTCTCATCATTTGACCCATAGTTGATTTCTAGTCTGCAAATTCTGAATATTTGATGAGTCTAAAATTGTGTTATTTAGTTAAGAGTTAGATCCCTTCAGTTTACAGCTTTGAAAAACACTGTAGGAAAAAGAAGCAATTAATGTGTTAAAATATTGTATTACTGTCTATAATATTTTGCAAACTTACCCTATACCACAAAATCCCAAGTTTTAATGACCCTTTTAATAAAGAAGAAGGCTTTTGAAAACATTGTGGGAAAAGGAGAAAATGCCTGTAATAAGCATTTTCTCCTGTTCCTACAATGTTTTCTACCATTTCATCAAAAGAAATCCTGTTTTGAGGTACATTCAGTTTGCCGGCTGAAAATGCTTTCAGTGTGGTAAAGTGTAGAATTTTGCTGTATGGTGAAGACTAATGAATTACAAATGTGAGAGTATCACCGGATGGAGTATCAGAAATATTTTACCATTTGCTTTACAGGTGTACATGAATTACCAACGTAAAAGTACTGTGGGGTGGAGTATCGGAAATGTTTTGCTGGACTTTACCGGTGGTTCATTAAGTATATTACAGATGTTTCTACTTTCTTATAACAGTGGTAAGTAGTTCTATATTCCGATTTCTTACTTAACAGTTAAATGTGTTGTAGAGAGTACCTGTATGAAGCAACTGTCTTCTAAACCCTTTTCAACACAATCCCGACTTTTAACAACCCTGAGAAAGAAAGGTTTTGAAAACATTTTGGGAAAAGAAAATGCTGGTAACCAGCATTTTGTCCTTTTCTCACAATGTTTTCTAGCCTTCCGAAACAAAATTTTGATGTTTGAGTTGCATTTAATTTGTTGTCTGCAAATGCTTTGGATTTTGGCAAGTCTAAAATTTTGTAGTCTGGTAAAGGGTAAATCTGTGATTTAATTATTTTCCGTTTATTTATCATTGCCACTGGTTGCCCATATAGGCCATGCCCCCCGAAGGATGTAAGTTATGTTACGGGGTAAAAAAAAAAACAGGACGAAACCTATCCTAAGTTATGACAGGTTCTCGATGTATAGCACAGTCAAATTGGACCTTGGTTTAAAGTCCCATCTGAAAAACTTATGTTTTTTTAGGTTGCCAACCATGGGAACAGAACTCACACCCTCAAATGGCCTGAGATTTGTCTCTTACTAGTCTCAGGGTCAACCACTTGAGGTGTTGGGGCTGACTTCTTAACTGTTTACTAAAAAACAAAATTTTAGAGATGTTCAAATTGAAAGTACTTGCAGACAAAAGATTAAATGTGGCTTGAATAACTAGATTCGTCTTTCAAAAGTTAGAAAACATTGTGGAAAAAGGAGAAAATGCTGGCTACCAGCATTTTATCCTTTTCCTGCAATGTTTTCTAAAGCTTTCTTTCTGTGGGTCATTAAACTTGGAATTGTGTTGTAAAGCGTGGAAGGTATTTGTTTTGATCCCATATCCCCTCTTGAGTTGGTTAAACTTGCATTTAAAGACCATCTTCTGTACAAAGACCATGTTCCTTACCTCCCTTAAGGGGTCTCTGAAGACAAGTTTGACTTTATTTTAATTTGAGCAAGTGCCTGTAAGTTTTTACCAAATGATTCTATTTTTACAGCCCTGGGGAAGAAGGCTTTTGAAAACATCATGGGAAAAGACAAAAATGCTGGTTACCAGCATTTTCTCCTTTTTCCACTATATGGCTTGCAACACGCGAAGAGGGGCATTCGGACATTTGGGTAAGGTGTCGTCTTGGATCAGCCTGTGCAGTCCGCGCAGGCTAATCCGAGACGGCACTTTATGACTACATTCGATTTTGTCCTACAGTAGACTTGCAAAAAACAGAAAATTACATAGGAACGGAAAGTGTCATCTCGGATTAGCCTGCGCGGACTGTGCAGGCTGATCCGGGATGACAATTTACGCAAATGTCCGAATGCCCTTTTTCGCGTGTTGAAGGCCATATGTTCAAGAGCTGTCTTCTTCAGCGTCATTTAAACACGGGTGATTGTTTGGTAAAGGAATAAAATGTGATGTGTTCTATTTTCCTTTTCAGATGATTGGGGTTCCATTTTTGGAGACCCCACTAAGTTTGGACTGGGAGTATTTTCCATTCTGTTTGATATCATTTTCATCGTGCAGCATTACTGTCTCTATAGAAACAACGCAGATGAATCAAAACTCATTGATCACGAATACGAAGAAAAAGAGCCACTCATTAATAAGGACAAAACTTCAGGGGATCACATCAGTAAGGGATACACCTAGGTCCCATTTCAACTAAAGGAGTCCATGTATAGTCGATGGTATTTGTCATAGGATGCATACTACAGTTCAACTTGTGTAAACCCAAATGTCTCAGGGATCATGATATTTTATGTCCGTTTTTACACCTTCTCCAAACAAGAAAATATCTTAAAGACCTGAGATAGGAAAGCTTTTGAAATCGTTGTGGAATAAGGAAAAAAATGAAGGTAATCAGAGTTTTTCTCCTTTTTCCTCGATGTTTTCTACTCTTCGAGAGATAAGTCATAGTGTTTGACTGTTATCCAATTCGTCATCTGCATTATGCTCATAATTTGGGCAAGTCTAATATTCTGTCACTGGTGAAGGGTTTATCCTTTACCAAATGACAAACTTTTAGAATAGTTTAAATTGAAAGCATTTGAAGTCCACAAATCAGATGTGATCCAAGACCCGAACTTTGTTTTTGAAAGGGTAGAAAACACTGTGAAAAAAGGAGAAAATACTGGTTACCAGCCTTTTCTCCCTTTTTCCCCAATGTTTCTGAAGGCTTCCGCCTCAGGATCATTAAAACCCGGGGTTGTTTTGTATAGAGTTAACTTTTCTTCTTTTGAGGCAATTCAAAATGAGGAAAATGAGTTTGATTTTGTAGTTGATGAATCAAGAAGACATTGCAATCAGTGGAGAAATTGTACAATGTGATTCGTTTTCCTTTTGTTTGAATTTTTTCAAGTGACGTCATTCAAAGGTATTTACCACATGTAGTACATGTATGTGCAAACAGACACACAAGTTGAGCTGTATTTTGATGACCAAAAAATATTAATCAGATGCATGATATTGTCATTTAACCCTTTCTCAAACAAAGAATTTAGACTTGTAAATTGAAGAGTATTTTGTGTACAAATGAGAAATTTGTACTGATGAACTGATGTTCTCTGACAGGGAAGAAAACATTGAGGGAAAGAAATTTTTATGTTACAAGCAATTCTCGTTTTTTCCAACAATGTTTTCAAAAGGTTTCCATTGTTGACATGTTCTTTAATGGGGATATTTTATTTAACACCATCATGATGCGTTTCAAATTCTTTTGTACAGTCTTAGGCACAGTCTCTGTAAACTTGTATATGGGGAGTCAACAGAAACTGTCAAGTCACCTATGTATAAAGTGGTATACATTGTTAAATGTGACATCACTACAGGCCGAGTTTACTGTAGTATCATACCATATTTTTCTACACACAGTGAACTTGTAGCTCCAACTTTTTACCTGAATATAAAATTGTAGACTTGGCCATATTGAAAGCATTTGTAGAAGTAAAAATCAACTTTTTACCAAACAAAAAAATTTTGGACTTGTTCAAATTGAAAGCATTTGCAGAAAACACTTCAAATGTGACTCAAATGATGAAATTTGATGATAGGGTTGAAAACATTGAGGAAAAAGGAGAAAATGCTAGTTACCAGCATTTTCTCCTTTTCCGATAATGTTTTCCAAAGGCTTCTTCCTCAGGGTCATTAAAACACAGGGTTGTTTTGTAAAGGCAACCAGCTTGTAACCAGCAATTTCTCCTTTTCCCATAATGTTTTCAAAAGGCGTCTTTCTCAGGGTTTTTAAAACTCAGGATTGTGCGGTAAAGAGTTAAACATGATATTTAATGTTTTCATTATCAACTATTAATTAGACAATAATTGTTATTTTATTTCATTGTTTAGATTCCACAATACAGTGAATAAGACAATCAGATGGGTATACAGACAGACACTATGTATTCCAAGAACATATTAAGATGTTATTGTCCCTTGAATATCTTTCGTGTTGAAAGTATCACTGATCACGTTTTCTTTTTTGTGCTTGATGACTGTAAGGCCATCCAGAAATGAAGTTTTGTGTTCACTTGAAGTTTTACCTTTTTAAATGTCATTTGCTAGCCTTGGTTCAGTTGGTAATAATTTCTTAATGATTCTGTATTACGCTCTCTTAATCACGGTCTGCTATATAGCTCTTTTGCGCCATCTATTTATCGCTTCCATTATTATTACTGCTTTGGGACATTTGAGGGTTTCCCCATGACTGAATTGTGCAGATAATCTAACTTTAGACTTGTTTCTTGCGTGATGTCACAATGTTGAAAATGATGGATTCGCACATTTTTAGACCAATTCAAATACCACAGGTGATATTTCAGGTGATATTTCATATATTCCCAAACTGGTTAGTGCCATCAAAAATACATTGAGACCTTCAACAACTCTTGTTATTGTTCAACTATCCTTAAAAGTCATTGTGAATAACCCGTTTAAACTTTTGTTGTCAATATTTTCAAAGATGGCTCACCAGCATGAAGTGATCAAACCAAGGTTATTGGAATTTCGGTATCTATTTTTAAATCGATTGCAGCAACATCTACTTTACCCCACTGTGAAGTGGAATAAAGTAGATGTCGCTGCGATTGGTTTTGGAATGTCCCCAGGCACTCTTTTTTGACAATGTAACGTTCGAATGATAGAAAAGAAAAAAAAATGAATGGACTGGAACCCAGGCTAGTCATTGGCTTACTTTTGATCAATAAGCTAAGTATTTTAGTGTCTAACAAAGACAAAAAGTTGGGTCATGAACATGATGTTTTGAATCAGAAAAACATGAAGTAGAAGGATGACATACAGTTCTTTTTTGTATGATTTGAACATGTAAGAAAAAGAAGGAAAAAGTTCTACCCATAGAAATGACATTTTTTGTTTGTTTGTATATGTTAGGGGTATTTTTGTATGATTGTGGCGCGACTTTTTTCTTTGAATATTCCCAAGATATGGTATCACTAGTGGAATATAGCAAAAGTTAGCCAACTGTTGTTATTCATTCCTGCACCTCTGGATATGGTATAGATGGTAATGTGTGGTTTTTAGTTACACTGATGACTCGTATTTCACATTTCAAAAACCACATTATTGCAGTGTAGATCTAAGACGAGGCTGCATGATCTTTGCAGTCTGATTGTAATCTATACTATCTGCTATCTGAAAAAGCATTGAGAGTCATATGGCATATGAAGTGTGCCACACTGAAGAGGGAAACCATTGTCCCTAGTGGTTTATGATGTTTGGGAAGGCTGTTTGGGTGAGGCTTGAACCTACATCATCACCATGTTCATACAAGTGACCAGCCAATTAAGTACAAGTTGTACAGATGATTTATATATTGACAAAATTTTATACACCTCCAAATTGAAAGCACTTGCAGATGACAAATGTGGTTAAAATGATGGAATATGCTTTTGAAAGGGTAAAAAACATTGTGGGAAAAGGAGAAAATGTTGGTTACCAGTATTTTCTACTATTCCCTAAGTGTTTTCAAAAGCCTTTTCCTTCAGGGTAGTGAAAACTTGGGATCGTTTAGCAAAAAGTGAATTGTAAGTTTGTTTACACCATAAGTCAAATAAGTATTGTTGATATATTTTCTTTGTGCAATTTTTTGTAGTAAGTGATATTTAAATTTTCTCTTACTTTATTTGTACAATTTTTACTGTAGTTGTTAATATTTTCGTGTACTGTTATTAAAGTTTTTACATGCAGCTGTTCGATTGATTGTATGGTGTTTAATGCTGTTTTCAACATTATTACAGTTATATCGTGGTGGCCAGTGCACCTGTCCATGCTTTCCTGGAGTTTCTTTTACAACTACTCCGCACAATATTCTTTCCAAGCCACTGGCTGCTTTCCCACATAACCATCGTCAAATCAATGGTCAGTGGTGGGAAAAGAATGAATCCTGTCACAATGACTATCATCAATCCTTGTAAAGACATTGACTGAGCCAGGGACCGAACCAGCAACCCCCTGTTCTCAAGTCCTGCACGCTACCGATTAAGCAACTTGGGCATGGCAGCTTTTTGATTATGCATCATTTAGGCTGGCTCAAAATTCTTTACCAGACAACAAATTTTTACGCTAGAAAGCATCTGCAAATGAAAACTCGAAAGTGCCTAAATCATGGGAATTACTTGTGAAAGAGTAAAATTGTGTGGTGAATGGTTAAATCAAGCCGTTATTGAAAGTTAAAATAAAACATTAGAAATCTATTTAAGTGGTTCACTGTTGTCCATTACTTTATCCAAGTCTTTCAACCTTTTTCTAGACAAACCTGGGTTTTAATGACCCTTATTTCTGACACTGATGAAAGGCTTTTGAAAACAATGTGCGAGAAGAGCAAAGGCTTGTGAAAACAATGTGCGAGAAGAGCAAAATGCCGGTAACTAGCATTCTCTCACCTTCCCACAATGTCTTCTGCTCTTTCAGAAAGGAATACCAGCTGCATTTCCTCCTTTTCCCACAATATTTTTATACCCTTTCAAATAGAAATCCCATCAACTGACCTACATTTAATTTGCCGTCTGTGAATTATTTCAGTTAAGACAAGTCGGAAATTTTGGTGTCGGGTAAAGACAGAACTCTTTACCAAACGACAAAATTTTAGACTAGTCCACATTAAAAGCATTTGCATGTGACAAATGTGACTGAAAAATTGAAATTTGTTTTTGGAAAGGTAGAAAACATTGTGGAAAAAGGAAAAAATGCTGGTTACCAGCATTTTCTCCTTTTCCCACAATGTTTTCAAAAGGCTTCTTTCTCAGAGTCGGTAAAAGTCGGGATTGTGTGGTTAAGAGTTAACTCTTTACCACACAACAAAATTTTAGAGCCATCCAAATTCAAAGCATTTGCAGATAATGATTTCAATGTGGCTCAAATGACAAAACTTGCATTTGAGTAGAAAACATTGCGGAAAAAGGAGAAAGTGCTGGTTACCAGCATTTTCTCCTTTTCCCACATTGTTTTCCTATGGGTCATCAAAAGTATTGTGTGGTAAAGAGTTAATCCGTTATTGATGAAAGTAAGGAGGGAGAAAAAGGTCAAGGTTTTTTGGAAATATTGTCTTTGATTAAGATTAATAAAGATCATTTAAGGACATATGCAACAGTTTTATTCAAATGGATAGATTTTTTTTCATTTTCGCTCAGATGATAATATAATGTATGGTATGTAGAGTAAAAACAATTGAAAATCATGTTGCGGAGCAAAATGCAAAGATACAGTTCTTCTAAAGGGATAACTCTTGTCAAAATTACAGAAAATAGGCTTAAATTTCAAGCCTAAAGAAAGGTCCTTAAAGTAACAAATATTGCTTAAGTAAATAATTATTCTTAGAATTGTGATGTTTGTGGCCTCTGAAGTATACACAAGGCTTATCTTAGATTTGATCTGACCTATTTTTTGACCCGATGTGACCTCTTTTCGAACTGCCGTAATTTCATAGAGGTAAACATGCCAATCAAGTTTTTTAGCATTGGTTTTAAAATGCCGCCTCCGAAGGTTGTACAAGGTCCAATATTTGACCCAATGACCTTTTTCTGGCCCAAGGTGACCTACCTTAAAACTCATTGAGATTTTATCAATACATTCTCACCAAGTTCTATGAGCACTCGACTTGAAATGTGGCTTCTACTGTACACAAGGCTTTAATTGGTTATGGTGACTTACTTGTTTATCCCCGGTGACCCACTTTCTACCTTGTTTAAGAAATTATTAACCCTTTCCCAAACAATCCCTGGTTTTTATGGGTCAGGAATAGAAGCCTTTTGAAAACATTGTGGGAAAAGGAGAAAATGCTGGTAACCAGCACTTTCTCCTTTTCCCACAATGTTTTCTACCCTATCATATAGAAAAATCATCTTTTTAGCAACTGTTAATTTGTCATCTGCAAAATGCTTTCAATTTGGTCTGGTCCAAAATTTGCCGTTTGGGAAAGGGTTAAAACAAGGTTTCAAACAAAGTGTCATCAGTATTGGAACAAGATAGATTGATTGTATGGTGTTGTATGCTGTTTTGAACTTTCAGTTATATTGCGGCAGCCAGTGCACCTATCCATTCTTTCCTCGAGTTTCTTTAACCAGTACTTCGCACAATATTCTTTCCAAGCCACTGGCTGCTTTCCCAAGTAACCATTGTGAAAGTTATGGTCAGCAGTGAGAGAAGAAAGAATCCTGTAGCAGTGATTATCGTCAATCCTTGTAAAGAAATTGGTCGAGCCAGCCACCCTGTTCTCAAGTCCTGTACCTACCTACTGAGGTACTGGGGCTCAGCATTGGAACAAGAGCATCACATGCAGGTGCCACGCTCGGCTGCAGTTGTTTGATTTCAGTGAAAATTCTAAGTTGAAAAAAGGGCATAACTGTGTCTAAAATAGTTTGATGGTTATCTACCCTTGTTTTTTGGGTTCCCTTTTGATAGTTAACAAATTGTCTGTCCATGTTTGAAGTAAATATTTTCAGTAATAACATATATAACAAAATGTCAAAGTTTTTGCATAAGGATCCAGACGACAAAGGATGCCTGAGCTACGACTATAACTTTATGTTTTCTTCGAAAAAAGTTGAGCTAATAAAAATGTGGTGTGCACAGAGTTTTTCTTTGATTTGACCCAGTGATCAACTTGTAGACCCCTGTTGAACCATATTAGAACTCATGCAAGATTTTATTCAGAAAAACATTCCGATTGCATTTTGTGGGTAAATTTTGGCCTCTAGAGAATACACAAGTTGACGATACACAAAAAAAGTTCACCTTGAGTGTAAAGTGCTCAAGCACTTTCTAATCATGGGGAGGTAGGAAAACTTCAATGAAGCTTACATAAGGATGACAAAAATAAAACACAAGTTTGGTTTTTTTTTTCAGGTACACATTTATTCAATGGTACTTATTTTTATGTTTTGATTCTTAAAATACAGAATTGCATTAAAATTCACAAAAATAAAGGCATTGGGCTCTCAAAACAGTATGTGAACAACAGGAAATATCTTCTTTTGCATATGAAATGGTAATACTGTACAAGAACATGGATACTGAAAGCTTGATCTGATAGGGTTTTAATCAATTACCAAAGATTGTATTTTTAGAGTTACCTCTATTGTACAACTGTGACAAAAGGATAAATAACAAAAAGAAAGTTACGTCATTTTAGTCATGACATGAAAAACATAGGAAGGAAGAAGCTACAGCTCCATTTCCTGAATTATATTAGAAAGTGTCCACTCTGACAGCATAAATAGATAAACTAATCCAGGAATTTACAGATAGAAATTGGTGGCTGAAAGTTGTCGGTAAAATCAAATCCTGGATGTAATTATAACCCTTTACCATACAATCTCAAGTTTTAACGACCCTGAGGAAAAAGCCTTTTGAAAACATGGTTGGAAAGGGAGAAAATGCTAGTAACCAGTGTTTTTTCCTTTTTCCCCACAATGTTTTCTACCCTTTCAAAGGTGATTTTTATTTTTTTGTCACATTTATTATGTTGTCAGCAAAAGCGTTCAATTTCGGAGAGTCTAAAGTATTGTCATTTTGTAAAGGATTAAATAAGTTTTGAGGTAAAATTTTCACTCATAACTAACCCTTTACCAGATGACAGAATTTTAGCCTTGTCAAAACTGAAAGCATTTGCAGACAACAATTTCAATGTGGCTCAAATGGGTCATTTTTTCTGTGATAGGGTAGAAAACATTGTGGGAAAAGGAGAAAATGCTGGTTACCAGCATTTTCTCCTTTTCCCACAATGTTTTTAAAAAGGTTCTTTCTCAGGGTCGTTAAAAGTCAGCCTTGTATGTTAAAGGGTTAACAGTCTTGATAGATTCTACAAAATATTAATAGCATGTAAAGAATTTATGACATGTAATGATGAAGTTATGTTCTGATCTAAATTAGTAATGGTACAATCATCGTTATACAAATTAGGTTGCAGTATGAGCAGTGATTTTGTGGTTAATTTTTTAAATCAGACCCTTTTTGGATAGGGAGGAAAAGCCAATTACAACTAACAACATACAGCAATCTTCAGAGCAAGTTGAATTTTGGTCGTAAGAAGCTAATTAGACAGGAAAATTTTCTCTTTTCATGTGTTTCCAATTCAAAATGAGAGAGATCCAAGGTTTTTTTTCTTTCAAATTATTTAGTCTGTCTTGTAATTATCTTTGGCACAATGAAAACAAGGGAAAACACAGTGTTTCGCTGTTGTTCTTGCCTATTTTCAAACAATTAACTCAAGGTGTTTCAACATGTTCACACAGAATAAAAGAAATCCTAAAGAAGGCCACTTCTACACATAGACCCTTTCATAAGAAGAGGTAGATCTGTTTGTATTTTTGAGACAAAATTATTAAGAGCATATCATGGTCCTTAACCTTAATTACAATAGAGCCATGTTCTGAGAAAAGGGTGTTTAATCTATCGGGGGGGGGGGAAGAAAAAAAAACCACGCCCCATTTCAGCCTGCACAGCCTGACCTGGGTTGCAACTTTTTGCTATAGGTCAATCTTCTGTAAGTCAAAGGACCAGTTTACCTCATGATTCAGTTGGTTGTTAGACA
Source organism: Hippopus hippopus (assembly GCA_946811185.2). Taxonomy (NCBI): domain Eukaryota; kingdom Metazoa; phylum Mollusca; class Bivalvia; order Cardiida; family Cardiidae; genus Hippopus; species Hippopus hippopus. The sequence continues at coordinate 24,681,634 of OX328099.1, forward strand.
AAATAGATTTTAGGAATCTATGAATAATTGATGCCTTGTTTGGTAGCATGCATCACAGATGGATTAAACCCCCGTTTCACAGAGCAAGATTCAATTATATGTCTTTATTGTCCAAACAATGGAACAGAGAATTAAGCTGGAGAAAGTCCCTGAAAAGTGATTTTGAAATGGCTCTTGTCAGGATATCTGGAATAATAGCACTAATCCAATATAGCAGACCTGAGCAGTTTGATCTTGCTCTACACTGGCAGCAACATTAACTCAAGGTTTGCTTGGCATTTTGTGGATTAACTCTTTACCAAATGACAAAATATTATAGACATGTTCCAACTGAAGGCATTTGCAGAGGACAAATTTGGCAAATATCATGATTTATGTCCTTTCAAGACTAGAAAACATTGTGGGAAAAGGAGATAATACTGGTTTCCAGCATTTTCTCCTTTTCCCACATAGTGTTTAACAGGCTGCTTCCCAACGGTTATTAAATCTCAGATTTATCTTTGTTTGGTAAAGCACAGCCTCAATATTTCTGATCTTACCAAACAGCCAACTGATTTCACTATCCTTAGGGCTTTTGAAAAATGCGGGAAAAACAGAAAATGCTGGTAAGAAGCAATGTCTTCTTTTCCCACCATGTCTTTTACCTTTTCAAATGAAATCATGACTCTTTGCTGGCTGTAAATGCTTTCAATTTTGCAAAGTCCAAAATTTGTCGTCTGAGACAGATTTAATCGGTACTTACTTTTATCTTTTCTACTCGGGTTTTTCGTAAAAACAAGGTGGGATGACAAATGTAACATCTGGGATACTCTACCCTTTTTGTATCCATGAACTTGTATATTTAGTCTAATACATCTAGAAACTGTCTGAATTATCTACAGAAAGTGTATGCCATAAGTGTCAGAATTGTAATGCATGCAGCACATGAAAAACAAACTAACAACCATATAAAAGTATAAAATGAAGTTTTACAAGCTAAATGGAACAATCAGCTAAAAGATACCTATCAGTTTTTTTATTCTCTATTCTACAGACTATATTTCTAAAAAACAAAGCATAGCAAAAGGTATCATTTCGCCTTTCCTAGGCTTTCCTCTGGTTTACAGCATTTCTTTTTTTTTTTCAATTGTTTTCTCTTACCTTCTATAGACGAATCCCATCATAAGAAACACATTCAAAATATCATCTGCAAATGCTCTCTCATTGGATGGGTCTAAAATTTTGTCATTTGGAAAAGAGTTTAAGACAAAAATGCAAGTCTTGAAAGAAATTCCACAAAATATTGCAGCTTTGAAAAATGATATATCGATAGATTTAATTACTTTCACTTGAAAGATTTCTATTCACTTCTCATTTTACAATATACTTCTCACTAGAATATCTTTTGAAATATCAGCCTCTATATCAAAGACCTGACCATGTCATCCAGCAAATTATTTTGCTTCTCAGGTCTCCAAAAGCAACCCATGTTGTGTGTTACATTCCACACTAAAAGCACTAATCTTTTTCTATGCTAATAAATACTTAGATGAAGTGAAAAACAGCAGAATTAGATAATCAAAATCTCCCTTGCAGCACAACCATTCACACTGTTACCTAACTATAAGCCCTAATAAAAAATGTGTTGGATGTTGGGATGGGGATATGAAGTAAACACACAAGAACAACTACTGAACACATTTTACGCCCAACTAAAAATGAAAATTCTCCCATGAAAAAGCAGATAAAAATTCTAATACCAGACAGGACGTGTCAGCCAATCAAATGGCTAGTCTTAGAATTTAACTCTTTACCCAACAATCCCGAGTTTTAACAACAGAGATGGGCTTTTGAAAACATTACCAGCATTTTCACCTTTATCCACAATGTTTTCAACAATTTCAAAGACAGAAATCATTTTTTGGGCTACAATGAATCTGCTTTTACATTTACTTTCAACACATCTAAAGCTTTGTGTTCCAAAGGGTTAAAATTGGACCTGCTCTTATCTCGGCCCATAGTGCTGCAATTTAGTATTGGAATTCATATTTAGAAAGAACAATGATGTCAAGATCTACGACCTGCTCCATGCAGTGTCTGCTTTTTCACGTACAAAAAGTCCATCATCAATTAAAAATAATCAATGTATTTACATCGAAACAAAAATAATAAATATGTCTATCTAACAACAAAAATGGTAATTGGCTAAAATATGGCAACAAAAAATTCTCTTTTCCATCTGATTTTCTGTCCTTCCTGAACTCTTAACCAGACAACAAAATTTTAGGCAAGTCCATATTTAAAGCATTTGCAGTCAACAAAATGAAAAAAATACGGCTAAAATGAAGGGGTTTGTTGTTAACTCTTTGCCAAATGACGAAATTTTCTACTGGTTCAAATTCAAAGCATTTACAGATGATAATTTAAATGTGACTAAAATGATGGGATTTGTGTCAGATTAGATTGAAAACATTGTGGGAAAAGCAAAAATAGACTTGTTACCAATATTTTCTTTTTTTTCCCCACAATGTTTTCAAGAGCCTTCCTTCTCAGAGTAGTTAAAAATCGGGATTATTTGGTGAAGAGTTAAAAGGGTGAAAAGTATTTTCTGTCAAAAAGAAAATGCTGGTTACACAATGTTTTCATTGCTTTCATTACCCAATTCCTTCATTATAAGCCACATTTAGTTTTACGGTTGCAACTGCTTTCACTCTGATAGTGTCTACTATATTTCCATCTTGTAAACACTAAATTTGATGGGTGGATATTTATGCTTTTTGTCTGGATAATTCTTGTGGGGAGAGGGCATTGAAAATATAGTCAAAGAATTCTTTATCCACACTAAAAAATGTCCAACTCATTAATTCTTTATTTAGGCATCAAGTTTTTATAAAAGGCCTTGAGAAAAATGAACTAGTCCATCATCCAACATTCTTTGTCCCCTCTCTCATTTGAATTCCTACAAAAAAAAATGCACAAATTTGGATGGAAAGCAAATCTATGAAACAGTGTGTGTGACAAATGTAGGAATTGCTCATTCCTAGCTATTTTTCATTTGTTGTGCTTTATTTACAAGTTTACCAGTCAAAACTGAAGGAGGGGGGATAAATCTTCTATATCACAAGAACACTAACACAGACAAATTAGCTGTTTAAAAAATAAATTTGATTTGAATTGTGCCTCTAAACAAGTGAAGTGAAAAATAACTATAAATATAAAATCCACAGAAATGTGTTTCTTCTTCATGAAGAACATTTCAAAATCAAACATTTAAGTGTTTCATTCTGATCATCTTTTCAGAAATACCTTTGTACATCAAAACCTTACCAAACAATTCCATGTTTTAACAACCCGAAGGAGAAAGGCTTTTGAAAATACTGTAGGAGAAGAGAGAAAATGCCTGCAAACAGCATTTTCTCCTTTCCACAAAATGTTTTTAAAAGCATCTTTCATCAAGGTCATTAAATACCGGTATAATTTGGTACAGGGTTCATAGTTCTTCTTCAAGTTCTTTAGGGCCTGTAGTGCTACACTGTAGAATTGATGAAATGACCGACGATACTTTCTGACTAGACTTTACACAAATGATATGATATCATACATTACGAACACTGAACACACACTAAAATAACCTGCTAAGAATGGAAAAAATAGGCTACAACAATTACAAGTTCTTGCTTTTTTTTTTTTTTAGCAATTTATCTGTGGGGCAATGATAGATATATAAACAAAACTGATATCATTCTTTGACAAAAAACTGTCTTCAGAGAGTTTAACGTAAGAAAAGCATTACAAAAATGTCAACACTGTTAACTTTTTTTAAACAACAAAATTTCAGACTTGTCCAAGTTTTGGGTACTTTACAAACAATGAACTAAATATGGCTCAAATGATTGAATTCTCCTATAAAAGGGTAAATAACATAGTGGGGAAAGGAGAAAGGTATGTTACCAGCATTTTCTCCTTTTTCCACAATGTCTTCACAAAATTTCCTTACTCAGGGTCTCTAAAATACAGGACTGCTTTGTAAAGGGTTAAAAATAAATAACTACTTTCTTTTGCTTTGTTTTCTCTAGAAGCATAGACATGCAGACAAGTATTATATAAGTATTTTTTTCTGTGGGTTCCAAATTTCTGTGTTTTTTTCCAAAAAGAGGTGTGTTTAAATTTCTGGGAATCTATTTATGTGGTTTCCAGTCTGAACATTTTTGGTATTTCATATTTGCTGCAGTTGAATTACAAGACTTAGAGTTGACAATAATCAACTTTTGTTTCTGGAGACATCCAGTCATGTATAAATATCAGAGAGATATTCTCACCTGGTCTTAAGAAACTACCATACTAAAGATCGATAGTTTTAAAATACACTACGATAGTCAACCGCTATTTTTGTTTTGTGAAAGAATATTTGAGAGAATTCATGGTCTTAAATCAAAGTAGCCACTTGCTGACGATATGACAACTCCTTGTCAGCATCTATTCCATACTTTCGACTTAGAGTGTTTGCAAGTTGCTCTCTTGTAAAGATCCATCATGAAGCTGCCATTCCCCAGCACCGAGATCATATGTAACATGTATAAACACAATTATGAGTTTCCAAAAGTTGTTAATCTATGGTATACAACAAGAGTGTAATTTAGCGTAAGTAAAATGGCAAGTGTTGACCTACTATCAGGTTTGACACTGTCTTGTCGAAAGGTAAAATCAGACATTATAACCCGCGTGTTTAATTTCTGCTGCCTTGAGTTGCTCCGCAGAAATAGCAGATATTAAATACCCACAGAAAAAAACACTATATGGTACCCTCTTCAAAATTATCAAAAAACCAATGTAACATTAGTCAGTATAAATAACGGATTTCAGAAAATAAACAGACATTGACAAAACAACAATTTCATTGAGATAAGCTTAAAGAAAATCGATAAATTACAATTAAATATATATACACATATACAAAAACCTATTTACAAATCCTTCATTTTATAGTCAATGAGGAATGTTATCTTTCAAACTCATTTCATACGATCATTCATTCAATTTTCTTCACTAACATCTTGTAGAGATCCAGACGAGCAAGGATAATTTTGTTCTGTAATGTCCTTTAGTGGTGGCAACTCTAAAAATTACCTAATTAACAGATTCCAGCTTGGAACTAATTATTTGTTGTGGTGTCATCTTAACCCTATACCAAATAATATCAGGTTTTAACCTTATATTAACAAATGACCCAGAGGGAGAGGACTTTTCAATACATTGCTGGCAATGAATTTTAAAACTAAGTAAAAAGTTGCAAAGCTACTCTATCTTCTATTATTTTAACTTTTTACCCGATTTGAAATTAATTTTTCTGCTAGCGACTTATGCTTGGACCGACCATACGATTAGTGATTGTCATCTCCACTATAATTTCCGTGCTTTTACGTGGTACAATTTAAATTCAAATGCATTTTAACACTTGCTTTGTTTATTTTTGGCTGCCACTGGGCCCTTAAAACATGTGATTGTTTGGTAAGGGTTACAAGAAACTATCCTAGGGATTTACCATGACCATACCTATATAAAATGCATCATTCATTAATAACGCAGGGGAAAGTGCAACACATATAAAAACAATCAACTGGTCACAAAACAATATCTAAAATAAAAACAAACAAAAAAATACCAAAAAGGTCATGTTTGTCTCTCAAATGTATCACAGGGAAACTGAGAAGTCCTTTTCCCACTTTCTAACAGAAGTATGAGCTGTTGTAAACATTTCTCCTATGATGTTATTTCTTTTTTCAAATTAAATCAAGACACTGAGCTTTTGTATGGAAAACTTCCCAACTAATACTAAGAGATGAAAGACATAAAAATCTAGTGAAAAAATGAGAGATTTGAACAAAAGAACCGAGAGAATTCTATCAAAAGTAATTTGCAAACACCTATGCACTGGTATTCACGTAATTCAAACAATTTCTGCTTTGTTGAAATTTGCAAAAAAGGAAACTTAACTCTTCACCAAACAAAATTTCAGACTTGTCCAAAGCCGAAGCATTTGCAGATAACAAATTCAATTTAGCTCAAATGGTTGGATTGGTCTTTGAAAGAGTAGAAAATAATTCGTGCAAAGGAGAAAATGCTGTTTTCAAAAGCTTTCCTCTGTCAGGGACATTAAAACTTCAGTTTGTGTGGTAAAGGTTTAAGGATAAATACCCTTAAAAATCCTTTCAGGCTTTACAATAATTGATATGACTGCAAGAGAAGGTAATTCTTTAAACTATAACTTAAAGAATCAAAAGCCCTTTTCAGAAAAGTATAGTAAAGTAGAAATATTTTTTGTAAGTTCTTCATACCAACAGAAATGACAACATAAATCCTAAATGAGCGATCATATCTAACCAACAGCAGTTTTTTGTCTTTCCCTAGCATACAGTTTAGACCTAACTCACAGAATGCCAAACAATTGAAATGGATGCTCTAAATAAGTATGACCTTAATATCACATATACAGCAGTCTTTTTTTAAATGTAATGTCATACAGGGAAGATCAGAGATCAAACTGCAAAACTTCTCTGTAATCAAATCTTGATCTAAACTGTTAGACAAGAGGGCCAAGATGGCCCTGGATCGCTCACCTGAATTTTTGAGAGGACCATAGCCAATTTTTTTTGAGGTATGGAAACTTTGGAAACAAAATCATTATTTTGCCAAGCAATTTTGAAAAGGTCACCTGTAAAAGTCATTTCAAAATCTTTCAACACCCCTACAATCATCATCACAGCAATGCTTTTGATGAATCAGAATTCTGCCAATAAATTTTTGGATAGATTACCCAAGGACAATTTCTTGAAGAAGAGCACATGCTCGATAGTGACTAAAAACATAAGTCGAACAAGAGCACCACATGCAGGTGCCAAGAATTGGCTGTTGTTTTTCGATGGATAAAAATTTCCCCAACAATTTTTGAAAAGGGTCACCCTAGGAACATTTCTGTGAAATTATTTCAAAATCTGATCAGCCTTTCCAGAGACGAAGAATTAAGAAATTCCTCTTCATGTCCCTGTAGTGCAAATAGCGCCCCCCCCCCCCCCCCCGCCATGTTTCTTGACGAATCAGCATTTTGCGAACAATTTTTGAAAAGGGTCACCAAAGGAACATTTCTGTGAAATTATTTCAAAATCTGACCAGCGGTTTCAGAGAAGAAGAATTTTTAAGAATTTCTTCATTTCTGTATAGTGCAAGTAGCCCCCAGTCACCAGAACCATGTTTCTTGACGGATAAAAATTTCGCGAACAATTTTTGAAAAGGGTCATCCAAGGAATATCTCTATGAAATTATTTCAAAATCTGACCAGCGGTTTCAGAGAAGAAGAACCTTTAAGAATTTCTTCATTTCTGTATAGTGCAAGTAGCCCCCATTCACCAGAGCCATGTTTCTTGACGGATCAACATTTCGCGACCAATTTTTGAAAAGGGTCACCCAAGGAACATCTCTGTCAAATTATTTTAAAATCTGACCAGCGGTTTCAGAGGAGAAGATTTTTAAAGAATTTCTCAGAAAATTCCATTTGGTTGCCATGGCAACCAGAGTTTTTGATGGAATCAAATTCTGTGAACAGTTTTTAAAGAGGAGATGATGGTTTAGGAGGAGATGATGTTTAAAGAATTGACGACGACGCATGATGGACACCGGGTGATCCTAAAAGCTCCCCTTGAGCATGTTGTGCTCAGGTGAGCTAAAAAGGCAACCGTATCTGTGATAGGCATTCTAAGGATGAATAGTTTTTTGGGGGAAACACATGTCACAATTAAGGATTTCTTTCACAACTAACAAACTCATACTGATAAATTCCAAAAGAACCCAAGCAAACACTTTCACATAAATCTAACCAACTTTTATTTACGGATTGTAACATTCAACAATTTGTCTATATCCTTGACATTTTAAGATATTTAATAATCTACATGACTATAAGTATTCTGTTTGAGGGTTCTCTCTCCATGAAATACTAGAAAATATTTCAAACCTATCAGCATATAAATACCACTTTTTGTGTCCATGCAGTAGATATTATCCAATACACTGAGAGAAAAGGAGAAGTCTCTTGGAAAAAGCAATTTCCATTTTCTCACATTGTTTTCAAAATCATTCAAAACAAAAACATTTTCTTTTCTAAACCCTTTTACCAAAAGATCATGTGCGCTAACTACCCTGAGAAGAAAAACTTTTAAAAATGTTGTGGGAAAAGGAGGAAATGCTGGTAACCAATATATCCTTTTCCATCAATGTTTTTACCTTTCCATAGACACTTTCAATATTGTATGCCACAACTAATTTGATGTCTGAAAATGCTTTCAGTGTGAACAGTCTAAAAATTTTGTCACTGATAAAGTGTAAAGTATTTCACCTCGGTATCAATCCTACCATTTAGAATTAAATTAAAAAAAAACCCGTATGGCAATGGGTTAGGTTCACAACAAATGATAAACACACATTTCAACTCTAGCTACTCTATCTTAAATCTCTTTGCGGCCGAACCATCCCCCCCACTGAAATTATTCGAGACAGGCATCACAACTATTGTTTTGGCACCACCTAGATTTCCTGACGAAGCTGCCGTCTTTACGGCCAGGGTGCCTGTGTTTGAGCCCGATGACATTACACCCACAGCACCATTTTGATTGGCTGAGGCAACAGAACTTGTGGTGAGAACCATTAATGTGGTTGCTCCAGTGTTTGTATTGTCACTGACAGATCTAGAGATTAAGGACGTGGCTCCTGCCGGAGTTTTATTCAGATTTGAAGCCTGTACGAGCGACACTGAAGGCTTACTGACCACAGTTGGTGTCGTTTTTGTTGTAGTTGGGGGCTTCTCATTTTCTGCCTCAGAGAAACTCATAGCTACTGCACTGCTAAGGTCCACAAACTGAAAAAAAAAAAGCAAACCCAAATCTTGTGAGGAAAACTCAAACTTGCTTACACCTTACAATACCAAATAAATGAAATGAACTTTTGAAATCAGTCAGAAAGGTTCCTTTATTGGTGTTCTTGTTTTAAATGACAACAAAAAATTATTCCACATGTCTATGATTCAAGTCAACATTTGTTTCAATAACAATGTTCTTTCTTGAAAGCTCAATACCTTTGTCCCAGATAAACCAGTGTAGCCAGTGAGTCCTGTTACTTCATGCATTAAGTCAAATTACTACAGTAGACATTTTCAATCCCTAAAAAAGGACACAATCATGGAAAATGCAAGGCCATTTTGCTCAAAACATCTCACAAATACCTGGCAGTTTAAATCCAAGATCAGACTGCATTTTCTGTGTGGTCTGATATTATATCTGAAGTTTCTACTTTTACCTACAATGAAATGTATATCCTTTTCTTTTAAAGATACATTTATGCTTATTTTCAGGCAGTTTCAGCCAGTTTTAAACCCATCTCATCCTTATTTTGTGAAACCACAATCGTTCTTGTATCTTCATGCCAAATGTTATCCCTGTAGGCTGCCAGACTGCACAGAGTATGACAGATACTAAATGCATTTAATGTTTTGGAAGCCTTCAAATCAATTGCTGTTTTCGTTTCCGGTTTTAACTGAGGACAAATCTCTTGTGTTTCTCATTCCCTTACACTACATATATTGGAAATTTATCTGTGTTTAAACAGCTCAGCCATTCTACATATTTTCATGTTTTAACAGCCTTTTTTCTTTCTAGCTGTGTGGATATATCGTTAAGACTTCAACCAAAGTGCATGAATCAATGCTATTAAATCATTACTACCTTTTTATCACCACTAACTTGCCAGAAACTGACAACATCTTTACTTACCTCTCCCATAACAGCTATGGGGGTCTCACCAGTGGCTGATGCTACTTTATGTTCAATAAGGTAAAACATGTATTCATCATACAGTAGTCGAATAAGGTGGAAAGAACCAAAACTCGCAGCACTTCTGAGTGTTAAATCACGGATTACCATTGAGCTATAAGAAATTAACAAGAATGAGCGGATTAACATAAAGTTCATCTGCATACAGCCATCTATACACAGTTTCCTGTAGTTTATACTGAAAGTGTAGTAAAGTTATCACTTATCCTATAACAGGGTTCATACAGGCAAGGCCAAGTAAAATTCAAGGACTTTTCAAGGACTTTTCAAGGACAACTCTTTACGTTTTCAAGGACTAGTTTATGAATAATAATTAAACATATTTGTGAATTCTGGCACTGTCATTCATTAGAGTCTACATCCTGTGAAACACTTTGGTTTAAAAAACTGGAAACTTCTGCCAAATAATATCAAAATGAACTCTTTTAAAACCCAAAGTATATCAGTATGTCATTTTTGGATACATAGATCTAGTTAGCAATACTGGAAGCACTAGATGATGCAACAGGCCCAGCAACGGTAGCTATTTGGGGTGCAGGTACTATCAGATTGTCACCTGGGGGTAGAAGATGTGGTTGCCGTTTCTATTTTATTAACCTTGGTTTCCTCTTTAAAATACATACACATTTGTGAAAATCCCGGACATAGACCTCTGTAGTTTCTTATGCAAATCTCCCTTCACAAGTGACTGCACCTATCTGTGCCACATCGATATCTTTCCTACATGCCCGACAGTGCGCCTTATATTTACTGGGCCATTTACTGTTTCCTTTACCCACGGATACCCCTTTCGACCAGTCTCTGATTCGGCCAGATAGACTTTCCCCATTACGATAAATAAAAAGGAAGTTGAAAGTTACATTCAGGCTCCTAAGAATCATTTCAACGCCATTTTGGTTTTATTTAATCTGGATATTGGAACTGACATTTTTCACAGATAAAAATGATGCAATCCAACATAAACCAGTCCGCAAGGGAGGCTACCCAAACACACGAGTACGAACTTTCGCACCATGTATGTTCAAACTTCATTTTCGCACCCAGCACATTCGCGCACTTTTACTATGGCCCTCTCACATGTCTGTCATTAATTCAAAGATGCCAATTTCCTTCTAGAAAGTCGACTTTTGACTTTTAGGCCAATTTCAACTGTCTTGAATACAAGAAAAAGTGAAATTCAAGTACTTTTCAAGGTGTATGGCCAGTTTTCAAGGTAAATTTTGTTTTCAAGGACTTTTCAAGACTTCCTTTCATTTTCAAGTACTTTTTAAGCCTGTGCGAACCCTGTATAAATAATCTTTGGTATATTGCAACAAAAAAATTTACTATCAAATTCAGTTTTTTTTTTTAGAAAAAATATTGTTTTTAGGCTTGAAGAAAGACTATTTTGAATACAAACTGTTCCAACTGAAAAATTCTGTGGAATCTTTAATTTGCAATCATTTTCATATAAACATCTATGCACGGAATTGTAATTCTTGATTATCAATGCTTTCTAACAACTTTTTAAGAGTAGCCTGCGGCACAGATAATGCAAGAGGTAATGAGTTTAATAGGCAGTAAATAAAATATAAATGAGTGATGCTCTGGCAAAAGGAGGCTTAATGCATCTCTGGGATGCCAAGCAAGCCATCAAATACTTATGGATCCATAATAACCACTTTTTTTTAAACAAACAACTTATTCACGAGGTACACTGGTACTTGGACCTACAGAATATTGACAGATAGCGAAAAGTTTCAGCCCAGATCAGCCTGCAAGGACTGCGCAGGCTGAACTGGGTCGATACTTTTCGCAGATGCATTAACTCTTTACCAAATGACAAAATTTTAGACTAGTCCAAACAGAAAACATTAACAGACGACAATATAAATGAGACTCAAATATCGAAATTTCTTTTGGGTAGGGTAGAAAACATTGTTGGAAAAGGAGAAAATGCTGCTTTCCAGCATTTTCTCCTTTTTCTACAGTTTTTCCAAAAGGCTTTCTTTCTCAGGGTCGTAAAAACTCCGGACTGTATGGTAATGGGTTAAGTCCCCTTTGACAGAGCATGGCTGAAATCAATTTACCTATAGAAGGACCACTTTAAGAGAAACTGTCTAGCTGCTTTGGGAAAGCCAGGACTCCCCTCATGGGGTTTCAAGACCTGATTCACCACCCCCTCCAGCCAAACTGCCCACTGTTCAAGGGAATTCTGAGCTTGTAGTGTTTTCTTAAAATCTTGTTCTAGCTGTTGTACCATACTGTCTTCACACTGACACACCCAACTGGCCTGTTCCTGTAAAATAAATAATGTGTTGACTAATTAGCAAACAAATACAATTTTTATTTCCTTTAGAATAGGCAGCTTTGTGCCCTTGAGAATAAGAGCCATTGCTTGTAATTTAATTCAATGTATTCACCAACCATTCTAAATTGTATTCTAAATCTAATTCTCAAGAGTTTTCTACATTTCAAAGTATTGCAATTTCTAACTGGCTATACAATATGGTTTAGCCAATCAGAAATTGTATTACTTTTGAAGTTGCTATGCACGGAATTTACAAGCACTGGACTGATTCAATTAAAGAGCATTTGCAGATGACAATTCATACATTGCTCAATTTATAAAAGTTGTCTTTGAAAGTGTGGAGAACCCTGTGGGAAAAGAAGAAAATGCTGGTTACCAGCATTTTCTCCTTTTCCAACAAAGTTTTTTTAAAGCCTCATTTCTTAGGATGGTTAAGTTGAGATTGTGTAGTAAATGGGTTCTCGTAATCCTTCATGACACAATCCCCAAACAAGGGAATATGCCATAGGCCTACAAAGCTTGCATCAAACTCAAACCTCATAGTTTTATCGTTGAAAAACACAATTATACGATCAAAATGTTTTACCTGAACATTAGCAAAGTCCACTCTATTTAAGTCTGTTAGCATCTGATTTATTTGGGACGTGTTTTGTAATACAGCTCTAGCTGCTTGAGCAAGATGGTTGAGGGATGTGTATCGTCGTAGAGTCTGGGCAAAGGCACTTACTGCTCCAAGCTGAAACGTCAGATAAAGCTGGCTTTGGGAATTTTCATTGATAACAAGTCAAGAGATTTTATCATCAGTCTATTTTCCTATAAGGACAAGAATGACTAAAATTTTAAACCTCACCAGCCAATCAATCTTGTCTCATTGTCACTTCTCCACACAGCTTTGATTAATGGCCATCTTGTAAAGTATCCAAATATAAATATAAATGAAATGGCTTTTTTGTTTCATCCACTAGAAGATAGTATTATTTCAAGGCTGTTTTGGCTCAAATATCTCACAGAATATTGGACAGTAATGACTCCAAGACAGGTCATAACTTGAACATGTCAATATTCCTCACAGAACACATACGTTCTAAGCTATGCTCTATATTTCATTCAAACTTGTCAACTACATAGATCCCTACCTTTGTTTTGACCATTTCTTCAGGTACATTTACCATGGCCCCTTTCTGCCAATTCTCTAAACTCTTTGCAAAATTTCTGATGGCTTGAGTCAATGAACCTGCAAATATTCCAACATAGACAGACTTTATCCACAAAGTAAGAAAATCTATTGTGGTGGAGTTGAAAGAATTGAAGAAGATTCTATATTCAATTATTTTATTACATTTACTATAATTATGTTCTGAATGTGAAATATTGGCATTTCTTGCTGTTATTTATCTCTTTCATGATATAAACCTATTGAAAGTTATATGCTGCTATTCTTTCATTAAAACAAGAAATCAATTGTTTATTTTAAGCTTCAAGCTTATCATACTAGAGGCTACAAAAATCAAAGGCTCCACATGCAAGTGCCAATGCTTAGCTGGAGTTGTTTTTAGAAATATAATGATTTTCAGTAAAAAATCTAAGTCGAGATGGGGCATAATTATGTCAAATATATTTTGATGGTTACCTGCCTTATGCTATGGGTTCCCTTTTTGATAATTAACAACTAGTCTGAGTCTGAAGTAACTTTTGTCTGGATATAACTTCACTGAACAACTTATCTGTACCAAAAAGGAAGACTTACTGGGAATAGGTCTTAATACATCTGGGATGAGGACCTCTACCAAGGCCTGATAGAACATGTAGTCTGACTTGCGAACATAATTTTGGACAGGCTCGTACTTGCACATGAGATACAGTTTCTCTCTGGGCAACCTTCTCTCATAATCATTGTCTGGACTGAAATATATAATATACATGTTCTTGTTTATATTTATCAATCCTTTTCACTTCATCCACAAGTAATGCAATTTGTAGAGCACAGAGATCAAGATCAGACTACACAAAAGATGCAGTTTAATCTTAATCTACCTTGCCTGTTCAATGATACTGAACTAAGAACACAAAAGCTGCTTTGACTTTCGTTTCTGATTTGGTTAAGGACTCCCATGTGCAAATCATAATACAGGTATATGTAAATTGGTCTTTCTATATAAAGCAGCATTCATTTGCACTTTTTTACAACTGAACTGACTGAAACCATTTCTTAAACCCTTGACAAAACAATTTGGAATTACAACAAGATAACAACCTCATGGAGGCTTGCTTTTGAAAACATTTTGGGGAAAGAAGAAATGCTGGAAACCGGCAAAATCTCCTTTTTCCACGATGTTTTTCTACCCTTTCAGAGATTAATCTCATAATATGAGCCACATTTAACTGTCATAGTCAAGTGCTTTGAATCTTTACCACACAATCCAAAGATTTAAAAACCCTGAAAAAGAAGCCTTTTAAAACAGTTAAAAAGGAAAAATACTGGTAACCAGCATTTTCTCCTTTTCTAACACTGTTTTCTATCCTGTCAAAGACAGATATGATCATTTGACTCTCATCAACAAATGCTTTCAATCGTGTCCAAAATTTTGTCATTTAGTAAAGTGTTAAGTCCTCCTAGGAATGGGTTAGAATTACTTTACCTGCTGTCTACTGACTGATTTCTCCAGAACCCCTGCCACAAAGCCTCAATGAGTGAAAACTGTAGATTTACCACAACATCCACAATAGCCTGAAAAACAAAGATATAGAGGATATTTGTTTTTTATGGTGAAAGATCGAAATTTATTTCATCGAGTGAACATCATCAGTAATATTTTCACGAGTGGCACAGCTCGTGAAAATATTACCAAGAAAACGGGGGATTCGAACCAGTGACCCTGGTCTCAAGTCCTGACTGGTCTAAATTGAGAGCAATTGCATACAAAGACGGAGATTGCCGAGATTAGCCTTTACGAAAATGTACATATTACACGCTATTTACCAATCAGTAAGTGAGTCTATGGCCCCTAACTCCCATATTAAAAGACGGAAGCTGCAGAGATTAGCCAAATAGCCTTTACGAAAACGTCGATGTTGCACGATATTTACCGATGAGTAACGGTTCGTAATCCTTAAATGCTCTGAGGGCTAGGATTTTTGTAGATACTTACCTCTGCATGTTCTCTATACATCTTCTGAAACACGAGTATATGATCCACATTGATCCCTTCTGGTAGGGGACTCGATGACACGTCAATCTCACCAAAGTTTGGAATGGCACCAGAAGCGTCTCCCAGAAACTGCTGATGCTGCTGTTGTTGTGTTGTTGGGCCTTCATGCGCAAGACTTTCTCCCCCGTAACCACCTTCACCACCCTCCATCTTAGGACGAAATCTGTCATATACACATAAATATGAGCTGTGTGCTGGGAAAAGGGGCCTGAATGCTCCTTCGTGATGCATAATATCAACGAGACATCACATAATTATGGATTCATGAAATCTATTTTGTCTGACAACAGACTGAATTATGCTGTAGAATGGTCCTTGGAAATGCAGAAAATTTATAAATAGTAAAAAGTTTCAACCTGTGTCAGCCTATGCAGGCAGACATGGGTGGATACATTTTACATCTGTATTAAGCCCCCTTTTCACAGAGCAAGACTCATATGTCAATGATTTTTGAATGGGAGTAATTTACTGTAGCTTAGAAAATGACTTGAACTGCAGGAGAGTCAGCCCCATTTTAGGACAAAATCTATCATAAAAGAATCAGACTTCTACATTTCAATGGTGTGATCTTTGATTTACACTCTCCGCAAAAGCAAGAAAAAAGTTGGATGAAAAAAAAAAAATCATTGTAGGAAAAAGAAGAAAAATGCTGATAACAAGCATTTTCTCCTTTTTCCACAATGCTTTCTACTCTTTTGAAGACAATGTTTTCTACTCTTTTGAAGACATATCTATCAATTTGTAACACACTGAAATTGTCATCTTCAAATACTTGCAAATATGAAAATGGTGAAATTTTGTCATTTAGTAAAGAGTCAGTACACCTCTTTAAATGCTACTTGGAATGGATAAAACCAAAGTCTCATAAAGCAGTGGCTTACTTGACCATTACCACACAGTCCCGACTTTCAACGACCTTCAGAAATTGGACTTCTGAAAACATTGTGTTAACCAGTATTTTTTCCTTTTCCCACTATGTTTTCTAACCTTTTAGAAACAAATCTAAGCATCTGAGGCAAATCAAATTTGTTGTCTGTAAATACTTTGAATTTGAACCAGTCTAAATTATTGTAGTGTTGTAGAGTTAGTACAGGTGCTCTCTTACGTAAGAGATATGAGCCATACTCTGTGAAAAGGGGGCTCAATGCATCTGCAAAGAGTATCCACCCATGTCAGCCTGCACAGTCAGAGCAGACTGAAATGAGTCGAAACTTTTTGCTATTGGTCCATTATCTACATGTCAAAGGACCATTCTACCTCCAGATCAAGTTGACTCTTAGACAAAATGGATTTTGTAGATCCATAATTATGTGATGACTTGCTTTGTATATTGCATCATGATGATGATGCATTAAACCCCTTTTTGCCAGAGCATGGCTCATATATTGTACATGTAATAAAAGGTTTACTACTTACTTCTTCCCCTGTTGATATAAAGGCTGCTGTCTCATGGCCATTGTTTGGTCATCAGTAAACTGATTCAGTGGTGAATTGGCTTTTATCCGGATACCATAATAATGGTATTTAGAATTCCCCCTGTAAACAATGACCACAAATGAAATCATTTAATGTGCATTCTCTGTGAAACTTGCTGCACCATACATGCACAGAATCAGAAGCTTGATCTCTGATCTACACAGTTTATTTTGACTTTAATGTTCAGATTTTTTAGACTGATTCAGTGCTGCATTGACTTTTATCCAGATACCATAAAATGGTATTGAACCAGTTTATTTTGGCTTTAGTGTTCGGAACTTTTAGACTGATCAAATGGTGTATTGGCTTTTATCCAGATACCATAAAATGGTATTGAACACCCTCACTCCCTCCCGTAACAAATGACCACAAATATAATCAAGGTAACAACAATCTTAGCTTGTGAACTCAACATTCTTAAAACTCTTCATCAAACAACAAATTTTTAGACTTATTTGATCTGTATTTTCTATAGGTTGCAGTCAAAGGATTAAGTAACAAGAAGTACAAGTTAGAAATTTCATATCATGAAGTTCCATGAACCTACTCCGTTATTACTTTCTTTCCTTATTTACATGTCTATCATTTAAAAGCAGCAGACAAATTCTGTCAAAATTTAAAATCTTTTGACCACAGTCATTTTCTCTTTAATTTCTGACTATAACAACTGCACACTTAACTAGACATTACCAGTATTTTCTTCCTTTCTAACATGTTTTTAAATGCCTCTTTACCTCAGGGTTGTTAAACTATAGACTGCAAAGTAAAGCCTAAACTCATCAAGACAGGAAAAGAACTACATGTAAAAAAATGAATCAAAAGATTTTACCTTGTCCCCAATCTTCGTGTTCTCAACCCAAGAAACACAGATCTGATCAGTTTTCCAAACGAGGCTGGATTCATAGGATCCAAATTTTGCTCCTGACAATGTCGTAGGTAGTGATTATACAGTGTACTCCTAGGTAGACTAACCCCATCTGCTGTTTCATAGTTGTCAATTAACCACTGCACCTGAAATGACACACATTTCCTACCATTGTAACCATAGTAACTTTGCCAAAAAATGTTTCAGTGAATTATTTTAACTACAGTAAAATCTTGATGATTCAACTCTTCACCAGTATATAAATTTTTAACCCATCCATATTAAAGCCTTTGCTGATGACAAATCCACTGTGGCTCAAATATGGGAATTTACCTTTAAACAGGTGAAAAACATTGTGTGGAAAAAAGGGAGAAAATACTGGTTATCAGGATTATCTCATATTTCAAAGTTGTTTTCAAAGAGTTTTTGTCTTACATGCATTTACCTTTACAGCACTACATGAAATGAGGATGGTTTTGAAATGCTAGGAAAAAAACCTGCCTACAGTTGCAATTTTAAAGATGCATTTGCAAAATAAATTCACAAAATAAAGGACAGCGAAGCTCTAAAATGGGTAATTTTTTTTCTTTACAGTCTGATCTTGATCTAGTGTCCTATAAAGCAACCTATGTTGTGCCTAGCATTCTGACCCTTTTAGAACATCCTTTGAGGGCTTTTGAAAACAATGTGGAAAAGAAAGGAAATGCTGGTAACAGCAGATTCTTCTTTTCCCACAATGTTTTCTTTGTATTCAAATACAGGTCCCCTGACTTGAGCCACAACTTGTAGTTTGCAAAATGCAATTCAATATGGACAAGCCTAAAATTTTGTTGTTTTGTACAGAAGGTATACAATATAATAAATTAATAAAGTCACCACCACATTTCTCTTAATCCTTTACCAAACAATCCTGCATTTTACTGACCCTTGAAAACATTTTTTTTTTTAAAAACATTGTGGGAAAAAGGAAAAATGCTGGTGACCAGGATTTTCTCCTTTTTCTACACTATATTCTACTTTCTTGAAGTGACTTTCATCATATGAGGCATAATTTAATTTGTTGTCTGCAAATGCTATCCAATTGGACCAGAATAAAATTTGATTGTCTGAAAAACTTTTGACAAATACCTTTTTCTTCTTTGAATACAGTGCAGCAGGATCAACTCTGATTGCCCTTATGTTTGAATATCCCTCGATTTGACTTAAGCCTGCTCTAAAAGCATTCTGTCTTGTCTACTTGTCTTTGGTACAGGCATGATTTAATGATTTAGTAGTCTAACCATTTACCAAACAATTTCACGCCTTAATGACCCTAAGAGAAAGCTTTCGAAAGGACTCTGTAAGTAGGAGAAAGTGCTGATAACCAGCGTTTCCTCCTTTTTCAATGTTTTTAATCGTCAAAGACATATCCCATAATGTGTGCCAAGTCTTAGGTAAGCCTGAACATTTTTAAAGCTAATTCTGTGCAAATTTCTTAATTTCTAGAAATATCATAATCTACCAAAGTTTTAGTTAAATAACTCTATCAGCCATTGAAAAAAAATTCAGATTTTCTTCAAAACCCAAAATGCATTTCAATATGTCGCTTTCTTTTAGTTACTATTACAATCACTATTATTTTACTTTCAGACCACTAAAAGAAAGGAAGATTTGCTAAAATGTCTCATCAGATCAGACGACTAAATTCAAATTTTATCCAAATTGAAAGTATTTATAGATGATGAATTTGATTAGGGAAAAAAAGACGAAACTTCTCTAAGAAAGGGGACAAAACATTGTGGATAAAGGCAAAAATGCTGTTTACAAGCATTTTTCCCTTTTCCAAAGCCCTCATTCCTCCAGTTTAAGACAAATCCCATCCTTTGAGGCATATCTAGTATGTCATCTGCAAATACTTTTAAACTGAACGAGTCTAAAATTTGTAAGAGTTAAGAGGCAAACATGTCTGAACCTAAAGAAACTGGCATTTCTACAGAATCAAAAACCTGAACTTTGTAACATCTGTAAATACCTTGACACAACATCTATATACATGATGAGTCTTTAATCTAAAGTGTTAAATATATACATGTACATATTTCAGTCTGAACAGAAAGTGTATCATACTTCAGCACTAAAGAAAAAAAAAGTTACATTCCAATTCTAATTCTCTCATGCAAAACAACAACTTGCATCTTCCAACTTATGTCTTAGAGTGCCAAGTGTCCATTTAATCGCTTTCTCCAAAAGTGTAGGTCAGGATCATACCTCAAACAAGAGGGCCATGATGGCCCTGAAGTTGCTCACCCGAGTCTTTTGACCAAACATGACCCATTTTTAATCTCTTTCCGAGATATTACGACAAACATTCTATCAAGCTTTCATAATTCTTAGACTGAAAATTTGACCTTTAGCTTGTACACAAGCTTTTTCTAGAATTTCTCTCAGTGACCTACTTTTTAGCCAAACATAGCCAAATTTTCCCATGGTAGATATTATGAAAAAAAAAAAAAAGATTCTGACCACCTTTCATAAGTATTGGACAAAAAATGTGGCCTCTAGAGCATACACAAGGTTTTTCAAAGATTTGAGCTAGTGACCTAGTTTTTGACCTGATATGACCCATTTTGGAACTTGTCCAAGATATCATCAAGACAAACATTCTGACCAACTTTCAAGAGTTGTGGACTGAAAATGTAGCCTCTAGAGCGTACACAAGGTTTTTCTAAGATTTGAGCTAGTGACCTAGTTTTTGACCTGATATGACCCATTTTGGAACTCGTCCGAGATGTCATCAAGACAAACATTCTGATCAAGTTTCATGACTTTCGGACTGAAAATATTGCCTCTAGAGCGTACATAATGTTTTTCAAAGATTTGACCTAGTGACCTAGTTTTTGACCCGACATGACCCATTTTCAACCTCATCCGAGATATCATCAAGACAAACATTCTGACCAAGTTTCATGAGTTTTGGACTGAAAGTGTGGCCTCTAGAGCGTACACAAAGTTTTTTCAAGATCTGACCTAGTGACCTAGTTTTTGACCTGATATGACCCATTTTCAACCTCATCCGAGATACCATCAAGACAAACATTCTGACCAAGTTTCATGAGTATCGAACTGAAAATGTGGCCTCTAGAGTGTAAACAAGGTTATTCTAAGATTTGACTTAGTGACCTAGTTTTTGACCCGACATGACCCATTTTCAAACTCGTCCGAGATATCAAGACAAACATTCTGACCAGCTTTCAAGAGTTTTGGACAGAAAATGTGGCCTCTAGAGCGTACACAAGGTTTTTCTAATATTTGACCTAGTGACCTAGTTTTTGACCCCACATGACCCATTTTCAAACTTGTCCGAGATATTATCGAGACAAATATTAAGTTTCATGAGTATCAGACTGAAAATGTGGCCTCTAGAGCGTACACAAGGTTTTTCTATGATTTGTCCTAGTGACCTAGTTTTTGACCTGACATGACCCATTTTCGAACTCGTCCGAGATATTATCGAGACAAACATTCTGACCAAGTTTCATGAGTACCAGACTGAAAATGTGGCCTCTAGAGGGTACACAAGGTAAAAGTTGACAATGCACGACGGACGACGGACACAGCACGCTCACAAAAGCTCACCTTGAGCACTTTGTGCTCAGGTGAGCTAAAAATACTATGCAAGATTTTTCAGCCATTTTTCAGTGATAGGGTCTATTACTCTTTTAGTTGTCTTTGCAGCCACTGTAGATCAAGATAAGCCTGCAGTCCAGGAAATGTATTCACCAAAAAAAGTTCTTAGGCTTACTGGTATTCTCAAAAGTTTTCTAAATTTGGAAGTAATACAATTTCTTGTTGTTTAAACCAATTGCTTAAAGAGACATCTCTACAGCCAGAGAGTAAACAAACGCTGTTAAAACTTGAAGGTGTTGAAATCTACTCATCTGTGTAAACATAGATAAAAAATCAATATAAGGCGTATGAGGTAAAGAAACTGTAGGGATTTGTTTTCCATTTAAACCGGAAACTGTGGTTGTTATGTCTATGGCTAGCCGCAATAGAATGTAATGCATTTTCTATCTGCCGTAATCTGTGCAACCTTGCAATCATCAGGGTCAATATTTGGCATGAAGATACAAGTGATTATAGTTTCATAAAAAAAAAATGGTTAAAAAACTGGATGAAAATGAGTGAAGATGTATCTTTAAGCCAATCAGAATTTGTGTTACTTTCTAAATTTAGAATAAGACTACAATAAGACATTTGGGGGAAGGGCAAATTTAAAAATGCTCTTGTTAGGGTCTTGTTTCTTGACTAAAAACACGCCATAGATTTACTGTAGTTGAGGCTCTAAGGGTTAAAAATTTCAGGATCTGGACCGTTTACAACAGATAGAAAATGTCTGTTTCAGTTATTTGGCACTCTAAGGGTTACATAAAAATTACTTTCTATCTAAAAACTGTCATGCAATAGAAACAGTCTGTGAAATTGTGGTCAAAAACCCCCAATCTTTTGTTTTTTCAAACAGCTGACATAAATCTTCTTTGACAATACGAGTAAATAAAGAGTGGGTTCCTTGCAGAATTATGAGGTTACATGTGGAAAAACTAGACTACAGTACTGGGCATTTCTGATGCTGGAATACCAAAATTGATCTGCAGGATGTCATGGATCAATTTCAGACTGTATTTTAATGTGTCTATATGGATAAATTAAGAAATTTTGACAACAAGAGGGCCATGGTGGCCCTGAAATCGCTCACCTGAGTCATTTGACCAAACATGACCCATTTTCAATCTCTTTTGAGATATTATGACAAACATTCTACCAAGATTTTCATGAGTTATTGACCCGAAATGACCCAATTGCAAACTGGTGCAAGACCAACATTCTGACCAAGTTTCATGAGTATTGCATTAAAAATGAGGCCTCTAGAAAGTAAACAAGGTTTTCGAAGATTTGACCTAGTGACCTAGTTTTTGATCCAACATTACCCATTTTCGAACTCTTTCAAGATATTATCAAGACAAACATTCCGACCAACGTTTAAGTTTCAGACTAAAAATGTGGCCTCTAAAGCATACACAAGGTTTTTCTAAGATTTGGCCTAGTGACCTAGTTTTTGATCAGATATTACCCATTATCAAACACTTTTTAGATATCACTAAGACAAACACTCTGACCAAGTTTCATGAGTATTGGACTGAAAATGTGGCCTCTAGAGCGTACAAAAGGTTTTTCTATGATTTGACCAAATGACCTAGTTTTTGACGCGACATTACCCATTATCAAACTCTTTTGAGATATCACCAAAACAAACATTCTGACCAAGTTTAAAGAGTATCAGACTGAAAATGTGGCCTCTAGAGCGTACACAAGGTTTTTCCATTTTTTGACCCAGTGACCTAGTTTTTGACCCCACATGACCCAAATTTAAACTCATTCAAGGTCTCATCAAGACAAACATTCTGACCGAGTTTCAGGAGTATCGGACTGAAAATGTGTCCTCCTGAGCGTACACAAGGTTTTTCTAAGATTTGACCTAGTGACCTAGTTTTTGACCCCTATGACCCATTATCAAACTCGCCCGAGCTATTATCAAGACAAACATTCTGACCAAGTTTCAAGAGTTCTTGACAGAAAATGTGGTTTCTAGAGCATACACAAGGTTTTTCTAAGATTTGACCTAGTGACGTAGTTTTTGACCCAACATGACCCATTTTCAAACTCGTCTGAGATATCATCAAGACAAACATTCTGACCAACTTTCAGGAGTTTTGGATTGTAAATATGGCCTCTAGAGCGTACACAAGGTTTTTCTAAGATTTGACCTAATGACCTAGTTTTTGACCCCACATAACCTATTTTTGAACTCATCTGAGATATCATCCAGACAAACATTCTGACCAACTTTCAAGAGTTTTAGACTGAAAATGTGGCCTCCAGAGCGTACACAAGGTTTTCCTAAGACTTGACCTACTGACCTAGTTTTTGACCCGACATTACCCATTTTCGAACTCGTCCGAGATATCATCAAGACAAACATTCCAACCAACTTCCAAGCGTGTTGGACTGAAAATGTGGCCTGTAGAGCGTACACAAGGTTTTTCTGAGATTTGACCTAGTGACCTAGTTTTTGACCCAACATGACCCACTTTCGAACTCGTCCAAGATATCCTCAAGACAAACATTCTGACCAACTTTCAGGAGTGTTGGACAGAAAATGTGGCCTCTAGAGCGTACACAAGGTTTTTCTAAGATTTGACCTACTGACCTAGTTTTTGACCCGACATAACCCATTTTCAAACTCGTCCGAGATATCATCAAGTTAAACATTCTGACCAACTTTCAGGAGTATTGGACAGAAAATGTGGCCTGTAGAGCGTACACAAGATTTTTCTAAGAATTGACCTAGTGACCTAGTTTTTGACCTGACATGACCCATTTTCGAACTCATCCGAGATTTTATTGAGACAAACATTCTGACCAAGTTTCATGAGTATCGGACTGAAAATGTCGCCTCTAGAGCGTACACAAGGTGAAAAGTTGACGATGGACGACGCACGCCGCACGATGGACGCCGGACACAGCACGATCACAATAGCTCCCCAAGAGCACTTCGTGCTCAGGTGAGCTAAAAACAATTGCAGCAGCTAATCTTTTTTCATGCTTCTCATGTTCCTACAACCAAAAGAAAAATTGCCTAAAAAACATTTCCAGAAAAGATTAAACTGCTGGTAACAAGCTCTTTTCCCATTGCATTTGCTAACCATTAAAGGACAAATTGAATCAGATGAGCCACATATTATATTTCATCATTAACCGCTTGTTCAATATAGACAAGTCATATTTTTTTGTCTTGTTGTAAAGAAATCTGTGTATCATGTTCCCTAAATAGCATGCAAGCTTCAAACTGATTCTGTTCATTTAATTCCAAAACATTTAATAAAATACTGCAATTAAAATGGTTTTATGACCAGCTAAAAGAAGAAGAAAAAAATCCATTCTCAAAATAAATGCTAGAATGCAATCTGTTTCATGCCCTGAAATCATGAAGCATTCCTGTAAACAGCAACAATCTGTAATACTCTGTATGTTGATATATATGTATTTTTTTTAATGAAGAACCACAAAGCATATCAAAGAGTGACATCTTTCATTTTGATACGAATCTGCAGCAAACAGTTATAACCCTTTACCACACAATCCTGAGTTTAAAAGGCCTTGAGGAATAGGGATTTACATATTGTCTACTCGTTCAAAGACAAATCCCGTAATTTGAACCATGTGTAATATGTCATCTGCAAATCCTTAGGATCTTGAGCAGTCCTAAATTTTGTTGTTCAAAAGCATCCTTTTAACCTTTTACCGGATCATAAATCTTAGACGTCCATTTTGAAAGCATTTGCAAACAAAAAATTAAATAAAGCACCTAAATGTATTGAATTTGTCTCTGGAATGGTAGAAACCATTTGGGAAATTGTGAAAATGCTGGTTACCAGCATTTTCTTTTTTTCTTACATTGTTTTCAAAAGCCTTCATTGTCAGGGTTGTTAAAACTGGGAATTGTTTGGTAAGGGCTTAACTCCACATGAAGGTTTATGAAAACATTGAGAAGTCTCTGTTTATGAAATGCTGCAGTGCTTTTCTTACAAGTTTATAAATGCAAGTTTGGTTTTTGTTGTCATGAAGTTTTCTTTTCCTTCTCAGATTCCAAATAATTAAATTAATCAATAGTTACAATTACAGGAAAATGGAACAAAGTTTATCGAATTATAAATTTATCAATAGATTTCACAACATG
This sequence comes from Hippopus hippopus, assembly GCA_946811185.2. Taxonomy (NCBI): domain Eukaryota; kingdom Metazoa; phylum Mollusca; class Bivalvia; order Cardiida; family Cardiidae; genus Hippopus; species Hippopus hippopus. The sequence continues at coordinate 24,707,108 of OX328099.1, forward strand.
GACATCTGATAGTTTAGACCCTGGTATCCACTGCCTTTCTATGCTAAAAGCTTCTAGATGCTGAAATTTTCACCGATGTCTAAAAATCAATAGTTACAAAAGAAATATCTTACATCAATTTTGACTGGCAAAACCAGTCTTTTGAATTTGTTATTCAAATATAGAAATGATAAAAAGGAGTAATGTTTTCTGAATCCACACCCTTTTGGTCACACTTCAATCAGACTAGGTGCTAAATACCTTTTTGATATTACACTCCTAGTGGTATATGGTCCGGTCAAAGGTTGGTGCTAAGCCGTTTGTGGTATAGACTTTAGCATGACAAACCCATGCCACAAATTGATTGTTAATGTTATGTTTCAGGTAAGCTTTTTCCCTCATAAAAAACATTGTTACTGAATAGTATCATACTAGTTATAGTGCATATTACTCTTCTAAACGTCTGATATTTTGTGACATTCTCATTGATGACCAACTTTGTTTCCCAGAAATCCTTGTACAAAAATTGTTCAGACAGTAAAATAAAGATGAACATATCTTTAAAAATTTGAAAAATGTATCAGTAGGTCAGCTAAAAGGGGGATGAATAGGACCAGTTCTTCATAAAACAAAACAAGGATCTTACTCCAACAAACTTTTAAGTTTGCAGTAGCAGTATGAATACTGCTTTGCAAACATCTGTCCATTTTTCTTTATTATGTTAATGGCAAATTATGATAAGACAACATGTAAACCTACTTTGTAAATATTTTATCTACCCTTTACCAACATCTTGCATGACAAACATGCTTCACCTGTTAAGCTGGGACAAAATTATATAATGTGACCTAATTCCAGGCATGCAGTCTATGCGTAGGGGCAACATTACAACGTACAATCTGATGGGTACAAATGGAAGATCATTAATACCCATGTCCAACTCTAAAGTAAACCATTGGTAAGATCATTAGCCAAGATTATTGGCAATGAATTATCTTTGTAATATCAAGTCAAGAGCATGAACATCTTTTGTTGTATTGTTTTTTATCAATTAAGAAAAAAGGAAAACAATGCAAGAGCATTTAAAATGCAATCACTGAATTTTTTTTTGTTTTTTCAACTTTAAACTTATTCCAGAACATTAAGTAAAAATCAGATTGATCAAATTATCAACAAGACTTGAAAATCATGTAACTGGCAAGTACCAATAAGTTGTTATTCAAAACTGTACCTTCTATTTCAAACAATCGTTTGCTCAACTCTTAACCAGACAACAAAATTTTGGACTAGTCTATATTGATAACATTTGCAGATACATGTACCAACAGATTTGTAGCGAAGAAGCTTGAATTGGTCAATAAAAAGAGTAGAAATCATTGTGGAAAAATAGAAAATGCTGGCCACCACCATTTTCTCCTTTTCCAAAAATGTTTTCATAAGCCTTTTGTCAGGTAAAGAGTTACAAAGAAACCAACAGGAATAGAAAAGCTGGACATAAGGCACTGAACTCCACAAAACCCATCCAAGTTTAATAAACTGAGTTTGTAATTACCCCTCCTTTCAAGGATGGTACATCAAGGTTTACAGAGCTACCTTTCGCCTCCAGGCTACTGGCATATCGAGCCAGAGCAGACTGCTGCAAGTTAAAAACATAAAAATAACACACCTGTTCCATAAAGAAAGGAGTATCAAGTCCCCTTGAATTCCTTGTCTTATACAATTCTTATTTTTACATCTATGATGAACAACAACAGATAGCATATTTACAACGTCAATTTAGCAATAAATTACCACAAGGTAATACTTACTAGCATTTTACTTTTCTATGTTCATTTACATAATTAGTTATATACATCCAAAAATAATTTCCTTTAAACTCACTTCATGCAAATGTTTTACCCCAAAAGTAACAAGCAAGTGACCTAATAGAAACAAACTAATCCCACTTGGAATGAAGAATGTACCTCTAACTGGTTTCAAAATGAACATCTATTTTTCATATGCAGCAAATACATGTAGCCTAATCTTGGACAAAGCAGCCGTAAAAAAAACTTATGAAAAAATATGGATTTTTGCAAATAGATCAAAATAATGGATGAAGCTGGAGGGTGCATGATGAAAAATAATGAAAAAAAGCTCTGTAATCTTTGACATAACATCATCACTAGCTGTGTACACAGGTATTTAATGTACATGTAACGGCATAACTTAAGCATGGTCAAATGTACTACTACCGGTAATAAATGATAAAATACTCAAGAAAAAAAGATTATCCTTCTTTGAAATCAGTGCAAAATGTTATCTCAACCAATTTTTGGAAAATCATAATGCAGGGGTTATTTCACTAATTTAAAATATTTTACCAATCAATTGCTGTATATTTAAAAGCAAGATGATTAAAAAGTATGGTATACATATTTCATTGAATATAAAATGTCTGGGATATAAGACAAATAAGACCATCAGTAAAATACAATTCTTGGATAATATAATTATATTGTATGTGTGATAAAGAGTTGTTTTAACACATTTCCTTACAGATATGACTTTTTTTCACATCACTTTTTCACACCAATGCAGGGGACAGCTTTTGAAAGCAGGGTAGGAAAAAATGCATACTTCAGTTTTACCCTGATGAAAATACTCATTTCTATTCTGCTAATTGCCCTTATGTCTTCTTACTTTCAGAAAAGTTAATAACAATGGCAATAATAGCTGTAGGTATAATGTCTTTGACACGATTTGATAGTACATGTAATTCCAGCCATATAGATTTCACTGTAAAGCCTCATGCTTGTCTGGCAATATACCAGTTCCAGGCTGCTTTGCCCTGGGACATCTCCATAATAACCAGATATACCCCAATTCAAATTCTGGTCAATGTTACACATAAGATGCTTTCACCACTAGGCCACGGTCAGACCCAATTAAACTTATCTTGTAGCATCCAACATAAATGTGCAATGTAATGAATACTTCTTACGAAGACAACCAAACACTTACATGCACAACACATGACATGGATGGAAATTATTACAGACTGCGCAACAAGCAACGGGTGAGATGATCTTTTTTCCACTTGAGTAAGTCTCATGCAAAGTTTTCTTGAGCGTTACAACCCTGCCATTCATTGCATCAAAAGTTAGTTGAGTATGAAGGGAGCCAAATGCTAGATTTCGCTTAGAAAGGTTCGAAAATATTTTGGAAAACGGAGAAAATGTTGGCAGAAGTTTCTCCTTCAATCAAAATATTTTCAGCTTTTTCGGGTTCATTTAGACACTCAATTGTTTAAGTGAGGGATTAAGTAATGACATGGTTATTGATGTAGGAATCATATCAAAACTTGACTAATCTTGTCCTCAATTGTGCTCAGATTTCTCATAATTAGATACCAGGATTCTAGCAGTGAACACTTTTCGAAATGAGTTAGCCAGCACCTTAGACAACAACAAATTGAAATCTGAGTGAAAATGACTTGCAATCTTTAAATCTGATTCACACAACAAAAGTTTATATTCTTTCCCAAGGGGCTAAATATCTGACCATCAAAATCTTGATAAATATATAACAAAGCAGTGTATCATCAACACTTCTAAAATTGTCTTGACCCTGATTTCCAAGACAAGTCATATGAATGGCTGAATTTTCTTTCTCAGCAAATGAAATGGTGATCTTGGAAAGCATGAATAAGAGATGAATTTGAAATGGTCAGAGAATACAGTGCCTGATCACAGTTATGCATAAACTCCAGTTTCTTTTCATAACACTAACAGAACATAGATCAACATCAGAAATATAAAGTCTATGACTGCTTTGTTTTGCACACTTGCAATCTTAGGCAGCACACAAGTTACTTGATTTATCAAACTGACCTAGCTAGTAGCTAGCTAACCAGTGACCTTGGTGACCTGGAAGTCTTAAGGATTTCTTAAATACAATTATCTACTCCCTCTACACCAAACAGTAGGGGATACAGATGGAAACTTGGGACTTGTGACCTTCTTTGTGATCTTTTTTATTTTCAAAGTCTACTAAGATGTTACAAGGACCTACATCTATACCAACAGAGCCGGGCCAAAATGATACTTCCAAACAGAGACAAGGTGGTTTTTAAAAATTTTACATAGAGATCAAAGTTTGGAATATACTGCAATCCTTTTTTCTAAATTTGAAGTTAAACTCTCTGACCAAGCTTATATAATACAGATAAATGTCCCACCATCGACAAAAGGTGGCACAACAGCTAAACCAGAGTACTTTGTGCTTTGGCAAGCAAGGGAAGGCTTTGCCTTTTGATGACATGCATATGGTACTTTCACCAAGCCTTAAAGTCATTCAGGAAGACTGAATACGGTTTGACAAGCATCAAAATATATTCCAGATATACTCTTTCTGTTAAACAAAAGTTGCATCTAAAACTCTTTGCCAGACATAAAAATCTTAAATCCATCCACATTAAAAAAAACTGCGTCTATACAAGACTCTGTCTCAGCAAATGAGAGAACTAGCACAAAAAAATTAAGAATTAATCCTAAGAGTGCTATGTGATTGAGATAAAAAAATGAATCAAACAAAATATTCCTTGTCAAATCTCACAAAACATCTTACACTACAGTATAGATCAAAGATCATAATGCATGTTTCATGCAAACTGGTCTTAAATTTCTGTCTCGAAAAACATTGGAGCTGTACCAAGAAGGCTAAGGGTTCAATTAAATACAAATTAGTTGGTTGAGATATCTCCACATCTTAGTCTATCTTCAAGAGACAAAACATGTTAAACCTTCACTAAAAAATTTTGAGTTGTAAAGAACCTGGGCAAGAAGGCTTTTGAAATCATTGTTGGAAAAGGAGAAAATACTGGTACTCCACATTTTCACCTTTTTCCATATGGTTATCAACCATTTCAAAAACAATTCCGTCACTTGCGCCACATTCAATTTCTCATATTCAAGTGCTTCAATCTGGACAAGTGCAAAATTTTCTTGTTTGATACAGAATCATAGTTTTTCCCCTGTCTTGTTTAAACTTTTCCTAAAAACTTCAGAAAGAAAATAAATCTCATAGAAGCAAGCAATCTGTCACATTAATTTTCTTGTTACCTTAAACAGAAACTAAACCTGCTTGTGGATACAGACCTTTCTGACCAACAGACTAGGGTTTCTTCATATCTATGGGCATTTAAACTTTAGATACAATACAATAAGGTGCACTAGGAAAGTGAAGTACTTACTTCTTGACTGCGATTGTACAAGTCATCCTACAAAAATAGAACCTAGTATGTCATCACACTGCACATAATTAACCCTTTACCACACAATCCTGAGTTTTAACGACCCTGAAGACAAAGGCTTTTGAAAACATTGTGGGGAATAAGATACAAGATGCTGGGTGACCAGACTTTCCTCCTTTTTTTTTACCCCCACAACATTTTCTACCGTTTTTGAAGACAAATCTCAACAATTGAGTTTCACGTGTAATTTGTCATCTGCAACTGCATAAAATTTGGACAAGTCTAAAATTCTGTCGTCTGGTAAAGAGTCACATAAGGCCAAGTCAGTTCTCAAAGTTACCTAACTCAGGTTAAAATGGTGAAAACAAACACATAGTGAACAAGTGATTCAATAACACATGGGAATTTACAAATTCTTTACTTCTTCAACTTGCACCAACCACTTAAAAGAAGACATCAATCTTTGGGTATCTAAAATGTTTGAAACGATCCTGCTATTATATGAGCCACTACCATAGATTTCATACATAAAGATTGCTATTCTCTGTACTATCATGTATTATCGTATTTCAATTTATTCTATACAAGTCTAATACAGATAAAAGCAGCAGTCAAATCTGACCCATTTCCTCACATTTACTGCTTTTTTCTCTCCTAACACAGCTTTTGTAAACATCATGGGAAAAGAAGATAAACTTGCCTTGAAAAAATGGAATTTTGCTTGTAACAAGCTCAGTCATCCATTCCTACAAACATGACAGCTATTTTAAATTTTGTTTTCTTCCACTGTTTCTCCCTTAACCATTTACCAGATAATCTGATTTTTTAATGACCTTGTGCAAAAAGGCTTTTAAAACATTGTTGAAAAGGAGAAAATGCTGCTTACATGCTTGTAACTAGCATTTCTTCTTTTCAAAAATGTTTTCTACTTCTTTAGAGAGAAACCCTATATTTGATCTCTGTTTTATTTATTTCCTGCCAATGCTTTAAAAAACTATAAATCTAAAATTTTGCTGTGTGGTAGAGTAAATGTCAACTTCAGTGCTTCTTCGTATAGTAATAAATAAACAACATGATACACTAGGAGAGAGAAAAGATTTAAAAGCATACTATCCTGTTAAAAAAAAAAAAAACACTTCAAATTCAATCTTCACAGATGCACAGGAGTTTGCTAAAAAAGCATTTTTGGGGGTAACATTCTAAGTAAAAGAATTCACGATAAATGAAGCAGGTAGACATACATTGTAGATCTACTTATTATATTTTAGCATGATTCACGATAAAGGAAGCAGGTAGCCATTATATTTTAGCATGATTTTAACATCCATAAAATCTTTTTATCCCACTTGAAGGTGAAGGTTGAACAGGTTGAGTTGAAAGCCAATCTTTTTTGTCCCACAAAAATATTGTGGGACTGCAGGTAATAAGAATAGATGACTTCAAAACAACAAAAAACTCCCTTTTTTTTTTTTAACTTTCATTTTTTTTCTATTTTTGGATTGAAAATCTGTACACTATGTGATTGCTAACCTTTTTAACCAAAAAACTATATTGATATAAGTAACTCGCTAAGAGAAATGTAAGTTCAGTTAGCTTTACTCTATTTGTACTAGAAATAAGAAAACAAAGCAGAGTGCGAGAGTGACTTTTCAAAAGCAGTGCATTGGTGTAAAATCAATTCCAGGACAGAAAATAAATAATAACTTTTAACAATAAAGAAGTAATATTCAGTTGATTAATCCACTAAAAATTAGACTGAATCACATACCGGTAATGATGATTCCAATCAATCATGAACCATTTACTATACAATTCTGTATATATATCAATATATCAGACCTCAGGAAGAATTCTATTGAAAACATTGTGGAAAATGCTGGAAACCAGCATTTTCTCCTTTCCCCAAAATGTTTTTCGACTTTTTCTGATAAAAATCCCATCATTTATGCCACATTTGATTTGTTGTCTGCAAATGCTTTCAATTAGTACCAATAAAAAATTTTGTCATTTGTGAAAGAGTGAAAGGGGGGAAAAAATGGTTCTATCATTCACAATTGATTTAGAAGTACTGTGATAACATACTCTAAGAATTAACGACAAAAGAAGAATTTTAAAGGAATCAAAAAAAGTCTTTTTTATACTAAAAAGACAAACATAGTAGAAACAGGAGAATTTCTATTTTTTTTTTTTTTGGGGGGGGGGGGGGGGCTGTTCCATTATCTTTTTTTTTAATTATGCTTTTCAAAAGCCGTCTTTTGCAAGGAGGGACATATTTATCTATTGTGAAAATGGGTTATATGCAGCTGCAAATTTTATCAGCGAAGGTCAGCCAGCACAATCCATAACTTTTTGCCATCTGTAAATTTTCTGCATGTCAAAGGACCATTGTGCTTTCTTATTCAAATGGTTGTAATGTACTATATAAATCCATAATTATGTGATGATTTGCACTGTATAATGCATCACAGACATGCATTAAACTCCCTTTTGCTGCAGCCCTGCTCATTTGTATCACAACAGGTTAAAATAAGAATATCAACCGCTGAATTGCACAGCAACTTCCCTCACCATTAACTTCACAAAAACAAAATCTTTCTTCACACACAAAAAAAACCTTAAAACAATCCTGCTTTCAAAGAACACACCCAGTAGTCTACTGTCTAACTTTCAACCAGAGAGGGCAAAACAGATAAAATTTTAATTTTCATCCGATTAAAAGAGGCGTATGTACTTCTTATTTTCATTCGTGGAACTCTTCAAGTTAGAGGCTGTTTAGACCTACTACCAGGACCATGAGTAAACAAAAATCAATGGCATCTCATGTGAAGTACAATCAACACAGCCATCTGCACTAACGGAGGCAAAGTTCACTGCGATGCTGAGCTTTCATTTCTCGTTTTCTTTTCCTGTTATGGGTTAGTTAACGATCTGGCTACATAATGGGCAACATGTAGGTTCCAATAATATTATGCTGTGTAGCTAGACTTTTTCATTTTCTTGAAATGTACACAAAAGAGTGCTCAAAGAGATCCCTCCATTGGACTGGTGATAAGTATGTAAAAACTGTTTTGGTCAGAATGTATCATAAAATGGTTAACTGTAGATTACAGATCAAACTTCACATTCTGTGCAGATAGATCTTAACCTACACTGTCTGCAAAAGCAAATCAAGTTATGCTTGGCCCTACCACTTAAACAGTCATTCTTTGAAAGCAGTAACAGAGACCCAGTCTTCAAAAACTGATTGTGTTAGCTGATAGCATCAGTTTTAAAGATATGAGCCCTTGCGATGCTAAACCCAACTTGAAATGATTTTCAAAACATTGTAGATGGATATTAGACTTCACAGAGCATGGAGTCTGAACCTTTACCTACCCTGTCAAAATTAGCCTTGCCTATAATCTATAATGGGTCTATCTTCCAGACTGAAAATGTTATTTCATACATTAAGGACTCATAAGGTAAAGGATTATCAGGATCTTGATCTTAAAAAATGTGTGCCTGGCATTTCCCATGTTAAAGTAGCCCCAATGTGGAAAGACTGCCTGGCAGAAAATTGCCACCTTGGAAAATTGCCACATGGAACAATGTATTTGGCGGCAGTTTTTCAAAGGTCCAATTTTCCACTAATGGCAATTTTCCTCAGCCAGGTAATTACCCAAGAGGCGAAGTCCGGGGGAAATTTTCTGGGAGCACATTTCCAGATACAAATAGACCCTTAAAAGAACAACCTCTTCACACTCTACAGAAACCATCTATAAAGAGTGGTGAGTACAAAGGATAATTTAATTTTGATAAGGAGCAGGAATTCAAAAGTACCTTCTCAAACTCATGATTCACAGAAATATTTGTATCATCAACAAGCATTCTGATAGTATTGCATAGCAATACGCAGTCCCCTACCGGCCGTATATATCGCTGGCATGTATAGTTAGTAAATTTCTGTAGAGGAGAAAGAACATATTTGACCCACTTTCAGAATTATAAGCATTGTGTCTGTCTTTGTATGCTATGCTTTAATGAAAGCCAGATATATAAACATTTTTCCTTGTTAATGTAAGTTCACTGAAGAAGTTTTTTTCAGTAAAATCTTCTAAGTCTAAGGCCCGTAATTTCGTCAAAAATCGATGGACCTGAACGAAACTCGAACTTGATCTGTAACTCATGGTGGTTGACTTACACACTGAAAATCAGCTCAATATCTGCCAGCATTTAGAAAAAAAATCCGGAAAACTGTTTTTTCGGTGAAATTTTCTAAGTCCAAGGCCTGTAATTTCGTCAAAAATCAGTGGACCGGAGCAAAACTCGAACTTGATCTGTAACTCATGGTGGTTGACTTGCACACCAAAAATCAGCTCAGTATCTGCCAGCGTTTAGAAAAAAAGTCCGGAAAACTGGTGGACTGACAGACAGAAAGACGGATGGACCGAGTGCAAACCTAAAGTTCCCTTTGGCTTCACCGGTAGGGGACTAATAAATATTTCTATTGAATACCCAAACCTAGAAGAGCAGATTTTTCACACATTGAAGCCTGACTGCCAAATAAAAATTACCAATATAAATTCTTTATGCTAATCTTTGATTGCTTTTTTTCCCCCTGTTTGATGAATAGACAACTGCTCTGGAAATTGTCCATGAAAACACAACAAATGAAAAGGGGCTTTAATGCTTCTGCAAAAACTATTGATCAATGTCAGCTTGTGCAAGCTGACCTAGGTCAAAATTTTTTTTATAATGGTAAATTGTCTGCTTGTCAAAACACCTTTCTACCACATGATTCAGCCACATTTAATACAAAATAGATCCAAACTATGCAACAAATTGCTTGCTATAATGCATTACAATAATGCGTTAAGCCCCCTTTTCCTAGAGTGCCACTCACATGTATCTAATCACAAAAGCGGTACCAATATTTTCGACATCCTTAGTTTGTGAAAAAATACTTCTTGTGTATGAAGATAAGAAGGTACCTGCGGTATCAAGTTTTCAAATTGTTAAAAGAAAGATGGGAGCGGATATTTACCGTGGCAGGTGATGCCCTAGTGGTGTGGGTTAGGGGTGCCCCTTCCCCATCCATGGTACCCCCTTGTATAAGGAAGGTATTACCACCCTGTTGTGTCAGGATGTGGCCCTGCATTGTCTGTATAGTTGCACCAACACTTTGTACTCCAGCTGCCACCTAAAAGTAAAGTGACATAGTATCCTATCTAAAGGCATAAGTATTCATCCTTCACAAAATAATCCTGTGACTGAACTACCCTGACAAACCCTTTTGAAAACATTGCAGTGAAAAAGATAAAATACTGGTGACCAGGCTTTTCTCCCTTCCCACAATGTTTCCAACACCAACAGATTCTATCATTTTTGTCACATTAAAAGGGGCATTAACCCAGGTTTGACCAAAACTATTTTAGGAGAGATATAATTGTAGGATCTGACATAAGTTAGGAGTTATCAGATGGCATTGTCACCTTTATTTTATTTTTTTAAAATTACAAACACAAATATACTCCACAGGGAAGGCAATTGCATTGCATTTGCGACCGAAGTACTTAAATTAAGCATTGCGTGATGCATCCATCGTAACGTGCGTGTCGCCTTTGACTAACATTTTCTGCTTTTTCCACTATGTTACTGACCTATAGAGTGAACTGCAGTTATATCTATATTATGCAGATCTATATCGATATTTGATTTATCGTCAGCAGATGTGGAATTTAGACAAGTCTACAAATCAAGGCCGGGTAACATGTTTACCGAATTCAAAATGGGGGCCGGTTTTCTTTCTAGATACGTTAATTTTTAATTTCATTATCCAAATATCACGAAGGAAAACCATTCTTTTCCGAGCGTATTTATGGATATAGATCAGACACATCAACCTTGTAAATCAGCTACTGTAGTAAGAATGTAAACTCCCTGAATCGACGTATTTTACTACGTCGTGCGGGTATTTCGGTGGACAATGGGTATTTCGGTGAACGTTCATTATGGCGGATGTCAATGGTATGTTGTTATTTTGTCATTTTGTTTTAAACTAACCACCTTTCGTCAATATAAACATAAGTTTGTGTTACAAAAAAAAAAGACGTCTTTTGCACTTATATTAGTAATTTGAACTAATTATAGGAAAAAATGGGGCGTTTCGGTGGTATTTCTGTATTTCGGTGATTCGTCCGACCCTAGAACATGTACAAGGTAAGAAAATCTATAATGCGTATATTACACTGAAAACTAGGGAGGTTATGTGATAAAAGTTCATATTTTGAGAGGAAAAATGAAAAGGACATGACTGTTTATCCTAAATAGCTGGGACACAAACAAAAGAGCCAATAGTTAATTTGTCTTGTCAAAAATGTATTTATCTCGTTATGTAATAATGACTATACTATTACAAACAGAATAGGAAATTTTATATAAGAAACACCAAAATTTTGTATTTCCTTGTTTTCTACATACAGTCAACTCTCGTTACAACGACCATGTTTGTTTCCAGCAAAAATGTCGTTGTAACGAAAATGTCGGTGTATTGAAAATGAACCATTAAGCTTGGAATACGATGTGTTTTTTTGTCATTTATTTATAATATATGCAAAAATCTTTAGATCTATACTGACTATACGAATGAGTTGTTTGAATGACAATCACTCAAAACATAATGACTACTTACCATTTTCGTCTACAGTTAAACAGTGGTCTAAATGATTTGCTTCAGTTAAAGAGTGGTCTAAATAATTCACGTTTTGTGCACACTTACAACAATATGACGCTAAACCTACAACGTTAATTGTTTAGGGGCATTGTGTCGACGGTATGATAATCCATATTGCCAAAGGGGAAAACCCTAATCGTACATATAGTACACACACACAATTTATCGATTATCACTTTATGTGAGGTGCTAAAAATAGCGCTGGGAATTTACCTGAAAAGACAATAAATAGAGTGTCGATGTATTGAATAAGAATATATAGGGATTCTGTACTTTCGTTCCCGAAAAAATTGTGTCGGTGTCGGAAAATGAGAATTCCGTTGTAACGGATGAAAAATAGACTGTGTAAATCTGTTCCCAACAAATTTATGTCGGTAAGTGAAAATGTCGATGTATCGGATGTCGTTCAAACGGGAGATTTTTTAAAAAAAAGTTTAGCACACACAGATGGACATGCGACAGACACTGGTCCATGACAAGATAGCTGGCCTATGGCCAGTGGAGCTAAAAATTAGTCTGCACTATCTGGCTATAATGAATGTCTTTTAAAGAAAAGGGTGACCATGAACATGGCCTATCTTACCTGTGTTCCAGTTTGATAGTAAGTACCAGATGCTGGATTGTAAACAGTTGTCTGTCCATAGTCACCACCATATGTATGTCTACAAAGAGAAATATACATAACATAAACCTTCAGTCTGTACCAAAAAATAAACATTATAAGCTTTTAAGGAGAAATAAATCATGAACCTCATTCACAATAAAAACTTACAAATTATAAAAAGCATAACAACAACAATAACATGTTGATGATTTTGCATTGAAACAAGACTTGTTTTCTCTTGAAGACAAAGAAAAACATTCATGGTTAAGCATATAAAGCTAACAAAAAGATCAGGGGTACCATTCACTAAGCTTCATACATTTACGCATTTTTTTTGCAGACTGAATATTCCTGCTTTACCCAAAGATATGAGCTGGTGTAAAGTTATGAAAATATTTACTCAAACCATACAGTTCAGTGAAACTTGCTTTCAGATTTGATGCTTGCTTACCTAAACTGCATACACATATTTTGTGCATACAGTTTAGAGAAAGGTACACTAGTTTTTTAAATATACCTGAACCTTCAAACAAGCACACGAGCTTTACTGGATAAAAGTTCAAATGCTATCATCTAGCATGTTCCTTGTTGCACATACATGTATATAAACATGACAGGTACCAATTCTTATTCAGGGACAGAGAGAACTAACCTGCATACTCTTCAAAAGAACCTGTGTTTTGGGAACTCTTTAGAATTGTCTCGTGACACAACACTTATGAGAATCCACAATATAGGTTTTACTGAAGAAACGTTAGTTCTGGAATGTAACATCTCTCTTCTACCTCTTAACATTTGCACACATATTGTCATATAACTGATCTATTTCTTAGAAAATACATCAGAAGCAAGCCAGATAGCTTGTACAAGGAAACAGAACTCCTTCTACATCAGTTTTCAAACACATGAGCATTCAAGCCAGAATTTCACACAAATTCAAGGATGGTGGGAATGGGCAAGATTTAATGTACATCATTTAAAAGAAAGGGTTTCACCCAGTGTGTCAAGTCTGTGCTTTTTTTTAGTGCTTCTACCAAAGGTGATAAGAATGTTAAACAGATAATAGTCATATTTCACAATGTGCATGCTGCCCTCCTCTGAAATTGTTTCAAACATAGTTTTGCTCAAGATATAAAAATACACTTGCTTCAAGTCATCTGAAATGCTATTTACTTAAAAAAACCTGTGCAAAATTAAGAGCACAGTAACTCAATAACTTATTTTACTATGTAAATTTCCATCATATATACTTATGTTTGAACAAAAAGGCCATCATGGCCCCGAGTTGCTCACCTGAGCCTTTTTGACCCAACACGACCACTTTCCAATCTCATCCTTGATGTTAATACAAACATTCTAACAAACTCTCATGAGCATTGGACTGAAAGGTTTTACTTTTTTTTAAAGATCTGACCAATTAACCCTTTACCACACAATCCCGAGTTATAACGACCTTGACAGAGAAGGCTTTTGAAAACACTGTGGGAAAAGGAGAAAATGCTGATAACCAGCATTTTCTCCTTTTCCCACTATGTTTTCTAACCTATCAAAATCAGAAATCATCATTACAGCTACATTCGAATTGTTTTCTGCATATGCTTTTAATTTGGTCGAGTCCAAAATTTTATAGTGTGGTAAAGGGTTAACCTTGTTTTAGACCCCATTTTCAAGCTCATCCTAGACACCATCTAGTCAAACATTCTGACTAACTTTCATAAGCATTGGACTGAAAATGTGGCCTCCAGAGCCTACACAAAGCTTTAAACAGGTATGACCTGGTGACCTAGTTTTTGGACTAATGTGACCAATTTTCGCTCATTCAAGATTGTATAAGAAATTATAAAAAAAAACCCAAAACATTCTGACCAAGTATTATGAGTATCAGACTGAAATTTAGCATCCAGAGCTTTAACAAGTTAAATACTGAAAATAGACAGAACAATCACAAAAGCTCACCTTGAGCACTCTGTGCTCAGGTGAGCAAAAGAAAAAAAACAAGAGGGCCATGATGGCCCTGTATCGCTCCACTGGCTATTAAGTAAAAACACTACAAGCCAAACATTACAATATTCAGCAAATTGATTTCAAACACGAGGACATGCAAACATTTTTCTATCTAATCCTACGAGAAAGTTGTGATCCATGGGCAAAGCCAATTTTGACCGCAAAGCTATAATTATTTGAATCCTGGTGGAGGTCCACAATATAAAGCTCCATACCAAATAATTCAGTTCTTGAATGTTATAAACAAGAAGATTTTCAAATTTTTCTCAATTTGGGCACCCTTGATAGAGACCCCCTAGATAAAGCTAAATGCAAAATTTGATAGCCCTAGCCCTTATAGCTAGATGCGAGAGATTTTCCTATATAAGCCCGCCCATGTAAAACATGTTACCCCCCGGAGCGAAGTCAAATTTGACCCTTGGCTATAATTTGGACACCCTTGGTACAGGTCCACTAGATAAAGCTACATGCCAAATTTGGTCGCCCTAGGCCCCATGGCTAGGTCAAAGAAGAATTTTAAAGTTCTCCCTATATAAGCCCATGTAAAACTTGTTATATAAGCCCATGTAAAACTTATTACCCCCGGGCAGGGCCTAATTTGACCCCAGGGCTATAATTTGAACAATCTTGGCAGAGGTCCACTAGATAAAGCTACATGCCAAATTTGGTAGCTCTAGGCCCTATGGCTAGGTAGAAGAGGAATTTTAAAGTTCACCCTAAATAAGCCCATGTATAATTTGTAACCCCCGGGGCGGGGCCAATTTTGACCCCAGGGCTATAAATTGAAGAAACTTGGTAGAGGTCCACTAGATAAAGCTACATGCCAAATTTGGTAGCCCTTGGCCTTACGGTTTCAGACAAGAAGATTTTCAAAATTTTTCAGTTTTGTTGCCATGGCAACCAGAGTTTTTGAAGGAATTAAATTCTTTCAAGAAATTCTGAAGAGGACCATGGCAGGATCATTTCTGTGAAGTTTCATCAAAATTGGATGGGTAGTTTCAGAGAAGAAGACGTTTTAAAAAAAAAGTTAACGCACGGACGGACGGATGGACGGATGCACGACCGACAACAGGCCATGACATAAGCCCGCTGGCCTTCGGCCAGTGGAGCTAAAAACAAGAGGGCCAAGATGGCCCTGGATCGCTCACCTGAATTTTTGAGAGGACCATACCCAATTTTTTTTGAGGTATGGAAACTTTGGAAACAAAATCATTATTTTGCCAAGCAATTTTGAAAAGGTCACCTGTAAAAGTCATTTCAAAATCTGTCACCACCCCTACAATCATCACCACAGCAATGATTTTGATGAATCAGAATTCTGCCAATAAATTTTTGGATAGATCACCCAAGGACAATTTTTTGAAGAAGAGCACATGCTTGATAGTGACTAAAAACATAAGTCGAACAAGAGCACCACATGCAGGTGCCAACAATTGGCTGTTGTTTTTCGACGGATAAAAATTTCCCTAGCAATTTTTGAAAAGGGTCACCCTAGGAACATTTCTGTGAAATTATTTCAAAATCTGACCAGCCGTTCCAGAGAAGAAGAATTGAGAAATTCTTCTTCATGTCCCTGTAGTGCAAATAGCCCCCACCACCAGAGCCATGTTTCTTGACAGATCACAATTTTGTGAACAATTTTTGAAAAGAGTCACCCAAGGAACATTTCTGTGAAATTATTTGAAAATCTGACCAGCGGTTTCAGAGTAGATTTTTTTAGAATTTCTTCATGTCCATATAGTGTAAATAGCCCACAGCCATCAGAGCCATGTTTCTTGATGGATCAAAATTTCTCGAACAATTTATGAAAAGGGTCACCCAAGGAACATTTCAGTGAAATTATTTCAAAATCTGATCAGCCGTTTCAGAGAAGAATTTTTTAAGAATTTCTTCATGGCGGTATAGTGCAAGTAGCCCCCCAGTCACCAGAGCCATGTTTCTTGACGGATCAAAATTTCGCGACCAGTTTTTGAAAAGGGTCACCAAAGAAACATCCCTGTGAAATTATTTCAAAATCTGACAAGCCGTTTCAGAGAAGAAGAATTTTTAAGAATTTCTTCATATCCGTATAGTGCAAGTAGCCCCCAGTTACCAGAGCCATGTTTCTCGAGGGATCAAAATTTCGCAAACAATTTTTTGAAAAGGGTCATCCAAGGAACATCTCTGTGAAATTATTTCAAAATCTCACAAGGAGAAGATTTTTAAAGAATTTCTTAGAAAATTCCATTTAGTTGCCATGGCAACCAGAGTTCATGATGGAATCAAATTCTGTGAACAATTTTTAAAGAGGACATCCCAAGGAACATTCCAGCCAAATTTGGTCCAAATTGGCTCAGCGGTTTAGGAGAAGATGATGTTTAAAGAATTGTTGACGACGCATGATGCACGACGGACACCGGGTGATCCTAAAAGCTCTCCTTGAGCACGTTGTGCTCAGGTGAGCTAAAAAGTCCTTGCACAACCCCAACAGACAGCCAAAAAGTATCAAAATGAATTAAAAACAAAGTCTTATTGTATTTTCCTAAAATGATCTCTTTGTTTCTTTTCTAAAAGTTTTCTTTTATCTTTAAAATACATCAGAATTTTCAAGGATGTAGTCTTTTTTGCAAGTGTTTATAAAGGTAAACAACACAACATTTCCAAACGTCACAACACAATTTTTCCTATTCTTTCCAGTATTTACATACTGCAGCTGATTTCAGATATTGAACTTCTCATGTTTTTATACACCCTTGAAATGCAAAGAGGAATAGGCAGTTTCAGTATGTAAATAAGACCCAACTAGAACTGTCACAAAAGTGCCACATACCCCCACACAATGCCTTGTCACAGAACAGGTGTCATTTTATAGAAAAATATATTATCAAAGTGCCTTAACTGGGTGAAAAAATATATGAAGTTTGAAGGCACTAGCTTTTATACTTTGGAAGTTATACCCCAGACAAAAATCCAAAGTTGAAATTTACAATGGGCAATAACTTTGAAAATAGTGGGAATAGAGTTATGGTTCTTGCACAGTGCACTTTGCTTTAATGTGATCTAATTGTAAATGAAGTTTGAAGTTACTAGCTTTTGTACTTTGCAAGTTATGCCCCAGATAAAAATCCAAAATTAAAATTTACAAAGGGCAATAACTCTACATATAGTGGGAATAGAGTTATAGTTCTTGTACACTGCACTTCTCAGAAATGAGGTCTATCTGTATATGAAGTTTGAACTTACTAGCTATTATACTTGGGAAGTTAAGCCCCAGACAAAAACCCAAAGTCAAAATTTACAATGGGCAATAACTCTAAAAATAGTGAAAATAGAGTTATGGTTCTTTAACAGTGCACTTTGCTTTATGATGATCTAATGTACATGAAGTTTGAAATTACTAGCTTTTGTACTTTGCAAGTTATGCCCTAAATAAAAATAAAAATTTACAAAGGGCAATAACTCTAAAAATAATTGGAATAGAGTTATGGTTCTTGTACACTGCACTTCTCATTAATGTGGCCTATCTGTATATGAAGTTTGAAGTTACTAGCTTCTATACTTTCAAAGTAATGCTCAGGACAAAAATCCAAAGTTAAAATTTACAAAGGGAAATAACTCTAAAAATAGTGGGAATGGAGTTATAGTTCTTGCACAGTGCACTTTGCTTCATCGTGATCTAATTGTATATGAAGTTTGAAGTTACTAGCTTTTGTACTTTGCAAGTTATGCCCCAGATTAAAATCCCAAGATAAAAATTTACAAAGGGCAATAACTCTAAAAATAGTAGGAATCGAGTTATGGTTCTTGTACACTGCAATTCTCATTAAAGTGGCCTATCTGTGTATGAAGTTTGAAGTTACTAGCTTTTTTACTTCAGAAGTTATGCCTCGGACACAAAGTCCAAAGTTAAAATTTACAAAAGGCAATAACGCCAAAAATAGTAGGAATAGATTTATGGTTCTTGTACACTGCACTTCTCCTTAATGTGATCTATCTGTGTGTGAAGTTTGAAGTGACTAGCTTCTATGCTTTCAAAGTAATGCTCAGGACAAAAATCCAAAGTTGAAATTTACAACGGGAAATAACTCTAAAAATAGTGGGAATTGAGTTATGGTTCTTGCACAGTGCACTTTGCTTTATGGTTATCTAATTGTATATGAAATTTGAAGTTACTAGCTTTTTTACTTTGGAAGCTATGCCCCGGACAAAAAATCCAAAGTTAAAATTTACAAAGGGCAATAACCCCAAAAATAGTTGGAATAGAGTTATGGTTCTTGTACACTGCACTTCTCCCTAATATGATCTATTTGTGTGTAAAGTTTGAAGTTACTAGCTTCTATACTTTTGAAGTTATACCCCATACAAAATCCACAGTTAAAAATTTACAAGGGGCAATAACTCTGAAAATACTGAAGACAGAGTTATGGTTCTTGTACACTGCACTTCTCCTAAATGTGACCTATCTGTAATGAAGATTGAAGTCACTAGCTTTTATACTTTGGAAGTTATGTCCCGGACAAGCTTTCGTGATGGATGGACGGATGGACAGACAGACAGACAGACAAGGTGACTCCAGTATACCCCTCAAACTTCGTTTGTTGGAGTATAAAAATTGCCGTTTTTATCCTGTTTTTGCCTGAAAATGGAATGACACTGTAGAAAGAGTATATTAAATAGTTGACTAAAGGTTTAAACTTGATGCTTAAATTGGTAAAACCACAGCACTTCACATGGGTGTAAAATTGACAACATGTACAGTAAAATCTCACCTCACGACCATCCCGAGAATGCAAACACCCTGCCCTTACAAATGTTTTGTCATACAATTATTCCTCCTTTATTTCAATATCAGACTGAGAAATACAGCACCCCGCTATTCCAAAATTTTCTCTTTGTTCGTTTACCCACACATTGCAATGTGTAAGAGTTTAGTTAATTTTGAAATGATAGTTTTCAGTTTATTTTGAATTCAGGCAATATAATTTATCCAATACTTTATAATATTCTGGAGTTGTCATTTCTATGTATTGAACGGCTACCCTTGATAGAAAACAGTTTATTTCATAAAGAGGCAAGTCTACACATAGTAAGCCTTTTTTTTCAAATCACTTCATCGATAGGTGAAACTTGAGAATTAGACCTCCCAGCCAATAAGGTTACTTTTGAAAAGTACCTTAGGTGGTCTTAATAGAGGAGTTTTACTGTATGTACCAAAACAGATACAACAAAAATAACCAATTTCCTTCCGCCAAAAGATTAAATCTTAAGAAATGAGATTTTTTTGTGTGAAATTGCCTTTTTGTTAAAGATGAGGCACCAAAGTAACATTTAGCATAAAATGTAGCACATTATTCTTGTCTGAACTCTAACCAAAATACAACATGATAAAGAAATTGTTGAAACTTACAAACAGCCCTAAACCACTTTACTTTGACTTGTTGATTAGGGCCTTTAAAACTCAGGAGCATTTTGTAAAGGATTTAACCCTTTACTAAGCCATTCAGTATTTTTAAAAAATCTGGGGAAAATCTTTGAAAACATTGGAGGAAAATATCCTGGTGGCCAGCATTTTTTCTTTTTTCCCATAATACATTTCTACCCTTGCTAGACATATTCAAACATTTCACCTACATTTTATATGTCATTTGCAAATACTTTCAAAATGGGTGCTTCAAAAACATTTTTTTCATCTGGTTATCAGTATTTTCTCGTTTTCGCACTGTGTTTTACTACCCTTTCAAAAACAAATCCCATTAATTGTGCCACATCTAATTTAGAAAAGAGTTGAATATTTGTAAGTCTTCAGACTGTCAACTATTTCTTGGTATGATGTTAATAAGTGTTCAAACATTCCCAACAACAAAAAAAAATCACAAGCACAATACTTTGTTTACCCTTCATTATTCCAGCGCACCCTGTTAAGGAAAAGATGTCCTCTATTTAACACAAAATAAACTTAATACACTCTAATACACCAAATTCAGGGTTACATGTAATTCCCTAACTTCAAGCAGCCTATTATCTTGCCACTGATTTTTAATTGCTTTGGTTTTTGAGTGAGTAATTAATAGAATCTTGCCACATAATGTCAGTATTCACCAAAATATCCTGTATTTGTGATCTTTTTATAAGAGAAAGTAGACTTATTAAAACAATGTGATAATGGAAAAAATGCAGGTAGTCCCCTTTTTTCACAATATTTCTACTGTGTTTCATAGACCATTCCTATCATTTCACCAGCAATTTACTTGTTGTCTGTAAGAATCATTAAATCAAATAAATCTAAAATTTTGTATAATGCTAAACTGATGTTTCTTTTTTTTTAGTAAATGGCACTGCATTACATATAACCCTTTACTAAATAAGTAATAATACATTAAGAACTAAAAAACGATCAAAATCAAGTATTTCCAACGAACTGAAGAGAGCAAGTCTTATCCTGCTTTTATTAAAACACTTTGATTTCCATCTCATGAATAATTCTCAAGATATTTGTGATGTAGAATCATATTTACATATTTCCATGAATTTTATCAAACCATGTCTTGCTGTGTTTTAATGAATTTTACTTAACTCATTATAAGCAAACAGAAAATACGAAGAAGCATTGTTGTTAGAAAATTAGATCTGACAGAGTTAGTTACTCCTATACTATACTGAATAATAAAAGTTCTGGACAAACCTGCAATTAATTCTTGTGCAAAATTAGTTTTCTTTACTTCCCAATCAATAATTAAGATGGAATCAGATATACTCTATTTCTCATACATGCATAGATATATAAGCCATGCTCTGTGAAATGGGAGCTTAATGCATCAGAATGTGCAGCTTTTGCATGCTTACATGTGTCGAAACTTTTTGCTATTTGTAAATTTTCTGCATGTCTAAGGACCAATCTACCTCCACATTCAGTCCATTGTTAGACAAAATGGATTCTATGGATCCATAATTATATGATGACTTGCTTGCAGTGTCTTTTCTGGGATGCTTGATTGCGGGCTCCATGCTAATTTTTTTCAGATCCCACATAAATTCAGACCCAATGTGTGACAGTCCCATGTAAAAAATAAGCAATGAAAAAGTCCCAAAACAAAGAATTGACTCTTGCATCACGAAAGATACCTGTTTTGAATAAAACAGCATCATTACCAAAGCTGTTTTGCAATGTAGTATGTCCATTTAAGTAATCTCTCTTGACAGGAATTGGGTCAAATGGCCCACTTCCAAATTGACCAAAGCCAAAACGGCCCACCTTTCCTAGTCTTAGACTACTGTTATTGCGATCAATTTTATCAAAATGAATTTTTCAAATGTCTTACTCTTATCTATTTTTCAAAATGAATTTAATTTCTAGAGAAGGATACTCCAGAAACTGTCCTTTAACATGTAAACAGGTCAGTAAGTCTACTTTATAGTCTTGGACAGGCTTTAAGAGCTATATGTTCTATCTGTTCAAAAATGTCCCACCTACTTTTTGTAAAATCCCTCCCCCCATTCTTTACAGGAAGGGAGGAAATCTCCCCCATTTTATTAAATAGTTAATGGCTTGGTATATTGCATAAGAGATGCATTAAACCCCTATTGGCACAGCATGGCTCATACATACTTCCTTAGTTCAAAATATATATTTCAATTAAATCAACTACTTTAAAAAGGGACTCTTTACATGTGTAAAACAGAAATTGCTAAATAAAAACATTATTTCTAGTGTTTTTCTACGATGCTTTTCAGCCGAACCCACAAGGTTACTGGTTTAAACTGAATATTTTTCAATAAAAGGTCCTATTTGTTTTATGTGCCACACTATACTGTTCTCGTATGATAGTGGGATACTGTAACATAACTTTAAAAAACCCAATTACTTACAATATTACAATAACCATGCCATGCAACGGACATGCAAAACAATGACAACCAATGTTAGCATCCATGTACATTACATTATTGTATAAAATTTTTCCTTTACCAAAATTAATAATGCCACATTTTGCAAACCTGGAGAAAGCCTTTGAAAAAATCATGAGAAACAGGGAAAATGCTGGTTACCAGCATTTTGTTTGTTTCAAACATTTTTTTTGCCCTGTAAAGAACAAATCCTATCTTTCAAGCCACATGTAATGTCATCTGATAACGCTTTCAACACGGAAAAGTCCAGAACTTTGTCATTTGGGTAAGAGTTAAGGATGGATAAAAGGGAGAAACCACCTTCATTACGAGGCTTTAAACACTTTTCCACTTCTGTCACCTAACCCAATACCAAACAATTATGTCTTTGGAAAAAAAAAAAAACTTTTGTAAACATTGTGGGAAATTCCATAAACCAGCATTTTCTCCCAGTCAAAGGCGACTCCTATCATTTGAACCACACTTGTTTTCTGCAAATGCATTCAATATGGACTGGTCCAAATTATTTTGATTTGTTAAAAGTAGAGAATCAAACAATCCAAGTTTTTAACAACCCTAAGGAATAACTCTCTTGAAAACACTGAGGGAAAAAGGTAACCAGCATTTTCCCCTTCTCCCACAATGTTCTCTACCTTTTCAAAGAGAAATCCACTTATTTTAGTTACATTTATATTGTTGTCTGCAAATCCTTTCAACTTGGACAGGTCTAAAATGTTGTTTGGTAAAGACTTAAGCTGTTTTGGCATGTCCTAAATGCAGCTCAGTACAGTAAGTGCTGTATGCTAAACCTTTTTCATGACTTTCACATACAGAGGAAAGCCTAAAATCTGGATACACTCATTTCTTTTTTATCTCTTCTCCCTTTAAACAATATTGTCACCAGCTTGTTGTCTGAAAAATATGATGCTCTTGGTATGGACAAGTCTACAATTTTGTTACCTGACAAGAGCTAAACCTCATCTATCTTTAAATCAAAGGATTAAAGCTAACATACAACATATCATTAATTCAATCAGGATGTAGAGATAAACAGCAATGGATTAAACTTAACCTGAAAGACAAAAAATGTGCATTCAACCCTTTTTAGCACGAAGAAATGCAATGCAATTAAAACAAAAATTCCCACTGTATCAGTTTCAATATTAGGTTGTCTGATTTTCAGTCAAAATATCGTAGAATGAAGATCTGAACCACATTTTTTGTGCTATACAATGTAATTGTTTTTCTTCACTCTAAACAAAACAATTTAAGTTCTGCTATCTAATGGTAAAATATCAGCATATTTTTGTAGGATAAATTTTTCCAAAGTTTACCACCAGAGTACACTGGTACAATATCTTTCTGATTTGTACATTTGGTACTTCCCTAAATCTACGGTACTCCTGCCTTATCTCTACATTCTGACAATAAGGTAGTGATTTATGGTTCACAAACAGTCAAACAGTAGCAGAATTATCATACCCTGACCCATTTATACAGCAGTTCTCTTACTTTCATATTTAAGATATTTTTTTAGGATTGACTTTTCAACGATAGTATCATCATTTGAGTGGTGAATTTTCAAACTATTGTCTGTTTTGCTCTTCATTTCCTGCAGATAATGATTTCACTTCAAATCAGGCTTTTCAAAATTTGAAATTAGGTAACAGTAAGACTGAGGTATACACAGAACCGCATTATCTTTAATATGGACCCAAAGAGTTTCAAAAAGAAAGAGAGAGAGAAAAAAAAATTGGAATTAAAGCAGATCTCTCTGAATATTTCTCCTACTTGCTTTACACTTCATGAGGGCAAACTTATGTAAATGGCTGTTAAAGACATATGGTTAAAAGGTAAAGAATTTTTGCAAAGTGTTTAAATGTGCTTAAACTGCTGTGTTACAGTGTGTTTAGTGCAGGTACACCATTCAAGGTTAGAGGGGAAAGGCCATGCGCCATAGCATCACAATGTCAAATTCTGCTTCACTTCTAGTACATGTTAGTTCATACATTTGACCGTTTGTTGTTGCGTAGATACTTGGATCATTGCCTTCTACGTACTGAACATGCGCTGGGTAAAGTGTCTGCCCTCCCTGTACGGACATGTTCTCCTGGTTATTCTGGCCTTGCTCCGCTATATCTGCAACTGAGGCTGAAGGATAAAAAACACAAGTAACATTTTACCAAACCCATAAATCTTAACCTTTTACCACACAACTAGTGATGGTAATTGGTTCAGATTTATTACTTGATCATTCAGATAGTAAATTTCACCAATTATAGGTGATAATGGATTATTTATTATGTCACTGTCTGTCATGGACAACCACATAGGGTTAACCCTGTGAAAAAATTTCGATAAAATAAGGGAAGTTAATCTTTCCTATTTGATATTTGGTGAAATAAAGCAAAATGCACATGAATAATAAACAAGCATTCTGACAGTATTGCATAGCAATACCCAGTCCCCTATCGGCTATATATATCACTGGCACGTATAGTTTGTGAAACTTTGTGGAGGAGAAAGAATGTATTTGACCCCCTTTCAGAATTATAAGCATCGTGTCTGTCTTTGTATGCAATGCTTTAATGAAAGCCAGATAAATAAACATTTTTCCTTGTTAATGTAAGTTCACTGAAGAAGTTTTACTAAGACAAGATGTGTTTGTGAAACACAAATGCCCCCGTAAAAGCAAATTTTCAAGGCCCATAATTTCGTTAAAAATCAGTGGACTGGAACAAAACTCAAACTTGATCATATATGGGAGTGCATGCAATGGTGGTAAATTCACATACCAAAACACAGCTCAGTATCTGCCAGCATTCAGAAAAAAAGTCAGGGTAACTGTTTTTTCAGTAAATTTTTCTAAGTTCAAGGCCCATAATTTCGTCAAAAATCAGTGGACCGGAACCAAACTCAAACTCAATCTGTAACTCATGGTGGTTGACTTGCACACCAAAAATCAGCTCAATATCTGCCAGTGTTTAGAAAACAAGAGGGCCATGATGGCCATGGATCGCTCACCTGAGTCAATAGGCGAAATTTCACTCCATGTGCATAATTCAATTTCTGACCACTTGTCAGGTCAATTGAGCTTAAAATGTTAATTGAGCAATAAATGTGGCCTCTGGAGTGCCCACAAGGTATTTCTTTAATTTGACCAAGTGACCTAGTTTATGACCCCAGTTGACCCAATTTCAAACTCATCTGATATTTCATCAAGACAAACATTCTGACCAATTTTCAAATCAATTGAGCAAAAAATGTGGCCTCTAGAGTGTCCACAAGGTATTTCTTTAATTTGACCTAGTGACCTAGTTTATTACCCCAGGTAACCCAATCTTGAACTCATCTTAGATTTCACCAAGAGAAACATTTTAACCAATTTTCAAATCAATTAAACAATAAATGTGGCCTCTAGAGTGCCCACAAGGTATTTTTTATTTGACCTAGTGACCTAGTTTATGACCCCAGTTGACCCAAATTCAGACTCATGCGAGATTTTATAGAGACAAACATTCTGACCAATTTACAAGTCTATTGAGCAAAAAATGTGGCCTCTAGAGTGCCCACAAGGTATTTCTTTAATTTGACCTAGTGACCTAGTTTATGATCCCAGGTGACCCAAATCCGAACTCATCCGAGATTTCATCAAGACAAACATTCTGACCAAATTTCAGGTCATTTGAGCAATAAATGTGGCCTCTAGAGTGCCCACAAGGTATTTCTTTAATTTGACCTAGTGACCTACTTTATGACCCCAGATGACCCAATTTCAAACTCACTGAACACATTGTGCTCAGGTGGGCTAACAAACTTAGAACAGGTTCACTACATACCAAATATCAAAGCTCTATGACTTCCAGTTTTAGAAAAGAAGGAAGTTTTCCTTCTTTGTTCCTATGTTTGAACTTGTGACCCCCGGGGCTGGGGCAGTTTTGACCCCAGCAGCATCATTTGAACAAACTTGGTAGAGGTCCACTAGGAGATGTTACATACCAAATATCAAAGCTCCACACCTTCCAGTTTTAGAGAAGAAGAATTTTAAATTTTTCCTTCTTTGTTCCTATGTTCGAACTTGTGACCCCCGGAGCTGGGCCAGTTTTGACCCCAGGGGCATCATTTGAACAAACTTGGTAGAGCTCCACTAGGAAATGCTACATACCAAATATCAAAGCTCTATGCCTTCCAGTTTTAGAGAAGAAGAATTTTAAAGTTTTCCTTCTTTGTTCCTATGTTTGAACTTGTGACCCCTGGTGCAGGGGCCAGTTTTAACCCCAGGGGCATCGTATGGACAAACTTGGTAGAGCTCCACTAGGAGATGCTACATACCAAATATCAAAGCTCTACGCCTTCCAGTTTCAGAAAGAAGAATTTAAAAGTTTTCCTTCTTTGTTCCTATGTTCGAACTTGTGACCCCCGGGACGGGGCCAGTTTTGACCCCAGGAGCATCATATGAACAAACTTGGTAGAGGTCCACTAGATGCCAGATGCCAAATATCAAAGCTCTACGCCTTCCAGTTTAAGGGAAGAAGAACTTTAAAGTTTTCCTTCTTTGTTTCTATGTTTGAACTTCTGACCACCGAGGCGGGGCCAGTTTTGACCCCAGGGGAATCATATGAACAAACTCGGTAGAGGTCCACCAGATAATGCTACATACCAAATATCAAAGCTCTATGCCTTCTAGTTTCAGAGGAGAAGAATTTTAAAGTTTTCCTTCTTTGTTCCTATGTCGAACCTGTGACCCCCAGGGCTGGGCCAGTTTTGACCCCAGGGGCATCATCTAAACAAACTTGGTAGAGGTCCACTAGGAGATGCTACATACCAAATATCAAAGCTCTACGCCTTCTAGTTTCAGAGAAGAAGATTTTCAAAGGTTTTGCTATTTTTTTCCTTTTTGCTGCCATGGCAACCAGAGTTATGGGTGGAATTCAATCTTTTGAACAACTTTGGTAGAGCTTCACCGAAGGAACATCCCTTTCAAGTTTCATCAAGATTGGCCCAGTGATTTAGGAGTAGAAGATGTTTAAAGAAATTGTGTACGAT
This sequence comes from Hippopus hippopus, assembly GCA_946811185.2. Classification (NCBI taxonomy): domain Eukaryota; kingdom Metazoa; phylum Mollusca; class Bivalvia; order Cardiida; family Cardiidae; genus Hippopus; species Hippopus hippopus. Next base: position 24,734,549 of record OX328099.1, read on the forward strand.
GGACATTGGGCGATCACAAAAGCTCACCTGAGCACTTCATGCTCAGGTGAGCTAAAAAGTCTGGAAAACTGTTTTTTAGGTGAAAATTTCTAAGTCCAAGTCCCGTAATTTCGTCAAAAATCAGCAGACCGGAACGAAACTCAAACTTGATCTGTAACTCATGGTGGTTGACCTACACACTAAAAATCAGCTTAATATCTGCCAGCATTTAGAAAAACTCATTTGCCGGACTGACGGACAGACAAACTGACAGAGTGCTTCGGCTTCACAGGTAGGGGACTAATAAAGCTATCTTTTCTTTAATCCTTAGCATGCAATCCATCATCATGAGTAAATGTTTCATAAAACAACTGTTACATTTTATCATATTTTCTTGCCATTGGAAATAATACCTAAGTTGGCGTTACCGATCGCCAAAATCCCCATTGGCGATTAAATTTTACTGCTGGCGACTGTAAACACAATAATTGTTGATATTGGCGATTGTAAAAAACATGATCAGATAAAATGGCCGACCGTGAAAATTTTATCAGTTTTGTATATTGAACACTTCCTAAACTGAAATCAGCATACGCAACCTTGATTATCATATATACTGGGTATCCTAAGCTGATAACCCTTGTATCTCCCTTAACTACCTGATAGGCGAAGATCTGATAAACAGTCGCCCTCGGCCAGATACCGGGTAGTTTTGTTCTATAAATAGAATTTTGGACGCAGTGGTGCTTAACGAGTAACATGTATGCGAGTTTTTACTTTTGTTTATCAAGTAAATTCGACAGCATCAATCGCGATCTTTTTCTAAAATACTTGACCTTTCAAGCTTTGCATGGCCTTATTAGATTCTTTTCTAGTGAAATTATTCTTTTTGTAATAAGCTTATGAATGCTAGATCCATATTTCGCCATATGAGAAACAGATCTATTGTTGCTTGATAAATTTTGGAGATCGGCAGCTTCAAGAAAGACTAGATCTATGTGTGAAAGGCTATTTCTTAAACCATTTGAAAGACAAAACAGATATTTTGCGATGAATTTAATCAAAATTGGATCATACATATCTCTTGCAATGCATGAAATTGATGATTATTTTGAAGAAATTAAAATGGCCGTTTAGCAGTCGGCACAATTTATGGCTCGATCAGATTGAAAGAATTTGCAGACAACAATTTAATTGTGGCTCATGAGAGGTGTTTAGCCTTTTCAAAGATAAAAAACATTGTTGGAAAAAGAGAAAATGCTGGTTACCATCATTTTCACCTTTTCCTGGCATTTGCAATAGCCAATAGGAGCGTTCAAACGGGATGGTGTGGTGAGGGTTCAAGCCTGATTAAAATACATAATAGATCTATATTGTTTAGTTTTTATGAAACTTTAAATCATTCATCAGCTTAGGAATTTGTTGCTGACTTTCAATACTTGGCTCTCTATTTTATGTAATCTGACCATCAAAAATATTTAAATGAACTGAAAGACTTACAAATTATATCAGCGATGCAAAGCTGTAGATCTAGCTTTATATTGATCATACATGACTCAATGTAATGCAATACTTAGAAAATGACACAAAGACCAAGTCACAGAGATAAGGCTTATTGACTGAACCCGGGATTTGACTGACAAAACTTTTGACTACTAAAAATTTTTGGCTGGCGCCAACCTAGAATACTCAGTGCATTCATTAACTCTTTAAAACACAACGATATTTTAGACTGCTCCAAATTGAAAGCATTTACAGGTCTACCAATTAAATGTGGTGCAAAGGATTGGATTTGTTTCTAAATGGTTAGAAAACATCATGGGAAAGGTAGTTACCAGCATTTTCTACTTTTCCCAATTATGTCCTTCAATGGCTTTTCCCTCACAGTCATTAAAACTCGAGATAGTGTGGTAAAGGGTTAAAGACTTATTCTGTCTTCAGTCTTCAATCTTTGCTTGAATGTCCCATTCAAAAGTTAGCACCAGTTTAAATACTCTGGTTTACAAAACAAATCATCCCACAAAATCTGTCTAAGCCTTCTCATCTTGGTTGTCAGATAATGTTCATTTTATGATAATCTGTAAGTCTTTTCCCAGTGACTGTTCTAGAAACTTAAAATGCTGGGGTTTTCCCCCCTCATTCTGAAAAATCGGTGGGATTTTAAAGAAATATGTGGACAATTTTCGAACAGTACCCAGGAAAGTAGGCTATTTTGGTAAAGAGGGCTGTTTTGGACCTGGCAATTTTGGAAGTGGACAATCTTAACCCACTCCATCAAAGGGTTACTTTAACCCTTTTTCACATGTAAAGTTGAGCCTATATGACAAAAATATATCATAGCTTCAGCACATTGCACTTTCAGCCGTTGATAGAGGTTAAAGTATATGAGCCATGCTCTGCAAAAATGAGGCTTAATGCACTTGCCAAAAGGATTGGCCCATGTCAGCCTGCACAGTCCACGCAGGCTGACATTGGCTGAAACTTTTCCTTATCTGTAAATAATTTTCTTCATGTCAAAGGATAATTCTACCTAATGATTTAGTCAGTTGTTTGACAAAAAAGGATTTTATGGATCCAAGATTAGCCGATATCTTACTTGGTATAATGTATCACAGAGATGCATTAGGCCTCCTTTGTCAGACCATGTCCCATATTTTTGGCACTGAAAGAATTAACATATTTGTCAAACATAAGAGATCAACTTACTTGTTACAATGAACTGTTGCTGCCCAGAATGGGCTTGTGCAGGCTGTATTATAGTCGCTGTTTTTGTTGGTTGACTTGATTGTGCCACACCAGGAGGTTTTGAATTCTGTAGGATGAAAGGTTATGGTATTATGAAAACAAGACATGCATTGATTTCAACAGTTAATCCATTTAAATACAAGACCAAGTTCTTTTATTTCAGAGTTACAGCTTGTAAAACAAGAGTACCCCATGTGGGTGCCAACACTCGACTGCAAATGCCTGACTTTCAACATGGGTAAAAAGTATTTTGATGGTTACCTACTCCTGTTGTATTGGTTCCCTATTTGATAGTGTCAGTGAAAAACTTGTACAAGTTTGAAGTTAATATCTTCAGTAATTACAGAGACGTTACAAAATGTTGAAGTTTTTGCATGATGATAACAGACGCAAGGGCTAGGACAATACCTCGATGTTTTTTTTCGAAAACAGCCGAGCTAAAAACTGAGGATAAGTCATTTGTTTGTGAAAGGCAATGGCCTCTTATTCACAATTATCTCTTTTGCCCACATTTGCTTTTATATTTCAGAAAGTCAATATTACATTGCACTAAAAAGATAAGCTTGATAATTTAACGCTTACAAACTAAAACAAGACCCATTACCACACTGGAAACTTTCAGACTCCTTAGAAATGGGAGGCAAGAAATAAAGTACAAGAACAATAACAGAAAGGGAAACTCAATGATTGAAATGAAGCAGAAAGTTTTGTTATAAAAGAAGCAACTGCATACAACACACACTATTTATTTTTTTTCACATTGCTCTCATAAGTCTCGTGCAGGTATCTTAATATTTGTTTCTGTGTGGTAATGTTCCAAATCTTGATTCAGGACATTTAATACCCTAAGTGCTGTGCTCCTCCTAACTTGTAGATATTATTTTGATTGAACGAGATGTCTCAATTTCTTACAATTTTGCTCTAGAGTGACAGTTCACAGGACTGCCTCTTTCAATAATTCAAAATTTCATTATTGAACAGAATGTTTACTTTCCAAAGTCTAGCAAGAAATGGTGATTTCAACAGTTAGATTAGTATAGAAATCTTACACTCAATAGTGAAATAACATACATTATGATTAACTTGGTGTACTTGAACCACTGTGCCTGGATTCATAGCTTGCAGGTCAGTAACAAATGTCTGTGTGGCCATTAAGTCAAGCTCTTCATCTGAGTCAACTGCAATTGAGTTTTAAATAAAATTAAAATTGGTTATTTGCTCATTCACTTCAACAGTATTAGTGAAATTAACTTCTAAGCCCTATGTGCTACATACTGGAGGTGTTGGAAATCTGAAAAACTTAATCACCTGTACACTGGAATCTGACCATCCATCATCAGTCAGATGACTAACCGTGCCACCCTTTTTCCACCATGTTACAGTCCAACTCCGACTAACTATCTTATATTTTGCAAATGCAAAGGGAGTAATTAACCAAGTAACTGTTTCAGGTTATCTACAATTCATTTGACCCTTGCTGAGGATTTAATTCTGTAATCAACATTCATTTGGTCATTTAGTGGCTAGTATACCTGTCCATGAATTCCTATAGTTTCTTTCAGAGGTACTTTTCACAAAAGCATTCCCTTGCAACTGGCTACTCTCCAGTATCATACTTATAATTTTCAGCTGTGAGAGCAGAACTAATATCATTATAGAATATTGTTAAATCTTAAGCCTTTATCCAAAGCTTAACAAACTTTTGAAAAAATTGTCGGAAAAGGAGAAAAAACTGGCAATCAGCATTTTCTCAGGGTTTTCCCTGACCTCCTGTTTCTTTGAGTTTGGACCCCCAAATTGTCTGAATGACTCCTTTAATTTAGGTAGTTGCCATCTTGAACTCATTTGAAGGGGGTCAAAGACCCCCATTAAAATCCAGGGAAAAACCCTGTTTTCTATTTTTTGAAGAACTACTTCCATATTTTGAATAACAAGATTTGTTACCTGCAAATGTTCTTAATTTGGACAAATCTGAAAGTTTTGTGATCTTGGAAAGAGTAAATGGACTAAAAGCTCAGTATGTTAAAGACCAAGCTGAAGTACTCTGCCCTAGCCAAGGACAATGCTAGAACTGGCATACTTGAGTTTACCAGCATTTATATGATAGGGTCAAGCAGAAATCTTCGTTACAGAAACCTAAACTGTCCTAAATTTTTCTAAATAGAATCTACATTTTTTCGCCAGGAAATATCTGCTAACGTTCACAACTAACACTACAAATAAACTAAAGTTTATTGTATAATAGACAAGTGTACTTTGATCCATCACTGATTTCTTTACCAGACAACAAACCTGTAGATCCCTCCAATTTGGCATGTGCTTGCAGACGACTTGATAAATGATGGTTTTGAAAATGGGATTCATTTTCAACTGGATGGAATAAATTGTGGGAAAGGAGACAACACTTCATTCTCCTATTTTCATAGGTTTTATACTATTTTTTTTCCCCAAAAACCCTCTCAGTCAAGAGATTGTTTGGTACAGGGTTAAGGAATGAACCAATTTATATCCTAATTATAGATAGGATCTACAGGGTCCAAAAAATCCACTCGTCCGCTCCTATTTACAAGTAAGAAATGGATGAGGACGAGTGAAATATCAGTCATACTCGTCCGGCAGGACAAGTGGTGAATAGGAGATAGTAAAACAAGTTTTTCAGATGAATATTTAACTTACATGAGACAAAACGGTCATTCAATTATTAAATAAGCGAATTAAGGGTATTCAGGAAATCAAATTTTGAAACAGAACATAAAACGTGCTGGTTCCCGCCCCAAATTAAGACCGGATTCAAGTCAGCCTAATGATATAACCCGGGACCTTTCACTGCAAACAAAAATCTCATAATATGCTTCGGGTGGACCTTATTCAATATGAGCGGCTTTGCTTATTATTAGAATAAACGATATTAGCATTAATGTCATTACTTTCCCGAAACCAATTCGAAAAACTGTGTTGTTTTGGCTTTATTGATTTCTGTAACTTGACCGGATAACTGGTACCAGTGTTTAAAACCCAGTATATAAGGTTCTTTGTAACGTTTCTGTTTCGTCTGGAGAAAAAAAACGTCAGAGTCCAATATTGGAAAGGTTTTTCTCGTCGGACGAGTGAGGATCAAAGCAGGGCAAGTGTCTTTTCAAAGTCACTTGTCCTACAGGACGAGTGCCTTTTCTGGAAATTTTTGGACCCTGATCTAGATCTAGCTTTATATAAAAACATCAGAAAATTTATGATCACCTAGATGGGAAAAAAAGGGAAATAAATATCTTCTAAATTTTCAATACCATTAGCATTTATTGCAGTTATACACTGTAAAGTTTTACAACTCCTTTCATTCCTGAGGAAGATCAAAAGATCTATTTATAGTAATGTAAACAAATCCACATGTATTTTTCATCTACTGATATGTGACTGAAAAGTAAATCTACTTTGATTTTAACTACATTCTCTATTTTCATTAAGATACTTAAGCAACTTTTGGTTTTTTTTGTTTTTTTTTATTGAGAACTCATTCCCCTCAATGAGACAAAGATATTGAAAACATGTTTTCAGTCTGAGACATGTTTGTTCTGAAACATGGCCGTTCGTGTCAAATTTCCTTCTAAAAATAGAACATTTAATTTTTGTGAAAAATTTCAATCATACTGCAGTTAAATTAACCAAAATAACACAGAATGGATCCCTAGCTAACAAAGGTTACATGCTATCTATCTATGAACATTATCAAAGGACTCTTCGTTATCACTTAGCAACCCAAATTCCCCCATGGTAGCGTCTACGCATCCATGGTATTTCGAACGCTTATCGTCCATTTTGAATGCCGAAATCAACACTAGTGAACATGATAAAAAAGCAATTCACATGTAATGGACTTAAAAATCTAATTACACATTGAATCCATTTTTTCCATCAGCATCACTTCAATCGATCTATCCTAAACAAACTTTCAAAACTACCGCCAAATTCCCCAACTTCATCAATAAATTTCTCTGGTCAAGTAACCACTTGGAAACATCGCCATTTTTCAACATAACAAACTGGGGAGGGATAAACATTGCTAAATTTTTTCATCAAAATTATCATATTTACAAATTTTCTCTAGAACATTGCCTTTCTTGATTGATGCTGAAATGACATAATGTGGTACTACATATAAAATGAAAGAAAAATCACCTTTGTCGTTGGTGGGTAACAGTCGTCACAGCTACCGTGTCTATGGCGTTTATTCCTACGGCAACAGTTGCCAGACTCTTCGCGTCACTAAAATTTATATTCATACGCGTGACGACACCGGAACAAGATAAACACCCGACCGTATACTCAAGTTAATAGGATTGCCGAAGTCCTAAAAATGAATATTTGTGTATAAATTTTAAAATTATTTTGTTTACACTTCTTTAATCAGCAAGAAAGAAAATCAAACGAATTTGCATCAGATCTACTTTTAATGAACATATTTCTTAGGTGTTACTCGCCGTTGAAAGGGTGTACAGGACAAAATGGCGACTGAACATGAAGTGGCGTCTTGACAACTGAGGAATTACTGTTATTTTGTTATGTACTTCGTTGCTTTTTGAGCTTTCCAAGGCTTATATTCATGTGGAAGGAAAAATGTTGGAAAGAAATCAGTTTCATTGCTAATAGTAATCTTTTTTCTTGTGCATAACTGTCTAGCAACCTTGAGATCACGTGGTTGTTTTCGCATTAACTCGGTCACGTGGGAGTACCTTGCCAAATTCTCAGTTATACTTCACTTAAACCCTTACTTCATAATCCTCCTAGTTGTAAATCAAAATTAAAAAAAGAAATACCTATACACACACACACAATAGTATTTTGCATGAACAGTAATTTAGAAACCCCGGACGTATCCCAATGGTCTGTGAAAAATTTATTTTGAACAGAATAGGCTCGAAACAGTTGTGCATGGTAGATGTAGTCTCATAATAAATCCATACCTGGCGCCCTTTATCCAAGCGTTTTTTTTTTCATTGTCAAAGTAAGCAGTTCTGCAATCAAAAAAGTAAAATAGTTAATAATCACTATAATTACAAGCAAAAATATTCTATAAAGCTGATTCTTTTCCGTAACAACACGTGAAAAGTAGTGTGTGTGATTTTTTTTTTGGGGGGGGTCCTGTCAAAGGGAGTATACTCTCATTTAATTATACGCTACAAATGATGCATTTATCTCCCTTATATTTTGATTGACGTTTCTTAAAACCAAAGGGCATTTTTTTTTTGTCCAAATTGAAATAATTTGCACTCGAGATATAAATCCGACTCAAAAATTGAATTTTGCTTTGGGAAGGGAAGAAAACATGATGGGAAAAGGAGAAAATGCTGGTTACCAGCATTTTTTTGTCTTTCCACTATGTTTTCAAAAGTCTTCTTCTTTAGGGTTGTTAAAACTCAGGATTGTTTGGTAAAGGCTTAAGACCCGAAAACTGCCAAATGAATTCAATGAAGACGTTCGTGCTCTAACTCCGCTCTTGCCTTTGACTTCTTCTCCACTACGCGTCCAGCAGGCAATTTTTTGCCAAATTCCTATCTAATCTGGTCCCTTGATCGTGTTTCACACACCTCAGTAGATATCCATATACGGTATTTCATAAACGCTGGATCCTGATCGAACACTAAAAATTTGGTAAACTTGTGTTTGCTATTCTATGTCGCATTTACTCTTGACCAAACAAACAGATGTTTTAACGACCCTGGGGTAGACGGATTTTGAACACGTTGTGGGAAAAGGAGAAAATTTGTTCAATTTCTTCAAAGAAAAGTACCTTCATTTGAACCATGTCCAAAATGTTGTCTGCAAATACTTCAATATGGACACGTCTAAAATTTTGTTCTGTTGTCAACAGTGTACGTCATATCAGTTACCCAACTTCTTTAAAAGCCAATTTCAATTCTTTTTTTTTGTTGATACACATTAAGATATTTTAGACTACCTGAGAGCACTGTGATGTTATCGCTATTAAATTTGACCACGGCAACAACCCGCCTTGATTTCTTACTTTCTCCGGTATTTCACCCAGAACCTAGCCCTTATTTGACAATGTCAACATGGTGGCAGAGGTGTTGAAAGGCTCCCGCTAGAAGCTAGACAACGTTCGAATCCGAAAGTAGGACATTTAAACCTATACTGACGACAATAGCGTGATCGCGGAAACCCATGTCGAATTGAAAATGACCGAGTCACTTTTCAAGCCACCGGGTGAGTTGAATATTGTTGATGGAAATGTGTCGGAGCACTTCAAAAAATGGAAAAGACAAATGCAAGTCTATCTTACTGCCAGCGGAGCAGCCGAAAAAGATGAAAGCATTCAGACAGCAATAATTCTACATTGCGCTGGACCGAAAGTCATCGAAATTTATGACCAAATGGTATGGGCCGAGGGCGAAGATAAAAACAATCCTGAAACAGTGATGCAAAAGCTAGAACTATACTGTAATCCCCGTCAGAATGAAGTACTAGAATCTCATAGATTTTGGTCGGTTAAGCCAGACGATCACCCATCCTTTGAGCATTTCCTCACTGAACTGAGAGCACGAGCAGAATCCTGTAATTTCTCAGAAAAAGATAGAATGTTGAGGGATAAAATCGTATTCAGCGCTGCAGGGAAACTTCAAGAGCTTTTATTGAGGGAGGAAAAATTGGATCTGGATAAGGCTATAAAAATCGCCAGAGCTTATGAACAGTCAAATAAACATGTGAAAGAGATAAGGGAAAATAAAGAAACACCCATTCACACAGTTGAGGAGAAAAAGAAACAGAATGGAAGAATGAAAAAATCAGAAAATTCGTCAGCCAAGGGGGCTACACCACGTCAAAAAAATGACAAAACTATGAAAAAGAAGCCCTGTTCATTTTGTGGATACTCGCATGAGCCGAAAAAGGAGAAGTGCCCAGCATATGGAAAAAAATGTGATTTCTGTCACGGGCGAAATCATTTCAAGTCAAGATGTAAAAAGATCAACGCTTTGGAGAGATGTGACAATTCAGATAGAGAAGAAGATGAATTCTGGTTATCAATAGTACAAGCAGAAAAGCGATCACAAGTCACAGCAACTATGACTGTAAATGAAAAAAACGTGAAATTTCAAGTTGATACCGGAGCAGAGATTAACACAATAAATCAAAAGTTTGTCCGTAAAACGCAAGTCAAGAAAAGAAACACTAAGCTAAGAATGTGGAATAAAAGTATAGTACATTCAATAGGTGAAGCAGAATTGAAGGTCACCAATCCAATGAATGGAAAAACCTACGAAGTTACCTTTGTCATTGTCCCAAATGAATTTCAAAGTCTGTTAGGGTTGAAAACTGTTCAAGCATTAGGCTTAGTAACCATTAATTCAGAAAATTTCATCCGTCAAGTCACCAGAGATTTAGGAGACCTTGGGGAAGTCAAACTGAAGATTGATAAAAACGCCTCACCCAAAGCGCTACCGGCTCGGAATATTCCGATCGCAATAAAAGATCAAGTTAAAGCTGAACTTGACAACTTACAAGAAAGGGGAATCATCGTTCCAGTTACTGAACCAACAGAATGGGTGAACCAGATGGCTGTAGTCAGAAAAGGGAATGGAAAAATTAGAATTTGCATCGATCCCCAACCATTAAACAAAGCTCTGATCCGTGAAAGATATAAATTGCCAACGTTTGAAGATATACTGCCGGAGCTTAGTCAAGCAAAAGTTTTCACAAAGCTAGATGTGAAAGAAGCATTTTGGCATGTCAGACTAGATCATGAGTCAAGCCTACTGACAACCATGATCACGCCATATGGTCGTTACCGTTGGATGAAACTACCATTTGGTTTGTCCGTTTCAAGTGAGATTTTCCAAAGACGACTTCAAGAATCTCTGAAAGGTTTAGAAGGAATATTCACAATAGCAGATGACATAATAGTGGTTGGTTGTGGAAATACATATGACGAAGCAAAGAAAGACAATGAAAATAAGCTTCAAAAGTTATATAAACGCTGTGAAGATCAAAACATAATTTTGAATGAAGAAAAGACAGATATGGGCCAAAGCATTGTATTCCATGGACATGTTATAACTGATAAAGGTATTTTACCTGATACCAGTAAAGTTGAAGCTATTTTAAACATGCCAAGACCAGATGATGTGACAGGTGTCAGAAGGTTCTGCGGACTAGTGCAGTATATGGCTAGATTCCTTCCACACATGGCAGAAACTTTACAACCTCTGAGGAATCTTACAAGAAAAGCAACAAAATGGTGCTGGAGTCAAGATTGTGAAAAGTCTTTTCAGGCTATAAAGGAACAGCTCACCAAAGCTCCTGTCTTGTCATATTTTGACTCAAATGAAGAAATAGTGGTACAAGTAGATAGTTCAAAAGACGGTCTTGGAGCTGTTTTACTTCAAAATGGGCAACCTGTGGAGTATGCATCGCGTTCATTGTCTGATTCAGAAAAGAAGTGGGCACAAATCGAAAAAGAAGCTCTCGCAGTACTTTACGGTTTAGAAAAATTTGATCAATACACGTTTGGAAGAAAAGTCACCGTGCAAAATGATCACAAGCCATTAGAAAACATTTTGAAGAAACCATTAAGCCAGGCACCAAAACGTCTTCAAGACATTATCATGAAACTTTTGAGATATGATATAGATTTTCATTACATTAAAGGTAGTGAACTCATCATTGCTGATACATTGAGTAGGGCATTTGATCCAAAGAAGAATGAAGCAACAGATACACGAGCAAGAATACTGTCAGTAGAAATTTTTGAAGAATTTCCGGATGAAAGAATTAAGAAAATTCAGAAAGCTACTGAAGAAGACTATACGCTGTACAAACTAAGAGAAGTCATACTGGAAGGGTGGCCAGAAAAAGAAACACTAGCCAATGATTTGAAGCAGTATTTTTCGTTAAGAGACACCTTAAGTGTTGAATCAGGGATTATTCTCAAAGGAGAGGCAGTTTTAATTCCAAAGAAGTTAAGAAAAGACATACTTAAAAAACTTCATAGTTCACACTTAGGTTATGATAGTCTTTGTCGAAGAGCTCGTGGTACTGTTTTTTGGTTAGGGATGTACAATGATATTAAGGAAACTGTTAAAAACTGTCAACATTGTGAACAACGAAAACCAAGGAACCAAAGGGAAACCTTAAAACAACATAGTGATGGCAAAAGGCCATGGGATAAAATAGGAACTGATTTATTCATGATAGGCAACAGAAATTACCTGGTAGTAATTGACTATTATACTAACTTCATAGAAATAGACTATCTCAGTGCAACTTCATCAAAAGTAGTAGTTGAGAAACTGAAAAAGCAATTTTGTCGTTTTGGAATTCCTCGACAAATAGTAAGTGATGGTGGCCCACAATACACGTCATCCGAGTTTCGTGAATTTGTGAAAGAATGGGGTATATCTCACCATATTACATCACCAGGACACCCAAATTCCAATGGAAAAGCTGAAAGTGGAGTTAAGATCATTAAAAATTTAATGATTAAATGTGCAGAATCTGGCACTGACCAGTATGAAGCTTTACTTGAACAAAGAAATACCCCACGGCAAGATACAGGCCTGAGCCCAGCTGAAATGCTTTTTGGATGGAAGGCAAGAACAAAATTACCCTCTTTTCGCCCTACAATTCGAATATCCAACAAACGTGAAAAAAGGAAAATCTCTGTGAAGCACTCATATGATAGAAAATCCAAAAACTTGCCAAAAGTAAGGAAAGACCAATCTGTCTATTTCCAACATAAACCAAAGGAACTCTGGCAGAAAGGGAAGGTTATAGACATGACAGATAGAAATTATCAAATCAAATCCGAGAAAGGAGTGGAATATCAGAGAAATCGAGAACATATTCGACCAACATCAATCGAATTTAACAACAGAGACGTGTCACCTCCACGTGTAGAACCTCTACCAGACAATCAGACTATGCCATCGACCAATCCGAAACAAGCCGTAGAGCAACCAGCAGTACCAACAAGACCAAAACGAAATGTGAAACAACCAGCTTATTTAAAAGACTATGTTACAAAATAATTTGGAATATTGAAATTTCACTTGTAAAATCTAAGTTGATGGTTGAATTCAAACCAGTATCTAGTCAGAATAGAGACATTGTAGGACACAAAAAAAATGTTATATTCATAGTTCATTGAAATACATAAAACTGTTAGTGGTAAAAATTTTAATGATATTTGAATTGTTTAATTCAGATTGAAAGTAGTGACATCACATTTCATGGATATTGATCACATGAATTAAGCACTATTATTTGGTTAGTTCTTAGCATGACAGTAACTTTCCAGTTCCTTCAAATATCTAAGTTTTTTTTTTTAGCTAAAAGAAAAAGGGATGTTGATACACATTAAGATATTTTAGACTACCTGAGAGCACTGTGATGTTATCGCTATTAAATTTGACCACGGCAACAACCCGCCTTGATTTCTTACTTTCTCCGGTATTTCACCCAGAACCTAGCCCTTATTTGACAATGTCAACAGGACACGTCTAAAATTTTGTTCTGTTGTCAACAGTGTACGTCATATCAGTTACCCAACTTCTTTAAAAGCCAATTTCAATTCGTCGCCCGCAAGATAATCCTTTCAATTTAGACAAGTCAAAATTTTTTGCCGTTTGGTACAGGGTTAACTCGCCCCACTTTAAAATACACATTTGTCGCCTGCAAATTGAAGCATTCAATTAAAACAATGCTAGAATTTTGACAGCTATCACAGGGTTAACTCGAACACACTTTGAAAGCCACATTTGAATTGTCGTCTGCATAATAACGTTATTTACCTTTAGCTCTTTGACTTTGGAGAAGTCTAAAACTTTGTCGTCTGATTCACGGTAAACACGCCGAACTTTGAAAAGTCCAATTTTGATATCATCAGTGTTTCTCATGGCGAACCTTTAGAGTGCTAAGCATGACTTATCTTACTTTTGCGGACAGTGTAGATCAAGATCAGACTGCACAGAAGGTGCAGTCTGATCTTTGATCAACACTTTCCGCTTCTTTGTTACATACTGTAGTAAAAATCCCAATATACTGCAATATATTTTGACCGTTTCTCTTAAATGAAAGGGATCTATTTCATAAATTTAGCGCGCTAAGAGTAAAACCTTTATCCTGTTGTATTGAACTAATAAGTAGAAGCAAACTTTGCATATGTAAAACTCATCAATTTTAATTGATTTCAAATGATTAAAGCAAAGCTTTCAACACTCCATTCTTCTCGAAGAGGGTCGAAAAAAATCAGACTGCACGTCTATGCAGTCTGGTCTTGATTTTGACTTTCTTCTTAGAGGTAAAAAGACGGCGAGCCGCAGGAAAAGGATACGAAGTTTTGTCACAAATGAGACGTAGAACTGTTCAAGTTCTTCATTTGGTTCCAAGATAACATTCAGTATGGTCGTGTTTCTTAGACTGCTTTGTGTTGCGACCGTCTGCCTGCAGGCTTCAGCCTATCTACTCTTCGATACAGCGAGTTTACAGTATTCAGACAATGGAGAGAGTGAGTTTACGTAAACCCTTCCTTTTATCTTTAACCTTATCCTGATAAATAAGTTAAATCCAACTTTCAAGCCGACAGTAAAAAACTGAACAATACTACTTCAAACTTATTTTTGGAAAAAAAAGTATCTCCGTATCAGACAGTGTAGATCCAAGATCAGACTGCACGTTCTGTGCAGTCTGATCTTGATCTACACTGTCTGCAAAAGGTCAGTGAGTCGCGCTCAGCAGCCTAATCGTTAAATTTTTTACCAGACCTCTAACTTTTAGATTTGTCCATATTGAAAGCATTTACAGACGACTTTTTAAATGTGATTCAATGATATCATTTGTCCTCGTAGAGAAACAAAACATTGCAGGAGAAGGAAAAAATGCCCAGTACCAGCATTTTTTATTTTTTCCCCACAGTGTTTCTAACAACTGTCTTTCTTAGAGTTTTTAAAACTTGTGATTGTGTGGTAAAGGGTTAATTTAACATATTATTACAACACAACAAACCCGTTTCTGTAGATTTTGTTGGGAAAAACATTAATTGCTTGTTACATAAAAAGGCTGCTTTTCCTACATTTTTTCATATCTTAAATTATACAAACGGACAATCAGTGCAATTTTGCTAAAATCATTTTTCAAGCAATCCGGAGTTTTAATGAAACTAACAGAGAGCGCTTTTTAAAACATTAAGGACTAAAACAGAGGACGATTTGAAAACATTGAGGATTTTAAGAAAGAGGGTTTTTCAAAATATTGACTCTTAGATGGAAGGTGTTTGAAACATTAAACAGGGTTCTCCTTTGACCCGGGACTCCGGGTTTTGACGCATGGAAATCCGAAATGACCCGTTTTTGACGCTCAAAAATATGTGCCTAAGCGTCAATCAGACGCATGAGGTTACCAGCCAAAGGGTCATATAAATTATGTCGCATGCATCCGGCAGGAATGTAGCCTATAATAAACACGATCAGTGTCAACTGTGTACAGACGCACGCAGCTCTGTTTATCACACGTAATCAAGCTGGCGAGTGGCGAGTCATTTTTGAAAACATGATAAAGGTGTTAGTCCAATTATCTAGTGTAAAATGACAGGTTTTCAAGTTAACTGCTACCCTAATTAACAAATTTATATCAAATCATGCAGTAATACTTGTAAAAAAAATTAACTGATTTGAAAAAAAGACCGCTGGAAAAAAACGTGAAAACCCATGACACAACAGAAATCATTTCGACATTGTCCGATCAGAGGCACTTCAAACTATCTTTTCATCTTTGGTGACAAATTTAAACAGCAAATTTATACTTATATACTTATTTCTTTATGAAACAATAAGTGAAAGCTAAAATCTCTGTTTAAAAATTAGGAAAAACTTTTTTAAGATAGAAATAAACAGCAACCTATAGATTGGGGAGGGGGGGGGAAACCGGAACAAGTGTGAAAGAAAAAGTAATTGGACAAGAAAAGAAGACTTAAATCTTTAAATCTTAAGAAATAACACTTTAATGGATGTGACCTTTATTTTCTCCCATTTCCACAATGTTCTGGGGTAAGAAAGACAAATCAAGTCGTTTCAGCCACATTTGAATTGTCGTCTGCAAATGTCTAAAATAATTATGATCTAGTCAAAAGTTTTTGTTGTTTGGTAAACAGTTCAAAAGTTGTTTGTGTCCATTTATTTATCAAGATGAATTACATGCTAGGGCTGCAATTTAAAATTCTTCTGTCCACTTCATTCCAACAAGTCTCTACATAAGATAGGGTATTTTCTTATCTAATTCCTATCCATAAACAAAGAACATAAATGGAAAGTTTTCATTATTTCACCGTTATCTCTCCGTGATAATTTTGACCCTTGGACATTTCTATTAGACTCTTGGAAATTCCATTTTGACTCTTGAAAATTTGGGCCCAACAGTCAATGACTCTTGGGATTCTGGACCTAGGGAGAACCCTGCATTAAAGACTTAAAGAGGGGAGAGGCTATTAAAATCATAGGGGATTCTACTAGAGGATGCTTTTGAAATCGTTGAGGACTCTACTGGAGGAGACTTGAAAATGTTGAGGACTCTAA
Organism: Hippopus hippopus; assembly: GCA_946811185.2. Lineage (NCBI taxonomy): Eukaryota > Metazoa > Mollusca > Bivalvia > Cardiida > Cardiidae > Hippopus > Hippopus hippopus. The sequence goes on from OX328099.1 coordinate 24,750,850, forward strand.
GACAGGAGGCTTTTGAAAACATTGAGGACTCTAAGACAGGGCGCTATTGTAATCATTGAGGACTCTGAGAAAGGAGGCCCTTGAAATCATTGAGGAGTCTAAGAGAGGAGGCTTTTGAAAACTTTGAGGATTCTACAGGAGGGGCTTTTGAAATCGTTAAGGACTCTAACAAAAGTGGCTTTAGAAAAAAATGGCGGATCCGAGTTTTTTACAAACTATTGCTCCTTGTCCCACATATTTTCATGTTTCTTTTTATAAAAAAAAAAAAAAAAAACGATTTTCGGCGCAGTTTCAGAATCAAGCATTACCATGTAATAGATTTGTTGAAGAATGAGTGATCAGCATTGAAACAGCATGTTTTGTGAAGTCTGATCATTGATTTTTAATCGGTCGGCGTAAGCCGGACGATTAGAGAGACCACAAATTTCGGAAACCCGTCCGCTGAGGGCAAACTGATGTAACTGCAACTCGTAACAGCGTTCATTTACAGCATTACAACGCTTAACAAACCTGTCGTGACCTTATTACAAATACTACTTTCGGTTGAGCGCAAGAATGAATAAACAGTCCTAGTAAACAGGCGTCAAGTAATCCCGTTCTCAACTTTTCAATTATGCAATAAACGGTGATTACAACTTGTTTAGCATTGAATTTTGTCATATTACCAATGTAATCAAAATGTCTAGCGAGCAGAAATGGAAAAACTCGTAGCAGTTTACTTTCAAAACAGTTATCAGAAATGGGGTCAGAGGTAATGAGTAATTGTATGAATGAAACGAAAGCGAATCAATTGTATCGCGTGATGTAAACACATTCTGTAGCCGTCGACTGTCTATATTATTCGGCAAACTTCGAGTGGGTCGTTGGTCACTATATACGTATTTACGGGATCGGTCGAGTTGTGACGAGTGTTGTCCGTATATGTTGCAGGTGTTGAAAAGTTCACGGGTCATCTAGCGTTGGGGCAAAGATAAAATCGCTACAGAAAGGAGTTTGTAAGGAATATTGCTGTAAAGAATTTAGAAATTTAGATTGTACTGCTTTAGAGCAAAGTGATGTAAATGCAACTCGTAACAGGCGTAGGTTTAAAATAGTGATTGGCCGTGGGTTGTTTAACGCTAGTGAGGCAAAAAAGTGTGAAGCTGTGAGGGAAAGGGATGTAAACTTGTGTAAGGGTTATGACCTCTAACTTCTAAGTAGCGGATAGGTCATTACGTAAGCATTTTCAGAATGGACTGGTGATCCCACGCCTACAACTTTACAAGCCAGACTGTCCATTCACAGTACTGACCAGCAGTATCTGATTACGCATTTTTTTAGCGTCAGATGTGTTAAATTTTCATAACCCCTTACAGACACGGCACTACCATTTTGTACGGTCACTGACATGTTTCTTCTTGATGAGCTTAGATTTGAATCAGTCTGTCAGTCTGCTGACCCTTGACAAAACAATCCTGTGGGGCATTGAAAATATAGTGGGAAAGAGAGAGAAATGCTTGTAACCACCATCATCTCTTTTTCCAACAGCATTTTCTTCACCATATGAACGATTTTCAAAATAAAATTTTGTCATTTGGTTGAGTTAAATAGAGCATTTTCTCCGGAGGGGGGGGGTGAAACTGCAACATAAATACTCTCACTTAAGATATAATTCTCCATGTCTGAATCAACGGACCAGGGAAAAGTTTAGGAGCATGTATTTTTTTCAAGGTATTTTTCTTTAGAGGGCTAAGCAAAACATGTTGCCTTTGCAGAGAGTGCAGATTCAGACCAGACTGTATAGAACATGCAGTCAGATCTTGGATCTGTTGTAACATTTTTTATATGAGATATTCTAGTCAAGACAGCAATGGCCCTTCAATAAATAGGCTGCTTTATATTAGTTGATTCTCATCCTTTCCACAAGGTCCAGTTTTTCAGATAAAGAGCACAAGGTTTACTGTAGCTATGCTCCTCGCTTATTAGAATGAATCAAATACAGAACCTGTATTGGTCAAGGTTAAGAAAAGTTGCTTTTGCAGACAATAAAATATCGAGATTAGACTGTCCTTTGAGTGCAGTGCAGATCAATATTACACACGTATATATCTTAGATCATAATTGGATGTTCGCGTAGGATATAGATCTGTAAATGAAACTGTAATATTTGTACAGTGGTTTCTGACTGAAAACGGCCAGTAGATTAACTCAGAGTTTTAACTCTTTACCACACAATCCCAGTTTTAACAACCTTGAGGGAAAAGGCTGTTGAAAACATTGCAGAAAAGGGGGAAATGCTGATCCATCATTTTCTCCTTTTACCACGATGTTATCTACCTTTTCAACGATTCAACTCATCATTTGGGCTACAGTCAAATTCGATTCGTAATGTCCAAATGCTTTCGATTTTGACAAGTCTAAAATTTCGTTGGTTGGTGAAGAGATGACGGTTGCTTAGATATTAGCTACATTCTTTAGAAGTACGGTTGGAAAATTTGGCAAGCAGACGTTGTGGCCAGGGTGATTCGGCCCAGGAAGATTTAGCCAGCCAAAAATATTAGAGAGGACAATTTATCTCGATAGATACGATGGCTTGTTAAAAATGGAGAAATAGATAGCCCACTAGCGGCCAAAAATAAACAATTCGGGAGTCAAAATGCAAACACATTTTATACGATTTATTCAAATTATTTAAAAGTAAAAAACTAAGGATATTATTAAGAGTCTGGCAATGTGCTACAGTACACTCTGTCTGTGTTCCAATAGTTGGTAGAAAAGTGAGTCTTGTAACTATATTAAAGTTACCAAAGTTGCTAAAGTTAGAATAATAAAGAATATCAAATTTTGTGTTTGTGTGTGTGTGTGTGTGTGTTTTTTTTTTTTTTTTCTTTTTAGTAAAAGGCTGGTAGGTACTGTTAATCTTGTAAGAGTGATGTCTAAAGCTTGATAATAAGAATTGCTGATTAGAATTCCGTATCTTTTACGTTCTATTGCTGACGGCTGGCAAATCTCTACTTAGACCATTCCGTTAAACTACTAATTTATAAAAGACAGGTTGAAAAAAAAAGGTTCCTAGGTGGTTCAGTTGTATGGTGTAGGATTCAACACTTGTGTTTTTCGTGGGAGTGTCATCAGGTAGGATACCTCAGAGCCCTTGCCTAGTACTAGTGAAATCCTTGACAAATATGAATAAGAAGGCTGTCGCCGCGATATGATTGAAATAATGTCTAAAGCGACCAAAAACACAAAACAACCAATTACTCAACCAGTTTATTACTAAATTAGATGATTTCCACATAGTCCTTTGCAAGAATAAGAATGGATTTCTTTATCCATTGTCAAGGTTCTAATTCAGTATAAAAGGCAATATAACATGGGATTCTTACTCCCATACACAGTTCAAACAACTACCATTTGATATGTGATTTTCAAAAACAGTGTGGTTATTCAGTGTCGACCGATTACAGTGCTGACAGCACTTTGATTTTGTCTGCAAATGTTTTCAATACAGACCATTGTAACTCTTTGTCGTCCGAGGGAAAGTTTACCGGTGTATCTTTTAACCAATCGACAAAATTTTGGACGTGTCCAAATCAGAAGCATTTGCAGGCGACACATTTAATGTGGCTCAAATGGCGTTATTGGTGTTGAAAGGGTAGAGAACATTGTTGTTAAAGAAGAAAATGCTGGTAATCAACAATGTTTTCATAATGCTTCTTCGTCAAGGTTGTTAAAGCACGGGATTACTTGTTAAACGGTTAAGTAATCAAAGTTTGATGAGCACCAAGATTTCCGAGCACCATAGCAAAGTCCGTATGCTTTATTTTTGTGATGTTGATATTGGAAATCATTCAGTGGTGTATGGAGAAGGTCTCCAGTACATACACTGCCTTGTATGACAGGCAAATTTCTCGTGCAAGTCTTGCAAATGCAGATACCCCCAATTTTAATAGTGTTTTGAGACACTCCATACACTTACCAAATTTGTGTACACTCTTTGTTCTTCACTTTCTTGTGAATGGCTGACCGTTTAATATGGCAAATGCAAATGTCAGAAGACATTTATCAGATGCAGACATGTGGCGGGCAGTTGAAATGTTAGAACAAGGGGCTCTTCATCGTGAAGTTGGTGAGGCACTTAGTGTGCACCGTTCTGTTAACACCAGAGCCTGTGCGAGGTATCAACAGTATAGTACACCTATCAGGCGACATGGTGGTAGCAGGAGAAGAGCTACATACATGTAGATCTGCAGCAGATAATCGATATTTGGTCATCAATGCTCGGAGAAACCGCTTTTCGACCGCAACACAACTGCGTTCTGACCTTCAACATGATTCTTGGGTCAGAGTTTCGACTCAAACTGTACGCACACGGTTGCACGAAAGTGGCCTCCGATCGAGAAGACCATGAATTTGTATCCCCCCTGTCTCCAAACCACTGTCAGCATCGGTTTGCTTGGGCGATGGACCATGTTGGTTGGAGGAGAATGAACTGGCGACCTGTCCTCTTTATAAATTAGGCCCGATACTGCTTGAACAAAACGGATATGCGTGTTCGATAGTAGTAATTATGGCACTATGCAGGTCAAATTGCCTGCGGCACTATAGGGGCCAGGCCTTTGTCTTTGACAGTTCAGACTATTGTTAGAGGCCTTTGTCTGTTGGAGGTCAGACTGTCTGTGGCAATATGACGTAATCTTGCATACCTTTTGTCTGGCTTTCGTTGCCTCCCACCTGCCGAGGCTAGATGACAATTCCAAGCGTGTTTTGGCGCGTTTTGACCGATCAGGCCGGCGCCCGATTGTATAGAACCGAAAATTCAGCCAAAGCATTCGCCATTGAAAATGCATGAGAACTTTCTCTCAAAGAGGTTGCTCTACTAAAAATGCTTTTGTCTGTGAACGCTTTTATCCCCCTTACCATTCAAAGTCTAGGTTTTGTATTGACTTTAATGAATAAAATCGTATGGTGTTTAACGCCGTTTTCAACATTTTTGTTGCACTTAAGTCGCTGCGGCCAGTGCACCTATACATGCTTTCCAGCAGTATCTTTTACCAGGGCATCATTTTCTTTCCAAGTCACTGACTGCTGTCTCACATAACCATTATTACGGTCAGCTGTGGTAGAGAAATAAATGGTTTCACAATTTTCAGTCCTCGACCTAGCCAGGGATCGAAGCCACGACCCATCTCAAGTCCTGCACGCTAGCTATTTAAGAGCTCAGCTTTTAGGTCCTCGCTTCTACATGGAAAAGTTTGCGAAAAACTTACTACGATCCCCAAATAGCGGTGGCATAATATAAAATTCCCTGTTGGTTTGATCATTAGCTTTCTTAGAAATTCTGATTTTTTTTTTTTATAATTCATGAGACCTTTCGATACTCTCCTGACAGAGTCGCATATCAAAATGATTTAATGTTTGAGAAATGTCGACACTCTTCCACGTGATGTCTGGCGCGATTGTATAATATCGTCTGCAAAAATTCAGACAAAGCATTCGCCTCTCATTAAAAATGCATGAGAAAATGTCGATATTCTTACAAAATAGGTCGCTTTCCGCTGATTAAAATGCGTGATGTCTGGCGCGATTGTATAATATCGTCTGCAAAAATTCAGACAAAGCGAATAATCAATTGGTCAGATGGAAAAAACAAACTGACCAATCAGAAGAGACTTTGTGACTATATTAGAAAGCTGAATTTCGTGTTTGGAGTCATAAGAGTTTTGACACTCGAATCAGCAACATGGTTAGATGTAAATTTAGTCTCGGTAACGAACGCTACGTACAGGTCAGTGAATGGAGGGGTGAACTGAGAGTCGATATCAGGGAATGGCAGGAAGACATACCTACTAAGAAAGGCATTAGTCTTACGCTTATGAGATGGAAGAATTTGGTAGATGCCTCTGAGTTTGTTGATCAAGCATTACACGGTAAAAAAGCATACAGCGCTCACCTAGGAGGAAACGTTTATTGCAGTATCGGTGAAAACAGCGTTTGTGTAGATATAAGACAGTATTGGAAACCAGACAATGAAGTGGTACCGACCAAAAAGGGTATCTGCTTAAGACCCGCTGAATATAACTCTCTTAAAAAACACGTGTCAGAGATTGGTAGGAATCTACCCGAGTTGGACGCTGTCATTCCCTGTTACCTTCAAAGTGATCATATGAACCAGTTAGGGGTGTTGCGGTGTTCTGAATGTAACCCTAACGATAACGGAAACTGGTAAATAGGCGCGATTGACAGAATTAACATCACATTAATAAGCACCATGTTCAAAGATTCTACAAAAGTGACTGCATATTCGAAGCCAGCCTTGATGTTATGTGAAGATAGACTACAAACGTATGAGCACTGGTCGAAGCAAATAAAGCCTGAGAAATGGTCATTAGCAAAAGCGGGCTTCTTTTACACCGGTACTGCGGATAAAGTGACGTGTTTTGCCTGTGGTGTCAACATAATGTCATGGGAGGAAAAGGACGATCCTTGGGAAGAGCACGAGAAATGGTCTCCGTCCTGTACATATTTGAAAATGACGGGATACACGAGTCAAATCACTTCAAGGTGTGATACACAACGAAACGCGTCTGTTACCAATGGAAGATTGTCCCGTGACGGTTCTACATATAACTGGAGTGCTTTGAATTCAGCCTTTTTCTAAAACCGATGTGAACATGTTCGGACTCATTCTTATATTTGTGACAACAATGAATGACTTCGAATTGTGGTTGAAATACAGACAATTGCGAAGAGACGCCGCGGAGGGTGTTGAAAGGCTCGTTGGCTTGTATATAGAAAACGAAAGAAACCTCTCTATTTACTATTTCTATTTGATGTAGTAAGAATGTATGGATGTCTATGTAATAAATAAACATGTCTGACTGGCAACAATATTTGTCTTCTTTGTATTTTGACTTAAAATCTCCCGCTAGCTATGGTGGTCCTGAAAAACTCTATCAACATGTTAAAGACGAGGGTAAATACAAAATTGGCAGGCACAGAATACGCCAATGGTTGCAGAATCAAGAAGCGTATTCTCTGACCAGGGGTGCTAGACGCCGCTTTAAACGTTCCAGGGTGATTGTAAATGGCATCGACAGTCAATGGGACATGGATCTTATGGACATGGCCAATTTACAGAAGCATAACGAAGGTGTGAAATACATTTTGATTGTTATCGATGTATTTTCTCGTTTTCTTTATGCTCAACCTGTTAAGAGTAAGCGAGGCGCTGATGTAGTCATGGCATTGAAACGTATACTGACAGGCCCCAAAAAGCCAAACACAATTCGTACGGACAGAGGAATGGAATTTAGAAGTAAAGAAGTAAATAAATATTTAAATAGTCAAAGTATACATCATATGTACGCATATAATACGGAAACAAAAGCAAATTACGCGGAAAGAGTTATTAAAACGCTAAAACACAAGATTTTTCGATACCTGCTCAAAAACAGAACTAGTAGATACATTGACATTTTACAGGATTTTGTACATAGTTACAATCACACTCACCACAGGAGTCTTGGAGAAAACCCAGCAGCAATTTCCGTGAAAAATGAAGGGGAAAGTCGTCTTCAACAGTATCTCATTAGAACCAAAGGAAGCAAAGGGGAAAAGCCCGTTATAAAAAAATTCAAATATAAAATCGGCCAGACTGTACGATTGTCACACATCAGGTCCGTATTTGACAGAGAATACTCGCAAAAATGGACAGGGGAGATTTTCAAAATCAGATCACGTTTCAAAAGACAAGGACTTCCAATTTACACGTTAGTAGACTGGGACAACGATGAAATTGATGGTACATTTTACGAACAAGAATTACAAGCCATAAACGTTGACGACGGTACCGACTTTAGCATCCAAAAAATTTTGAAAAGAAGGACACGCAATAAGAAACAGGAAGTCCTGGTGCGCTGGTTACACTGGCCAAAAAAGTATGACAGCTGGATACCGGAAACTGATATTAAGCAATACTCGTAAACAACCGAGAATATAAAAAGAGGCTGAAAACTAGCAATGTTCTATCATTTATGTCTAGACAGTCAAACGATCATGATCATCACAAACGTGCTTTACAGCGCTCAACTCAACTGTCCTATTGATTTAAGACAACTCTGCTCCAAAATAACGAATGTACGGTATGATCCAGCACGATTTCCCGGACTGATATGGCAACACAGAAAAGCTGGAGGAAACTGTTTAGTGTTTTCTAACGGTATTATCAACTGTAACGGCAAAGTTTCGAGTAAAAGAGAGGGGTACGAACGAATACGGAAATATGCGAGACTGATACAGAATTGTGGATATCCAGTGAATTTATCGGACGTGAAACTTTTAACCATGTCTATGAGCCATACCCTCAGTTCGGATTTGGATTTGAAGCGTTTGTCTGTCGATAAAGATGTCGTATACGAACCCCAGTTATTTCCTTCTCTTAACTTTAAAAGGGAAGGGGTGCATTTTTGTTGTTTTCATACAGGGAAAGTGGTCATAACGGGTGTAACCTCTTCACAAAAAGAGGACGAGATTGTTTGTCCCACACTAATTGAACTCGAACTCTATACGCGTAAGAAGGAATGAGTATTTTAACCGATTCAATCATGGAACACTCTACAGTCTATTTACAAATCGCTTATTTACTTCACCTACAAGAGACCGAAACAACGGTAAGGAAGAATTTACTGCAGAATTTAACGAATCGTCAACTAAAGGCTATCATCGAGGTGGCAAAACGTATACTTAATGGAGTCATTAATCCAATGAGAAGAGATGTTCAAGTTTTTGAAAGAAGGAGACTATTGTTACGCACACTATGCTCAAATAACGTTTCATCAACCCGTAAGAAGACTTTACTTCGACGATTTCATTCATTTATACCCATTTTATTACGCCCAGTTTATCTCATTCCTACTATACTAGACCAATTGAGAACAAGGAGAGAAGAATGACAGAGTTTTACTTGTATTTAAATTCCGCAGAATCTATCGATATACGTAAGAATAACGCAGATTTCTTGTTCCAGTTTTCTAAGGACTATATTTTAGAAGGAAGTTGGTTATGTGCTCTGGTAGAATCGTCATTGACCTGCGACTTTACACCTCAAAGTAAGCGGTTGTATTTGAATTGTGACATTATAGAGGAAACGTTTGTCAGGAATAAGTTACAACCCGTTCTCACCAATATAGAAATCGAAACAAGATACAAGAAATTTAAATTTACGGAATGTCTTCATCGACGTTATAGACCCGTGAGTGTCAAGAAATTTAACACTATTAGGCTGTCGTTAAAAGGCGAAGATTTAAAACCGATTGATTTGAATTCGAACGATTTTCACTGTGTCCTTCATTTCAAGAAATCATGGGTTCCATAGACGTCTTTGATTCAAAACTACAGAAGTGGGTTCCGTACAAAGAAGATGTGGAGTATTGGATTGATTATTTTAAACCGAAAGACCACATCCCAGATCAAATAAGGAATTTGGAGAAAATACTAGAAGAAAAGAATAAACTGCTGCGAGATATGGAAGAAAAACTTGAAAAAGTCAAAACTCCTCAGGTAAAAATGGTGAGCCCATTAGCCGAAGTAGTTGATAGGGCAAAATCTCAAATAAAACGTAAGAACGGTGTTGACGAAGATCGTAAGAATATCAAGCGTAAGAAGACTCACAAAACGTATCGCAAAGATCCCGACTGGGCGTTTTGAAAAATTAGCATGAATAGTAAAATTCAGCACAGTGAAGAATTATCGTTATTTAATCCGATCCCAAAAGATTCGTCCTTGTTATCGAAAGATTGGATCGAATTCCGACCCATTAATCCGGTAACCGATTCTTCATCGAGCTTGGAATTTAATATACCGCCACAGGCCAGCGCCTACATCAACTTGAAGGAATGTAAATTGAGGGTGAAATTGAGACTCGCTTTACAAGACGGTACACCCGTGTCAGAAGATGATACGCTGGGACTTATCAATTTACCTTTGCACACCATTTTCAGACAGCTGGACATTCATTTACAACAAAAACCACTCCCGAATAGCGGAACCACGCATCCGTATAAGACCTACATTGACACCTTATTAAATACCAATCAATCTATACAGGAAGCTTTTCTGACCAGTCAATTATTCTACAAGGATTATCGGAATCTGGACGATAGCGACCCCAAAACTGGATCAAATACTGGTTTATTCCAAAGATATGAAAAGACCAAGGGTGGTAAAATTATAGATCTGGAAGGAAGTATCCCGGTGGACTTGTTTCAACAACCCAAGTTGCTTATTAACGGAGTGCAAATGGGGCTTAAATTTTGGCAAGCATCCGATGCCTTTCGAATCATTACAGATGCGTTTACTCCGAATTACAAGGTGCAAATCGTTGACGCCCGTTTCAAGCTCTGTATTCAGCGGTTACAGAACGATTTGCTTCTGGCTCACGACAAAATGATTCAGGACACTCCCGCTATGTACCCATATTTCCGCTCAGAGATAAAAACAACCTCGATAGCGCAAGGACAATATAGTTTTCACGCAGACGATATATTTCAAGGTAGGGTGCCAAACAAAATCATCATAGGGACGGTTGCGAGCGTTTCATATAACGGAGACTACAAAACAAACCCATTCAACCTGAAACATTACGACTGCAGTTACCTCGGTTTCTTCGTTGATGGCCAATCCGTACCATCGCAACCTTTGCAACCTAATTTTGAAGGAAATCATTTCACCGACTGTTATCAGACCCTCACTTCCTGTAGAAATGATATCAACATCACATACAAAGAGTACAAGCAAGGATACTGCCTATATGTGCTGGATATCGATCCCTACTATTCTTTCAACACAAAAAGAAGAGGTCTTTGCCGTTTGGAAATCAAATTTGCTAAACCTTTACCAGAGAGTGTGACATTGTTGCTGTACGCTACCTTTCCAGAAATACTTACAATCGATAAAGCGAGAAATGTGTATATACAATAAATACGGAGGGAAATAATAATAAAAAAAAAAAAAAACCACACACACACAATGACTCATGCCTTCTTTTATACTTTTATTGTATTATTCTGTTAATAAAAATATAAAATCATGAAATTGTCGAGTCGTTATTCAATAAGAAATCCAGTCTATATCTTTCTTTCGTTTCTTCTCTCTAAGTCCCGGAGGAAATAGTGTTAATTTCTTATTCTTCTTTTTCGAGGTATCTTCCCTTTCCTCTCTCTGCTGATCATCTTGTCTCCCAGATAGTTTTTTCAATCGCTCAAACTTTTCGAAAGGCACTAATACATATTTCTCCATTACTGTAATACGGGTTGTAAGTAGGCTGAAGCAATCTTCACCAATGTATGGATAACACGTTGTTTATGTTGGATAGCTTCCTTCTTTTTAACAAACCCCGTGTTACGATCTCCAAGCAAGTAAATAAAGCGTCTCTGCCTCTTTAAGGTGGCTTTTTCCGTAAGTGTCAATCTACCTTTGAACCGGATAATGTTGTACGCAATTTGACTAAGCGCCCTTAGCTGTTGACGGGTAATAGTTTTTAAAAGCGCTTTTCTCTGGTCGGCTGTAGTGTTGGCCACTAAATATAAAAAGTGACGTTGCTGTTTAATTAGTTCTACCATATTGTATTCTTATAAGCTATTTATTTCCATTCTTACGTCAAACGGTACACAATAGGATCTTCGTTGGGAAATATACGAGTCCTTAAACGGTACTTGTCGTCGGAGTAAGGGGACATGTCCACTATGAAATAACCGTGTCTCGTATTAAGGGCATCTTCGTAAGCCTTCATAAACACTCCGGATTTACCGGGATAAAGCTGCCGTCCTAGCACTCCTACTTTAGATATGTCACGAATATTTTTCATAAGCACCAGATACCATGTATTCAAAGCTATAGTTCTGGCATGTTTACCCCCAGGGTATAAGTTTTGTGTGATCATAATCACCGATACTTTTCTGTGATGGCAGCCTTGGGTGAACAGTAACTCCATTTCTTTACTCCGCATGACCTCGTGCATTAGGTCGTCTAAAATGATTAACTTGTGTTTTTTGTCTCTTGTGAAGTCATCCAATTCTTCTGCAGTAGGTAGTCCTTGCTTACTGTCAAAGTTTGGAATGGAACTCTCCATGACATCAAACAAGTCTTGGTGGATACCGTAGCAATAGAGAATATGAGAAGGGGGGTCCCGTCCGTACATGAGGTTTACTTGTTTCAAAAAGCGGTACACCCATTGGGTTTTACCACTACCAGTTTGTCCGCTAATACACATACTAGAACATGGTTCGAATGGAAGAGGGACGGCCATTATTTTTTAAGTCTAGGGTTAGGCAAAGCGTACCCGATACTGCTACTCAAGAGTGATACCCAAAGCTCGGTCGACCCGTTTTGCACTGATAGGTTAATGATGGACGTAATAATAATGATGTACACTATGATCATCTGACAAAAGTAGACAATCTCTGCTTGGGGGACACGGGTGCCCAGTAAATGCCACTTGTCACTATGGCTTTCTTCGTCAGGTTTAGGGAAACGTAAAAACGTTTCTTTTTCGGGAGTTTCTGTCATATTCTTACGTTAGATTAACTCAAAACACAAAAAGAAACTCATTCTTACAATTTTTTATTTATAAGCAATACAATTATCACGTTAACAAATAAAATAAACAACAGTTGGTATCTAGAAAAATAAGCGACACTTTTAAGAAAATGAGTGACACTTTTTTGAAAATGAGTGACACTTTTAGGAAAATGAGTGACACTTTTTGAAACAGACCCTATGGGAATTTACCTGTAAAAGTATAAAAACGTAAAAACGAGTGACACTTTTTGAAAAATGAGTGACACTTTTTGAAAAATGACTAACACCTTTTTTTGAAAAATGATTGACATTGAACAACCCACGAACAAAAAAAAAAAAAAAATTACATCAGTCATATCCATATGGTACAGTGTCATAATTGTCTAGTTTCCTTCGCTTTGTATACACCATTTGATAACTTTTCTTTTCTTCTCTATTATACAATTTCCTCTTTCTTTTGTCTCTACATATTTTACATGGGTTGGTTACAACAATATTTGAACTACTTTTTGAATCTGTTACTATAGCTTTCACGGCTTCAAAATTGATTAGTTTGCTATTAGTGTAGTTCAAAGTAAACCCTCTGACCTTACATGTTTCCTCGTTGGTACTGGTCTTATATGCGTAATTCTTTGGACCTCCTGACACAAATTCTACAATATGCTCTCCTTGCTCCAGTTCATCCGTCAACTCACCCAAGTAGTCCCCTAAGGGAGGATCAAACTCTCCGGGTCTACTCACGTAAATGACAGAGTCCGTGTCGTAGTACAACACTCTTTTATTCAACTTTTCGAGCACACTGTACAATTTTAATCGGGCCCAACATGTTGTAAAGGTCGCCAAGTAAATGTTTGTTTCGTTGTCTTCGGGGTGAAAGTCATGTTTATAAATCCACTCTATTTGTATAATATCATTTGAGAGTATATGAAAGTTCAGAGGCTCTTTTGTAGGATCAGAAAATACTTGAAAAAATAAGTTTGCTTGACTCTCGTGATATATTTTGGTTTGACGCATATTGAGTCTCTGTCCAAACTTACCCCAAAAGCTATTGAGACAAAGTTTGGCCAGAGCTCTTTTGCCAGGGTTTTTTACAATGCTGTTTTGATCCAGCAATACACCCTCTTTTTTATGATAATCTTCCATGTATTTTGTCATGTCTTGTTTCGTTTTGACCCAATCAGGAGGGCCACTCGCCTCTTGCTTAAATTTCAAAAACGTGTTGATATACTTGGCGAATAACCCCCCATCACCCGTCTCAGGATTATACTGTGTTGTTTCCTCCCAGTGGTATACTTCATATATTTTTTCTAGTGTGTAACCCAGTCTTAGAGCCGTTTTTATCTCGGGGATGCACCACGTGCCAATTAAAACCCTGTCTTCAGAAGAACATGTACATAGAGGAAATTTCAGTTTGCCATTTGATCTATAGGGGAGGACTGGATGATACAGCCCTCTCGGGGGTAATGTCTTTATTTTGGCAATACCAAAATACTCCTCAAGCTTCCCGAAGTCTTTGGTCAAGATTTTGGGGTGACCTACGGGATACCGACAATACTTGTTCACCCAAGGGTACAAACTTGTAAAGTCTACGTATTTGACCTGTTCATGTTCTTTGGTTTTGTAATAGAGTTGACTGGCATTAGTGCGCCCTCCGAAGAAACTCTCTCTTGGATCTAATCGGTCAGCTACATCTAATTGTGCAATGCATTCTTTGAGTTCTTCATTTTCGTCCTTTAATTTTTTGAAGTCATGGTCCCAAATACACACATACTTCATGCCTAATTGCTCGAGGTATGCTTTCTTTTTTAGAGTCAGAGCATACAATTCATTCAGTGATTGATTGGTGAGGGGGTGATACGTGTCCTCTCGTTTGTCTGGGAAACACACAGGGCATCCGTGAAACACACATCCGTGGTACTCGTATGCTGTGTGTGTTTCTTCACAATATCCATCTAATTTGTATCGTGTTCCTGGTATCTTTTTTTCACCTTCATTCAGTGCATGCTGAATGTGTACATGGTCTGTAAGCGCTCGCCACTCTAACCACTGAATTGACACCTTACTGTATTGTTCTTTGTATCCACTGGGAGGAATCTTTGCTATCGGGGTGCTTACAAATTCTTTACCCTTGACTTTCAATTTTGCTGCACTCACCCATTCATCTTTCACCAGTACATACAATACTCCCTCACATAGTTTGGCTGGGATCCATTCATCAGTGTCATACAATTGTACCTTCCACTTTTCTTCTAGAAATTTACTTCTAAACACATTCATGCATACTGATGCAATCGTAACACTGTCGAAAGGATCTACGGCCCCAAACCACCTTTTTTCAGTCTTTCCCTTTCCATTTATGACCTCTTTTTCTTCTCCCGTTGCATTCATTAACAAATATCTAAATTTCAAACATGCTTGTCTCAATATATCAACATCACTTCTACAATATTCTAACATCTCTTTTCTAAAATCAAAAACTTCACACTGTCTCTGTTTCAACCACTCTACTAACTCGCTTCTTTCTTTCTCACCCATGAAATCGTAACCATAATCTTTAGCATCAGGGTAGGGCCCAACATAATTTTGATTCTCTCTGGTATTAAAATAATGTGGGAACCACCCTTTTTTCAATTCATGTAAACCAAATGCTTTGGGTAATGCTGACAGTTTCATGGGTAAGAAGTTAAGACTGTCTATTACCTTGATATGTAAGTCTCGCTCTACTGTCATGTACATTATCTTGGACCCGTTGTAAATAATTTTGTCTGGCCGTAATGACTGATCAACGAGGTACTCTAGCAGAAAGTAACCGTCATAACCTTTCATGTTATGAGCAACCACCTTGCAGTACTCGTGTTGTTCCGTAAATAACCATTGCCCAAACTGTTCAGCAGTATCATGTCCCTGGAAAGTGACTTCTCTAAAGCCACATGTCCCTGGACAAGGTCCCAAATCTTTCTCATCCAGATTTTTTTGACATTTTTTACAACGGCTACCGCATCTCTTACATACTGATTTGGCAGTCAATTCATTGTCAATACATTTTGGGCATACCGAATGAGCTAAGACAAAGTTGGGACGATGCGTAGTTCTACCGCACCATGACGTGTTGCAGTTTTTACACTTAGAACAAGACTTACATACCTGTGATGGTTGACAATCTGCGCATTCTATTTTCTTTTGCGGTATGTATCCATTCTCGCACTCACTCATATCATCCTGACTACACTCAAAATCAAAAAATATATATTTAGGTATAAACTTGTCCTTACATTCTTTCGCTCTTAAATAACACTGATGATCGTCCAACACATACTTTTTACAAGTCTTACAAAAGTATTCCCCACACACATGGTCCTCCTTCTTCCTTATGTCCGTCCTTAGTACCTTGTAACACCTGAAACACCTCCACCACTTTTCACACTGGGAAGGCCCACTGGGTTGACCTTTTCTCCTTCCATTTTTGTGTAAGGGTACTTTCTTGTGTTGTTTGTAACAATCATCTGACCTACAGTCCATGTTACAATCTGTGCACCTCAGAGTCTTGTTCGTTTTAGGGCAGTGGTCCCTCTTGCACACTATACATTTTTCTGCACACTGGTGATATTCCCTATTACTATAGTGTTTGAGACATTTTTCACAAAAATAGGAGTCGCTAAAAAACCCAGTGATGTTTGTTATGGCATGAAAGTGGTCGTCGTCCACCAAGTACACGTAGATACAGGGACGCCCGTCACTGCTAGGACCAGTAATAAATTTATTGCCTAGGCGAGCGCTGATGACCATCACGCGTACTCCTAGGATTTCCTCAAATGCCTCCACATCGTTGAGACTAGCTGTTCGGTCTATGGGTACGCCTGCCATCTTACACAGAGCCCTTGCCAGCTGTCCTTGGTGTTTCTTCTTCTTTTTGACAAGGTCGTTATAGTAAGACAAGGGGACTTTTTGATATTCTAAAACCAACTCCAAGCTACTTTTTCCCTGTCTGTTTTTCGTTACCTCCTCCCATTCTTCCTTGGTACACCTCTTTAATTTTGCCCAGCTGACTCCGATGGCCCTTGCCATACACATTTTATCTTCATTCTCAATAGTCACTACCGAGCGTTTTAAATCCAATGAAGTGTTTTCACCTTTAATACGTATGATATGTTTTCGCTTGCCTCCTTTAGGTAGGTCAATGGTCCCTATTATTATATCAAAGGTCTCATCGATCGAAAGTTCCTGGTTACTATTGAGTACCTTTTCGAGGATCTCCATAACTCTATTAGCGTCAAGGGTATCCCACTTCTGTAAAGGGACGACAACAGGGTTGTGCAAAGCATCGTGATATATCACGACACGACCTAGATCATTCCCCTGTAGGTGTCCTCGGGCCTCGTTAAGGGCTGCCTGGATCATGTCATGAAGTCCCTGCCTCACGTCTATTAACCGCTGACCATTGTACCGCTCATCCAATTTTACTTGATATGTTGTATCTATTGCTGCATTTTTGGCATATGTGCGGGTGTCCTTCTTTCTCATTGTGTATTTCAGTTTGTTGTCGTTCTGTAGACCGGAGGGTCCCGCCCGTGGCTCTTCCCCTTCCCCTGTCTGAACAAATGGATCGTCCCAATCACCATCTTCCAAACACAACCTTGCTGTCTCGTTCATATCGTCATCAAAAAGATCGTTCTGCAGACCGGAGGGTCCCACCCGTGGCTCTTCCCCTCCCCCTGTCTGAACAAATGGATCGTCCCAATCACCATCTTTCAAACACAACCTTGCTGTCTCGTTCATATCGTCATCAAAAAGAAGGGCTTTGACAGCTCCATCAATTTCCTCCTGTATTTGTACATACTCTAGCGATACGACCATGTCCTCCTCGTTAAAAGTAACCGGAGTCTGGATACGTCCACCTAGGGTTTGCAGCACCAAGTCCATTTGTTCTTCGATAAACTCATTATCATATTCCTGTTGTCTCAGCTGGAAAAGTCTAAGTCTTACAGACACGGAATCCTGGATCCCCATGGTCGTTGCAAAGTCCATAAGCTCATCCGGATCCGTATAAGAGTTTATCATAACGTCCATTATTTCAGCCACAGCGTCCATGTTGCTCGATTGAAATCTGAAAACAGAATAGGTATGTTACCGAGTGTGTCTTCTTATATACTCTCCATTAGCCTCGTTTTGAGAAAGAGCTATTTTTAGATATACTAATTTAATACAGGCATACAATATATGAAATCGGGGTAAAAGGCACCCGCTGAAGTCATTTCTTTAGTCAGAAAATGGATTTTATCGTGTTTTAAGTGAAATTTACTTTCGAATTTGATCATAGATGATAAGAACAGCCTCAAGGACATTTTATCTAACAAGTTATCTCCAATACCTTCATACCTAATTTGAAAATTTTTATTTCTTGATTTAAAATGAAATATAGCGACAGTAGTATGTAATGTAATATATGAAATCGGGGTAAAAGACATCCGCTGAAGTCATTTCTGTAGTCAGAAAATGGATTTTGTCGTGTTTTAAACGAAATTTACTTTCGAATTTGATCATAGATGATAAGAACAGGCTCAATGACATTTTATCTAACAAGTGATCTCCAATACCTTTATACCTAATTTGAAAATTTTTATTTCTTGATTTAAAATGAAATATAGCGACAGCAGTATGTAATGTAATATATGGAATCGGGGTAAAAGGCACCCGCTGAAGTCATTTCTGTAGTCAGAAAATGGATTTTGTCGTGTTTTAAACGAAATTCACTTTCGAATTTGATCATAGATGATAAGAACAGGCTCAATGACATTTTATCTGACAAGTGATCTCCAATACCTTTATACTTAATTTGAAAATTTTTATTTCTTGATTTAAAATGAAATATAGCGACAGCAGTATGTAATGTAATATATGGAATCGGGGTAAAAGAAATCAGCTGAAGTCATTTCTGTAGTCAGAAAATGGATTTTGTCGTGTTTTAAACGAAATTTACTTTCGAATTTGATCATAGATGATAAGAACAGGCTCAATGACATTTTATCTGACAAGTGATCTCCAATACCTTTATACCTAATTTGAATTTTTTTATTTCTTGATTTAAAATGAAATATAGCGACAGCAGTATGTAATGTAATATATGAAATCGGGGTAAAAGACACCCGCTGAAGTCATTTCTGTAGTCAGAAAATGGATTTTGTCGTGTTTTAAACGAAATTCACTTTCGAATTTGATCATAGATGATAAGAACAGGCTCAATGACATTTTATCTGACAAGTGATCTCTAATACCTTTATACCTAATTTTTTTTTCTTCTTAATTTAAAATGACATACAGCAACACTTGTATGGAATGCAATATATGAAATCGGGGTAAAAGGCATCCGCTAAAGTCATTTCTTTGGTCAAAAAATGGATGTTTTTCTCGCTTTTTAAACGAAATTCATGTTAGAATTTGATCATAGATGATAAGAACATGCTCAATGACATTTTATCTGACAAATTATCTCATATAGAGATAAAAGTTGAAAATCGACGTTCGGCGTAAATTCAAAAAGATTTTATCACTCAAAACTTGATTGCAATTTGTAACATTAGGTAAACAATTGTTACAAATTAGACTTACACGTTCATATATATGCAAAAATTAAAAGCCAGGTGTTTTTCTGCAGATGTTTTAAATTTTTCAAAACGGAAAAGTCACTTTAGATTTAATATCAAACAGTGTCTGGTTGCACAAAAGTAGCACATTGTTAAATCGAGGATTTCGAAAAGAAAAATTGACGAAGTTTGTTTCAGCATATTTATTTCAATTTTGGGCACCTCTTCTTTTTACTGAAACTGAAGGATGGATATTCTAAATTTACTGGAAATTATAGTTATGTTTCATGCGATAGACATTAACCTTATAGAAGCTTTACGTTTTCTTTTAACAACAGGGATAGGACCATTCAAGTGCAAAGAGATGCGAGTCTCTTTATTTCACTTTTCAGGGTCACAATGGGTGAAAGAAGACATCACCTACCAACCACCCAAGTTCACTGATAAACGATGCCAAGTAATGATCTGTAGGGTTAATTCTTTTTTCGATGCTTTAATTGAACAGAACTCCTATGATGCGTTTGTAAAATATAGCAAAGAACTTATAGCTCAATTAATGTTCTGTCTACATACAAGAAGTACAGATAAAAAACAATTACACATTTATTTACACCCTGAAAAAGATTCGAATGATAATGGCTTCACAAAGTATGCTGGTCCTGAATTTAATGAAATACACATTTTTTGTGGCAATATGAACTCAAAAAGACAGTGTGCCGGAACAATTATACACGAGATGGGACATGCAATATTGCCAATTGGGAATGGACATAACAATTTTTGGTTCACAACAACCGCATGTCTCATGGCTGCTGCAAACTTATTTGTCACAAATAGATCAAAAGAAATGCCCGTGGTTTCAATCACGGGATCAAATATACAATAATTCAAGTGTAGGTCAAAATGTGAAATTGTGTTAATACATGTATGTATGTAAAAAGAAAATCCTGTAATTCGCTAAAATAGTGTTTATGTGTGTTTGTGTGGGTGTGTGTCGGGAAAACTGTGTATATGTTTTTATATTGTAAAAAGGAATAGATTACAACGCTTTAAAGGTAGGTCGATTCATATTTTACTATCATATTTACTGCAGATTTTCATTGTGCACATTGAGAACCTTTCTTCTTTTCCCCCAGTACGCTTTCATTTTCTCCCCGTTCCGGTTAAATTTTCAGTCTTTTACCTCACTACCGTAAAAACCAGGGTTTGTATGGTAACGAGTTATAAGCGTTTACAAACAAGTGAAGTAAAACGGACTTACCTTTCTATAATCGAGGTTCCAACATCAATGATCTGGAAACGCTGTTACAACAATAAACTTTGTGCCATTTCTAACGCACACAACTTTTACTTTATTACTTAATTGTTTATTGATACCTAGAACCCCTATGTAAAAACTAAATTGCTTTAGAAAATATACTCTTCTTCCAACAGTATATTGCCTGTCAGGAGAATCCAAACACAGCTGAACTGCATTAAGCAAGACAGTTTTACTGAAAAAAAAAGAAACTCCTGTATAGGATATGTTATACAAATGCTTTTCATAAGTATGATCTGATATTAAAATGTTCATTTTGAAAATAACTATCACATAACAGACTCTCACATTCCTCCGAAAATGTACATTCATCTACAAAACGTTTGCCTTTTATATAGTTAACAGACAAAAGCGTTTGATAAAGTGTTTATAAATTCCATGCATTTTTAATGAGAGGCGAATGCTTTGTCTGAATTTCTGCAGACGATTCTATACAATCGCGCCAGACATCACGCATTTTAACCAGCGGAAAGCGACCTA
This sequence comes from Hippopus hippopus, assembly GCA_946811185.2. Classification (NCBI taxonomy): domain Eukaryota; kingdom Metazoa; phylum Mollusca; class Bivalvia; order Cardiida; family Cardiidae; genus Hippopus; species Hippopus hippopus. The sequence continues at coordinate 24,771,787 of OX328099.1, forward strand.
TTTTGTAAGAATATCGACATTTTCTCATGCATTTTTAATGAGAGGCGAATGCTTTGTCTGAATTTTTGCAGACGATATTATACAATCGCGCCAGACATCACGCATTTTAATCAGCGGAAAGCGACCTATTTTGTAAGAATATCGACATTTTCTCATGCATTTTTAATGAGAGGCGAATGCTTTGTCTGAATTTTTGCAGACGATATTATACAATCGCGCCAGACATCACGTGGAAGAGTGTCGACATTTCTCAAACATTAAATCATTTTGATATGCGACTCTGTCAGGAGAGTATCGAAAGGTCTCATGAATTATAAAAAAAAAAAAATCAGAATTTCTAAGAAAGCTTATGATCAAACCAACAGGGAATTTTATATTATGCCACCGCTATTTGGGGATCGTAGTAAGTTTTTCGCAAACTTTTCCATGTAGAAGCGAGGACCTAAAAGCTGAGCTCTTAAATAGCTAGCGTGCAGGACTTGAGATGGGTCGTGGCTTCGATCCCTGGCTAGGTCGAGGACTGAAAATTGTGAAACCATTTATTTCTCTACCACAGCTGACCGTAATAATGGTTATGTGAGACAGCAGTCAGTGACTTGGAAAGAAAATGATGCCCTGGTAAAAGATACTGCTGGAAAGCATGTATAGGTGCACTGGCCGCAGCGACTTAAGTGCAACAAAAATGTTGAAAACGGCGTTAAACACCATACGATTTTATTCATTAAAGTCAATACAAAACCTAGACTTTGAATGGTAAGGGGGGTAAAAGCGTTCACAGACAAAAGCATTTTTAGTAGAGCAACCTCTTTGAGAGAAAGTTCTCATGCATTTTCAATGGCGAATGCTTTGGCTGAATTTTCGGTTCTATACAATCGGGCGCCGGCCTGATCGGTCAAAACGCGCCAAAACACGCTTGGAATTGTCATCTAGCCTCGGCAGGTGGGAGGCAACGAAAGCCAGACAAAAGGTATGCAAGATTACGTCATATTGCCACAGACAGTCTGACCTCCAACAGACAAAGGCCTCTAACAATAGTCTGAACTGTCAAAGACAAAGGCCTGGCCCCTATAGTGCCGCAGGCAATTTGACCTGCATAGTGCCATAATTACTACTTTCGATTGTGTGGAGAAGGCCAGGGGAGAGGTTTCATGCAGCAAACTTTGCTGAGCATGATCGGTATGGAGGCAGCTCTATCATGGTATGGGACGGGGTAAGCTGGGATGAACGAACTGACCTGGTTGTGCTCGATCGAGGCACATTGACTGCCCAGCGGTATCAAGATGAAATTCTCGACACACAAGTAAGGTTATATGCTGGTGCTGTTGGCGATGGGTTCAATTTAATGGACGATAATGCTCATCATCACACGGCCCATGTTTTCAAAGAGTACTTGCAAAGGGAGGGTATCCAGCGTATGGATTGGCCATCCCGTTCTCCCGACTTAAATCCAATTGAACACATGTGGAATGAGTTATAGATCCGCATTTCAGCCCCTCAGATCCAGCCACAAAGAATTCAGCAATTTTGTGCATTCTTGTCGAGGAATGAAATTCCATTCCACAAATGGTTATCCAAGACCTAATTGGGAGCATGCAAAGACGATGCCAAGCTGTAAATGATAGCAACGGGTCACATACTCGTTATCAGGCCCAGACCAAATTAATAGCTAGCTTTTTTCCGCAAAGTCCATTATTTACTCGTTTTGGAAAAACAACCGCTTTATTGACCATCCAGTTAAAATGAAAATAAAATCAACAGACTGCATAAAAAAGGGTAAAATCTTTATGTACAGTAATAAATAATTCACAAGGTACATGCTCATCAAGAAAAAATATGAAAAAATTAACTACAGCCTAAGATATGTACAAAAATATTCTTGGTGCTTAGCAAAATTTATTAACCCTTGCTTGCCGTGCTAATAGATGAAATGGACATTCTAAGTCAATACCAAACATACAAGTACTATAATTTCAAGGCTGCTTTTGACGGAACATCTGACAAAAAAAAGGGACAGCGTAGATCTAAGATCAGACTGCACGTTCCGTGCAGTCTGATCTTGATCTACACTGTCACCATAAGCAATTAAATTCAGCTTTTTAGCACCATAAGCGTTAGTAGCGTAATAAGAGTTTATCTTAAAATGGTACAGTCTGCTTTATGCAAAGCAGCCGAAAGATGATTGAAAAGTGCTTGCGGTTAGGGAATACGGCATCATCCTTCTTTTACTGTCGAATCTGCAGGGGAAAAAACATAATAAAGGGCAAATAGTGTGGATCCTGATCAGACGCCATGTGTTGAAAAAACATAGACTGATCTTCCTTTAATTTCACGAAAAGAAAATGTGAAAGGGTCATTGACCCCCAAAGTTAACAAGTGAAGATCATTGTCCAAAGATATCATGATGTCGGTTCTGTGTTGCCCTATGGGCGACACAGACAACTTCGTCAGGGTTTCTCTTTGTGGGAGTGTCCTTGGGGAAGACACTTCACAGCCCCAGCGTAGTATCGGTAAAACCCAGAGCATACATGAATATGTGAGCTGTCGCCGTGATATGACTGAAATAATGTTGAAAACGGCGTAAAGTACAACACAATCTATGCTCGGACTGCATACAATACACTGTCTCATTTTGATTCTACACCGTCCATTGTTTCATTCTGAAGTATGGAAAGAAACTTCACAATTTCTAAATCTACGTATTCTGAGCAATGACAATAGACTGCATAATTTCTTGATATAAAATGTCATTGTACAATTTACATATATGGACAATGAAAGTTGAATATATTTTATTGGCGACGGAAGGCTGATTAAAGCCTTTTAACTCGTCTCCACAGAATTTCGAATTCAACGAACCTTGAGAAAAACAGGTTTTGAAAACATTGTGGGAAAAGGAGAAAATGCTGGTAACCAACATTTTCTCCTTTTCCCACAATGTTTTTCAAGCTTTCAAACACAAATTTAAACATTTTAGTCACATTTTTAAATTTGTCTCCCGCAAATGCTTTTATAATGGACAAGTGTAAAATATGCTGTCTGGTAAGAGTTAAATTTTTCATAACGCTAATACTCTATCGACGGGCTGAAAAAAAAAAGTCGACATAGAATTTAGGAACATAAAGGTAAAATCGGGATATCGTATGCATTTACTCTGAACAGCTCCAGCAGCCTGGCGCCTTCAGGCAAAGACAAACATTAAAAGAATAGCGACACAAAAGCCAAATATTGGAGTCGCCAAAAATGTGATCTTATTTCTTGGTGACGGAATGAGTATACCAACGGTGACAGCCGGTCGAATTCTGAAAGGTCAGCTTGAAGGTCATAGCGGCGAAGAAACGCAGCTCAGCTTTGATAAGTTCCCAGTGACCGGCCTTTCAAAGGTATGAACCCTTCTATGGTCAAATAAACCTATTAGACTTTTTTCATACTAGAAATACATCCCAGAGAACCGCAACTTTATAGTTGCTTTTGTCTACAGTGTTTCAACAAAAAGGATAGTGTAGATGAAAGATCAGGCTGCACGTTTTGTGCAGCCTGATCTTGATCTACACTGGCCGCAAAGGTAACTTTAGTCGTGAAAGGGTTAACATTTTCTTCTTGTCTTTAGCCCCATAACATATTAGACATTTTGATCCAAGAAATACCACCCAAACAGCTGCAGTTTCATGGTTGCTTTTGTCCACAGTGTTTCAACAAAGCGGACAGTGCAGATTAAAGATCAGGCTGATCTTGGTTTAGCCTACACTGGCCACAAAGGAAACTATAGTCGTGAAAGGTGCTTTAAAGGTTAATATTTTCTCTTTCTCTTCTTATCTTTAATCTCTGACATCACCTATTGTTTTTGTTTTACGAATACAAAATGTAACTGATAAGATATATAAGTCCCCATTTTTCACACACGAGTCTTGGACCCCTTTACCAAAACGATCCTGGATTTCAACGACCCTGATGATTGTTTGTATGGTATTTAAGACCGTTTTTAACATTATTCTAGTTATATCGCGGCGGTCAGTGCAGTCTCCCATGCGTGCCTGGAGTTTCTTATACCAGTACGTCCAACAATATTCTTTCTAAAAGCCCGAGCACTGACTGCTTTTCCGCATATCCATCGTCGAAACAATGATCAGCGGTGAAAGAGGAAATGAATCCTGACGCAATGACTTTCATTAATCCTCAGTAAGAAAAGGGCCAAGCTGGGGATTCGAACCATTGACAGTGTAGATCAAAGATCAGACTGGTTTCAAGTCTTGTGCGGTAATGACTAAGCTTTCGGACTCGATGACCCTCGACCGCTTTTAAAAGCATTGAAACTTTTCAACGGACGGCACAATTTAAGATTAGTCTGTACTGAAAGAATCTGCAAACAACAAATTAAATGCGCCTCAAATGATGCAAGGTATATGTGAATAGTGGAGAAAATTGTGGGAAAAGGAGAAAATGCTGGTTACCAGCGTTTTTCAATGGCGTCTTTCTTTGGATACGAAAAAACAGGATCGTTTGGAGAAGGGTTAATTGTGTTTTTCAGACATACTGCCAAGATACGCAAGTCACTGATTCAGCAGCCTCTGCCACGGCGTTTCTTTGTGGCATCAAGACCAACATAGGTACCATTGGTGTTGATGCTCGAACCTCTAGGGGCGATTGTGTTAGCCAAGATGGCGCTGAAGTTACCTCTATACTCGATTGGTCGATGTTAGCAGGTAGGCAACCTCAACAGACGGGTAAAGTTGACTACTAGTAGCTAGCTACTAGTTTCAGTTGCTGGCTACCCGTAGTCAGCAGCTACTAGTAAATTATTCCAAAATAAAGGCTTATTAAATGTACCGCAGACGATAAACATGTTGTTCAAAATATATTCAAAGACGATGAAATCCGACATGTTCGAGGAACCATCCTCACGGCATCAGAAAAAGGGTTTGTTGGTATGGCATTCTTTCTGAGTTTCTGTGGATTATTATTTCAGCTGTGGAAAGAGGCGACGAAAGAGTTAATAAACAATAGACAACGGTTCCGAAAAATTATCGAATCGGCGCTAAGTACTTAGTGTTTATATATCGCATAAACAGCGCTTTATCATTCAACGTGGTCTAAGTCAGATAGACAAAGCTCATAGGGTTGTCTATGTATAGGACAGAAAACGAGTGGGGTTGTATATGGGATATAGATTTAAGAGATAGCCAGTGTCTGTTTCACATACACAATCTCAATAGCTTCGTCTTTCTGACTTAGACCACGTTGAATGTATTTAAAGCGTTGTATATGCTATCCATGGATACAGACCAAATATTGAGCGCAGGTTATCGGGACCATAGTTTTAGTGATATGATACTCGTTGTCAATCCTATACTGACTTACTTAGGCAAACTACTTACTCACGCCGCTTACTTACTTGCTATCAGGCAAATCTGTTGGGTTTGTTACAACGACCCGGGTAACGCATGCTACGCCCGCAGGAACATACGCTAACACCGCGGACCGAGACTGGGAAGGGGACCATTACACGGCAGAACTTACAGGCGGGTGTAAGGATATCGCCGCTCAGCTTATTGATGATTATTCAGAAATACAGGTACAAGAGCCAAAGGCATCTGTTTTTGACAAACCTCCTCCTCTACAACCTATTAAAAGTGAACCATACTCTGTAAAGAGGAGGTTTAAAGCATCTGCAAAAAGTATCGACCCATGTCAGCCTGCGCAGTCCGCGCACGCTGACATGGGTCGAAACTTTTTGCTACTTGTAAATTTTATGCATGGTCAAGAACCATTCTATCTTCATGTCCCATTTTCCCAGAGCATGGCTCATGCACATAATGGGTGTAGAGGGAGGGGAGAATTTTTTAAAAAATGTGCCTTTGACATGAGCGCACGTTTCTTGCCCTCTTTTTTCCTACATGGACCATGGAAAATATAGCATGCATAAATCCATGTTCATTCTAGTTTCCGTTGAGTAATTAAAAATACTGGTAATCAAGGATTTAGGTCTTGTCTTTAACTGATATATAGTCATTCAATGCATGCTATTCTAGTTTTTAGTTTTACATCAATACCAGTTTTGCATTTTCATGAAGTCTTCTAAGTTATGAATGTTCTTGATAGACTGTCTCATTCAAAAGTTTAGCGATGCTAACAATAACCACTAGAAACATCACCCGTGAACAAAGATGCAGGTGCGATTGTGGGACATATCAACCTCAAGCTATTATATGTTACATACTAGAATAACGTACCTCTTTGCACCCATTAAATCAGGTTACAAACGCGGAGAAAGATGACCTCGGCTGCATTTAGGAACGACTTTTTTATGCTAAAATTTGCAAATTCATGTGGTCCCATAGGCTAATGGTGAAAACGTAGAGTACCACACGACTTGGTCTGTACAGAAATTTACAAAAATGCTTTTCTATTTCTTGGAGCCCCTAACTATGTTATAGGAGAAAACAAGAACCGGCTCAAATTTTATTGAGTCTTATTTGCTGGAAAAGTTTGAATTATGCGAATTACTTTTCCTCGTTCTAGGTGATAATGGGCGGAGGTAGAAGATTCTTTATGCCGCACGATCAGAGGGATCCCGAACACGGCTCGAATTCCCACTATGGACGGCGTGACGGCAGAGATTTAATAGCGGTATGCTGAAAAAATGTACTCTTTGCATATTACTGGCAACCATAGTAACTTTTGCAGACAATTTAGACTGAAATCAGACTGTACAGAATTTATAGTTTAATCTTGGTCTACAGTATTCTATAAATTTGTAGATATTTTGTCAAGGAATTGTTGAAAATACAATTTTTTGGATTTTCATGACTGCAAAGTACCGACTTCATTTTTCCCAGCATGTAAAGAGTTTTAAGCCTTTGACTGAATTTTGTCTTTATTCTTCGATGTACTTCTTATTTTAAACTTGTAAGGCCAATATATCAGAAAGAAAGACACACTTATTAACGTTGGACGATTGCAGTTTGCATTTACGTGTTTCCAATTAACAGACGAACAATTAATTTATTGTTGTATAAGAGATCAATTATTCAATCGATGAAACCAAAAAATTATTAGCTGGTCAAGCAATAACATATCTATTAATCGTAAAATCGATCGAGAGGTCGCTAAATAGCCAGGCAACAGTGTCCTCTTCCACGGCTGGCTATCTAAAATTACTAATAGCCTTTCGGATGAGACGTTAAACCGAGGTCCCATGTGACGGTGCTATACACCTAGCACGTTAAAGAACCAGGCGTAACTTAGGATAGGTTTCGTCCTGTATCTGCACTTTCCCTTGTAACAATACTAGCAGCCTCTAGAGGGCGTCGCCCATATAGGCTACCGGTGGCGACGATAAATAAACACAAATTCAATCATTCCTGTCCCAGCTTTTTATTCGAGCCTGGGAGTCAATCAACAAGGTAGGCCTATATGAAAGGATAATATATTATGAAACACAATGGAAGTCGAGTCGCTCGACAAAATGTTCCATTCGCTGAAAAGTAAGAGACTGAACAGAGAATTTTACAGGATTTCGTTACCGTAAAATTCTGTATCAGCCTCTATCTAACTTAATGTTCGATGTGCTATCCAAATACAACAGTGCACATTGTTTTAACCAACGCGTCATACACCCCTATATTTTGTGATTGATTATACGGAGGGAGGCCGGGTGATAACAGAGTCACAAGTTTATAAAATAAAAGTTCGTTACCACGTTTGTTCTTAGTTTATCGGAAAAATAAGGACAAAAAGATTTCCTTGGTACATTTTCATTGGCTGAAAAGGTATGTCGAAATCTAAAACTTTGTATGTAAAGCCTCCATGGGAGCCTACGTTCTCTTTATGCAGGAATGGAAATCAAAACAAGCAAAAATGGGACGATCCCACCAGTATGTTTGGAATGCTTCAGCTTTCGACAATGTCGATCCTCTCACAACTGACTCTATCATGGGTATACTTTTTCCTGTCATTATTGGATTTTTATACTTGATTGAATCGTTTTCCTGTATTTTATCAAGATAAACTTTGCCGCCATGTAGCATTTAATGGCCAGGTAACATATCCATATTTCATGGACTATCCTGAACCAGGAATTAACCAATGACACGTCATGATCAAGGGCACACTAAGGATATAGGAGTCAAAGTTCTGGTCGCACGTTGCGGCATCTTGGGGTTGTCATATTCTAGTGAAAGCAATTCAGTTGAACAACCTTGGTCAAGCGTTGAGCTAGCCCAGAATCAAGTATACGCAAAAGTAATACCGAAGGTATTGTCCGAGGCGCGAAGTGCCGAGCGTGTTGGGGGGGAGGTGGGAGAGGGGAGAGAAAGGAGATTTCCCAGAAGGGTCTGGAGGGCCTTCCCTAGAAAATTATTTGAATGCAGAAGAACATTTGGTGGCCTTTGGTTGTGTTTTTGATAAAACTGTCTTTCTTTTTTTTTTTTGCGAAGGGTACGCAACAGCGTTTTTGCATACAGGCAGCTACGCCCTTTTAGTTACACACTCGATAAAATTATTGCAGTTATACTGACTTTCATGTTAATGCTGTCAACATTGATGACTTTTTGTTATGTTTTCGCAAGTCGACACCATGTTCCTCTACAATGCAGGCAAACAAGTGGTATACATCATTGAAAATCGTAGAATGAACAGATATAACAAAAATAGCAGCAACAATCATAGACAAATATATACAGTTTGGGATTTAGAAAACAGTGCTATAAGCCGCGCTCCCCTTTTTTCTTTTGTGAATGTAACGTTACATCTTCATAGTAAGCAGATAAGATCTATAGCCTCAAGATAAGTATCTTGATGTCGATATAAAGCAACAGTCAAGGCTCGATCATTATGCTGATATATTTGTTAACTCTTTGCCACACAGTCCCGAGTTTAAACAACCATGAGAAAGATATCTTTTGAAAACATTTTGGGAAAAGCAGAAAATGCTGCTAAGTAGCATTTTCTCCTTTTCTTAAATGTTTTCAATCCTTTCAGAGAGAAATATCATAACTTAATGTTTAATCTACCGTCTGCAGATGCAATTTGGACGAGTGTAACTTTTGTGGATTAATAAAGAGTTAAAATGTTTTCAAGTCGTCTGTTACCGCAAATTTGTAATATAAAGTAATGAGCTTTTTCTTTTACCCATAGGTTTATTTGAGAGCAGCCACATGAACTACGACTATGAGAGAAAAGACTCGCACTACGAGGTTGCGGGAGAGCCTTCTCTAGCGGAAATGACAGAGAAAGCGATTAAGATACTGAGTAAAAATTCCAAAGGATTCTTCTTACTTGTAGAAGGTAGGGACTATTTTCAGCTATTAAAATACTAGTACTGTGTAAAAATCCAAAAGGGGTTTTCTTATTTGTTGAAGACAGGGACTACTTTCAGCCATGAAAGTACTGTGTAGAAATCCTAAAGGAATCGTATGGCTTGTGCTAAGAAAAATATGCAAAAGGTATCAATATAGGGACTATTTTCTGCGATTAAAGTACTCGTTAAAAATCTGAGGGGTTCTTCGCACACTAGATATAGGTAGTGATTATTTTCATCGACTAGAATATTTGCACATAAATCTCAAGGGATTCGCCATGCTCGAGGAAGGTAGAGTTACCAATACATGTATTTTCTTCTTTTCCCAGAATGTTTCCATACGATTGTACGAGGGCTGTCCCAAAATAGCGTAGACAAAGGCTATAACACAATCAGTGTTAACACAATGGATTCAGCAAGTTTCGGAATTCTTTACAAGAGCTTTGTGCATATGTGTGTGAAATATTAACTAACTACCTTAAGAATTGCTCAATCTATCACGAATTAAAATAAGCTACCCATACATACCCGGCGCACACTAACGTCTACGTCATGACGTCCCTTGAAAAAAAATTTTTTTTTCTTTTTCAAAGTACTCTCCGTGGTGCTCGATGCATTTACGGTGGCGTGTTACCGACTTATCGTATACGTCTTCAAACCACTTGCTTTTAAAATTGCTCAACACTCGCAGAGTTTCCTGTTGCAGTTCATTGAAGTTTTCGAATCTACGTCCCCGCAACTGAGACTATAAATAGGAGAAAAAAGCAAAGTCTAGGGGTGCTAACTCTGGACTGTAGGGCGCTGCTCCTCTGTCCATCCGTGAACAGATCTCTTGTGCCATTTAAATACAAGAAATCTTGACACAGATTTGTATTTTTCTGTAGCGTGCAGTTTGCGTAAGAGTCATATCTAATTGTACACAATATTCGATAACATTCCGCTCCGCAGCCATTTTCTCTGACGTCGCCATTTTCAGCATGTTGGAATTAGCCACCGCACTAGGTTTTATCCAATAACGTTACGTAAGCATCTTTCGGTGTTATGATGTCAAATACAATGACGTTAATCCATGTCGAATGATTTCCCGCAATTATGACTATGTTTGGAATTACAGACATGTAAAGATGTAGCATGCTCATAAAACCCAGTCATATTTTGGTGTGCGCCGGCTTAGGCACCCCATTCGTGTAAATAACTGTATAAAATGTGCTATTTTCGATCTTGATTTTTTATTTTATACGGGAATGTGCACAATTGACTAACGGATACAATATGCAAATTTTACTGAAATCTGACGTCGGGTTCCATCAAAAATAGTGTTGTCTACGACATTTTGGGACAGCCCTCGTAATACACCAGATCTTCCGGTAAGGGGTCACAAGGCTTTGCAGTGTTTCTTTTTACAGGAGGAAGAATCGATCATGCCCATCATGAGAGCAAAGCTAAGCTATCACTGCACGATTTTCTGGCGTTCCAAGATGCGGTTGCAAAAGGAGATGAACTAACCAATGAAAATGATACACTCATCATCACAACTGCTGATCACTCTCATACGTTTACATTCGCTGGATACGCAGAAAGAGGGAATGACATTTTGGGTATATAATTACCACTTCTTTACAAAGCAACCAAGATATTTCAAGGAATTCGTAAAGTTGTAAAGATGTTGGAGTTGTAGTCACGATATCCTAGTTCGATACAAACTGACACCATTAGTCCTGGCGGAGTGTCCTTGGGCAAGGCATTACAGATCCCCCAACCCTGTACTGTGGAAACCTGGGAAAGGAAAGACAAAACTGAATGAGCTGTGGTGGTGATATGAGTAAAATACCCTTGAAAACGGCACAAAACCTTATTATGACAAACTGCAAACATGCATCTATGAAGTACTCTTTTCTAGAAACGGTGCGGCTCTGGTAAGATAAAACTCATTGTTTCATTGCTTTCTTAGGGCATATCTATTACTGCAGATACTACGAAATGACTGATATTCAAATCATCGCAGGTTTATTTCAGAACAAACTAAAATTTGACTCTTGTATTACTATCATTTCACGTTTATCCCTGCTTGTATCATTCATGTTTATTCAGGTTCAGACTACGAATTGATTACTGCATTTATATCACCGGTTTTTCATATTAAGGTAGTAGACCCCTTATAGAAAACAGCTATTTCCACTATTATATTATCCTACAAAATTTGCTATGATTAAAAATGAGTATTATTGTACTACTTTAACCGAGCCACTTTTTCCTTTTTTTCCTGCTTAGAATTATCATTTATAAATCTAAAACCACTATATTCTCATTACAAAAGGAGATAATAATTACCTCCCTTTTCAGGAAACTAACAAAAGTATCAACAAATAATTTCAAGATAGACATCAAAGGTATTTCTGGTCGGTTAAAAATGTGCAAAAGTATTATATCAGTATAAATCCTTATTTATCGACCAAAAAGAAATTTTATTCCATGTTGCACTAGAAGCGTTATGGGTCTACTACCTTAACTCCCACATTCACAACGAATTTCACATCAGGTTATGTTTATTGTGGCATCCATGGAATTACAGACTTGTATTTGTATCATCCATGCCTATTCACTGGAACGTACTACAAACTGACTTCGTATTAGTATCATTTAAGCATGTTAAAGACATATCTCGAGCTGACTGCTGGCATCACATCAGTTCATGTTTATTTCGGCATAGGCTACAAATTGACTGTATTATTAATATCTATTCTGGAAGACACTACGAATGGACTGTTGTATTCTTATCGGTATACATATTTTAGGAAATACTTTTACGAATTGATAGGTATTGTCATATCATCCCGTATCTATTTTAGAACACACTACGAATTGAACTGCTGTATCCGAATCCGAATTCATGTCTGTTCCAGCAATATATGTTGACTGTTGTATATCTATTTAATTTCAGTTACTAGTATATCATTGTACCTGTTTGTAAATAGCACAGTATCCTCAAAGCCAACAGCTTCTTTCGCGCATATGCAATGTCGAAACGATATTCATCGGCGAGAGAGGAGCGAATCCTTTTTTGTTAAGAATGTTCGTAAATAATTTTGGCCTAGCCGAGGATTCGAACTTGCATCCATTTATTTACTAGCCTTGCACGTTGCCATTGAACTACCGCTTTGGCTGATACGAGCAAAAATCTAAGGAAGTTTGACTGTAATCTTGTTTCAGGTAAGGTGAAAGCGGGCAAGTATGCGAAAGGAAGTGACGGGAAGCCTTACACCACCCTGCTCTATGGTAACGGACCCGGATACGCGGCCGACGGGGGTCACCGACCGGATCTTACACATGTTGATACCAGTAAGTAAAGTTATTTTTGGTGATGAAGTATCAGTTCTTCGAACATGCCTGCCTCAAACTTGTAACTCAAATATTTGTCCAAATTGTTACACTGCATCAGTGTTTATTTCCTTTTTCAACACTGCGGCGGGGCTAGTACATGCATCTAGACATTATTGGTATTTCATTCTTGTAGTTCAACAGTAACCTTTCCGAAATACAGGCGGTTCACACAATAAAAATTGCACGTGAGAGAGAGAGAGAGGTTTCATTGTCAGAACCGGGTTTTGGTCGAAATGGAGGTAAAATGTACTATAACTATTTGTACAAAGTGATATGATATGACCCAGATTAAACCACAAAAAAACGAAGGCTTGGTCATTCTTGGTCAGTGACGCAAATTGCTTATAAAAAACAAACGTGCATCAATACAGATGATCCTTGTTCTGGCAAAAGGGAATTCAGTTGATCTTCGTGATGCATTATACCAAGTAAGTCATCACATTTTATGGATCCATATAACCCATTTTGATTAACAACTGACTGAATCATACATCACAACGATCCTTTGGCATGAGAAAACTGACCAATAGTAAAAGGGGGGACTGCGCAGGCTGACCTGAATCGATACTTTTTGCAGATGCATTACGCCCTCCTTTTCACAGTGCATGCTTCAAATGTACAATCTTACTGTGTTGTTTCAGCTGATAAAGACTATATGCAACAGTCTGCTGTTCCTCTGTACAGCGAAACACATGGCGGTGATGACGTCGGCATATGGTCACGTGGTCCTATGTCATACTTGTTAAGTGGCGTCCACGAGAACAACGAAATAGCACATGTTATGGCTTACGCGTCGTGTGTAGGTGACTACACAAACGATTGTGCCGCTTCCCTGGTCTCTGTTTAAGTTGTGTTTTTCGAAAGTTGTAAATAGTTTCTTACACTGAAATGTTCGATTTGTATGTCTGCGTTTGGATATGAATGGAAATATATCTATAACAACACGCATAAGTTTCAATGAAAATTCTTTATCATCCACGTTTTGGCTTACTCCTTCATCAAGATGTACAGAATTTGAAGATTTTTTTTTTGCATATGAACATCGAATATTCTCAGCTCGCGTGAGGTGATGACATCATCCCCGACACAATATTCCTGTTACTTTCTGAAATCTTTAGTTGAACGGCCCAAAACTTTGTGCGAACGGAATGATGTAGTAGTGAAATACAGCCTGTTTACGAATTTCATGGACATATTCCGACAGGTTGTATCGTCAATGTTGTTAACGAAGTTACAACCTAATCCGAAACAGTGCCGTTCTACAACGTGACGGAGTGATTACTGTCATACAAGTCCCTTGTGCGGAGATGTCATACTTTGTGTACTAGGTAGGTTATGGTCGGTTGCAGTCGTTAAAACACGGCTTTGTTTCGTAATTGGTTGTTTAAAGCCGCAGTAAAGCCAAAGAATAGGTAATTTTCACTGTAAAAAACTCGAAAATATAACGGATTACCCATCATAACACACATATATAAGATCGGAGAAAACTGGACGTGTCAGTTACTGCATTGGTTGCCATGATAAACGCGTGCGAAAATGCATGGAGAAGCCTGCCGATTTCAGGGACGCCATTGATCGAGACAACCGTAGTTATCGTTCGTGTATATTCGAACTAGGTCTTCGAGAACGTCACGTGATAACGTTGCATCTCATTAGTGCTATGACGTAGTAGACAGGACTATAGTTTACAGTTCCAACATTATGTCATCGGAGAGTAAGATAGCTCATTCTGAACCTGTTTTCTTATTTAGATGTAGTAAACTCTTCCTGTATTGATGATAAATGAATAAGCGATGATCAGCCTGTGTCGTTGTTTCTGTTTACGATGTCGATAAACTTAAGTTTTTCAAGCCTAGAATGGGGACAAAACGATCAAGTGATTGAAGGGTTTGTTTCGACGCCTTGAATGATCACGTGGTGTTTACGTCACTAACACGTCACTGCGGAGATTTTCGACGAAAAGTCGGCTAACCGTCGGCGATCATCGATGTAAACAAACAGATAATGCGGCATGGTAGGATCTGTTCTAGTTTCAAAATTCTTTTTGCTGCCACTGACTGGATCTTTTGCGAACTGCACCTTTACATACCGTGAAAGTCATAATAATCGCCATATTTTTACATGGTAAAAATGAAATTTACTTTTATTTTATAAATAGGTTGTTTATTCAGTTGGACGCTACTGAGACTTTAAAGGCTTCTGCATGCAATATACCCATTGAACAGAGATTCGGTAAATACCGCCTTACGCTACATGTCATTTTCTGCCAAAATAATGACCCCAACCTCAGTGCACGTTTAGAATGTACGTATATTGTACAGCATAAATGTTAAAATGATTTGCATTTACCTGAGGGAGTGATTTCTACATTCTAACCCTGCACCAATGGCACAAAAACACACCCCGTTTAGTGTCCATATGTGGCCATCATGTTTATGCGATTGGGCTGGCCAGTCAAATTGTGTATTAGGCCAGTCAATCTACCCTATTTTGGGGGTCAACCTAGAAGTAATTGCAACAGTTTTGAAACTCTGTTTTTCTGTTACTACTATGTATGTACAAGTATCCATAAAAAGTCCCGAACTTTTGCAGTTGCACTTTTTGAAAAATAGACGTCCAAAGAATAGTGGGGTCTTAGATTCAACAAAATTACAAGAAACATTATTATTTGACCATAAAGCGAGATTTATTAAAACATTGGAGATTTAGTTAATCTTTTCACAATACTTATGACAAAGAAGGCAAACCATGCTCTTTGAATCAATTGAAGGTCCTTTTTATTATTATACAGTTCATAAAATCCCTAAAATTGTATGTAAAATTACCCCACCCACTGACTTTTATCCTCGAAAACCTATCAATGCATGATCACTCTTTATAATATTGCCACTTTTGCATGTAAGTGTTTTTCGGTAATGCAGTTTATGACATACATGTATGTATGAATGTAGATGATCCCTACCGATTTTCGGATCAATTGGTCAAAGGTCAAGGTCACGGTGACTTTCAACAATGTAATGGATCGGTCCCGCTTACACCTTGTCCTAATGATAACTAGCCACAGGTTTAACGGAGGTTTTTCATATGTAGCCGGGTACAGGTATTTGGTGATATATCGTGCGGCAGTATCGGTTCGGTAGTTCAGTTGGTTAGAGTGCAGGAACGATATTCATGAGGCCCTGGGTTCGAATCCCGGTCGAGTCGTGATTTTTATATTTTCGGATCATTGGAGATTTAGTTAATCGACATGTGGTTCAGAAGCTCAGTTGGTTAGAGTGCAGGAACGGTATGCCTTAGGTCCTGGGTTCGAACCCCGGTCAAGCCGCGATATTTCACCAAATACCTGTACCCGGCTACACATATATGGTACTTAAATGTACCATGGAATGCAGATGATCCCTACTTATTTAGAGGTCAAATAGAATCTAGTCAAAAAATACAAACGTTAACAATGTGGCGTAAAAATGACATTCATAAATTATCGTTTAAAGTAGTTCTTAACCCCTAGGTTTCTAAGCGCGACAGTGTAGATCAAGATCAGATTGCGCAGAATGTGCAGTCTGATCTGAGGTTTACAATGTTTGACAAGATATTGTAAAAGAAGAAATTGAAATATATACTTATTCAGGTTTTTACGTATCCTAAATGTCATCATCATCCACGTTCTCCTGTACATCGTAGAGAGTCTGGGAGTTAGAACAAGAAATCCCTCTACAGTCTTTGCAAGCGCTGGAACAATCAAGACCATGTCTGCGACAAGAACATTTTTTCGAGTCACAGCCTGTTTTACAGCCACATCTCACTATTTGTATAAGTTTTTCAGGTGCTGGTGGAAGGGTCATTTTAACTGGAAGAAGGACTTCATTAACAATCTGCCACCCATAATCAAGAGGGTTAAGGCTTGTATTGCCCATCCATAACTGAGTTTGGTAAAATACTCTGAGGCTATGAAATGCTGCTGCATCCGAAGTTGGTGGTAAGGATTGAACTTGAACTGAACTGCAGCTTGATATTACTTTAGATGTGAATCTTTTATAGCGCAATTCATCCAAAGTCTCAGAGTCTGATCCCTCATATAAAGCTGAAATCAGAGATTGGCCGTATCTCCGTACAGAACTTAGGCTAGTGGATGCAAGGAAATCCTCACACAGTTTGCGGAACGAGGGCCTTTTCTGGAAAAGTTTAAGAGCTGCAGGTTTTCCAATTCCAAAAATCCTGGATGTGGTATCACAACCCGTTAGTGCATGAAGTAAAGGTAAGTACTTACAGAGCATATCCCCTAAAGATGACCGTGCTTTGCCTATGTCCCACAACTTCGCATCCTTCCCTGCAGATCTTGAATCTGATTTGAACTGAATTTGGATGGAACCAAGCGTACAGTAGTGGTACAATAGAAGAACCAACAAATCGGTGTCTTCTCCAATTAAAATGGTTGTGTTTCGCTCAGCAAGTTTGATTACGGTTTGCACTATCATGCAATCTGCATCCCCCTGTGCATGTAGTACATCGACGCCTGCACTTGTTAGGCACTCGCCAAGCATATCAATAAACTTCTGCTTATTTTCTGGGTTATTAAGAAACGCATCTTTTTTCATACGGAGAGGTGTATCAAAGGAAAACTTTACATGTGTTCCTATTTTTCCCTTTGTCCGGCGAAAGTGAGTCACGTCTTTGGTATCAGGGCCATGCGTGTAGCCATCAAAAACAACTGTGATGTGGTTTTTGTATTTCTGTTTTAAATAATGATAGTAACTTAAACAGATGTCATTGAATGTCTGCCCTGTCTTCCAAGGAAGTCGGTGAATAAGACATCCTCCGTCAATGATAATCTCGTGTGAAGGGTCGTTTTTTACCTGTAAACACGCATCAAATTTGCATTGTTTCCACAATGCATCGGCTAAGGTACCTTTTTGAGCTGCCCTTGGTAGACCACTGTTGTCGAAAAGAGAAGATGGAATACTTGATAGCTCATATTGAAAAACCGAATATATGTTCTCAGTGTACCTCTCAGCAGCAGTTGTAAGACGCTGGAACAAAAGTTGTGTATCTATTTGGAGGCCTTCCCCATCCAATTTCACGAGTGACTTCTCGTTGATAGGTACTGCTTGTAGTGAACGTTTGAAGGTAAAACTTTTTTGAAGTGTTCCATTCATTCCTCGCACTATAGATTCCCCAATAGCCAAAGCACAATCTGTGTTTGCAGACTCTTCGGCAGCCACACCACTTTCAATATTCCTTAATTTAGTGTCTGTTTTGTCAAAAGGGTTTCTTTCTCGAAGAAATGACAGCATAGTATTCAAATCTTTGGAGTCTCTGGAGACCCTTGCCTTTGCCGTTTCCTTGTGTTGCTCACTGGTTTTGTACACAGTTTGGCTAAAGTCCTGCATGGCTGAGTTCATTTGCAGACAAATGGGCATCGAAAGTAACCATTTAGTTCTTTGTATGTCTGATAGACCCCTACCTCTTGTTAGTCCTCCTGTAGCCTTTAATGATCGCATCAAGACTTGCTCTATAACAAGGTCCGTTGATAGTCCAGCCCAGTTATGCTCACTCCGTCGTATCACATGTTGCCCAGTTTTGAAAGCATTGTAAACTTCAGGGTTTGTATCATGTAAACACAACATGTTTTGCAAGTAGATATAGGCGCTTTTCAGGTAGAGATTGTGACCAGATGAAGCAAAGAATGGAAGCATCTTTTGCAAACTATCTAAATGCAAGAGCCAGTCACCAGTTCGTTCAGCTCGAATGAATCTCTGGATCAATGATACCATATCCATGTACTGAAACCATAGACACGCTGTGCGATTGGTAGATAGCTTTAGCCTTTCTTCTTCACAGAGATGTATGAGGTTTTGTAAACTTTCATTTGTGTTAATTTCGTCCGCAGATTTAGTTCCCTGATCAAGGTCATCATACAAAACTGCCAGCTTTTGTAAATCATCGTTTTGGAAAAAGTTTGCTAGGAACTGGTCATCATTTGAACTATCCTGGTCAAAGCATGCGACTTCTTTTGAGCAAGATGGAACGTAACAATCAGACTTGTCCAGAACAGCACTTTCCATTAAAAGAACTGTTAGTGCATTGTCAACTAGCATATGTCCTCTAAGCGCACGTTGTACCGCTTTCCCAGACAGCATATGTGTCACTGAATTCCATGCGTAGACTGTTTGTAATAATTCTTTTAATCCTGACCCACACATAAGTTGACCAATGCATCCAAGAAAACTCATTTCCGTGTGAAACGCCCCGAGACGGAGAACTGTTTTCTTCAGTTGACTTTTTGGGCTTTCTGATGCAATTATATCAGTAGCTTTCTGAAAAAGTGGCTGATCGAATGTCAACACTGGCGTTTTCCTATATTTCTTGGCTTGTTCACATACAAAGTCAAGTGTCGTATATACGCAATTGACATCACTAGGGTTGAGATTAATCATAGGTAAGAAAGTTACAGTTGACTTCTTCTGAAATGTGTCACTATTCAGGTCAAATGTCTGCATAAAACCAGACCAACTTGGTCGATGTGAACGAAGAGGCCATATTATCTTACAAAACATATCTAATGGCCTCTGCAATTGTCGACATGATGTAATTTCGGGGAGATCATTGAAAACAGCTGCTTCATGAGTCTCGATGGAGGGCACAAAGTACTTCACAGAGATTGTGCCTCTTTCGGTAAGCTTATCTATAGAAACATCTTGTCTTGGCACACATAATGCAACCTCAGATCCTGGTGTTGATGAAGCTATTATACCCATACCATGAAATGTGTCATGTCCGTCTATGGTTCCAGTGTTGTGGTCCACATTATCCGCAACAAACTGCAAAAACGGGTCATTTTTGTCCTGGCAAGGAATGTTGGTAGATAAGGCTTCTGCAGCATTACATTCATACTTTTGGACTTCGCTATATGAGCAGCAGAATCCAAGGCTATTAAGGTGATCAATCAAAAATCTTGAACCAAAGTGATGGTGAAGTTGAACCCCAAGACCAAGTTGAAGCGGAGCAATGACACTTCTTGGACGACAGGACTGGATGATACTCTGACCAATAGAAGCAACCTTAATATCGTTTGCCTGACCTACAACAACTTCAAGAAACAATTGCAGGCTGTTTGGTAAAAAGGAAATATTCTTTTCCTTCGAAGATATGTCATTGAAATCGGGGTAGTAATCTCTTGATATCTTCATTGAACTAATGTCATCTTGAAGCAATTTTGCAGCAGTTTCTAATATTTCAGCTTTCTTTTCTTCATCAGATTGTCCCTGTGATTCTGTATAAAATGAATGTATTATCGAAGCTGCATTTGATTTTAAAGTAACAATGTCACGTCTGCCGTCAATACTGCTAATGACCACATTATCACCAAAATGTTCAATAATTTTTGTCTTCATATGTTTTGTGCTGTATGCCTTGTCACCATACACTTTAAACATTTCTGAGACCAAATCATTAACCGTGAGAGTTTCACTGGTTGTAAGTTCAAGAAATTGCATGACTTTTACAAAAGCTTCAGTCTGTTCCTTATCCTGTGGTCGGCCAGGACTTTTCATTGTAGGTGTGACACATTTTGCTGTTTGGTATGCTTTAGGAATTCCTTTCCCTGTCCTGAAATTAACACTGCACTGCTGGTGATAAATTGCATCAGCAGCTGGTAAATCAAAAATATGGTTTAAACGCCTTCTCACATCATCTGCCCACTGATCACCCCTTTGAATACAGTGGTTTATAACAGTACGTTGAAATTCTAAACTTCTAACAGGGTATGTGTCAAAAGATCTCTTTTTGCTCGATAAACAACATTTGGCCAAAACTCCACAAAATAAACATCGTGACTTAAAATCAAAGTTTGGTGCTTCAGAACGCAAAAGAATCTTGTGTTTATCGTTTGAACATACTGAATTTTTTTTATCGTTCACTGACCGAGTAAATTTTTTACGACATGAAATGTGAACTAACTCTCCTGCATTTATTGTCAATTTAGCTGGATTATGTTCATTAGCAGATCTAATCGTTTTGCATCCCTTTTCCCCAACTTGAACAGAAGGTCTGTCGGTGCCTATGGGCTCTTTGCAAAGTGGACACAGTAACTTGGAATCCATCTGAAATAAAACAGTATTGCATGGCTGAACATTTGAATTTTTATTTTTGACGTAGTAACCACTTAAGTATGTGGTAAGGAAATAGAGGATATTTGTCTTTTTCGGTGAAAGATCGAAATATATTTCATCGAGTGGACGCCATCGGTAATGTTTTCATGAGTGGCAAAGCCACGAGTGAAAATATTACCGATGGTGTTCGCGAGATGAAATAAATTTCGATCTTTCACCGAAAAAGACAAATATTCTATTTATTTCATGCTTTTAACCCTTTCGAGGAGGAGCTTCATCAAAATCCAGTACAGTTCTTTTCCGTTATTCCCCGTGGCGTACCCCTCCCGTATAGCAACGCATTACAATATTACGTCAAGCGCGAGAAATGTAAGGTATATGACGTCATATTTCCCATCTGGTTGTTAGGCACGCGCAATTTACCAAGCCAACAAGAATATGAATATCGGTATTTTCACTGGTGGTACCAGTGTAAGATCGAAATTTTTTTTCACTGCTATTTCTCGATATCCTACCGAAAAGCATGAAATAAAGAATGTTTGCAAATTACATGTAGTACATGGGCAGTAAGAGTGGAACCAGGCCCATTTTACAACTTTTAATATGCTTGTAATTGTAAATTATGTGTCTTATCGTTAATTTATTTTTGGATCTATCGCCTGTCTAGATCTAACCAATTAATTGTATGCATTTTTACATGCGATATTTACCTTTCATACATCAGCATATCATGTATTGGGATAGGCATGCACACTTTTTCATATCTGGTCTTCAATAATGGGACTGAAAAAAAAACCCAACAACAACAACATAATTTGTTGCATAATAGCACTGGAATGTTTTTTTTTTCTTTTTTTTTTGTATTACGTAATATATTTTGTATGATAATAAGTCATGCTTCATAGCGAACAACAATCGATTGAATAATTGGTTGTTTGATTGATTGATTGATGCCGTTTTCACAGTACACATAATCCATGTCCTTGGTTTACCAGTTCCAGGCTAGGGTTTCTAAAATGTCTTGCCATCAGACGACTCCACGCAAAAACAAGTGATTCCGTTGAAGTTCGAAGCCAGCTGCACCAGGCATGAGTCATACACTTTACCAATGAGCCATGCAGGACACAATAGCTAGCAGTAAATATTACAAATAAACATGGTTATTCACATAGACAACTTTAATATTCAAGCTGAAATAACTGTTTAAAAAATCTATGACAACTTCAAAATCGTCACCTTTGGGCATCATTCTCATATTTAGTGGAATTGAAATTAGTGATTTTATTGTGTGAAAATTGTTTATGTAACTTACTTGCTGTAGACTACTCCACTCCTTTTCCTGCCAGCACTTTTTCTCAGTAAGACAGATAAAAAAAGCCATGGTATTGTGCTGAAATAAAATAATGATGATAATAACTTTCTGGAAACTTTTTGCAATTACTATGCAGATTTACAGGAAGAGAAAAAATGTTTTTAAATTGATTACAGGTAAAGTTTCAAAATGAATAACCTTCAAATTATATCCAACTAGGATTGGTGCCTCCACATATTAAATGATCACTAAAATACAAATGATTGTTCCATTATGTACGACAACATAAAAGATTTTTACTTTTTAAAGACAGAGATCGTTCAAATTATTGCCCTTATGTGATTTTCACGGTGAAAAAAAAAAAAACTTACCTGATTAAGACGTTTTGTTTTTCATTCTCTACCATTCTTTTGTGGTATATTAAGGTGAGAGCAAGCCTGGTCTCTTTGTAAATACCCTGAAATTAACCGAGACGGTTGATATTAGTACTTTTGGATGTTGAAATGACATTAAGAATAAGAAGTATTTCCCCTAACAAAAAGTATAGCATTTAACTAAATATCTATCAAAATTAAGTCCCGTATGGGCTTCCGTAGAAAAAATTTTTTGTAAGATCTCGTACATATTTTCTCAGCTTCCGGTTTTTTGTCATGATGGAAATTCGCAAAATTACAATATTCTAATTCAATTTATTACGTTAAAATGATGTATAATCATAGTTGAACAAGTCTGGCGATTTTAGCTGTTGAAATATGCAATGAGGTAGACGTAAAGAAATTGCCAATGTTGACATAATCAAAAGTTTATTGTTGGCAGATTGGCGAGTATTACTGAAATAATTATAGTCTCAATGTGTGCTTGCAATTTTTATGTAAACGTATAAAATAATTTAACTTACCTAAAGCAGTTTTAAATCGTCTAAAACAATGTGTTTACATCTCTGTTTAATAATCGTATATTGATACCGCCATTACACTTTATGTGACGTCACTTTAAAAAGCGCGTGACATCAGCGATTTCTAGTGGTACGGTAGCACAATTGGGCCATTCCGAAAATGTTCAAAATTGTTAACTTTGGTCATTAATTTCTCTTAAACTACAACAGCAAAACTTGGGGATTTTATAGGGTAAACACATATCACTCAATACTATCGACGGGTAAACTTAAAAATTCTGTTGCAATTACTTCTAGGTCTATTGCTTTATTGACTGGCCTATATGGGATTTGTCCCTCGTGATTGCGACTTTGTCATTTACTGTTTAATTTTTACTATACAATAGCTAAGCTATCGTGAAGTTACGCCAGAGTCTAGAGATATCGCCATCGGTATAATATATATTTCTTGTAGACATTAACGACTATGTATGTGTTCGTATGTTTATTTGATTCAAGCTGATATCCATGTTATTTAAGTGCAGCACATCTAACAACCTGGAAATGGTAGGGACGGTCAAAAAAGATCTAGTCTGCATATTTTCTGAGAGGTATGAAATCATTTATTATATACAAAACATAGTCATCACGACTTACTCATATACACGATGTTTATACATATAGTGAAACACATAGTGAACTATTTACACTTAACATAGGGTATGCCATAACAGAACAACTTGACTTTACGCAGGACTTAAACATCCTTTTTTAAAACTGCTAATCAAAGAATTGGTAGATCTAAACTACCGTTTTCAATGTTTTGGATGAATTTTAGTTATTATTTCTTTTCTGCTACAAGTGCTCATAATTAGGTCTTGCTAAAAATACAGGGGTTTCTAATCGTATTCTATCTTCTGAGTGGATTGTTTTGACATCCCCATCAATATAAAAAAAGACATCCTCAATATAGAAACCAAAACTGTATCAGAGCTAGAGTGAAGTTTACCCGAGCTTACACAAACTTTATTACATTTGATGCAAATATTATAAAACGTCAAAATAAACACAGTAAAGTAGTTAAAAGAAGAAGAAGAAGAAGAAGAAGAAGAAGAAGAAGAAAAAGGAGGCAACGAATTTAAAGCCTCGAAGTAAATGAAATAAACATTTCCAGCTAAGGGGAAAAACTTATACCGGTATCGCAATTTTAATGTTTTCATAGCTAGAACGCGTTTGGAAATATATCAGATAGTGTTAATCCAAAATCAAAGTGCAGGTCTGTTCAGTCTGATTTTGGATCTCCATCAGCCCAAAAGGCATATATAGAATTTCACTTATCGCGTTCAAATTTTAGCCAAAATGAGATGAATATCATGGTTGCAGCTTATCAAAATGAAACAGCACATCAGCACATATACATTTAAATGATACGAAAAAGTAAAATATGTAAAGTGTACAAATATAATTATAGCACTGAGGTAATTTTACAAATGTTGCAACAAAACAACTTTACAGCACTTTGGAAAAACTGAAGCTGTTTATCAGTGATTCTTTTTACATTGCAAGCATACGGACTGAAAAAAAAAAACCAAAAAAACTGTACCCACCTTGAAACTTTCTTTAATCGAATCAAAATGGCAATGTCAGAAAAGAATCTATTGGTGCGAAAAGAATGGCAAGTGGGGTGATTTACAAACATAAATAATATGGCCACTCACCCTTTAAGAAAGAAAAAGTTTCTTTTCAAATGTGTAGGAATTAGGCTACTTCGAAGTACTCAAGTCTGAAACTTGAAAAAACAGGCATTGTCTCAAATCCTTTTTCGGCTATACAACAACGAATTTAAAGAAAAGTACTGGAATAATAGAACCAGTCTACAATTTTATCTTTTTCCCCATACACTAATTACAGAACATAATATGCACTTCTCTGTTCAAAACATTGGTGTAATTGTTTTCATAATTTCACGAATGGCGTTACGGATTTACTTTTTGTCGCCGGAATAATATCCTACTAGCAGTAATGCCCCTCCGGTCGGTCATCGTGACAACATCGATGTCAAGAAAAACAAACAAAAGTTAGAAGTAAAGTACCACAGCTCAGGAGAGAAGAGCGATTTTTTTCTGTCTTATCAGCACAATATATTATCGCGTTCTTACGAGTTAGTAGTCCAAGGAAAACTGATGTCATAGAATGTCTCATTTTAATTTGAATCCTGTCTCATGTGAACGCTATATTTTCTCGCAATAACGAGATAATTAACTCGTACGAAGGAGGTATTTCCTCGTGACAACGAAATATAGCCTATATATTTTTTGTAGCATGTCCCCTCTATGCTCCTGTCGTAACGTCCTCGCCGTTGTTTCAGCCATAAAAGAAAATGAAAATTGGTACAGTTTATTACTTTTAAACAAACATTTCTATCACCGAACCTTTTGGACAGTAATGTAAACGGATGTCCTAATTATCGAATATTTGTTGTATCTACACGAAATTATCCGTTTTACAGCACAACTAGTGATATCCAGTAATTATAAGCACCAACATGGTTGTTGTCAGGGCGGACAACAAGATCAGATGTGTCGCAAAAACCGTCTGCTTCAGTCCTTTACTCTGAAAAAAAAATACAGTTAGTTTTGGTAAGCAGTTCTATGCACTGAATCATAATTGATCAAAGGCCTCTTACTAAACAATCCGAGTTTTAACGACCCTGAAGTAGATGGCTTTTGAAAACATTGCGGGAAAGGGAGAAAATGCTGGTAACCAGCATTTTCTCCTCTTTCCACAATGTTTTCTACTCTTTCAAAAACAAATAGTTTCATTTGAGTAACATTAGTTTGTCATCTGCATATGCTTTCAATTTGGATCAGTCTAAAACTTTTCGGTAAAGAGAATAGGTTTCGTAAGTAACAAAAATCGGACAGACGATCTCCTTTGTTCTGCAACATAAAACTTTTCTTCGAAACGACTATTTATCCTTTTATCGCAAAGTTTAAAATTGTATGCCAATACTAACATAAGTCATGCTTATAATCCGGCAGTTGATAAAGCAGCTTAGTTTTGTTCTTTAAATATAATTTGGATTGATAGCTGGAAGGAAGGAAGGAAGGAAGGAAGGAAGGAAAGAAGGAAGGAAGGAAAGAAGGAAGGAAGGAAGGTGGAAGGAAGGAAGGAAGGAAGGAAGGAAGGAAGGAAGGAAGGGAAAACAGAAATGGAGAAAGAAAGAAACGCGGAGAAAGAAAAAAAGAAAGAAAGAAAGAAAGAAAGAAGAAGAGGGAGCGTCGGAGGAAGGAAGGCAGGAAGGAAGGATGGAAGGAAGAAACTGATTGGGAGAGGAAGGAAGGAAGGAAGGAAGGAAGGAATGAAGGATCCATCCATCCATCCATCCATCCATCCATCCATCCATCCATGTTCAGTATATGTATACGTACTGTGTGGTTTAGATCCATATAAGCGGCCAGACTGTTGTTTTTTCTTGCATGCCATGGGCGGATCTGCATCTCGTATAAATAAATTTTCTTCTTTTCAATGGCTGTTAAAAAAGATATCATTAATGAAACGGTGATTTCTTTGCAATTGATGCACGATACCAAACAAGACCTCATATAATCATGGATCCATAAAATCCATTTTGTCTAAAAAGCGACTGAATCTTGAGGTATACTGGCCCTTGGACATGCAGAAAGCTGACCAATAGCAAAAAGTTTCGACCCAGGTCAGCCTGCGCGGACTGTGCATGCTGACCCAGGCCAATACTTTTTGCAGATGCATTAAACCCCCTTTTCACAGAGCATGGCTCATATATGTGTATATTTATGCACTAGACCCCCGTCTTGCCAGAATATGGCTCATATCTATTGGGAAAGCTAGCTAAAGAAATAAGAAAGAGTGTCGTAAGAAATACTGATAAAAGAAATTCCAGGAACGCTGCCACCGGAATATGCCCTAAATTGCTAAAACGGCGTGTTGAAAAAAGTTACTGATTACCCCTAAGGAAGGACATACACGTGCAGTCCAATTTGTATTTAGCAAGCGCCAAAGGGACACTACAATGTGCAATTTGAAATGTTACCAGTAAAATTGCAAATCAAGTGTCTCTTCATGTTTAAGATTAACATCTAGTTTGATCGGCGTTGCATTTAAAATGGGATTAGAGTAGATGGGATAATATTCAGAGCATTTGAAGCGACTGCGCCTCTAATGCTTGACGATACATACATTCTCCTTCGTGATTTGAAAGGTAGAAAATAAAATAGTAAAACGGTGCGTTTTTTTTTGTTGTGTTAAATACCTACGGTTTAATTAAATTTTTTATTTTTATTTAGCGACTTTTCACAGGGGGTTTGTTTTGGTTAGTAACTGGAACAGACATGGGTTTATTCAAGGGAAGTAATCTGCATCCGCTTTTTTATACTATTTATGAACTTGTTTTCCTTTGATTTAGATTTGGTTACGTTAGAATCGACATGATCTTTCTATCGTGAGTTATCGTTCTATAAATCACGGTTGAAAGCTGTAAGGCGCAATGAATAAATTACCCGGGCTATCGCCATTGTGGTTTATTTCTTAAATGATAGACTACACTTACTTTTCTTTGCATCAAAACTTTTTAGTGCCTCCATAAACAGTAAGACTAAAATCTGGTACACTGTGAACCCGATCAGCATAAAGGTAAAGAAATGGGGCACAAAGTCGCTTGTAAGACCAAATCCAGCATAGATCGTCACCACTGAAAGTAAATGTACATAAATTTATATGCATTTGAAACAAATGTACTGAAAAGTTTGGGGAGTGCAAAGATTCTGAAAAGAAAACGTAGCTTCTTTGTGTTCTTCAATAAAGGAAGCGATCAGAGTCTTAACTTACAACTGAAAGACAAGAATTATTATACTTTACGAAAATATCGATAGCTCCCTTTAATCCTTTTCTGCCGTACATACTATGCTTGGAACCGCCAATTCCTTTCTTTAAATTAAAAAAAAAACCAAAAAAAACATTTAATAGAAATGGAAATACCATTGCTAAACATTATGGAAAACTTTATATGAAATGGAGCATTTTTTTTTTACAAATCCCTGCTGTTTGTTCGACAGGTTTTCAAAAATTCTGTGAAGGCTTGAAAAATCGTATTTGTATCTTAACGCATTAGATTTTTACTAACCTGCTAGAACATGGGCACCGATCTCAACCAGCCAGTATAAACAGTTGAAAAAGGCACGTCCAGATGAATCTTCGGATGGTTTCAAACATAAAAGTAGGGGCTGCAAAAATACAATCAAAGCGTTGAGAACGCTGAAGTGGTATTTGTCAAGGAAGCCATTGTGTAGAATTAATAATTTGAAAGAAAAAGAGAAATAGTATTCAAATATTGGCTTGAAAGTCAACCTACTAAGCAAATGAATACCTTTTTGGTTGAAGGGAGAGTACTCATGACAAGGTTAGGATTATTTGTGTATTGGTGGTCTCCCTTTGATCATTAGGAGGAGTCAGGAGTAACGTCCCTTGACAGTAGGATGCATGATGGATAGAGAGAGAAACCATGTGAATATATCGAATAAAATTAAGTTTTTACCTGAAAACTATGATTTTGAAATATCTTTGGCCGTTAACATTTAATTCCCAACATTACAATCAATTATTTCGATCTATAAATATTCATGCCCAATCAAATGGAGTAGTGCGCAATCATAGGACGAACAAGCCATGGGACGAACTGGTTTTGGAACGAAAAAGCCCAGGACCAAGTGATCAGTAGACAAATTTTGTATATATCATTGCGCCAATAGAAGGCTATGAGCGAGTGAAGCTATTTTCAATCAAAAATTAGTATTTCCACGATCGATGGCCTCACCCAGTGTATTTTAACATGCCACTTCCAATTACATATCTGAGTGCTACCGAAAAACTCATTTGTCTGAGAAAAATTGAGTTTTAATTGGGTTTCCTTCCTTCGGCTTTGCACAAAATACGATACATGGTCTTCAAAATTCAATATTGAACTCATAGTGGTATTGTCTTCGACAAATACCACAAAAACTGTACAAGTCTTTTCTTTTATGGTTATCAGAGCAAAAAAAAATTGGCCTTTTCCCCCAAGTTGTTTTTTAAAGTCATATCAAGAAGATTAATTTCTCTGTCACCGCTAAACATTATTTCGACGATGCTGTTGTAAGAAAGCAGCCGGTGAGTTGTAAAGTGTATGACAAGAAATCGGTCGAATGCATGAAAAGTTGCGCTTGACGCAGTGGTATAACTAAAATTGGTTGTTCAACCTCAAGCAAACGAAGAGACAAACTTTAAACTGCACTTTTCCTGGAAATAATTTGAGGTACAAAAAAATGTACTGTTTCGAAAAAGAATTATACATTGGAGTCATGCTGTGGTAAAATAGGATTTAATGCATCTGTTGAAAAGTATCGATTCATGTCTACATGTGCTGTACGCGCAGGCTGAGCTGGGATGAAAACTTTTGCTTTTGGTAAATTTTCTGCATGCCCATGGAGAAGTCTACCTTATGATCCAGTCCGTTGTTAGACGAAATAAATTTTATGGATCAATAATCTTTTGATGACTTGCCTAGTAAAATTTATCATGGAGATGCATTAAACCTCCTTTTGCCAGAGTAATGGCTCTTTTGGAAATAAACTCTCAGGTAGTTCTGTCAAAGTTTTTGACACTGTCCTTCAATTACTCTAAATTGTGTTGACCAAAGAGAAAAAAGTTTCAAACAGAAATACCAGAAAACAATAGAAAGATCTTCGTATGAGATAATAATATTGATAAAATTTCTAGGATAAAAAAGATCACTTTTGACAAGTACCGTATCGTTTTTTTGTTTACAATGGTACACGTGGTCTTTGGTACATGTAGTCAGTCAACTTTATCATATTTCTACCACAAGCAAGTTGTATTTTTGCCAAGTGAGGCAGATCAGACAATTACAACGAAAGCGCCTAGCCAGGGTACTCAAAGCAGATGGTCAGACTGAGGCATCAGGAATTCGATAAGACTAATCAACCTCAACTGATATACCCACACAAATACCACAAAGCTTTGACTAGCCTATCTCATTTGCATTCCTTAAAGGGAGGTAATTGTGCTGGGCTAACAAAGCCAAAAAATAAAAAAAATAAAAAAAATGATTCTGTCAGAAACATTCCGTTTTTGTTTTAATAAATTGCTATCGCCAATTACTAATAAATCTTACATTTAGGAGAGCTAGAAGAGTGACAATAAGGCCCATAATAGGATGTGTTCCATTGAAACCTGACTCCGGGTGCTGCAGAAGAAAAAATTACAAGATCAAAGCTCCATATTTCCAACAGACATTTTGTGTCTGCACCAGGCCGCTATTGAAGACACTGTGAGAAAAGGAGAAATTGTTTGTAACGAGCCATTTCTCCTTTTGTCACAATTTACACATTTTAAATCTACTTCATTTTTAAATGAATGAATGAATGAATGAATAGATAAATAAATAAATGAATAAATAAAGTTTGTAAAAAGAAATAATTCTGAACTTATTACTCCTGGAACCAGTAACTTGCTGAAGAGGAAGACTTTGAAAATATCCTTCTTAATAACTGAGAATTGAGAGCAGTTGGTGGATATAAAGTTTGTAGAGGTATAGACACAAACATGATTGTGTTTAACTTGAATTTGATGAGATTGTTGCAAAAATACACTTTGTATAAGTGTACTGTATTTAATCTATATAGATAAAATATATAAGCACTGGGCGAAATGTTCCGAAATAAAACATAGAAATGTTACCTCGTAGAGTTTACTTATTCCTCCAACACCGACGAAAATCACAGTAAACCCAGCTATGACTGCGGAACAGGTTAGCAACACAAATAGCCAATGAACCTACAATAGTTGAAGAATTTTCTTGTCATTACTTAACTACGAAATTTAAACATCTTGTCTGAAAGCTACTTTTGGAATATTGTAAAAAAAAGACAAATAGGGTCATGTTTGCCAGCCATTTCTAATTCAATACTGATTCTAACGGAATGAAGAGCAAACGATATAGCCATACACACTAACTATTTAGTTCGTACAAATAATTGATTAAGCATTTCATTGGTTCCGTGACGATATATTGTGAAATTTTTGACCAATGAAATGACACCTTACAAATAACTTGTGCGGGAGGATTTTCCTGGTCTGGATTTAAAAAAAAAAAATGTCATTTTATCAAGAAAATATCAAATTGTCCTTCAACGCTAGACTCCATGCTGAACAGTTTTGAACTTGAACACGAGTTTTGATTATTTGAACAGTCAATTGTTTAGCTCATGAATATTCGTACTAAAAGAGAATCAAATAACCAATGGGTATTAATAAGGTGTATTTTTTGTTTGTTATTTTATTGCGAGACTCAGTCAACCATCAGTGCTTTCATGGACTTTCTTTTACCAGTACATCGCACAATATTGTTCAAGGGCCACTGCCTGCTTTCCCAAACAACCGTCGTCGAAACAATGTTCATCAGCGAGAGAGGAATGAAGCCTTTTGCAATACTTATCATCAATTTTCGGAGAGAAATGGGCCGTGCTGGGAATCGATCCAACGACCCATTGGTTTTAAACTCTGTCCGACTGACTGAATTTCAGGGCTCGGTAGTAATGGAGTGCAAGCAGAGGGACTGAACTTGGGGGGCCAAGAATTTATCAGGGCAAATCTTCCAAAGTTTTCACCGATTCTGTGTCTCAGAAAAATCTAAAAACATACCTTGATCCAAACTTTACTTCCGAGCATTTTTTCTCCCCACCAATATGGCTGGAAATAACGCCCAACAACACTAGCCACGGACGCACACAGGATCCAGGCAAATATCATTACTGATGCTGAAAAAGAACGATACACAAATGATATCAACTCTTTACCAGACGATAAAATTTAGACTTATTTATACTGAATGCAACCGCAGACGATAAATTAAATGTAAATAGAATGATGGAATTTGTGACCGATAGGGTAGAAAACATATGAATGGACGAAATGCTGGTAACCAGCTGGTAACAGCGTATCCACATTGATAGCCTTCAGAGACGACAAACTGAATGTGACTAAAATGATGTTTGCAATAGTTTTTGAAAGGTTAAAAATCGTTGAGGGAAAGGAGATAATGCTGGTTACCAGCATTTCCTTCTTTCTCACTATGTTTTTGAAAGGTCGTTTAGGGAAAAGGAGAAAATGCTGGTCACCAGCTTTTTTTCTTCTTTCTCACTATGTTTCCAGAAAGCTTTTTCCTAAGGGTGGTTTGGTAGATAGTTCAATGTGCAAACGGACATACCATGTATCTTTATAAAGAAAGTGCTGGCTGTGATATGTGACGGCGCTGACTCTCTGAAATCTACAGGGCTGTCGGACACGTGTGGCCTGTGTTCTAGGGAGTGGGGCAACATTATGCCTGTAATAAACACGTGTCATGTTAAATAAGATCGTAGAACACAATCTTCACAGTTCTGACTATTGCTTTCTTCTTCTTCTTCTTTTATAATGTTAAATTTTAAGATTATCCATCTTACAGTGCAGCACGACGACGACGACGACAAAATATAACAACAACGACAACGCAACCGCCGACGACAACAACAACAACAACAACAACAACAACAACAACGACGACGACGACAACGATAAAATATAACAACAACAATGACAACGCCGACGACAACAACAACAACTTCGTCGCCGCCGCCGACGACGACGACAACAACAACGACAACGCCGACGACAACAAAAACAACGACGACGACAAAGACAAAATATAACAACAAGAACAACAAAAACGACAACAACGACGACGACGGCAAAATATAACAACAACAACGATAACAACAACAACGACGACGACGATAACAACAGCAACAACAACAATAACAACGACAACGACGACGACGACGACGACAACAACAACAACAACGACGACGACAACGACAAAATATAACAACAACAACAACGCCGACGACGACAACAACGAAAAATATAACAACGACAACGCCTACGACGACAACAACAACAACGACGACGACGACGACAACGACAAAATATTACAACAACGACAACGCCGCCGCCGCCGCCGACGACGACGACAACAACAACAACGCCGACGAAGACGACGACGAAACATAACAACGACGACGACGACGACAAAATATAACAAAAACAACAACGACAACGCCGCCGACGACGACAACAACAACAACAACAATAAGGACAACAACAACGACAACGACGACAATCAAGGGGAAAAATATAAAACTACATACCCTTTGTCAAACTGATCACAAAGAAATGGATTGAATATCAGTCTCTATTTCATACGGAAGAATCTTGTTATCAAGTTTTTAACCCTTAGGCTGCTAAGCGCGACTCGCTGACCTTTAGCGTACAGTGTAGATCAAGATCAGACTGCACAGAACGTGCAGTCTGATTTTTGATCTGCACTGTACGATAAGAACATATTGTCCCTCAAAGATAGACCTATGAAATAGCAAATTTTGGGTTTTTACTATCGGCTCAAAAGATGATTTCATTTATTTAGCAGGATAAGAGTTAATGTCATCTTTCATACCTTTTATTCTTTTTATTCAACTCATCGTTGTTTTTTTTTGTGCTAAGCTATTTGCGCCACTTAAAACTAACTTATTACAAAATACACAAGCAACAAAAGATTTGAAGAAGAGGATATTTCACGATTGAAAAGAATCATGGATACCTGAAGCCTTCTTTTTCCTCTGGCCCGTTACAATATGGTCTTTGTTTAGCTAAAGGAATTAAATGAAAAATTCTAGCCAATAATAGAAACCAAAATATTGCTATCCTAAGATCTATCTACTTGGGGAAAAAACCCTACAGTTCCGGGCTGTGTCGACAAAGTGCAGACAACAAGTTCTGTGCTCTCTGGTTATAATATAAACTATCTACAAAGTCGCTTTGAATCATGCTTAGTAAGTTAGACTAAGGGTTAAGACCTCGCATCTCCTTGGTTTTATACAAACAAAGGAAGAGAGAGAGAGAGAGAGAGAGAGAGAGAGAGAGAGAGAGAGAGAGAGAGAGAGAGAGAGAGAGCGAGGCAATCAAAGGGCTGAAAGTCCTGAAGACAGACGTGTGTCGTATTTAGCAATGCAACGGAGGAATGAAAAGCTTTTCATCACAAGAAATACATTTTTGTAAAATTTCTTGATGGAAAAAGAAAATTAGCTAACAGTGACTTTATTGCTTACGAGGTTGTCCAGATGAGTTTTAAATTTATTCAGTGGACTGAAAAGCCAGCGAATCATTCTGACCCTATATTCTCCTGGTATAAGATGTATAACGATATGTTTTTACGTAAGTATATATAACGTCGAAACTATTGCGAGAGTGGGGCGTATTGGCTAAAACTGACACTTAGAATGCCTAAAGCGCATGCGTATATGACAGCGTTTTGTTCCGGTTACAACGGTCCTAGTATGAAGATTTGCTATACAAAAGAGCAAGGTCATCGAAACAGTCGTTCACATTAATTCTTTTCAATGTGTTCATGTGACAGAAAAGCATACGTTCTTCATTTCCGATATTTCAGAGAGGTTCATAAATACCATGTCAATATGTCGACAGACTCTAAAGGATTCTCTATTTAAGAGCTATGCACCTCTTTAAAGCATCATGCTCATTCTTCGGAAGAAAAGAACAGTTTGTGACATGAAGATATGATCATGATGAGCAATTTCCCTTTTTGACATCCTTTATTTCATACTCGGCAGGTGTTAAGGTGTTAGTCAGAAATAAAGGTTGCAAGTCAAGACAGACAAGAAAGGATCATACATAAGAATGAAACAATACAAAACTAAAGATGTCTATTGTGTTATGAATAAAAGGAAGATCAAAAGGTAAACCGACAC
Source organism: Hippopus hippopus (assembly GCA_946811185.2). Taxonomy (NCBI): domain Eukaryota; kingdom Metazoa; phylum Mollusca; class Bivalvia; order Cardiida; family Cardiidae; genus Hippopus; species Hippopus hippopus. The sequence goes on from OX328099.1 coordinate 24,806,654, forward strand.
CCTAATTCCTTCATCAAACAACCTGATGTGTTTATATGACCCCGAGGAAGATGGCTTCTGAAAACATTGTGGGAAATACAGATTCCAGCAAGTGAGCAGCATCATATTTGTGTCTGTAAAAGTTTCCAATCTGGATAAGTTTTAAATCTTGTCTTCTTGTAGAAAAAGTTAAACAAAATGACAGAAACACGAATAGAGTTAAAAATTTTCATATAGAATTTTACTTGTAACTCTTTCTATATACTATATAGCAAATGGTACCCTTTCTTTTTTCACAAAAGAAAGTTGCATTATTTGGAAAAGTGTCCAACGAGAATTATTTTCTAAATATTTTAAATATTCTAGGGCCTGTATTCGACAATTATTCTAGGAAAAATTCAGAAAAAATTCTTGAGAATTAGACTAAGAAGGAAATTTAGAATTGTTATGAAATACTGATCCTGGTTGTTATCAACGATATCTCCGGACAAATGGGCTAGCGACGTGTGGTATTATCGTTTTCTCATTTATGGGACTATTTATCTTTTACATGACGTGCAAAGCTTACCGAAGACAAAAAAAGAACAAAAGATTTGAATTGGGAACAGCTGTGTTCTGTTTAGTAATGTTAGAGTTGTGTCGATTTGATGTCAAAGTTTTACGATATCTTCATTTCTTACAACTAGCACATGTACACAAATTTACTGATTTGTTTACATGCCGTTAGTACATGTAGATACTGATTTTGTTTTCTTTATGTACACGAGACATGTATATTATACTACATACAAGTACATGTAATTATGACGCTCTAGGAAAAGATGGATTGGCATATCAAAAGAGCGCTTTTTTTTCTTATGAAAGGACGGAAAATATACAATGTATATCATATCTGCGGATGCGAATTTTTCGTATACATGCAACTCATTTCTGTTGTATCGGGTAACAATGTTTAGCATTCGACCTACAGAATATTGTGACCGTTTTTCATAGTCGTTGACGTTGCATAGAAAAAATACTGATTTTCCTTTTCGAGCAAAGTTTTCAAAAGTCTTTTTGTAAGTGTCATTAAAACACGGTTTTGTTTGGTAAAAGGTTCAGACAGACGCTTTCATGACTGAATTTTACCTTTCTTTGATTTCCCATGTGCAAACAGAATATTCCACTTCCGGTCCAAGTTGAAAATATGTTCATAGTCACCAACGTGTCTCTGTCGAACAAACTCGCACTCGAAAACACCGTCCCTCAGGCTGGCTGATGTGTTACTTAACCCAATCTCCGACTGAAAGATGAAATATTTAATTGCTCAGGTGAGCGATCCAAGGCAATATAACAGCCCTCTTGTTCTTTTTTTTTTATGTCATATACAATGCAGCATTGGGAAGGAAACAGCTTTGCGGTATGATTTTTGTGCTTTTTATACAAAGATTACGAATTAGAATGCTTGAAATTTTGTTCTCTGATACTCAGTCAACATTGACAACTGGCTCACAAGCGCGATTGTGAACTTTCGCTACCTGGACCTTTCGTTGCCTTTGAGAAACATTTCTGTATCGATTTCTGTAGAGTTAATTGAGTCTTGCTCTGTGAAAAGATGAGTTAATTCTTCTGCAAAAAGTATCGACCAATGTCAGCCTGCGCAGTTCGCACAGGCTGTCATGGATCGAAACTTTTTGCTATTTATAAATTTTCATCATGGACCATTCTACCGCATGATTCAGTCGGTTGTTCAACAAAAAGAATTTTATTGGTTCATGATTACGCGATGACTTGCTTGGTATAAGGCATTACCTAGATGCGTTTAAATCCTCATTTCTAGGGCGCCACTCATATTATGACCATTTAAGGACGCTATAATAATACTTACGTTTTCAATTCTGACGTTATTTTTGCCGTTGTTGAATGAATGCCGGATGTCAATCTCCCCCATACTATTAGCAACACACTGAATCACGCTATCGTCTCCCTGAAATAGATTCATTCGATTCAATGATTTTTACCAGCATCATACAAAAATGACAGTGTTAGATAGAATTAAGTAAGATTGAATTAAACGTATTTTAATACCGTAAAATTCATGCTATGTGGTATTACCAGCGCTTCTACCATACATTAGTTAAGGCCCTTTCACTACAGCTAAATGAAGACTAACTATTTGGAGCACATAAATTATGTAGTAGTTTAAATAATGTCATGTTAAAGAGAAAGTAGAGAGAGAGAGAGAGAGAAAGAGAGTGAGTTGCTGTTCCTGTGATATCCGATCTACGATAAGATCGTATGGACCAGGGATCGAATATACGATCCCTGTATGGACCAGGGATCATATATAACATATACGATCCCTGTATGGACCGACGATCAAGTACGGAATATGCCGAAGGAGTCGGTAATGGTGTATCATATTGGGAGCTTGCCAAGAACAGTTTTGGACGATTGTTGGACTTTGCTATTTTACCATAAGCTTCCAATTTCACCATAAGCACAAGGTCATTTCTTTGTAAAGACAGCAGTCCTATAATTATCAGAGCCCTTCCGCTGTTTTTTAAGTTTAAACCTTTGCTAAACATCCCATTTTTTAACAACCTTAACGAGAAATTAGAAAGGATTGTGGGAAAATTAGAAAATGCTGGTATCGAGTATTTCTACCTTTTCTCACAATACTAGCTACCCAATCAAAGGCAAATATTATCAATTATTCATTTTTTTTTTTTGGTTTTCTTCAGTTGCTTTCAATTGGGGCAAGTCTTAAATTTTGTCGTTGCGTAAAGGTTACTTCATAAAATGGTTGAAACTGGTGCAAGAGTGTCAGAGCTGAACGTGAAAGTCAAATTCACCATGAACTTGTCATCGGAGAAAGCAATAGCAATCCAAATGTTTTGTGTTTCGTTGACTTCCGCCCTTGTCCGAAACGTGACGTATTCATCGTGACTGGACCACGAGACAATAAAATGGCAACCAGCCGCTGAACATTCCTGGAAACAAGAGTGGCTAGACCCGCATTCGTCGTCCACAGCGATTCTACGACCCTGTTAATAATAATAATAATAATATTAGAAAAACGATGATGCTGATGCTGATGAAGATGAAATAGCGTGATTTTGAACTTTCGAATTCGAGTTGGTATTTGTGATACGAATACAACTTTTAATTTGTTTCTGAATTATTAGTGTATTAAGATTATCATTTTATCACCAGCAAGGGCCATTAAAAGGACACTTGTATTTATACCATTATCAGATTGTTAGGTTTTGTATAATTTTTTTTCCCTTGGAGAATAATGCAGTAGTAGGTCTTATTGTTCTTATTAGCGGATTATTCATTTTACGAAAATGTTTTCAAAGCTTTCTAATGTAAATATTCCTAACCCTTTAACAAAGAATCTCGAATTTTAAAGACCCTGAGAAAAGACAGCTTTTGAAAACATTGTGGGAAAACTGCAGTTTCAATTATGCTGAATTCTTTCAGTGCCAAATCACTGAAGCTTGACCTCATTCGACAGCTAAAAATATAATCCACTAAAATTCTGAAAGTCGTTTTTGTATCTGACAGGCTTGACTAAAGAAACGGACGGTATAGATCGAAGATCAGACTGCACATTCTGTGCAGTCTGATCTTGATCTATGCCGTCCGCAAAAGCCCCAGTTTTCGCCTAATGGGGGAATGGATTAACGAATAGAATTTACATATCATATTAATATCAACTAAGCTGTTGTTTCTGTTAGAGGTGAGAATGATATTAAATAACGATAAGGTTATTCGTATAATAACAAAATGGTCGCCTAACCCTTCGAGCGTTAACTCTTTACCAGACAACGAATCTTTAGACTTGTCCATATTGAAAGCGTCTGCAGACGACAAATTGGATGTTGCTCAAATGATGGGTATCTTGTCTTTCAAAGGGTAGAAAGCACTGTGAAAAGAGAAGAAAAATGCTGGTTACCAGCTTTTTCTCATTTTCCAACAATGTTTTATAAGCATTCGAGCGTTAGGTCTTTACCAGACGACAAAATTTTAGACTCGTCCAAATCGAAAGCATCTGCAGACGACTCATTTCTTGCTCAAATGATGGGATTCGTCTATCAGAGGGTAGAGAAATTTGTGAAACTAGACGAAAATATTGGTTACCAGCATTTTGTCCTTTTTGCAACAATCCTTTTAAAATCCTTCTTCTTAAAAACATTAAAAGACGTCATAACTCTTTGCCATACGACAAATTTTGGACGGGACAAGTTCATCCTTCTTATCACAGGATTCGAAGCTGAAGCCTTTGATATGAGAGGCTGACGCACTACCCCTTCACCACTGTCGCCCACAAATACATTAACCAGCTTTTGATATTTATCCATTTGCGCATTTTTTTTCCGAATAGAAATACCCTTTACAATAATTATAAAAAAAATTATGTATGTATCAGATAAGCCGACAGAATGCTACATCAATTCTCCAATTTTCAGTATATGCGAAAAGGGATTCTTTATTTTTTTCGTTAAAGCAGTTGGGGTTGGGATCTGGGAGAGAAGGAGGAGAGAGTGGTCAACAGATCGGACATGTTACAGCCAAGATCAAACTGTGCAGTGTGATCTCAATACGCCCTGCTCAAAAGACCATAAAAATCGCAATAAGCAAGGATTGAGCCGTCGTTACCACTTAATCACGTGTTTTAACGCCCAAGAAGAATGCTTTTAAAAGTAAAGTGGGAAAATGAAGAAAACTGAAAACTAGTATTTTCTCCTTCTCTTACAGTGTATTAACCAACTCAGAAATCACATTTTGAGCTACTTCGAATTTTTCGTCTGTAAATGTATTCAATTTACTCTAGTATAAGATTCTGTCGTTTGATAAAGAGTAAGGCGTGACACGCTGTTGGTGGAGAAAAAACGTGCAAAAGATGACTGATACATATCACACCGTATTGTTGATGAAAGCGAGTTCTATTAGAAAAGTTGACAAAGGATAGGTTGACCCTTCAGGTGGTATTCACGTCTTAACTCTTTTGCATACGACAAAAAATTGGAATCGACCAAATTGAAAGCATTTGCAGACGACAAACTGAATGTTGTTTATATGGTGTTTTCTGTATCGGATAGGGTAGAAAACCTTGTGGGAAAATGGAGAAAATGCTGGTTACCAGCATTTTCTCCTTTTTCCCCACAATGTTTTCAAAAGCTTTCTCTTTCAGGGCTGTTAAAACTCGGGATTGTGCGATAAAGAACCTAGAGCGCCAAATGAACCTATGGGACATTTTCATCCTGGATTTAAAAAACAAACAACAGCAATTTCATGGTTGCTTTTGTCTACAGTGTTTTAGCAAAGCGGATAGTGTAGAACAAAGATCAGGCTGCACGTTTTGTGCAGCCTGATCTTTGCTCTTCACTGGCCGCAAAAGCAACTTTAGTTGTGAAAGGCGCTTAAAGGGTTAAAACCGTTTCTCCGAAAGTGTAGATCAAACTCAGGCTGCACAGAATGTGCAGCCTAACCTCGAATCTACACTTTCCGAAGTTTATTTGCTACTCGTGCCATGAAACAGCGTTGAACTTGCAGCCACCAAGACGTTTCTTATTGACTGATAAGCCCTTTTAGGCTTCCATAGATAAGGTAGATACCGCTGATAAAGCAGACTGCAGGGTCAAATACAATTAGAACTTTATGTAAGTAACACTTTTGACGTATTGGTAATACAACGAGCCGTGTTCAATATTGTATCGTATGGTTTAACACTATCCCTTGAGCCTTCAACAAACACTCCCGTGTTTAAACGGTCTAAACGAAGTGACCTTTTGCAAACATTGTGGGAAAAGGAGAAAATGCTGGATAATGCTGGTAACCAGCATTTCTCTCCTTTTCCCACAGTGTCTTCTATCTTTTCTTAAACAAACTCCGTGCTTTGAGTAACTTTTATTCTGTCGTCTGCAATTGCTTTCAGTTTGGACAAGGCTAAAACTTTGTCGTATGGTAAATAGTTAACTTAAGCCTTTCATCCTTTCGCAAACAATCCCGTGTATTCACGACCCAAAAGAAGCCTTATTAAAACGTTGTGGAAAAAGGAGAAAATGCTGGTAACCAGCATTTTTTTCTTTTACACGAACATTTTCTACCATTTTCAAGACAGAAGTGATCTTTTGCGCAACACTTAAATTGTTGTCTGAAAAAGCTTCCAATTTGGTCGGGTCGAAGATTTTGTCGTTTGATAAAAAGTTAAATTCCCAGAAAACCAGGTCACAATTTCAAGTTAAAGGCAGATTCAAAAACGCTCTCCCCCAGCTCGGCCAATTTCATTTCGAGGATAGATGATAGTCATTGTGACAGGATTCATTCCTCTCTCACCGCTGGCCATTGCTCCGACGATGGTTATGTGGGAAGCCGCCATTGGCTTGGAAAGAATATGTGCGGAGTACTGGTAAAAGAAATTGCAGGAGAGCATGGATAGGTGCACTGGCCGCCGCGATATAACTGAAATAATGTTGAAAACGGTGTTGAGCACCATACAATCAATCGATATAATCAATCAATTTTAAACGCTCTCTCATCTTAATCTAATAGTATTGGACAGTGTAGATCTTAGATCAGACTGTATGTTCTGTGCCGTCTGATTTTGATCTACATTGTTCGTAAAGGTGAATGGAGTCGCATTTAGCAGCCGAAGGGCCAACATTTTTATCCCTTGATAAACGAAACTGACAATTTAAGTCGGTAAACATGATCATACAACAACCGAAACTGGGATTTCAAGGATTTTTTCGCCCCCAGAACAATGGACACAATACATGTACATGTCTTAATTGTGTGCATGTACTTCAAGGGCCTAAATGAAAGGTTTGCGAATTCTGATCTTGTTCTACAACTGTTCGTGAAAGAAGCTAATTTGTGCTCAGAGCTATAAGGATTATAGCACCGATCGGTAGTGTCACAGCTTTGTAATGACAAGCTTAGCATTTTCTATGTTCCATGTTAGCATGTTCCTTCAAGGAATTTTCAAGGGGAACAAACCAAATGAATCAAACAAACAAGTAAACAAATAACTTAACATGAACCATGCTTCGTGAAAAGGGACTGAATGCAGTCTGTGCAGGCTGACCTGGGCCGAAACCTTTTGTTATTGGTTAATTTTCTGCATGTCCACGGACTATTTTACCACAAGATTCAGCCGGTTGTTTGACAATATAGACTTTGTGGATCCATGATCATGTGATGGCTTGCTTGGTATAATGCATCACGGAAATGCATTAAGTCTCCTTTTGCCCGAGCGTGGCTCATATGAGCCATGCTCTGGCAAAAGGGAGCTTAATGCATCTCCATGATGCATTATACCAAGCAAGCCATCACATGATCATGGATCAATAAGATTCATTTTGTCTAACAACAAATGGAATCATGAGGTAGAGTGGTCCTTGGACATACAGAAAATTGACCAAAAGCGAAAAGTTTCGGCAAAAAAAAAAAAATGGAATCATGAGGTAGAGTGGTCCTTGGACATACAGAAAATTGACCAAAAGCGAAAAGTTTCGGCAACAAAAAAACGGAATCATGAGGTAGAGTGGTCTTTGGACATACAGAAAATTGACCAAAAGCGAAAAGTCTCGGCCCAGGTCAGCCTGCGCGGACTGCGCAGGCTGACCTGGGTCGATAATTTTCGCAGATGCATTAAGTCCCCTTTTTACAAAGCATGGCTCACATATATATTGAACAAACAAACCTACCGAGGTCGGGAGGACAGGTACATCTGTAATGTTAACGATTCGAGTCTCTTCCATATGCGCCAATCTGTAATCGTATGTCTCATGAACTGGGGGATACTGTTGCAGATCAATTCTATCCTTGGAGACTGGCGGTATAACATCGTATCGGTGTGGAATCTTAATACCTGGAATGATGATAATGCTGATGATACCTTCAACTCATACTTTCTGGTTTATTTATACATGTGCCATCTTTATCCGAGTATCTTTTGGCTTTCACCTCTTAGACCGCTGGTCTGCACCATTTTTAGTTTCGCCTCCGAGATCGGCGACAGGCGACAGGCACCATTTCTATCTTGCGCCTCTGTTACCGCTTCAGCTGTCACCGCTTTTGCTGCACTAAAGATTTTCTAATTAGAATATAATGAAGCACAGAAACTACAAAGTCGTCTTGATCAGACGGTAGAACTAACGAGCTATAGCTTAAGGAATATTTTTGTTGTTGTTGTATTTTCTTTTTTCCTTTAAAGAAAGAGCAATAGTCATGTCGTGATAAATATTCTTATTGAATATTATAACTTTTTTGCCAAAATGTAGTTTAAATCAGCTTTTCGTTAAAAAAAAATAAACATTTTTTTTTTGTGAAATATATATGGCCAGCAACACGCGAAAAGGGGCATTCGGACATTTGCGTAAAGTGTCGTCTCGGATCAGCCTGCGCAATCCGCGCAGGCTAATCCGAGACGACACTTTCCGTTTTTATGTAATTTTCTATTTTGCGCAAGTCTACTGTAGCACAAAATCTAATGTAGTCGTAAAGTGCCGTCTCGGATTAGCCTTCGCGGACTGCGCAGACTGATCCGAGACGACACTTTACGCAAATGTCCGAATGCCTCTTTTCGCGTGTTGCAAGCCAATTATGATCCATGCTCAGGCAAAAGGGGACTTAATGCATCTCCGTAATGCGTTGTACCTAACAAGTCACCACATAATTCCTGATCTATAAAATCCATTTTGTCTAACAGCCAACTGAGTCATAAGGTAAACTGGTCCTTTAAGCTGCAGAAAATTGACTAAAAGCTAAAAGTTTCGACACATGTCAGCCTGCGCAGACTGCAAAGGCTGACCCGAGTCGTTACATTTTGTAGATGCATTAAACCCCTTTTTGCCAGAGTATGGCACATATGATGAAATATCTAAACTGACGTGATGTCTTTCCTGTCCAAATGAATAGATCCCTAAAAGTTTTACTCACCATTGACCGCTGGACCCTCAGCGAACATCATGTGCCAGTTCTTGGACAAATCAAACACGTCTTTCTCTCCCGCAACAAAGTTTTCTCTAGTAAATTTACAATGGAATATTCCATCTCTGTAAGAACCAGACTGGTCCACAATTCCTAGTGTCGGCTACAAGAAACAAACAGAGAAAGAAATGATATTATTGCTTTGTTTTTTAAATGGCTACTTAGAAGTTTAGATGCCCCAAGTTGTGCCGCAGAATTTATCTGATCTGGTATTCATGCTACCACTTTTTTAATCAATCATGTTAGAATTCTACAACAACAAAACCAACTGGTTCTTTTTCACCAACCATTGAAAAGAGGCCAATTGAAAACGATGAAAGAAAATGAGAAAATGCTGGTTACCAGCATTCTGACCAGTGGCTGGCACCGATCCCGGTGGCTCATTTGATAACGTACAGAACTTTTAATAGTAAGTCCCTGCAGAACTTGTAATAGTGAGTCTCTGAATTTGAATCCAAGTCAGGTCATATTCTTTTCGAGGATGACATTTATTACTACTGGATTCATTTCACACTCGCCTTTGAATATTGTTACATTGACGATGTTTATCTTTGAAGGCAGCTATTGGCAGCTAGAGCGTCGTGCGAAGTACTGATAAAAGGAATTCAAGGACTGCATATTCATATTTCTAGTAAGTTGACAGAGACAGAAACTTCTCGTTTTCATGTGTTATATGGTGAAATTGGTCGTATAATGCAACGGCGAGAGTGGTCGTGTATTGCAAAGCCGATATTGGTCGTGTATTGGAGGAACGAGCTTGGTGGTGTATTGGTCATGTATTACAAGGCCGATATTGGTCGTGTATTGGAGGAACGAGCTTTGCGGTGTATTGATCATGTATTACAAGGCCGATATTGGTCGTGTATTGGAGGAACGAGCTTGTGGTGTATTGGTCATGTATTACAAGGCCGATATTGGTCGTGTATTGGAGGAACGAGCTTTGCGGTGTATTGATCATGTATTACAAGGCCGATATTGGTCGTGTATTGGAGGAACGAGCTTGGTCGTATGTTGGTCGTGCTTTGCAAGGCCGATATTGGTCGTGTATTGCAAGGCCGAGATTTGATATAGCCAGTTGCAAAGGCGAATTTAACCTCGCTTTGCGAGGGCGAGTTCGGTTGTGCTTCTCAAGGCCGAAAATGGTCGTGTTTTGTGAGGGCGAAATTAGTTGTGTGTTGTAAGGGCAATATTGGTCGTGGTTTGCAAGTGCAAGATTTCTCGAGTATTGCAATGGGCGACATTGGGTTATGAAAGGGCGAAATTGATTAGTAGTTGCAAGGACGTAATTGGTTGTGCTTTGCAAGGCCAAGAATACAAGAACAGTCGTTTTCTACAAGGGCGACATTGATCGTATCTTGCAAGGGCGAAATAAATTGTTTTTCAAGGGCGATATTTTCATGTGGGGAGGAAGCATGATTCCGTGACATACCGTTAATAAACGCATGTTTCTATAGTAGTCGAGGTTGTAAGACTGGTACACGTTAATCTTTTCTCCCTCAGTTATACACTCCGTAACACTGTCCAAACCCTGGAAGTACAGTAAACGAATTTCAACATTTCGGCTTTCAACATTTCGAATTCACCGCTTATTTAAGATAATGGCTTGAATAGGCAGGCTCTCAAAAACAGTGTAGAAGTAGTTCTGAATGCTCAAAACAAAATGTCATCGATTGAATGTATGTTTTCTTTTATCGTAATAAAAAAAAAACAAATTTTGCTGACAATTTACTTATTATACCTCAAGCAAATCATACAGGCTATTTTTACAGGCTAAACAAAACAAACATACCATCATTTTGTCATCGCTAAATCCAATCGCAGCCCAATATTGTCCGGATGTCCTCGGTTTTGTACGGATTTCGAACACAATCTTGTCTTTCTCTGGTACCCATGTCACGATATAGTTGCAAACACCATTTGAACAATCATCAAAGCATCCTTGAGTCACTCCGCACGCAGGATCAGGCGTTAACATAATCTCAGGTACATTGACTGTGGATGTTGGCTCCGTAGGCATAGTCACGGTAGTTGTTGGAACGTATACAGTTGTCGTCGAAACTGGCAGTCGAGCTCTAGTTATTGTTGGGGTTTCCGGGGGCATAAAGACATCGCTTGTTTTGGTAGGAATCACTGTAGATGTCGCTCTTTCTGATGGTATTGTCCATCGACGTGTTGGTACCCATTCTGTGGTGCTTATCTCCTTATTTACAGTAGGTCTGTCATTTGTGACCACGACAGGATTTGGCTTGTTAAACCCGCCGTAGTCATAAAAAGATGACGGGATTGAACCTGCTTGGTTCGGATCGAAGTAATCGGGAAAATATGTTGTGGAATCTTGGGGTCGTGTTCTGGGAGGTCGATAAGCTGTGGTAATTTCTCCTTCAGCACGATTAAACTGATCCCTCAAACCGCGTAGAGTTGTGCTAGGTAGCGGATCAGTTGACTTGGACCTATCGAACGTGATAATCGTGGTCGGTTTAGGGGCTGTTGTTGTTGTTGCCCTTATTGGCGTTGCTGCTGCGGTTGACTGTTGTTGGGGTAGCGTAGTTGTTGTGGGACTTGGCAAATCGCTTGTTGTTGTTATTATATTCACTGCAGTCGGTAATGTTGTTGTTGTGGTCGGTTTCACGGTTGTCGTTGTGGACATAGAAGTCGTCGTTAAGAGGTCCTCTGTGGTTATCCGGCTATTTGTTGTAACAGGTGGTAGTGTTGTTGTTGTTGGTCTCATGGTTGTTGTTGTGGGTGAACTAGTAGTGGTTGTTGTTGTGGAAACTGTTGTGGTTGGTGGTAGTGTTGTAGTAGTAGTAGTAGTACTTGCTACGGTTGTTGGTTGTTCTGTTGTAGTTGCTTGATAAGTTGTTGTCTCTGGTAAAATAGTTGTTGTTGGTTCAAACACTTCTGTGAAAGTGATTATCGGAGGGATGTATTCAGTTGTCTTTGGTTTTAGAGTCGTTGTTGTTCCTGCTATCGTTGTTGTCGTTGGAAGCTGGGTCGTAGTAGTAGTTGTTGTTTTTGGTACTTCAGTGGTCTTTGATTCAGGTATGTTTGTGGTAACATCCCAAATATAGTCGTAGAACATGTCCGTCGGTAGAGGCATCGTGGTTTTTGGTGCTTTGGTGGAGGCTACAGTAGGTCTGGTAGTAGATGGTTGCTGTGTTGTCCTAGGTGTTGTCGTAGTTGTAGTCGTAGGAACTGCTCTAGTGGTCGTGGGTTTGATTACAGTGGTAGTTTCCTGCGACAGGTCTTCAGTGGTTGTTTCAGGCATGGTTTCAGTGGTGGAAGTTGCGCTCTTACGACCTGGTAGACACGATTGATCTGTTGGTGATTGTAGAATGAACGCTTGCATCATAGTTAAGTCACGTGACACGCTGTCATAGATAACCGGGGAGTTTATACCGACCCAGTAATTTCTGTAATCTTGCACTACGGTTACCCTGTGATGAAAAAAAAAAAAAATGAAATTGAAAGACGTCATGATTCGGATGGTGTTGTTTAATTATAGCAAACATGAACATTTTAAAGTCGTCCTAGTTGAAAGTATTTGAACCATGCTTTGTTAAAAGGGGTTTAATGCACCTGGGAAAAAATCGATCCAGGTCAGGCTGACCTGAGTCGAAACTTTTTGCTGTTGGTAAATTTTCTGCATGTCCAAGAACCATTTTACCTCATGATTCAGTCGATTGTAAGAAAAAAGAGATATCGTGGATACATAATTACTGTGTGTAACGACGTGCTTGGTACAATGCATTACGGAGATGAAAAAAAAAAAAAATATTACCTTTTCTCGGGGCGCCCTCGTTTATAGACGACAAATAAAATGCGGCATTGTTATTACCAAAAAAGTTCCTATCCGGAGTTTGGCGTAACTGCTCTGAAAATATTGTAATTCACCGAAATACCGCGTTCCTATTATAAAAATAAACTGTTACAGGACTTTACTTTCATCAAAATAGCGTAGCTCACCGTTATAAGATGTTACTAAAGAGGTAACTTTCATAAGAAAACGTAACTCACCGAAATACGACGTGACCTGCCGCAGCCGGTGGTGCAATCCATGTCATTGTGACAGATTGTTTTTCATTTGGACTGCTGTGAGTTAGAACCGCCTGTAAAAATAAAGTAGTGCATGAAATTTATGCTCATAATTTAAATTTTGTAATGCAATAGGCGCCTAATGATAATTTCATACGTGCAGTTTGTTCTTGATCTACATTCCTCTCTTCTCGAATGGTTTTATTTATATCATCCTAACTGAGGGCCCACAAGCCGCTAAATGTATACAATTCGGGGATCATATTGCAGACAAATTTTATTTATACTATTTAAAAGTATGGATGTTATTCTGTAAATGATAATGTTTTACAGTGCAATTTGTCAAAGTTTCAGTAACTTGCAGAAAAATGTATCGTAAAACTAGAATAAGAGATGCCAATTCAATAAATGCTTATCGACCTCTATATGTTAAACCGGTATACGTGTAACATTTGGTTATCGGACTGTATGTTGGTTATCGATTTTATGTTTTTTGAAGGACGGTTGTTAAGCTTTCACTAAATGCACGTGGGTTGTCAATTTTATTTTATCATACAAGTTGGATATCGATATTTTATCAAATTCCGGTTGGTTGTCGATCTAATATTACACAGAAGTTCGTTATCGATCTTTCGTCAAATACATGTTGGTTGTCGACTTTATGTTATTTGTAGACTGTTTATCGAGTTTTTACTAAATGCACGTGGATTGTCAATTTTATGCTATCATACAAGTTGGATATCAGTCTTTCATCAAATGCATGTTGATTGTCGATCTAATATTACACACAACTTAGTTATCGATCTGTCATCGAATGCATGTTGGTTGTCGGTCATATGTTACATAAAAGTTGGTTATTTATAATTCGTCAAATTTATCTCGGCTCACTTGGTTACATCTTTTGTTACATATAGATAAGTTATCGACCGTTTTGTCATGTTAAAACTTGAAACTGATTTTATACTGGTGATCGAATTGACATCGAGAGTAACACAGATTCAAATGTAAAAAGAAAAAAAAAAAAAAAAAACGAAACACAGTCGCCAACTACTGCACCACAGAAAATAAATCTTTCTATAAGAAATCATAATTATGTTAAATATGGCAACATGAACATGAGCTACAAAGTCTTTACCTCTCCAGCTTGAACTATGTCTACTTACAAAGCAATAGAACGACCAAGATGTCATCGATAAGGTACAAGATGTTCGCTTATATGTAAATTAACCCTTGAGCTGCTAAGCTCCACTCACTTACCTTTTGCGGACAGCGTAGATCAAGATCAGACTGCACAGAACGTGCAGTCTGATCTTGATCTACACTGTCCGATAAGGAGATGCTTTTCTAAAAAAAAAGAGGTTTGAAATAACATTTATTCGGGTGTTTACTATTGGCTTAAAAGTTTTATTTACTTTATATAGCAGGATAAGGGTTAAGTTATTGACCTACGAGTATGCAAATTCTAGTCTGTCAGTGCTTTCAGTGCTTTGATTACTTCACAGGAAGATGAGTCACACATAGGTTGTTTTCGATTTACCCTTTCAGCGCCATTGGCAAAAACATGGCTTTTTTGGAATAATTAAGATCAGACTGCTCCCGTTGCTGCTTGTTTAGTCAAGCCTATAAGATAATAAAATCTTTCTGAGCTTCAGTAGGTTGTATTTTAAGACGTCGAAAGAGGTCGAATTTATCTATTTGGCATTGAAAGAGTTGACACCACTCCTAGGTTGGTTTTCTTGGACTTTCAGAAGTTTCTTTTACTAGTACTTCGAATGATATTCTTCCAAAGCCAATGGCTGCTTTCCCATATAAGCAAAGTCGATACAAGGTAAAAGCGTTGAAATTGGAATCAGTGATGACTTTAACCAGTCCGCAGAGAAAAAATGAGCCTACGCGAAGATTCGAACTGACGACCGAAATATATTTTCCCTACCCTCATTCGAATCACTATATAAGATTTTTACTGTATGCGTAAGTGTTACGTTTTCGATTTTCACTTTACAGGACATCTGTCCGCAGATAGGGATTCGATATCTTTTGTTTGAGTATTTGACATTTAAACAAAGACAGATCGCTTGCGTATTAATCACAATATGATGACCATCGATTTAAGGCAACATCTTGCTTATTTCAATTTAAGCACCACTCTGATGTCACTTCAATTTTTTTCTGTCTTTGACATATTCCTATTTACCTTTAGAAAGCTTTTAACAACTTTGGTAGTTTCTTGTAGACATTGTATACCAAGAGCACAATGCCCGTTGTGGACACTGTAGATCAAGATCAGACCCTAGTAGAGCAGGCAGACGAGTAAATTCAGCTTATTCGTATATCTGCTAAAAGTACCATAAATTACAGCAATCAAAATTCTGTACTGTTCTGTATTGCCGAGCCTCAGTAGCGCAGTTGGTAGCGCACAGGACTTGAGAACAGGTGGTCGCCGGTTTGAATTCCCAGCCGGCTATTTTTTTTTGAGGATTGATAATAGCCAATGCGACATGATTCATTCCTCTCTCACCACTGATCATTGTTTCGATCATGGTTATGGTTATTTCATTAATACTGTAGCGACCGCTGTACCTACCCTGCTTTCCTGGAGTTTCTTTTACCAGTACTTCTTCCAAAATTCTTCCCAAGCCACACTTGCTGCTTTCCCACATAGCCATCACCGAACAATTAACAGCGCTGAATTAGGAATGAATCCTGTCGCAAGTACTATCTTTAATCCCGGGAAAGAAACTGGCCAAGCTTGGGATATGAACCAACGACCTCAGTTCTCAAGTCTTGTTCACTTAGAGAAACATTTTCTCCCTTTTACCTATTGTAAAGTAGTCGTCTATAATTGAGCTATAGACATTGCCATGAGAAAATAAGCTCTTTAGGTTTCTTTTGGGGAAAAAAATCTGTATTAAGCTGCCACTCGCCTCAATAGGTCGTCTCGGGTTGTGTTTTAACTCTTTAATAAACGACTCAGGAACAGTTGGGACTTTTCCAAATTGAAAGCTTGTGCAGACGACTAATTATGAAGTGCGGGTCAAATAACGAGATATTCTCTGACAGGGTAGAAAATGGAATTTTGAAAAAGAGAAGGTGCTGGTAACTCCTTTTCTCACAATTTTTCAAAAGCTTTCTGCTTCAGGGTAGTTAAAGCTCGAGATTGTTTGGTAAAGGTTTAACTCTTACCAGACGACAATCTTTTAAGCTTGTCCTTTTGGAAAGCTTTAGCAGACGACATATGGAATGTGCCACGAATGACGAGATTTTCTTTCTGAATGGGTAAAAATTATTGTAGGAAAATGGTGAAAATGGTGGTAAGGTGCTATATCTCCTTTCCTAACAATGTTTCTAAACGCCCTTCGTTCAAAAAGGCGGTCGTTGGTAAAAGGTTAAGCCAAGATTGACTGTTTCTCTGTCGGTTCTAGGTTCAATACGCTCGTACTTACCCCAGATCTTACACACTCATAACGCGTGCCTTGGACCCGTAGAAAGGCGCCCAAGAAAGCTGGTCGTTCTGGGTATACGGCTGATCGAGGCTGAATGATGAAACCTTTGAATCGAGACTGTCCACATGCCCGTATCCTCACTGAAAATGATAAGAAATTATATAAAGTTATCATATCATAAGTGTTAATTATCATAGCCATAATTATCATGTCAAATCATCGCTGCCTAGCCCGGTAGCTCAGTCGGAAATGTACGATAGTTCTGTGGGAAAGCAGCCAGTCGCTTGGGAGTAATACTGTTTGCCGCGATATAACTGAAATGATGTTGAAAATGTCATTTAACACCATAAAAAAAAAAAAAAAAAAAGAAAGAAATAAACACACAAATAAACAAACAAAAACATAAATTAAGAAAAAAGTAAAAAAAAAATCGTTCTGATTATGATTTGTTCGTTTCTATGTCGAAATAATGATCAGCGATGAGAGAGGAATAAATTCTATTTCAATGACTACCATGAATAATGGGAAAGAAATGTGCGGAGCTGGGGTCTCGAATCAACGACCGTCTGGTCTCAGATCTTGTGTGCTATCGACTGCACTACCAGCTCGGTGTTCTGGTAATGAAGAGACTTTCCGGTAATCGTTTGGAAAAAAAATGTCTTGATCAAAGATCAGACCGCATGCTTTGTACAGATTGATCTTTGATCTACAATAGTCCATACAAGTATAGAATCGGTCGTTTTTGTGTGATTACTTATTAAAATCAAACTCACACGTACATGCAACTCAACGGGAATAAGTTTCCCAACAAACACGAAGGCTTCTGTAATATGCTTTAATGGACTGTTTCGCGTACACATATACATGTTTTACGTTTTGATGGGTTTTCTTAATGTGTTATGTCGCAACGCAGGGAAAAAGTCTCACTGCAGACAATAAAATATTGAACACCACCCATTCAAAGATTAACCCAGCTGAAAACAAGGTTGGCAATAAAAAACTTGTTACAAAAGTGCATTACTCTTTCACTGCCAATCCGGGCAAATGAAAAAGTTTTGCGAACGGCGTAGATCCAAGATTAGACAGCACAGAACGTGCAGTTGGATCTCGGATCTATATCGTCCTATGTCCGGATGATACACACAATAAAAAAAATCACCAAGGAATGCAGTTGAAAATTTCCTTTTGGGTTTCGAAAAAAAAAAAAATTGTTGGCAAGAGTTAACTTTTTTAACTTACCAAATGACAACATTTTAGTCTTATTTAGATAAAAAAAAAGTGCATAGACCAAATTGAATGGGCGGATGATGGTTGCATTTGTCTATTCAGAGGGTAACAAAAGGTGGGAGGAGAAATGCTGGTTACCAGAATTTTCTCCTTTACCCGCATTGTTTTCGATTGCTTTCTCTGTCAGGGTAGTTATAATTAAGGATTTGTTCGGCAAAGTGTAAATGGGCAGTGCACGTATACATCATTGCGGAAAACATTTGTTCCGTGGTCAGGTTTTATTGTTAGTCATCTTGTATCGACCAATAAAAAACTGGGCTTGTTCATCGTATTGACATGAAAAAATCAGCAGTTTATGTCTATGTGTAGTTTGTTTTATTGCTGGACTTGTTAGTCATGGCGTCTCATTGTAATATTGCTTGTATACCATGTCGAGGAATTTTGTAGGGACCATGACGATGTTCAGCTCGTTTATTGTTCGGATTCATTTTAACTCTTTCCTAAATGATCCCTAGTTTGCCCAAATTTTAGACAGATGGCTTTTGAAAACTTTGTAGGAGATATGCTGAAAATCACAACTTCTTCATATTTCCACAATGTTTTCTGCTCTATATTTCAAGGACAGGTCCCATAATTTTTTCCACATCTAGTTCTATTCAATTGAATTGAAATTTAATTTATCGACTAGAAATGCTTTCAATTTGGACAAGTCTGATATTTTGTTGTCAAAAGACAGATAGATAGATAGATAGATAGATAGATAGATAGATTGGGGTGGGTGGTTGGATGGATGGATGAATGGAAAGACGGACGGACGGTTAGACAGCCAAAATAATAATGTATTATACCAACCATATATTCTTTCATTTGGTGCATATTGGGTTTTCGAGACCTCTACAAGGAATGGAGCCGGACCGGTTTGAACCGGAAACCCGTGCCCAGGGGTCATATCTGCACAGGCTCGAGTCGGAGCACCAGTACTATATGCTGTTGTGTCTTCAGTTAATGTTATCATCGTGACAAAAGTGGCAAAAACTTGGATTTTCAACTTTGACTTGACGTCCATCTGCAAAGATAACAGTACCGCAAATGTTCAACCTAAATCTGCCAAATAAACAGATAGATTAAAGGTGTTTCAAGCCAGCAGTGCAGATGATTACATTACAATTTTTAAACCCATTTTTAAAATAGAAATTTCATTATATCAGACAGTGTAGATTCAAGATCAGACTGTACAAGACTTCCAGACTAATCTGGGATCTACAATGTCTATTAATGGTCCAATAGTCCTTGTTCACTAATGGTCCAACAGTCGCGCTTATCAGTCAAGGGGTTAAAAGTAATAATGATAATTTATCATGTTTACAACCAATCAAAATAACGAATTTGATTAAAATGATTATCATAGATCAAAAAAACGAACTTTGATTTTTATAATTATAACTGATCAAAGTAACAAATTTTGATTATAATGATTATTTGATTATTATGATTATCGCTTATCAAAATGACTATTTTTCTTTTTATTATTTAGATACAAATCAATTCAATTCACTAATTGAACAAAATAACGAATTTTGATTATTACAATTATGACTTTTCAAAATAGTAGATTTTGATTATTATGATTATCGCTTATCAAAATAACAAATAATGTTGCAATGGGGTCAGAGTTAGGTTTACGTCCAAGCTATCCCTAGGTGGCATGTTTCTATGCAAATCACAAACATGGCGGAAAAAAGACTAAAAGGAGGTAAAATATTGGTATTATTTAGATAAAATCATTAGCTATCGAGTTAGAGTTGTTTTTGTAGTTGAATTCATACACTATCTGTGACTATCTGTTGGAAAGTTTTAATGTCATTGGCTTTGACTAAATGGCCTGCAACACGCGTAAAGAGGCATTCGGACATTTGCCTAAAGTGTTGTCTCGGATTAGCCTGCGCAGTCCGCGACACTTTTCGTTGTTATGTAATTATCTGTATTGCGGAAGTCTACTGTGGGACAAAATCAAATGTAGTCGTAAAGTGCCGTCTCGGATTAGCCTGCGCGGACTGCCAGGCTGATCCGAGACGACACTTTACGCAAATGTCCGGATGCCTCTTTTCGCGTGTTGCAGGCCATTAATAATGTCAGGCACTAGATGCTGGCTCCTTAAACTCTAAATTAGGACACCTAAATTCTAATTTTCTACCTCCACCAAGGTCAAAAGGTCAATAACAAGAACAAGAACAAGATTCCATTCAGTCTGAAAAATGAGTACTGCCACTCATAAGGGCTGGGTATGGCGGAGTTTTCAAGTATCAAATTTATTCCTGAAATAGCTCATATGATTAATTCCTCCCATTATATATGAGCCATGCTCTGTGAAAACGGGTTTTAATGCATCTGCAAAAAGTATCGACCCAGGTCAGCCTGCGCAGTCCGCGCAAGCTGACCTGGGTCGACACATTTTGCTATCAGTCAATTTTCTGCACGTCAAAGGACCAGTCTACCTCATGATTAAGTCGGTTATTAGATAAAATGGATTTTATGGACTCATAATTATGAGGAATATTGTTGGGTATCATGCATTTCCGAGAAGCATTTAACCCTCTTTTTTCCCGAGCGTTGGTCATATTCGTGTACTGTACAGTGTTCCCAATACAACAATGACAAGCAGTGTATACCTAAATAACATGTGTTCTTTATTACAAATTCGTCATACCATATCAATAAATGTGACTAGTATTATTGCTGTAATGTGTGGTGTGGTGTAGCTGAAAAAAAAAGATCTACCCATTTTCACACAGAAAAAACTTCACATAGTTATTTGAGCTGCACTCTTGCAAAAGTTGGTTTTACGCATCTCCGTGATACCAGGCAAGTCATCATATGGCCTGCAACACGCGAAAAGGGGCATTCGGACATTTGCGTAGAGTGTCGTCTTGGATCAGCCTGCGCATTTCGCGCAGACTAATCCGAAACTACACTTTCCGTTTTATGTAATTTTCTGTTTTGCGGAAGTCTACTGTAGCACAAAATCTAATGTTGTTATAAAGTGCCGTCTCGGATTAGCCTGTGCGGACTGCGCAGGCTGATCCGAGACGGCACTTTACGCAAATGTCCGAATGCCCTTTTTTACGTGTTGCAAGCCATATAATCATAGAATCGGTTTGTCTCATAACCGAGGGAATAATCAGGTAGTATGGTCCTTGGGATACATAAAATTCACAAATATCAAAAAAGTTTCGACCCATGTCAGCCTGAACGGACGACAAAGGATGGCATGGGTCGATACTTCAAGCAGATGCATCAAACCCCTTTCTGATGGGGTATGGCTCATTGTTTGTGAAACTGAAATGCAGGAAGTTTTAAGTTTTATAGCCATTTCTAAAAGTCTCAGAAAGATCAAAATTAGTGCATTATCCACACTCAAATTAGATGGTGTTTAGCTCCGATTTCAACATTAATTCAGTTACATCGCGGCGGCCAGTGCACCTATCCATGCTTTTACCCGAGTATTCTGCACCTTCCCACATAACCATCGTCAAAACAATGGTCAGCGGTGAGAGAGGAAAAAATTTTGCGCAATGACTATCATCAATCCTCGGAAAGAAAATGGCCGGGAATCGAACCCGCGTCCCCCTGTTCTCAAGTCCTGTATGCTGCCGACTGAGCTATCGGGGCTCGGCCCACACTCAAATAATGATAACCAGTGCATACCAGAATACTTTTCCTTCTTTATAAATTTCGTAATTCTGTATCGTTAAGTATGACTAGTTTTATTTCCGTACATAACACGTGGTGTAAATAGAAATAATGCATGAACCATGCTCTTTGAAAAGGGGGCTTAATGCATTTGCGAAAAGTATAGACCCATGTCAGCCTGCGCAGTCCGTGCAGGCTGACCTGGGCCGAAACTTTTCGCTATTCGTCATATTTCTGTATGTCCAAGGACCATTCTCCCTCATGGTTGAGTGGATTGTTAAAAAATGGCTATTATGAATCCCTAATTATGTTATGGCTTAGTGGTATAATGCATCACGGTGATGCATTAAGTCCCCTTTTGCCACAGCATGGCTCTTATAATATGTGAAATTGAAATGCAGGGGTTTGAAAGCATAAAGGTTATTCCCGAGAGTCCTTTTGATAATTAAGTCCCCACATTGAACAAAGAGAATATGTCGTCCCCAATGAAACAATAACAATCAGTGTGTTTTTTATTACAAGTTTTGTCATTCTGCATCGATAAATATTTGAGCCATGCACTGTGAAAAGGGGGCATCTGCAAAAAGTATCGACCCAGGTCAGCCTGCGCAGTCCGTGCAGGCTGACCTGGTCCGACACTTTTTGCTATTGGTCAATTTTCTGCACGTGATAGGACGAGTCTACCCCATGATTCAGATGAATATTAGACAAAATGGACTTTATGGATCCATGATCGTGTAATGACTTGCATGGTATAACGCATTACAGAGATGCATTAAGCCCCCTTTGGCCAGAGCGTGGCTCATATGTGAACGGTATAAATCGAAAGGTAGAATGGTTCTTTGACATGAAGAAAAGAACTAACAAAAGCAGACAGTTTCGATCCACGACAGCCTGAGCGGAATAACTGAACGCGGACTGAATGTAATGATAGAATGGTCCCTTGGCAGAAGAAATAACAATAGTAAAAAGTATTGACCCAAGTCAGCCTGCGTGAATACATAGAAATAGTCCGTGAACTAAATGATGTTCTACACAGAGTACATGCGTGATACGGAAAACGTATTCTTTTCTGTTGTATTTGTGTTTCAGATAATATACGTATTTTAGTCAGACAATTTATAGGTATATGATAAATGTAGTTAGTACATTACTCCTAGTTTTGTATACCAAAAGGCATTTTCGGAATAACGGTATTAAAATATAAAATCCAGTTCGCTGGGAGGTATTTCAAAAGTGGAGTATATCATTTTCGCTAGTTCATTATCTTATTTCTTAAGAGGACAATTTAGAAAAAAATAAAATCAATATTTTTTCACAACGTATCTATTGCACAGATCAAAGATACGAGGTCTAACGATTAGTTCATGTCAAAGTTACAGTTGTCGCTGGTTATTTTACTTACAAGACATCATCAGAAATCTGCAACAATCAAATAATTATTTGAATTCTGAATCAGCGAAGAAAGCAACTAGGTAATTGTCAAGCATGGCCAATTTAACCATTTGCCACAATGTTTACAGAAGTTTTTTGTGTAAATATTCTGTTTTAAAAAATACATCTGTTTTGGGGGAGAGGGGGAAAGAGAGGGTTGGTACAATAATGGCCAGTAATTAGAAAGTGTGTTCTTATTGTGTAATATACGTCATCTTGTCATGTAACGTTAGAATGTTATGACGTTGCTTACATGTTTATTCTGAAAGCTTGCACTAAGTGAAATATACATGTCAGGTGGGGTTGCGCAATTAATGATATTATAAGGTGCTTGCCTGTAATGGGGTGAATGCCATTTTACCTAAAAACACATAATTTAGCAGACTATAAAATTTCGACTTGTGGATATAGGTCATCAGTATTCACTTTTTTAAAAAGTGATTTTAAAAGCACCCTCTTGAGAGTCTTAAAAGCACATTTCTTTCCTTTTCTTGTAAAGATTTAACTAATCTAGACATACGGCTGGTAACAGACTTAGTTCAACGAAAATGAAAATCTTGAACGAAAGTATCTTGTGTTCTAAAAATATCGGGTAGCATACAACGTCTGATAACAACATTTTTCATGTTCCCTTATTTTTTTTGTAACCTTTCACATGAAAAAGATCATCATTGGAGTCAACTTTGTCGTCTGCAAATGCTTTCAAATTGGACCAGTGTAAAATTTTGTCTTCTGGTAAAGAGTTTACGAAAGGAAAGCTTTAAGTAACATAACATTTCATACCATATGTATAGGAGTTTATTTGCCTTTCACAAATATTTGTCGATCTTCATAAATTTGAACTTAAAGCGACTGCACTGTATTCGTATCTAAAGGCAGCTCAAAAGTTCCGGAGTTATATGATCACAACCGTTGTGTAACCCTTTCGGCGCCATAGAAGAAAACAGTGACTTTTGCGGACGGCATAGATCAAGATCAGACTGCACAGAACGTGCAGTCTGATCTTTGATCTATACCATCCGCTTGTGTGGTCAAGCCTATACAATCAAAATCTTTGTAAGTTTCAATGGATTGCATTTAGAGCCGTCGAAAGAGGTCGAGTTTATTTATTTGACGCTTAAAGAGTTAAACGCACGCTCGCTAGCAAAAGAATACAATTCAGAGGTCAAACTGCAGATACATTTAATCCATACCATTTAAAAGTATCGATATTATTATTTATTATATTCCTATCAGTGAATTACTTGGATTTCATTGTGAATAACACCACTAGTGATAATAATTATGGTATCATCACTAGTGACGATATAGTTTTAGAATGTTTGCCGGAACTACATTTTTCTTATATTGCTCATATTGTACCATTCTTGATAATTATAAGAATGAAAAAAGGGTGAATTAGGAATTTAATAAATAGGAAAATCAACTGGTTGTGTTTGATATAAAAAATCTGTCACTCGAGTGGGGTTTAATGCGGTTAAAAAACTCGTCCTTCGGACTCGTTTTTTCAACCGCATCACACCCCATTCGAGTGACAGATTTTTAATATAACACACAACCACTTGATTATCCTCTATGGGTCTGGAAATGTGCTACAGTGCATTCTGTCAAAGTTCCGGCAGAAAAATGAATCTTAAAACTAGAATTTAAGTTGACAATTTTAATTCCAGTTTTACTCTAAAGATGCAATTTAGAATGGTTGGTGAATACGGGCCCTATCGAACAAAGTATAACATGCGTTTTGAAACTCTGCAATCTTAATCAGACAGGTCATAGCTTGTCACGTGACTTGTCAATGTTTTTGAAGACTGACTGGAATTAAAAATTCCAACTGTTTTTATAGCACTAAGAGGGTAAACAACAACTATAGAAGTAGTTGCAGAAGCATTGATAACAATAATTTTAACAAGAAGGAAGAACGACCAAGTCAAAGCATATTTTGTAATGTTTAAGATCAAGTTCAAGAAGCAGGTCAATGTCAGTGGGCGATGTTAGTCACGAGAAGAGACGGGGGGAAAAATCTAACACCAAAACATCTAGGTACAAAAGCTGTGTCATAACAATTCGATCTATTGATCTATCGATTTATCGGTTGACTTATGACGTATCGATGTGGTGTATTATAAAACAGGGAGGTGATCGACACACCTCGTGATAAATTTCAATCATCTTGTCACTTTCTCCCTTATTCTCGAATGCCTTGAATGTGTTCCTGTCGCTAGCATTATTACTTCCCTTTAATGAATGCAAATGAAATAGTTTTGAGAAAGTGTTGGATTATCTGTGTAGGTCAACCAGCTGAAGCTGAAACAACCAAGCAGGCCGCATAGCTCAGTTGATAGAGCGTTGGACTCTTGAACGTGATGTTTAGGGTCACTTGAGGGTGTGGGCTTTATTCCCACGGCTTGCCATCTAAAATTACTAATAGTCTTTCAGATGAGACTTTAAACCGAGGTCCCGTGTGACGGTGCTAGACACTAAGCATGTTTAACCAGGCTTAACTTAGTATGGGTTTCGTCCTGTATCTGCACTATCCTCCGTAATAAAGCTAACAGCTTTTAGGGGGCGTCGCCCATATGGGAAACCGGTGGTGACGATAAATAAACGCAAATTCAATCAATCACCTGAAACACATCTATTGAATAGTCGCGAGGCTTAGTCTGCTTGCTTGTATTAGGTGCATTAGGTACCTTCGCCGTATTTGTGTTGGTTGGTATCATTTTCTTTTTGTTCGGTTTGCTGATGGCAGCATAGTTAGGACACTTGTTCCAGATCTGGTTATTTTTTATATTTTCTATTTCCAAACCTATTATTGAGCCATGCTCTGTGAAAAGGGGGCTTAATGCATCTGCAAAAAGTATCGCCACAGGGTGCCTGCTTAGTCAGCGCAGGCTGACCTTAGTCGAAACTTTTTGCTATTGATATTTTTTTTTTCAAGTCCAATTTATTCTAATTATTGGTGCCTGTCATTGGAACACGATTCGTTCATTTTTCTCTTATCGTACGTAAGCATATTTTCATTAATCAGAGATACAATAAACTGAAAAAAGCAATATAGTTATTTAACAAAAACAGTTCCCATGACATGGATTAGAACGAAAGCTAAGCTTGGAGAGCTACTCCCCGATTCCGGGGTAACCCATGGAGCGCCGAATAAACCAAAGGCACATTTCCATTCTAGAAAAAGAAACTTTATAAAGAGCATCTCAAGCTTGCAATTGTCAAGAAAGTCTCAGTAAAGCCAGCACTAGACCAGACTTCACGTTTTTTGCAGCTTGATCTTGATCTGCATTGGCCGCAAAGGCAACTATAGTAGTGAAAAGCGCTACTTAGATCATTATCTCTCACCAACTTTGTTTTAACGAGAGTGTTGCTTGTATCTCGTACAGTGGAAGAAACGTCAAGAACATGGCTCTAGAAAGGTCGCTGCAAATGCAGAAATTGCTGGTTACCTGTATGTTCTCGTTTTTACCATCTTTTTATCACACGATACTGATCTAAAGGTCAGGATCAATTTTCACGAGATTCTTAGTAAGGAAGAAAAATAAGAAGTTGGATATTTTGAATGTTGGTTGATTTTGGAAATAAAATCTCACCCTACAGTATGGCCAAGGGAACGATATCTT
The DNA here is from genome assembly GCA_946811185.2 of Hippopus hippopus. Classification (NCBI taxonomy): domain Eukaryota; kingdom Metazoa; phylum Mollusca; class Bivalvia; order Cardiida; family Cardiidae; genus Hippopus; species Hippopus hippopus. Next base: position 24,833,067 of record OX328099.1, read on the forward strand.
CACCGGTCACAACATTGATCTGAATGTTTAAAGGAAATGGAACAGAAATGAACGGTCGATTTTTTTTTCATTCAGCTAACCCTTCATCTTGTGTTCTTTAACTCTTAGTACATGAATCATGCTCCGTGTAAAGAAGTTTAATTCATTCGCAGACAGTATCGAACCAGATCAGTCTACACAGTTCCCATAGGCTTGTTCTGGCTTCGATACTTTTTACTATTGGTAAATTTTCTGAATATCAAAGGACCGTTCTACCTCATGATTAAACCGGTTGTTTAAACAATAAGGATCCACATTATGGGACAATTTGCTTGGTAAAATCCATTGATACCTCATTGTCCCAGAGTGTCGCCCATCAATTGTATGTTTTTTCCCTAATATTGAAATACATTAGAAATAATGATCTCAACTTTTTCACCGATTAGAATATGTACACTAATGCTTGTAAAGAAACCGTCGACTTCTCCAAAGTTATGATTTCTTTGAAAATGTTCTATGGCATTACTGAAAGTTTGGTTTTTCGGCTACCCGTACACTTTGCATTTTCATTTCTCCTCCATTATTTCATTGTCACATTCACTGGTATGTGATAGATAATTGTTACCATAACACGCATCTCCACCTTCGTAACCACGGTAACCCGATAGGCTGCTAAGACAGACTCTAGGACCTTTTGCGGACAGTGCTGATCAAGATCAGACTGCACAGAACGTGCAGTCTGATCTTGGATCTACACTGTCCGATAATTAGATATTTTTCACCAAATAATAACTTTCAAAAGGCAATATTTGGATTTTTTACTATAGGTTTGAAAAGTTTCATATGACTTATTTTTATCAGGTTAAGGGTTAACAAAAAATTCGATATTCATCGCTTCAAATTTCACGACATGGTGTTTGCAAAGGGTGTGAACTTTCATGAAATCTTTATGGTTCCATGTAATCCGGACAGAAGTTGGCTAGAATATGATGTATACATCGATTGGAAAAAATTTGCACAACAGATAGATAAAGCCATTTATCTTAACACTTCGTCAAAATCGCACGATTCTACGGTGCAGAGTATCAACACAAAAATCACGTGATTGTCCCCGTTTTTATAGTAACGACAGAAAAGAATGAGTCTCCATCAATCTAGAAAAGAAGTGATAAATAGAGAATAATCAACTGGTTGTGTGTGATATTAAGAATCTGTCACTCGAATGCGGTTTGATGCGGTTAAAAAACTCGTCCGACGAGCTTTTTAACCGCATTAAGCCCCATTCGAGTTACATATCTTTATAATCACACACAAACAGTTGATTATCCTATTTATCATTCTCCCAATTTACCTTTGTTTAATCTAATAATTATCAAGAATGGCACAACATGAGCAATATAGGAAAAAAGTAGTTCCAGCAAACATTCTAAAACTATATCGTCACTCGTGATGATACCATGATTATCATCACTAGTGTTGTTATTCACTGTGAAATCCAAGTACTTGTAATTCACTGATAGGATATGATAAAGAAGCTTTTCTTTCCCTTCACCAAGCAATCCCAAGATTAGTAAACACTGAGGGAGAAGCTTTGGAAAAAATGGTCTCCTTTCCCACATTGTTTTCTGCCTTTTCAACGACAAATCCTACTATTTGAATCATTTTTAATTTTTCATCCGCAAATGTTTCAATACAGACAACTTTGAAATATTTTCGTCCGATACACAGTTAGCAGTTTCAACGGCAGTCGACCTCATCCTTCTCTGTTTCCTCTCACTCTCATTACCTCCATCATCATGACCACACCATCACTACCACCAACAACAACTGTATCAACAAAAGTCGGCTATCAACAATAATGGCAAGAAAGGGAAGTCGTCTTAAAAAAAATATCTGAAAACACCATTAAAAAGATGATCAAGGAAAAAAAATAATAGATCTAAGATTCCGATATAAGTAACGTGTGTTATATTAACAAATTCGCAAATACCTTGAACTTTAAACGCTCAAGTCCGTCTGTTGCTATATGGTTAAAACGCACTTTTTCAAAATAAAATTCAAAATCGAAACAAACGTCACTTGTTTTAGCACATGTTTTTCAGGACCCTATCGTTATACCTTGCGGAGGGTAAGAATAATAATGGGTCCGATCACTTTTCGGTAATAAATGACAATGATCGACGTCGTTTGTCATGTCTTGCCCTCGGGCATCCGAAAACATGTACCATACGAATAATTGTTTAGTTACACATAGGTCACCTCATTTAATGCATTATTAATTGCACTTCTTGCCGATATTTGTCCGAAATTGAAGGGCATGTGATTGATTATGAGAGAAGAATTGTCGAAAATTATCTTATTTCGCGAATATTCGCCGTCGACATGGGACTGAAAAAGATATAGGAAAAAAAATCGAACTATCTCCGTTGTTGAGATTCTCCCGCCTTTTTTTGGCTCATCACCGGTAACACAAATTTGTAGCAGTAGACTTTTAAAATTTTGCCTAATTCGGTATAATGAGTCACGCTCTGGGAAAATAGGGTTTAAGGCATCTACGTGATGCATTGTACAGAGCAAGACATGACATAATTATGGATGCATACAATCCTTGTTATCTAAACAAGTGATGGAATCATGCAGCAAAATGGTTCTTTAGCATGAAGAAAATTTACAAGAAGCCAAATGTTTCGACACATGTCAGCCTGCACGGCTTGCGCAGGCTGGCATAGGTCGATACGTTTTACAGATGAATGAAGCTCTTTTCACCACAGCATGGCTCAAAAATTAGTCGATTAAAGTTTAACACATGAACAGTGTTAAAACAAAGTAGTTAAAAAAAGAGAAGAAGGAGAAACAAAGCCGTCTGCAGAAGATAATCACGTAACCCTTTTACTAAACAATTCCGTTTTTTAACGACTCTAGGAAACTAGATGATTGCCCAGGGGCAAAATGTCGAGCCCGCCATGGGGGATTTTAGATGGCAAATTCACTCATGAAGCACAATGATTGTGTCAAACTACATTGAAATCTATCGAAAACGTGAAATTTATGGCTCGAACATGCTCTATTAATAACAATGTTATCATATGACCTTTCAGTTTGACCTTGAGCTGGGACCTAACTGAAGAAATAAAATGATTTAAGTGGCATTTCTACTGGTAAAGTGTGAAATTACTTTGAAATCCATCCATAAATGTAGAAGTTGTAGCTTGGAAAAGCTCTATTTAAAACAGTTTTATCATTTGACCTGTAGGTGTGGCCTTGAACTTGGACGTACCTGTACAAATGATTCAAATAGCACCTCTAATGGTAAAGAAGAACATTTGTGTAAAATTATTTTTAAATCTATTGATGTATGTAGATGTTGTAGCTCGATCAGCTCTTATTTATGACAATTCCAGCATTTGACTTTTTAGTATGACCTTGTCCTTGGACCTACCTGAACAAATGATTCAAATGAAACTTTTACTGGTAAAGAAAAACACTTGTGTAAAAATTATTTTTAAATCCATCCATAAATGTAGAAGCTGTAGCTCGGACAAGCTCCATTCATGACAATTTTATCATTTTACCTTCAAGAGTGACCTTGACCTTGGTCCTATCTGAATAAATGTTTCAAATGGGACGTCTACTCATAAAAGAGAACAAATGTGCCAAATCATTTTGAAATCCATCGATAAATGTAGAAGTTTTGATCCGTAGAAATCCGGACGGACGGACGCACACACACATGCACGCACGGACGGACAGACGGACGCACATACACCAACGCAACATTGTGACAACTATGTTTCGCTCACCGCAAGCGGGCTCGATAGAAATCATATGTGGAAAAGAAGATGCTAGTAAAACCAGTATTTCCTACTTTCCCCTCAAAGTTTGCTGGCCTTAAAAAGACAGATACTATCATTTGAGTCATATTAAATTGAGCCATGCTCTGGGAAAAAGGGGGCTTAATGCATTTGCTAAAAGTATCGACCCATGTCAGCCTGCGCAGTCCGCGCAGGCTGACATGGGCCGAAAGTTTTCGGTATCTTTAGATTTTCTGCATGTCAAAGGTTCATTCTACCTCTTGATTCAGTCGGTCGTTTTAAAAAATGGATTTTATGAAGCCATAATTATGTGATGACTTTGGCTAGTATCGTGTATAACGCAGATATTAAGCCCCCTTTTGCCAGAGCACGGCTCAATTATTTTGTCTGGAGGTTTCAATGGGTCTTACTTTTGACAGGTCAAAAATTCAGTCTTCTCTTACCGCTTATCAATGTTTCCTCAGTTTTTTGTCTTACAAAAGATTAGTGACTCTTTCATTTAAAATGTATCATGATTTTTCTGCAATGTTTTGCGGGTTTAGTAGCCGTCAGAAACCTTCACCATGGTTATGACAAACTCTTTTACATAACGTCAAGCCGAAAACTTCTAAAATGATTCATCTCAAAATTAAAGCAATTGCTGGCAAACCATTAGTAAAGAAGAAAGACAAAATGTATAAAGTAAGACAAGAAAGAAAAACAATGTTGTTTTACTGTTTCCTTAACGGACCTGATAGCCCTTTAAGATATTTTTAGATTTCATGTCAGAATTTCGTACAGGGATATGGGAATGCCATGTGATCAATAATGAACATTCATTATGTGGGATCGTATTCAAATAAGTATGATGATGTCATATTAGATATATAAAAAATAGACAGAGTTATGTATTGCAAAGCAGCCAATACATTATTTTAACGCCAAATTGCACCTTTTTACTGCATGTAACCGTCCAGTGTTGTTACGTCTTCTTTGCTTGTTTGTCTGTTTGTGTTGGGGTTTAACGCCAATTTGACAGCTAAGGTTATACCACGGTGGCCAGTGCACCTACACAAGTGTTTCCTGGCTTTCTCTTAGTAGTACTGACAAAACTTTCCTTCCAAGCCACTGACTACTATCTGACATGCACCAGAACTGAGAGCCGAAAAATCACCGGAAGGAAGTTTGCCGCAACCAGGTATCGAGCCAGCAGGTCACAAGTGTTTCCTGGCTTTCTCTTAGTAGTACTGACAAAACTTTCCTTCCAAGCCACTGACTACTATCTGACATGCACCAGAACTGAGAGCCGAAAAATCACCGGAAGGAAGTTTGCCGCAACCAGGTATCGAGCCAGCAGGTCACGAGTCAGATACGCATCCGGCCGGGCTTGTTACGTTTGCAGAGAAAAGTCTATTTTGTATTATTCACCTGCGTTCAACAACAACAACAACAACAACAACAACAACAACAACCCTTTAACATGAAAAATCTTTTTGTAGCACTTCGTCATATAGAATAGTCTGGTAGCTCAGTTAGTACATCATACACTCAGCTAGGGCAAGGGTAATGTGTTGGAGTCCAAATTTAGGGTAGCATTTCCTTTTGATTGTCATTAAAGTGTTGACAAGATTAGTCTGTGTGTGTTGGCAGGTAAAAAAGTCCTAATATCTAAAAGGATAAGGCCAAAAAAGGCAAAAACTATGGTCCTCTTCTCGAATTATTATCTGACATTGGTATTCAATGAAATCAAATCTATTTAGTTATTGTTTGACAATAAAGTATTTCTAAAATCAAGTTATGAACAGCATACGTAGTTGACTTAGTAACATGGATCAAGGGAGAAAGTAAAGACTGAGAATTTTCAGAGATTTCAGTTTGAAAATCGTTATACATGTTTGTTTGAATGGAGTTTCAGTTGCTTTTCACAGCAATACAGCTAATTTATTGTTATTAATACCTGTTCTTGGTAAAGTTTCATCTACAGCCGGTGGCTATAGTGTGCCTTGCTTAAGGACATTCCCACATGAATGACAGTGCAATCAGGAATGAACCAGGATTTTCTGATAACAAACCATTTGCCTTGGGCATATAGATGCAGATACCCCAGTGATATAATACAGTCACTTGCAAAAGCAAATCTACAGAAAAAATCTCAATGGCTCTCAAAACCTTGTCGCTAATTTGCGAAAAATATACTCTTTACAATCAATTCATCATACTGATATGTTTTTTGATGACCATGCAGCTAAAGGTTTTGGCGTGATGAAATAGACTTAAACCTGTTGAAAGCAGACTAAAGCAGGAGTGTTAAAAAGGCATTACACCAGATTTCGATTTAGGAAGTTGAAAAATGTCTTTTCCAAAAAGACATGCAATATTATTATACAAAAAAAAAAAAAATGCCTTTAGACCAAAATATCATTCTAGAGAAAGTACATAAAGGAATATCTCACTTTTTTTTTCTTTTCATTTCTATTCTTTTGAAATATCTAAACTGTTGGCTCTTTGTACATCAGGGTAGTTTCAAATACATTTTAGCATGGCTGACAGATTCCATTATTAGTTGTACGGTCAGGTAGCAGGGGACTTAAAAAAAAACTTGTTCACGGCTGTGGTGAATCATGTTGCCCCGAGCCGAAGGCGAGGTGGCGACATGATTCGCTACAGCCGTGAACAAGTTTCCAAGTCCCCTGCCACCTGACTGTACAACGAATTTATTATACTGCAAAGTTTTAAGGCTTGGTCAGACCGGCTAACGGATATGTAACGAGGGAGAAACGGGCAAAAACATACAGAATTTGGTTATCCGGTGACAAAATTCATCTCCTCTGCCGCTCGAGGCTCACGCGATCGGTGTGTGGAGCGAGGAAGCCACACAATGACCGCACGAGTACCGCACATGTAACGGAAAAAAACGCACGTTTAACGGATATCTTCAGGATAATAAACGGTCTATTAACGGATATCACCGTACGAGTAAGGGACTTGTACCGGATAAAACGGAAGTGCGACGCATGAGAACCGGACAAAACGTACGATGAACGGAAATGTACCGAACACCAACGTACAAGGAACGTACCGGTCACCTGACATGCCGAGGGTATAAATTGTCAGATGCATCCAAAGTCTATCATTTGCATGTCTCTGTCCGTTTTGTCCGGTGGAAAGTTTTGAACATGCTCAAAACTTCCCACCGGACGGAACGGACATCGCCGGACAAGTAGCGGATTCACCGGATAAGAAACGGACATAAAACGGATACGAACGGATAAAATGATTTTTTATCCGTTACTCGTCCGTTAGCTCGGTGTGACCAAGGCTTTACCATTTCAACGTGTGTTAAGCGAAATTTCCCCGATTTATGATGCCACAAATTGAGTACGCTGACGAAATAGAATTTCCCTTCTGAGTACCCCAATTCAATCAAAACTGACGTCACTGGGAACTGACATCACTGAAACCTTGGCAAACAAACAGTTTGGTGCATAATTTTGGTGATGTCACTGCGATAGACATTCGACGTATTTTTATTAGTCCTCTACCGGCGAAGCTGAAGGGGACGTTAGGTTTGCACTCCGTCTGTCCGTCTGTCTGTCTGTCCATCTGTCCGTCAGTCCGCACGCAAATCAGTTTTCCGGACTTTTTTTCTTAACGCTGGCAGATATTGAGCTGATTTTCGGTGTGTAAGTCAACCACCATGAGTTACAGATTAAGTTCGAGTTTCGTTCCGGTCCACTGATTTTTGACGAAATTACGGGCCTTGAACTAAGAAAATTTCGCTGAAAAAACAGTTTTCCCAACTGTTCTACTTACAATGCTCATGTTTGGTAAGTAGGTACCTGTCATTGATACCTATCTTCTGTGGGTTATATGTCCAAAGTCAAGGTAATAAATTTTAACCCTTATCATGAAAACTTATCCTCAAAACTTTTCATAGTCATTTCCCTGTATATTCAAAGTACCCAAGTTATAACACTTATACATGGTAAGCTGGTACCTCTCATTGGTACACACCTGCTGATTATAAGGTCAAGGTCATCTCACAAGGTAAAGGTCATATTTCTGAAAATTTGCTTTTATGGGGGCATTTGTGTTTCACAAACACATCTTGTCTTAGTAAAACTTCTTCAATGAACTTACTTTAACAAGGAAAATGCTTATATATCTGGCTTTTATTATTTAGGCATTGCACACAAAGACAGACACGATGCTTATAATTCTGAAAGGCGGTCAAATACGTTCTTTCTCCTCCACAGAGTTTCACAAACTATACCTGCCAGCGATATAAACGGCCGGTAGGGGACTCGGTATTGCTATGCAATACTATCAGAATGCTTGTTCAGACATGGATTTAAACAACTTTTAGGTAAGTAACAGTGAGTTTTAATGATTTGATGGCATACGTAAACAACCATTAGTTGCCTCAAACGAAAATTAGATTATCCTTTAAAGATGCCCGTCTACAGCCGGTGAGCAAAAACGCTGTTAAATTTCAAACAATTTAGAATGGTACAGAAATCAGTCCTTTGTGTAAACATGAATAAATTACTGACATATATAGGGTAATTGAAAAAAAGAAACACGGAGATTTGTATTAGAAACCGAACAGTGGTCAGAAGAAAACTGGCCGACTATCGAAGCTGTAAACAATGGCGGTGCGTCACGGAAATTTATCGTTTGTTTCCGCCTAGAGTCGGATACGGTGTAATTTGCATATAGGCCGCGACCTCCGTCTGAAAATCGAGGCTGCAACAGAGAAGCCTTTATTTTCCTTTTTTTATCTCATTAGACTCAGGGTGAAGGTCAAATATAGTCACGTTACAGAATGCATGATCATCATACGAATCTATCCGAGTGTATAACGGATATATCGAAAATCTTCGATTCAAAAACCGGAAACGACGAGTCTGTTTACATGGAAGGCCGAAACTCAGCGAAATGCATTTTCTATCGACCGTAATCTAAGCAACCTGGCAACCGCCAGGCGCAATATTTGGCATGAAGATATAAGAATGACTATAGTTTGATAAAATATAGACAAAATGAGTTAAAACTGGCTGAAAATGAGTATAAGGGCCTCTTTAACGTTATGCACAATGTATGAGTTTCGACACCTCACAATTTGCTTACCTGACGAAGGAATGGCTCGTTTTACGCACCCCCCCCTCGTGTATATTTGTTTAAGAAAGAAATCAGACGATAATACATGTCTGTCTAAATATTAATTTATTTTCAAAAATAACCCATTCTTTTTGTTTTAGTTGTAATAATATGATGCAGGCTACTCAGTATGTTTGTCTTGTGGGCGACTCGTATCGATCGATCGACGCCGACATTTTGGATGTTGTGTTGAAAGTGTACTTATATATACGGGGCTCCCGAAAGGGAAACTACTTTTACGTGGGTTTTGCCAGTGTACATAATATGCATGTTCGGGGCATATTTATCCAATCAGATCACGAGAAATTTCTTTGTAGTATAATGATATTAGTTGTACGGTCAGGTGGCAGGGGACTCAGAAACTTGTCACGGCTGTGGCGAATCATGTCGCCCAGAGCCGAAGGCGAGGTGGCGACATATTCGCTACAGCCGTAAACAAGCTTCAAAGTCCCCTGCAACATCATCATACAACGAATATACTTTACTGCAAATACCTATCCATTCCTACGTGTATTTAGCGAAATTTTCCCTGTTTAATGGTCCCACGAATTGAGTACTCTGACAAAATGGAATTTCCGTTCTGAGTGCCCCAATTCAGCGAAGACTGACGTCACTGAGACTGACGCCTGACCTCACTGAAACCTTGGTAAAACGTGCAGTTTGGTGAATGAACATGATGATGTCACTCTGATAGCCATTAGACCTATTTTTATTCAAACATGGATTTAAACATCTTCAAGGTAAGTTAAGCCCTCTGCATTTATAAATTAATTTATGGCAAACGCAAACGACCATAAGTTGCTTCAAACGCCCATTAGGCTGTTCTTTTATTGTTACAATGTAGGGTTTCGACACAATTTGCTTACCTGACGAAGGGATAGCTCGTTTTAACCCGTGTAAATGTTTTAGAATGACAACAAACGATAATATCTATAACAAACTTCATTTACTAAAAAAAAATTATCCATTCTTTTCGCTTCAATAGCAACCATCAAAGGAAACTAGTAATAATGTGGTGCAGGCTACTAAGTATGCTTGTGTTGTGGGCTGCTCGTATCATTATCTTCAAATACACATCTATCTGATTTGGGCATTCTGGATGCAGAGCCGGATTACTTTTCAAAACGACAACCGTTACTTTGAATTTCAAAATAAAATAAACGTTTACTCAATGAAACGCTTTCTGGTACGATTCATTCAGCTATGATCAGCTAGCATGTAACCTATGCACCGACCATTTAATAAACAGCCCCTAAGGCTTGCGTAATAGCTTCGGTATAAGCTTAGACACTTCTTGTTGATATCTCTGTGGACAAACCTTGCACGAAACCAGGTTTTCCTAAAGTCTATATTTAGAAACTGTATTCAAAGCTGTGCAGTAAAACCAGAGTATTTTTGAAAACTATTTTCCCAGTTGAAATAATAAAATTTTCATGATATTTTGAGCAAAAAACAAGGTAAATTTTTCCACAGATGTATTGTTTATAGCCATTTTCTTCATTGCTACTTTATTAGGGGTGTTTTAATCTTCTCCTGTACAGGAGAAGGTTATGCGTCATAGCAGAGAGGTCGAATCTTCGAAGAATATGACATGTGCAGACAACGCAGCTCGTATCGATCGACGCCGCCATTTCCGATGTTGTGTTCAAAGTGTAGCCATGTATACGGGGCTCCCGAAAGGGAAGCTGCCTTTTCGTGGATTTTGGCAGAGTACAGGAATATGTATTCTGGTCATATTATCCAATCAGATCGCGAGAAATTTCTTTGCAGCATAATGAAATATATTGGATCACTAGGATTAGTTCAGTTGATGGGGGCATTCTAAGCAATCATTTTATGGGTAATTAGTTTGAGACCTGGTGCAGACAATTTTGATGTTGTCCTTTTCTCGCCTTGGCCACACTAAGAGTACACTGTCATTTCCTGGTGATGTATCTTACCAACTGGCAAATATCTTGAATAAGACCCAAAACCTAGTTTGATGCAGCTGTAACCCTTACAGTACAGAATAGATTGGAAGAAAAAAAAAAAAAAAAAAACTGTTCCAGTATGTAGAAAAGGCAGTTATCCTCAATTTAAGAAATAACATCTGAGAAATCCCAACAGAGTAGATCCTATTTAAAAACACATGATCGTCGAAAACATTATACAACACGAGCATTACCAAGAGGTATGTCAGAAGTCAGAGTTGTCAGCTACGCAAAAAACAAATCAAATGCTTGAAACTGTATACCACTGTACGCGCACGACACTGAAATGCTTGCCAACTCTTATATTACCAAATATACTGTATACACTCAACCTCTTTCGACGATTGAAAATACAACATTTAACAACGTATATTACAAATGTTGCCACGCATCCTACTGCGCATATATTTTTGTCATGGATAGTGAATCAAAAGTGCACCCACGTTTTTTTTTTTCGCACATATGATAATACTATTGCAGCACTGAAACAAGTAGCACTTTCTTCTGGTAGTGTTAGTAAAGAGAAAAAAAACGGATCTGTGAACTGTCATTGTGAAATAATTAAAATACTGTTGACACGGCGTAAACAAAAGCAGGAAATTTAAAGCTGTGGAGGTATAGCTGTTTCCACTTTGAAAATTATAGTGGAAAAAAGAAAAATTGCTCCAAATGATCAATTTCTCCTTTTCCCATTATGTCTGTTGAGCTTTTATCCTATTTTTTTCCGCGAAAATATTAACTTCCACAGTGACCTTTATCACTGTTTTCTGACGAAACAAGCACGGATAGGTGCCATTTTTATTTTTTCCTATTGTTTAGATTTATAAATACGATAAGTGTGGAAATTTTAAGAAAAATCTGCCCGTTAAAAAGTATGTATTTATTAAAGATTAATCCTTAATTCGGTCAAATTATCTCCCTTCTTAACTCAATGGTACATATATAACATGTAAATTTGTACATTTACCATGCTCAAAACCATGCTTTTATACACGTTTTTGTGAAAAACTAAATGAATTTCCATCAAAATGATGTATATTTCCACAATCTTCTGGTAATTTTTCTGTTTGACTGACTATTAAAGAAAAGTATGTTAATTCCAATATAAGCTTAATTTTGGAGCTGTATATACCCTTTTCAAAGGTAAATTTCTCAGAAACAAGCCCGGTGACCCATAACTTTCTTTAATGTAATCGCCTAGAGACATGACGAGCCTTGTATGTGCAACGTTTTAAAAAAAATCTATCCATTAGAAAAAATTGTCATATATATCGTTTAAAATAAATGCTGAAAATATAGCATTTATTTTATCATACAGACCTGACTAAACAAGCAAACGGTGTAGATCCAAGATCAATCGGCACATTCTGTGGAGGACCATCTTAATCTATATGGTCCACGAAAGTGGATCTTCTCATCAATGGCGCCGAAAGGGATAACGTTGGGAAAGGCGCATATTTATACCGGGTCTACGCGTATGTTTGATGCAAATATATAAAGTTATGACGACAGTTTAGTGAAACGGATTTTCGTAGGTGTTTTTCGTAAATTTCATGAAAGACGTAAAGTTACGATCTTCTTCGTGAGTCTAACTTACGATTTGTTAGTAAAACAGTTACCCAGGACTCTCTCGATTTATAGTATAACGCCATAGCCAGTGAGCCCAGAAAGACTTTCAATATTGATCAACAGGTCGGCAAGCTATGGCGTAAGATATTTCAACCTTTATCAATCCCGAATTTTGAAGGTCTCGAGGATGGAGATTTTTGAAAACATCGTGAGTAAAAGGATTTCTTTGCTTGTTTGTATGGTATTTATTTCCGTTTTCAAAGATATTTAAGTTAAATCGCTGCAGCCAGGGCACCTATCCATGCTGAAGTCTTTTAAAAACATTGTGGGAAAAGAAAGAAATGCTGTTAACTAGCATTTTCTCCTTTTCCATACATGTTTTCTACTCTTTTTTAAAACAAAGTTCATCATTCTTGCCACATTTAATGTGCATTTCTATGCATATGCTTATGCATAGGCTTTCACGTGGACGAGTCCAAAATGATGCGGTCTGGTAAAGGGTCAAACTTTATTCAATTCCAAAGGTTCTACCGCGGGAAAAAAAATACCGCATCGGACTGCGTGGATCAAAGACTGGACTTCATGTTCAGCGTATGCGAGAGAGTAAGAGTACTGAGTCGCACTGAGCCGTCTGAGGGTTGATATGTTTGTCGAACCCTACCCGATAGCTACGTTTAAGCGCGTCATGCTAGAAACAATCTACAGGTTCTAACTTGAAGTTGAGGCATAGCCAAACACTCTTGGTCTATATTCACCAACCACTCCAACGAACATTTTTAGTATACCATTTGGTTTAACCTGTCAGAAGTTGCGTTACTTTCAAATTTTAAATATTCTAGAGATTAATACTGCAAATGTTCTTAAGAATGGTTGGTGAATACAGACCAAATTTCGGAGATATAAAGAAGCCTTTCAACATTGATTAATTTCTCCCCCATTGACCCAAAGTGACCAGTTTCGTAATACATCTGAGATTTTATCAAAACAGACAATCTGAACAAGTTTAATGAAAACTGACTGAATATTGTCACATAAAGAGGGTGCACGAAGATTTTTCTATGATTGGACATATTTTATCGACCACAAAGAAAGCGGCTGTTGAAAGCATTGTGGGCAAAAGTATACATGCTCGTTATCAGCATTGTCTTTTCTTCCGAAAGTATTTTCTACCTGTTCAAAAACAAGTTCCAACAGTTGGGCCACATTTATTTTTGTCGTTTGCATATGCTTTCAAGTTGGACAAGTCTAAAATCTCATCGTCTGGTAAATCGTTAACGCAATACACCTAAGAAGTAAAACGGGTAATTTTATCTTAGTTTTCTATTCAATGACCTAAATACGGTGGCACAAAAGTGACATGGAAGATATATTTTATACTACGTGCGCACGCAGTAGCTAATACGTGCGCACTTATTAGTTATTACGTGCGCACGCAGTAGCTAATACGTGCGCACGTAATAACTAATACGTGCGCACGCAGTAGCTAATACGTGCGCACGTATTACATATTACGTGCGCACGTAATAATCCACCAATCAGAATCATGAACGGAAGCCATTGTTTCAAGATGGAAGTGGAAGATAGACATTTATTGATTCGTGATAAACTGATTGGTCGATTATTACGTGCACACGTAATAGTTATTACGTGCGCACGTATTAGTTAATACGTGCGCACGTATTAGCTACTGCATGCGCACGTACTAGCTACTGCGTGCGCACGTAGTATAAAATATATCTTCCATGTCACTTTTGTGCCACCGTATTTAGGTCATTGAATAGAAAACTAAGATAAAATTACCCGTTTTACTTCTTAGGTGTATTGCGTTAACGATTTACCAGACGATGAGATTTTAGATATTAGTTATTACGTGCGCACGTATTAGCTACTGCGTGCGCACGTAATAACTATTACGTGCGCACGTATTAGTTATTACGTGCGCACGTATTGGCTACTGCGTGCGCACGTATTGCTTATTACGTGCGCACGTATTAGCTACTGCGTGCGCACGTAGTATAAAATATATCTTCCATGTCACTTTTGTGCCACCGTACCTAAAGCTCGGTACACACTGTAAGATTAATTTTTGAATCTGAGACGAATCTTACTCTGTGTACATTCCTAATACATGTACTACAAGATTTTCTGGAGTTTCATGAAACTGTATTAGGTTTACAGCAATGCTCAATTTCCCAAGATTTGTATTCGAGAATTATTCAATCACAGCTCAGCATTTCCTGCAAGGTGAGTTACCTGTAGATTTGTTGATGCTGTAAAGTGTATACACATTGAGTAAGCCTCTTCCTGATACACAAAAATGGCAGACAATGTATTTTCCACGCACTGGGTCCGTATTCACCAATCATTCGTAAGAACGTTTTTTGTCTAATTCTCCGAGATTTGCCAAATTTCAAAGTAACACAACTTTTGATTGGCTAAACCGTTTGGTTTAGCCAGTCAGATGGAGTGTAACTTTCAAATTTGGAAAAAATTGGAGAGTAAGACTGATAACGTTGTAAGGATGGTTGGTGAATACGGACCCAGGTCCAACATCTTCGCACCAGGAATGATCCGTCCAAGTTTTCAAACGCAATAGGACTACTTGTCATGCACAATGCCATGATCACTTCATCTTGCTCTGTAAGCACCATTTTGACACTAGTTCTACACATTAGCATATTTTGGAGGGGAAACCCGACAGGTAAGAAGAGTATCATAAGATTTGTATTAGTGTGTGTACAGGAGTGTAATTTGATTCAAAAAATGCTGAGATTATTTTCATGATACAAATCTTTTTGTGTGTACCGGCCTTGAGAGTTGAATTCAATACTAGATATAGTCTTGCAACTTTAACTCTTTACCAAAAGGCAAAATTTTAGACTTGTCCAAATTGAAAGCGTTTGCAGACGACAAAATAAATATTGACTCAGTACTCATTTACACTTTATAACTCCCTCCGAAAATAACTTTAAAATAGTCAAATTAAGGTTTTTAGTATCGGCTTGAAAGTTTCTTTTAAGTTATTTAGCAGGATAAGGGTAAATATACCCACTGGATATATTAGAACTTGTTTATCCACATTATCTATCTTTATCTGACATAACTAGTAACTTGTCGATGACAGTGGATCTTGAGAATGATGGGATTTTCGCTGAAACTTTTAAGTTTTTGTGCGATACTTCTTGTTGCCAATGGTCTAAATATCTTAACTATAACAACTATTTCAAAAGCTGCAGAAAGTCTTGGACTTGCGTTGACAATAAAAGATGTCATTTCTGAACTGGCGGACGGGAACTCTGACGCCCAAGAATTCGATACGGAGGGACTTGTCGAAGAAATAAGCAACCTCATAGACACGGCTAAAATAGAGATTCTTTCCTCTATCGTTCTTCGCTCGAAACTTGACCGTATCGACGATGCTGTTATTGCCATCCGTAGCTCTCTTGTGGACATTAAACATGTACTGGAGGCACAAACAGGAGCAGATGAACTGCTCGAGCTGTTTATAAAGCGTTATGAAGAACACGAAGTCATTAAACACGTGCGATTTCTTGAGACACTGTTGAGTTATGCAAGTCCTGGAGACAGTGTAGATCTAATTACACTGGTCAGGGAGGGGACACGGTGTGGCAACAAAGCCATGAACGATTTCAGAAGCTTTTACTTAGGACTAATTTTGGATGGAGCGCTCTTAGAAATCTCATATTTGACCCTTGTAACACAAGACGTTAATATTCAGTCGTTAGTGGAAAAATGGGCGAATGTGGTCTTAAAGACAGACAAAATATTCGCCAATCAGATCCAGTTGTGTGACGCACGCTTTCCAGATGACATACAGACAGACCTTAGGAACAAGAACGATCCGGTAGAATTAAAGGCTGTTCTAGATGAGCGTTATCCTGAAAAAATCATCGACATTCTGTTTTTTAGCGGGATAGGAACCGACCAGTTTCTCGCGTTTCGCCATTCCGACAAAGAAAGGAATTTCTTCTGGGATCGGCATCTAGATGACATCAACAAAATGCTTGTTGTCATGGAAACGCATGGTAAACCAAACTGGAATAAAACCGCCACTAAATCTACTCTGCAAAGATGTAAAGAAGCCATATCGGTTGACAAAAAAGATTCGAACTTAGCCGAGAATGTCCTGATACAGCTAACTTCGTGTGCTGGTTTGGCGTATCCATTTGGCACGGGGATAGTATATTTCGAGGGCGAAAAGTTTGAAACCAAGGCCGTCACCTTGCATCCCGGTTAGTATGCCTCTTCCTTTCTAAACATGTTATAATATCGGATCAAAAAGTACATTTAAGTGGACCATAAATGAATTTTCTGCAGGTAAAAGTCACGTTATATGACGTAGTCAACATCTCGTGACTTCATTATTACAGCTAATCCATATCCAATTCATCTGTAAATTATGCTAAATTCGTAATTTTCATAGTGAGAAATAATAAACAGCAAAAAATCAAGAAATCAGACGTTAAAAGATATAGAGAATACCTACATAGTGTTGTCGTATATCAAAAATATCTAACTAGGTTGTGTGAATTGATAATTGTCTCGCCAAGGCTCGACAATTATCAATTCTCCTAACCTAGTTAAATATTTTTGATATACGGTATTATTATGTACGTATTCTCTATATCTCCTACATTTTCTTTTACAAACGGTGCTTTATCAAACGTATTCTTGACTCATAGATGACCCAGTTCATGGTCTTCGAATATTTCAAGAAATTGTTCTCCACCCTTGAAGGGAATTTCTCTACAGCTTTAAAATGATATAAAGCTTCAGCTGTAATTCCTGATACATCATTGATCAAAACTTGTCCATGATTTCAAAGATTAAAAACATTTCCATTTTTTCCTAATTAACTCATCATGGATCTCCTATTCTTGATGACAATCTCGATTTGTCGTAGAATTTTGCCATGGCCATTCCTCCCGTTTCTGCTTTTATGTCGAATTTTGTGACAATGAATGGGATCTGATATACTAACAATCGTTTTTCGGGATTGAAACTACTGTTTGAAACGATTCTATCAACGAAATATGCATATCGAATTTGTTGCTGTTGCAGTAACAGTTTAAGGTCATGCACGGACGAATTTCTATCATCAACTGTATACAAAACAAGTGTTCAGTATGTTAAAAGTATTGCTACTTCACTATTTAATTCAGATTTTTTTCCCTCTTCATCAATTTACAGAACAATTGTAATTTTTCAGATGGCACGGGAAAAAAAAGAGTAATACTCTGTGAAAAGTGGGTTAATGCATCTGCAAAAAGTATCGATTCATGTCAGCCTGAGTACTCCGCGCAGGCTGATCTGGGTCGAAACTTTTTTTGTTGGTAATTTTTTTACTCGTCAAAGAACCGTTCTCACTCTCTATTCAGATAAATCGAATCCTTCTTATGCGACGACTCATTTTATAAAAAGCATTGCGAAGATGCATTAAACCTGCTCTTGCCAGCGCGCCGCTCAACTGTTTTCATGTAGGTTTAATACTACGATTTTTGTCTTCTCTTTCTTTCCACAGATTCCCCGGTGGTTGAGTTGAGTATTGAAGGTGTAGAACTAGAATACTGTTTCAAGTCGACGGTATTATGCTGGTTTTCCAAAGACGAATCGTCTGGAAGACTGCGTATTTTCGTGTACCCAAACTTGAGTGATGACGTGGACCAATCCGTTTTCATTACTGGCGGAAGTAGTAGAGCCCAGCCTCCTGCCTGGCTTTTGATCGTCGCCGCCATTGTCGCTTTACCTTCATTTTCATATTTGTAAATTCGAATCTGTAAGGGCCCTTTCAAATACACACGTTTGAGTCTGTTAGCCGAGATATCGATATAAAGGCCCAAAAGCGACAAAAAATCAATGCCTGTATTAAAATGTGTTGAAGTTTAAATCATACTTTCTAAGAGTATGGAAATTAGTGTGAAGGTCAACAATCTGCTATTGTATGATCAGTCTAAGTGTTAGTCGCTGGCAGAAAAAGTGAATTTTAAAATCAGGCAAAAAGTAAACAAAAGATAAAGTGACCTGGCGACTTTTAAACCTAGTTTTAAAATTGATATTCTCTGCCAGCAACTAACACTTGCACCGACCGTACAATGACAGATTGTCATCTTCACAACAATTTCCATACTTTCAAATGATATAATTGAAATATATTTTAACTCCCGCTTTGTTTACTTTTGCCAGCTGTTGTTACTTTAAGCAATTTGATTATGGTGTGGTGTGCATGCATTTGCTTAATAAAATGAAGCTCCTAGAGTGAATTGGAGTAAGGAAATGTAAACTTACACCGCATCTCGTGGTTATGCAAAGTATATACGAGGAAGATATCCTCTGTTCACAAACAAGGCATGTGAATAGATCTTATCCCTACATACATGTATGTAAGGAAGTCATGTACGTATCTTGAGTACTTGGGTGCAATTTTATGGTGGCATATTTCTGCCACGAGATACGAGATAGCTATCATGATAATTTTACAAAACTATCGCGATAAATTAGAGTTTCCTGGAAATTTTATCGAGATAGTAAAAAGTTTCCTGAAAAAAATATCACGATAAACTTAATAAACTGTAAAATCACAAAGACAACTCGAAATGCCTCCTTCGAACACTTTAAAACCATTCAGGGAAAAGGAGAATTCATAAGGTTGTAGACGAAGATGTTCCGAAACCTTATCTAATTCTAGATACCGTGAATGTCAGTTATGGGCACGAAAACAAAAAAAATCATGATAACAGGTAGAATTATCGCGATATTTTTATCGTGAAAAGTTTTATTATTTAGATAATATTTACAGGAAACTTTGTTTTATCACGATAGTTTTCTAAAATTATCATGAGAGCTATCTCGTATCTCGCGGCAGAAATATGCCACCATACAATTTAGCGGTTCATTTTCAGTGCAATTTTGAATTACAATTTACATGTCATTTCCAAAATGTAGTCTATTGAATGCATCAATATGCACCATTTACTTCTAGATTCAGTAAAGGGACTGGTTACTCATCTCGATTATTGTGAGAAGTCAATAGTGATATTTTGTGAGAAATTATGATCAAGAAAGCTTTGAAGTTAAAAGAACTTGTTTATCTAACGAACTGTTTTAATCTATATTTGCTTTGGCGACACTTTCACCAGAGAGAACCTTAATTATGCCACGGTGAAAGTTTACTTGTGCATGTCTCTCCAGAGTTTCTTTGGTAGCAGGTTGGGTCTTTTAAAGCACCTTGTCTATTGGCACTCCTGCCATCTAGAGCCAAACCAAGCCTTCAGGATGACGTGAGTCCCCTCAGGTGTTGAACATGGTCGAATAAGGTATGGAAGAACTCAAGGGTGATCTTCGTTTATCATGCCTTAAAGGGCACTAAATGTTTCAGAGAAGGAGGCCCTAAAGGATGCAGTGTTATATGCTTTACTACAATATGAAATACTCTCACATCCATGATCATCTACCATTTGAATGAACGTCTATCGAAATTATATCTATCCTTCTGAAATAGTAGAGAAACATGAAAAGATTGTTAAAATTCATTCATCCATATATTTTGTTTACGAATCAACCCAACAACTTTATGTTTTTATACTTAATTGCTTTCCACGTATGTATTGAATTTATTCGTATTATCTGACAATGACCTGTATGCTTTAAGTCGAAAATAAAATGTTATGTTATGTTATGTTATAGGGATGGGGACTCTAAAGAATGCAGTGTTATCAAACAGCTTTGATATTGATCTGAACATGTAGAATTGTTTTGTTACTGTATATTTTGATACTGATTATTGTACATACATGGTGATGTCCATTTGGATCTCTATGTTTTTCTTAATGGTATAATAGCACGTGTTAATCATCAGTGTTTCGTAACGATACACATTTGACACTCATCAGTGATATCTATTTAACTCTTTACCATACAACAAAAACTTTAGACTCGACCAAATTTGAATCAGCAGAAAACAAATTCAGAGTGGATTAAACGATGATTTCTGTCTTTGAAATGGTAGAAAACATTGCGAGAAAAGGAGAAAATGCTCAGCACAAAGAAGGTTTACTGTATCTACAAAAAAAACTATCTACCCAGGTCAGCCTGCGCAGCCTGTGCAGGTTGACCTGTGTTGACACTTTTTGTTTTTGGTAAATTTTATTGATGGCAAAGGACTCCCCTACCTCTGGATTAAGCTGGTTGTTAGACAAAATGGATTTTATGGATCACGGAGATGCATTAAACCCTAGAGTTTGGCTCATATGTATTTAGTAAGAAATATTTTTCGTGATAATATATATATGTTGTACATTGGCTACCATTCTTATCTTTTTAATCATGATCATAAACATCTATTCCTAACTGATAGTTATTTGATACTGTAACATGTTTTCCTGCATTCCGGATTATCCTTGGATAATTATAAAAGTACACGATTTTTGTCAACGAAAAATCAAGAAAGAAACTCATAGACTTTTTTTATTAATGTTTAACTTTATATACAGATAATATAGTACAATATGTACTGAGAATAAAATGTAGATACCCACATGTTTCGTTGTTACTTGAAAATTGGCTTTTCTGAAAACAAAATCTTAGAACACAGCCTGTTACTATTCTACCTACGAGATATAACACATTCTTGGTAAACCAAGCGTGATTTGCAAGATTACAATACAAATATTCGTCAACCAGGGGCAATGATCTTGCTCAAAGTCTTTTTTCATGAATATTCATATTGTCAAGAAATACCGTAGTTGGCAATCAAATTTCCGATAACATTACACTCTTATTGACGAATACGAGGAGAGGCAGAGCGAAATATCCAAGTGCTGCTGATTGTAGCAGACGGACTCCCAATTTGTAAAAGAATCTTCGTAACTTACACAGTGCACCTAGGTTACCAATGATAAAGTGTGTCTGCGTTTTCAATACTGAGGTACCCATGAATGACCACTAATGAATTTAACTTATGTTTCTTATATAATGAGATACCCGTAGATTAACAATAATAAAGTGAGAGGGTGTAATCAATAGGGCAGGGTAATTAATACAGAAGTGCACCCGAGTTTCTTATAACGAAGCGCAACTGAGTTATTAATAAGGTGACAAAGGTTAAAAACAATGGAGTGTGCCAGGGTTACAAACAATGAGGTACTCCTGGGCAACTAGTAGTGATTGGTTACCAATAATGAAGTGCAACTAAGTTACCTACAATGAAGTGCGCTTAGGTTATCAATAATGCAGTCTACCTAGGTTACCGAAAATTATGTGCACCAGGGTCACCTGTAATGAAGTACTCATTGGTTATCAGTAATTAGGAACACCTAGGTTACCAATAATGAAGTTCACCTTAGTTACCACTTATAAAGAACGCCTGGGCTACCAGTAATAAGGAAGACCTAAGTCACAAATAATGAAGTGCACCTAGGTTACCAGTAATGAATTACTTAAAGGATAACAAGAGTGAAGTACACATAGGTTAACAATACCCAATAACGGAGGGGAAATGGATTACTTAGAGCGAAGGATACCCGAGTTATCAGTAATGAAGAAAACCTAGATTATCAATAATAAAGTGCACCTAGGTTACAAATAATGAAGTACACATAGGTAAACAACAAGTTGGCTTCTTTACAAAAGAGGCCAGGAGAGGTCAGTGTCAACGTTTTCAAATATGTAGTTTATTTGCTTTTAATTTCAATATATTTTGGTACATGTAAACAAACAAGTGAAAAAGCCGCCGCGTAGAAACCTCATATGCTTTACATGACGGTCATTTGACCTTCTTGTCGCGTTTTCAAGTCGCATGATCTTGTCCAGCGGTCTTCTTTCTCTTTTTTAACGAAATTCTTCTTATTTTTTTCTTCTGCTTTATTTTGCTTAATAAAAAATTACAATTATTTGAGAGGTCATTTGCAACAATGGCAAATTAATATAACAAATCTTTTCTGAAATTTGTCATATAAAATAAACCACGTCTATTTCCTGTTTCGGTTTTTTGATTTCGCTTCATTTACAAAATCATGACGAAACAGACTGTGTATCAGAACAATTTCGCAAGAAAAATGGATTTAGACAGCAAATTTTGTGGCAGTCTGCCTTTTAAACTCACCACTGTTGGAGAGGTCTGATGACCTCTCCAATAATGAGGAAGAGCCTGGTTACTAATAATCGAGGGGACTTGGGCTACTAATAGCGAAGAACACCTAGGTTATCTATGGTGAGGTGCACCTCGGTTACCAATAATGAATTGCACAAAGATTTCAACCAATGAGGTACGCTAGTAATTAATTTCATCTGGGTACTACTCATGAAGAACACCTGGGTTAGCAATAATGAGGGGCACCTAGGTTACCAGTAATGAATTACACATAGGCTAACAATAATGAAGTTCATATAGGTTAACAGTAATTAGAAACATTTTGGTTTCCAGTAATGGAGGGGACCTGGGTTACTGATAGCGAAGATTACCTGGGTTACCAGTAAGAAGAAAACCGAGATTAAGAATAATTAAGTGCGCCTAGATTACCAACAATGAAGTACACATAGGTTACCAATAATGAATAACATCTGGGTTACTAAAATGAAGTGCACCTAGGTTAGCAAAATTGAGGTGCACCTAGGTTTGCAATAATGAAGCACACTTGGGATTCCAGTAATGAAGAACACCTGGGATACCAGTAATGAAAAACGCTCTGTTTACCTATAATGAAGAACACCTGGTTTACCAATAATGGGGAGCGCCTGGGTTGATAAATTGATAAATTTTACGCTGATTTTACAGGATGTGAACACAAGACTAGCCCATATATGAATGGTAGTGATTTGTCTTAAATTTTAAAATTTGCCTATGAAAATATGTATTTGGTGCCACCTATTTCATAAAAATTAAAATTACTCTGTAAAATATTTGGCTAGAGCAGTCTGCCGATCATGAATACAAAAATGGATATGGACCATGTTCTGTAAAAAGAGGGTTTAATGTATCTGCAAAAAGTATCGACCAGTGTCAGCTTGCGCGGACTGTGTTGAAACTTTTTGCTATTAGTAGATTTTCTGCAAACCCGTCTACCTCACGATCATTAGACAAATTATATTTTATGGATCCATAGTTAAAGATGACTTGCTTAGTATAACACATCACGGAGGTGCAATAAACCCCCTTTTCCATGAGCGACATTATTAGTTGTACGGTCAGGTGGCAGGGGACTTGGAAACTTGTTCACGGCTGTGGAGAATAATGTCGCCCCGAGCCGAAGGTGAGGTGGCGACATTATTCTCCACAACCGTGAACAAGTTTCCAAGTCCCCTGCCACCGGACCGTACAACGAATTTATTATACTGCAAAGTTTTACCATTCCAAAGTGTGTTAAGCGAAATTTACCTGTTTTTTTTTTTGGTTTCAAACATTGAGTACGCTGACGGAGAGGAATTTCCCGTCTGAGTGCCCCAATTCAATGAAAAAATAACGTCACCGGGAACTGACGTCACTGAAACCTTGGAAATACGTGCAGTTTGGTGCATAATCTTGATGTTAATTTTGATCGACGCCGCCATTTTAGATGTCGTGTTGAAAGTGTAGTCATGTATACGGGGCTCCAGAAAGGGAAAGTGCATTTACGTTGGTTTTGCCAGTGGACATGATATATATGTTCGGGCATATTATCCAATCAGATCACGAGAAATTCTTTGCAGTATAATATGTATGTATGTATGTATGTATGGAAGTATGTATGTATGTAAACACATACCAATTTGAGGGTCCGTATTCACAAAACATTCCAACTTTCTATGTTTAGAATGTGATACAATATCTAATTGGTAAAAACTTCCGGTTACAAAATAATAGCGTTTCTGAGAAATTCAGAAAATTCTTGAGAACTAGAACTAGAAAGTTTTGAATAGTTGGCAAATACGGCCTATTGAAATCTTCCCAGAAGATATATAGGCCTACACCTGTTTTAAACAGTAAATCTTTGATAATTTGCATATGAAAAATAAGTTCGAATCGCTCGTTCATTCGAATCATTGACAATTCTTTTTGAAATTTTCGTGTAAACGTTTTATTAGAAGACAAAAAGTTAAGACTGGTTCAAATTGAACACATTTAAAGGCAAAAACTGAAATATTGGTCAAACGATAGAATTTTCCCTTGAAATGGTAAAAAAATATTCCAAGGAAAAAGAATAAATGTTGGTTATCCACAATATTTTCAAAAGCCTCTTCTTACAGGATCGTTAAGTCACGGTATTTTGGTAAGAGGTTGTAAAATTTTTCACATATTTATTAGTTATCTAAGACTTCGTAGCTATCCATATATGAGCCATGCTTTCTGAAAAAAAGGGTGTAATGCATCTGAAAAAAGTATCGACCAATGTCAGCCAGCACAGTCCGCGCAGGCTGACTTGGGTCGAATCTTTTTGCTATTTGTCAATTTTCTGCATGTCAAAGGGCCATTCTACCTCATTTTACCTCGTTTTAGTCAGTTTTTAGGTAAAATGGGTCAATCTTATGCGACAACTTGCTCGGTGTAATGCATCGCATAGATTCATTTTACCCAATTTTGCCAGAGCAGGGCTCACATATGGATGAGTTTTAGTTCCCAGAAAACGGTGCAGGCGCAGTTTTGATTTTCTGAGTGAGCTAAACCGTTGCTTAACTATTTTCACTATTGTGCTTTTGTAGAAACGTCGCTTCATTATTTTCCAATGTATTTTCGTTCATGCAAATAAATCGAAATATCCGAAATATTAGAATTTCTCATGTTTGAACAATAAAGGTTGATATATAAAGTGAAATATATAGATTTTTGTCGAAATATCAAATAGCAATATTTCAAATTGTTACTATTCTTTTTCATGTAGTATGACCACATTGAAAGAGCTAACATCCAAAAACTTTTGTTGACAAAAGAAAAAAATGCTCACAAAAATTTATGCAGTGTATATGAAACCCTAACCAGAGCCTATTAATAATTTCCCACGAAAATCAATACATGAAAACTTGTGCAAGTCAATACTGACCTTTCAATATAAAATTTCACACTAATCAAATAAAAAGCTGACTAAAAATATAGACAAACAAGAGATTAATATTTTGACAAAAAGAATAAATCTATAAAACTCCCTTTAACCCTTTTGCAAACGACCCTTTTAACTACCCTAATAAAGAATGCTTTTGAAAAAATAGTAGGAAAAAGAGAAAATGTTGGTAACAAGCATTTTCTATTTTTTCTATTGTATTTTCTACCCCTTAAAAAGAAAATTCCATCATTTGAGTCACATTCAGAATGCCGTCTTTAAATGCTTTGAATTTGGATGAGTCTAAAATTCTGTCATTCGAAAAAGAGCGAGCTGAATTTTTATTCATCCAGCTTCAACTCATGTTCGTATAAAAAACGTTTGTCTTCCGTTATAGCCGCCATTTTTTCATTGAAGGGTTTGTAAAACTTATATAAAATATTGAACGTCGAATTAAACATGGGACCCTTCTCCCTGAACGAAGCTCGTCTTTGGTATTTTGGTTTCTGGAGCAATATTGCTGTAGTCTCGGCGTCTTTCATTGGCTCTGAAAAGAAAGAACATTGGGAGTAAATTCTTTTGAGAAATAGAGGATCTGGCATTAGCTGGCATTTGGGATTGACCTATATAAGATCGGACATACAGTGAGATAAAAATTGTCAATCCAGGCAAGAAGAATGTTATCATGAGAGCCTTTGGCAAGCTTTATAACATTTTTACAGATTAGTTTAATAAAACTTTATTTCAAAAGCTAATGAATGTAAGATTTTATTATCACAAACGATATCACGGATTAATTTGTCATCATTACATACAAAACCAAACACCTGGTAATTTCCACGAATAAAACCCGACTCATTTTTCCGAATTTACATATACGAGTAAAACGACGTCACATACCTCAGACGCGTGTGAAATAAGAAAATTTGTAAAAGGCTGAAATTTCAAATGAAAACAAAGGAAGTTACAGGACAAGAGGGCCACTGACTCTAAAGCACTCACCTGGATTAAGTGATATTGGGTTCATAAAGTTGTAGACTGAAAATGTGGTATTTAAAGTGCACACAAGGTTTTTTCGAATATTTGTCTCAGTTACCTACTTTGTGTTATACTTGACACATTTGCACACTTATCCAACGTTTCGGCAAGACAAAAACTCTGACCAATTTTCATGAGTATTGGACTAAAAATGTGGCATCTAGAGTGCACATATGTTTTTTTTTAACGATTTATTCCGGTGATCTACTTTTTGGCCTGTAGTGACCCATTTACAGTGACCCTTGATGTCATCTAGACAAACACTCTGACTAATTTTCACGAGTAGCAGACAGAAGAAGTGGTATTTAAAGTGCACAAAATGTTTTTCTAAGATTTTTCCCGATGACTTACTTTTTGAACCAAGGTGACCAATTTTCGACCTCATTCAAAATCATCGAGACAAACATTTCGAGAAACTTTCATGAGTATTAGACTGAACACGTGGCGTTTAGAGCACAAACAAGGTAATTGTTGACGCCCGGACGACGTACGAAGCACGCCCAAAGACGGACGGCCGAAGACAGACACAGCACAATCACAGAAGCTCACCTGGACTACTTTGCGCTCAGGTCAGCTAATAAAGTGAAAACCTTTTGCTCAAACATGACATCTTGCAAATGCATACTCAAAGCTAGTTTTAACTCTTTCCACACTCTATCAAATAAGTTAGCTCTTTTGCTGACTCGAATGGCAGTTTCACTGTAAATTAAGATCCTCTCTGGGTTCTTTTTTTTTTGCAAAAGATAATGGATGATGTACATTCAAGATCAGACTGCATTTTCTGTGCAGTCTTATCTTGATCTATGCCGTTCTCAAAAGCTTCTAAGTTGGCAGTGACAGTGAAACAGTAAAAGATGGGTGGCAAAAACATGTCTTGATTTAAATTAAACCTTAAACTGGAAAATGTATTTTAAATGAACATTTTCAAGCTGGTTTTAAACACTCAATTATTTTAAATTTAGAATTTTCTCAGCTTAAAAAATCTCATCGTACTGGACAGTGTGGTCGAGACATTAGTCTGCAGTCTGATACGCTGTCTGATTACGCGTTTACAGGGACGTATCAGTTAATTGATTTCTAGTGTTGCTTCAATCAATATCATCACTGAAATTTCACTTTTACAGTGACGGTCTCATGTTTTGCCGGGTCTACATTGCATAAATTACGAAGATGAACAAGTAAATACACAATTTCTTGAAGATCATAACCAATATTTTGTAAGTTAAAATGTGTATTGACCTGAACGGTCGATTATTGGAACGTCCATCCTATCGTTTAAAAAAAAAACCCTCCTACTTCATAGTAAATGATTATGTTCGGTTTTTCATTCTTTGCTGGTTCTCTATCTTTGTGCAGAAAGTAATACACGCTCCGTTACACACGCATGAAATGTATTGCACATGCACCTACATCAAAGCCACGTTACAATTTGCTAGAATCTTCCAATTTGTTTAGACGAGCATTCTTTGTCGACCTAGAATAGAGTTCATAGATTTCATTATGCCGACGGAATACCATTTCTCACTACTTTCACTCATGGCTTCACAACCACTTGAAATATCAAAGTTGCTTATGCTAAAAATCATTTACCCAGATTTTAAACCAGTAATATATGTAAATCTCGCTTTAATCGTCCTGGGTCCGTATTCTTCAAACATTCTAAATTGCATTACTATTCAATTTTTAGATTTTTTTCTAAATTTCACAGAAACACTTTAAGATTGGCTAAAACTAGAATAAAACTAAGAACGCTATGTAGACGAAGACTTACCTAATTCAAGGAATTCATACAGTCTTCGAAGGGTTTCCTCGTTGTTCAGGTCCCTGTTTTGTATAACAAAGATTTGCTCGCGAGGAAACACCCGCAGAAGTTCTTGCCAGTATATGTAATAGATTCCTAGCTGCATTTGTATCTATAAAAGACAAATGAAATTTGATAGAAGCCTATAATAAAAAGAGAGACAATGTATTTTAATTCTAACTATTCAATATCTTTGGTTCTAAGTATCGTCAACTCAGTAATATTTCTATTCTATTGATTTCATATACTTATAAAAAAAAAAAAAAAACTCTAATGGAACATTATTGTTACACAATGAATGGCCTATTGACTTTTCAACATGTGCAGAAATAGTTGTTTCTGCACATGTGTATTTTAAGAGAAAATGTGAAATCTTATCCAGGTAATAAATCCATCATTAAATTATGATCATGATCCTTCAAATGATCAATCAATAACATTTCAGTGCTGATGCACGCATTCAATGACCCAGTACATACATGTATATCCAGACCATCGAATGCTTTCGTCTGCACTGAAATCATAATGACCACCAGAAAATGAACATAATATAATGATTAGCTTAAGCTCGAAGAGTGTTGTGTTTTGCTTAATTTGTAAACTGCGTTGTCAAAAGTCTCATTGGCTTGTGATATTTCGTTTTCATGAACTTATTAAAAGACATCATTAAAAGAGTGAAGGGTGTCATTTCTCACCTGCTGTTTTCATTATCTTCAGTATTTTGTTGCTTCTCCATGAAAAAAAAGTGTTTATTTAATATATTCGAGTTTCTAACCACGCAATAAAATGTTTATCTAAAAGGAAATCGAATAGATAGTTCTTTGTCACATATGTCCATGTTTACTTACCTTGATTAAATATGCAACGTGTAATTAAGCTGTTACTGTACAAATAGGAATATGTATACCCTTTGCCAGCAGTTACTCCCTTTTTCTAATGTTTTCTATACTATTAAATAATAATTATGATATCAATAACTCTATTATCTTTTCTTTTAAATGGTCTCTTATGGAACGTTTGGGTAACTCCAAAAGTAGCCTGCGCGGAAGTTTGTAATTGAAATGAATATAAATCTGACTGATTCGCTTCCTTGACAGATGTGAACATCCAGATCGAAAAAATAGTTCTAAATAAGCTTACACGTAACTTGTTGATTTTAAATCTAAATACATGTATTGAAAAAATATCAAAGCTTTGTCAAAATCAGCATTTTTGACAGAACAATGATTAGGGGGATCTAGTTCAACAATGTTTTAGAAATAAAGCATATGATTACGTGAAAAGTAGTTTGACAACTTACGGCACAATATGTTTACCTCAAACGCCTGTAAGGTGTCACACCACTGCCTTTTTGCTACTTCGAAAATGGAGTGAAAAATACTATATTTGTCCCCCTGCTTTACTTTTGTTAGGTAACCTAGGGCGCATGTTGCTAAAATATATGCGCTCGTACATATCAAGCGGCCTACAAATGATGTTAACAAAGGCATCTCAACCGATTATGTTTTATTTAATTTTCACTGCAAATAAAATAACTCTTGAAAATTCAAAGCGAAATAAAGGTCTTTCCTGGTTGTAGACTTTATTTCTTAAAAAGGTCACAGGCACAAAATCGTCTCCCAAGAAATAACAAACTTTCACCCAGTTTTCTCGGAACTCTCAAAATCTACACCAAAAACACGCTTTAGATATATCCTTCCATTTTCTCTAGTAGACCTAGAACAGTGCAGCATAAGTGATGACTGTCAAATTTTAAAAAGGGACCAATTTTACTACTACGACCCGGAAGCGTTACGGATTGGTGTGTCACCGTAAGAAAAGATAATTCGTAATGGCTATATTTGGGTAGTTTGACAAAATACTGTACTGCTACTGCTGAGTAAAGACTAAGTTGAAACAAGTACCTTGGTTTGATCATATAGTTCTGGGTCATACATGCAACTTCTGACAGATCGCTCCTCAAAGCATCTGGTATACAGATTAACACCATTTGTCACAATATCATGAAATTGCTGAGGATCCGGATCATTGGACTTTCTCAAAGTCCCAAACTCATGGAAATAGTCTGAATATAGTCTGAAAGAGAAACAAAATACATCACTTCAGCGCCGTGCAGACGAATACATAAGCTTTTGCAGACGGCATATATCAAGATCAGAGTTCACAAAACGTGCGGTCTGATCTTGGATCCATAGTGTCTGCTCATTCAGCAGATAGAATTATTACTGATATTCACTTTATTTTATTTATGATCGTCAAAAGAGGTCCAGATCTTAAATTTTTTGCTGAAAGAGTTCAACCAAATTTACAACATAACAGTATAAACAAGAATAAATACTCCGAACTTACTTGGTTAAACTCATATTCGTGTCCTTATTTTGTTCCCTTGCTAGGGAACCTAATGCATACAAACAAACCAAGGCATGTGAAATTTATATAATACTTTGACTAGTCCAACTAACTTGTATTCATTAAAGGTAGGTTATTAAGTTAGCCATTAAATCTTAAGAGTTTTGTAGAAACCGATCAAAGACCAGGGTGCATGTTAGTCTACTGTACACAGACCTTTATATTTGCAAATAAAATCAGCAATTAAGTGCCTTATGGGTAATTATCGAGGGAAATGGAGAGATTTACCTTTCGACTGGGTCCCTAAATATTATGATTATTTTTGAATTCGGAAGGAAATGTTTTATGTAGTCCAATATCACAACACGTGGTTCCGACAGCTGCTCGTTGCCAGGGAGATACATCCAATGATTATTCAAATGAAGATTCGACGGACTGCCCTCACCTAATGGAAACAGAATAAAAGTCACCTAACAAAAGAATCGTATTTACCAGCCATCCTTAATAATTATTCAAATCTAAACTCCTTTTCTTTTGCCGGAAAGTAGCCAGTTGCTTTGAAAGATTGGTTATTTGCTTGACAACTGTCACGGCCAGTCAGATGGCGAGTCTTGAATTTTGTATTAAAACTAAAGTAAGAATGATTAGTAAATAAAATATACATGTAGATTAAACATTAATTTGTAGGAAAGCAACCAGTGGCATGGAAGAGTGATATTTGAAAGAAGATATTGGAAGTGATACAAGTACCATAACCACAACCATTAAACCGAGGGCGAAAACAGGATTTTAGAGTCATTACGCATCCCTATTCGAGATTAAAATTTCACCGCTTCTCAACCAGGAACACTTCTGGGTGTTTTTGCCAGTTTATTTAACAAAATAATGGGTCACAGTTCAGGCTACACGTTCTTTTTTAACAATCTTCGTGTTCTGTCACGTAATATATTAGGCTTACGTTTTCGAGGATAAAATTTACCGAAAAACCAGTAATTTTAGCGCCACCACTTCAGTACATGTTTATTACCTGTTATGTAAATAACACTATCATTGTTATCTACCTGTTCTTCCATTGATGAATTTGATATGGTGGATATGAGAATTTGAGAGCATCTATTCCATTTCTTCGTGATCCTTTGCTTAGAGCTTTTAACACTATTTTCGATACTAGTAAATTTCTAGAACCTAGGAAGGAAGATATTATCATTCCTTTCCATAATCAGAATAGCAAATGACCTAAATTATTATAGAGGGATTATTCTTGGCAGTTGTTTTGGCAAGTTATCTTGTCATATTATCAAAAACAGGATTGCTTTATATCTTGAGAATGTATCTTTCCTGAACAATATCTCTGTTTTACGATCAATTATTGATAAATATGTCATGAATTCCAAGAATGGTTGTAAACTATTTGCATGTTTCATTGGTCTCAGAAAGGCCTTTGACTTTGTATTGCGTGATGCATTTTTGCTGAAACTGCAGAGAGCTGGAATCAAACGTAAGGTGTACTATATAATAAAAGCAATGTATTTTAATGCACATTCTGGAGTTAATATAAAAAGTGCTATGTCTAATAAGATTTAAAAAAAAAAGGAGTGCACCAACGAAATGTTTTTGGCCTATTATTGTTTAATATTTTTTGTAAATGATTTACGGTATGACTTGATTGATGATCATGCTCTAATTCTGCGCAGCTATAGCATTAGCCATTTATCTCCTGCAGATGATGT
The DNA here is from genome assembly GCA_946811185.2 of Hippopus hippopus. NCBI lineage: Eukaryota > Metazoa > Mollusca > Bivalvia > Cardiida > Cardiidae > Hippopus > Hippopus hippopus. The sequence goes on from OX328099.1 coordinate 24,865,482, forward strand.
AGTATTACTGTTGACCTTTAACACCGGATTACATGATAATATACCTATGGGAAAAAGTTAAGCACATTCCATCTCATACAGTTAAAACAATTCCTTTCGCCCAAATGTATTGATTTCTTTAATATCTCTGTTTAGCGTTTATTTATATTCAAGTGAATGGAGGAAATGCACCAGACAAAATAAAGTCATATGTCATGTTATGTTGGTCTTTCTTAACATCTTTTTCAAGGAATATTAAATATGCTTAACTTTTTCCCATAGGTATATGATTTATGAATTTTGTAACAAGTGATATCTTTCAATTAATCCGGATAAATCCAAAATCACGGTCTGTTATAAGAACGGAAAGCTAAATTCTAATATAAAATTTAGAATTAGGCAGAAAAAGATAGAATTAGTACCAGAGTGCAAAAATATTGGAAGTAACATTACATCAAAAGGTAAGTATTTTAAGGCAGAGAAAATTTTGAGTTTGAAAGCCGGTATAGCACTTTTTTCCGTAAAAACGAGTATTTTGATAATAAAATCAAGCCTTGTGCAATGCTTCGAATTTTTTATTCACTTGTTAAACCTAGATTTACTTGTAATAGTAAGATATGGCTAGGGTATAAGCCATGTTTTTAAAAGAAGCCCATTAATGAAATATTTGATATGTCTTTCAAGTCCTGTAATGAAATTGATAAAGTATGCATCAGATTTTTATGTTCCCGCCATCAAATGAGGGGGGGGGGGTTGCAAATAGTGTTACCCCTGTGTGTATGTGTGTGTGTGGTAAACAGTGATGTTCGTGTGCGGCCAGTATCTTCCAGACTCATTGTCCGATTCTAAAATGATTTGGCACAAATGATCATCATAGATCGACGACCTGTCGTGTGCAAGAATCCTGTCACAATCTCAAAGGTCAAGGTCACAGTGCTTGGTTGAACTTGGTCAATATTTCTTACAATTATAGAGCTCTATGATTACCATGACTGTGACCTTTGTTACGTTACGGGGGCATCCGTCTCGGTTACACATTTTTAGTTGAAGTATATATGAAGATTGAAAGCTTCAAATATTGGTGTCCCTAATGAACTTGGCCAGTCTCTACTTGTAATTTCTATTATAACAAGTTGTGTACATGTTTGGTGCATGCGGTCCAATCTAATAATGATTCTCTTATTTCAAAAAGCTATTGGGAACAATACAATATTTTGGGAGCAAAAAGCTTATTGCTACATTTTGTGAAGAAAAGTTTTGACCGACTTGCGGGTTTTCTCATGTTTGGGAAAATCAATCAACATTAAGCATAAATTTACTTTCAAGTTAAAAAAACAATTGAAAGGAAAGCTTTATTTCATTTTGGACCAAAAAGATTAACTTAAATATGGAAAAGGACCGTTTAAGAAGTTATGAGTTCATCCTGTATGGAAAAACGTATTTAAAAGCAAAGGAAAAATTTAGTAGTCTTCAGAATAAGTGCCCATAAACTTCAAATAGAACTTGGTAGATAATCGGGTCAAAGACTAGAAGAAAGATTATGTGTTGAGTGCAACGTAGTTGAAAATGAAATTCTTTCATTGTGTGATTGTACTAAATATCTAACACAACGCACCAGATTGTTTTAAAATTGCTTTGATTTGTCTGGTTCTGGTAAAAGCATTTTTATTAGTTTAACTAATGGTAAAGATGATACGGTTCTAAAATCCAATGTATCATTTATTAGGACATGTAACGTTTCATATAGCGTAACCCCTAGACCTTATGTCAAGACCAGCACCGGATTTTTTCTTTTCCATCTTATTATCATTTTCTCTAATGTATGTATTTATGTATGTATTGTTTGTATATGCCATTGACCCTGTAAGGGTATAATTACGCATACAACATGTATATGATGATAATAATACCTGTTATGTAAGGATTCTTTCTTCCCGCCTGAAAGTAGTATGGAGACAGCTTATGAATATCTGCTGCCGCATTTTTAAATTTGTTCACGTAAACTTGTATGTTATCATTCCCACTTTCTGTAAAAATAAGAGTAGAATAAATTGAATTCAAGGCTGTTGATCAGTTTAACCATCTGCAAACGACTTTTTTTCTTTGTTCGGGAAACTACTTTGGATAAAACCTTATTATCTAGGGACAATAGAAATGAAACCACGGGCCTTTGGAGCTCCATTGATCGATTACTGAACACTGATAGACTAATAGGGTTTCAGTGGCCCATGAATGAAACTAAGGAAAGGAAGAGATATATAGGATCTGATATGAGTTGGTGTTTCAGATAAAATGTTATTAAAACGAGTCTAGGGAAAATGTTATTAAGCGAGCGTTTGGCGGGCTTAATAACATTTTTTCTTGACGAGTTTAATAAAATTTTATCCTAAACGCCAATGAATGTCAGGTTCTTTTTATCACATAACGATGTTTCACAAATTATAGATCAGAAGATGCAAAACCATCCATAGACGCACCCGCGGTGATATCCATATAACTCATTACATCTATGAAATACGTACAAAATGACGTCAAAAATGACGTCACACTATTATGATATTAAACGTGTATAAGGTAAGAATATTCGTAATGGGTATATTACACTGAAAACAAGAATGACTGGACTTTATTCAATGGTAAAAAATCTTTGCGCGGGAAGGAAAACGATACTGGTTCCCTCCTCCCCAATGAGTTTTTTTTGAAAGCTTTTACCCTTAGGAATCGTTTGGGAAAAAACTAAATCATTACAGCCTTAGTAATAATTTTCCTTTGTATGAACTTTTTTCCAACTGTGATTCAGACATATTTCGTACAGTATAATTTTTTGAATGTTACTGCACATGTACAGCCCATCATGATTATCGGAATGTTCAGTACTGTGCATATATACACATCGATGACTGCTGAGCGCGACTCAGTGCTCTTTTGCGGACAGAGTATATCAAGATCAGACAGCACAGAACATGCTGTCTAATCTTGGATCTACACTGTCCGATACGAGTTTTTTTTTTCTCTAGCAACAAACACTTTTTACTCGCAATGTTTCGGTAGATACCATTGGCTGCAAATCTTTATTCTATTTATTCAGCAGTTTAAAGGTTAGAAATATAGCCTAACTGTACGAGTACATGCCCTTATACATACTACATAATTTTCGAATGTCATTGCACGTATATTTACCTACTGATCAATTATCAAAAATGTTATTGTTAATGTAGGCAATGCATGATCATCCGTAATGAACGTACATGTAAACACTGTATGGTTATCCATAATGAATGTACATGTACGCACTGTAGCCATGGTTATCGTAATGTTATCGTATATGTACATAAGTGTACTGTTTGATTACAGGTTCATCTATTCGTATATCAATGCACATTTTGACACTGAATAATTTTCGGAATTTTGACTGTGCATATTAAACAGCTGCACGATTATCGGAATGCTTTATTTTTATCAAATTTCACTGCACATGCGCATACTGCAGTGCATAGGATTTTGAATGTTACTGTACATGTACATACTTAATAATTATCGGAATGTTACTGCACGTGTACAAACTGCACAATTATAGGAATCTTACTGCACATTTACAAATCCCATTATTACCGGAATGTTTCTGCTCATGCACAAACTGCATTATTATCGGACTGTTTCTGCTCGGAGATCTGTACATACTTCATTATAATCGAAATATTGTTATTTAAATACATACTGAATCGAACCCTGGCAAAGAATTGAGCCTCCTTGAATCTCGGACCTATGATCTTGGGGTGGTGGAGCAGTTTAGCAAAGAGATCGCTTGTTCCACACTTTTTGACTCCAATCACGAAGAAATATGGCAGGCAATTCAACTGATTTTCTACATACCAGCAGGGGTTCTTAAAACGGTTGTCGAACATGAACGGAGGCTAAAACGGGGAGACAAATGAAAGAAGAAATTGTAACGTTATTAGCCTTAGTGACAACAAGAATTTTACAAAAACCCAGACGTCAAACTGTCCCGAAACTAAGCAAAGATACACACTATATCATATGAAATGTTCGAATTCTGAACTTATCAAAGTAAAACTTTACTCTTTGTCTGCGTATGTCATATTCTTCGAAGACTGACCTGTAGGATATGACACATCACTATCCTGTACTGGATAAACATTATTACGCGGTAAGCATAACTCAAAACTCTGCCGCTAAAAAGTAGCAAGCAGAACGTGGTTATACGGAATACGTCTGTAGAGAAATCAATCCCTTTTTCCGCTCAAAAAATTCTTAACCGTCTAATTATAATTTCATTGGCAAAAACAACTTAAAAAAAAAAATCACCATTTATTGCAAATCTTTGTAAACAGTTTCTGTATATAGATTTAGGGAAAATCGGGATTTGTGCAGGTTTTTTCAAAGACTTTAACAACAACAACAACAACAACAACAACAACAACAAAATGTCCCCAATATCCTGGGCTTATTACGGAAAACCTGTTTTCCAGGCATATACGGGCTGTGTTCATAAATGACCGGTGCATAGTTTATATACTAGCTAACCATGGCTAGATGAATCGTACCAGTTAGCGCTATCTTGAATAGACGTACATTCTGTTTTTGAATTTGCTGCAAACAGGGCCGGACCAAGACTTTTTTCCGTTGGGGGGGGAACCATTTAAAGTATGGAAAAAAATTGTGAAGATTACAACCTGTTATTGTGTTAGTCGCTGGCAGAAAAATGAATTTTAAAACCAGACAAAAAGTAAACAAAAGAGAGAGTGATCTGGCTGGTTTCAACCTAGTTTTGAAATAAATTTCTCTGCGGGCGACAAATTCCTGGACCGACCGTACAATAACAGATTATCATCTTCACAATACTTTCCATACTTTTAAATGGTATGATTTAATTCAAAACGCATTTTCACCCGACTTTGTTTACTTTTGGCAGCTATTTTTACTTTAATGCTGATGTTTTTTGACTACGGTTGACCACTGTTGTATGCTGCGTTAAGTATTATTCTAACGAAACAAATCATAATACAAGCAAATATACAAACAAAAAAACAATAACAAAAATCGATGTAGTCTACTTACATCGTTCAAAAGATCATGTCCATGATACGTCACATTTTCAAAAGGTTTACTGGATAACTTTGACGTAAAGTCCGATAACTTCTCCACGCTCCTTGATAACGCTTCGATATCTTCGGACACATTCTCCTGTATACTCATACCGGAGAACAGATTCCGGTCGTTAAGGGCAGATAGATTCCATCCGGACGGAATAAACATAGAACTATATGGTCTCATGGTGTAGAATCGTTTCATGTCCATAGAGGAAAGACAAAGTAGTAAAACCAACACTATCAAGATCACAACAAGAATGTTCAAACGTTTCTTGAATTTCATTGACTTAATCATAGTTTTTAACAACCTGTAGACCTGTAATAGTTGTCACTGATTGTCACCCGTAACTCCTGAACAAACGACAAAACCTCGAAGTTTTTCATAAAAAGAAAAAAGGATTTAGACGACGAAAAATCAAAAGTTTCAAATGAAGGAATTTTCTTTAGCGGGTAGAAAACATTTTCGGGAAAGGAGAAAATGCTGGTCCTTTCCCAACAATGTTTTCATAAACTATCTCCTCCCCCTCCCGTTGACGCAGAAACACGGGATCGTTTGTAACATGGTTAATTTCCCGGAAAGATAACGAAACTATCAAATCAAATCAGGAAGGCCAAGGAAATCCTACTTTGTCCCGCCTTCACCCATAACTTCCCTGTTGCACGGGTGTGTGTGTGTTTTATTATTATTTTTGTACGGAAAACTGCCATGTCCGATCGTTCAGTCGGTAACATACACATGTTTGAAACCACTGGACTTAACCCTTTACCAGACGACAAAATTTTAAACAAAGCCCAAATTCAAAGCATTTGTAGACGTCAAATAAAATGTGGCTCAAATGATGGAATTTGTCTCTGAAAGGTAAGAAAACATTGTGGGAAAAGGAGAAAAAGCTGGTTACCAGCATTTTTTCCTTTTTCCACAGTGTTTTCAAAAGTCTTACCTATTAGGGTCGTTGAAACTCAAGATTTGTGGTAACGTGTTAATTCGTTGCACCAGCTAGGCAATTTTTTTTTTCGAGGATTTATGATTTTATCACGACAGAATTCATTCCTCTCATCGCTGAGCACTGTTCCGACTATGTGTTTTGGGGAAAGCAGCCAGTGACTTTGGAAGAATATTGTCGGTAAAACTCCGGGAAAGCATGGTTAGGTGCGCTGGCCACCGCGATATAACTGAATAAGGTTGAAAACGGCGTTAAACAGTATACAAACAAGTGAAGTATGAAAGATTCGGAATGTTAACGGATGAGGGATTCGGTTAATTAATGCGAATCAGTGCATTTGTTGATCGATTAACATTTTACCAAACGACAAAAAAAAATTTTTGACTCGTCCAATTTGAGAGCAGTTGCAGTCGACAAAATTACTTTTGGTTCAAATGTTTGGATTTGTCTTTATAAGAATTATCCATAGAAAATGTTGTGCGAAAAGAAGACAATGCTGGTATCTAGTATAATATCTCCTTTTCCCACGATATTTTCAAAAGCTATCTCTGCCAGGGTCATTAAAACTCGGTTTTGTTTTGTAAAGCGTTAAATGGCCTCTGATCGCATAAGCAACCTTTTCTGTAAGGTAAAACAAAAGTCAGCACTAATTGACCATGAGTAATGAAAGACTGTACTCATGATGTATCTGTATAGTAAGCGTCACATTATTAGTTGTACGGTCAGGTGGCAGGGGACTTGGAAACTTGTTCACGGCTGTGGAGAATAATGTCGCCCCGAGCCGAAGGCGAGGTGGCGACATTATTCTCCACAGCCGTGAACAAGTTTCCAAGTCCCTTGCCACCTGACCGTACAACGAATTTATTATACTGCAAAGTTTTACCATTCCAACGTGTGTTAAGCGAAATTTACCTGTTTTTTTTTTGTTTTAAACATTGAGTACGCTGACGGAGTAGAATTTCCCTTCTGAGTGCCCCAATTCAATGAAAAATGACGTCACTGGGAACTGACGTCACTAAAATCTTGGAAAAACGTGCAGTTTGGTGCATAATTTTGATGTAAGTCTTGATCGACGCCGCCATTTTGGATGTCGTGTTGAAAGTGTAGTCATGTATACGGGGCTCCCGAAAGGGAAACTGCTTTTACGTGGGTTTTGCCAGTGGACATGATTATAAATGTTCGGGGCATATTATCCAATCAGATCACGAGAAATTTCTTTGCAGTATAATAATGTTTTTTTTCTGATACCTTAACTCTTTCAGCGCCAAATAAATAAACTCGCCCTCTTTAGACAGCTCTAAATACAATCCATTGAAACTTACAAAGCTTTTGATTGTATAGGCTTGACTACACAAGCGGACGGTATAGATCAAAGATCAGACTGCATGTTCTGTGCAGTCACTGTTTTCGAAAGGGTTAAAATTAGATTAACACCAAATAACACGTGGCAAAATTTTGAACAAGATATCTAGTCTATTTCGGAATAATTTGCGGCCATGGTTATGTTGGAAAGCAGCCAGTTGCTTGATAGAAAATTGTGCGGAGTACTGGTAAAAGAAACTCCAGGAAAGCATGGATAGGTGCACTGGCCGCCGCGAAATGCTGGTAACCAGCAGTTTCTCCCTCCCCCCCCCTTCCCCCATATTTTCTATCCTTCGGAAAGCAAATCCCATCATTTAAACAGATTTTAGTGTGTAATCAATATGGACCAGTAAATATAGACCAATCTAAAATTCGTCATGTTGTAAAGAGTTAAAACCAGAACGTTTTCATGCGAATACCAGTTTTAAGAATTCCGCTGCAACTCATATCGAATACCATTTTTTTTTTTTTAAATATAAAAGGCAATTGCTTAATTCCTAACCAGACAAATTAACCGTTCTATGCAATCTGATCTTGATCCAGCATAATCCCGGTAACTCCCCACCATAGATTTTGCTTGGCAATTTTTGACAGATAACGCAAGAATTGTACGGAATGAATGTTGAAATGGTGAATACGCAGAACTTGCGTATTCACCATTTCAACATTACGTTCCGTACATTTGCTGCTGTATCTCCCCCAAATTGTCAAATAAAATCTATGGTGGGGAGTTCCCGGGACTTGTCATACGAAAAACGGTACGTTAAAGTGAATACTTTTTTTTAAAATCAAATTTTAATGATAACAGGTTCTAAAGATGCCATAACAAAGGAAACAGGTGCTCGCGATTAGCCTACCCGTGCACTGCCTTGATACTGGTAATCTAAGTGTACAAGATGTCTGTTTGTAAAACAGTCATGCCCCCCTACTGCCACATTGATACAGGAAGTGGCACAGTTCATAAACTGATATCAAAAGAATTGATTGGGAAATATCGATGTCATCTTTTTGATTTATAGCCCACTTCAATTGTTAAACGTGATAATCTGTCAACAGTTCGCATAATTATACACACCGCCGTGTGTATATATACAAGATTGTAAACAGTCGCCGATACACAGACTGGGTTATCGATTTTCTTTTCGGCACGCGCGTTCGACTTCCGCTTTTTCCCAGTCAACTTCGATGCTTACTACGTCCCCGATGATAGGCGAATAAAATGTTGGAGCCACAAGTTGAGCCACATATGATGATTTTTGAGACACTTTAATTTTTTTTTAGCAAATGGCTCAAGTGGCGAACGGCAGCGCATGCCCTGAATCATCTGGTGGTCACTGTGTCCTTGACCTTTCACGGATTAACCTTAAAATCAATAGCGATCATTTACACTCCAAGATGAATATCTGTACAGAATTTGAAGGACCTAGGTCAATTCTGTGTCTAGTTATCATCCGGACAAGGTTAGGTCTAAATATCATTAAGTTGAAGACCACTGTGACCTTGAACTTTGATGGATTAATCTCAAAATCAATAGGGATCATCTGCACTCCGAGACAAATGTCTGTGCCAAATTTGACGAACCTAGGTCAATTCTGTGTCTAGTTATCATCCGGACAAGGTTTGGTCTATATATCAACATGTTGACGGTCACTGTGACCTTGACCTTTGACCGATTGACCTCAAAATCAATAGGGATCATCTACACTCCGAGACAAATGTCTATGCCAAATTTGACGAACCTAGGTCAATTCTGTGTCTAGTTATCATCCGGATAAGGTTTGGTCTATATATCAACATGTTGACGGTCACTGTGACCTTGACCTTTGACCGACTGACCTCAAAATCAATAGGGATCATTTACACTCCGAGACAAATGTCTGTGCCAAATCTGACGAACCTAGGTCAATTCTGTGTCTAGTTATCATCCGGACAAGGTTTGGTCTATATATCAACATGTTGACGGTCACTGTGACCTTGACCTTTGACCGATTGACCTCAAAATCAATAGAGATCATCTACACTCCGAGACAAATGTCTGTGCCAAATTTGACGAACCTAGGTCAATTCTGTGTCTAGTTATCATCCGGACAAGGTAAGGTCTACCGACCGACCGACGGACCGACGGCCCGACCGACATTAGCAAAGCAATATACCCCCACTTCGTTGAAGGGGGGCATAATAATTATAGTCTAGCTGTTTCCGCTACGATTTAAATGGATCAGAAGCTAATTAAACCCAAAAATGTTAGTCGAATTTCTCTTAATTCATCACAAAATTCGTGTTCAGAGACATGAGTTAAATAAGGTTATTATCAGGTTTTGACTTATACTGGAAATCGTGCGGAGACTTTTCATATGGATTGTTTGTTTGTTTTGTGTTTCACTCCGTTTTCCAGTTATATCACAGTGACCAATGCACCTATTTATGCATTTCAGGCGTCATATTGGCACAGCACGCTTATCAAGCCACTGACAGAACGGGTCCAACTAAACACTGCAAAAGTCATGCAATGACATCCAAAGACACCACAACGACAAAGACACTTTTAGGGGCGTAGCTGCCTGTACGCAAAAACGCAGAGGCGTACACTTTGCAAAAAAACAGGACAAATTTAACTCTTTCCATGCCATAGAACCCACCAGAACTTTTTGTGGACAGTGTAGATCAAGATCAGACTGCACAGAACGTGCACTCTGATCTCTGATCTACACTGCTCATTGCTATATTCTAGATTATGACCAAACTGTCTCTTGATCTTGCAGAGGCGATGTATCTTTAGCCTTTGAGAAAATGCAATTTATTTATTCAGCAGAGAAAGAGTTTACAATACGCGTCACCAGAGGCCACCAAATAGCTTATACAATTCAAGAATTTTTTGAATGAAGATCCTCCAGACCTTTCTGTGAAATTCCCCTCCCCTCTATAGGCACTTCGCGACTAGGGTAATACATGTACCTTTCGGTACATGTTTAGCGTACACTTTATATTGGGCTAGCTACGCCTCTGACTTTGCCGTTGACATATGGATAATACGCAGTTATATTGCAACCTATCGCATCAGATGCGGCCTGTATGGTCCATGCGCTAGAATGAGCCACGGGTTTAGCACAGTTAACTGCAGCTTTGGCATATGGTGGCGAACAAAGCAGAAGATTTTTAGCGTAAGTTTGCTTGTCATAGAATTGCCTGTGTGTTAACATTTTTATGCATGTTTTGACCTTAAATTTCAGTACTGTTTCATTGCCGCAATTACTTATTGACAAAGCACTGAAAAGACAGTTGCCGTCGCCGGTTGTCATCACTGGATATAAATCGTCAAAAGCTGAGCTGAATTCTAAGTATGGCATGGATACAAAGCCGACATACGGGTTCGATTCATGTTGTATGTTTTCATACAGAAAATGTGGAGTCATAAGTTTCCTTTTGACCGCTACCCAAAGATGATTTATACTGAAGTCAGCAGCGTAAAATTCTTCCTTCAGCACAAGGTCATGTGATGAGCCCCTGTGAGAGATGCATGTTGTGTCCAGGAGGTCAATTGCAGGTTAGTTCCAGAATGGTCAAGACGTGTAACCATTTCCCGTATTGAGAATACGTGTGATAATTAAGGAAAGTTCTTCTTTAATGTTCTTTCTGTCTAATACACAGTTGGATTGAAATCTAGTGTTTGATATTATTACTAGTATTTAGTTAAATTCAATTTATAATATTCCTTATTAATGTGTATTATTTGAAAAGTGATTCTTCCAGGCACGAAGCCCTCTGTATTTAGTTCAGACTGGAAAGAAAACAGAGAGCACTAAGACTCTCAAAAGGAACCAGGAGAGCTGTAAGCCTCCACAATTCATGCTAATAGAAGCATTAAGATGTAGAACTGCATTTAGTTCAGACTGAAAAGGAAGCAAGTAGCAATAAGATTCTCGTATGGGGTACTACACAAATCCTGCTTCTAGAGGCACTAAGCCATCTGCATTTAGTTCAGACTGAAAAGGAAGCAGAGAACATTACCATTCTCAAAAGTGGCAAGGAGAGCTGTTACGCCTCCAAAATTCTTAAGGCAGATAGTACTAAATAAGACTCGCATATGGGACTACACAAATCATGCTTCCAGAGGCACTAAACCCTTTGCACTGAGTTCAGACTGAGAAGGAAGCAGAGAGCATTACGATTGTCATAAGGGGCAAGGAGAGCTGTTACGCCTCCAAAATTCATGATTCTCACAAGGGGCAAGGAGAGCTGTTACGCCTCCAAATTTCATGACTCTCACAAGGGGCAAGGAGAGCTGTCACGCCTCCAAAATTAATGCTTATCGAAGCCTTAAGGTTTCTGATTCCAACAGGTAAGTGATTTCATAAAAAAAAGCCACAGTAAGCACTAAGCCCTACAAGAAGCCCTAGTAGGACATAATGTCCTACAAATGAAACTTAAGAGAAAGGAATTCATAATTAAAATTTTGTCATCTGTCCGAGGACAGACAAAAATCTTAAAAACCAATTTTTTCATCTCAACTTAAACTGCTGGTGGAACAAACTGTGAGTACGTAATTATATTAAATATATTTTGTGTCGTATAATACCAGTGCAAGGCAGTCAATAACAAAACCCACTTCCAGCCTCGTCAGAATAATTGGACTGCTGTAATGAGCATCAGAAAAATTAAGTACCTGGCCAGACTACCTCTATTGCATTGTTTTATGTGTAACTTCGCCTGCATTGTCAGGGCATAATGGGCCTCTGCCATTTAAGAAGATGGCAAGCTTTCTCATGTTTTTGTCATCTAAATTGCATTCCTGTAAGACAGTGTCTGCGTGAGAACAGAACCAGATACCAGAAAATTTGAAAACAAAAAATTCGCTTTGAAATAGTGTGGCTATTTCAATATGAGGCTCAGGAAAAAGACCTGAAATTACTGAGAATACTTTCAAACTTCTTTTGAGAAAGTGCACATGTTTTGAGTGCCACTTACCAAAGCCATAGGTAACCTGAATAGGTGAACATGAAGAGAATGAAGACTTCACTGGTGGGCATTCAGCAATCATTTCAGGCTGTAGTACTCATGTGAAAAAAAAAAGGGGGGGGGGGTGAAGATGACAAATCCCATACGGACAAACCACAGCGGAACAGCAATTTAACCATTTCCAAATAAGATAAGCTGGGAAAAATCTGTTTCCAAGCAATTTCTTTTGAAAACTGGCATAATAAGACCAGGGATATAATGATCAGATTTATGTCAAATTCATTATAATTCATTACCCCTCACTGCATTCACAAAGATGAAATGAACCTACAGTCATACGGTAATTCACATGTTAGAGAGGCAATTACTCTGAAAATGATATGAAAAGGTGTTAAATGCGTGAGCAAAACACATTATCAAGGGGTTACATCCTTGTTATGGAGTTAAACAATGGAATGAGTCAATAGATTACATACATAAAGTTGTAATTGCAAGCTCACAATCAGGTGGCAGATTAATGAGCTTGACTGCGTATAAAAAAAACCCCAAGGTTTGCAGAACGTGTTTTATACGGTATCAGGAAATAAGGAGCACAGAAAACTTCTGTGAGTCCTGTAGAACGAACAGAATGGTAAAATATACATGCTTGACTGACTAAAGGGTTGTGCATATTCCTGGATTAATCACATAGATATGGAAGCAGTCTTCGGGCATATCTGAGCAATGGGGTTTTGGTCATATTGCTGGCTCATACTTCAGTTAAAATGCCTTAATAATGCACAATGTAAAAGTAATCATATTTCGGAATTTGTTTGCTGCATTAAAAAAAAAAATACACACAGAGTACACCCTTTCTCACTAAAAGAAATAATTCCTCTAATTTCTGTGTTTAAGTCAATCACAATTCCAGTACATTTGAGGCTATACAGTGGAAAATCGCAAGAAAATACTCACAAGGTAATAGATATAGGTATCACACCAGATAAAGGGTGTTTGTGATTGTCAGTATGAATCTGAGTATGCTTTTGGATTTGTGTACACAAAAATAGTGCAGAGTGAGAAGGTACAAAGAATATATCTATAGATTGGTATTACATAGAAAGAATGGTTTGAGTTCTTGGACTATTTCGATAGCTCTAAAAAGAAAGGTTGCGAAGGGTAATAATGATTATTACCAACTGCTAGAGATATTTTGGATATGCAGTAAGACTAAGTGCTAAGGATTCCCCAGGCTGTATATCTCCGCTAAATTCACACTGACAACAGACTCTCCTTTATGGGCTGGGAGGCAGCCCCACATGGGGTCAATGAGGTGTCTCAGAGATACCTGTTGACAACAACATTCATTATCTTGATCTGAAAGCCATTTATTTCAGATTGCTATCTTGTTTGGAGAGACTGTTAAATAAACACATTTGGGTTCAATAGAGTAACGGCCCAGCAGTCGCCTAAATAGACCGATACGGGGGTCATTCATTAGCCAGAGTGCTTCAAGGGTTAGAAAACTGAGACTTTAGCAAAACAATGTGACAAATTGCTAATTCCAACGCATATGCTAGAAGGGAAAAGGTAATTCCGTACAGATGGAAAGTCCTATCATAGTCCACAAAGTGGATGCTCAAACATTACATCTTCCTTAAAGGTGCTAGGCCTGTCTATTTAAAAGTAGAGACAGAGTTCGATTGCTTTTAGACTGAATAAGAAATTAAGCGAGTATTCCGCAAGCCAAGTTCGCCATGTAGGCTACATTTCAAAAATACATAAATATATCCTGGTCATATCTGCACTTTTTCACCTTGCAGTTTCATAAAGTGCCTCAGAAACTTGACGCTGACGAGGCATGGAAGTATTAATGCTGTTGCATGGGCTATTACAACAATGGTTCCATCATGCAGTGGAAAACATGTTTATCAAACCGAGTCAGATCACCACATGCTGGCGATCTACTGACCTTACCATATGCACCTATGGCAAAATCCATCAATTAATTCCCGTAGGACTAAGTTCACCTGTCACTTGTCCGGGGCCTTTATCAGGTTTGAGGCTGATCTCATTCAACACTTTATTCCCTGGCAGGGCAGCACTAGATAGTTCATAAGATGTATTACAAATTGGATCCATTGCTGTGGCAGTTATTTATCTAAAGAGCCATTCAGTCGCAGCAAAATCAAGTACTTGAAGTTCTTACATGTTCATTGCGAATGGGCTAAAGCTATAGTGTCTAAAACACAGCAACAAGTCCTTAAATTCATTCCTTCTTGCTGGCTCTGATTTATGTTATGGAATTACACAGTAATGTCAGTTCATAAAAGATGTTAATTAAAAACCGTCTCTTCGTACAGGTACACACACACACACACACATATATATATATATGTGTGTGTGTGTGTGTTTGCCTTATGATTTATAAGGTCATTGCCTGTTAGTAACAGAAAAGGGTTGACATTACTTACCCATATAGTAATCAAACTTTTGTCGATCATAGAGCCCTTCCTTATGTTTTTAAGTTTTTATGTTTTTCGACCCAGCAATCATGTCTTTCAAAGTATGCTGGAAACATAGACCAGAGTGAAGCTACTCTTGACGGATAGGTGCATTACTTCTGCCTTTAATGCCATATTTAAAACAATAGGTGCATAATCTTTGCCTTAAATTGACAACACCTATAGCATCCATATAAGACTGTCTGTTAACTAGCTAGAAAAAGCATTACGAAATAGCAGCATATTTTTCTGTAGTAAAGAATGCAGGGATCCCATTACATAATACGACAACAGCTGAGAGCTGGTCATCTTAGGTGACTTCGTAAAAGTTTTTAAAACAACCCACACTGAAAAATGACAAAGGTATTTCATAACTGTATGACTTCAAAGTAGTCAATTCAGGCTAGAAAGTGACAATGCTTTCAAACAAAAGATTCGTAAATTACACTCATACAATTGCATTTAGTGGGTAACATGCATACTTCGCAATCGGTTGTTCGTGAACACCTTTAAAACTCTCACAGGGGCTCATCACATGACCTTGTGCTGAAGGGAGAATTGGAAAATTAAACGAGACTTACCTGTAAGGTGAAGTTGGATTTCAATTCTCCGAAACACAAGGTCACCGTGATGAGTTCATGTGCCCACCCGTTTTACCCGCCCTTTGTGAAAAGTGGCTATATGAAAATATATACATGGTTACAAAAAAAAAAAACAGTGTTACATACAAATTGGGTAGATTATTCGATGTTATTAAAAGTTAAAAAGTTAAGTGCAAATGTGAATCAATTCCGTTGGGAAAAGTGTTCACATCACAAGTTGAAAATTGACCTCCTGGACACAACATGCATCTCTCACATGAGCTCATCACGGTGACCTTGTGCTTCGGAGAATTGAAATCCAACTTCAACTTACAGGTAAGTCTCGTTTAATTTTCCAATTATAGTGTAAAAAGCATGATTGTGTAGTTGCCTCTGACCTTGCACTGGTTCTGTTTACGGTTTGCGAGACACAGGGTAGCTTTTCAGATGATAAAGCAATAGTTCCGATGTTACTTTGAAATTAAAATAAAAACTACAGTACAAGACTAAGAATGTAATTTAGAATGGTTGATTAATACGGCCCGTCTTTGGACTCTGAAACATTTTTATATGATTTACCACTGATAGGGTATTTTCTACAAACTCATTTTACACGATTTACCACTATTTTCCTGTATGTCAACTCATTTTAAATGATTTCCCTCTGATGGAGTATCTTTTTAATCAACTCATTTTATACGATTTATGGAAGTATTATCTATCAAGTCGTTTTACATGATGTACTACTAATGGGTGTATTTCTATGACTCATTCTACATGATTTACCACTTGTGGAGAATCTTTTTTTCATCAACTCATTTTATTCGATTTACCTTTGATGGAGTATTTTTTAATCAAACCCATTTTACATGATTTACCACTGATGGACTATTTTCTTAATCAACTCATTTTACATGATTTACCTCTGATGGAGTTCTTTTTTTAATCAACTTATTTTACATGATTTACCATAGGTGTATTTCTATCAACTCATTTTAGATGGAGTATCTTTTTTTTTCATCAACTCTTTTTACATGATTTCGACTGATGGGATTATTCTCTATCAACTCACTGTATATGATTCACCACTGATGGAGTGTTTTTTTTTAATCAACTCATTTTACATTATTTATTTCTGATGGGGTGATTTTCTGTCAACTGATTTTTTTGTAAACATGCTTTATCACTGACGGAGCAATTTTTTTATATCAACTCATTTTACATGATTTACCACTGATGAGGTATTTTGTATCGACTTGCTGACAGACTTGAACTTCCGTATGCTGACAGACTTGAACTTCCGTACAGGAAAACAATGTGTAGCTATTTCCTGGTTAAACAAAAACACTGTCAATAAATGTTTCACAAATAATTCCCTCTGTAGAGGGCATGGACCGTGTGCCGATACTTTCAGTATTTCTTTTTTGTCTGTTTCAATTACCGACATTTACTCATTATGCTTTTAAAACAAGCTGAGTTTGCTGTTTGGAAATTCATATATTTTGCAAAAAAAAAAGGAGAAAAAATCCGTAACATATTCACTTTCAAGTCAGATATGTAATGCAAATATTGAACGTTTACGTAACAGATATCTGCATTACCTGGGAACGTCCGGAGCATAACCTTAAGGTTCGGGAGAGTATCTCCAATACCATTGGACGGAATTTCGCGAAACTTTATACATGTGTACAATAACCCATTCCGCTGACACACTTTTCTTTTGATTCGATGAAAAATGGCCGACTCGGAGCGATTTTAAGTTAAGCGGTCAAGTAAATTTTTTGGCGGGGAATATCATTTCAACGAAATTGCTTGTTTTCCTTTGGGTTTATGGTTCTTTGAAATTGCCTACATTTAATAGTATGTTTTTATACATACGAGGGGCGTTCATTAAATAATGAAAATAACTGCATATCTCGGGTTTCTGTCGTTCGATTTCATTTATTTTTCTACAGTCCCTCAAAGTACTCTCCTCCTCTCTCTATGCACAGTTGGAGCCTCCTGCACCATTTATCAACTGCTGCTCGGTACTCTTCTTTAGGTATACCCCATAACTCTGCAATTACGGCTTTAGAGAGGTCTTGGACACGTGTATACTTGTTTCCTGTCAAGAGCTCCTTCAGTTTAGGAAACAACCAAAAGTCACATGGGGCCAAGTCAGGACTGTAGGCAGGATGGGGGAGTGTAGAATTTCTATTCTCTGACAGATACTGGTTTACAGCTGCTGTTTTATGGGCACTCGCATTGTCATGCAAAATCATGATTCTCGATGTTCCTGTGATGGGACGACGGTCATTCAACTCAGAAACCACCTGAGGAAGTACAGTTTTTCTGTAGTATCGCCCAGTCATGGTTGCTTTTTCTGGTAGAACATCTACAGCTACATGTCCTTCATGGTTGAAAAAAATTGTGAAAAGCCTCTTCGGACTCTGAAAACCTGGTTTACAGACTACAGGTCTGGGTTCATCTTTTGTCAGCCACATTATGTTAGAACCTTTGTTAGGGATCCCATAGAAGTATATCCAAGTTTCATCTCCCGTGACTACGTCAGATATCCTTTTGGGGCCGTTGGGTTCGAACATGTCTAAAAGTTGCCTTGCACAAGAAACCCTATTCTTCTTCTGTTCGGGAGTCAGCACATGAGGTACCCATCGTGCGGAAATCTTTCGCAGCCCGAGTTCTTCATGTAGCACTTTATGGATGGTACCAATGGACACATCTAAGTCTGAACTAATCTCCCGCACCGAAACATTAGGGTCATTGTCTACTTGATTTTTAACATTTACGATCAAAGTTTCGTTCACCTTGGATTTAGGTGCTCCTGACCTTGGTTTGTCTGCAACCAGCTTTCTTCCATCTTTAAATTCTCTCACCCACCTGGAACAGGTGTTATAAGGTACAGCTAACTCCTTATATACCGTATGCAAATCTTCATGAATTTGCTTTAACTCATCTCCAAGTTGCAGCCTTGTGAAGATGAAAAACCTTTGGTGTTCTCTCCTGACGTCCATTTTGAACTAAACAGGAAGTGATGTCATGTTTTGATGACGTCATCATTGCATGACGTCATGACGTCATGATAACGTTTGGCGCCAAAAATAAAGCAGAGACCTTGATTTTTGTGTTGCTAAAATTTCTTTCAAATATAAGAAAAGGTTAATGATATACAGGTGTGTTTTCATTAATTACTGAACACCCCTCGTATAATGAGTCACTTGACGGAAGGCAATAAAAATTCATGCGAGTATGCTTATGATCCAAGGATGAATTGAATTGATTTAGGGCCATAAATGTTAAAGGTAAAAGTCTAGGGAGAACTTTGTTTATTCATTTTTTCTGTATTCTAGCTGAGAAACCATTTGATCTCGGACAATACAAATTTACACAAGTGTTGCTTGTGACCCTAAGAGGAATCCTATGGTGTTTTGGTCGCCTAGGTAAAGGTCACTGAAAAATTTTGTATGAGAGATTAGTTCGGTCCGCCTAGTCCTTCTCAAAGTTGCTCGACATAAACAATAAAAAAATACATTAGTGTTGCCTATGACCAAAAGAACACTCCATTGATTTTTTAATCACACGGGTGAAAGTCACCTTTTTCTTTCATTGGATCGTGACAAGACAACAGATAAGGATATTCGTTGGCCTGTTACAGAACTACTTTGGCGTTCATCCATATTACAGGGTACAGCTACGGTTGCGACCGGTGTGGCTTCGATTGAGCGATTTACTTAAAAAGTTACCACGCAATCTCGTTTTTAAGCGTCCCTTGGGAGAGAGGCTTTTGGAAAACATTGTGGGAAAATATCTAGAACGCAGGAGCTTTTGAAGGAAAGTGGAACTTCGAACACCCAGCTCCAATCAATAGAGCACTGAAAAACACCTCGCCTTTATCCGTCCTAATCCTATCTTTGACTCTGGTATTCGGTTATGTTCCCTGGATAAGTGGGCTTTGTAAGTATATTCTTTTTATGGAAATTGTTTTCCGGTATCTTGTTGTTGGAATGGTATTAAACGCCGTTTTCTATATCGTTTTAGTTATATCGCGACGGCCAGTAACCTATCCATGCTTTCCCGGAGTTCCTTTCACCATTGCTTTATTGGCTGCTTGAAATCTCATTACCGTCAAAAAACAATGATCAGCCACGAGAAATAAATGAATCCTGTCGCAATGACAGTCATCAGTCCTCGGACAGACATTGGACGAGCTTTGGATTCGAACCATTGGTTCCCTGGTTTCAATCCCTGTAAGTTACGCTTTCCAACATACTCGAACTTTTCTAATGAGAATCACAGCCTCCTTATTGTAACCTAACAAAACATGGAATATTATCTCGTGTTACATTCAAGTTAGACTGTTTGTTCTGTAGAGGCTTATGTCAAGTCTGCACTTTGTACAGGAAAAAAGAGTGACGGAAGATAAAACGTAAAATACAACAGATGGGATACAAACGTCAATTTTACATCAGAATTATTTAATGTCCTTAAAAAACTTTGTACACACCTTTCCCCCAATTTTATCGATAAAACTAGTTTTTCCCTTTAAATTTTATGACAAAAAAAGTAAAAATAATCCGCAGAAAATCCATGTAGAGCAAGGATTCAAATCAGTTCACATGCAGTTTAATTGAATTCCTGAATAACAGTACCCGTATTTAATTCCTAAAAATCTTCAGCCATAGAGATATACCAGTTGTGATATATTTAAGAGTGAAACAAGCGCACAAAATGGTCTGCACAAAATGGATATTGACTTTTATACCTTTTCCAAAGGCGTAGGAGCGATTAAGAACGATTGGATAATGGCTGTTACTATTCATTAGTGGACAGCATCTCATGAATATTCATATGATGAATATTCATCTCACGACTATATCGATGGAGAAATCCGATACCACCTAGAAAACGCTTGTTCAAACCCTACTTTTTACTTCTTTCAGCGCAAGACGCGAAAACAGTGGCTTTTGCGGATGATATAGATCAAGATGGATCTATACCATCCGCTTGTTTCATTAAGCTTATGATTTAAAATTCTGTCTGAGTTTCAGTGGGTTGAATATCTAGTTTAAGCCGTCGAAAGATATCGAGTTTATGTATTTGGCGCTAGCAGCGTTAATTAAAATGTATACAAATCTAAGAACCATAAATAAATAATAATAAATAGTATCTATATGTATTATTACATAGAATATTATTTTTTCCCCGAGGTCAGGTATGTTGAAAAAGGAACAAAAGAAGGCCTGTGATTCCATGTTCTTCCCCTGGTTAACGCTACCATCATGACATTTATTGAGAAACTCCGTAACGTTCTTGACGTCATTAATGGGCCTGCATAGCCAACCAGTCTAAATAGATTTTTACGGCTAAATCCACTGTCTTCCGCTAGGTGGCATTTTTGAAATACATTGGCATTCTGGGTACATTTTTCAAGATGGCAACCGATGCAGAGAATCTAAAAAAAAAGACGTTTATAAAAAACAAAGTTAACTGTTACGATTTCATGATCCAGCCATGGTTAGCTAGAATATAACTTTCATTGATATACACAGCCTCTTTAGGCTTGGGAAATAGCCCTGGTATAAGAACAACATGGTGGGGACATTTTTGGCTAGGGGCCAACGGCGCCTAGCCTTAGTAACCACGTTTCAAACTTTTGCACGAAAGCTGCAACCACTCTGAACATCATGTATAAATGTGCACTACTCGCTGCCTCTGATTTGCTGGGACTGCAACTGCCATTTCTGATTGACTTGAAACGACACACCCTTCAAAACCGCCTTACACCTTACGAGTTATTCATCCGTGATGTAAAATAGAAATGGAAAGCGGGAGTCGTTGTCTAGCCTACATATACCGAGAAAGCGCGGAAGAAAATATCTTCAAAGCAAAAGTTTTCAATGGTGTCTGTTTGCATGACGAATTTTAAACTAGAAAGCGTAAAACAGTGAACCATTCTTCCGGTCATTTTGCAAAATACTCATGCAAAGCATGACGCAACCAACACCCTTATTTACCTTGAGTCGACGCTGTTTGCACACACCATTTGATTTAGATGGGGCGTGGCGAAATTTACATTCAAGATTGATTAGCGCTGTATGGCGTGTATTCATGTATGGTGTGTAAATAGAACCGTTTACCTTCTCAGCCGTGGTACATGTATAAGTAGGGCAGTTGTTGAGGGTGTATTAACGTTGCATGGGAATACCAGAATGGACCGGAACGGACCTTAATGGACTGGAATGGACCGGAATTGACTTGAGGATACGATGTAAACTAATGTAGCAACACTTCATTCATTTGAAAATAGAATAGGGGAAAGCCTGAACATACTCATGTAAGGGAAAAGAGGAACTTGAAAGACATATTAAGGCTACAAGGAATGGACCTCAATTTTGAAGGAAAAATACTTTTTCAAAGTAGCACAATTACGTTTATTTCAGAGGAGTCAAATGCATGATTATTCTTTTGGTCAAGTTTAATGTTTATCTAACCATAGGCCTCTGAAACTCCATTGGTCGATCAAGGGGTAACGAAATTTTCATTATCGGACAGTTACTATAAATAGCACAAATGGGATTCCCTCTGTATAGTATATAGTAAGACAAGGTGTGCAACGAAATCGAAGAAAATTTGAACCCCCGTCCCTTTTCAGAGATAATAGTTAAACAAAAATGGATAAATGAACCTAGTTACCGTTGCAGATGGGTTCATTAATGATTTTTCTTCTGTACCATGACCTTCGAAAGTTCCAAATGGCTCTTGTCATCAAGCAATAGCTCTCATCTCAAAAAAGTTAAAGAGCTTCCATATTTTCCGGATCGCCATGTGCTGACGTCACACGATTTGTAAACCTGCAGCGAATAAGAATTAAATTCTTTTTTTCAAACATAGATCGAAAATTTTTTCTTTGGTGTATTGATGAAATTATTAAATTAACATTTCATCTGATATAATTTATCTTTTCATCTAATCCAGTTTCACGATTTTCATCTCCCATTTTGCCTATTTTCAAATGCGTTTTTACCGTTCATTGGTCAAAAGCTTTGGCGCGTCTTTTGATAGCAAATTCACGTGAGTTATAATTCGGTGCGTCATAACGAATTGTATGACGTCAGCGCATGGCGATCTGGAAAATGTAGAAACTTTTTAATTTTTTTGAGATGAGAGCTATCGCTTGATGGCAAGAGCCGTTTGGAACTTTCGAGGGTCAGGGTACAGAAGAAAAATCATTTGTGAACCCATCTGCACCGGTAACTAGGCTTATTTTTCCATTTTCTGATAAATATTATCTCTGAATTGGGACGGAGGTTAAATTTTGTTCGATTTCGTTGCACACCTTGTCTTACTATATACGATATAGAGGGAGTCACTAATGTGCTATTTATAGAAACAGTGTTGATGAAAGTTTGAATATAATCCGTGATATACAGGCGATGCTCCAATGTGCTATAAGTGTTCGATGATCGACCAAGGACAATTTTAGTATTCCGTGATAGACCAATAGAGCTTCAAAGGCCTGTGATCTAACGTTACTTTTTAGATCATTGATTAGTACGGTTGACACACTGTGACAGCGTCCCGGAATCTTGGTAAAGACTGATAAGTTCGTATATGCTAACGAACAAGAATACTTGCTCTCTGGTGGTACAAATCTCGCAGAATTTATTTTTGTTGTTGTACATGAAATTTGTATATTTGACAACATCATAATAATGTAATCAAGCATGTCTGCACTCTGCAGACAGTTTTTTCCTCGTCGACGATTATCGTTCTAGATATTAACCTAAACTGTTGTATGCCGTTGACCTACTTAATTATAGACAGAATTTAAGATAGCTGACCCCTTTGGGAATGGTTAGCGTGTCCCCTTTTGCCATCTAATGGTCTTTCCATCTTTAAAGTCTGATCTTGGATTTACATTGCCCGACATCAATTAAAAAAAGAAAAATTGAATAGCAGCATTGCTTTTGGACCTTTTGTATAGAATTAACCCTTTACCACACAACTCCAAGTTTTTACCACTGTTAGAAAGAAAGCTTTTGAAAAGATTCACGGTAGGAAAAGGAGAAATGCAGGAAACCATCTAAATATTTTTGACACAGTAATGCCGGTTTTTTTTCGACTTATTATTTTCACTAAAAGCAACTGCAACCCAGCTTTGGCATCCACGTACAGTGCTCTAGTCTGTTTGTTTTTGGCCAAAAAAAGAAGAAAAAGAAAAAAAAAAAAAAAAAAAGCTTTTCACACACCAGACTTGAACTATTAAATAGTAATACATAAAACTAATATGATGTGAAACCAGTTTTTTTTTTTTATTTACACAGAATTGTGTTTTCTTCTTTACATAAAACGTCTTTCAAACCCACGTTAATTTTGTATTTTTAATTTCTTATTATGAAGTGATGAAAATCATCGCAATCTGTTTTTCAACTATTACTAGCACTGCTATGAACTTGGACTACATAAAATGCACTTGGCGCTTGGAAAGAATGGTATGTGTAGTTCTTGTTTGATGCAGCATGAGGATGCAGCATGTGGATGCATCCACTCACTACTTCTCAGTGTTTAAATATGCATGAAAAAAAAAGTGCAGCAGTACACAAAAAATATCTTTTTAACTTTTTAAATAGACAGTTCATGGTTGAATATCGATTGCTGTACGCATATATGCACTTTCCGCTTGTTTGTTGTTATTTAGTCTGTGATAAAATCTGTACTAATCCCGGTTTAGAAACTGTAAGCTAGATAAAAATTAGCAGTAAACGATGTTTTTTTTTTTTCGTTTGAAATTATAATATTTCTAAGAAATATGGCGAAAAAATAGGCTTGATAACTCCACAGACGTATTATTGAAAGCCATTTTCCATATGCTACTTTTAAGCAGTAGATTTTTGAGTTATGCGCACCGCGTATTAATTAGCGGATTTGCTATATAGCAAATCCGCTTACTGTGATCGTTTTGACCGGAACCAAATACATCATGCGTAACTAAGCATGCGCGCTCAGTTTCAGCTTTGCATGGCTGGTGAATGGGACGAACAACGCAGATCTACAAATGATATTCAGCTCTGACTTTGAACAAATCATACAAATTATGTTTGTCAGTTTGAAATACTTTACATACTTAAACAAAGTGCGTTCTATTTTTTTCATTAAATATTGCCATATGCGTATGAACATTGTTTACACAAACAGCCCCCCCCCCCGTTTTCATTCAAGATTGTACTCATTTTTGACTGAATAGAAATAGACCCAAGGATGTGAGTTTGCATATTACACGTAGGTCTCTTATGTTTCATGTGATACTAATATGAAGTTGAAATTATGAAGCACATGGATTAGTCCATTTTTATAGTTAAGTGTAACACCAGTTTTTTTTTTTGAAACTGTGTATGATAATCTAAGTTCAGACTGCGCAGAATATGAGGTCTAAGTTTGAATCTATACAGCCTATGGTTTTTTTTTTTATATTTTCATTTTCACCAATTTAAAGCGGTGAAAGGACATAATCTTGTTAATTTATTTAGTGAGGTTCTATAAGACTGTGGCTGGTTGGTGTAGGATGGGTTATTCCGGATTTTATCCTCACCTAGTTGCCAGGATTTTGTAGGTGTGCCTATGGACAAGACACTGCGGAGAACCAGCCGAGCTCTAGTACAACCCAAGCGGTACACAAACAATTGAGTTGTTGTCACTGTAAGACCGAAACAGTGTTGAAACTAATGTAACCACCAGAAATCATCCAAACGTCAAATTAGTCTTGAAGGTAGTTACAATCAATTTCATGATTTGTGGCAGTGCATGAGTTACTTTTCTTTTGTGAAATCATTATTTTCTTGACTTGTGTCTTTATGATACAAAGTGAATTTTCATATATGTAACAGAATGAATGTGTATTCAATATTCATGAATTACACATGACCTAAATCTTAGAATATAGGCTACTGAACACACCATTTAGTTGTCACCTTTCAGACTATTACATAATACGAGTATCTTTTAGTTCAGAAGTAAAACCAAGAATATTCTTTTCGATAGAAAGAAGAAATCATTGTATCTGAACAATCAAATTGTTGTTTCTAGTTTGATTTTGTATTTCTTTTTGAAATCAACAGTTTCAAGTTGTGTAGTAATTAGGAAGAACCCTTAAGGGATTCCTAGGTGTTAAAGTCATGGAAAGGACAATATGCTTTCAGTAAGAAATTACATATAAAATGCCATTGTTTCTATTTCCCTGAGAGGACTCAAGTGTGTGTGTGTGTGTTTTTTTTTTTAACTCTTACCACACAACAAAATTTTAGACTTGTCCAAATGGAAAGCACTTGCTGATAACAGAATCGATTTAACTCAAAAATGAATTTATTTTTGGAAGGTCAGAAGACATGGTGGGAAAAGGAAAAATGCTGGTTACCAGCATCTTCTCTTATTCTCAAATTCTTTTTAAGAGCCTTCTTCCCCAGGGTTGTTAAAAGTCAGAATTGTTTGGTAAGGGGTTAAACTAAACCATACTAGTTTCAAAACAATACATGCTTTATACTTCAGAATGAGGACAGCTTGTTTGCTTTGTAGCAAGAGTAGATTAAAATCAGACCACTTAACATAGTAAAATTCCACTCCTATAGGCACACTATTTTAGATTTGAATTGTTTGCAGTATATATGACTATACCCACTATATAGAAGTTTAGAAAGTGTTGTGTTTATAGTCTGACAAGATTTGTAAAATGCTGTTTTAAAAATCAAGACCTTGATAACTGAGTACAGGTTTCAATATACGACGTATTAAAAGAGTCTTGCATAATGATGAATAATAACGATTTTAGAAATGCTTGAAATGCTATGGTAAAGTAAAATATAGTCATCATGTTTAGTATACATAAACACTCATGTAAGATCCTCTATATAAGCCACCAAATATTATTTTCAGTCTAGAAATAAGCTCCCGATTAATGGGAATTTTAAGGTTGCTTTTGTCTAGAATGTCATAGCAAGGCAGACAGCGTCGATCAAAGACCAGACTATTATTGTGCAGTCGATCTTGATCAACACTGGCTGAAAAAGCACTGAAAGTTGTGAAAGGCACTTAAAGGGTAAAACATCAAAATCTTTGTCATTGTTCAGGGGCAGATAACTCCTTCCAGAATTCATTATTCCTTCGTACCGGTAGATGTACGCCCTTCATTGCTACTTCTAGTTTACATTCCATACATTTGCGTTTTGCAACCATTTGTAACAAAACTTTTATAAGAAAGAATCAAAGTACTGACAGAACTAATAGAAGGTGATGGTAAAAGCTCGCAAATAGGTTCTAACAATGGACCATTATTGTTAGAAATTGGCTAGTCTGACAGTTCTCAACGTTTTTTTTAAAGATAACATTAATTATTTCATGATTGTTTTTCATATAAGCCTGTAGGCCTATGAGCGTTTTGCATGCGGTTTTAGGGGCTAGGAAAATAGTTTGGGGGGTGTAATGACAGTGGTTTGGGGTGTAATGACGGTGGTTTGGGTGTTTTGGGATACCTCTTACTTATTCATTCGCGATGTAGACTTTATAAACTAGGCCATGTCAAAGCTGCAAAACAAGGCCAATTTCAAACCCAGAGCTACCGCTGTAACATTGAACTCATAAGTTCATCATTTGTTTAATTGGCTGGCACAACTTTCCGATCCGCATGTTTTTTTTTTTTTCATATATCAAATGACACAGACACGTCTGTTCGTCGATCTGTGAGGACCTATTTTCTTGAAACAGAGATGTGATGCGTCGTCACATGATTTCAGTTTGACGGTTGACATAAGAAGATAAGATCTGAAAGGTCATTACTTTCTAAAAATCAAAGGACTGAAAGTCATGAAAAGCAGATTTGTGCTTCACTTTGAATTTGGCTGAATGTATAGTGTTTCAGAGAAATCTAAAGTAGGTTTTCATTCTATGTAAAACATTTGAGCCATGCACTGCACGAAAAGAGTTTAAGGCATCTGCAAACAGTATCAACCCACACAAGCCTGGGCAGTCCGCACAGAATAACCCGAGTCTAAAAATTTTGCTATTGGTCAATTTCCTGCGTGTCAAAGGACAAGTCTACCTCATGATTCAGTCGGCAGTTAAGCATAATGGAGTTTATGGACCCATAATTATGTTACGACTCGCTTGATATCATGCGTCACGGAGATGCATTAAATCCCCGTATGACACAGTATGGCTCTTTTGTAATGAAATCTGAAGTAGTTTTTAGTTCCATTGGCTGAAGGCCAGCGGGCTTATGTCATGGCCCGGTGTCCGTCCTGCGTCTGTCCGTCCGTGCGTGCGTTAACTTTTATTTCAACCATCTTCTTCTCTGAAACTACCCATCCAATTTTGATAAAACTTCACAGAAATGATCCTGCCATGGTCCTCTTCAGAATTTCTTGAAAGAATCTGATTCCTTCAAAAACATGGCAACAAAACTGAAAAAATATTGAAAATCTTTGAAAATCTTCTTTTCTGACACCATATGGCCTAGGGCTACCGAATTCTGCATGTTGATTTATCTACTAGACCTCTACCAAATTTCTTCAAATTATACCCCTGAGGTCAAATTTGGCCACGCCTCGGGGGTCACAAGTTTTATATGGGCTTATATAGGGAAAACTTAAAAAATCTTCTGGTACCTAGCCATAAGTTCTATGGCTATCAAATTTGGCATGTAGCTTTATCAAGTGGGCATCTACCAAGAGTGCCCAAATTATAGCCCTGGGGCCAAATTTGGCCCCGCGCGGGGGTCATAAGATTTATATGGGCTTATATAGGGAAAACTTTAAAAATCTCCCTGTACCTAGCGATACGGCCTAGGGCTACCAAATTTGGCATGTAGTTTTATCTAGTGGATGACTACCAAGGCTGCCCCAATTATAGCCCTGGGGTCAAATTTGGCCCCGCCCCGGGGGTCACAAGTTTTACATGGGCTTATATCGGGAAAACTTTTAAAATCTACTTGTACCTAGTTATTAGGCCTAGGGTTACCAAATTTTGCAAGTAGCTTTAGCTAGTGGGCCTTTACCAAGAGGGCCCAAATTATAGCCTTGGGGTCAAGTTTGGCCTCAGCCCAGGGGTCACAAGTTTTAAATTGGCTTTTATATTGAAAACTTTATAATCTTGTTACTTACTATAAGACCTAAGGCTACTAAATTTAGCCCTGTCTCAGGGATTTCATGTTTTATAGGGCCTTTTATTGAGGACACTTTGAAAATCTTCTTGTTTATAACCACACATTCTAGACCTGTATTATATGGTATGTGGGCTTTATCTTGTGAACCTCCACCAGGATTCAAGTAACTATAGCTTTGTGGTCAAAAATGGCTTTGCCCTGGAGTCATAACTTTCTCGTAGGATTTTATAGAAAATAAAAATTGTATGTCTTCTAGTTTGAAACTAATTTGCCAAGTATTGTTATGTTTGGCTTTTAGTGTTTTTACTTATTAGCTAGTGGAGCGATACAGGTCCATCATGGCCCTCTTGTTATTTACTTTGTGGAAAAAAGGGAAGGATATCCTTTAACCATAATTTGTCAGGCAGTGTGTAGAATGCAGATGTTGTGTTGAATGCAGTGACCGTATGGACAACAAAAGTAGACTATGTACAACTGAAAACAATTCAAAATACACTAAATGCATGCAATTTTGTACCTCGATATGCACATGCAGAAAATGCTGAAATCGGTACTTACAGCTAAAATATAGGTAAAAGATAAAGCAATATTAAGCTCCTAACCAACACTCTATATTACGTTTACTACACATCGTGTGGGCCTTTTGTCATGTTATCATGTAAGTTTTTTTTGGTTTGAAAATACATGTAATTACAAAGGTAAGTTCAAAAAGTAGTTATTTCACATTCTTCTCTATTTTCCCTCTTCAAATATAATAATGAACAATTTCACCATCGTGCCATTTTTTTTTTTATATTTAAGTATGGCAATAGAAACAAAATACTTATCGCAATGAAACAACATCGTATTCTAATCGAGAGTAATGGCAAAGGGATCTGCATAATAAACTTGTAGAAAAGAATGTTAATCCCGCGAATTAGACTGGATATAATTCATACTGTATCCTTTTCTATTTCTTTTCTGGTGTAAAGTTATTTAAGAAATAATCTTCTTTCTATCGTGGTTTATCGTTCAATAAACCACGGTTGTGAGTTATGAGGCACAATAAATAATCCACTAGGGCGATAGCCCGAGTGGTTTATTCATTGCACCTCATAAATAATTTATTGAACGATAAACCACTATAGAAAGAAGATTATTTCGATTCTAACATGACCAACTCTTAATCAAAGGAAAACATACTTAGTGTAAAAACGCGGATGCAGATTATATTCCACCGAATAAACCACGGCTGTTCCAATTACCAGAACAAAACCCCACTGCATTATCTCCCGCTAGATGGCATTCTACAAATATACATCTATCTAATTTGGGCATTCTGGGTACAGAACCGGACTAATTTTCAAAACAACAACCGTTACTTTGAATTTCAAAATGAAATAAACGTTTACTCAATAAAACGCTACCTGGTGCGATCCATTCAGCTATGATCGGCTAGTATGTAACCTTTGCACCGGCAATTTATTAAAACAGCCCCTACATGCTTGGGTAATAGAGCTAATAGCTTCGGTATAAGCCGTACTTTTCCAAAGTATACGGGGACGGGTGATGCGTCATAGCAGACAGGTCGAATCTTCGAAGAATATGACATGCGCAGACAACGAACCCCACTGGCCAGTCGGTAAATATGAAAAGAATCAAAATTTCAATGAAAAGGCATCAAACACAACATAAAAGAAAAAAAACCCCGCACCGTTTCACTGTTATATTTTCTTCGTTTCAAATGACAAAGAAGAATGAATGTATTGTCAAGCATTAGAGCCATAACTGCTTTGAATGCTCTGAATATTACTCCACCCACTCCAAATCCTATTTCCAACGCAAAACCGGTCAATTTTGAACTAACCTTCAATTTGGAAAGACACTTGATTTACATATACATGTGTACTGGTAACATTTCAAATAGTTCCATAGTTGTCAAGTTTTATTAAAACAGTTAATATCGGTAAATCCTTGACAATTTTCCTTGAAACTGACGATTTGTTGTAAACGTCAATGACTTTCATTAATGAAATGTCGGAGGGCGAAGACATGGAACAGCCGCAGGCGACTTACTTTATACAGAATGACGTCACTCTATATAGAATGTCGTAGATTTTACCACGCTTTCGTCCCACTGTGCTTATAGAGCCAATTTCACGTGTCATTTTAGAATAGTAAATACTTTGAATTTACGTGAGAGTTTGGTATGACTGAGGTCTTCATGTAGCTCAGTTGAATGCGGAAAAGTTTAGGTGTATACATATAACTATGGCACAGATTGAAAGTAGAACTCAATAAGCGCATGCGTGCAGTATTCAGGGGAGAGTTTGGTTCCGGTCAGAGTGATAACGGGTCAAATAATCGTATGTAAATCTTTGAAAGGGTATGGTAAAAAACATAAAGGGGAAGGGGGAAAGAGGAAAAAAAAAGTGAGTTACCAGCATTATCTCTTTTTCCCCCCACTAAGTCTTGAAACACTGTCTTTCATAAGGGTCGCAAGAAATAGGTTAGTATAGGGAAAATTGATTTCCAAGCTCTAGAAGTTAATCGCCCTATTAGAATCTAACTGGCCATATGTTCCGAAATACAGGGATAATATAGATCGGTGTGACGAAAATGCAAAAAATAAAGGGATTAGGCCTTCTAATATTGACAAAGATAAGCCGAAGTCTACGCTTGACTAGTTTAAATCTTAGGCTGCTAAACGCGACTAAAGGACCTTTTGCGGACAGTGTAGATCAAGATCAGACTGCACAGAATGTGCAGTCTGATCTTGGATCCACAGTCCGATAAGGAGATATCTTTCCACCAAAAATACCTTTCAAATAGCAATATTTGGGTTTTTACTATCAGGTTGAAAGTTTCGTTTCTTTTATTCAACAGGACAAGGGTTAACCGCTCTTTACCTCAATAGGGTTAAATACATAAATACAGGTGAAAGAATTGTGGCAAAAGTAAGAAAATTTGGGTAATTTTGAATTTTCATTTGATTATCATGATTTTAGTGAATTCCGCTGAAGTTCCAGCCACACATCAGCAACTACGACCGCTTTTACACATCAACTTTTATGAGGCTGCCAGTCACGAATCACTGCACTTTTGCGTAAGGAGTAAATTAAGATCTGATTGTACAGAACTAGCAGTCTGATCTTGAATCTATACTGTTGATACGGCACGATTATACAGATTAAAAAAATAAGATGGAAAAAAAAAAATAATAATAATAATAAGAAATAAATATATGAATAAAATTTCAATTTAATTTAGTCTTATTTTGATCCATTTTTTTTTCGGTATCGGCTGGAAATGTTCTATTCACCTTTTCAGAAGTTAAAATTCTCCTAGGCGCCAATCAGTGCGAACAGCAGAGATCAAAATCAGCTTGCAAAGAATATGCAAGCTGATCCTGGATTTGTGCGGCTCAGTACGGCGATATTTTTCCCCAAAGAGAACTTTGAAGTCACTATAATTGGGTCATCCTATTGGCTGAACGTTTCCATTTAACCCTAATTCTGCTTAATAACTAAAATGAAATTTTCACTTCGATAGTAAAAACACAAATATTGCTTTTTCAAAGTTACGTTTTTGGGAACAATATCTCCTTATCGGACAGTGTAGATCAAAGATCCGACTTCACGTTCTGTGCAGTCTGATCTTGATCTACACTGTTCGCAAAAGGTCAGCGAGTCGCGCTTGGCAGCCTAAGGGCCAATTCATTACCACTAGATGATTTTTTTATACTGGTCAAAGCAGAAAGTAGTTGGTTGCAAAGCACAAATTTATCAGGGCTCAAATAATGAGATTTACGTTTAAACAGGAGAAAAACATTGTGGGAAAAAGAGAAAATACTGTTAACTAGCATTTCTCCATTTCCACTATCATATTCAAACTCCTTCTTCAACATGGTCATTAGAAAACGGTCCCGACAGTTTTGTAGAACGTTAATCTAATCAACAGTAAAAGGCTAAAGAACGATGTTCTTCTTCAGTAAGATTTGTACGGTAATCTCGCGTATAGGATAAATTCTGTGTCCTACACCTAAATATTTACAATACATTAGTTCTCCAATATGCTGTCACAGCTCGATGCTCGGAAAAACGAGTTCAACGGCCGTTTTAACCCTTTACCAATCCCGAAATTTAACGACCCCTCAAAGAAGAATGCTGTTGAAACCATTGTGGGAACAGGAGAAAATGCTTGTGATCTGTCTTTTCCCCTTTTCATACAATGTTTTCCAGCTTCTTTAACTGCAAATCTCATCGCTGGCGCCATATTCAAGGCCATGTCTAAAATTTTCTAGTTTGGTAAAGAGTTAACCCTTTACTACACAATCCCGACTTTTAACAACCCTGAAAAAGAAGCCTTTTGAAAACATTGTGGGAAAAGGAGAAAATGCTGGTAACCAGCATTTTCTCCTATTCCCACAATATTTTCTACCCTTCACAAAACAAATTTCAATTTTTCAGTCACACTGATTTTGTTGCATGCTAATGCTTTCAATTTGAACAAGTCTAAAATTTTGTCATTTGGTAAAGGGTCAACTCCTTCCCCACGAACTCCAGAAATCCCACGTTTTCCAGTGTGTAAAAGTAGATTTCTACTGTTTTTTAAGACGACTTTTATCACAGATAAGTATCATCTGTAGATCTTAGATCAGACTTCACGTTCAGTTCAGTCTGATCTTTAACTACCCTTCCGCACAAGTTACTTTAGTCGTCATTGGTATGGAAAGAATTAGCTCTTTACCAAACGACAAAATTCAGGGCTAGACCAAATTGAAAGTATTTGCAGATGACACATTGAATGCAGCTCAAATGATGATTGCTGACTTTTATAGAGCAGAAAACACTGTCGGAAAAGGAGAAAGTTCTGGTAACCAGCATTTTCTCCTTCTCCCACAATATTTTAAAAAGCCTTTTTCATGCTTGGTAGCAGTTGGGATTGTTTCGTAAATGTTTAAGCGCGATTTCCATGGACCGAAAAGCTGCGATTAGACTGGGTTCGACTGATACTCCTGTCTCAGGTTTCCAAGAAATTCCTACGATCACTGCCGATTTCCTAAGCGACGTCGACTACATGCATTACCTTCTTTCCCAACAATGTTTTTGAAGTGCTGTAAACTTGTGTCTGGCTGTAAAGAGTTCAGAAAGAATAAACATCCCAATCAATTTCATGCAAGCAACAAAATTACAGATTCGTCTATATTGAAAGGATTTGCAGACGATTGATTAAATGTAACCCAAATGAAAAAAAAAAAAAATGTTGTCTATGTAACGGTAAAAAACATCATGAGAATAGCAGAAAGTGCCGCGATTCTCTTTTTCCCAAAATAATTGAGCCGTGCTCTGGCAAAAGGGGGCTTAATGCATCTCCGTAATCCATCATACCAAGAAAGCCATCACATACTTATGGATCCATAATAGCCACTTTTTTTAACAACCGACTCAATCATGAGGTAGACTGATCCTTTGACATGCAGAAAATCGACCAATAGCGAAAAGTTTCGGCCCAGGTCAGCCTGCGCGGACTGCGCAGGCTGACCTGGGTCGAAACTTTTCGCAGATGCATTAAGCCCCCTTTTCACTAAGCGCGGCTCAATTACAAGAGGCCTCTTTCTCTGGGTCGTTAACACAAGGAATAGTTTGCTAAGGGAATAAAACCCTTTTACGAATCGATCTTGTTGTTTTACCAATATTCTCTCCTTTTCCAAAAAATGTTTTCTATCCTACTAAGGAGGATAGATCCAATTAAACTTACCAAAAAAAAAAATTCATTTGTAGCCTCAAATTCTTTCAACTGGAACAAGTTCCCATCTTTCTCTCTTTCCCCCCCCCCCCCCCCCCCCGCCCCGAAAAAAAAGATTCACACTCAGTGCACTGAATAATATATGAATATATAAAACGGATACAATGTATATTCAATAAAACGTTTCATTTCATCTGTTCAGTGAACCAAGGATTTTTTTTTTGGGGGGGGGGGGGGCATTCAGATTTTAGACAACGGGGGGGGGGGGGTAATTCAGATTTTTAGACAACTGGACGGAATTTTGCAAGGGCTTGTGGGTCTGTCACATGATCAATATTACACGCGTCCATTACATGGGTAATATGTTGTTGACATTTTCTCCCTTTCTCACAGTGTTTTCTACCTTTCAAAGAAAAGTCCTGTCGTTTTCACAGTATTCGTTTGCGGTCTACCATTTAATTCAAAATAGACAGGTCTCAAATTCTGTTGACCTGTAAAGGGCGGTCAAATCCATCCTGAACATCTGAGTTTACTTGGTATATAAACATCAGATAGGAAATTGTCGGATATTGCATCGAGTGCTTGAATCTCTGCCTTTTGTTTAGTGCTCAAGATTGTCTCAATCTACAATGACAAAATAACGGTTAGTGAGTAGGAGTGAGATTAGGAATTAACCTAAAGATACCCATTTTTATTTCATGCTTTCCGGTAGGTTATCGAGAAATACCGGTGAAATATTTTTCGATATTTCATGGTTACGACCAGTGAAAATACCGATTTTTATATTCTAACTCTTCAATTGAAGGCGGAAGCAGTTGTTCCCGCGCTCTAGTTACCTAGTTAAAATGCGCGTGCCTCACAACCAGATGGAAATATGACGTAATTTACCTTACATTTCTCGCGCTTGACTTAATATTGTGATGCGTTGCTATGCGGAGGGGGTACGCCACGGGGAATAATCGAAAAGAACTGTACTGGACTTTAATTAGGTTCCCCCCAGAAAGGGTTAAAAGCATGAAATAAATAGAATATTTTTTTTTTTCGGTGAAAGATCGAAATTTATTTAATCTCGTGAACATCATCGGTAATATTTTCACGAGTGGCGCAGCCACTCGTGAAAATATTACCGATGATGTTCACTCGACGAAATAAATTTCGATCTTTCACCGCAAAAAACAAATAATCTCTATTTACTCCTGTGAAGTTAACAGCCTGTATAGTTGAGGAGTTTTCCATTGTGTACAATATTACAACCGTACAGCCGTGTGGCTGACCCTGTGGACTATCTGAACAATTTTGAAATAGGACTACTGTTTAATGCATGCTTACACACTAGAATTGGTCTACAACACACAAAAAGCGGCAATCGGACATTTGCGTAAAATATCGTCCCGAATCAGCCAACGCAGTCCGCGCAGCCTAATGCGAGACGACACTTTCCGTTCTTGTGTTATTTTCTGTTTTGCGCAAGTCTGATGTAGGAAAAAGTCGAATGTAGTCGTAAAGTGTCGTCTCGGATCAGCCTGCGCGGATTGCGCAGGCTGATCCGAGACGACACTTTACGCAAATGTCCGAATGTCCCTTTACGCGTGTTGCAGGCCACTGATATTAACTCTTTACTTCAGGGTACCTGATACACAAAGGTAAAAGGTTAAAATACTTGTTCTTGTGACACCAGACACGAAGATCTAAAAAGTTTTCCCTAAAGGTAAACATCTATAAAACACAGACGCTAAGAAATTATATCCATAAATACCTCCATTCTCCACAAAGGAAAACACTTCATATATGGCCGTGTTAACAACTCATTAGCTTTACAGATGTCTCCTTTACTTAGTGGAACTCTTGCCTGCTGGGGTATGCCCAATCTGACAAAAAGATAAATACACGTACATATTTTGTTGCAATTAATTAAAATACTATGACTTTTAACAGGGTCTAAATATACAATTTCATTGCAAATACAGATACATGTACTTTTTCAGCTGTAGTTTGGAATGACCAAACTGTCAAAATTAAATATTGTACTCAATAGATTGGTGTTTTACGCCAATTTTAACATTATTGAAGTCACATCATTGCAACAGATGACTTCTTAATTTAAGTACTGGGTTTCACCAGTGCTAGGCTATGGCTCTGAAGTGTCTTGCCCAAAAACGTTCTCATGAAAAACCCAGTGCTTCCTGTCAGACTTGAGCCAATGACCTCTATTTCATGAGTCCTACACTTTACCTTGCAGGATCCGTATTAACAGGACAGAGTGACAGGGTTTGGCTTGGGAATAGAAAAAACCTTATATGTTTATTACTTCGCTTGATTTTTGAGCGGCGCTCACTGTCTGATAAGTTTTCTCCTCTTCTTAAAACTCTTTAGAGGATAGGAGAGATCAGCTGATAATGTTGCGTGACGGAGGGAAAATGCTGCTAACATAAGGTGCCAGTTGGTGTTTTTTTACGGGTCTTTTTGAAAGTGGTGCCAGTAGATGAAGTATTGTACTGTAGGTAAATCAAAGTGCCATACGTATGGTGCTAGTGGTAATGTCCTGTAGATACATCGAAGTGCCATACAAATGGTGCGGGTGATTTCCAGTTCTGTGCATTTTTTTAGCTTTACATGCTGATTGTGCCAGCTAGTACAGGTCTGTCACATGAAACAGTCATTATTTTGGTAAGTAGATGCAATACATGTTTTTGAAATTAGCTGTTGCTACGAAAGCTAAACTACAGCAGTAGACAGAAAACAATATGGGTAAGGAAAGAGTATAGCATGAATTAGCAAACAGACGCAGCATAAATTAAAAGAGGATTATTTATTGCTCGTGCATCTGCACATGCTTACAGAGATTAATACTGAAATAATCACATTAGCGTAGTACTAAAGATCTTCAAGCTCACAATCTGTTTAGAAAACTGTTTGTGGATTTTCTTTGTTAGAATAATAAGCTTTTTTTTTCAACTGAACGGCTGACATCAATAATTGTCGCTAACCCTTAATTTCTCCAACAACTAGTCTATCCTCTTACTAGTCTATCCTCTTTTGTTTACAATGGTATGGTGTCTTGAACAGTGGTTCTCAGTTGCTTCAGGTAAATTTTGATAATGATTTCAGTGTTTCACTAGCTGCTGCTACATTCAAATCATACGTGTAATTTCAACTTGTCACTGACCACAGCTCAGGTGTAATCCTGCTTTCAATATATCACTGGTTGTGGCTCAAGAGTAATCAAGATGTCAATTTGTCACTGGTTGTAGCTCAAGTGTGATCATAATTTCAATCTGTCATTAGCTGAAGCTCAAGTTTAATCAATAATAATGTGATTGGATACTGCTAAAGAATTATCATTATTTCTATCTGTCAATACCTGCAGCTTTTAAAGTGTAATCAATATTTCAAGGTATATAAGGCTGTGGCTCCAGCGTAATCAAGATTTCAATGTATCAGAGGTTGTGGCTCTAATTCAATCACAATTTCAATGTACCAGTGGCTGTGGCTCCAGTGTAATCAAATTTCAATGTATCAATGGCTGTGGTTCAAGTTTAATCACAGGTTCAATGTATCAGAGGAAATGGTTCCAGGTAATCACAATTTCAATGTACCAGTGGCTGTGGTCCCAGTGTAATCACAATTTAAATGTATCAGTGGCTGTGGTTCAAGTTTAATCACAGGTTCAATGTATCAGAGGCAATTGTTCCAGGTAATCACAATTTCAATGTATCAGTGGCTGTGGTTCCAGTGTAATTACAACTTTAATTTATCAGTGGTGTGGCTCCAGTGTTGTCATTCTATTAGTGGAAGTGGCTCCAGAGCAACACAATTTTTAAATGTATCATCGGCAGTGGCTTCAGTGTAATCATGTTTCAATGTATTAGTGGCGGTAGCTCAGTTGTAATCACAATTTCATTGTATCAAAGGCAATGGGTCCAGGGTAATCACAACTTAATGTATCAGTGGCTGTGGCTCCAGTGTAATCACATTTCAATATATCAGTAGCTGTGGCTCCTGTGTAATTATGATTTCACTGTATCACTGACTGCTTCAGTGTTATCCAGTTTCACTGTTTCACTGTCTGCTTCAGTGTAATCCAGTTTCACTATATCACTGACTGCTTCAGTGTAATCCAGTTTCACTATATCACTGACTGCTTCAGTGTAATCCAGTTTCACTATATCACTGACTGCTTCAGTGTAATCTTGTTTCACTGAATCACTGACTGTGGCTGCTGTGTAATCCAGTTTCACTGGATAACTGATTGTGGCTCTAGTGTAATCCATTTTCACTGAATCACTCACTGTGTTTCCAGTGTAATCGAAGTTTCATCAAATTACTGAATCTGGCTCTAGTACTAATTACACTTGTCATGTATCATTGGCTATTTGGCCAGTGTAATTACTAATAATTTTGATGTATTGTTGACTGTTGCTTGGTTTAATTCAGACTCAGTCTATCACCAGCTTTAGTTCAAGTTTAATTATGATTCTGATGAAATCATGATGTAACTGCTGCCCATTTATAATTATAATTTTAATATATCACTGGCTGTGGCACTAATGCCATCCAGTTTTAAATCTGTCACAGGCTGTGGCTTCAACGTAATCATAATTTCATGTATTACTGGCTGCAGATCCAGTGTAACAGTATTTCTATTTTTGACTGTTTTAAAATTTTAAATCTATCACTGACTGTGACTCAAGTGTAATCACACAATTTCAATGAATAAATCGCTGACTGTGGCGTAAGTGTAATCAGAATTTCAATTCAAATGTGGCTGTAGCTGCAATGTAATCACAGATTCAAATTGTTGATGGCTGCAGCTCCAGTGTGATTATGATTTCATTTTATCAAAGGCTGTGGCTCCAGTGTAATCATCATTTCAGTATTTTACTGGCAGTGAAATACAATTTCAATATACAATATGCTGTGGGTCAGTGTAATCATAATTTCAATGAATCACATGCTGAGGCTCTTGTGTAAGCACTGTTTCAATGTATCACATGCTGTGGCTCCAATGTATTCACAATTTTAATGTGTCACTGGCTATGGCTCCATTGTAATCATAATTTTCATGTATCACTAGCTGCGCCTCTGTTGTTAAAATAATTCCAATATGTCAATGACTGTGGCTCATGTATGTTCATAACACATGATTTCAATGTATCACTTGATGTAGCTCCAATACAATCACAATTTTCATGGATCACTTGCTGTGACTCCAGCGTATCCATAACTTCAGTGGATCGCTGGCTGTGGCTGCAGTGTACAAACACTTTATATTGTTACGAGACAAGCGTAACGAGAAAGAAAACCAGCAACAAGCCTTTCACAATTAACAATATTTATTAATGAATAAAGACAAAGAGTACAATAAGAGTTAAGTCTGAATGAAATTTTGACAATTTTTAATCTCAGAACAAGAAATAGAATAAGTCCCTCAAAATTAAGAATTATGTTTAGACTACAAAAAGTATGAAATTTCTGGTTCCTGAAACCTAAATTAACAATAGTTTTAAATTGCAAATAGATATGAGCAACCTTTTTAAGAAATAAATTATTCCAAATTACAGATCTATATTCTAATTTAAATCCAACACTTTTCACTAATTCTATATCCTCCAAGCCACAAGTCTAAGTTCAAAATCAGATCCACCAAGTAAGTCACTCCTATTTATATCAGCTTGGAAAATTCTAGATTAGTCTATTCTAGAAAGATGACAATCTGTTTCTAAAAATAACCACAATGGAAAACCAATAAATGTTCTTTATGTTTCTAGAATACTCTGTATATAGAGTGAAAGTGATAATGAAAACAGGTTATATGTATATCCTATTTATATAACTATATAAATATAATTTCAATGTATCAGTGTTGTTGCTCAAGTATAACCATCATTTAATAGTGACACTAGTTGCGACTAAATTATAAGATTTCAATGTATAGTTGGTTTTGGCTCCAGGATAATTATGATTTCATTATTATCACTAGCTGTGACCCTGTTGTATCATAATTTGAATGTGTCTCTGGCTTCTTTATATTCACAATTTGAATGTGTCATGGGCTGCAGCTCCAATGTAGTCACAACTTAAATGTATCACAAATGTCATGGATCACTGGCTGTGGCCCCAGTCTATCCACAATTTGCATCTGTACCTAGTTGTGGGTCAAGTGTAATTATACTTTTGATGTATCACTTTTTGTGACTCCAGTGTAATCATAATTTCCGTGTGCCACTGGCTGTGGCTCAAATATATTCCAGATTTCACTGTTTCACTGGCTGTGGTTACAGTGTAAATATGATTCAAAATTTTCAATGGCTGCAGCTTTTATGTAATTATAATTTCAATATATCAGTGACTATGGCTATACTATAATTATGATTTCAATGTGTCACTTGCTGTTGCTATAATGTAATCAAAATTTTAATGTGTCATTGGCTATGGCTACAGACTAATCACCTTTCTAATGTGTTACTTGCTGTGGCTATAGTGTTATCACAATTTAATGTGTCACTTGGTGTCGCTACAGTGTGATTGGCTGTAGCTCCAGGGTTATCACAATTCAATGTGTCATTGGCTGTGGCTATAGCACAATCACAATTTCAATTTGTCATTGGCTGTAGCTCCAGTGTAATCAAACATTTTTTTTTCACTAAGTGTTGCTCCAATGGGACCACATCTTCCATTTGTTACTTGCAGAGTCTCCAGTGAAATCACAACATACCACTGGTTGTGGCTCCAATGTAATCACAACTTCA
This sequence comes from Hippopus hippopus, assembly GCA_946811185.2. Taxonomy (NCBI): domain Eukaryota; kingdom Metazoa; phylum Mollusca; class Bivalvia; order Cardiida; family Cardiidae; genus Hippopus; species Hippopus hippopus. The sequence continues at coordinate 24,906,521 of OX328099.1, forward strand.
ATAGTTATATGACATGCTGTGACTCCAGCGTAGTTACAACTGTAATTCAGTCTTATCATTTCATTGTATTATTAGCTATGACACAGTGTAATCATAACTTCAATTTGTCACTAGCACTAGCTCTAGTGTAATCTTGACTTCTATGTATCATTGGCTGTAGCTCCTGTGTAGTCACAACCTGTGGCTGAGTTACGGATAATGCACAAAAAAATGTGATTAATCATGTAACTCAGGAAAGCATGCAAGAAGAAATCATTGGAGAGATAACTTGAGAATTTCAGGTCATGATGATACACTTAACTTAAAATCAGCTGCCAATCATTTTCCCGTAAAGCTTATGATGATTATCAAATTGTAACTACAGATTTCTCTTTAAATAAAAGGACAGTTTTGTTTATAGACTGTATTCAAAAAGAAAGTTTCACTATCTAAATGTAAAAACAAACTGTTTTAAAAACATCAGTTTTGAATACCCAAATGTAATAACACACATATTTCACCATGAAGTTTAGTATATCCACATGTAATAAAAACACTTCTTTCAAAAGGAAAAGAGAGACTTCCTGCCATAAGAAAGTACTGTTCACGTATAATGATGAAAGATATGTACCTGTTTATATCAGAAGGGAGGAGACCAAGCCACTTTAAACTTGGAACTGCCAGGCTTTCTGTCTCAAATGAGAGAGCCTACAATCATCAAATAGTCTGATAGAATAGTCAATAGAATTTCAGACCTTGAGAGAATTATGACAAGTACAGAAACTTTTCACATGGAACAACAGGTCTGTTTGCTAAAAACTTTTAGAGCCCCCCCCCCCTTCCATGAAATGGACTAACTCAGTAAGTGAACAGAAGCTAGATATTGCAAAATGAAGGTTGTTTTGGGCTAGAATATCACACAAAATAGCATTAACTCTTTACCAAATAGCAAAATATAAAGACAACAAATTAAATCTGGCTCACATTATGGTTTTTGTCCTTCAAACGGTAGTAAACACTGTGGGAAAGCAAGTGTCATTAACACTCTGGATTGTGTGTTAAAGTGTTAAGTGTATATTCAAGGTCAGACTGCACATGCTTTGTGCCATTCTTAATCTGCATTGTTCACAAAAGTAAATTCTGTTACATATGGGGCTCCAAGAATTGACATTAGTTATCAGGCACAGTATGTACATGTACAAAATCAGTCTACATATTCTGTGCAGTTTGATCTTGATCTACACTGTCCATAAAAGCACTGGTTCTGTTTTAAATTCAAAGAGGTGATAACTTCTGTACAGGACAGATCAAAGCAATCACTTACATTTAAACCATTACACAAGCCGAACCTGACTTGTTGAGAGAAGATAATTTTAACATTCCAAACAGTTCAACGGTCTTTTTTTTGCCAGAGTATAAAGTGTGGATCAGAGATTCTGTGCAATCTGATCTTGATCTTCAATGTCCACAAAAGACACACTACACTTGATCTCAATTGTCTGCAAAAATGACTTTTGCTGTGCATGGCACTTAAGGAAATGAATTTCTCTTGGCAGTGCTTGCATTCATATTAAATAACAAATAACTTACCCTGGATCCATATTTGTATATTGCCATTATTTCAATCCCTGAAATAATAAAAAGATAGTCAAAGAGTTAATCCTTTGGGCAAAAAGGTGGTCATTTTATTTTTGACATTCTTAATGGTCAAATGGATTTTATTTCAATTAAAGTGAATTCAAATGATGGAATGGCACAAACAATGGTTTCAGGCGAGGGAAAACATGTAATTGTTGACCTTTTTAGCAAATTAACTAATTTCAACTCCAGATGTGATTTTGATGAATAAAAAATATATGCTACTGAACTAGACCCTCTCGTAGCCATTTCTGTCAATGCTGTTCTGATTGGGATACCTCTCAAAATATCAGACACTGTAGGTCAGAATTTAAGTGTACATTCTCTGCAGTCTGTTCTCTACATTCACTGCTTACAAATCACCGTAAATTTGCATCCAAAGGCACACTGACTTTGACAAACTATACCTTTCATAACCTGATATATAAGACAACGTGTCCAACTGCATTAGCTGCCATACCTGACACTCAAGTCATTTGTCATTAGTTTTCACCCATTTCTAAATTGGGATGGATACAGGGGCTATTAGTTTTTTCCAGTGAAAGATCGAAGTTATTTCATCAAGTGAATATCATTTGTAATATTTTCACAAGTGGCACAGCGACTCGTGAAAATATATATCCAATGATGTTCTTTCGATGAAATAAATTTTGATCTTTCACTGGAAAAAAAAAGTTCTATTTATCTCATTCTTCTAACCACTTTTTTGTTGGGACTTTCACCAAAATCCAGTACAGTTCATTTTGGTAATTCCCCATGGTGTATCCCCTCACATAAGAATGCACTACAATATTACGTAAAACTTGAGAAATGTAGGGTAAATACACATAAATTACATCATACTTCCTTCTAGTTGAATGGCTCGCATTGTTTGCTTAGGTAACTTGTGCGCGGGAACTTCTGTTCCATTGAAGGGTTACAGAAATATTTATGGTTAATTTCAGTGGTCTAACTACGCATTATTAAACGAATTAATCCATCATCATTTCCCAATAAATTACCGCAAAGCATGATTAAAATAAAAGGTTGTTAATTTTATCATTTTCCACAGTAATTTGTCCCAACCTATTACAAGGAATGAAACGACTGGATAAATATTCACTGAGCAATTAAGGTCAAAACTTTGGTGGTGAACAAATATTAATTGTCTTTCTACCGTTGGAAATTTTGATTATACAGAGAATAATAGACGAATCTGTCAGGTCAGTGAAATTTGAATACAAGCTCTTAATAACAATGTGATGCTAAATATAGTTTTGACCAATCAGATTTGTCTATTATTGTATATTGGACAAACCTGATTGGTTAAAGTATTCTTGGCATCACACCTTTATTTCAAATCTGATATTCAAATTTCTTTGACTAATTGGATTCATTCAATTAATTTACGGCCATATAAAAATTTTCATCTCACAATTTGAAGAGACAAACTTATCGGCTTTCACAGTTTTGACCTTTAATACTCCCTTGATTTTAATCCATTTATACCGTTTGCACCAGACTGAAAATAATCTATAACAAAACACAACAACAGTAACATTTTTTTTTCTGTTTGAGTTTAGATATACATGTATGTGAAAAATACTAACAATTAACTCTAGGTGGGGATTCAGCAGGCATACTTTTTTGGATATCGTTACCTTATTTATTAGGGTATAGAGGGTGAAGCTTGACAAAAAACAAGCGCCTGTGGTACCATCTAAAAACTTTTATTTTTTTTAGGTTATCTTCAATTGATATTTTTTTTTAAAATATGATTTTATTGTCCCCGTATATTGGTGTGAGGGTCGGGGAGACATCCCTCTCCACATCTTACAAAATTTATCACAAAGTAATGATTATACAATTAGGGTCAATAAAACGGAAACTGTTAATAAACACGAGAAAAAAACTAATTAAGAATAGAAAGAAAAAAGGGGAAAATGAAAGGCGAATCTTCCCAGGTTAACAAAAAAAGTATTAATCTTTCGAAGCATTCATAAAACAAATAAAGTCTTCCCAGTCTTTAGTAAAACATTCTAGGTTATTACATGTTTTCCATGGCTGTTTTTCTTAGAATCATGAACTTGATAGATATAAAATTCCTGGCACCGGCTTCTGCAGGTGTTTGTTGTCTAGATCTACATTTAAAAATGTACATTTCAAACAGAATGAGAAGAGTATATTTTGCATAGGTATTAGATTTGACATTTCCAAACAGCATTTTTTTAACAGTTAGATCTGAGTAAATGGTTCCATTGTGTTTTAAGTAATTTGAGATGATTGGGTGGACTTTGGGACAGTTCCAGAATAAATGTTCAATTGTTTCTTGTTCGTTATTACAAAAAGTGCAATCTGCAGAGTCGATGTACTTTACTTTATACAAGAAATTATTTATTCCAAGAATGCGGTGAATTATTCGATATTGGAACCACTGTATGTATGAATCTGTTGTTATTGAAAAGGGTAAGAAAAGTATTTGTTTCTATTCATCGGAATCTATACTGATGTTTAATTTCTGTGCCCAAGCTTGAACACACGCTGGCTGGTCGTTGTTTTTGTTAAGACTTTGATAGATACTTTTTGAACCTTTTGAATCCTTAAGAATCAATTGAAGGTATGGTGGTATGATAGGTCTATGGTGTTTACAAATGTTTTCGGTTTTTAAGGACAGGTCTGTTAGGTATTTTTTAATAGCGCACTTTAATTGTTAAAAAGTTAAGAAATTAAGCGATAAGCTGTATTTTGTATTTATTTGTTCTAGACTTGAAAAGGAACCATTAGAATCTAATAAATCTCCTATGCAGTTGATGCCGGCCTTATATAGCTTATTTAGATAAATACTTTTGCCATTAATTTTGATGTTCGGGTTGTAGAATATTGGACTGTCTTGAATGTTCGTATTGTCTATTTTAACAGTATCTATTAACTGACATAGTGCTTTGAGCACATCTATCCAAAATGGATTTGTTATTCTTTTTGTCAGATTTTCTACAAAGTCTTTTCCACATAAACATAACTTTTCAATATTTATTGATTCGTCAATAATATTTACCCATCCACCATTGCTTTTAATCAGACGTCTGATCCAAGTGATTTTTTAGTGCATTTATGAAAGCTTTAAAATTTAACATTTTCAGTCCACCGTATACATAATCTTTTGTGACAACTGATCTTTTTATTTTATGACTGCCTTCACAAATATATGTATAAAATGTATTTTGGAGTTGCGAACATACCTTTTCAGGGGGATTTGGTAGGGCAAAAAACACCTGGTTCATTTTTGAAATAAGTAAACTTTTTATAACTAATTTTTCCATTGGCGTAAGGATACGTCGGTTCCATCTTGTAATTGTGTTTTCTATTTCATTTAATTTTGGCAGGAAATTTAAATCATTCATTTTGTTTAAATCTACGTGGAAAATTATACCCAATAACCCAAATTTCTCATGTCCCCATATCAATTTCCATTTAGTTTTAATAGTGTCGGAGCTGTATTTTTTCTTTCCGATCCAAACAACTGTAGTTTTGTTGAAATTAATGTTTTGACCAGATAGTTCAGAAAATTTTGATAGGGAAATAAGTGTTTCGTTTAAAGATTCTTCCGATCCGTCAAGAAATATACTTGTATCGTCTGCAAACTGTGGTAACTTATGTTCTGTATCTTTAATGTTTATTTATTTTATGTTTTTATTATTTCTTATGTAAATGGATATTTCAGCACATAAAATAAAAATATAGCTAGACAAAGGGTCTCCTTGACGGCAACCTCTCTCAATTCTGAAGAAGTTGGATAAAAAGCCACATTGAGAGTGTCGACTTTGCATCTTGATAAAATACTTTAAACCATCTTATAATTGATGGTCCAAAATTGAAAGTTTCGAGAATTTTTTTTACTAAAGACCAAGAAAGGGAATCAAATGCTTTTTCGAAGTCGATTAAGAGTAATATACCGAGAATATCATTTACTTCAGTGTAATGTAAAAGATCGTACACGAGTCGAATATTTTCTCCTATGTATCTGTCTTTTAAAGAACCGGATTGATCAGTGTGTATAAGTTTATGAATGAATGACTTGATTCTATTGGCAATACATCCTGTTTCGATTTTGTATACTGTATTTAACAAGGTTATTGGCCGCCAATTTTTTATGAAGTGTTTTGGTTTATTTCCCTTTGGAATGCATGTTATCAAACCTTGTGTTTGAGTTTCAGATAAAGAATTTGTATGATATGCTTCGCTCAACGCTCTGACAACAAATTCTCCTAACTTATTCCAAAAAACTATGTAAAAATTGGCATTAAAACCGGATGTATTTGGACTTTGATTATTTTTCATATTTTTTTAAGATTTGAGAAGCTTCTGTTATTGTAAGTTTTCCTCCAATACTTTTAGACTCTTCAACTGAGAGTTTCGGCATTTCTAAATCAGAAATGAAGTGGTTAAAGTCATCAATAGAAAAATCAGATGTTGTTGACTTGTAAAGAGACTGGTAAAATACTTTAATTTCATCAAGAATATGTTTTTGGAGAGAATGTTGGCTGAAAAGAGACTGGACGGGCCGTGCCTGTTGCTTGACTGGACTCTGGTGACATGCTGTCAGCTGTTGCTGAGGACAGGTCCCGATGCCGAGCAAGGAAGCAAGTCTCCAGGAGGAGTCAAGCTATTAGTCTTACTAATCTGTGGAGACATGCTTCTGGGCATGTCAGTATCTGTGACATCATTAGACCTGGGAGACATGCTACTGTCTGTGTTGCGTCGGGGCATGTCATCAGGGAGCATGTCTTCAGAAGAAGACATGCTTTGGTCTTCGTTGGTCTTCTTGGAGTTGCTTTTTGGACTGAACATACTATCCCTGACTGGTTTTTGTCCTCTTGTTAGAACTCTTCAGAGGTGTATAGAAGCTTGGGTTAGCTATTTGGAAGTTGGTGGATAGTTGGATACCACTATACATATTAAGCGGGGCCGGTTGTTGCCGGTGTTACTTTTATTAGCTCCACGTGAACAATGGTGCCGGTCGGCGCCGGTGTGAGCTATTTCTAGCCAAATTGTGCCGGTTTAAGTTCTATTTGGCTTTCTAGAATGATGCCGGTGGGTGCTGGTCTTTGTCCCTAGGTGCCGGTAATTTTGGCCGGTTCTGAAGTAGGGTTACGTAACTGTGGGGGGGGTTCACGTGGAGCTCTAATAGGGGGGAGACTTTTTTAGTCATAGATGAGTAACAACAAAGAAAGAAATATAAATTATGTCAGTGATTATCGAGAAAATTTATATTTACATAAAAAAATCAGAGCAAGAGTCAAAACTTTGGCATGGTTATAGAGTCCGTCACAATTGGGAGGTGTGCAGAACTGTTTGTGTATGTTTAAACCGTTGGATACTGGAAGGCCATCTTCAGAGTTGAAGGGTTCTGGTGGTATCTGCTCCTCCAATGCTTTGAACCATTGATCTAGATCTGTTGCTTCTTGTCGCTCCTTGTCTTCTTCGGGTGTTCTGAAGGTGATAGTAATCTCAATGTTGTCTGGGCACTTTGCCTCGTGTTTTTTGAGATCTTCCCGTCGGATATATTGAAGGTTGCAATGTCAGCAGTAGAATCGGCGTCCCTGATCTGCCGATTTCATATGCCGGTGGTAGGACCCGCGGTGTTTAAAGGTTTTATGGCATTCACTGCACATATGCATTTTCCAACGCTGGTTGTTAGGTGTATGTGACGTTACTAACGTCATTGACGGAAGTGATGTTCATTGACGTTATAGACTGGATTTATCTATTAGAACGATTTCTTTATCATCCCAGAAGGTGGCAGTGATCAGTTGTGCGTTTTCAACATCAGTTTTAACATCACATCAAGGACAGTCGGGAAACAGAAAAGGAAAACAAGAATAAGATGGCTGAGTGCAGGTTTCCCGGCTATCCTGAGATGTTGATCCCTACCGGATAGAGAGTGTGGTGTTGATAGATCCAATAAGATTCTCGTTGGCGCCTGAAGAAGGTGCTCTTGGCAGACTCTGGGTCGGTGCGGATGATTTCAATTATTTGATAGTTAACATCCTTGAGTGTGTGAGAATCTGAGTTGAAGTGATTGGCCACGGGAGTGTCTTTATGTAGGCGTATGTCCCTGAGGTGTTCCTTAATCCTAATTTGGAACTCACGTTTGGTTTCTCCCACGTATTGTTTGTAACACTTATTGCACGTTAAGAGATAGACAACGATTTGGTTGTGCAGTGTCCTCTTAGTTTGCAGTGATATTTAAGCGATGTGTAAGTACTTTCGAAGACTTTGCTTTTGTTCATCCGACTGCAGACGTTGCAGTTGGGGAGTGTGCAGTCTTCAACAAAGTTGCGTATGACAACACCAGATTTTGAAGGAAATTTGCTGGCGCAGGTGATAAAGTCCTGTATTTTGGGGCCTATTTTGTTGGCGAATGTAGGGTAAATGGGGAAAATCTCAGGGAGAGTAACATTAGTGAGTGGCCAGAGACTGAGTATCGCGCGTTTGATGAAGGAGTTGTCCTTGTCAAATGTTAAGACTACTGGTAGAACTTTCTTATTTGGTTGTTGTGTTGGGGGTGAGAGGAGTGTTCTCCTGTTTATGCCTAGGACTTTGGTGTAACTTTCATAGAGGGCTTTAACAGGGTAGCCTCTGTTTTTGAAATATCCTTAACATGTCTTTTGCATGTTTGACAAAGTCCGAGTGGCGAGTGCAAATTCTTTTTATGCGTAGAAGTTGACTGTATGGTATGGATCGTTTTATGTGATCTGGATGGTTAGAACTGTATATAGGGAGGTAACGTCCATAGTTACCATATAGAAGTGATCCGGTAGGTTCTCGAGATTTTCGGCCTTGTTAATAAAGTCAGTGGTATCCCTAATGTAGGATGGTTTTAGTGGGACAAAAGGTTTTATGTGTTCATCCACAAGGCTGCTGATCTTTTCAGTGGGGCTATTGTTGCCAATGAAGATCGGTCTGCCTGGTATTTTTCCAGGTATAAGACTTTTGTGGATTTTGGGCAGATGGTAAAATCTAGCTGTTCTGTATGGGCCTGCCTTGAGGCACTTATGAAATTTATCGCTAATTTCCCCTTTGTCACGTAGTTGTGTGAGTAGGTTGTGAACTTGGTCACAGTGTTTCTCCGTCAGATCTCTGTTGGTTTTTCTATAGAAATTCTCATTTTGTAATTGGGCCATAGCCTCCTGGAAGTAGTGATTGCGGTCGAGTATGAAAGTTACACCAAAGTCCTAGGCATAAACAGAACACTTCTCACACCCCCAACACAACAACCAAATAAGGAAGTTCTACCAGTAGTCTTAACATTTGACATGGACAACTCCTTCATCAAACGCGCGATACTCAGTCTCTGGCCACTCATCAATGTTACCCTCCCTGAGATTTTCCCCATTTACCCTACATTCGCCAACAAAATAGGCCCCAAAATACAGGACTTCATCACCTGCGCCAGACTTTCAAGCAAATTCCCTTCAAAATCTGGTGTTGTCATACGCAACTTTGTTGAAGACTGCACACTCCCCAACTGCAACTTCTGCGGGCGGATGAACAAAAGCAAAGTCTTCGAAAGTACTTACACATCGCTTAAATATCACTGCAAACTAAGAGGACACTGCACAACCAAAAACGTTGTCTATCTCTTAACGTGCAATAAGTGTTACAAACAATACGTGGGAGAAACCAAACGTGAGTTCCAAATTAGGATTAAGGAACACCTCGGGGACATACACATAAATGAAGACACCCCCGTGGCCAATCACTTCAACTCAGATTCTCACACACTCAAGGATGTTAACTATCAAATAATTGAAATTATCCGCACCGACCCAGAGTCTGCCAAGAGCACCATCTTCAGGCGCCAACGAGAATCTTATTGGATCTATCAACTCCACACTCTCTATCAGGTAGGGATCAACATCTCAGGATAGCCAGGAAACCTGCACTCAGCCATCTTATTCTTATACAAGAATATCTTTTTGATTTGTTATTTCAGATCTGTCATCTTTGATAATTTTCTTAAAAGTTTTTGAAATTGTATTGGATTTTTCTAGGCCACAAAAATATCTTGTTGGTTTTTCACCTTCTGTATCTCAGTTTACTGTTGATGGAACAATTGAACCTTTTATTCTTTCGTATTGTAATTGTTCATATTCGTTTTTTAAGGAAAAGTATTCGTTTGAATTATTTTGATTTAGATTTTGTTCCAAATGTTTCATTTTCGACTGGATTTCTAATTCTCTATTGTTATTTATTTTATTTCCTGTGTGAACCTTAAGAAATCGATTTGCCCTTTATTTCCATCTAAAAACTTGATATGTGAAAAAGAACAGGCAGAAATTTTTACCATGAGGATCTGCATCTACAAGCACCAAAACTGGAATGCTGAACTGGTCCCAGAGTTTTCGAAGTAGCAATCTTGTATTCATATCTGGAAAACCTTTTCCCTAAAAGTCATGGTTACCAAACAATCACTGAATGGTGCTAAGGAAAGTATGTGGGTTTAGCTGTCCTGCAGCATTTATAAATCTTCACATTACCATGTTGTTTACCCATATATCTTTATTGATGCTGATAACAACTGCAGTACATACTATTCAATTCTTGGGTGCGGTTTACCCTGAGGGCACCAAAAAACCCGACATGTTCAGTTAAAAAATAATATGCAAATAACTGCAATTTCATGGTTGCTTTTGTCTAAAACGATTCATCAAAGCGGACAGCATAGATCAAAGATCAGACTGCAAAATTTGTGCTGTCTGATCTTAGATCTACACCGGCAACAAAGTGTGCAATCTGATCTTAGATCTACACTGTCTTGTACATAATTTGTCACATCTTCTCGTGGAAACAGCCTTGAGATTATTAGCAATATTTGGGCTACTTTCTGACATAAAAGTTATATTAATTCCGTGCTTCACGAGTGAAATATTTTCATGGAAATAAATAACATGTTTGGCTCTCAGCTCAAATATTGGTTTTTGACTGCGATACTCTGAATGATTGTATGTTCCATCTCCCTTGTCTACATTTTACTATAGCAGGTAAATGTTACTTAAAATTCTGGTAATTCAAGCCTTCATCTAATTTATGAAACAAAATATTTTTTTAAAATTTCAATCAACAGGAATAAGTGCAGAAGTCTCTAGGTTTACTGCATTTCTGTCATACTGCAGCTATATTTCTTGCTCATCTACCAAGAGAGTGTCTTACCTAAAGAAGATCATCAGTGTGGACAAACCTTTGGAATCTGATTGGGTTATCTCTTTATAAGATGACAAAACTTTGGACTGTTCCATACTAAAAGCAATTGCAGTCACACAATCATAAATTATGTAGCTTAAAAATCTTTACCAAACAATCCTGGGTTTTAACCTCCCTCAGGAAGAGGCCTTTTGAAAACATTGTGTGAAAAGGAGAAAATGCTGGCAGGAATCGTATATATAAGATCCCTGATGCTGTTAAGCAGCATTTTGTTCTTTTCCAACAATGTTTTCTACCCTTTCATAGAGAGAAATCATCCTTTAAGCTACATGTGAATTGTTTTCTGCAAATGCTTTCAATTTGAGAACAGTTAGTCCACTTTTTTGTCGTTTGGTATGGGGTTAAAAACAACGGGATTTGCCAGTGTAAGGGTAGAATACATTGCGTAAAAATCAAGTTTTTTGTGTAACTGAAGACTTCTTCTGTTCCAACCATGTCTTCAAAATTATTTTTTCTATGGGTCAGAAATCAAGGGTTGTTTGGCAACAGGGTTAAGGCAAAAAAAAAAGCATTGTGGGAAAAGGAGAAAATATTGGTCGCCAGCATTTTACTCCTTTTCAACCATGTTTTCAAAAGATTTCTACCTATGGCCTATGATTTGAAGATCATGGATTGTTTGGTTAAAAAGGTTAAGCTGATATGTTTTAACCCTGCAGCAAACAATGCCAAATTTTAACTAAACCTGAAGGAGGCTTCTGAAAACATCCTGGAAAAGGAGAAAATAAAACTAATAAGCATTCTCACAATGTTTTCTACCCTTTGAAAGACATATCACATCAACTGAGTCACATTTATTTGTTGTCTGCAACTGCTTCCAATTCAAATGAATTTAAAACATTTTGTCTGGGAGAGGGTAAATGAGATTACATCCCAACCACTACTTACTGTAATAACTATACAGGGATGGAGCTTCTGAGGAAGTCTAGCTTCTAACAATTTCTGAAAAGTGGCGTCTTTTTCAATCACAAGGATGAAGGCTGCATTGGTACTTATATCTATGTATAAATCAAATTTACATTCACATTTTTCACATACTTTCACAAATTTTCATGAGTCTTAAACATTCTTTGGCTTCCAAAAAGACTCCCAAATGTCAAAAACAATATTTGTATCACATAGCATATCAAATTATTTTAAATGAGAAATACATGTATATTGACCATGCTACTTATGAAAAGACAAGTATTGGTCATATAATTACGCCGAGAAAAAAGATTACAAAAATTATCTCTAAAGATCCACCATAGTTTCTTATTAATACAAGGTTATCCAAGTATTGACAAAACTTTACAAATTAAAGCTTTGATCAGCGAGGCAGTGGCAGCTTTTCAAATATATGAAACAGGGCAAATCAATGTGCAATTTGCATGCAAAGATTTAACCCTCAAAGCAAATGAAATTGGCTTTCCTAATTAGGAAAAGAAAGCATAGCATCACAATTTCACTGGGGTTGTTTACAAAAATATTTTACACTATAAGGGACAGTGTAAATCCAGGATCAGACAGTGTGTTCTGTGAATTCTTCTTGATCTAAACCGATCTTCATTTACATTACTATGTGCTCTTAGGGCTAAAAAGATGTATGAAATGAGGTGTAGTACAGCACTCTTGCCTTTCAAGACAATATCAGTACCATTATCATATGACTTCTAAATATAAGAAATCAGTATTTGATTTTATTCCAACAATGTTTTTTACCCTTTCAAAGATAAACCCATCATCTTGGCTACAATTAATTTGTTGCTTGCAAATTGTTGCAATATGGACTAAACTAAAGTTTTGTTTTCTGGTACAAAAAAGATAATAGCATACCATGCATTCCATGGACATGATTTGGTACCTGTATTCCCTACAATGAAGAAATATATGTGTACAGATTATGGGGGCTAGAAGTCAAAGTTTAGGGCAGGAGTTCTCAAGCTAATTATATACAAGCAATTTCACCTTTTACCACTCTTTCTAGTTTAGAGTAGGTGTTCTCAAGCAAATTATGTACAAGCAGTTTCTCCATTTTCCATTCTATTTTAGGAGGCACTCTGCTGCAAAACAAAATAAGTCATCTGCAAGATAGTGTCTCACTAAAGGGTGCCATTACTTGTACTTGCATTTAATATCAAAATAATTGAGCCATGCTCTAGTAAAAGGGGGGTTAATACATCTGCGAAAGTATCAATCTAGGTCAGCTTGTGCTGTCCACGCGGGCTGACCTGGGCTGAAACTTTTTGCAGATGCTCAATGTTCTGTATGTCCAAGGACCGGTTTACCCCATGATTAACTCAGTTGTTAAAAAAAGTCGCTTTTATGGGTCCATAATAACGTGATGGATTGGTTGGTATAATGTATCACGGAGATGCATTAAGCCCCCTTTTGCCAGAGCATGACTCAATTCTATTTGTGCCTCTGCCTCTCTCACGGTTCAAATCCCTAGATGAGCAGGGTCAACCTTTAGAACTATCCACATCATTGCATGAGTACTGGCTAAAGTTTCCAGGAACCAATCATTCAGGATGATAACTATAATATGTAAGAACTTGTTTCATAATCCATTTAACCCTTTCTGGCACAATCCTGACTTCTAATGACACTGAGCAACAAAGCTTTTGAAAACATTATTGGAAAAGAAGTAAATGCCTGTAACCAGCATTTTCTCCTTTTCCCACCATATTTTCTACCCTTTCAAAGAAAAAATTCATTGTTTGTATCACACTTAATTCATAGTCTGTGAATGCTTTCGATTTGGACATGTCTAGAATTTTGTTGTTTGGTGAAAAGTTAGAAAATAAAATTCAGAAAATAAAATTCTGTTGTCAAGTGAAAAGATAACCCTTAAAATGCTTTTCACTGCTTTTCTTGCTTTTGCAGTCAGTGTAGATCAAGGTCGACAAGCCAGCATAGCTTAATTGGTAGAGCATAGGACTCGTGAACGTGACGTTTCGGGTCATTACAAGGTATGGGTTAGATTCCTACTGCTGGCCATCTAAAATTACTGGTAGTCCTTCAGATGAGATGTTAAACCTAGGTCCCCTGTGACGGTGCTAGACACCAATCACATTAAAGAACCAGGTATAACTTAGGATGGGTTTCATACTGTATCTGCACTATCCCCTGTAACAATACTAACAGCCTTCAGGGGGTGTCGCCCGTATGGGCAACCGGTGGTAACGATAAATAAATGCAAATTCATTCAAGGTCAGATTGCAGTCTGATCTTGATCTGCACTGTCTGCTTTGCTGCTCCTACCATTCTGGATACAAGCAACCTTGAAATTGCACCTAATATGTTTTTTTCTAAACTGAAAATGTTGGTGGGTTTACTTTGTTTAAATTCTTTTACCAAACAATACTTTGTTTCAACAACCCTATGGAAAATGGGTTTTAAAGTCTCTTTGTGGAAAAGGAGAAAATGCTGCTCACCATTTCCCACAACATTTCCTACCCTCCTGAAGGCAAATGCCATGACTTGCACCACAATCAACTTGTTGTATGCAAATGCTTTACGTTTGGGTAAATTTTAATGTTGTTGTTTAGTGAAGAGTTAACCCTTCTCCACACAGTTCTAAGTTTTAATGACCCTGAAGAAGAATGCTTTTAAAATCATTGTTGGAAAAGGAGAAAATGTTGGTAACCAGCATTTTCTCCTTTTCCAACAACATTTTCCACCCTTTTCAAGACATATCTGATCATTTGAGACACAATTAATATACTGGATGCAAATGTTTTCACTTTTGGATGAGTCTAAAATTTTGTCGTGCAGTCAAGAGAGAGAGAGTTAAATGCATCATTACCATTTGTGTGGTTCTGCAGTCAATAAAATTGTCATCTACATCTTGGAAGACTAGATCCCCAGCAATACAACCTTTAGAAGTAGCTAGCTGCAAGTACATGTACAAAACATTTCCATGGGTATTTCTTATGGACACTAAATGTTCTATTGTCAAAAATGTCGAGTAAAATCTAGTATTTACCTGTAGGTAATAAAGACTAAGTATTAGTTTTCCAAGTGTTTCATCGAAGGCGAATGTCATACTTTAATGAATTATACAATAAGGATAAATATATATATGATTTACTGACATTATACTAGTATTTCCATATCATTTATTTCGTATCAAGCACTGGAAAACACCATGAAAGGGGCCTTAAACTTTTCATTATCTTTGACGACTTAAGTATCTTTTGTGGGTGGCCTTGATCAAGATCAGAAAGCACAGAATGTGCAGACTGATCTTGGATCTACACCATCTATTGTATGATACTTATATTATAACAACAGTGGTCTTCAACAGCTATGGAAATATACCTTTAGAATGTTGTAGAAAGAGGAATTTCTAGATTTAGTAATGAAAGAGTGAAGAAGTAACTTGCCTTTGCACACATATGTGCATCCGGACTAAAAACTATGTGAACTATGATAATTTAAATCAGAGGCCTTATTCACCAACCATTCTAGATTGAACTCTAATTTGTGACTAGCTATCTGACTGGTTGAGAGAGAAAGAGTTGGTCAATTTTGCCAGCTACTTTGACAAAGACAGCTTTGACCTTATAGTATCAGCATTCTAAGTACTGACTGAGAATAACCATTTCATTTATTTAGTACTCTAAGGTTTGACTGTCTTGGGATAAAAATGTCAGAAAAATTATTTGGCAGTGTAGCTGCAATATCAGACTGCACATTAAGCATAAGGTTTAAGTAATTAAAATTGCATGAGTTAACCCTTTACCACACAATCCAGTGATTTAATGACCTCATATAAAAAGGCTTTGGAGGACATTGAGCAAAACCAAGAGAATGCTGGTGACCAGCTGCAGCATTTTTTTCTTTTCCCATGATGTTTCCTAACCTGTGTCAGATACATCCCCTCATTTAAACCTCTTTCTGCTTGCAAATGCATTTCGTAAAAGGTTAAATTATGAAAGAAAAGTTTTCTACTTACAATGTGAAGATCCCATCTAGGCACATGCAGCATACAAGAGATATTTTCTACAATATGATCTAAAACCCTTTGATTCCCAAACAAGTCTGGATCTTGGTAGTAGATATCTCTGGACAGAAAAATGTGATTCAACTGAGGGCAGTTGTCTTCAAAAGAGAAGAAACTATGGTGGGAAAAGGAGAAAATTCCAGTCACCACAATGTTTTCAAATTGAGTTTTCTTCAAGGCCTGCAAAACAAAGGATTGATAAACCTGAATTTGTCTGTACTATCCATGTTTTCAGTTGGCTGTATGACTTGATCCAGGAAATGACTTGGTTTTCATTTTATCTACACAGGTAGATGCAACTTTGAAATTCCAGAATTCATGACTGTCTGAAGTAAGTGAAAATACAAGGGTTGTCCAAGAAGTACCTAGACCTTTCCTATCACTGGACCATTTATCAAATGTTTAATACAAAAATTTGGTAACTTTGTAACTTTTCACTTGTTACGATTTGATGACATTTGTAACATTTATCTGTAAAATAATATGCTGCCAAATTTTGGTATTGAACTGTTAATTGGTAGTTGATTGATGGGAAGAGTCTACATACTTCTGGGACAACCTTAGTAAATCTTCATGGAACTGTTCATCAACAGAAAAGGGCAAAGCTATGTAATGGTAGTTGCAAAAGATTTTTAGGTTTACAAAGTTTTTTTTTAACACTTTTCATTTAACATGTTTTTTAGCCATAGTAGAATGTCCAACATAAGCTAATGTTGGTCTTAGAATCAATCAGTTTTTTACACA
The DNA here is from genome assembly GCA_946811185.2 of Hippopus hippopus. Lineage (NCBI taxonomy): Eukaryota > Metazoa > Mollusca > Bivalvia > Cardiida > Cardiidae > Hippopus > Hippopus hippopus. The sequence goes on from OX328099.1 coordinate 24,923,109, forward strand.
GAACTTTATTTTGTAACATGTAATGTAAAAGAAATGGATGAAGCAATATGACCTTTTTTTGTAAAACAAATGCACAGAAAACATTGTGGGTAAATGAGCAATTCTTTGCACCAAGTAATTGCTTGTTTCCTACTCTGTTAAATATTTTCAAAATCCCTAATATGCAATGGACAATTTTGTTTTTTTTTTCTACCATGGCCAGAAAAAATGAAATATTCCCTATTAGCAGAGGACAGCTCTAATATCAAACTGGTTCATAGATGGAGAATAGTATATAAGCATGAATAACCATTTTTGTGCCAGTTTGACAATAACAATCTTAATAATCATAGATTGTACCTTTTAGTGGAATATCGACCTGTTTTTACAAGCCTATATATGATGGATAACACTTTAATCATCAGACCTGAAAAAAAGTACAAATAAAAATGTTTGGGAAATACATTATGTATTGCAAATGTAGAAACTAACCTGTAAGTGCAATATCTTAAAAACTGGTCGAAATGCATCTATACTGGTACACAAAGTCTAGTTTAAATATGGGGTCCTGCTTGGCTCAGTGGTAAAGTGTGGGACACGTAACGTGGAGGCCCTGGGTTTGAGCCACACTGGATCCACCTGGGTTTTCTGTAGGAGTGTCCTTTGGCAAGACACTTCAGAGCCCCAGCCTAGTACTGGTAAAACCCAGGAAATTCATAAATATATGAGCTGTTGCCGTGATATGACTGAAATAATGTTGAAAGTGGCGTTAAACACCATTCAATCAATCAATCACTAAGTAAAAATTGGCAACAGTAAGATACTGTTTGCTAATTAATCATTAAGTTAAAAGCTGCAGAAAACAACATGGACAGAATGATGCAAGTTCCTCCTTAATATTCTGAAGTGATTTAATTTTGCACTTAACTGTTTATCAAACCAGAAAATTGTGACTTTTTTGGAATTTCAGGTCTGAAAGTATTTGAAAGCTACATCTTAAACGCGGGTGACATGATGGAGATTGTCATTAACTCTTTCCATACCAAAGACGGCACCTGAAGCTTTTGTGGACAGTGTAGATCAAGATCAGACTGCACTGAATATGCAGTCTGATCTTTGATCTACACTGTCCACTGTTATATTCTAGATTATGACCGAACCGTCTGTTGATCTTGTAGAAGAAATATATTTTTAGCCTTTGAGAAAATGCAATTTATTTATTCAGTAGTGAAAGAGTTTATGGAAAATGCTGAGTGCCATATATATATATGTAATATTTTCTGAAGGCTTTGTCCTTAAAGCCTTGGTCACACCGAGCTAACGGACGAGTAACGGATAAAAAATCATTTCATCCGTTCATGTCCGTTCGTATCCGTTTTATGTCCGTTTCTTATCCGGTGAATCCGCTACTTGTCCGGCGATGTCCGTTTCGTCCGGTGGGAAGTTTTGAGCATGTTCAAAACTTTCCACCGGACAAAACGGACAGAGACATGCAAATGATAGACTTTGGATGCATCTGACAATTTATACCCTCGGCATGTCACGTGACCGGTACGTTCCTCGTACATTGGTGTTCGGTACATTTCCGTTCATCGTACGTTTTGTCCGGTTCTCATGCGTTGCACTTCTGTTTTATCCGGTACAAGTCCCTTACTCGTACGGTGATATCCATTAATAGACCGTTTATTATCCTGTACATATCCGTTAAACGTGCGTTTTTTTCCGTTACATGTGCGGTACTCGTGCGGTCATTGTGTGGCTTCCTTGCTCCACACACCGATCGCGTGAGCCTCGAGCGGCTGAGGAGATGAATTTTGTCACCAGATAACCAAATTCTGCATATTTTTGTCCATTTACCCCCCATTACATATCCGTTAGCCGGTCTGACCAAGCCTTAAGGTTTCAAAAACACAGGGTTATTTGGTAAAGGGTAACTCGCAATTTTATTTACTCTTGAGGACTGCTTGTAAGTCCAGGGCCTATTTTCACCAACTGTTCTAAATACATGTAGCACTATATATATAAGTCTAATTCTAAACAGTTCTATAGTAGATATATATCAATAAAATTTCTGATTGGCTAAACAAATGGTCTGGCTGCTAGTTATTATGTCCTCGTGACAAAACCAAAACTCTTATTTTGAGGGCAAAATGAATAAAAGTATAAGGGAGGTTATAAGCTCACTGTTCTTTCATAAGTCTGGTTTTACTACACAATCCTAAGTTTAAACAATCTTGAGGAAGAATATGCTGCATTTTCTCCTTTTCACATAATCATTCATGTTTTCTAGACTTTCCAGGTCAAACCCAGCTTTATCAGCAACATTTAACTTGTTGTCCAAACATGCTTTTGAATTGGACATGTCCAATGTTTTGCTGTTTAGTAAAGAGGTAATTTTTATATTATGCCATATCTATTTTTAGGATTAATAAACACAAATTCTCACCAAATCTCTTTACAGAATTGAGTGACTCAAACTTAACAGTCTTCATTCTTGTATTTGGGCACAATTTTATACCAAGATCTTGTTCAAATCTGAAAAATTGAATTCACTTCTTTCTGTCTATCAAAGGGAAATCAGTGTATGTACAACTTAAAATAAAATACAGCCATGCTCTGGCAGAAGGGTTAACCTTTTACCACATGATTCAAACTTTCAACAGCCCTGAGGAAGAAGGCTTTTGAAACCAGCATGTTCCCCTTTTCCCACCAAGTTTTCTATCCAATCAAGAGCAAATTTTGTTATTGTTGATACCTTTTATGTGTTGTCTTGAAATGCTTTCAATTTGGACCAGTCAAGAATTATGTTGCTTGGTAAAGAGTTAATGCATCTCTTTTGTGCACAAAATCATTCCTAACTCCTTATTTCATAAATTGCTAGATTGCTTAAGTGACTGATACACAAAGACAATTGAGAAATAACTGTCATTAACAATTCATAAATACAAAGCTGTGTGTACCACATGTACCTTATCTCTTTACCAAGGAATTATAAGTTTAAACAGAGCTGATGAAGAACACACTTGAAAATGGTGTGGAAAAATGAGGAAATGCAGGTATACATAATATATAACCAGCATTTTTTTGCTTTTCCTTTTATGTTTTCTACCTTTTCAAAACACAAATTTTATCGTTTGAGCCAAGTTTAATTTGTCATCTACAAATCCTTTCTATTTGGATGAGTCTAAAATTTTTCATCCGATAAAGATTTAATTCAAAAAGGACGACAGATATTAAATGGTGGTGTCAGTAAAGTTTTACTAATAGTAATCTATGACAACTAAATCTATGAAAAAAATTCAAATCATATTCAGAAAATTATAAATATCATACAGTTTAATTTCAAAACAAGAGGCCAATGGCCCTAAACTGCATGTGTAAAAAGATTTGGGTCCATATTCACCAACTTTTCATATGAACGTTCAGTCTTACTCTCCAGAATTTTCTAAATTTGAAAGTAACACATCTGAATGTCTAAACCATTTGGTTTATCCAATCAGAAGTTGTGTTACTTTCCAATTTAAAAAATCTTGGAGAAGACTGTTAACATCCTTGAGAATACATGCAGTGGAATATGTACCCTTAGATTCATAAAACTGTCGACTGAAAACGTAGTTTGAGGAGTGCTCAAATGGTTTTTCTCTAGATTTGTCCCACTGACCTACCTGTTGGCCCAAATAGATCAACTTTAGAACTCATCCATGGCATTATCGAGACTTATAAACATTCTAACCTACTTTCAACAGTATCAGCCTGAAAATATGGCCTCTAGAGTGCACACATGTTTTTTCTAAAGTTGTCCAAATGACCTACCTTTTGACCCAATGTGGCCCAATTTCAAACTTCTCCGAGATATTATCAAAACAAACATCTAACTTTAATGAGTATGGGACAGAAATTATGGCCTCTAGAGTCCACACAAGGTTTTTTTATCATTGTCCCTGTGATCTAGTGTTGGACCCAACATCACCCAATTTCACACTTGTCTGAGATACCATCAAAATAAACATTTTGACCAACTTTAATGAGTATTGGACTAGATATATTTTCTAAGAATTTTCCCAGTAGCCTACTTTTTTAATAGATGTGATCCAATTTCAAACTAGCGCAAGATGCTATGAAGACAAACATTCTGACTGACTTTAAAGAGTACTTGACTAAAAATGTTGCCTCATAAGTAAACACAAGAAAACTGCTGATGCCTGGACAATGCACAATGAACATATTTATATCACAAAAGCTCACCTTGAGCACTTTATGCTCATATGAGCTAAAAGGACAGAAACTTTTTAACTCCTTTGCAGGCTACAAATAAAATTCTGCATTTCTCACGTCAGATTATATCGGCATAAAATATAAATTTACGTAATATCTGTCCATGACTCTGTGCTTGAATATGACAAATATGGAGCTTGGCCTCTGGAAACATTTTGCAGTACTTTGATAACAATACCTTCAAGCCTGGTGAGAATTTCAGAGCTGAAATTAAAAGTACAAGAGGTCAATGATGGCCCTATCTTATGAATAAATGTGTCATACACATTATTGGCATAAACAAAGATAAAACTGTGCAAAGCCTATGATGCAGTAAAATTTCACAGAAAAAATTAAATAAAGCCTAGGAAGTTATTTCGTGTTTTGCGTGCCAAGATAGAGTCAATAGATACAAGGAGATTTAATAAAATATCATTCAGAACTAATATTTAATAATGAATTCTGACCAACAGCATTTTGTCAGCATTAGATTTCCATAAGTTTTGTGACATTTAAAAAGATCTAATTTTTTGCCATCAGGGATAGTATCCCAATATACCCTCATTACACCAAAAAATAAGTGTTTGTTAACTTTAATAGCCTAGGTAAAAATGAAACTTCACTTACCTGTAAGACTTAGTGTTAGTTATTTAATGTCCTTCAAGTATACAAGACATACCCAATTTCCTTTTCAATATTCACAAAATTATTTCTGCAAGCATCACACATCCAAAATGGTGCAGCTATTTGTTATACAAATATATTCGAGAGTGAGAATAAACATGCATTTTAAAAATACCTCCCTTGCAGTTGCTGACACAGTCATGTGACAGCCATTAACAGCATATCCTGGTGGAAGGGAACATTTCTTTCAAATGCGGTTTTGTCTTGAAATAAGATGTAGTTCTTTTAGAGGCGAGGGTTTAGCATCAGTGAAATCATATGATTCAATTTGTTTTAAATTTATACCTCATTTTTCTGCGATTCTTGCAGGCAATAACATCAAAAAATGGTATGACATCATCAGCCTCGATTTTGATGAAATACCTCCGACTTATAAGAAAAACAAAATAACTAAAAACTTCGATATATACTGCGATTTTAAGATGATTTGACAATATGATATATAGATGTGCATATATAAGATCCATGTTGGCTTGGTTCCCGGTTGGCATGAATGGTAAAGTGATTTTCATAACTCCCTGAGGTTACATGATGTCCATTTAAAGACTGGCTGCGTGATTTAAGACACAAGGCAAAATCAGGTTTCTCCAAAAAACATCAAGAAAGATCTATATTTAGCCTTGATGATTGTTGGTTCACTGTAATTATGGTCTGATTAAGAAAAATGACAACATGGTAGATCTAGATCTATTGAATAAATTACAAGATCATTTTTAGTTTCATCTTTAAATTAGAGCATATGAAATGCCATTCAATTTCATCCAATTGATTGAAAGAAAAATATTGACTTACACCACTATCCTGCAGCCATTTGAAATTGAACCATGTGACTTTGGCGGTATAGTCACACATGTAAGTTCATGGTACATTTTCCTTCATGGTAATTAGTATTTTTAAGTCATTACAAACATCAAAGCCACCTAGCGGCTTGTCTGACCTCAACTTTCCGTGAATTTTTTTCATATTCAAAGGTTGTATTTTGGAAGCTATAGTTGGTTTAGAAAGAGTTATGGCTAAGTCAGTACACTGACAGTAGATACCAGAAAAGTTGCTAGATGGCTTCAATGTTGTTATGACCGAAAAATACTGATTACCACAAAGCAAAGTTTAACACAAACTTACAGCACGTCACTCTGAAATAGAAAGATTTTACCCATGACTGACTTATATGTAAGAAATACTTTATTACTGTTGAAGTAAATCAAGTGAGAAAAGTGTGCCCGACATGGGACATGAACCTACGACCCATGGAACACTAGTATCGCAGCTAAGCTGGCTGGGCACCTGGTCGAGAGTCTACCCAACGTCCACTACAACATTGTTTATAGCCATGACATGTAGGTTCACAGTATATATTGCTTTGAGGTAATCAGTATTTTTCCATCATAACAAAAATCGGCGCCCTCTATCTGCTTTTCTGGTCTCTATTTTAATTGTAAATACCTTGACTCTATTTTAATTGTAAATACCTTGACTCTGACATTTCTTTACAGCATCCAACTTCATTTTCTAAAATAAAAGATTAGAATGGAAGAAAAATATACCGGAAGTGAAAACAATGTCATTGGCACCTACATGCTTAACGCCATTTATAGCCACATGTAGGTTCTTGGTACATATTGCTTCGAGGTAATCGCTATTTTTCCGTCATAACAAAAATCGGTGCCCTCTAGCGGCTTGTCTGGTCTCTATTTTGATTGTAAATACCTTGACTTGGAAATTTCTTTACCTCAGCCAACTTCATTTTTCAAAATAAAAGATTAGAATGCAAGAAAAATATACCGGAAGTGAAGATGATGTCATGGGCACCTACATGCTTAACACCATTTACCCCACCCTCTAAAATCCTTCATTACAAGCAGTTTTACTTAAAGACACTCATGATGACGTATTTAGATCATCTGCTAGGTCATGTGGCAATATTTTCAAATCATGTGACTGCAAATTGGCGCCAAATATATCGAGTTGTATTGATTTTTTTACGAAAACCATCAAAGTCACATGAATCAATATCAGAATGGCACCAGGGACAGTAGTGAAGGTCAAGGTTGATTTTCTATAAAATGTTTAGATGAAACTGCATGATATTTTCTATGACGCTAAGTAAAAGATGAAATTAGAAAATTATTTGGTGATTTATTCTATACTCTGTAAAAAGTTTGGCTTTTTCTAGATCGAAACGTAACTACCGTGAACCAACAAACCGCAAGGCTACCCCACCCTCTAAAATCCTTCTTTATATGCAGTTTTACTTAAAAATATGCATGTTGGCATACTTTGATCATCTGCTAGGTCATGTGGCAGTATTTTCAAATCAGGTGACTGCAGATTGGTGCCAAATATATCAAGTTGTATTGTTTTTTTTTTACGAAAACCATCGAAGTCACATGAATCAGTTTCAGAATGGACTGGGACTGAGGTGAAGGTTAAGGTGGGTATTCTTTCAAATGTTCGGATGAAAAATTAATGATAATTTCTGTGACGCTAACTAAAAGATGAAATTAGAAAATTATTTTGTGATTTTTTCCAAACTGTGTCAAAATTTTGACTTTTTCTTGATCGGATCGTAACTACCGTGAACCAACAAACCGCAAGGCTATATTTGATGTTGACACATTACTTTTTCCTTTAGGACAAGTACATGTATCTTGAAAATACACATCATTGTTCTAGATCTACTGAGGATTGAAAACTGGTAGTTCTAAGAAAAAGTGCTTCACCTTCTTGGTCAATTTTGAACTCAAGACTCTATCTACCTTTGCAATACTTTTAAATTTGCATGATTTGACTCTTCACGTTTCGAAGAGAGCTTTAGAATCCTCGACTCCGCAAGGAGCGATCTCCTTAAAGCTGATACAGAGGCATAGATGTTGTTTAAATTTTCGCCAAGAGCACTGCATGCTGCCATAGTTAAAAGTCGTCTGCATTGTAAAAATTATTGTGATCAAGATCGAAAAGACGCACTTGGATTTCTTTCATAAGTCCTCCATGAAACCTCGATGGTGTATACTAAATACCGGAACAAATAAATGGTCGCATATTGTTGTCGGCATCAATAGGGTGTTTTCCATGATCACTACTCTTTAGAGGAAACAAAAAAATATTACAAATTCAAGACTTTAATGACAATACTTTATAGGAAAAAATGTATTTTACAGGGAAGAATGCAGATCAGATTGCTTATTCTTGATCAAGACTTCATGCTAAACTTTGGGAAAATGTCGGAAAATAGCGATACATCGCAAATGCTATATTGTTTGTTGAAACCGACGTTAAATAAATTTTTGGATCATGTATCTAGGGAGTAGCCCTTCTCAAGCCAATGCGAGCACTAGAAAGTTGAATCATGTTGTAACGAAAGTCTAAGCTTGACTCGCGGCAATAATGTGCCATTGCATTGATTGCATTTATCTTTGTAGAATCTCCATGTAGCGCGGAAAAAGAGACGCAATTCTGATGGAATTGAGAAAGTGTCCCGATAAGACAATGATCTTACATATGTTTCTTCGGAGAAATTCCCCCGGCAGATTCGGAAGCAGTTTCCAGACACTTCAGATGACAGTCCCCAGATACCTGTGTTAATTGTTTATGAAGATATAATTTTATAGATTTACGTATATTCACCCCATTTTTTACCTCATACATCATAGTAAATGATTTTTTCCGACTCATTATCAATGTGATAATAAATAGATCCTATTATCAGATTTCAATTGCCAGGCTAGTAGCTGCCTGTATGTATGTGAGTATGCGGTTGAATCCCCATGATTCTAAAAAGCAAGTAGATCTAAGAGATAAGTTATCTATTTTGATGATTCATGCTTCAGTTAAATCGTCAATCTCCGGTACTTACATGTAAATACAACACCTAGGATCATCCTCCAAACGTATGAACGTACCCATGAATGTATGGATTTCGTTTTCATTTTTTTTCTAGTAGCATGCCAATCGCACCACCTCTCACCTGAAACAATATGAACGGGGGACTAGTTTTATCGCCGATTGTGTTCAGAAGTGTGTAAATATCGTCATTAATTTAACTTGCGGCACATGTTACTCAGGTTCTCGTTTAGACGCTCCCGTTTTCTTTTGTTTCGATCAGACAAAATATTGGAACTGTGGCCCAATGTCTTTCATATAGTTCACCATCTGATAAAATTTTATTTGTTCTCTACAAACTAATTTGCGTAAAGGAAACAACAAAGGGGGCTTTTGTGGACAGCATAGATCAAGGTTACACTGCACAAAATGATCAGGCTGATCTTTGATCTATATAGTTGGCTTGTTTGGTCAAGTTTTAGGGGATAATATTTACAGCCGTCAAAATTACCAATCTAGGCAGGCTGAAATTATATATTTGGCACTGAAAGACTTCATTAAGAGCTTTAAGGGGTAAAGTTGCTTTCTGCAGGGATGTTAAAAATGCATTTGATTAGTTGAAATGATATAACTTGCATCAATATTTGGGTCATGCTATGTGAAAAGGGATTTAATGCATCTATAAAAAGTATTGACCCATGTCAACATACGCAGTGCGCACAGACTGACATGACTCTCGACTTTTTCATATTGATTAATTTTCTGTGTGTCCAAGGACCAGTCAACATTGTACCTAACGATTCAGTCGGTTTTAAGACAAAACAGGTTTTATGAATATATGATTATGTGATGATTTGCTTGGTATAATGCTTCAATGAGTTGCGTTAAAAACCCCTTTCGCCAGAGTGCCGCTTATTTATGGAAAACAGCACAATTTCTCTTTTCAATAAGCCTTTTGAATGGTGCCATGACAGATAAAGATTATCAAACAACAAAACCGAAGACTATTACAAGTAGAGACAACATTTGCAGACAACAAATCAAATTTGGCTGTTACTGGTATTTGTTTTGGAAAGAGGGGAAAAGTCAAAAAGGAAAAAAAGGTCTGGATACAAGCAATTTCACCTTTTTTCCACAATGTTTTTTTTTCCTCAGGTTCATTGAAACATGGGATCATTTGGTAAAGGATTGACAAGAGGGTCATGATTGCCCTGTATCGCTTCACTACCTTATTAATAAATGTGCCATACACATTCTTGGTATTGGCAGAGACTTTTAAAGCTAAGAGGCCTGTATCTACTCGTAAATAAAATTTCATTGAGAAGACAAAACTAGTCTTTTACTTTCAGACAAGATATTTGAAATAAAAGGATAACACACAAACAGACAGAAACTCAATGGACAAAGCCCAAGGGCTTTTGGCCAGTTGAGCTAAAACACAACCCTAATCACTGTTGACAGTACAATATATATCTCCTTGCAAGCTGTGATTGAATTCTAACTAGACAACAGACTTTTACTCTCCTCCATTTTAAAAGCACATACAGACAAGTTACATATCCCTCAAATGATGAAAATTTGTCTTTTGAAAACATGGTAGTAATCAGTATTTTCTCATTTTCCATAATATGTTAAAAAGCTTAATGACCCAAGAGCATTTGTAAAAACAAGAGAGCCATGATGGCCCTGTATCGCTCCACTGGCTAATAAGTAATAACACTACAAGCCAAACATTACAATACTTGGCCAATTGGTTTCAAACTAGAAGACATACAACATTTTTTCTATAAAATCCTATGAGAAAGTTATGACCCCAGGGCAAAGCCATTTTTGACCACAAAGCTATAATTACTTGAATGCTGGTGGAGGTCCAAAAGATAAATCCCTATACCAAATAATACAGGTCTAGAATGTGTGGTTATAAACAATATTTTCAAAGTTTCCCCAGTAAAAGGCCCTGTAAAACATGAGACCACTGAGACAGGGTTAAATTTAGTAGCCCTAGGTCTTATGGTTAGTAACAAGATTTATAAAGTTTTCACTATAAAAGCCCATGTAAAACTTGTGACCCCTGGGGTGGGGCAAAACTAGACCCCAAGGCTATAATTTGGGCCCTCTTAGTAGAGGCTCACTAGATAAAGCTACGTGCAAAATTTGGTAGCCCTAGGCCTTATGGTTAGGTACGAGTAGATTTTTAAAGTTTTCCCTATATAAGCCCATGTAAACTTGTGAACCCCGGGGCAGGGCCAAATTTGACCCCAGGGCTATAACTTGGGAACCCTTTGTAGACACCTATTAGATAAAGCTACATGCCAAATTTGGTAGCCCTAGGCCTTATGGCTAGGTACAAGAAGATTTTTAAAGTCTTCCCTATATAAGCCCATATAAAACATGTGACCCCCCGGGCAGGGCCAAATTTGACCCAAGGGCTATAATTTGAAGAAACTTGGTAGAGGTCCATTAGATAAACCTACATGCCAAATTTGGTAACCCTAGGCCCTATTGTTTCAGACAAGAAGATTTTCAATATTTTTCAGTTTTGTTGCCATGGCAACCAGAGTTTTTGAAGAAATCAAATTCTTTCAAAAAATTCTGAAAAGGACCATGGCAGGATCATTTCTGTGAAGTTTCATTAAAATTGGATGGGTAGTTTCACAGGAGATGTTTAAAATAAAAGTTAAGGCAAGGACGGATGCACAACGGACACCGGGCCATGACAAAAGCCCGCTGACCTTCGGCCAGTGGAGCTAAAAATGGGATTGTGGAGTAAAGGACTACATGAGACTTTTAAAAAAAAAAGAATTGTGTAGTAAAGGACTGCATGAGACTTTTAAAAAAAAAATGGGATTGTGTGATAAAGGACTACATTAAACCTTTAAAAACAGGACTGTGTGGTAAAGGACCATATGAGACCTTTAAAAAATAGGACTGTGTAGTAAAGGTCTGCATGATTAATTAAAAAAATGGGATTGTGTGGTAAAGGACTACACGAGATATTAAAAAAATGGGATTGTGTGGTAAAGGACTACATGAGACCTTTAGAAAAATGGAAGTGTGCTAGGGGACTACACAAGACCTATAAAAAAATGAGATTGTGTGGTATAGGACTAAATGAGACTTTTTAAAGAATGGCATTGTGTGGTAAAAGACTACATCAGACTTTTAAAAAAATGGGATTGTGTGGTAAAGGACTACATGAGACATTAAAAAAATGGCATTGTGTGGTAAAGGACTACATGAGACATTAAAAAAATGGCATTGTGTGGTAAAGGACTACATGAGACCTTTAGAAAAATGGAAGTTTGGTAGGGGACTATGCAAGACCTTTAAAAAATGGGATTTTGTAGTAAGGGACTACATGAGATCTTAAAAAAAAAAATGGGATTGTGTGGTAGGGGACTACATAAGACCTCTAAAAACAAGGATTGTGTGGTAAAGGACTACATGAGACCTTTATAAAATAGAATTGTGTGGTAAAAGAATACATGCAAGTCAATATTACAATAGATAACAAGCCCCAATTTCTTTTAAAGATACTTTAATAATCTATTGTTATTATGGATAAAAAATAACAACAAATAAATGCTATTAATATAACAGAAAAAGTAAAAACTTTGGTCATTGAATAGTGAGCATAACTTTCAGTAATACTGAACAACTATAGACTAAGGGTGAACCGGGTAAACTTATGTTAAAGAGAGATATGTCTATAAATTTCACATATTACTACATGTATGGTTTTTGTTAGCTTTTGGTATGTATAAATCACTGTAAATACTGCTTAATCCTTTACCAAACAATTCTGTGTTTAAACAACCCTGAGAAAGAAGGCTTTTAAAAACATATGCAAAGGAGAAAATGCTAGCATTTTCTCCTACTTCCCACTATGCTTTCTAATCTTACACAGACAAATTTCATCATTAGAGCCACATTAACTTTGTTGTCTGAAAATACTTTCAATTTAAGCAGGAGAAAAACTTTACTATTTAGAAAAGAGTTAACAGTATTTGAAGTTAGAGTCTCTATAAAATATAAGCTAAAAGTAAAGGCACTATCTAGAATATAGAAGAGGACCTTTGTATTGTCCAATTAACTACATGTAACAAGAGCTGTCATAAACATGTGACGCTGCCTAAAACTGCTTTTGTCATGGTAGAAGTAGCTGTTGTTGAAAGGATGCTCAATCCACTTGGGTAAGCTGTCAACCGTTCATACTTTAACAATATAAAACAAAAATTCAATGGACCATAATTCAAAAGAAAATCATCAAACCAAAACATATTCACAAAATGTCCTCTTTGTAGGAAAGCTTCCATTAAGTTTCATTTAAATTTATACAGTGGTTGCAGAGAAACAGCGCATAAGCAAATATGTGGACCCATGGACAGCCAGGCAGACAATGATAGACAATGTGGTGACTACATACACTCCCAAATATTTTTAGGGTGCATAATAACACAGGCCAGCAAAATTTGGATTGGATAGTGACATTCATCTATGTGGAGCTGGGTCCGTTAACATTTTAAAACTAAAAAGGAAGATAAAAATCTCCCAAATGGTCTTGATTTTTCCTATCAAGCTACCTCTGGTCTGCCCAAAGGATCCTTCATGCTAAATAGCAATGAATTCTTCCAGTTTTAGCTAACATACTTTTCTCTGATTGTGCGGCTGAAGTTTTTGCATTGAATAAAGCCGGTATTAAAAGGAGCTAAATATTGTGAAAACATTTTCATGAACTTGAGTTGTTTCCCTTCATCAAATGTGTTAAAATATCTGCTAAGCAAACAAACAGAAAAACATTAATGTGCACATTTACAAATTTGCTGTTTATACAATTTTCAATTTGCCAAAAAAAATAAGATTATCTGTTACAGAAATCATGACAAAATTTCTACAGATCAAAACACATGTCATAGAGACTAGAAATTTAAGATGTAAAATGCACCAACTTAGAGAAAAAAATAAATGTAGAACAAAAACAAAACAACAAAACATCAACATTTTAACTAACACTAACAACAAAAAACTAATGTAAATGTCCTTTATAACATAAAACAAGAAATGCCGTAAAGGGAACAATAATCTAGAGAGCGTGTGGCGCCTAAGAACATCTCACATGAGATTTCAGCATCTGATTATCATAAAACAATTCTATCTCAAAAACATCCAACTGCAGAAGTGAGCCTATTTTACACCAGGGTTATCACATGAATTTTTTTTGATAGAGGTCAATAAGATGATACAAAAGTTCTGGTCTTATGGTTTTGGACAAGCAATTTTTTTTTAAATCTTTTGTCATATAACATCAAATAACTTCATATAGAATACATGATTCCAGGGTTAGATTATGGTTATCACATAGCTATCATTTGAACAAATGTTACCAAGGTCTACAAACAAACATTCAAGTTCCAGGTCTTATGGTTAGAGCGAACATTTTCCAGTCTAACTCCATGTAAGTTATTTGAACCCCAAAGTCTTAGGATCATCTTTGACCTCAGGGACATACTTTTGGTAATTCCTATAAAGTTTGGCAGCCATCTTGTTCATGTGACATGTATTATTTTTTTCTTTCCTGTAGCTTGAAGAATCTAAATATCTCATGAACTGGCTTGGTCCTACAGTTTAAGAGAACTTAATTGAAGCAATTATTGATAGAGGTATGGATACATGACAACAGCAGATGACAGAAATTGGAATATCACAATAGCTCATCTCAGGATGTTACAAAGGCTCATCTCAGGATGTTGAGCCAAAAACAGTAACAAGAGCATGACATATGGCTGCCAAAGCTCGGCTCCAGTACCTTTGTAAGTGAAAAAAATTCCTAGATGAAAAAGGGCAATAACTGAGTCAAAACATTTTGAGGATTACCTGCTCTTCTGAAATGGGTTTTCCTTTTGGTAGTTGACAACTAGCCCATGTGTAAAGTTAATATCTTCATTAACCCTTATCCTGCTGAATAAGTGGAATGAAACTGTCAAGTAGATTGCAAAATCCCAAATTTTGCTATTTCAAAGGTACTATTTGGGTGAAAAGATATCTACTTATCAGACAGTATAGATCCAATATCAGACTGCAAATTCTGTGCAGTCTGATCTTGATTTACACTATCCGCAAAAGGTCTTTGAGTTGCGCTTAGGGTTAATAAAAGACAAAAAAGTCAAGCTTTTGCACAGCAACGACAACAGAGCTATGATAAAACCTTGACGATTTCTATGAAAAAACCTGAGCTAAAAATTGAAATATAAAGGTATTATGGAACTTTACAAAAATTATTAAACTGAACAATAACAAAACAAATATTCTGTTCACTTCAAACATGCAACAAAAAATATTAATTACATTTTAATGCCAATAGTTGTAAACCTGTCAATCTAGGAGGAAAGTCATTGCAACAAAATCATCACAACACGTATAAAAACTCACTGAAAAGAGATCATACAATCAATCTAAAAGTACCATCAAACAACCCTGAGCTTTTATGACCTTCAGGAAAGAAAGTCTTTAAAAAAATTGTAGGAAGAGGAAAACAGCTTTCTTTTTCGACCCATGTCGGCCTACACAGACTGCTCAGGCTGACGTGGGCCAAAACTTTGCAGATGCATTAAACTCCTTCTGCACAGAGCATTAATCAATAACATTTAAAAATATTTTAACAGAGAAGCATGCAAATTTTAAAAACTAGTCTTGCAAGAGGTCATTTTGGAAAACTTTGTAGCAAAAAGTGTGATAGTGCCTACCAAGAAATTTATCCTTTTGGTGCCATGTTTTACACATGTTGAAGTCATCTATAATAAATTTGTTTCAAAAGTAAAAGACATAATTTGGCATACACATAAATGATTTATAAAATTGATTGTTGTTCTACTATACACTGAGTTTAACCCTTTACCACACAATTATGAGTTTTAACGAACCTTAGGACTCCAGACTTTGAAGACGTTGTGGGAAGAAAAACATTGTGAGTAAAGAAAAAATGTTGGTTAACGGAATTTTCCCTCATAATGTCTTTAAAAGCCTTCATCATCATGATTGTTTAAAATGGGATTGTCTGATAAGGGAATAACAAGTACTGAAGTCCAGTTGTCTAAATTGCACTCTTAGCCTTGTTTTAAGTTTAGAGAGTGACACAATTTCTGATTTGCTGAACCATTTGGTTTAGCCAATGGGAAATTGTGATACTCTGAAATTCAGAAAACTTTTTAAGAATAGTTGGTGAAATACTGATCCTGAAATGTTACAATTGTGCATATTCAAAGCATTTGCCAGTTGCAAATCAAATGTGGCTCAAAGCGCAAAAATCATTTTCAAAAGGATTGAAGACACAGGATGGTTTGCTAATGGAATAATTCTACACCTAAAAAAAATGAAATAACATGTCTTCCTAACTTATCACTTTGAAATAAGAAATTTCTCAACAGCCCATCTGAAATTATAAATACATCATAACACAAACTTTGTGTACATGTATATATCCTTCTAGGTTAAACTTACATCTATACTGTATGAAAGAGTATTTTTTCCATATATTTTACTGCAATCACCATAATATAAAAATAATATAACATGGATACATGTAATCATATGCACAAAAGTATGTGTGGCTTTCTAGGTTAACTAAGTATGCTGCATTATCACCAAATAATATCATGAATACAAAATACAGTTGAAGCTGTGACACTCTTTACCACACGACAAAACTGTAGGCTTGTCCAAATCGAAAGCATTCGGAAACGACAATTTACATGCCGCTCAAATGATGGAATTTTTTGTTGATAGGATAGAAAACACTGTGGGAAAAGGAGAAAATGCTGGTTTACAGCCTTTTCTACTTTTCCAAAGAATTTCTTCCTGTCGTTAAAACTCGGAATGGTGTGATAAAACCCTATACCACATAACAAATTGCCAGACTTATCGGTATTTTTCTTGTTGCACTTAGCTTATGTTAATGAAAAGTTTTTGTTTTATATATATCTTGTTTAAAGACATGAAATAGCATGTGGCTCAAAAGATGTTTGTTTATGAAAGGGAGGAAAACATAGCAGGAAGAGGAGAAAATGCTGATCATCAGCACTTTTTCATTTATATCATTTGAGACACACTTGATTTTGTCCTCTGCCAATGCTTTCAGTTTGAACAAGTCTAAAATGTTGTGTGGTAAAGATTTAATAGAGATTGCCACAAGGATAGATCTCACTGTTTTATTTTTTTTTCATTAATTGAACCTTTGCATACCACACAAAAATGAAATGACTATTTTCCAATCAGTACAAAACCCCAGGTATTGCAAATTCATGACGGTTTTTAAAAGATATAATCTCAAAACACATTCTGCGATGTAGATCCAAGATCAGGCTGCATATTCTATGTAGTCTTCTCTCAATCAATACTGTCCAAAAAAAACAAATGCAGTCAGCACTCTATGGGTAAATGCTGCTTCATTTTGATACAAATGCTCCACCCATTAACTCATTTACTAAATCACAACAAAATTTTAGGTCTGCAAATATTGAAAGCATTTGTAGATGATGAATTGAGTGTTGCTGAAATTATAGGAGTGGTAGTTGAAAAAAAATTGAAAAAACTGTTGGCAAAGGAGAAATTGCTGGTAACCATCATTTTCTCCTTTTCCCACAATGTTTTCATATGCCTTCTCACTCAAGATCATAAAAACACTGTCTGCGAAAGCATCTTAAGCTTGTTCAAGTGCTTTAAGGGCTAAGGATGGTTTAGTCAAAAAATTCTTCCCTTTGCTTTTGACAATTCAAATGGCGCATTTCTTGCCCAACAGAAAAGAGAATTAAACTGCCGAATGTGTGGACAGAGATTCCAAAAGGAGATACGTATACCAGATATAAATAAAACAAAAACTTTTCACTGACATAAGCTAACTGCATGGAGAAAAATGTACTAGCAAAAAACAAAGAACAATAAAACTGTAGTATTATGCTTACTCTCTATCAAATGACAAAATTTTTTATTCATCCAAATCTAAAGCACCTGCAGACAAAAAATTAAACTCAGGTCAAATGATGGCATTTTGTATTTTGTATTTTTCAGATATAAACATAATGGGAATAAGAGAAAATGCTGTTCATCAGCATTTTCTGCTTTTCTGACAATGTTTTCCAAAGCCTACTTCCACTGGGTTGCAAAAGTATGTGGTTGTCTGGTAAAATGTTAAAAAGTCATCATTTTACATAAACCAATTTTAGTTCGAAAAAAGATATAATTATAACCCATAAAAATCAATTAAAGTAAAATTAATATATTGCAACAGAGAAACAAAGACTATCATTAAGTATGTTTGAACAGGATAAAAATCGAAAACTACCAATTAACTAAACCACATTTGAGCAAAAATTGGTAAAATTTAATCAATAGTAGCTCTTCAAAAGTGAAATTTCTAAAACATTACTCAACAAACTGATCCAACAAAAACTAATCAACATAATAAAAATTCTAAACTGTAACTACTATGAGAGAAGTTACATTTGTCATGGACATACCACACAGTGCTTTAACAAACAAAAATAGCAATTTAAAATGTGGTGGAAAAATACAATGAATCAATAATAATCAGTAAATCAATGCCCAAAAAGGGTTAATTAATCCATCAGTCAAAAAGACAAAAATTTACTGGCTGCCTTAGTGTTACAGAATTGTTTTAAAGATGGTAGAGATCTATCAATTAACTCCTTGCCACATGAACCTGGGTTTTAACGAACCTGAGAAAGGTAACTTTTGAACGCATTGTGGGAAAAGAACAAAGTGCAAGTAACCAGCGTTTTCTCCTTTTCCGTCAATGTTTTCTAACCTTTTATAGACAAATGTCATTATGTAAGCAGTTTGTTGTCCATAAATGCTTTCATTTAGACAAGTCTAAAATTTTGTTGCCTGGTTAAGAGTTAAGATATTACAAACTGTTGAGGACTTTTTTGCATTTGCGCCTGACCAATTTTGAAAACAACTGCATAATGAGAAGTTACCCAAGCCAAGCACTTTCAACTTTTGCCACAATTTTTTCCCTTATATTCATGTATAAAACTTCAACTTCTAATGTTTATCCATATATTTTAAGAATTGACTCTATCCATATATATTTTAAAAGCTGATTGCTGCAACTATGTCTAATGAGGTAACAAGTTAAAATTATATGCCAAAAATTATCGTCTACCACGCAATACCATGTTTAAATGACCCTGAGAATGTAGTATTTGAAAACAAAGTGGGAAAATGAAGAAATGCTGGTATTCAGCATTTTCTCCCTTTCCAACAACATTTTCTACCTATGCACAAACAAATCCCATACTTTGGGCCATTTTCATTTGTTGTCTGCAAGTACTTTCAATTCAGAAGATTCCAAAATTTTTCATCAGGTAAAAGGTCAAACCTTCATATTACAAAAATATTTGATATGAGGTAGGTTAAGTTGTCATTGTAATGAGTTATCAGATCACAGACAATAGCAACCAGTCCTTACTCCAAAAAAAATTCATGCCATTTTTTTTTTCATCATTTAAAACAATGCAAGAAAAGGTGAAATTGTTCAAAATAAGCAATTTCACCTCTTATCACAATGTTTTCAAAATCTATCCCACACCTAAGCATTTACATCAAAAGAAATTAAAATCTTTGATCTTCCAGATTAGTCACTGTTGGTGTCTAAATTTTCTGCCATACTGATTACCAGTAGTTCTGTCATGTGTTTTCTTTCTATGCAGAGTCAGTCATTATGTGCTGAAGGGTGTTGGTCCCCATGTATAATGCTTATATCTTGTTGAAATAGCTGCCTTCAGTTCCTCACTGTGGTCTTTATCTCTCGTCTCACAAACAACCTTCACCTATTCAAATGTATAAACTCTATACCAGATCATGAAGCCTTGTCCAAATTTAATCCTTTACCACACAATACCGACTTTTAACAACCCTAAGAAAGAAGCCTTTCGAAAACATTGTGAAAAAAGGAGAAAATGCTGGTAACCAGCATTTTCTCCTTTTCCCAAAATGTTTTCTAGCCTATTAAAGAAAAATTACCCCATTTAAGCTACACTGAAATTGTCGTCTGCAAATGCTCTCAATTTGGAAAAGGCTAAAATTTTGTCGTCTGGTAAAGGGTTAAAGCATTTGTAGATAACAGTTTCAATTTGGCTGAAATGATGGGATGTGCTATTGAATGAATAGATATTTACCAGCATTTTCCTCTATTCCTACAATGTTTTCAAGTAATCTTCATGAGGGTCGTTAAAAGTCTGGATCATGTGCTAAAGGATTAATTGAACCTTCAACTCACTTTTGGAGGTAATGTAGGTAGAGATCAGATTGCACAACATGGATCCTGTGAAACAAACAAACAAAAAAAAATCAAAGGGCTGTAACTCCTGTACTAGTGAACCAATCATAATGAAAATAGCAGGTGGACAAGTTCCCATAGTAGAAATGCTTCTATTACAGTTTCAGCCAAATTAAGTAAAAACTGTAGAAGAGGAAACAAATTTTGTCTATTGATAGATGGACAGACTGATGGAGAGACATCTTCATCAAAGTATATCTCTCTGCTCCAACTTTGTTGGGAGGGGGCTTTAGTAATTACTTATACTGACATGCTTCAATACAAAAAAAAATCATAACATAAGAAAAAGTTGCATGTTACGAGAAAAGTTCAGTTTTTTTCACAATATTTATGTAAGTCTGTCTTTGGGCAGAAAAGAGTTGAGTCACTTGCAAAAACATACCTGAACAGCAAATATATCACTTTTTAGCCATGCTCGCTCATGGAAAATATCTTTGATGCTGGAAAAAGAGAAAAATTTATGTCTTACATTTATCTACAAAATTAAATTAAAACGTTGTCATGTGCTTGCATAAGTCTTTAACAAACGGCAAATTTTAAACTGGTCCAAATTGAGAACATTTGTAGACTACCAGTTGCATGTTACTCAAAAACTGAAATTTGCCTTTGAAAGGATGGAAACATTGTAGGGAAAGGAGAAAATTCTCCACTATATTTTCCATCCTTACAAAGGCCAATTGGTTACCTGCATTTTCTCCTTTTCCCACAATGTTTTCAAATTCTTTTTTTCTCAAGATCATCAAAATTCAGGGTTGTGTGGTAAAGGGTTAAGGCAGGTGCTTGCTAAAGACAGGTACTTTCCCACTTAATTCTTTTCTTTCTACCTAAATGCCTGCTTAATGCAGATTGTTGCTTAGTTAAGGTGGCGATCAGGAAGGCTTGTACTGTACTTTTTTTCCAAATACTGAATTTTCATGCTTAATCAATTAAAAAAACTATTTCTTTGTTTGTATGGTTTTAATGACATTTTCAACATTATTTCTGTTAAATATAGCAGCACCCAGTACATCTTTCAACCCTTTCATCTAGTTTCCTTAACCAGTCATTGCACTGGATTCTTACAAAGCCACTGGCTGCCTTCCAACATACACATCATCAAAACAAAAAATCAGCAGTGAGAGAAGATGGCTATCATGAATCCTTGGAACAAAATTGACAAAGCTGGAAATCTAACCAGTTACCCCTTGGTTTCAATTCCTGCATGCTATGACTGAGCCACAGGGTTACACAGAAAAAAAACAAAAACAAAAAAACAACTAAAACCAAAAGTAAACCCAAAAGTTATGCCTGTGTAGATCTATAATGATGTAACAAGACAGTACCTAACACCCATGCCAGCCATCAGTTTGGTAAGTTCAGCAATACCTCCTGGACGGTCACTCACTGTTACAACAAACCTCACCAGGCGCCCATCCACAGCCAGGCCCCTTTCAATAGTGCGCCCAAGGGCAGTGGTGTCAATATTTCCACCACATAATGCTATCACTACCCTATAGATGAAATGAATTACTTGTTAGCTCTAGTTTCCAGCATATATTATATTTGAAAATATAAAAAATACAATCCTTTTTTCAAACTGATAGGTTTGGGTAACACCTTTTATAAAGTTATTCCCATACTAATAAGCAGTATGGCTCACAAACAGTTTTAAAACTAGCCATTTGACCTGGCAAAAGATTAACCTTTCACCAAAATAATCCTGAATTTTAAAGACCTCGACAGAAGAAGGCTTTTGAAAACATTGTGGCAAAAGAAGAAAATGGAGGTAACCAGTATTTTCTCCTTTTTCCGACAATGTTTTCAACCCTTTTTGAAACAAATTCCATCATTTGAGCCACATCAAATTAATACAGACCCAAAAATGTTTGACAAAACATCAACATGACTTCCCTTTAACTTAACCTGCTATTTAACCTTTAATCAAACACAGTGTTCTCACTAGGATTTTGAAAGTTGAATTCCAGGAATCCAACTCGGGGGAAAAAATTGGATTCCAAACTGAAAAATTGGATTCCAGCCTGCAGAAGTTGGATTCCATAGTCAGGATGAATTTTCATACACAAGTAATAAACATCTACAAACTGTAAATTTTGATTTACAAATACCAATTTGTATTCAAACACAGAGTAGATCTAGATGTACATATAGCTCTCACTTGGCCATAAGCATCCAATTTCTAAATCCAACAAAAGTCTTGTCCCAATTTGAAACCACTTGTCTCTATATTTTTCTTCCGATTTTTTTTAATTTTAAATTTCACTTTCACACAAGTCTGATCACTAGGCTGATCTGGAGCTTTCCTTTCAATCCCCAGAAATTTCTTCATTTTGGAGTTTGTTTACCCGATAATATCAAGCACATGTACAATGTACAAGATATAGTCCAGTAAAGGTAAAAAAGAGATATGATTTTCATGGAACATTGTTTTTACTCAAAAGATTGATTGAAAAATTCATCTGAAATTTGAAAGGTAATGGACAACACTCAATTATCTCATTCGTCACAACTCCGCCAATTCCGTACGTACATCTAACTTGATCACCAGATCAACCGACGTTTGCCGAATGATGATCAACCGACGATGCCGAATGTCAACTATATATCACCATTGCATTCCGTCGATCGCATCATTAGATGTTAACCGTCTTTTTCCAATTGAATAGATCTATATAGATCAATTATCCGCGTACATCAGTCTGTAATCCGTTGATTAATACATAATTTGCAAATATCAAACGATATGGCGGGCAATTGGGGTAATAGCTAATTGTTATCCACAATTTACTGGGTACTAGGCGAGTGATAAAAAATGACACATTTCGATTGGTTGTTAGTCTCCTAGAAGGCCACGCCTACCTCTTCGACAACCCGACTTTAGTGATTACCTATGTATATTGGAATTTCCGCCTCGTTTCACACCTCACAAACGATCACTTGATAAACAATTCAAGCCAGGGATCGTATATTACATGTTATATACGATACCTGGTCAACCTTAGCAGCTGATTAGGGACGCGTGCCGCGAAAAAAACTTGTCATCCGGTGGAATCCTGTGTTAGAATTTTTTATCGTCCGCCGGAAAAAGTTGTCGTCTCAGACAACAGTATTGGCGTTTCCAAGAACTCTGAAACAATCCCAGAAAAAAGAAGGCTCCTGAAAATATTGTACAAAAAAAGGAGAAAACTGCTCACCTGTATTTAATCCTTTTCCTACAATTTTTTCCTTCATTTCAATGGCAGAAACCATCTTTGGAGATACATCTAATTAATTCTGTTGTCTGCAAATGCTTTCAGTTTGGTTAAGTTTATTAAACTAAAAACTGATTTCGGGAAAAAAAAAAAAAATGTTGGAAACAATGCATCATTGATTTAAAAACAGCAAGTTGTCAGATGCACTGACTTCTCAATTAATAAATCTTATAATTACTATTCTATTCTTGCAGTTCCTGAATGGCCATGGCCCATATTCACCAACCATTCTTAAAAGTGTTCTTCATCTTATTCTCCAGAATTTTCTACATTTGAAAGTAACACACCTTTTAATTAGCTAAACCAATGGTTTTGTCAATCAGAAGTTGTGTTACTTTCAAACTTAAAAAATCTTGGAGAATAAGACAAATAACACTCTTAAGAATGGTTGGTGAATATTGACCCAAGTCCTCACAAAAAAATCACCTGTTTAAACAAATAAATTTCACAGAGAATAAGAATGTTCCCTTGTAGAGCAGGGCCTGTGCTTATCAAACTTGAGTATAATTATGCTCAACTGAGTTTGTGCTCAAACTTTCAATTTCATAAGTGCTTCTGCAAGTACAGCTAAGGGAAGTAAAGACTTTCATTTAGCCTTGCGATTTGTTGGTTCACGGTCGTTACAGTCTGATCAAGAAAAAAGTCAAAATTTTCACAGAGTGTAGAATAAATCACCAAATAATTTTCTAATTTCATCTTTTACTTAGCATCACAGAAAATATCATTCAGTTTCATCTAAACATTTGAACGAAAATCCACCTTGACCTTCACCACTGTCCTAGTGCCATTTTGAAATTGATTCGTGTGACTTTGATGGTTTTCGTAAAAAAATCAATGCAACTTAATATATTTGGCACCAATTTGCAGTCACATTATTTGAAAATATTGCCACATGACCTACCAGGTGATCTAAGTATGTCATCATGCATGTTTTTTAGTAAAACTGCTTGTAATGAAGGATTTTAGAGGGTGGGGTAAACGGTGTTAAGCATGTAGGTGCCAATGACATCGTTTTCACTTCCGGTATATTTTTCTTCCATTCTAAACTTTTTTTTAGGAATTTGAAGTCGGCTGAGGTAAAGAAATTTTCGAGTCAAGGTATTCACAATCAAAATAGAGACCAGACAAGCCACTAGAGGGCACTGATTTTCGTTATGACGGAAAAATACCAAATACCTTGAAGCAGTATGTACTGTGAACCTACATGTCGTGGCTATAATAAGGAGAACTTTAAAAAAATCAAGATGTATCAAATCAATTCTGTATCATTTTGAAATTTCATGCTCAACTGAGGTAAGCATGAAAAATGTTTTAAAAGCATCTACCCTGTATGCACAGTAAAATTCCCATTGACAAGGTATGATTAACAAATTGATTGAATGATATTTTATGCTGCTTTCAATAATATTTTGGTCACCTTGCAGCAAGACCTCACCCATTCATTTGTATCCCTGGTTTCACTGGTACCTGGCTAGGGCTCTGAACAGAAGTGTCATGTCAAAGGACACTACAACAAAAAGCCAGATGCTATCTTACAGAATCACAGGACTCCTACAATTGCACTGGCCTGTATTCACCATTCTTATGAACATTAAATGGTTAAGCAAATCAGTTATTTTACTTTCTGATCTATATATAGACAGTGAATGAAATTAAGAAAAGTTGATGAACACAGCCCTTGGAGTTGGTTGTACTGTTTGATTACACTGACTAAAACACATTACTTTTTCCCTTCCAGTTCTGGCAGCAGACCTTCAATAATTGCTGCAAGTCCTGTTGCACCAGCTCCCTCAACAACCGCTTTCTCTAACTCCAAC
This sequence comes from Hippopus hippopus, assembly GCA_946811185.2. Lineage (NCBI taxonomy): Eukaryota > Metazoa > Mollusca > Bivalvia > Cardiida > Cardiidae > Hippopus > Hippopus hippopus. The sequence goes on from OX328099.1 coordinate 24,948,266, forward strand.
AGTCGAAGGATAGATAATGCTATGTTCTCCTCCCTAATAATTGAAATGAAAACACAAGTTAACCATTAGTTACCATCACAATTTCCACAATCTATGTGAAAGGCTTGACCTGCTCACTTTCACATACCCCTAGCGAGTTCTACAAACAAAATATTATCAGCCAAGGTAATTGAATAGTTCTCTTTCAAGCTATTTCAGCATAAGCTCTATTCCCTCAGGTGAGCTTTGTAAAGCTACAACAAACTTAACGACACATATAAACAAGAGCATGATTGCAAACGAAGGGCTGCAAGTGCTTGATTTTCAGTTAAAATTCTTCATTGAAAAAAGGGGCATAACTAGGTAAAAAAATTTGATGGTTACCTGCCCCTGTTGTAGGAGTTCCTCTTTTGATTGATAACAACTTATCCAAGTTTAAAGTAAATATTTTCGATAATTACAGAGATACAACAAAATATCAAAGGTTTTGCACAACGAGGCAGACACAGACTATAACATCAGGGCTAAGACAATACCTCATTTTAACTTTTTCTCTGAAAACAGCCGAGCTAAAAATGATACTCACTTCACAACAACCATTTTATCAATAAGAGACCTGGCTGTTTCAAAAGCATTTACACCAACTGTTGGCACTGCTAGACCTGTAGTCAAAGACAATGAGAAAAATTAATCTTTTATTTAAGAAAGCCTCCAGACTTAAGAATTGTATTTCATTTGGATGCACAAAAAGAACAAATATGCTAGGTAACATTTACCCTTTACCAAACATCAAAATTTTTGTCTTGTAATGTTGAAAGCATTTGCAGAGAATAAAAAAAGTGAAACTCGAAAAATGAAATTAGTGTTGAAAAAAAGAGAATATATTGGTTACCAGCATTTTCTTCCTTCCCCACAATGTTTTCAAAATCCTTGTTCATCAGAGTCTTTAAAATTTCGGACTGTGTGGTAAAGTGATAAGCACTACATATTTGAAAACTCAACACTGAATGCTTTGACAGCCATGATATAGACGGCTTTTGAAAACATTGTGGGAGAAGGAGATCATGCTGGTTCCAAGAATTTTATCCTTTTCTGACAATATTTTCTATCCTTTCAAAGACAAATTCCGTCATTCGAGCCACATTTCTTTTGTACTCTGCAAGAGTTGTCAATGTGGGCAAGTCTAAAATTTTGTTGTTTAGTAAAGGTTTAAGTGTTTTTAAATAACCCAAATACACTAATAACTTTTTGTTCCTGCACATATCTGAACTGTCAAACTCAAAATCTTTATCAGATCACAAAATTTTAGACCTTTCCAAATTGAAAGCTTTTGCAGATGACAAATGTGTGGCTCAAATGATGGAAAACATTGTGGATAAAGGTGAAAATGCTGTTTACCAACATTTTCTCCTTTTTCAACCATGTTTTCAAAGGTCTTTTTTCCAAGGACCATTTTAACTTGGGATTGCTTAGTAAAGGATTAATTCTGTACTGAAGAACAAAATTTTAGACTCAACCAAATTGAATGCATTTGTAAACAAAAAATCAAATCTAGCTCAAAGGATGATTTCTGTCCTTCAAAGGGTAGAAAGCATGGTTGGAAAAGGAGAAATTGCTGGTAACCTTTTCCCACAGTGTTTTCAAAAGGATTCTTTCTCATGGTTGTTAGAACACAGGCTTGTTTGGTAAAGGGTTAATTGTACATACCATCAGCCAAAGTGGACTTAGTCTCTGTGTAAACTGGTCTTCCTGCTTTCATGGCTTCAGTAAAACTGGCACACCTCTCTGATTCAACTCCCTCGAAAAAAAAATTACTGTGTGGTATTCCCTGACTAAGGGGGCAATTTTTTCATGCAGAAAATAAATAGGGCAAAAGGCAAGATGGATGGAAGAACAGCATGATGGTTGGAAAATGCAAAAACAATATCCCCCTGCGTTTCAGCAGGTTTGAAAAAAAAAAAAACCTTATCCTTCTGCCTTTCAGCTGGATTAAAAAAGATAAACCTTATTTTCCTTCTGCCTTTTAGCTGGATTAAAAAAGAAAAACATTATTCCTCTGCCTCCTGACAGGATTAAGAAAAATAAACCATATCCCTCTGCCTTTCAGCAGGATTAAGAAATATAAACCTTATCCCTCTGCATTTCTGCAGGATTTAGAAAAATACACCTTATCCCTCTACATTTCAGCAGAATTAAGAAAAATACACCTTATTCCTCTACATTTCAGCAGAATTAAGAAAGATACACCTTATCCCTCTGCCTTTCAGCAGGATTAAGAAATATAAACCTCATTCCTCTGCCTTTCAGCAGGTGAAAGAAATATAAACCTCATTCCTCTGCCTTTCAGCAGGTGTAAGAAAGATAAACCTCATTCCTCTGCCTTTCAGCAGGTGTAAGAAATATAAACCTCATTCCTCTGCCTTTCAGCAGGTGTAACAAAGATAAACCTCATTCCTCTGCATTTCAGCAGGTGTAAGAAATATAAACCTCATTCCTCTGCATTTCAGCAGGTGTAAGAAATATAAACCTCATTCCTCTGCATTTCAGCAGGTGTAAGAAATATAAACATCATTCCTCTGCATTTCAGCAGGTGTAAGAAATATAAACCTTATTCCTCTGCCTTTCAGCAGGTGTAAGAAAGATAAACCTTATCCCTCTACATTTCAGCAGAATTAAGAAAGATAAACGTTATTCTTTGCCTTTCAGCAGGATTAAGAAATATAAACCTTATCTCTCTGCCTTTCAGCTGGATTAAGAAATATAAAGCTAAACTATAAATCTTGTAATATTGCCTGTGTACCAGTAACTGTTGAAACTCCATGGCATACTTATCATTATTACTCCAATATCACCAAAACGTGAATTTACGATTTAGTGACGTTTAATTTTTCTAAAGCTACACAAAACAATCATGTATTTTAACAACCCTTGCAATGAAAGCTTTGAAAAAAATTATGGGAAAAGTAGAAAATGCTGTCTGACAGCAATTTGTCCTTTTCCACATTGTTTTCTATCTTTCGGAACACAAACTCCTATCATCTAAGCCACTTTTCCCACAATGTTTTCTTAACCTTGAAAGACATAACCAACCATCTTTGATTTTTGGTCTTCAAACGCTTTCAAAATATTCCAAAGTAAAACTTTGTTATCTGGCAAACCTTAAACTTTCATTCTGTCACCAGATCCATTTTTAAAGCCTCAAAGTGCCTTTCACAGCTTTAGCTTTGGGTGCCTCTGTGGCAAGTGTAGATCAAGACCAGACTGCCCAGAATGTGCAATCTGATCTTTGATCTACACTATCTGTCTTATTGAGACATTCTGGGCTAGGATAATCTTGAAATTGCAATAATTTGGGTATCATTTAAAGACTGAAAGTGTCTGTTGTGTTTATTTCATGCCTTACAGATTGAGTTAAATCTTTACCAAACCATACAATTTTGGACTGGTCCAAATCCAAACCTTTGCAGCTGACAAATTTAATGTGGCTCAAATGGAGAAAATTGTCTTTGAAAGAGTAGAAAACATTGAAGAAAAAGGAGAAAATGCTGGTTACCAGCATTTTCTCCTTCCACATTGTTTTCAAAGCCCATCTTCCTCACCATTGTTAAAACTCAGGATTGTGTGGTAAAAAGGTTAAGTAAAAACAATTGCTCACAATGATTTGTACATGTGGACGCAAGTTCTTTATAGCTAAAGCTGTGCCAGCGATTAAACCGCCTCCTCCCACAGGTATTATACAAGCATCCAAGTCGGGAACCTGTTCTACTATTTCTAGACCCATGGTCCCCTGGCCAGCAAGGATGTGAGGATGATCATACCTACAGGGTTGAATCATACAAGATAATGAGTCATTTAACAGAAATGAGATGTATAGAGTTAAAACAGACAAGAATAAGGAAATCTTTGCTACGACGTTGATGAGCACTTAGGCCTCATGTTTTTATAAGGTCACTCATCCAGTATATCGCGATACATTTTTTCTGGCAATACCCAGCTCTTGCACTTTGGCCTCATGTGTTTATAAGGTACAGCCTCATCAAATACATAAAAAACGAACAGAATTCTACAATATTAAGATCACAATACAAGCACATTCTTATAACATTTCTTCCCTCTATATGGGTTCAAATCTACCAACCACAAATTCAAGTGACTTAACTCTATACCACATGACAAAAAATTCAGGATTGTTCATACTGAAAGCATTTGCAGATGATACATTAAATGGTGGCTCAAAGGATGGAGTTTGTCTTTGAAAGGGTAGAAAATGTTGTGCAAAAAAGAGTGAAATACTTGTTACAGTGCCCTTTTGCAAAATAGTAGGGATCAATTTTGCGAAAAAGTACGGATTATAAGAAAGAAAATGTAGGGATAGAAGAGTATATTCACAGAGAACTTACTGTATTTTTCATTGATGATAATGAATAATTTATCATATGGTTACATATTTGACAACTTCACGTATATATACTTGCTTGCTATACATCTGACACCATCTGTTTACAGATAGAATTTATATCACAGCAACAGAAGCAACCTTACACAGACAGTGAGGCTTGACTGAGGCTCTTTTTCCTAACTGTATGGAAAACATTGTTGGAAAAGAAGCAATCATGACTTGCAAGCAGATGCTCCTCTTCCCACAGTTTTTCAAAGGATAACTGGTAACTCAGGGGCACCAAATTGGTACCCTTTACCAAACAACCCCAAGTTTTAACAATCTTAAAGAAAACCTTTTTTCAAAAACATTGCACGAAAATGTGATCACATAGGTAACTGAGGCAACAGGTACGGATAACCAGTATTTTCCCTTTTACCCCAATGTTTTCTAACCTTTTAAAGACAAACTCTATCATATGAGCCATATTTGCCATCTGCAAGTACATTCATAATGGGTCATTAAAAAATTTTGATGTCCAGCAAAGGACTTTGGAGCCCTAAGAGGCTCAATATTACTCACCCATTGATATACATCAGCCCTTGATCCTTTCCTAGCACCATTGCATGTTCCCTTGACTAATGAAAAAAAAAAAAAAAAAAAAAAAAACTCATACTTTTACAAGAATATTTTCCTTGATTCTACCTGAAGATGTCAAATCATTCTTTAGAGAGATTCACTAAGTTTTGGTTTCAAAGATGTTGTTTTATGTGCAGTCTCACAACATTTTTCCTGAAATTCCTTTCTGTATTTTATACATGTATCAAAGAGGGACCTTGCTTTTTTCCCTTAGTCTAATTACAACTTAACATGTCCGTTTCTACATCATAGACTTTTTTTATGATATGACATTTCAAAGAAACAAATCTAGTTCCACACACATTGATACTCAGATTTGTTATACTCATGTTTAAGTAAATCTTAAGATTGTCAATAAACAAGAAAAATTGGCATACATGTTTAGAGCAACACAGGCCAAGCCCCATAGGGCAGTCAGTAGTAAAGAGGACTTGAGACCAGGGGTTGCTGGTTCAAATCCCAAGCTAGGCTAGTTTCTTTCCAAGGACTGATGATAGTCATTGTGACAGGATTCATTCATCTCTCACCACTGATAACTGTTTCCAAGATGGTTATGTGGGAAACCAATCATTGGGATCTGGAAGAAAATTGTGCAAAGTACTGGTAAAAGAAACTCAAGGAAAGCATGATAAGTACACTTGCTGCCGCAATATAACTGAAATAATGTTGAAAACTTGTCGTTAATTATATACAAACAAACAAAGTAAAATGGGCCCAAATTCTACAATTTCGAAATTTCGAAATTATGGACTTGGGTGTTGCACCTGAATCTACTGGTTCAGATAATAGACAAAGTAAATTCAAGAGCAGACTGCATGCTCTTTGCAGACAGCCATTGCGCCAATTGATGCACTTTTTGTGTCTTGATAAAACACAAAAACTTTGAGTTAAACTGTACTCATTCTATGGTAATACCCACATGAATCATTACCTAACTTTTCATCACACAACTCAGTCAAAGATACATTATGTACCATAAAATTCTTATGACATATTAAACATATTAAACCCCTTTACAAAACAATCTCATGTTTTATTGCCTTGAGAAAGAAGTCCTTTGAAAGCTTTGGTGGTAAAAGGAAAGGGTGCTGATTTTAGGGCATTTGCCTCCTTTTCTTACAATGTTTTCTTCCATTTAAAAGACTCCTACAATTTTCTCTTCCCTTTTAAAAACAGATCCTATCTTGTGAGCCACATTTAGTTTGTCATCTGCTTATAAGCTCTCAATAACTTCTATCAGGTTCATGTATATTTAAGCTTATATTCTCATTTATTTCGTGATATTTTCGTTGTCTAAAAATGATAATACACAGCATCATCAAACAATTTATTGCTAAATCATATAATGTCGACCAACTGACTGATTGGTCTCTGAAACGGACTGATTAAGCGAGTGATTTGTCGATTGATTGATGTAAAAATTCCGTTGTACGTGTCAAGTAAGTTATTCCCTCCACAGATCTATGCTTTCATTGCTGAAAATATCCATTTCAGCTATTCACTTATTCACTTACATGTACTTATGTTTGATAATAGGTCGTTTGGAAATGTAAATAGTATACTGAAAGAAATCATGTGACTAAATGCATATATTTTAGAATTTATAAACAATATATATGACTATAAACCATCTAGTTTTTGTCAATTAAACCATGTTCTGTTCTGTTCTCAATAGTTACTAGACAACAAACTGCAAATAATTCTATAATTGGTGCAACTTAAATTGCCATCTTATCAAGACTTGAATCAATGAGCATAACACCTACTTAACCCTTTACCAAATAATCCCAAGTTTTAATGACTCTGGAGTAGAAGGTTTCTGAAAACATTTCTACCCCATCAAAGACATAAATAATCATTTGAGCTACATTTAACTTGTCGTCTGCAAATGTTTTCAATTTGGGGGTGTCCAAAATTTTGCCGTTTGGCAAAGAATTAACATACTTACTTCACTTATATTAGCACCCTTGATGATAACTGTAGCTCCAAAGGTTTTACATGCCTGAATCTTCATGAGAGGGGCTATGGTTGGCATGACAACAGTGACCTTGACCCCAAGATCTTGTCCATGATAGGACAAAGCCAATGCATGGTTTCCAGCACTTGCGGCGATGACACCTTCTCTTTTTTGCTCCTTAGGTAAAGAAATACTTCAACACTTAGATTACAAAATAAGCAAGCGGAGCATGACTAATTCAGTCGTACAGTGAAACATACAGCTACCTGATGTTACTATAGTGACTAGGAAATTCACATTGGTTTACTTTGGCTACGTTTGTAAATTGTATTAAATCAAACATATATCAAAGTAAGTTTGATCCATGTTTATTGGAAATTATGTATAATTAATTTTAAAAAAGGCTATGAAACTTTTCTGCATATTTCTTTGTTGTCAGCTGTTTACATTTACTGTGACATATGGAGAAAAATCCTGTACTTAATTTGTAGTATGCAAATGCTATGGATTTAGATAAGTCCAAAATGTTGTCATTTGGTAAAGGGTTAAGTTATGCAATTTCATTCTTTCTATATAAACAAGTTTAAAATTTTGTCATCAGCTGATAAAGTAATAAGGATGAAAAACTATGAACACATAACATGATCCATTTTGCCTACCTTTGACAACATCATTAGGGTGTATCTTGCACCTCTCTCCTTAAAACTGAAAAGAGAAAATGTTGAAATGGTGTTATTCTTTTGGTTTACCCTTTACAACACAATACTGACTTTAATGACCTTAGGAAAGAAGACTTGAAAACATTGTAGAAAAAGGAGAAAATGCTGGTAAACAACATTTTCTCCTTCTCCAACAATGTTTTGTACTCTTTATTGGACAAATCACATTATTTGATCCACACATTTGTTGTCTGCAAATGCTTTCAATTTGGACAAATAATCAAAGGACTCAAAGTCCTGAAAAGCGGATTAGTGAAGCTGTATCAAAGAAACAATAGTTGCCAAAAGTAAACAAAGTAGGTGTTAAAATGCACTTGAATTTCAATAATACCACTTACAAGTATGGAAATCATTGTGAGAGATAACAATCGGTCCAAATGTTAGTCTTTGGCAAAGAAATTAATTCTAACTCTCTCTTTTGTTTACTTTTTGCCTGATTTTCAAAATCATTTTTTCTGCCCGTGACTTACACTTGGACTGACCAAACAAAAATAGATTGTCATCTTCACAATAATTTCAATACTTTTAAATGGTATGAGTTAAATTCAAATGCGTTTTAACACCTACCCGCTTAGTTTTGGCCACTACTGGTCCTTTAAGGAGTAGCAATTTGATCCATCAATCTGGCGCTATTTTCTGTTGGTATAAGATTTAAGGCTGTATGTTTAGATGTGTAGGACTGTACATGTATATACTACATATACTGGCTAAGGCTGAAAGGAGAATGAATAAAGTGAAAGCAGGTATGACAGTATATTTGGTTCAGGTCAAACCAATAACATGGTACAGACCAGCCTTTCAAAACTGAAAGTGAGCATGCATGCATCGATATGCATGATGTACTTGGTTCCGGCCAGTTTTATCACAGTAAGCGAATTTGCTATACAAATCTGGTAAGAAAAATTGTTTGGTAAACAGTAAAACTTTTATCACAAGACAAATTCATGATTTGTCCATACTGACAGCAGTTTCAGATAGCAAACAAAAGATGTCTCAATACCATGACAGCAAATCAGAAGAGGGAGGTAGTGAAGCCAATACATTTACACAGATGATTTAAACCGCTGTTTCCAGTTATAGTAGGGCGGTCAACCACCTACCCATGCTTTCTGAGGGTTTCTTTTTACAAGTGATTTGCTAATTAAAAGCCCAGTAGCAGCCAAAAGGAAAACAATTAAGGTGTTAAAATGCATTTAAATCATACAATTTAGAAATAGGGAAATCATACTGAAGATGACAGACTGTTATTGCACAGTTGGTCCAAATGTTAGTTGCTGGCAGAAAAATGAATTTAAAACCATGTAAAAAGTAAACCAAAGATACAGCGACCTGGCAACTTATTAACTGTTTTACCTGGTTTTAGAAATCATTTTTCTGCTAGTGCCTAACACTTGGACTGACCCTACACTGGCTACTTTCCCACATAAACACCGTAATAATAATGATGTGGGCCTTTGCTTTGAAAACTTGAGTTCATACTCAGGTGAGTTCACATTCAAACTTGTAGTCTTTCTTTTTTATCACTTTAGATCACAGCACGAATAGCTCTACAGTTAAAACATTACAGAGTTGGATATACTGAAATACTTTTATTTAAATTTGAAATTTCATGTTCAGCTGAGTTGAGTATGAAAAATGTTTTATAAGCACTGGCCCGTGTTGAGAGATAAATTAATCCTTGAAAAAAAATTGGCCAAGCTGGGAATCAAATCAGTGCCCTCTGTGAATCAAATCAGTGACCTCTAGGTGTCAAGCTACCTGGCTTGGCTACAAAAAGATAGACAAATCATTTGTTTTTGGGGGCATAACTAACTCAAAAGAAAATAGTAAATATTTTGACTGACCTGCCTGTGTACTGTAAGAATTCCTTCTTGAAGAAAATTTTCATGTTGAACATACTTGACATCTGGGAAACCTGGAAAACAAAACAAGTAAGTTTTATCATACATCCATGAACATTTTCAACTTAGCATTTTTTGTTAGCTACATAAAAGATATCTGCATATCACTAGTAAAGTCAGAATCTTCTACGAGATCACTGACTTAAAGGACTGTTAGTTAATTTAACAATGCTTCTTGAGTTTACATAATTGAGCTTGCCTTAAAAGACCACTTGTTGTAAGAGACCACTTTATTTACTTCACTGTGATGGTCTTTGAATACAGGTTTGGCAGTCTTTGGTAGCCATTTTGACCTCATGAAAGAAATGGTCATTAACTTTTTACTAAACAATATAATTTTAGGCTTGTCCAAAATGGAAAAGTTTGCATCTGACAAATTAAATGAGAACTCAAATTATTGATTTTTTTTGTTAAAAATATTGTCAGAAAAGAAGAAAATGCTGGTTAGAATAGTCAAAGTTTTTTAGCCACATTCACTTTTTCATCTGCTAGTATATATTCAATGCAGACCAGACTAAAATTATGTTTTCTGATAAAGAGTTAACTCTTTACCAGACAACAAATTTTAGACCTGTTTAAATTTTAGAACTGAGAGCATTTGTAGATGACAAATCAAATGATAACTAAAATTCTAAACCTTTTCTTTCAAAGGGTAGAAAACATTGTGGAAAAGGGAGAAATGCTGGTTACCTTTACCACTTTTTCCTTTTACCATAACGTTTTCAAAAGCCTTTTTTCCTCAGGATTGCTAAAACACGGCAGTTTCTAATAAAGGGTTGAGTATCAAAGTAAAAAAAAAGAAATCGTTAACACTTACTGTGCAAGGTGTCTTTTGAATTCCTTCTTTGATTTTATAAGCAGCTGCACTCACGTCATGAAAGGAAACAGCTAAAGGGTTGTCTGGATCACAAAACTTGTCCTTCAATACTTCATCCTCTTCCCCATCCTCGGAACTACACGATTTGAGGCGTTTCAGAAGAGGTTCTTTTATTGTGTGATCCATCGTAAATTATTCAGTCAGCTTAAGTAAAGGAATCAGCTCTGCATCTGTGAAAGCTGTGATGCAAAAACAAGACATTTTTAATGGAAGGCTGCTGACCCCTTATTCTGTCTTCATAGGGAAGGGAGGCCGTGTATGAGCAGGACACAGACACACCCCCCCCCTTCAGTAATTTGTTTTTGGGAAAGAGGCCCCCTATAGCTTATTTCACCTACCCCCATTTTAGCTGTATTTCATTTTCTTCTAAGCTAAAAATGTCTTCTTTTGTGTTTGAATGCAACTTTTATTCTTTGGCAGGTTCATGTTGAAGATCTGCAGACTGTACATGTACCTCAAGTGATGGAGCTCTAGTCTTTGAACATAGAACCTTCATTTATTTCCAACCTTACTACAATTATGTACAGACTTCTGTCAGTTTGACAGTTTTAATACTTTACCACACAATCCCCAGTTTTAAAGACCCTTACAAGAGAGGACTGATGAAAACATTTGGGAAAAAAGGAAAAATGCTGGTAACCAGCATTTTTTCTTCTTTCACAATTTTTTTTATACTGTTTCAGACACAAATTCCATCATTGGGCAACTTTTTATTTGTCATCTGTAAGTGCTAGTCCAAGATTTCCATATTTGGTAAAGGGTTACACCCTGCCTGCCTCTAAGTCATTCAAACATTTCTACATCTATAGTGTACTTTTCAATATTATGGACTTGTTTGTGAATGTTGTCTGGTTAAGAGTCAATTCTTCTAAATTTTGTCATAATATCCTTCCATTTTTTTTCTCAATTAATTTTCTGACACAGACCTGGATATATTTGGATCTCCCTCAGTTTGAAGGTCAGATTTTATTTAACACTTGAAAATCAACCCAATTTTATCACTTGGAGAGGAAAAATTACTTAAGCTACTGGCTTCTTATATGTCAAGTTTAATTTCATTTGTTAAGCTCGGGAAGAAAACGACAAAATTTGTGTTTTTAAGATCTGTAGCTGTGTCTTTAGGCCATTGACAATTGTTTTGGTACGTTAATAACTGTGACGAACGCAATGCACACTCTTTCAAAGATTAGTAGCTTTCTGTAGGATGAACAGGAATGAAAAGGGAAAATATAAAAATTTAAAATATTTAAAAAGCAAAGGGTACCTGAAATATATTTACCCGAATGCTTTCAAACTAACATGCTTCACTTTTTCGTTCTTTCAGACTCAGGCCTCAGCGTTCTGTTTCAGCCAAACCTAGTTTTGAGTTATCAGGCAGTCTTTTCTAGTTTTGACTGGATGAATAAAAACATTATAATTTACGACCTGTACATGTGAAACTTGATTAAAAAGAAGTTTATACGTTTTTTTCCTTTTCTCCGGAGTATGATTCATTAGAAATGTTTTCCAACCCAAAATGTAAACAAGAATGTCTTGTACAATGGTGTAAGGGAAGTAACTTGTACAGCACTAGAATGTAAAAAGTTACAAGTTGTTTCCCTTGCACAACTGGAGACGATGCCGTCTGATTCGCTCTACTGCCGACATACAAGCTTATTAATTAAAAGTACCTCAACCCAAAGGGAATCTATTGATTGATTGATTGTATGTTGTTTAATGCCGTTTTCAACATTACTTTAGTTATATCGTGGCGGCCAGTGCACCAACCATGCTTTTCTAGAGTTTCTTTTACAAGTACTCAACCTAATATTCTTTCCAAGCAGCAGCAGCAGCTTCCCCCGCATAACCATCGTCGAAATAATGGACACTGGGAATCGAAGCACAGTCCAAACGGCCCATACCTATCCTGGGATAAGATAACACTTTGTAGGCTATGATTCAGTACCCCGTGCCTGAACCCTTTGCCAAACAATCCCGTGTTCCCACGACTATGAGGACGTCAACTCTTTATCAAACGACCAAACTTTTAGATTTGTCCAAACTGAAAGCATTGTAGACAAAAATTTACGTGTAGCTTGAAAATTATCACTGCATTTGAAATGATAGAAAACATTGTGTGAAAAGGAGAAAATACTGGTTAGATCTACCTCAATGTTTGCAAAAGCTGTCTTCTTTAGCCGGTCGTTAAAACACGAGGAGGTTCATTAAAGGGTTTAACTCGGTACAGAAAGTAATGTGTAGATCTAGTAGACCTACATAGTCTATATAGGTCTGGATCTGTATGATCTGACATAAGCTGGCATTTGAAATAAAATTTTGTTATACAAGTCTGGAAAAATGTTATTGAGCGAGCCTCTGGCGAGCTGAATAACATTTTTGTAGACGAGTTTGTGCACACGTGATAATATCATGGTGGGGGGGGGGCGTTCACTTTTCTCAGCTCCAGAAGAACAAAATGACGTCATAAATGACGTCAAATAATGCTTGTATCAAACGTGTGTAAGAAAAGAAAATTCGAAATAGGTAAATTACACTGAAAACAAGGGAGGATATGAGATGAAATAAAGTATTAAAAAAGAGTGTTAAGAGATCAGACTGTATGCATATGCTGGTTGTTCGGAGTCTTCTCATTCCCTCTTCCCCCCCCCCCCCAAAAAAAAAAGAAAAATCAGAGCTGACGATTTCGCAAGAAAATTGTTGACTCTTTACCAGACAACAAACTTTAAGACTTGAGCAAAGTGATGTTTTTGTGTGTGTGTGTGTGTGTGTGTGTGTGTGTGTGTTTTACGGTTTTACGCTGTTTTCAATATTATTTCAGTTATATACCGGCGGCCAGTGCACCTATCCATGCTCTCATGGAGTTCTTTGCACATTATTTTTCATATGCCAATAGCTACATTCCAATATCACCGTCGTAAAAACAATTATCGGCGACGAGAGAGGAATGAATCCTGTCATTAATCAGTATCATTAACCCTTGGAAAGAAATCTATCGAGCTGGGGATCCGAATCAGCGAACATCCCTGGTTTTAAGCCATGTACGTTACTGACTTAGCTGCCGTGCTCCGCTTGCTCAAAGTGAAACTGTAGGCGACAAATTAAATATGAATTAAATGATAGAATGTCTTCGAAAAGAATATAAAACTCTCGAGAAAAGCTATGCTGATGGAATCTATGCACAGCCTCATGCTTACACTGACATCTGATTGATTGATTGTATGGTGTTTAACTCCGTCTTCTATATTATTTCAGTTATACCGCGGCGGCCAGTGCACCTACCCTTGCTTTCCTGGAGTTTCTTTTACCAGTACTCCACACAATATTCTTTCAAAACCATTGGCTGCTTTCCAACAAAACCATCGTCGAAACTATGATCAGCAGTGAGAGAGAAATGAATCCTGTCGCAATGCCTATCATCAAACCTCGGAAAGAAATTGGCCGAGCAGCGACCTCCTGTTCTCAAGTCCTGTATGCTACCGTTTGAGCTACCGGGGCTCGGCACTGACATCTGTTTGAGATGGACAATTTTTTTATGTAATCTGATCTTTATTTGTAATGTAGACAAAAGAACACAACATTATTATCAGAATCCCAAAGGTTCAACAAGCGTGGACAATGGTCAAGAGGCACCAAGTACACATGTGTACATTTATATACCGTTACGTCAATAATTGACCATTTCACAGATAACGCGGAATTCTTGTACTGTTCGGACCCTTCTAATGTCTGTGCTGAATCATGACATCGGACTTGAAACCGCAGAATTCTAATCTCGTTATAGTTTCTCTTGCGGGCCAATGGATCCTACTGGTGGCGTTATGTGGCGTTACATTGGTGCAATTTGTAATGGTAGATAACCTTAGCAGGGAAGTAGAAGTCCTAAAGAAAGGGCAAATCATTAAGGTTCGTACTAAACTTATTTTGAGAATGTTAGGCTGCCAAATGCGTCTTAAACAACTGTTACTGATAGGTAAGACCAAGATCCACCTACACCGGTTGTTCAGTCGATAACGTACGAGTACGTGCCTTCAAACACAAGAATCACTGGATGGAATGTTCAGTCCTGCAAAAATTCTTCGAGAAGACTAATGATGGTTATTGTACCACGATTTAGTTCTCCTTTGCCGCTGAATATCTTTCGACAGTTTTTTTATATGGGGAGGCAGACAGTGGTTTTGAAAGAATATCGTTAAAAAAAAAAACCTACAAAACAGCGCGGATCTATAGACGCACAGGCTTCCGTGCTATAACTTAAATAATTTGCAAAAACAGCGTTAAGCATCAAACAATCAAGCAAATAAAGTTAAAACTCCTGAATGTTCCCTGTCCGACACGATACGATTTTTCCTTCGGGAAAAATCTGTGAAATCTTAGTATATGTGTTTCTGTCAACGGCTAGAAACTATTGTTTCATGTAGTAAACAGTTTAAGGATTAATGTTGCTATATAACATCCGAGTTCATCCAAAGTTGCAGGGTACATCTCGAAACATACCGTGCATCGCTAACAAGATAAATTGATCTGCATGCATTTTTTTTTTTTTCCCATATAAAACTTAAAGATCTACTGCAAATTATGGAACTGCATTGTTTTAACTCGTTCATAACCGTTAACGAGATAGAAATGATTAAAAACTTGAACTGAAATTCAGCCAAAACTTCGTCTATGGATGGCCAAAAGGAAAATGGGTATTGTTTCCTAGTTTTCTGTCCGTCCATCTTATACTTTTTTTTTTCATTGCAAAACCTCTTCTTATCGGATCGGGATATCAGTTCAATGCAGTAACTTGTTTTACGCGTTTTCTCATGAATACGTCGTAAACGACAAGAATACGTGATAACTCCTTGAATATATTTTATTCATGTATCCCCACGGAGTTTCATTTCTTTTCAGGAAAAGGCATCAGATAAGGCGCACAATGTAAAACGACAGAATCAACTGACTCTTGCGGACATTCAGGTAAGCTCACATGAACTTTGGCAATTAATGATTATGATAAAAATAATGATAGATTTCAAAATGTATGAGCCACGCTCTGGCAAAAGGGGGACTTAATGCATTTCAGTAATACTTGGAACCAAGCAAGGCGTCATATAATTATGGATCCATGATATCCACTTTTTATTTTATTGAAAAACCCACTTACTCATGAGGTAGACTGGTCCTTGAACAAACAGAAAAATGACCAATAGCGAAAAGTTTCGGCCGAGGTCAGCCTCCGCGGACTGCGCATGCTGAGCCTGGACTATATTTTTCGCAGATGCATTAAGCCCCATTTTCACAGAGCATGACTCACATGTCGTTTGAAGGTCAGTATCATAGATAATCCGTGTTTTACTCAGCCAAATCGAGGATACAATCTATTATCATTTGTGTAAATCTATACTTCAGTCCTGCTCGGTGGAACTGTGGTTTAATGCATCTGTACAAAGTATCGATCGATGTCAGATTGCACAGTCCACGCAGGCTGAACCAAGTCGAAACGTTTTACTATTGGTAGTTTTCTAAATGTCAAAGGACCATTCTACCTCACAGTTAAGCCGGGTTTTAGGCAAAATGTATCTACAATCACGCAACAATTTACTTGGTTTTGTGCATTACGAAGTTATAGAATATTTATACAATATGTATCACTGACTATAAACATTGTTAAAGATTTTGTCAAATGAACGATGTTCTGTTCTGTTCTATTCTGCACTAAACCCTCCATTTCATAAGCTCGCTCACTTATCAAGCTTTATAATTCTTTATAGGCCGAGGTCCAGAAATACTGTCAAAATGGGACAGTCTCATGCCAGACTGTGAAAGGTAACTAACTACATTTTTTTCTGATTATAGTAAGGCTAACTAATCTAATCATTTAAAGAAATAAATTCGTGTTTCAGTTTAGCTTGGTTTCTCTTTCAAACCCACAGTCTACCAAAATAAATACAAAACGGACACATTTTCGGCATCACAATTGAAACTATTGATCGACTGTTGCCTATTTAATTAACACATTCTATACATAAGCACTGCATTATCATTGGAGAGGTCATCAGACCTTTCCAACAGTGGTGAGTTTAAAAGGCAGACTGCCACAGAATTCGCTGTCTAAATCCATTTTTCTTGCGAAATTGTTCTGATACACAGTCTATTTCGTCATGGTTTTGTAAATAAAGCGAAATAAAAAAAACCGAAACAGGAAATAGACGCGGTTTATTTTTATATGACGAATTTCAGAAAAGATTTGTTATATTAATTTGCCATTTGCCATGGCTGCAAATGACCTTTCAAATAATTGTAATTTTTCATTAAGCAACTAAATCTAAGCAGAAGAAAAAATGAGAAGAATTTCGTTAAAAAAAAGAAAGAAGACCGCTGGACTAGATCATGCGACTTGAAAAGGCGACAAGAAGGTCAAATGACCGTCATGTAAGGCATATGAGGTTTCTACGCGGCGGCATTTTTACTTGTTTGTTTACATGCACCAAAATATATTGAAATTAAAAGCCAATAAACTATTTGAAAACACTGATGCTGACCTCTCCTGGCTTCTTTTGTAAAGAAGCCAACTTGTCGTAAACAAGCCGTACCAACACCTTTCTTTCATTTAAACACAACATGGCAAGTATCATAAACAACGTGCACAGTACATTGACATTATACAGCATACCACCACCTTGGTACAAAACATGCCAAGCGCCTGCGCAGGTACGCCCTGAATAGCGACGCTTTGAATGGCCAACACCGTGCGTGGTGTGCTAAACCATTAACGTCACGTTCTCTGTGAACAAAGCAGCATGGAATATATCAAGTCATAGTCGTCTCTAACTCTGAATGGAAAAACACCATAGTCGTGCACTATAAATACGCCCTATATCGGAGTCTAGAATATTACAATATAAACTGATCATAGAAGAATGATAAGATTTTGGTTGACACTCTTGCAGAAAGATGTTGTGCCGAAAAGAAATGATTGTATAGTGTTTAATTAATCCTCTTCTAAATAATCTGACACACCCCAGTGTCGATGTTAGCATCTTGTAAGAAATAAAAATAACATCGTTTTGTTTTGACGTTAGAATTTCTGTCAGGTGACGATTTTAGCTTAAGTACACGTACGTGAGCACGAAAACTGTTTGTGCACAGCAACTGACCGTCCGTGCTCCGCTTCTGCATCCTTACCATTACCCGGTGATTGGGTTTATGTCTGGGCTATATTCAACCCATAAGTTTGTTTTTACTTATAGTGGGGCAGAAACGAATTTGTGCATTAAGATTGTTATCTACTTACTTTTCTATGTGCTCTGATTTCATACTGTACTTTTTCATACAAGTTCTCATCTGTAAAAGAATTGGCTTGTTTGAAATGTTGAATTCCCGTTGTTAAGTCTGTTTGTTCACTTTGTCAATTATTAAGTCTCTAGCTCACTCTGTCGGTTCTGTGTGTCAACATCCGTGACATAGACTGTGTTTCGACATCACTCTCTTCTTTTCCAAACCTTTTTTAGGTTCCTGAACTTGAAGCTAATTCGGACTCTTTGTCAGTTTCATCATTTGTTTTGCAATTGCAGTATCTGAACTAGTGGTTTACTTAGGGAGATCTAATATCATTGCACAAACAACAAATATATCACATATACTCACTCCTATATGGAATCTGACTGCTAGGCATAGTCTTGCTCAGAGATTTCTTTTGATCCTTCCATTTATTGATTCTTTAACCCCTGCGTAACTAACACAGACTTATTAGCCCCTTCTGTTGTTTGCTGTTTCTTGACCTTACTCAGAAAGAGTGGCATATATAAAGTATCCAAAAATCATATAAAATATCAGCAGCACCTCTTTAACACAGGGAGAACGTAATTTTCTTCAAACTCTCAGTATTACATTCATTCGCAAAGGTGTTCAAGAAATTAATTTAACTGTGCATTTATGATGCTTCTCAGCCTTATATAATCCTTATCTGTCATAGTGTAGCATTGCGTGCAATCCTTGTAAAACAATGTTACGAACTTCATTGTGAAGCTTTTTACTGTCATGCCTTCCGAGGCAGATGTACTACAAATTTTCTGATACCTTTCAACTGAGAGACTATCTTCCTAAAATTGGTTAGAGCAGAAACGAGCCTGTGCAATAAAAACTATGCCTATCTTGACAAATAGTTTTGTCTGTTGTTTTGGCACTAAACTTTAAAAAGTAATGGTTGAATCGCTCTCTTTTTTTTGCGGCTATATGTCGATTTAGCTGCCCAAATTCGGTATCAGAAGATTGTTTTTAAGCGCTTTGGTGTACGTTGAATATTTCTGTTTCAAATGGGATCAAACAAGGTATCAGGCTTAGCTCCCTTACATTTATGTGTGACAAACCTTGTGCTCTGCATTGACTTTTCACTTCCGGCATCGTTTAAGATTCTGTAAATCATTCTCATTTGATCTCTGTAGTTTGTCGACTTGTTGAAGCTCTGTCCACAAATTCTGCATGTTTTTCACTTGGACTCAGGCGTGCTGTTGTCGTTTGCTTGACAGAAGTATTATTTGCCTTAAAACTTTGACAGTCTCCCTGACTTGAAAGTTGTAAATACGAAAACAACGAACAACAGTCTATCGTATGTACAATAAAATTACAATACACAAGATTTTAAGTAATAGAGAAATTTTCTTTTCACCACGATATACACCAAACACAAACTACGATACCACAAGAAACAGGCGGTTGAAAATTATTATCGGTTGCTTTCAGAAGGATAGAAAATGACCTACCTAAACAAAAGTTTAAGAGACAAACTGGAGAAAGTGGATATTTTACATACTAGTTACTTATCAAGAAATGTGTACAGTAGTTGATAATGAATAATACTGCAATAGAAACATGAATGTAAAAAGCAAGTAAATATTGAGAGAAGTAATTAAGCGATTATCCATACTTAATGTAAAAGGATACTAGGAGATGCAAAGGGTTTAAAAATGTGAGTCATGCTCTGTGAAAAGGGAGTTTTACGCATTTTTTGACCTAGGTCGAAATATTTTGCTACATACCAATATTCTGCATGTCAAAGGAACATTTTATCTCCAAATTTAACCGGTTTTCAGACAAAATGGATCCATTTTATGCCACTGATACTGAAAATATGTTTGGGATGATTATACAACACGATCTGAATAAATCCCGCAAGCATTAATCAACAGATGATGGTAAATGAATAGGCACGCTTGCTTTCATGATTGAGCAATAAACTCTGTGAACTAGAAGCACAAAACACAGAAAATCCCCACAAACATGATACACCATAGTCAAGGTATATTGAAAACATTTGAGCCGCGCTCTGTGAAAAGGGGGCTTAATGCATCTGCGAAAAGTTTCGACCCAGGTCAGCCTGCGCAGTCCTCGCAGGCTGACCTGGGCCGAAACTTTTCGCTATTGGTCGATTTTCTGCATGTCAAAGGATCAGTCTACCTCATGATTGAGTCGGTTGTTAAAAAAAGTGGCTATTATGGATCCATAAGTATGTGATGGCTTTCTTGGTATGATGGATTACGGAGATGCATTAAGCCCTCTTTTGTCAGAGCATGGCTCAATTTTATTGTTTAACTCTTTAAGCGCCAAATAAATAAACTCGATCTCTTTCGACGGCTCTAAATACAATCCATTGAAACTTACAAAGATTTTGATTGTATAGGTTTGACTACACAAGCGGACGGTATAGACCAAAGATCAGACTGCACATTCTGTGCAGTCTGATCTTGATCTATGACGTCCGCAAAAGTCATTGTTTTTTCAGCGCCAAATAAGTAAAGTTGACCTCTCTCGACAGCTCTAAATACAATCCATTGAAACTTACAAAGATTTGATTGTATAGGTTTGACTAAACGAGCGGACGGTATAGGTCAAAGATCAGACTGCAGGTTCTGTGCAGTCTGATCTTGATCTATGACGGCCGCAAAAGTCATTGTTTTCGCCTATGGCGCCGAAAGGGTTAAAGAAAGAGAAGAATATACAAGGAGAATAATTAAACGAAATTAAAGGAGTCTGCAGAGAGTAAAGTAATAATAAAATATCTTTATATGATTTCAAGGTATACTTGTTTAATTTGATAATATTTTGATACACAATTTGTGGCCTCAAAAGTAGTCAATGGTTAAATAGCATAGAACCCAGCTTTAATCACTAAAATATCATAGCTTGATGACTCAAGGCTCAAAATCACTGTGTATAAATGGAAACAAAATTCTAGAAAATAAAAAATAAAAACTCTCAAATAAATCTTTAAAGAAAAATACATATTTTCTTTCTTCTGATAACTCAAAAGCTATTCATTGAGTGAAACTGAGCATGATCTTATAATGACCATTTTATTTACTAAACAAGTGTAGAACATCACTGGACTTGCTGTGTGTGTTAAACGATTTTGTGTTTTTTTCGCAAAGATGGAGAATTAAAAAAAAAAAGGTCAGAAAGTAAGATTGACTATTTGATTCTAGATACCGCCAGCTAAGCGCATTAGTGTCTCCGAAAGGAGTGTTGAAACTGATTGATTGATTGAATTTGCGTTTATTTATCGTGGCCACCGGTTGCCCATATGGGCGACGCCCCCTGAAGGCTGTTAGTACTGTTACGGGGGATAGTGCAGATACATCCTAAGTTTCGCCTGGTTCTTTAACGTGCTCGGTGTATAGCACCGTCACACGGGACCTCGGTTTAACGTCTCATCCGAAAGACTATTAGTAATTTTAGATGGCCAGCCGTGGGAATCGAACCCACACTCTCAAGTTCATGAGTCTTACGCTCTACCAACTGAGCTATGCGGGCTGGTCAGTGTTGAAACTTGCAAAATATTGCTCTATATATCTCTATATATCTATTTTATCTTTCTTGCCAGGTCCGAAAGGTGACAAGGGTAAGTTAAAATCCACATATTTCGTTCTTATTATCCCCCGCCGAAGGCGGATGGATATAGTTTTAGCGTTGTCCGTCCGTCCGTCCATCCGTCCGTCCGTCCGTCCGAACCATGTGCCCGTCCGGGACAATATCTCCAATACCATTGGACGGAATTTCGTAAAACTTTATACGTGTGTACAATAACCTATTCCGCCGATATACTTTTTTTTTTTTATTCGATGCAAAATGGCCGAGCGATTTTGAGTTACGCGGTCGAGTGATTTTTTGATGTTTTCAGTCTTATCTTGAAAACTGTACAGTTCTTTTATATGAAACTTGTCACATCTATGAACCACCATTAGGAAATGCAGTACAACAACTTTCACCCACATTGACCATGCAACACCACAGTTTTATACCCTTTTTTTGTTTAATGCCGTGTCATGGAAAAAGGGGGCTTGATGTATATTTCCATTATTTGTTTTCATTTAATCTAATGCCATGTTATGGAAAAAGGGGACTTTATGTATAATCTTATTATGGGCCAATAACAATAAGACTACATGTAGATGCAAAACATATACCTCTTATATATTTTTTTATTTAATGAAATGCTGTGCCATGAGAAAAGGGGCTTAATGTATAATTTCATCATGGACCAATAACAAAAAGGCCACATGTACATGCAAAACACAATACCTCTAATATGTTTGTATCAAAAAAAGTCTTTTTCGGCGGGGGATATCATTTTAACGAAATTGATTGTTAGTACATGATTTTATTATAAGTTCTCTTTACCATACGACAAAATTATTAACTGTCCGTAATCAAAGTATATGCAGACGGTAAATCATATTCCAGACTGTTACTGGTGCACATGTACCTCTTTCTGTTAGTGGGAAAGGACATTTTACCCGGTATATAAGTGAAAAGATAATTGCTGCCTGTACCATTATAAACAACTTAGATCGTTCAGACCTACAATATTTATTATCTACTTAATTTTCTCTGCGGACACGTGCTTGTGCATCAATGTCACGACTAGATCAGGGTACATGCAAGATGTATGAACCTGTTAGGTATCAATGGCGACTTGATAGCTTTTTCAGTCGGTATAGATCAAGATCAGACCGCAAAGAACGTGAAATTTAATCTTTGATCTTATACCGTCCGCCACCTGATGCTCAACTTTTTAGGTTCGTTTTGAAATTAAAGAGGCAATTAAAAATCTCGTAAAAATCCAACTTATTCATTTCTCTGGCGAAGACTTAAAAGATATGATATTCAGGTGAATTTCCAATAATATATTTTGCAATATAGTTACTTTACAGGTGAATACGGTCCACCCGGCATCAATGGTTCAGATGGCACAAAAGGGGAAAAGGGTGACAGTGGTTTCAAAGGCGAGAAAGGAAATCTGGGCCCCTCAGGGTATAACGGCACCATTGGAGGAAAGGGAGATAAAGGAGATACAGGGCCCACAGGTTTAGGTCAAAAAGGAGAAAAAGGGGACCAAGGGATTAATGGACCACAGGGTTACCAAGGTTATAACGGTACGGACGGAAGCAAAGGAGAGAAAGGTGAACCTGGCAGTGTTGGACTACAAGGTCTGAATGGTACAAAAGGAGACATTGGGGTTCCTGGAACGAATGGCCAAGATGGTGCGAAAGGCGAGCCTGGACGAGATGGCTATAATGGTACAGATGGGAAAAAAGGTGCAAAAGGAGAACAAGGTATAATTGGCCCGCAAGGATTTCAAGGGTATAACGGAACAAACGGGGTTAAAGGAGAAAAGGGAGAGAGGGGAACTGACGGTCTTCCAGGAATTAATGGATCAGATGGAATGAAAGGTGATAAAGGCGATCTAGGTCTAAACGGGACCAATGGACAAAAAGGTGACAAGGGGGATGAGGGCTTAATGGGACCACAGGGATTTCAAGGGTATAACGGAACAAACGGAGCTAAAGGAGAAAAGGGAGAGAGGGGAATTGACGGCCCTCCAGGAATCAATGGATCAGATGGAATGAAAGGTGATAAGGGCGATCAAGGTTTAAACGGGACCAATGGACAAAAAGGTGAAAAGGGGGAAGAGGGCTTAATAGGACCACAGGGATTACAAGGGTATAACGGTACAAATGGCCAAAAAGGGGAGAAAGGCGAACAAGGTCTTTCCGGTCTCCCAGGATTGTCTGGTCAGAACGGAACCGATGGACTTAAAGGCGAAAAGGGCGATGCTGGTACGACCGGAATACCGGGTGTAAAGGGCAGTGCTGGGTTAAAAGGAGAAAAGGGGGACGATGGTTTAAAGGGAACAGATGGTATGAAAGGCGAAAAAGGAGATCATGGACTATCTGGTCTTCCCGGCGTCATAGGAAAAGTCGGTGAGAAAGGGGCCAAAGGTGACAATGGTCCACAAGGAGTGCACGGAATTGGTATAAAAGGTGAAAAGGGTGATTTAGGTCCATCTGGCCCTGAAGGTACTAATGGAACCGATGGATCTAAAGGTGAAAAAGGTGCTATCGGTCCACAGGGTGTGCAAGGTTTAGGAGTGAAAGGAGAAAAAGGAGACGTTGGCCCAACTGGGCCGGAAGGCACCAATGGAACCGATGGAACTAAAGGTGTTAAAGGTGACCAAGGTCTAAAAGGTGACTCTGGACCTGCAGGGAGTAATGGAACGGCTGGCCAAAAGGGAGAGAAAGGTGATCAGGGTAATGTAGGACAAACCGGCCAACAGGGGATGAATGGAACTGACGGTGCAAAAGGAAACAAGGGAGACAGTGGAATTAACGGAACTAAAGGTGAAAAAGGGGATCAAGGATTGAAAGGCGAAGTTGGTAACGATGGCATTAATGGGACAGATGGTTTAAAGGGGGAGAAGGGGATTCAAGGCAGTGTAGGTCTGACTGGCTCACAGGGACTCAACGGGACAGACGGTGTCAAAGGAGAGAAGGGACATGATGGGCTAAATGGGACCAAGGGTGAGAAAGGCAATCAAGGAGTAATCGGACCTCAAGGTTACCAGGGGTTTAATGGCACCGATGGACAGAAGGGAGAGCAAGGGCTTATGGGATCTCCTGGTAAAGACGGAAAAGAGGGACAAAAGGGCAAGCAAGGAAGTAAAGGTGTCCAAGGTCTGAAAGGGGAACAAGGGATAATTGGTTTTACTGGGCCAAAAGGTGAAAAGGGCACTGATGGTATAAAAGGGGATGATGGAAAACCCGGTCTAAGTGGATCAAAGGGTCAAAAGGGCGAAATTGGCCAAACAGGGACACAGGGTATAAATGGTTCAAAGGGAGAGCAAGGTATTAAAGGTGAACGTGGAAGCGACGGGAAAGATGGCTCTGATGGAAAAGATGGGTCTCCGGGAATTCAGGGTGTAAAGGGGGACAAAGGACAATCAGGATCGCAAGGTCCTACTGGTCCCAGTGGATTGAAAGGAGAAAGAGGTATAAAAGGCGACAAGGGGCGTCAAGGCTATCAGGGTATCCCAGGACTACCCGGTCTTCCCGGTTTACGGGGACAGAAGGGACACGTAGGACAACAGGGATCGAAAGGGGAACAAGGATTCCAAGGCGTTCAAGGATTCGCTGGATCGAAAGGTGAAAAGGGAGATAATGGTATGAACGGCACTGACGGTGTCCCTGGCTTAAAAGGTGAAACTGGACTGAAAGGTTTGTTTAAGAACTAACTACTGTATCTGTAATGTTTGGATTTTTCTTTCATTGCACTATATAATGATTTATTCAAGATCAAAGGCCCAAAGCCTATAAAATGTTACATATAGAAGTAACAAAAACTTAAGGGTGGCATACGTAAACTTGGTATAAACTACAGGTACAAAGACATTTGTAATCATAATGAATTGAAAACATGTTGATGATTTAACCTTTAGAATGCTAAATAGATAAAATGAACATATCCAATCTAAGCATTGCAACAATCATACCTTTTTTTTTTAACCAGTATGTTTCACCGATTATCATAAATTCAACTTGTACAAAATTGGGTTCTTGAAAATTAATTAGTTAACAGATAAATAAAGAGGTCTACGAATTACTGCAAATAAATCTACTCAAATTTAGGTAAATGATCAACACAAGTAATTAGATTGAACTTGCTTATTAACACACAAAGAAACACTATCGAAAAGACTTTCGTAGAATACATACCCATTGTTCAAATGCTGTCGTGCATGGAGCGTGGTAAAAACTTTAATGTCATTTCTTCAATAGTATCTTGCTATACAAAGCCCGTATCGCACTAAGAGCATAATGATAATGATGATGATGATTATTATTATTATTATTACTATTATCATCATTGTTACTTATATAATCTATTTTTGCAACCAATGAGTTTAAGCCAAGCCCCAGAAGCGCAGTCGGTAGCGTACAAGGGGTCGCTAATTCGAATCCCAAGCTCGGCCAGTTTCTTGATGATATTCATTGCAACAGGATCCATTTCTCTTTTAGCAATGATCATTGATTCGACGATGGTTATTTGGGAAAGAAGCCAGTGGCTTAGAAAGAATATTGCGGGCAATATCGGTAACAGAAACTCAAGAAATGCATGGACAAGTGCCCTGACCACTGCGAAAGACCGAAAATAATGTTTAAAACGGCGTTAACTCCATAAAATAAATCAATCAGTCAACCATTTGGTTTATCGTGGGAGACACTGGTGTAGGTGTAGAGCATTGGACTCTCATACCACATGTTCGTTGTTCGAAACCTGTGATGAGCGGGGTCAAACTTTGGAACTACCAACACCACGGCGCGAGTACTAGTTTTAACCTTAACCAGCTAAATAACCAATATGAAACTTTCAAGTCGATTGAAAAATCGCCAATATTGCTACTTCAAAGTCATTTTTTTGGGGAAAAATATCTTCTTATCGGACAGTGTAGATCCAAGATCAGACTGCACGTTCTGTGCAGTCTGATCTTGATCTATATTGTCCGCAAAAGGTCATTGAGTCACGCATAGCACCTTAATAGTTACAAGGTATCTGGGAAGCAACCATCGAGAGTGACTTGAAATAAGCTATAAGGATTTGTTTCAAGATCAATGTTAAATGATTACTTTAAACTAAACTGTTTACTAAGATTTTATGTCTCACCCCACTGACTAGTTCCAGTATTTTTAGTCGAATTGTCAAAAGTTCGACAATAATCATTTTCCAAACAACCCAGCCTTATTACGAGCCTTAGTTTAAAAAAATCTTTTGAAGGAATTGTAACCAACTTTTCCTTCTTTTCTCACAACGTTTTCAGTCCATTTCTACATCAAAACATGATTCGAATCACATATGATTTGTCGTCTGCAACTGCAACAAAACTAAATTTAAAATTGACGTCCTTAGTTAGCTTTTTAAATAATGCCCAAGGACACAATTTTAGACTTGTCTAAACCGAAAGCATTTGCAGGCGACAAGTTAAATATTGCCCAAGTAATGGAATTTTTCTTCGAAGGATAGATAAGGATAAAAGGCATGTTACCAGCGTTTTCTCCTTTACCCACATCGTTTTCAAAAGCCTTCCACCTCAGGGTCATTCAAACAAGGGACTGTTTGTTAAAGGGGTATCTAAATTGAACGATTAACTTTGTATGCGACCAACAGGGGACCCAGGGGTTACTGGACAAAGAGGGGAAAAGGGAGACCATGGTATCGGTGGTTTACCAGGCATTCAGGGGCTAAAGGGAGAGATGGGTGCTCAAGGACTGAAAGGTGAAGAAGGTAAATCTGGACTCGATGGGAAAAATGGAACGAAAGGAGAAAAGGGTATGTTTTTGTTGCTGTTGTTAAAATTGTATAAAACGATCCTTGGGAAAAAAAATATGTTTAGTGAGCCTCTAACGATCTGAATAACATGTACCATTCTCTGTGAAAAGGGAGCTAAATGCATCTGCAAAAAAGTATCGACCCATATCAGCCTGCGCAGTCCGCGCAGGCTGATATGGGTAGAAACATTTTGCTGTTAGTAATTTTTCTGTATGACAAAGGACCATACTACCTCAAGATACAGTCGATTGCCAGACAAAATGGATTTTATGGACCCATAATTATGTGATGACTTGCTTGGTATAATGCATCACGGAGATGTATTAACCCCCATTTTGCCAGAGCCTGGCTAACGTTTTTGTCGACTAGATTAATTAAAGTTAATCTCAACAGCCAACAAGAGTCAGATTCTTCATTGGTCCGAATATGCAAAACCATACATGTAGACATGGTACGAGTAGTTTCCATGAATTTATTTCTTCAAAAGAAGTATAATTAACGCAACATAATGATATCACCCAAGGGTTATTTCAAACGAATGTAAGATAACAGGAAAGAAAAATAAAAATGGGTATATCACATTAAAAACAATTGCGGCTATTTCAGAAAAATGATTAATTGTCTATTCTAGGTAACACAGGTAACCAAGGTTTAACAGGACAAAAAGGGGACAGAGGTCTTCAGGGTTTGAAAGGCGAACTGGGAATGATGTAGGTGGAATAACCTTTGAATCCCTAATTCAATCAATCTAATGGGCTTTTCCAGTAAGCACCAAAATATTACGATTTCAGGGAATTTATACCCATAATATTTTACGAAGAAATAATGGATGGTGTAGATCAAAGATCAGATTGCACGTCGTTTGTCGAAAAAATTTTAGTTGGTCCATTATGGTAGGAATTGCAGATGACAATTTTAACACAGCTTAAATTGATTGGAATTGTCTTAGGTCGAAATACAGGAAACCATAGTGAGAATCTGGATGCACTTTCTGTGATCTACACTGTTCGAAAAACAACTAAAATTGCACTTGGCGCCAAAATGATGAAATCTAAGTGTTTATTAAAACGATCAACAGTTTAAAGTAAAAGTTGGAAAATTAGTTGAGCCATACTCTGGCCAGATGGGGGTTTAATGCACTTTCTTGATGCATTATACCAAGGAAGAAACCATATAATTAAGAAATAATCTTCTTCCTATCGTGGTTTATCGTTCATTCTAACATGAACACGTGAATTCGGCTCTATAAACACAGTGCAACGAAAGCGTGGTAAAATCTACGTTATTCTATGTAGAGTGACATCATTCTATACAGAGTAAGTAAGTTATTCAATGGAATATAATCTTCATCTGTGTTTTTACTCTAAGTATGAAATTGTTTTCCTTTGCTTAAGAGTTGGTCATGTTAGAATCGAAATAATCTTATTTCTATCGTGGTTTATCGTTCAATAAACCACGTTTTGAGTTATGAGGCGCAATGAATAAACCACTCGGGCTATCGCCCTCGTGGATTATTTATTGTGCCTCATAACTCACAACTGTGGTCTATTGAACGATAAACCACGATAGAAAGAAGATTATTTCTTAAATAAACCACAGTAATTGTTGTGAGTTACGAGGCACAATAAATAATCCACGAGGGCGATAGCTCGAGTGGTTTATTCATTGCGCCTCATAACTCACAACGTGGTTTATTAAGCGATAAACCACGATAGAAAGAAGATTATTTCGATGCTAACATGACCAACTCTTAATCAAAGGAAAACAAGTTCATACTTAGAGTAAAAACGCTGACGCAGATTATATTCCATTAAATAACTTACTTACTTTATACAGAATGACGTCACTCTATATAGAATGACGTCACTCTACATAGAATGACGCAGATTTTACCACGCTTTCGTTGCACTGTGTTTATAGAGCAGAATTCACGTGTCATGTTAGAATTATGGGTCCATTGTGTCTATTAACCGACTAAATTATGAGGTGTTCTGGTCCTTTGACATGCAAAATTTAGGGAAAAAATGTGACATGTAAAAACGCAAAAAAAAAATGACCAAAACAAAAAGTTTCGATCCGGTTCAGCCTGTGCAGACCGCGCAGGCTGACGTGGGTCGATCTTTTTTGCAGATGTATTAAACCCCCTTTTCATAGAGCATGTCTCAATTACATTATCGTTGTAACCGTTCATTTTTCTAAAGAGGACTAACAGGGTTGCCGGGAGAAAAGGGGGACCACGGCATTCACGGGTTACCGGGACTTAAAGGTGAACCAGGTGTGGGTGGTCAGCCGGGTCGGAAAGGCGAGTTTGGTTTTCAGGGACCAATTGGAAAGCCGGGGATCAAAGGAGAGCCAGGATCAACCGGATTGATAGGTCAGAAAGGGGAACCAGCTAAAAAGGGTGAAACGGGGCTAACAGGAAGTAAAGGATCGAAGGGTGAACAGGGACTTGATGGTATACATGGCCTGAAAGGAGAAACTGGTCAGAAAGGCATGTATACATACATGTACAATATTATGATACTGCTCTGGGTATCTGTCAAATTCATCACTGGAGTTTCGGAAGCAATGTTATCATAACTATTATTGTCCTTGTTGTTGTAATTAATAGAGGATTCTAATTTATTTCATGCTTTTAGCCCTTTCTGGGGGGAACTTAATCTATATCCAGTACAACTCTTTTTTTGTTATTCCCCGCGGCGTACCTCCTCCGCATAGCAACGCATTACAATATTACGTCAAGCGAGAGAAATGTATGGTAAATTACGTCATATTTCCATCTGGTTGTGAGGCACGCGCATTTTACCTAGGTAACTTGTGCGCGGGAACAACTGTTTCCGCCTTCAAATGAAGAGTTAGAATATAAAAATCGGTATTTTCACTGGTCGTAACCATGAAATATCGAAAAATATTTCACCGATATTTCTCGATAACCTGCCGGAAAACGTGAAATAAAAGCAATTCTTTTTCTTTCACTGTCATTTTCATGTCATTATGTGACCTTCTTGATAACACATATACCTTATAACCAATATACCTTCATGATTTATCATTATTGAAACGCAGGCCAGTTTTTGTTAAATCAAGTTTTGCTTGTATATTCTAAGAATTTATGGATGATTAATGATCGGTTGGCTTGAATTACTAGTATGAATCTGAAATTAGTTGAACGAGAAAACGTGAAAATTAGAATGAAGGCGAAAATATCATTTATGTTTTTTCAAATTAATATGAATAGAGATACTGTATAATTTCATACTAACTTGAAATATATACACTTAAAAAAAAATCTGTACTCAACGAGTTAATTTTCACAAATACACAAATAGTCGTATATGTTAGGACATTGTTGCAAAAAGGTATAACATACTGAAAACATTGTGTCAGATGGAGAAAACACTACTTGTTTTCAAAAGCGGTCTTCTGCATCGTCTGCAGAGTCAATGAGTTAACCCTCATCTTGCTAAATAAGTGAAATGAAAATTTTGAACCGATAATAGAAACTCAAATTTAAAAGATATTTTTTGGTGGGATAATGTGTCCTTATCGGACGGTGTAGATCAATGATCATACTGCACGTTCTGCTCAGTCTAATTTTGATATACACTGTCCGCCAAAGGTCAGTGGGTCGCGATTAGTAGCCTAAGGGTTAACTTTTTTACCAATAGACATACATCTGTCACATGTCCAAATTGAAAGTATTTTCAGGCGAATAAATAAATGTGGCTCACATAATGGAACTTGTCTCTGAAAGGGTAAAAAACATTGTAGGAAAAGGAGAAAATGCTGCTTACTCGTTACCAGCATTTTCTCCTTTTTCCAAATTGTTTTCAAGTCTTTTTTCCAGAGCGTCATGAAAACTCGGAATTGTTTTATAAATGATTAAATCTGTTATAAATAGGGGATAGAGGTAGCCAGGGTAACTTAGGTCAAAAGGGCGAACCAGGAACGCCAGGACTAAAAGGAGAAATGGGATCTACGGTAATTTTGTAACAGTATTATCAAGATTTTGTCTGTTCCTCTGAATAACTAGACCGGACAGTAAAAACCCTTCGTATGTTGTGTAAAAAAACAGTTATTGCAAGCAGGGATCTTATATACATGTGTATATACGATCCCTGTTGCAAGGGTGTTTATAATTTTTCTTTTCTTTTTCACTGTAGCTGTTTCAGTTTTAGGGCGAATTACCATTTTTCTACTTTATCTTAGACTGTTCATTATCAGGATTTATTTTTGAATATCACTGCTCTAAATGTTCAGTTCCTATATTTCACAGTATTTCTTTCAAATCCGGCAATGCATCATTTTATTTGTAAATGCGCCCGATATGACCTTTACTGTAAATTCATTCATGCATTACGATTTTTCTCGAGATGATTCAAAAAGGATACATATTCTAAGGCGTATTACTACAAAAAGCGAGCCTTCTGCAATACATGGATCCGTGGAAATCGATATTCGACCAATCAGGTCATCGCATTTATTTTACCCGATGTGCAGCCTTGTTGTCTGCTATTTCGGCTCCCAAACAAACGACTGTTAACATTGCAGGGATGCGATAGTTTTTATTTATTTTGTGTTTTAAACGTTTGAATTTAAGAAAAAGTTAAAATATGTGCTTTGCGAACATGTACCGCTGACGTGAGATCACGCAGAGGCTGTAGACAAGTTTGAACTATGATAATGACTGAAAATGGGACATATGCAAAGAGTTCTGATCAGCGCTACATAGCACAATGGATTAATTATTGCTTTAGTTTTTTTTCCCCTCTGAAAGATTTGGAAAGAGACAAAAATGTTTTAAAGTGGAAAACAAGGGTAAAAATAGATCTATATGAAATACTAATCAAAATATGATATGTTTACTTGAATAGCTAACCTTTTTCAGTAACCTATGCACATCCAAAAAGTGGCACTTGTCATCAGTGTTTCAGTTTGACGTTAATCTTAACCACTGGTGCATGAAGAATACGCTAAATGTGTACATATAGATCAGATTGCAAATACATGTAACATGCAGTTTAATCTTGGATTAAAACTATCTGCTATTTACAATAAGCATATTGACGTGTATTCCTCACTACATATTCCTCAGTAAAAGTAGAATTCAGTTTTGAAATTAAGTCTAACTCTAATCTGTACCGATGGAAGTTCAGCTAAAAAGGCAACTTATGATTATTAAATAAACTTTTTACTTCGTGGTATAAAGTGGATTAGCACATCTGCCATTTATAAGGATGTGTCGGTAAACTGTTAACTGATAAGAAGTGTGTTTGATTGCAAACCAATTTGCCGCTCTAATCAACTTGACCACCCGTTGTCTTCAGTGTATCATAAGATAAAACAAACTACCGTCACAAGTTTGTTAATTGACACTACACTTAACACATTTTGAAATCATAAGACAACCCCTTTTCCCTTAACCTGAAATTGAATTTTTTCATAGTCAAGTCATAGTCAATTTTTCATAAACTTACACCTCTCTGTAGAATCAGACAATCTATAAAGTTTTCGAAATGCTTGTAATTCAGTGTTGTTTATTTGGGTATAATGTTGAGACGACTTTACTAGCCTTACGAAAACAATAAGTATCTTTAATTCTATTATTCTATGGCAAAACGGAGTTTTGTTGAGGTGATTTATTCTTTTTTCATATTGAAGTTCAAAACCTTGCTAAAACAAGTAAATCTTTAACATTGTCCGTAGCCCCCGTAAATCACCCTTTTTGTATATATCTTTGTGTAAATTAGTTCAAGCATCTTTAAATTTCTTACCGAGAATTCATCAACGGCAGAAACATAATTATGGTAGAAAAAAAATTTTTTTCGGAATTTTATTGAGAGAAACAGTCATGACAGCACGATTTAAGTAGCCTATCTGCTATACTGTATATGTATTTACTGTGGTTGTTTGGGAGCCCATGGCAACAGTAACCAAGGAAGTCGGTTTATCTTATCACCACGGATCCATGTATTGGGGTCGTGTTTAAAAAGTTTCTCGAGGACGTGTCTTCTCCGTATTTTCCTTCCTTGGAATCGAATCTTTTTAGGGTCGAGGCTAACTGGTTCTCTGGGTCTCTTTTGATCAGGCATTATATTTTCAAATACATGTACTCTTTTTTGATATTTGTGAGCCATGCTCTGTGAAATGGGTACTTAATGCATCTGCAAAACATATCGACCCATGTCAGCCAGCGCAGTCGCGCAGGCTGACATGGGTCGAAACGTTTTGCTTTTTGTAAATTTTCTGCATATCCAAGGATCATACCACAACATGATTTAGTCTGTTCCAAGACAAAACTGTTTTTATGGATCCGTAATTCTGTGATGACTTGCTTGGTATAATCACGGAGATGCATTAAGCCCCCTTTTGTCAGAATGTGGCTCAAGTAAAAAAAGTGATGAATATTAAGTTTATAAAACGTGAAAAAGCAGAGGACAACTCTTTGAAATGACGACTAGTCCGTTTATTAACTCTTTACCATACAATCAGGAGATTTAAATACCTCGAAGAAAAAGCCCTATGAAAACATAGTGGGGAATAAAAAAGTGAAAATGCTAGTAACCAGCATTTTCTTCTTTCTCCACAATGTTTTCTATCCTTCCCAAAAGGAACTTCGATTTATGAGTCAAATTCATTATGTCGTCTGCTAATTCTTTGAATTTGGACTAGTCTAAATTTTTTTGTCGTCTGGTAAAGGTTTAAGTCCGATCCGGTCCGATCCTGTGAAGTTACTCAACCCAAATTACGCGAAAAACAAAAATATGAAATGAAGTGTAGACTATTTTTATTAGAAATTGTGCAAAACATTGTTGGAATTAAATTTTGGTCTAACGGGGTCCGACAACAATTATTTGGTCCATGATACTATGTATAAATGAACCATGGTATATTTACTGTCATTTATTCTATTTCCTGTTATAAACAATAAAACGAAACGCACTATACCACTTTTCACTCACCGGTTTATGTCCTGTTTTCGACTTTTGATATTCTGTTTTTTCTAGGGTCCATCTACAGATTGCTGCCAAAACTTAAGTAAGTACGCACATAGACATTTTACGAAGATGGAAGACATTTACCTGTAGAAGAAAGAATGTATTCTTATATCATAGCGGCTTAATCTGTCATTGGTATGAAGCTAATAACCGGAAGTTCGCGGCGCATTGCGTCATCGAAAATGTACTGTCGCAACGAAAAGTAAATATCTTACGCCATTAGTGAAATATATGAGCCACGCTCTGGCAAAACGGGGCTTACTGCATTTCCACGATGCATCATACCAAACAAGTCATCACATATTTATAGATCCATAAAATCCATTTCGTCGAACAATCGACTGCTGGATCTGGACGTAGAATTGTCCTTTGCCACACAGAAAATTTACAAAAGCAAAAGGTTTCGACCCATGTCAGCCTGCACGGACTGCGCAGGCTGACATGGGGTCGATGTATTTTTTCGCAGATGCATTAAGTTGCCTTTTCTCGGAGCATTACTTTGCTCGCTACTGTGGTTACGTGACATCTATCTCTATTTGCATTTTTATAACTGGTTCAAAACGTGTTAAGTGGAACAAATGAAAATCGGAAGTTAAATGTATAAAGTCGTAATATGATACACCTCATAGTCTGCTTCAGAAAATGCCGCTTACCTGCATTTTCTTCTTTTTCCATTCATTTTTAAAAAGCCTTCTTCCACAGACACGTATAAATACCTGGTGTTAAAGTGAGAGCCTAACGGTTTTTATTTTCTAGAGAAACCTAATTTCAAGGGAGGTGCAAATGACTACTATGTGACCACAGCCGCGGGAAATACAGTACTGTTACCGTGTGTAGCCAATGGAAATCCGGCACCAGTGGTCACGTGGTCACGGGAGACTGGAGAACTTCCGGTCAACAGAACTGCAAGCACGCAAATTGGTCTCGCTATCAATGCTGTTGGACCGGCCGATTCAGGGAAATATTTTTGTCGAGCTACAAATGTTTTCGGTTCATTGACGAAAACGATTCTTCTTAAAGTTGAAAGTAATTATTTTCGTTCTTTGAGGTTAAATATGGATTGCTGAGTAAACATGGACAAATGATTTTATTGGAGTTTAACACCGTTTTAACAGCTTAGGTTATATAACGGCGGTCAGTGCACCTACGCATGTTTTTTTCTGGCTTTCTCACACCAGTGCTGACACAACCTTCTTTTCAAGTCACTGAATACTTTTCTCATATGCATCAGAAGTGGGGGGTGAAAAAACACCGAAGAGAAAGTTTGACTCAACCGGGTTTCGAATTCACAACCACCAGGTCACGTGTCGGATACGCTAACCACTGAGCTACCCAGCCGGGCTAAACATGGACAAAAGATGGTCAGATTTTTACATCTCCATTTGCATATTTCTGTCTATTGGTAATGACCTAAAGCTTATTCCAGCATTTTTTTTGGGGGAAAAGTCTAATATCTGTAATTTTGATGATGGTTAAGTAATTTCCTGTAATTTTTATGCAGACATTCTTAGTTTCTTATTATGAACAAGACTAAAATTTTGTCCTCGGTATTGAGTTAATTTTAGTATTAGTTTTCCATTATTTGAAGCTACTGATGCCAAAATTGAGCCCCTGGTGAAGTTTGTGTCAGTGCGTCCCGGTGAATCTGTAGATGACGGTTGTCGTGTTTTAAATGTCCAACAGCACGCGCTTTCTTACTCGAAAATAACCGGTGACCTTCCAAAACATCAGATCCTTCCAAATGAGGACATTGTCTTTCGGTATGAGACCTTGAACGATTCTGGAGAGTATCAGTGTGAAGCCGTGACTGATAAAGGAACGTACACAGCCTCATTTTACGGTAATTTGCTTTTTTAGCCTTTTTAAACAGGCGCGTTCTTACGACTTATTATAACCCCCCTCTCATTTTTTTTAAACGCAGTGGGGAGGGGGGGGGGGGAAGGGTCGAAATCCCGTTTTATAGTGCTTTGGAAGCTTAATCTATCTCGTCCTGCAGACGACATTTTTTCGTATTGCAGCAAAACGCTTATGAGACTGTTGTGATTTTACAAATGAAAATTGCTTGTTTTCAACGAGATTTTCACGTGTACCTATGATGTAAACCATTAGTTTATGGTAATTGTTGTTATCCAGTCACCAGTATTTTCTCATTTACACACGATGTTTTCTTACCTTTCAAAGACAAATACTTTAATTTGAACTACAGTAAATATGTTTTCTGCAAATGCTTACGATCTAAACGGGTCTAATTACCAGTCGTTTCAGCTAAAAAAAGTGTTTGCTTTTCTAATTTCAGTATATCAGAATCTGACTGCATTTACATGCGATAGTGCCTTCCAAGTATGTGGTCAAAATGGAGCAATTTGCGGGTGGGTGTTTTTTTTGTCAATAACGAATCGTTGACAAATTTTCCCTAGTCGACTAGATCGACAGCAAGGAGAGAATATAGAATCGGTTTTTAGAAAGAAAGAATAGAATAAAGCATCATTGAAAGGGGGCGATTCTCATAACTGTTGTAAGGCTTTTACATTTAACTCTTTCAGTGCCAAATATACTACTCAAAATTTGCTAGGGATCACCATATTGGATTCAGCAGATATCTATGTGTGGCCTGTATTAGATATGGTTTTTCAATATTTTATATTGCAACATTGACAAAATTAACCACCAGTTGAAATGGATGTTTTTAATGCAAACTTTGACTGCATTATTGTAACATATACCGATATAGAAATATCCATATGATCCTTATTAAAGTTTGAGTAGTATATATAAACTCAATCCTTTTCGATGCCTGAAAATAGAATCCACCGAGACTCTGGAGGATTTTTGTCTCATAGGCTTGACTAAACAAGCGGACAGAATAGATCCAAGATCAGACTGCACTTTCTGTGCAGTCTGATCTTGATCTATGCTGTCCGCAAAAGTACCTATTTTGCCTATGGCGCCGAAAGGGCTAAAAAGAATCTGTTATGATTCTCTGAACTAGGTAGCCCGGAGCATGCGCCTGGACGATGTTAAAGTCCGCGCATGCTTAAAAAGTCCAGTGCCCGTATTCACTAACCAATCTCAACAATATTCCAAGTCTCAAGAATTTTCTAAATTCAAAGTAGAGTTTTTTTTCATTATCTATCCCATTTGCTTAAATAGTCAATGAGAAATTGTATCTAATTTAGAATTAGTCTAAGACTAGTAAACAAATGGGTTAGTGAATTATGGGCCCAGGTTGACTCGAAACGGATATGAAAAAATGTGAAAGTGAGGGCTTCAGCACACCTCAAACCGAAAAGCGCGCGTTTTTTCCCCGTTGATAGGCAATGATCATACAAAGGAGCGGCGCCCTGTCAAAAGGGTGTTTAACGCATCGATTTGATACATTATTCTAAGCAAGTCATCACATAATTATAGATCCATGAAAGCCGGCTGGATCATGAAACAAAATGGTCCTTTGATTTTATCTGCACGAAGTGCCATGGCGAGGTGCTGTCATAGTATTTGTCTTTCATAGTATTTGCATTGTCTCATTTGCTCTTTTTCATCAACTATGCTGGGCGTAAATAGTGGAATTGACCTCGGCCCGTATTCACCAACCGTTCTTAAGAACGGTCTTTGTCTTATTCTCCACAATTTTCTAAATTTGAAAGCAACGCAAATCCTGATTGGCTAAACCATTTGGTTTAGCCTATCAGGAGTTGTGTTACTTTCAAATTTGGAAAATCTTAGAGAATAAGACTGAGAATATTACTAAGAATGGTTGGTGAATACGGGCCTATTTCGCTCTTATTATTTGGGTTACTATTCTTTACTCTTACACCATTATTTCCAGAGGAAAATGTCCGCAAGGCTGTACTAATCTGAATCCACAGTTCGCGGCATCTGCATATGCAGAGGTAAAAAAAAAACTTAGACGATCTCTTTTTTGAATGTAATGAAAGTAAACTATTTTGAAACTTTATCGAACAGTCTTTATAACTGTCTGTATGCCTATCCGTGTGTCTATCCGCCTGTCCGCGTGTCTGTCTGTTTGTTTGTCTGTGTGTCTGTCTGTGAGTCCGTCTGTCTGTGTGTCTGTCTTTCTGTCCGTTCCCAGGAGTAAAGGTATTAAAATCACATTAATTAGGTGTTTTTTTCTTGTTCACTTTAACTGTCAATATAATATGTCATTCAGAATGTTTTTTTTTTCAGTTAATTTAGTAATATTTGTTTATTTACTACATATTTAAACATACTTTTTTTCCTAAACATATATTCAGTTCTATGATAGCCCTGACATCGCAATAACATTAACAGACAGTTGACATCGCTTACCTCCTCGTCTTCCTCCTCCTCCTCCTCTCATCATCATCATCATTATCATCATCGTTGTCGTCGTCGTCTCCTCCTCCTCCTGCTGATGCTGCTTCTGCTCCTCCTCTATCTCTGTAAGAAAATAGTTCCAGTTCATGTCATTACTTCCTACTTTCAGAACTTACCGGTTTGCCGTTCAGCAATAAATAACGGAAAGATCGACCAGACTGGCGGCGAAATTGTTTTCCAAGTCTACCAAACCACGTGAGTCATTCAACGTAACTCCTTACTTGAAGATAATTCTTTTACACTTGTCCAGTTTAGCAGCGTTTCCTGACGAAAACTTGGGTATGATCGAAAGGATAGGATTTGTTTTTGAAAGGGATAGAAACATTGTGAGACATGGAGAAAATGTTTGTTACCTTCCGTTTGAATGTAGCTCAAAAGGTGATTTCTGCCCTTAAAATTGAAGAAACATTCTGTTAAAGGGGAAAATGCTGGTAATCAGCATTTTCTCCTTTGCACGCAATGTTATCAAGCGCCTTCTTCTTCAGTGTTTGCCGAAACACGGGACTGTTTATGAAATAGCTAATAAAGTCTTTCTTGCTATAACTATACTTTGAGAGCATATCATCGTGAACAAAAGTTAACGGAAATGGTTAAAAAAAGAATCAGTGGAAACCTTGGTTTTGTTTATTCACCAACCTTTCTCAGAATTGGTTAGGGTCTAGCCATCTGATTGGTTGAGATGTTCGGTCTAAACCAACGAAATGGTAAGAAAAGGTCTTAGTAGTTGGATTTAGGAACAAGTTTAGGACGGTGCTTAAAAATAAACCTTTGAAGATTCATGGTAGTCGACGCTGTTCGGGGACGCAGTTGCGCATTCGGCTAATTCCGGACCCAATAAATATCATCGACAAATGATCGATTCGTCTGTGTATTACTTTTTCGGTGTAGCTGAAAGTGCTGGCTCTTGATCCACTTCTTGGTACTGATAAAGAATGAATAGATGAAACTTTGTGATTGGTAAAAATGTAGACATGTTTATTCCAAGGGCCCCTGCCTATTTGCAGGCAAATTTATGCCGACTACCTTTTTAAAAGATATTTCGTGTTTCTACTTGCAGGAATGGACTTGAAGCAAAGTTCTTGGACTATCCTGGTTAAACTTATA
This sequence comes from Hippopus hippopus, assembly GCA_946811185.2. Lineage (NCBI taxonomy): Eukaryota > Metazoa > Mollusca > Bivalvia > Cardiida > Cardiidae > Hippopus > Hippopus hippopus. The sequence goes on from OX328099.1 coordinate 24,987,815, forward strand.
TGTACACGTACAAGCACTAATTTTATGTATTTAGAATTATCTGCATATCATCTTTTAATAGCTTCATTTCCCTAATGTATATGCGAGATGTTCTCAGTCGAACATACAAGTACATTGTGAATATAATTAAAAAACTCGAGTCATGCTCTGTGAAAAGGGGGTTTAATGTATCCGCAAAAAGTATCGACCCAGTTCAGCCTGCGCAGTCCGCGCAGGCTGAACTGGCTCGAAACTTTTTGCTTTAAGTAAATTTTCTGTTTGTCCAAGGACCATTCTACCTTACAATTCAGCGAGTTGTCAGAGAACTGGATTTTATGGATCCAAAATTATATGATAACTTGCTTGGTAAAATGGATCACGGAGATGCATCTAACGCTTCTTTGCCAGAGCGAGGCTCAATTACAAGTCCTTTGTTATGTAATCATGATTAGCCGAATTATTACAAGAAATCTATGCAATCCTCTCTAAGGCATTGAAAGTACATTCCGGTGTATCGGTCAATTCCGTAAAAATTCAATGGTCAGAATAAAATTATTTTTTGCACCTAGTCACTCTTTCTAATCGTTTCGTCCCTAGCACTAAGAACAAAGCTTTAAACCCCCAGCTGCTTTCCCAAGAGACATCTCAATGTTCTGGGGTGTGATAGGAAATGACCCCTTGTAGCTATGACTGTCATCAGACCCCGATAAGACTGTTTACTGACCTGGGGATCGAATTCCTGGCCACACGCCATCGTTTACCATATGTACTACCACACGTGATTGTTTCTGCGACAAACTTCGCAATCCATATAACGTAGTATAAATGATTAATTGATTGATTGGTCGGTTGACCGACCGACCGTCCGACCGACCGTCCGTCCGTCCAACCAACCGACCGATTGATCGATTGATTAGTGTTTTACACCGCTTTCAAAGTAAATTCAGTCATATCATAGCCACAGCTCATCTATTCATGTGTAAGTTTGCACATGGCCCAGGGCCACAATGTTACGAACCTTACACTTTACCACATAGCAACGCAGGACTCCGTTATAAAGATGACGAAGTTCGTTACAAAACAATCACCTGCGTGCTCTACCTATTACAGGGTACCGAAGGTTTAAAGAGTCTGCACATATCTTTAAACATTGACGAATCTAGACCTTTGTCTGGTAAACAGTAACAGAGACCAAGTTTTTTTTTTACTTCGCTGCTTGTTGTCGTCCACCTTGGAAGCCACGTGCCGGACCCGGTTGCTCAATCAGTAATGCACAGGGCTCGAAACTAGGGGATTGCTGGTTCGAATCCCCAGCTCGGCCAATTTCCCTCCGAGGATTGATGATCCAGTCGTTGCGACACGATTCATTTCTGTGCTACCGCTGATGATTGTTTAACCCTTACCAAACAATCCCGAATTTTAACGACCCTAAAGACAGAAAGCTTTCGAAAACATTGTGGGAAAAGGAGAAAATGCTGGTAACCAGCATTTTCTCCTTTCCCACAATGTTTTCTGCTCTTTCAAAAAGAAATTTCGATTTTTGAGTCACTTTTATTTTGTCGTCTGCAAATGCTTCGAAATTGGGCAAGTGTAAAATTTTGTGGTTTGATATAGAGTTTTAAACGATAGTTATCTGAGAATCCAGCTAGAGGGTTGTTGATAGTCATTCTGACAGGATTCATTCCTCTGTCACTAGAACATTACATGGACGATCTTTATGCTTGAAAGCTGTCAGTGACATGGGGAAAAAACCGTCCAAGAAAGCATGGATAGGTGCAGTGGCTGCAGCGATATAACTAAAATGATGTTACAAACGTCGCTAAACAGCATACATACATACATACATACATACATACATACATACATACATAAATACATCACATACATACATACGTACATACATACATACATACATACATACATACATACATACATGTGTTTACGAGCAAAGGACTGTAGTTAATATGGCAAACAGGGTTATGGCCGGCCTTTTTTTGTAAGGGACGCAATTCTTGCACAACCTCTCAAAAATGATACACTTCAGTCCCTTGTCTGAAATTATAGTTCAGCGGCGCCCTGGAAAAGGGGGTTTAATACATCTTCACAGTGCGTTATGAAAAAATGAATCATGAGGTAGAATGGTCCTTTTACATGCAGAAAATTAACCAATAGCAAAAAATTTCTACCCATGTCAGCCAGCTCAGTTTGTGCAGGCTGATAAGGGTGGATATTTTTGAAGATACATTAAACCACTTTTTCACAGAGTATGATTAGTAAATTCTTATTCCAGTTGGTCAGCCAAAAGTAACATAAACTTTGATTTAGAAAAAAAAAGGCATATATTAGAAAACGAAAAGAAAAACAAAACTTCCAACATACATGCAACAAAGAAACCTGCAAGAGCCAGTCCATCACTGTTTAACTCTTTACAAGACGACAGAATTTTTGACTTGACCAAACTGAAAAGCGTCTGCAGACGACAAATTAAAAACGACTTGAAAACTGAAATTTATCTTTGGACTGGTAGAAAACATTGTGATAAAAGGAGAAAATGCTGGTTACCAGCATTTTTCTCCTTTTCTCACAATGTTTTCAGAAACCCTCTACATTAGGGAAGTTAAAACTCGGGAGAATGTGATTAAGAGATAAACAATTTAACCTTCACATTGCAACAATTAGGCTAATTGCAGTGTCTGATGCTGTCTGTTTCATTCACTTTAAGCCAAAAATATATCACCCAATGTCTACCCCGGCAGTCGGTAGCTTACAGGACTTGAGAACAAGGGGACCGCTGGTTCGATCCCCGGCTCGGCCAATTTCTTTCTGAGGATTGATGATAGTCATTGTGACATGATTCATTCCTCTCTCACCGCTTACCATTGTTTCGACGATGGTTTTGTGGGAAAGCAGCCATGTGGCTTGAAAAGAATATCGTGCGGAGTACTGGTGAAAGAAACCCCAGGAAAGCATGGATAGGTGCACTGGCCGCGGCGATATAACTGAAATAATGTTGAAAACGGCGTTAAACACCATACGATCAATTAGTCAAACTAATCGGTAAAAAAAAAAGAGTTCTGCATTCACCAACCAGTCTAAAGAATATTTTACTGTTACTCTGAAAATTTTTATAAATTTGATAGTAACACAACTTCTGATTGGCTAAACCACATGGTTTAGCCAATCAGAAGTTGTGTTTCTTTCTAAATCTAGAATTAGACCGAAAATGTTCATTAGAATGGTTGGTGACTATCAGCACGGCCATATTATTTCCGAGGACTGATGATAATTGTTGCGACAACTTTCAATCCTCTCGCATCGCTGAAAATTGTTTCAACGATGTTTCCATGGAAAAGCAGCCGGTAGCTTGAAGAGAATGTTGTGCTAATTATTGGTAACAGAAACTCCAGAGAGTATGGATAACTGCACTGGTTGCCGAGACATAACTGATTTTAATGTTGAAAACGACGTTAAAGTACCAACACATATAAACGATTGTTAAACAATTAAAACACAAATACAACTCTCAATCAGAGCGTTTTTTTCCTCTCAAACATTGTGGGAGAAGGAACAATTTATTGTAAGAAGCACTTGCTCCTTTTTCCAATTATTTCTTCTTTCTTTTTATCTTATTTTAGTAACAACAACGCAAGCCTTTCCCTTGATTCTTTTTCCTTTGTGTTATTATTACTAGTTAGAGGCAAGCCTGCATATACATGTACATTTATACGGTAGGTAAAGGGCCAAATTTTTAACTAAACGCTTTATCAAACGACAATATTTTAGACTTGTCCATATTGGAATCTTCGGCAGACGACAAACTATGAATGGCTCAGCTGACGAAATTCATTTGTGGAAAGTGTAGAAAACGTTGTGGGAAAAGGAGAAAATGCTGGTTACCAGCATTTTCTCCTTTTCCCACAATGTTTTCAATAGGCTTCCTTCTCTAGGGCGTTTAAACACGGGGTTGTCTTGTGAAGGGTATTACTTAAACGTTGTGACACTACCTATCGTGCAGTGGACAGATTTCGCATCGTATCAGTGTGAAATCGTAGTTAAACTGTGCTATCACTGTAAAATTAGTTTTAAATTATGTTCCCCTTTTGGAAACGGCTGACGCTGTTAAATGGGGCCATTTTAACACAAACTGTCTTCGCGACGATTATTCTTTTATTGTAATGGGGGTCGCAAATTATGTTAGATGGTTAGATTAAGTGCGCTTCTGAAAAGAATTGTCCATCGTCGACTTTAAATTTTGATAACGTCATTTATGGTATCGAAGACAGCTACGAACTACTTCCTTTTGCTTTTTTCGCAAATGTGCAATAAACACCGATTTACTTTTATTAGAAATATGTGACAGGAAATTCTTCCGCGTATTGCAGATTGTGGTAAATAGTTCCGACATCAATTCATTTAGTAAAGTACAGAACTCATAGCAAATGTCAGCTTCTGAGTGTGTACAAGTGTATGTAGGTATAATTAAAGATAGGCGGATAATTGCATTGTTCGTTTGGACATAAGACAGATACTGGAATTATTTCCTGGAGCAGGTAAAAAAGGCGGGAAACAGCGAAATATCAGAAATCGGTGCTATTACATGAATTCCACAGATTAGTGTCTGGATATACCTAAAGCGACTTGCTATTGGAAGGAACATTTAATTGTTCTATCTAAATTATTTGTTTGGCTTGGGTAAAAACTGTGATTTTAGATTAGGGCATTGGCTTTTTTTTTTTAAAAACTTGTGCTAATTTGGATGAATACTTTGATTTTAAATAATGGCATTGACATTTCTTGCAACCTTGTATTAATTCTTAAATGGACTTATTATAAATTTTTATTTTTTTCGGTCGGGAACAACGGATATTTAGTATTAAAGGTACTTTAACCCCGATTTCGTTTAGCTTTTTTTTGTGTGAAAATCCAAACAAAGGCTGCTCGTTTTCATTCGCATGCAAAGATGTCTGTGAAATTTAAACCTAGAAAGAAATACCTGTAGAAATACGTGCAGAAAACACGAGGAATGACCGCGGTTTTTTTTATTTTACTGTAATATTTCCTTTTCCGTTAGTAACGGTAAAGCCGCTATTGCATAAAAAGAGATAAATCCATTTTACTACGGCAATTATTCAATTGGTTCTATAGATTTCTGGGTAGAGTCGTCGACCATGGTTTTTAAGGTCGTTGGTTCGAGTCCCACCAGGCGATTTTTTTCCCAGCATTTTTCTTTTGTTTTTTTTTTTAACTTCAGGCAAACAGTCACGCCCTTATAACATTTCCTTAAATATTATCAACTTTCTCAGGCAAAAATAATTTAGAGTCAAACCTTTACTTTCATAACCGCTTAATAAATGCAGCATACGATTTCAAAATTATCCGTGCAAAATAACGAAAGCTCCGTGGAAAACAGTGAAAACTGCTACAGCTGTTCAGCTGGCCAAAATGTTCTTAAAAGTTGTCTGCTGCATGCCGCAGAAATTCGCCAGCAGAAGATTACGGATTAATTCTTAGAGATTAAATGAGTCATGCACTGTGAAAAGGGGATTTAATGCACATGCAGTCCGCACAGGCCTGGGTTGTTGCTTTTTGCTGTTGGCCAGTTTGTTAGCACGTCCAAGGACCAGTCTAACTCATGATTCAGTCGGTTGTTAACCAAAATGGATTTTGACTTGCTCGTTATAATGCATCACGGAGATACATCAATTCTCCTTCTGCGAGAGCGGCACTCTAATTAAATTCAATTTCCAGCAGATAATGAAACCTAAATGCATGTATAGCGACTTCAAAATTCATTTCACCAGATCAAATTTCACCGTAACGGACAGTATAGATCAGGATCAGAGCTTTTTTAAACTCTTAGGCTAATGAGCGCGACTCATTCACCTCTTGCGGACAGCGTAGATCAAGATCAGACTGCACAGAACGTGCAGTCTAATCTTGGATCTACACTGTCCGATAGGAAGTTAAATTTCCTCCAAAGATGCCTTTGAAATAGGAAAATTAGGGTTTTTACTCTCGACTTGAAAGTTTCATTTCTTTTATTTAGCAGGATATGAGTTTAAGCTCTCAACTAATATTTGCGTCACATGCATTTTACAATACTATCACTGGGATACCAAATACAAATTCTATGTTTTTGGGGGCCCTGCGTGGCTCAGTGGTAAATGTAGGACTCGTTAACTGGAGACCCCGGGTTCGAGCCTCACTGGAAGTACCGTGCTTTCGTGGGAGTGTCTTTGGGCTAGGCACCTCGGAACCCCAGCCTGGAACTAGTGAGATTCAGGACATACATGAATAAGTGGGTTTTCGCTGTTATCTAGCTCTCACATTGTTGAAAGAGGCATAAAATACTGCTTATTGAATTTCTTCAATTGCAGTACTTTGACCTTCACAACACAGATATTTTGTAAAGGATAAAAAAGCAAAAGAAATATGTCAACGATGGACCTTAACCCTTTACCACACAATCCCGAGTTTTAGCGACCCAAGAAAAAGAACTTTTGAAAGCATTGTGGTAAAAAGAAAATACTGGTAACCAGCATTTTTTTTTCTGTTTCTTCCAATGTTTTCTACGCTCTCAAAGACAAATTTCATAATTTGTACAACATTTGATATGTTGTCTGCAAGTTCTTTCAATTTGGACCAGTCTAAAATCTCGTCGTTTGGTAAAGAGTCAAAGTATACTCAAGCATCCTTTCCTTGATAGTTCAACTCTTTAGGGCACAACTCCGTGTTTTAACGACATTAAAAGAAAAGGATTTTGAAAACATTGTGGCAAAAGGAGAAAATGCTGGGAACCAGCATTTTCTCCTTTTCCCACAATGTTTTCTACCCTATCAAAGACAGAAATCATCATTTTAGCTACATTTAATTTGTAGTCTGCAAATGCTTTTTATTTGGTCGAGCTCAAAACTTTGTCGTTTGGTACAGAGTACATGTACGTAGGACCCCCACTTGAGAATAAGACTAAGGCTGTTTTAAGAATGGTTGGTTAATACGAACTCTGTTGTACAAAGGCTCACATAAATGGGAAGGAGGGGCATTAGTTCCTCAGGCCATTGTTTGCTCACAAAAACCCATATTGTGGGCACTGAGTAGATTTGTCTCGTTGTATATTTAGTAAAAAAACTTATGATAAAATGGCCCCTTGAGCCTCAAAATACTCCCCTTTTTTGTAAAGCTCTCTGTAGAAAAAAAGTCACCTCGTGGAACAGAACTGTATCACTGTAAAAACTACATGTGCAGTATTATTTAGATGAATTAGATAAGGTCAACAATTTGACAACGTTCCAATGTGTCACAATTTTAAAACCCTACACAATGGGAGAAAAATTGTTTAATGCAAATGCAATCTGTCTCGTATTTATGTAAAATAAAAATTTTGAGAGGTTTGCAGGTATATTGACAGCCATAGAGAGACTATGGGCAACTGAAGTAGATTTCGCTGCCAGCGTAGATCAACACTGCAGTCTGATCTTTGAACTACAACGCCTGTTTCTCAGCATTTATGTCACATTTATTTTGTCGTCTGCAAATGCTTTCAATTTGGACAGGTCTAAATTTTGTCATTCGTTAAAGAGCCATGGATTATGGTTACCAGCATTTTCTCCTTTTCCCATGATGTTTTTTTTAAAGCGGTCGATTTCAAATCGTTAAAACTCGGGATTTTGTGGTAAAGGATTAAATGGTTCTTCACTGTCAGATCAATAATTTTTGAGATGTTCTGAAAACAAAAAAAAAACCATTGCAACTACTGTAATTTTTGCCGGATTATACTTTATTATTTTTTTAAATCTTATTTATGGGACCTATTGCAGCTGAAAGGTTTAACCTGTACCCGGACGGTAGATTACGGACAGACGGGGTACACTCGTGAACTATCAAAGTAAACATTCGCGTGTGACGAAGTGAAAGTAGGAAATAAACATTTGACAATGTCAAAAATAGCTTTAACTGTGTTTTTATCGTTATGTTTAATTGATGTCACTCAGTGTGTCGGACGTGCACGTCTATTACGACGTCACAAACGTTACATAGAAATGAGACCTGACGTTATGGGTCCATACTGTGAGACACGTCCAGATGGGTGTTGCCCTGGGAGGATAGACGAGTGTTCAGTACCCATCTTAGACACGTTGTGCTATTGTGACGTGTTCTGCAACCGGACAAGGAGTGATTGTTGCCCAGATTATTTTTCTTACTGTCTTGGCCAGCGTCCTTCGACACCGGAGCCGATAAGAGGTAGGTCTGTATGTATGTCTGTGTGTTAGTCGGCACTTTAGTTTCATTTTTTCACCCGTCTGCGGTCTTGTGTAACATCAAGCAGTCTTCGTACACATTTGTATATTAAGATGTCTGTCTGTTCTGTCTGTCTGTCTGTTTGTCTGCTTTTACACCAACCTCCATTTTTCGTATTTTTCCGTATAATGTGATAGAACGCGCGTCTCACTGTCTGCCCTATGGTCTGATCCTTACCCCGTCTGCTGTCTTATTTTACACCAACCCTTTACTACAAAATATCGAGTGACAAGGACCCTGGGAAAGAAAGTTTTCGAAAATATTGCGGGACAAGCAAAATGTTTCCTACCTTTTTGCAAAAAAAAAACCCCATAGTGTGAGCCATTTAAATTGGTCGTTTGCTTTACTTGAAGTTCCTTAACCAAGTACTTCGTACAAAATTCTTCCCAAGCCACTGGCTGCTTCTCTACATTATCATCGTCGAAACAGTGAGTGATGTTGCACTGACTGTCATCTGTTCTTAGAAAGAAATTTTGGCTGGCTTGAGGGTCCGAGCCAAGCCCTGGTAGCTCAGTCGGTAGCTAACAGGACTTGAGAACAGGGTTCAATCCCCTGCTCGGCCAATTTCTCTCCGAGGATTGATGATAGTCATTGCGACAGAGTTTGTTCCTCTTTCACTGCTGCCCATTGTTTCGACGATGGTTATGTGAGAAAGAAGCCAGTGGCTTGTAAAGAATATAGTAAAGTATATATTATAAAGTGTACTGGTGAAAGGGTCCAAACCCCGATCCCCTGGTTCCAAGCTCTGCACGTTACCGACCAAGCCATCAAGCTCGGCTTTTTGGGTCGTAAAAATATCTGATCATTCGGTAGAGGGTTAAATGTTTTGTGTCCTTATAACTGCGTAGATTACATGCACACAACCCTTTGAGCGGTGATCAACCCTTTGCTTAATGACTGATATTTTAAGACTGGTTCAAATTCGAAGCATATTAATGTGACAATATAAATTCTACTTAAATGATGGAAATCGTGTTTGAAAGGCTAGAAAACATTGTGGAAGAAAGGAGAAAATGCTGGTTACCAGCATTTTCTTCTTTTCCCACAATGTTTTCACAAGCCTTTTTCTTGAGGGTCGTCAAAACTCAGGTTAGTTTGGTAAAGGGTTAAACAAGATGGACATTTTCAGTGAAACATGAAAAGCTAAATATTGCAAGTGCAGGGCTAGCTTGACCAAAATATCTTTACATAAGGGACAGGTGTAGATCAAAGATCAGACTGCATGATACGTGTACTCTGATACTTGCACATTGTCTGCAGTGAAAATTACTATTCAGTTTTCAGGTCTAAGGGTCCGATTTGGTGTGTGTTTTATCAGGGTAAAAATCCTTTTCGTTTGGTAATGTTTCAAGGCTGATGTATGTCACGACATGTTACCTTTTCCCAATGCAAATGCATTTCCACTCCGTCAAAGTAGAAAGCATGCGAAAACATTGAGGCAAACAAAAAAAAAAAAGATTTTAATCATTTTGACACAAAGATTTTAGCCTATTGTCGCTTGTTTTTCTCTTGTTGTTTAATTAACTCTTTACCAAACGACAAAATTTAGACTGGTCCAAATTGAAAGCATTTGCAGACGACAAAATAAACGTGACTCAAAATTTGAAATTTGACTTTAGAAGAGTGGAAAACATTGTGGGAAAAGGAGAAAATGCTGGTTACCAGCACTTTCTCCTTTTCCCACAATGTTTTCAAAAGGCCTCTTCCTCTGGGTCGTAAAAACCAGGGATTGTTTGGTATAGGGTTAATATACGTCTAAATTTTTATCAGTTTTTATCTACGCTCAACAAAACTTCCGAACAACCACTTTAATTCTTGACCACGCAATGCCGACTTTTGATGACCCTGAAGGAAAAGGCTTTTATAACATGGTTGGAAACGGAGAAAATGCTGGTTACCAGCATTTACTCCTTTTCCCACAATGTTTTATATCCTATTAAAGGAAGAATTTATCATTTTAGCGACATTTCAGTTGTCCTCTGCATATGCTTCCAACTTGGTCCAGTCCAAAACTTTGTCATCTGGTAAAGAAATTAAGCTAAAATTCCCCATAGCCCGTTTTATATTCCCTGTCCAGAACAGAGATTCATTTTTTTTTTTGCGAGGGTCCTGCGTTGCTCAGTGGTAAAGTGTAGAACTCATAACCTAGAGACCCTGAGTTCGAGCCTAACTGGAACCACTGGTTTTTTCTTCAGAGAGTCCTTTGGCAAGACACTTCAGAGCCCGAGCCTAAAATTGGTGGAACAGGGGAAATACATGAATATGTGAGCTTTCGCCATGATATGACTGAAATAGTGACGAAAGTGGAGTAAAACACCATTCAGGTTTTTTTGCAGGATAATTGACTGCTATAAAACTACACCCCAAACTTTGTTTGCAATGTACATGTATTCATTGACTTGATGGCAAGAAAGGAAGTTTCATTTTCTCAATGTGACTTATTTTTTTGGTTGGGTCGAACCTTACGCTTGTTATCTTTTTGTGTGAAAGATAAATGCATAATAATGTCAAAACTTGGCAAGAGTTTGTCACCCTTATTTCAAGTTTGATCCCGCTATCGATTTCAGGACGGTTTTTTTTTTTGGCTTATCGACCTCACAACCACCAGGTCACGAGTCAGATACGTTAACCACTAAGCTACCCGGCCGGGCTAGAGAACTATAATGCTATCAATTTTTCTCTCACCGCTTATCATTGTTTCGTCGATGGTCATGTGTGAAAGTAGCCAGTGGCTTGGGAAGAATAATTAGCGAGACACTTGAAGAAAGCACGATATTTTTGAAAGTGTTGAAAAAAAATGCCTTAAATACCATGCAAACAAAGACTGTAGAATACCTTTGATTTAACCCTTTACCAAACGACAAAATTGTAGACCAGTCCAAAATGAAAGCATTTGCAGACGGCAAATTAACGGTGGCCCAAATGACGAAATTTGTACTTGATAGGGCAGAAAACATTGTGGGAAAAGGGGAAAATGCTGGTTACCAGCATTTTTTCCTTTTCCCACAATGTTTTCAAAGGCGTCTTTCTCAGGGTCGTTAAAAGTTGGGATTGTGTAGTAAAGGGTTAAGGGGAAAAAGGGAGAGAGAAAAGTACTCATTTTCCTTGTACTAAAAAAATGCATGGTTCCGCTGGGGCTCGAACCCAGGACCTCTCGCGTGTGAAGCGAGCGTGATAACCACTACACTACGGAACCGTTGGTACACGTTAGTGATTTTATTGGATAATAATACATCCATAATCCTTCCCTTCTTTTGTCCAAGATAAAGAGCAGATGCAGTCATAATAATTATTATCTTAAATCTTTACTTGTGTTGTGTTTAACGCCGTCTTTTACAGAATCAGTTTTATTGCGGCGAGCTTTCACGCTTTCTTGGTTTTATACAGTATCTCCCACAATATTCATGCCAAGCCATGGCTGCTTTCCCAAATAACTAGCGTCGAAATATTGTTCATCAGTGAGATAGGAATAAATCCTGTGGCAGTGACTATCATCAATTCTCGGAAATATACTGAATATTCAAACCAGCGACCCCCCATCCTGGTCTTAAGTCTTGTAGGCTACCGACTAAGCAACCAGACAAGGCTGACTGTTAAGACTAACATCAGACTTGGATTTGCGCAATCTATTACTGTGATACCCCAGATATCATGATATAGTCAACTTTGAATTTCAGTGAGTCTAGATTCGTTGTACCCATACATTCGAAACGTATCGCAACTTTGTGCCATGACTGTTGAAATCAAGAAGCAGCCAGTGGTTTGAAACATATTTAAACCATAGCACTACTTCCAGAGATAAAATTCCACGGATACAAAATAAAACCTATCCCAATCAATTGACACTTGGAAAAAAAGCTTTTGAAAACGTTTTAGGAAAAGGTGAAATGCTGGTAACCAGCATTTTCTTCTTTCCTCACAATGTTTTCTACAAATCCCATAATTTGGGAATCATTTAATTTGTCGTCTGCAAGTGCTTTCACGTTGCACAAGTCTGAAATTTTGTCGTTTGGTCAGGAGTTCTTGACTCCATGAGATAATTGAAATATTGTTGAAAGGGCGTTAAACGCCAAACAAACAGACAAACAAACACACAAGTCCCTTATGTTTATTAAGCAGATTCAATGTTTTAACAAGCACGGCTAGTAATGGTGTATACTATATACAGAGGTTGAATTATTTATCATTATTCATAGCAAAGAGCCAACGCTTTCTAGTTAACCCATGGGTTGCTAAGCGCGACTCACTGACCTTATTCGGCCAGTGTAGATCAAGATCAGACTGCAAAGAACGTGCAGTCTGATCTTGGATCTACACTGTCCGATCAGCGGATACCTGCCCCTAAAAAATACCTTTGAAAAAGCAAAATTTGGGTTTTTACTATCGGTTTGAAAGTTTCATTTCATTTATTTTGTAGGGTAGGTGTTATCTATTGCTGCACCATATATATAAACCCAATCTCCTTCGACGCCTTGAAACAAAATTTACTGAAACTCAGACAGATTTTCATCTTTATAGGTTTGACTAAGCAAGCGGACGGTATGGATCATTGATCAGACTGCACGTTCTGTGCAGTCTGATCTTGATCTATGCCGTCCGTAAAATCCCTTTTATTAGGATAATGGTAGTAAAAAAGGTTAATTTTGATTTATGTCAGGTACTGTCTGTCATCAAAGCCTGTGGATGACGTAGAATGACAACAAAAAACTCGAGTTTTACAACGGCTTCATCTGTATATAAAACTTTTTCACCATTGCTGATTAGGCTAGATTTTGACCTTCTTGATATTGATTCACCCGAATAAATAAATAGTAACTTGTGATTGGTCAAAAACGTGGATATGTTAATTCTGCAGGCCCTCACAGGCCTTTGAGCGGGCAAATTTTTGACGTGATATTCCAGCCTTGCTATCGCCTATATTTTTCAAGCGTTACCCTATAACCCGTTACTGTATGTCCACATCTATTTTCAGAGACATCAGTTCTAACTTCTCCTTTTCGCACGATGATTTGGACTGATATATAATCCTAAAAAAATATAATTCCTAGTGGGGTTACTTTTTATTACATATATATTTTGAACAACTATAGAGTTTCAATTTTCATACTGCAGTACATCTTACGCCGTCTATCTTTCTCAAAAGATACTCATATTTCAAGTTACAGTTGGTGTTTAGGGACAAAAATTGAAATAAATGACGTGCTGTAAGGTTTACTACGTTTACTACCTTGATTCCCCAATGTTTTCCAATTATTGTATCATCGAGCAATCCATATTTCACTGTAATAAAATTATATACATTCTAGTATAATCCGGTATCTCCAGATCGCCACCGGGACACGGTGGAGTGCCGTTTATCAAGGGACATTTCGACCTGAGCATGGTGAGTGAGAGTAGAGGGCAAGAAACGAGGTTTCCGTCTGCTGACAGTGCACAATATCAGACCAGTGTTCGTACTCAATAAAATAGATTAAATTTCAGCCTAGATAGAACACGCAACCTGGTTTGGATCCACACTGTCTGATGTCTTTTCAAGGCATTTTGTTTAAGAACGAACTCTTGATTATAAATCATTTCGATCTTCCGTACTCTATATCAAGTATACATGTATAAGGTATAACCCTTTACCACACATTTCCTAGTTTTAACAACCCTGACAGGGAAGGCTGTGAAAAACAATTTAGAAACAAGAGAAAATGTTGATCACCGGCATTTTCTCCTTTTTCCACAAAGTCTTTTTTTTTTAATTTTTGTTGACAAATCCAATTATTTGCCCTCGTTTAATTTGTAGTACACAAAAGCCTCCACAATGGACAAGTAAAAAAATTGTGGTATGGTAAAGAGCTAAGTGATGTGCTCTCAGCTCAATTGTAGGTGGAATAAGACACACCCTCTTCTCTATCCAATCACTTGTTCAAAGAGTAAATGAAAACTGTCCACACTGAATAACTATGGCCCTAAAAGTAATTTAGCCTGCTTTTGTGGCCAGTGTAACTCAAGATCAGTCGGTAAAGAAGCTGTAGTATGATCCTGCATCTATACCGTCTGATATTTTGTGACTTGTATTGGTAGTCCCTGATAAGCCATTTAATTGAAATACGAGGATCTAGGTGCTTTTTCGCCAATGGGCCTGAGAAAGAGTCAGAGATAGCCAGAGACAGAGTCAGAGACAGGCAGACGGACGAACGGACGGGCGGACTTTCGCGGCTTTTAAGGGTTTGGAAAGACATGCGACTTTTTTTTCTTAAATCTTCATATAAATCTACAAGCTTAATTACAAGGATTGTTATCATATGTATGTAGGTCTATAATTGAACATTTCGCCTTGGATAGCTTTTACGGACGGCGTAGATCAAGATCAGACAAAACCTACAGTCTGATGGATGATCTACGCCGTCCGCTATCTGATGCTAATCTTTCACCAACAAACAGAATCGAAACGGAAAGACCTCGAGAAATGTCGAATCCATTTAGTTGGCAAGAATGCAATTCAGTCTCCTGTTTTTTAATCAGGAGACCTGCCCTGTAGCCCATTTGATAACGTACATGGCTTGAAATTTACAGCTTATCAAATTACAGTCAATTACATTCCAAAGACGATGATCGTCACTGCGACAGGATTAATTTCTCTGCATTACTGGCCAAAAACTTAGATCTGTGATAAAGCTGAAAACGGCGTTAAACACCGTACAAAAACAACTAAACGAAAAGAAACAGAAATATAGATGGACACTCAAGGCCAAATCAGAAAATGTAATCAACGAGTATTGGCAGACAGACAGGCAGACATACGAGATAATGGTACTCAAGATTGCTATGGTAAATCTACATCTAGGCAAAAGTAGGACATTAAATCCTTTCGATACCATTGGCATAAACAGTGGGATTTTCAGGACGGCATAGATCAAGATCAGACTGCACAGGATGTGCAGTCCGATCTTGGATCTATACCATCCGTTTGTTTAGTCTAGCTTGTAACATCACAAATCTTTCAGGGTTTCAGTGGATTGTTTTTTCAGCCGTCGAATGCTGTCGAGTTAATTAACCCTTAGCCTGCTACGCGCGACTTACTGACCTTTTACGGACAGTGTAGATCAAGATCAGACTGCACAGAACGTGCAGTCTGATCTTTGATCTACACTGTCCGAAAAGGAGATATTTTCTCCGAAAAATTACTTTTGAAATGGCGATAATTGGGTTTCTGCTATCGGCTTAAAAGTTTCATTCCGCTTATTTACCAGGATAAGGTGAATATATTTAGCGCTGAGAGTTAGCACTTTATCATACAGTCCCGCTCTTTAAATACCCATAGAAGGAAGTCTGTCGAAAACATTTGAAGAAAAGGAGAAAATAATGGTAACCGATTTTCTTCTTTTCCAAAATGTTTTCTATTCTTTCAGAGACGATTCCATTATGTGAGCCACATATCATCTGTGGTCTACAAATACTTTCAGTTTGGGCAACTCTACAATTTTGTCGTTTGGTGAAGGGTTCCACAGACTTTCTGTCGTCGATAATCAAAGTACTTAAACGCTTTCCACACAACAAAGTTTTAGACTGATCTCAGCTGAAAGCATTGGGACACATTATGATCATTCATTTTAGCTAAAAGAAAAAAAACCTAACCCATGCCCCTATGCAAAGGGTGTATTGATGAAAAGATGCACACAGGCGAGCAGACACACAGATAATTTCAAGTGTTTAACCGTTAACTCTCTACCAAACAAACCAGACTTAAAAAGACCCCGAAAAAGAAAAGCTTTAGAAACTTTGTAGGAAAAGAAGAAAATGCTGGTGACCAGCATTTTCTCCTTTTCCCACAATATTTTCTACCCACCCAAAGACCTTTTACAATGTTTGAATAAAATTAATTTGTCATCTATAAATGCTTTCATTGTGGACGAGACGATATAGATCAAGATCGGACAACAAGAACGTGACTTTTAACAAATTGCTTAGGTAAATGGCTTTTTGTCTTTTGAGCTTAAGGTCTACGGCCCTTAATTGTCATATTGCAAGACGGAAGCTACCGAGATTGGCCGAATAGCCTTTACGAAAACGTCGATGTTACACGATATTTACCGATGAGTTAGTGAGTCTACGGCCCCTAACTCTCATATCAAAGGACGGAAGCTGCCGAGATTAGCTGAAGAGCCTTTACGAAAACGTCGATGTTACACGATATTTACCGATGAGTTAGTGAGTCTACGGCCCCTAACTCTCATATCAAAGGACGGAAGCTGCCGAGATTGGCTGAAGAGCCTTTACGAAAACGTCGATATTACACGATATTTACCAATGAGTTAGGCGTCGTAATCCTTAATTTTATAGACTGATGTGTAAGTCATAAAATTTCACAATCTTTTTTGCAAATAGCTTATAAAGAAACTTTAAGCGATGAATATGGAAACTAAAATATTCAAGATAAGGTGATTGCAAAGTTTTCAAAACCTTTGTATATCAGCATCGTTAAAACTCGGGACTGTGTAGTTCAGAGTAAAAACACATGTACATAAAAATTACTGTTACGATAAATGGTACTTTTCCAGTTGAAATGACAAAATATGGACAATAAAACTGAAATGATAGTAAGAAAGGTTGAGATTGTAAAGTACTCTGTTAGCTTTATTTATGATATCTAAGTCATCATATTATAAAAGTAATGTCAACTTGATTATAATCGCTGACTTTTCACCCATAGGCTGCTAAGCGCGACTCATTGACCTTTTGCAGACAGTGTAGATCAAGATCAGACTGCACAAAATGTGCAGTCTGATCTTTGATCTACACTGTCGGATAAGGGCATATTTCCTCCTCACTCCATGATATTTTTGAACTTTGAAATAACAAAATTTGGGTTTTAACTATCGGCTTAAAAGTTTCATTTCACTTATTTAGCAGGAAAAGGTATAATAGTGATTCGCTGATTTTATTTTTAACGGTCATTATCTCCAGTCGCTTACCGTGCTATTTCAAGCCCTTTACCCCTTAAGCAAATAATTCCGAGTTTTTTTACGACCCTGGGAAGAAGGCATTTAAAAAAAGCATTGCAAGAAAAGGAGGTAATGCTGGTAACCACCATGTTCACCCTGTTCTGCTGTTTTGTCCTCTTTCTAAGACAAATCCAATTGAGCCATATTCTGGCAAAAAGGGGCTAAATGCATTTGCGAAAAGTATCGATCGCGGATTGCGCAGGCTGACCTGGGTCGAAACTTTCCGCTACTGGTCAATTTTTCTGTATGTCATAGAACCGGTCTTCTCCAAGATTCAGCCGGTTGCTCAACAAAATGGACTCTATGGTTCCATAATCATGTGATCACTTGGTTGTTATAGTGTATTACGGAGATGCATTAAGCGCCCGTTTTACCAGAGCATAGCTCATTTATTTGAGATACATTCGCCTGGAAATCTGCAAATGCTTTCAAAATGGATATATCTAAAATTTTTGCCGTCGAAAAAAGTTTAGAAGGCTTATCCAGTTTGTAAGGATTTGCAGACGAAAATATTACATTTAACTAAATACTGAGATTTGTCTGTGACAGGGTAGAAACATTGTGGGAAATGGAGAAAGTGCTGGAAACTTTTCCCAAGATGTTTTCTAAAGCCTTCTTTGTCAGGGTCTTTAACCATGAAAGCACTAGAACCAATTCAAGTTGTTTTTGCGGACAGTGTAGATCAAGATCAGACTGCAGAAAACGTGCAGTCTGATCTTGATCTACACTGTCCGCTATTTTGTTACGTGTTCTGGCAGAAACAGCCTTGAAATAACAATTTTGGCAATTTTTCTTAACTGAAAAGGTCCATGCCATTAAGGTATTCCTACCCTGAAGCGGAACATCTATTTCCACTGTAATTTTACTGTGGAAAATATGATGATATCATTAAAAATCTTCAGTATTGTAGCATCTTAACCGAACCACTTTTGGAGGTTTTGCCTTCATAGAATTATCATTTTCAATTCTAAAATCACTATATCCTCAATTCAAAGGGAGATTATTATTACCTCCCTTTACAAAAAAGTAATAGAGGTATGAACAGAAGCTTTTTAGATAGACATTTAAAAAAATTCTGGGCGGTTAAAAGTGTTTAAAATTATTGAATCACTATAAATTCTCAATAATCTAACAACAACAAAAAAAGATATGCCATGTTGACCAGAAGCTTCAGGGGAGGAAACCCTTAATACAGCTCTTAAAGGGTTGTAACTCAGGATAGTGTGGAAAAGGGTTAGCTCTTTATCAAAAGACAAAATTTTGGACTTGTCCAAAATGAAAGCAGTTGCAGACGACAAAATTAATGTGGTTGAAAAAGTGAATTTTTATATGAGAAGGGTAGAAAACATTGTGGGAATAGGAGAAAATGCTGGTTACCAGCATTTACTTCTTTAACCTTAATGTTTTCAAAAGATTGTGTGGTATAGGGTTAAAGAAACAGGCCGATTTAATTCAAGACTGGAGCACACTTCCCCCACCCACCCCCCTTTCCAATTTTGCTCCTCCCTGATGCTGATAATGATATCGTTATAAACAGAATAAAAAAAAAAAAAAACACATCCCCGGCGGGACTCGAACCCGCGACCTCTGGATTAGAAGTCCAGCGCGCTATCCACTGCGCTACGGGGACGCGACTAATTGGTTGTGCTAAAGCTAAAATCTTAGAAGTAGTCTTTTAAGTATCGGACAATTTACCATTGTTTATCCTCTTTTGAGCTCAATTTTAAAATTACTCAACCATACAGCTATTTACCAAACGACAAAACTCAAGACTTGTTCAGATCCAAAGAATTTTAAGATGACAAATCAAATGTGGCTCAAATTGTAAGATTTGCCTTTGGAAACGTAGAAAACATTACGGGAAAAAGAGAAAATGCTGGTCACCAGCATAGTTCCTTTTCCCACATTGTCTTCCAAAGTCATGTCTGTCAGGGTCGTTAAAACTCGGATTTGTGTGTTAAAGGGTTTAAAGCTCCATACGGTCATTAGACCCTTCACTAGACATTTACACCGTCCTGTTCAGTAGACGGCTAGAAAACATTGTAGGAAAAGGAGCAATGACTTGCTGCAAGCAATTGCTTCTTTTTTGGTATTTTTTTCCATAACAATCAGAAAAGGTATGTTGCTTTCGCTTAAACTCTCCTACTTGGTATGACTGGGAGTTTCTTTTTTTTCAATATGAAGAAAAAAACAGTACAGTAATGGGTCAGTAATGGGTCAAAATAAACCTATCGACCTATAGACCAAACTAAGTGCCAACTCTTCTAGTCAAGAACATGCTTTTTGGACAGGTAAAACATTAATACAGAGAGTTGAAAATTTCAAAACATTGAATTAACTTCGAAGATAAACGTAATAGTAATACAAATTGAGCTATGTTCGGTTCGGTGAAAAATGGGTTTAATGCATCCGCAAAAAGGACCGGCCCATGTCAGCCTGCACATTCCGCGCAGGTTGACATGGGTCGATACTTTTTGCTATTGTTAAGTTTTCTGCATGTAAAAGAAAAACAAGTCTATCTCATGATCGATGTTATAGGATTTGGACTGAATCATACAACGACTTCATTAGTTTAATGCATTAAAAAGATGCGTTTAACCTCCTTTTACCAGAACACAGCTCAAAATCTTGTATAAATGGATTTTTTTTTTTTTCAGTCTCTGCGAAAAGCCCAGCAACTTTGATAAATAAATCTGGCAATGTGGATTCAAGATCAGACGAAACCTTCTCTGCAGTCTAATCTTGATTTACACTGCAATCGAAAGCACCCGTGTAATGTCCCCTCAGATTAGGTCATGATAGATTAAAAGTACGTGGCGATTTGGGGTTTATTATGTTACTAGTACCAAAATGCGATTTAAACCAGTTTTGCGTGAAGCATGTATCAAGATCGAACTGCACAGCACGAGCAGTCTGATCTTGGATATGCATCGATCGACGTTTAGTAAAGATGAATCAGGCAATACTGATCTAAAACAACTTTAAATTGGATTGATGGATTGATAGGTGTTTAATGCCGCTTTCAACATTACCTAAGTCATATCACGGTGACAGTTCACACATTCATGCCTGGCCTGGGTTTCACCAGTAATAAGCTTGGGCTCTCAAATGTCTTGCCCAAGGACACTCCCACAGTGAAGCTTGAACCTGGGGCCTCCATGTTACGAGTCCTACACGTTTTACCACGGAGTCACGCCGGACCCTTTTAAATTGGAATATAGGGGTATTATCAACTCGGTTTTTTTTATGGGAGATGCTTATGCAATGAATAGATTTATAATGCAACAATTTGTGTCGCAAAAAATGTTTAGAATTGCGATAATGTAGTTCACTATCTTAAATATTCAGTTATGCATTTTTGGTTTACTAGTCAAATTTAATTTCCATTTAGATGTGTTTTTACAAAATTGATATAAGCTCTCTTCCCTTCCCTTCCCTTCCCTGTCTCTGTCACGCTCGTCACTTTAGGGTCCTGGCCGTGTACTAGTGCAACCTATGATACACATGAAAAATGTGAGCTGCCGCCATAATATGACTGGAATAATGCTAATCAATCAGTCAATCTCAGCAAAACATGCAGTCTGATCTTGATCTACTCTGTCCGCATAGGCAGCTTCAGTTGTGGAAATGACTAAAAAGGTTTATCATTATTAGCAATAGCTGCCAAACCCGGTAACTCAGTCGGTAACGTACAAGACTTGACACCAGGGGGTCGCTGGTTCGAATCTCCAGCTCGGCCAATTTCTTTTCGAGGATAGATGAGAGTCATCTCGACAGAATTCGTTCTTCTATCGCCGCTTTCCGTTGTTTCGACGATGATTATATTGAAAAATAATCAGTGGCTGGGGAAAAATATTGTGCAAAGTACTGGTAAAGAGAAACTCCAGGAAAGCATGATGGATGCACTGGCCACCGCGATATAACTGAAATATTGGTGAATACGGCCTTAAACACCAATCAATCAATCAATCAATCAATCAATCAATCGATCAGTCAATCAATCAATCAGTCAGTTATGTAGCTTATTTTAGAATGCAGTGCTTGTCACTGCATGTTATTGATTGTTATGGGAGGTCATTGTGTTGTTTGTTTACAGATTCCGTTTAGATTGAAATTTCGTTTCACAGCGGTAGGGCTGTGTCGTGAGCAATAAAGATCATATTAACACTTACACTAAGCGCGACTCAAGGACCTTTTGCGGGCAGTGTAGATCAAGATCAGACTGCACGGTACGTGCAGTCTGATCTTGGATCTACACTGTCCGATAAAGAGAAATTTACCCCCCAAAATACCTTTGATATAGCGAAATTTTGGGTTTTTTACTATAGACTTAAAAGTTTCATTTCAGTTATTTAGCAGGTTAAGGATTAACACTAAACCTTCTAAAATCACAATTTAGAGCTTTTTAGAACAGTGTAGATGGATTGATCGAATAATACTTTACGTCGCTTTTAATATTATTTCAGTCATATCACGGCGACATCTCACATAGGTACTCATGTATGTCCTTGGTTTTACCAGTGTGGATCGTAATCAGATCAGGCCGTATCTCAAGATCAGACACAACAATATGTGCAGTCTTTCCGACCGTTATTCAGTTGAAGACGTACAGTAAAACGAAGTCTTTCCACTGAATTTGCTTTTACAATGAGATAAAATGTTCGTTTAATTTGTTTTAACCCTTAAACAAACGTCATTTAACGTATCCGAGGAGGACTTTGAAATTATCGTGGGAAAAGGAGAGAAAAAAAAGGTAACCACGGATATTTGTCATTTTACAACCCCCCCCCCCCCTCCCCCGTTTTCTTCCTTTCAACGATATTTCCTTTCATGTCAGTCACAACTGGTTTGCTGTTCATAAAAAGATTTCATGCCGCCGAGTTTAAAATTCTATATAACGCATGATATCTAGTGAGTAAAAGGATATGAATTCAATTTTGTTTTAAAAGCTTAAACTCCTGTTAGGTTTGGATATGCATGTTTAACCCTTTCGCTCCATATGCGAAAGCAGGGGCTTTTGCGGACGACATAGATCAAGATCAGACTGTACATTCTGCGCAGTCTGATCTTGGATCTATACCGTCGACTTGCTGAGTCAAACCTACAAGATAATAAAAAAATCTTTCCGAGAGTCGGTGGATTGTGTTTTCAACCGTCGAAAGAGGCCTTGTTTATATGAGCCATGCTCTGGCAAAAGGGGGCTTAATGCATCTCCCTGAAGCATGGTACCAAACAAGCCATCAATTACTTATGGATCCATAATGGCCACATCTTTTAACAACCGACTTAATCATGAGGTAGACTGGTCCTTGTACATACAGAAAATTGACCACTAATGTAAAGGGTCGGCCCAGGTCAGCCTGCGCGGACTGCACAGGCTGACCTAGGTCGATACCGTTCGCAGATGCATTAACCCCCCTTTTCACAGAGTATGGCTTATATATTTGGCGCCGAAAGAGCTAACGTGAAGGATGTTATTAGGATAGACATTCTATAATGAAATAAACAGTTGCATTAAAATATATTTCAGTCCCAATTTATACGAGTATACATAAGTCATGCTAATGTAAAAGGGGTTCAATGAATTTGCATAAAAGTTTCGACTCATTTAAGCCTGCGCAGACTGCGCAGGCTGACCTGAGTCGAAACTTTTTGCTATTTGTAAGTTCAATCTTTTTCAAAGGACTATTCTGACTCACGATTCATTCGGTCTTTAAAAAAGTGAATCCATATTATGCGACGATTTTTATGGCATAATGCATTGCGAAACTCTACTCATATCCATGGTTACTTTTTCGGGCAGTGTAGATCAAGATCAGACTGCACAAACTCTTCAGTCTTTGATAAAACATGTACTTAGTAATCACTGTTTGTACAACGAATTTGGAAAAAAAAATGTACAAAATATGCAAATCTTTAAGTATTTCAGTGGGTATTAGTGTCGACGTACACTTCACAATATGAAACTGATTTGTTTAACTTTTGTTGAGATGTTTATTTACATTCTTACTTGTCAACGGGGTCAAACTAAATAGGGACAGAAAAAAAAACTGTTTATCACTTAAAAATGAAATTCCATTTAGACTCTTTCGTTATCGATCGTTGTTTCTAAGAGTGATAAATTGCAAATCATCATGACAAAAACTTTGCAATCTGTTCGAATTTCAGAAATTTCATCAATATAAAATCAATTATATAGAAATATTAAAGCTTACTGTAGAGGCATGTAAGGATGCTTTAATTCAAAAAGAGATATTGCATATGGATCAATTTCTTCATTTGCTTCAATAATTGTAAAATTGACAACTACAAACAGCTACAGGTCTTTTCAAACTGTGCCCATATAAAAGGGAAAATGTTCGTGAAATACGGAAGCCAAAGTTTACGTATTTACTTTGTTATTAGTTTAAAGTGCCAATATTTACCTAACAATCCGAGTTTTGACGACCCTGAGAAAGAAAACCTTTGAAAACATTGTGAGACAAAGAAAAAAATGCTGGTAACCAGCATTTTCTCCTTTTAATCACAATGTTTTCTACCTTTCCAAAGACAAAGTTCATTTTTTGAGTCACTTTTATTCTGTTGTCAGAAATTGCTTTCGGTTTAAAAAAGCAAATTTTTGTTGTTTGTAAAAGTGTTAAATTATAAATATTTGCTAACCCTCATCTTCTAGGGACTGACAGGAAGGAAACCGCAGGGTCAAACTTTTCAATCGCCCCACATTTTGTATTTTCTGTCAATATTTGCAGATCTGTGTAAGCCAATTTTTTTGACAGCTTAAAAAATGACGCGTTACTTCTTATCGATATTGTTTGGCATTCTGAGTTACCGCGCAGGCTAATCCGAGACGGTACTTTCCATTTTTATGTATTTTTTCTGTTTTGCGCAAGTCTACTGTATCACAAAATCTAGTGTAGTCGTAAAGTGCCGTCTCGGATTAGCCTGCGCGGACTGCGCAGGCTGATCCGAGACGACACTTTAAGCAAATGTCCGAATGCCCCTTTTCGTGTGGTGCAAGCCATATTATACTACATATTGCAATGCTATTTTGGCCAATTTACCACCGAGCATTTCAAACAATTTTTCGGAGAGGCGCATAAAAGGTTCCCTCAAACACTTTAAAAACGTTGAGACAATTTCTGTTTGTTAATACTTGAGTGTTTATAAATATTGACTGGAGCTAGGGTAACATTTTTACACAAAAAATGTTCAGTAATCATGATTTGGGCCTAGTTAAAGGCTAAACTTAACTCTTTACCCAAACATTAAAATTTTAAACGTGCCCAAATTGAAAGCATTAGCACAGGACAAAATAACGTGACTCAAAAACTGTTTGAGGAAGTACAGAAAACAATGTGGGAGAAGGAGAAAATGCTGGTCACCAGAATTTTCTCCTTTTCCTCAATGCTTTCAAAAGACTTCTTCTATAGGGTCATTAAAACTCGGGGTTGTACGGTGAAGAGTTGATCGGTCATGTTAACCGGTGAAATTGTCGAGGTTTTCAAGTTCAAAACGCCATTTATTTCCAAATAATTAATGATCAATGCCATTGAGCTGAATTTTGATTGGCTGCTTTGTTGTGTGGTTTGTACATTGTAGCTGGAACACATCTTGTGAGATAACGACTGACACTGCAGGACAACGTTAGTTGTTGAACTTGACCTTGAAACGTGAATGTATAACAATCGACAACAGCGTGCATCTCCGAATTACCAAATTATCAATGTTATTATATACCAGTAAATTTCCCGGCTCAAATACGTGCGTCGCACATGGATAAAATAACACACACGAAAAAAAAATCCGAATCTACATAGTGTCAAGTACGGTTCAAAATATGGTATGATGACGTATCTCGCTTACGGAATACGCATACATTAATTTGTGATTTGATTAGTCAAAATGGTAAGCTATAATATTCATCCGCCAGTCATAAAAACGAGTTTATTGCCCTCTATACCATTAATTTTTTCAATTTTTGCCGTTTCCGAATAAAATGACAATAGCAACATTTTATATTTGAAAGTTGTAGGTATATAATGAAAAGAATACCATGTTACACAAACTTTCCTGATGCTTATATTTGCTTCTCGCCGCGTAACAAAATTTTTACATCTCGCTCGACCTTCGGTCTCGCGCAATATCAAATTTTCTCATTCTGCATGAATCAAATATAAGCAACGCGAAAGTTACTACAATATAATAATCTGTATTTATTTGCCGGCTCAAGCTCATGCGACGCACACGAATGAAATTAAACACGATTGGGTAAAAATCCGATTCTACACTGAGTCAAATACGGTCCCCAAGTATGGTATGATGACGTAACCCGCGCGCGGACTACTTTTTGATTTGATTGGTCGAACTGTTATGTTATACTCTTTATCAACCATTCATGAAGAAAAAATATACCCGCTAAACCAGTATTTATTTTAAGTTCTTGTCGTTTCAGGAATTGGTTTATTTTGTTGTTAAAATGTGTAGATATGTCATAAATGGAATTTTATTTTGTAGTAATTTTCCTAGTGCTTGTATTTGCTTTTCTCTGCGTAGGAGAATTTTAACATCTTGTGACACCTTCGGTCTAGCGGGATTTAAATTTTTCCAACGCAGTTCGCAGCAAGTACAACCACCATGGAAGTTACAACAACATAATATTCTGTACGTCTTGAACTGGGTAAGTCCAACAGGAAAAGGCATTTTCTGTGCATCTCTTTGAACTTTGATAAATAAAGGTATCTTTATGGAAGGCCACAGCTGAAAAAGATATTGTAGAGTTTCTTTCAGGAACAAAGTATTATCAAAGTAAATTATACATCTAAACGTTTAATTTGACACTTTTAACCCTTTACCAAAACCTTTCTTTCTCAGGGTTGTTAAAAGCAGGGCATGTTTTTTGTTAAAGGTAAAAAATCTCGAGATAACAAAAACGAACATAAGCATAGACATAAGCTAAACTGTAAGTATGGATGAATGGATGGATTGGTGGGTGGGTGTTTGGGTAGGTGGGTGGGTGGGTAGGTGGATGGATGGATGGATGGATAGATGGGGATGGATTGATGGGGATGGATGGATTGGGATAGATTGATGGATTAGTGTATGAATCCATAGATGGATTGGTTGATGCATGGACTGATGCATGAATTGATGGGTCAATAGATGGATGAAGACAGAGACAGCGAGAGCGAGAGAGAGAGAGAGAGAGAGAGAGAGAGAGAGAGAAAGAGACAGACAGACAAACAGACAGACAGACAGACGGACGGACGGACGGACGGACGGACAGAAAGATAGACGGACGGACGGACGGACGCACGCACGCACAAAGCACGAAATTTTCATGCTAATCTTAGTTGTTTACTGTCCTATGTTCCGTCGGACATTCCACCACAAAACTGTTTTCAAACTGCAGTATCATTTTAGTTTGTAGATTTCCATGGCCTGTACCTGTCTGTTTCCTTCATTTGACCCTCTTACAAGATGAACTGCCAATCTTACCGAGATAATTAATAGTATGGTGAAGGACAGACACGAAATTTCAAAAGACGTTTCAAACTGAAGTCTCAATTACAACATTTTACAGCAGATTAGGCTTTTCGTTATGTCCTTTTGGAGTTTTAGTCTTTTGTTACACCCTTTTTCAACTTAAACTTTCTGTTTATGGTTTGATTTGTACTGAAGAGAAGAGCAAGAATGACATTAATTTCTATGACGCAAAAAATAAAGAAAGCATTGTGGCAACTGGGGAAATTGCTCGAAACGAGCAATTTCTCCATTTTCCGCAATGCTTTCCATCATTTTACTCTGCGAAGGCATCTGAAGACTTACGATAATGCTTGCAGGAAAGGAAGAATTACGGTTAAGCGGTTATAACGAAACTTTGTGAAAATTGATACCATTAAAACGATACGGTATCCCTCCCTCTTCTCATCCCGAACCTTAATTGACCATAATGTAACAAAGACTGGCCACTGGACTCAACTGACCACCCAGAAAAATCGTCAGGTCACTATGTGTCTGATTGTCCAGCCGAGCAGCAAAAAGGTTTTTTCACTCTGTAAGAACCTTAACATACCTTAACCTTTTACCACACAATCCCGTGTTTTATCGACCTCGAGGAAAGGCTTTTGAAAACAGTGTTGGAAAAGGAGAAAATGCTGGTAACCCGCTCCTCCTCCTCCTCATCATCATCATCGTCGTCATCATCATCATCAACGTCGTAGTAGAAGTCGTCATACTCATCGTCATCATCACAAGCAGAGACATTTTTCAACGTCATCGTCATGATTCAATGTCGCGAGAATCACCTCCAACCTCGTAGAATTCGTATTTTCAGTCTAGAAATAAAACCGGAATCCTTTTAGTCAAATTTCAATGTTGGTCTTCTTCGGAAGTTCTCAATAAAGCAGACAGTGTATATCAAAGATCAGACAGCTCGTCTCGTGCTGTAGTTGTGAAATGTGCTTTCGGAATTAACAGTGTTACCCCTTTACTACACAATCCCGAGTTTTAACAACTCTGAAAAATCAGGTGTTTGAATACTTAGTGGGAAAAGGGGAAAAGGAGAAAATGCTGGTAACCAGCAAGTTTTACGTCGCTTTCAACATTTCTTTGAGTCAAATCATGCGACGGCTCACAAATTCCATGTACGCCCTTGGTTTAACCGATGGTATGCTGGGGCTCTGAAGTGTCTTGCGCAGGAACACTCCCATGCAAAACCAAGTGCTTCCTGTAAGGCTCGATCCCGAGGCCTCCAGGTTACGAGGCCTACACCTTACCACTAAGCACTGGACCCCATTTCAGAATTAGTCATGAGCGCGTTTGTCTTATTCATGTTGAAAATGTCCTCTGAAAGATTTAACCAAACCGTGGTAGCGCAGTCAGTAGCGTAAAGGACTTTAGAGCATGGGGTCTCTGTTTCGAGTCTCTAGCTCGGCGAATTCCTTTCCGAGGATTGATGCTAGTCATTGCGACAAGAATCATTCCTGTATTACCGCTGATCATCGTTTCGACGATGCTTATGTGGGAAAGCAACCAATGCCTTGGAAAGAATATTATGCGAAGTACTAGTAACAGAAACGCAAGGAAAGCGTGAATAGGTGCACTGGCCGCCGTGATATAATTGAAATAATGTTGAAAACGGCGTTAAGTACCATACAATCAATCAATCAACATGAAAGGACAACTGCCCTCTTTGATTAATCCTTGGTAGAACATTAACATGCAACTGCAACTACCATGAGCAGAAAGCAACAGCTTTGTTTGTCTGTACCTCGTATGCTTGTTTGGTGTTTAACGCTGGTTTTAAGATTATCTCGGTTATTTCGCTACGGTCAGTGCACTTATCCGTGCTTTCCTGGTGTTCTTCTTAAAAACTAGTACTTAACATAATGCACGTTCTGTGCAGTCTGATCTTGATATGCACTGTCCGCAAGAGTTCCCTGAGTCGCTCTTAGCTGCTTGTGGGTGAACACCTGGTCATAACTTAGACCGCAAAAATAATCAAATCGGTAACATTCAGTCAAATCAAAGAAACTCTGATAGTGCAACTTCAAGGCTCTTTTGATCGGAATATTTTTCCAAAATATCGGACAGGTGTTGATCAAAGACGAGACTGCACGTGTTGTGCAGTCTGATCTTAATCTGTACTCTCCGCAAAAATAATTTGAACTGTCTTCGGGAAGGAAATGGTTAAGTGATTATTTATTGGTATTTCGTGCGTACCATTGCATCGCATGTAATTAATAAATCGTTATAGATTGTCGTTTAATTACATCGACGACTATTTCTAATACATCAAATACATTAAAGTGTGTTGGTGACCGACGGATTTATCGTCATTGTGAGTTACATTAAGCTCAATAGCTGTCAATGGCTATTCCGCCGAATTTAAACTACTGACGATTACGAAATTAGATTTCCTTGGGTTCAAAGATACGCTACAAAGACTGGACAAACAGGTCAAAGTATATAGGGAGAATACGTATTTGTTAAATTACTTATGCAACAGGGAACAACACTGGTCTATCACGGACTCTGAGATATTACCTTGGTCGATCATCGAACACATACATATCACATTGATACATCGCACGTATATCACGGAATACTCAATTTTTTATTAACACCATTACTATTAATAGCACATTGGCGACTGCCTCTTATTTTATATATAATAAGACAAGGTGTGCGACGAAATCGAAGAAAATTTGACACCCGTCCCCTTCGCCTTTTCGCTGGTAGTTCCAAGGATAGACCTCGCTCATTACACGGTTTGAGCCCGGAACCTCGTAGGCTGACGCTCTAGAACCCTACACCACTGTCTCCCTGGCCTTGGTCAAGGCGCTAAGAGTTTCTTATTGCGGTTTTCTTATTACGGTCTACAGATCTGAGGCAATAAATTGATTATCCCTTCTGTAATTATGACCTTGACAGTGTAACCTCAGAATTATTACATAAAAGGAAATCAAAGGATTCAAAGTCCTGAAAAGCCGACTTGCGGGGCAGTAATCAGCAAGTATAAGGGGGAATGAAAAATTAGCTCATGTAATTCTAGGACATGGTTATGAAATAATTTGCATGGGCATTGAAAATCAGAGTAGGTCAGCCCAGCTGGCTATCTGTGACGTTACAGTTTAGGAGCCTGAGGGTGCCTGTCAGTTGATATTTAACCCAGCGGACTGATAAGCGGCTCTCTCTGTCTGGTATTAGATCTAGGACTGGGTAAAGTATAAACAACAGCGACTAAAGCTAAGTTACGCAGTACTAGCTAAAACTGAAAGTAGAATGCGCACTGCTCATGCGTACATGACAAGATCTGGTTCCGGTCAGATCGATAGCAGTAATAGCGGATTCGCTATACAAATCGGCTAAAACTAAAAGTGACCAGACTGGAAGCAGGCTATTGTCGCCCACACATATACGGGAAAGGGTAATTTACAGAGTTCAAAGGGCATGTTTGGCGGGGCTGTATCAATAAATATCTCACAATTATCGGTGAAGATGTAATAAAGAATTAATCAAGGAAAATAAGATATAGGTCAAGAAGACTTTTGATGACAGATTGACTCGTCACCGATCTAATGATCCCTTTACCAAACGACAAGTTTTTGGACTCGTCCAAATTGGAAGAATTTGCAGACGACAATTCAAACGTGACTGGAGAGATAGATTTTTCTGAAAGGATAGAAAGCATTGTGGGAAAAGGGAGAAAATGCTGGTTACCAGCATTTTCTCCTTTTCCCACAATGTTTTTTAGAGTTGTCTTCCTGATTAGTAGAGTCGTTGCTGGTTAGAATCCCCAGCTCGGCCAATTTCTTTCCGAAGATTCATTATAGTCATTGCGACAGGATTAATTCTTCTTTCATCACTGATTATTGTTTCGATGATGGTTATCTGGGAAAGCAGTTGGTTGCTTGGTCAAGATATATTGCGCGGTACTGTTAACAGACACTCCATGAAAGCATGGATAGGTGCACTGGCCACCGTGATATAACTGAAGTAATGTTGAAAACTGTTAAACAGCATACAATCAATCAATGAATCAATCAAACTCTGGGTCGTAAAAACGGAGGATTATTTAGTAAGGTGTAATAGAATGATTTGGTCTCCTTTTCCCACGATGTATTCTACTCTTTCAGAGAATCTAAGCTCATTTTTTCCAGTTCCAATTTTGTCGTCTGCAGATGCTTTGAAATCGGAAGAGGCTTAAAATTGTCATTTGGGAAAGGGTCTGAAAGCAAAAAATATGATTTTGTATATACATAACCACTTCCTTCAAGGACTTTATTCATTTTATCTGGTATCTGCCTCAAAAGACCTTTTATCATTACAGAAAAAGGACCCCACACTAAAACGACCTTCGAGTTTGCTTTGATTCTGCTTGTTACGTGAATCATTAAATTTGATTATATATATATAATGAGCCATGCTCTGTGAAAAGGGGGCTTAATGCATCTGCGAAAGGTCGTCCTAGTTAAGCCTGCGCGGACTTGTTCGAAACTTTTTGCCGTTGGTCAATTTTCTGAATGTTAAGGGACTAGTGTACCTCACGATTCAGTCAAAATATGCAAAACATTGAGAAGAAAGGCTGGCGAGGTCACTGTTCCTTCTGCCAAGTTAGACCTCTCAATTTCGCTTAACTCTTTACAAAACGACAAAATTCTTAGATCAGTCTAAACTGAAAGTATTTGCAGACGATAAATAAAAGTAAGCCAAAATTATGATTTTTATCCGTGAAAGAGCAGAAAACATTGGGAGAAAAGGAGACAAATAGAAATGAGGGCTACCAGACCTTGTGTTTCAGACATGGTAAGGATCGCAGATTCTCCTTGACTCGATACCAGATTACAAAGTTTAGGGTATGTGTCCAAACTCAACCCTTATCCTGCTAAATAAGTGAAATGAAACTTTCAAGCCGATAGCAAAAACTGAAATTTTGCTATTTCAAAAGTATTTTTGGGCGAAAGATATCTTCCTATCGGACAGTGTAGGTCCAAGATCAGACTGCACGTTCAGTGCAGTCTGATCTTGATCTACACTGTCTGCAAACGGTCATGGGTCGCGCTTCGCAGCCTAAGGGTTAAAGAATTTGTAGACGATGAAGTAAACATGCCTTAAAATGAAGGGATTTGTCTTTTAAAGAGTAGAAAACATGGTGGGAAAAGGAGAAAATGCTGGTTACCAACAATTTTTTTTTTTTCATTTTTCCATAATGTTTTCCAAAGCCCTTTTTCCCTATGGTCATAAAACACAGGATTGCTTAGTAAAGGGTTTTATACGTTGTAAATTAAATTCATCTGTTCCAAAGCCAACTGATCGCCCTGACCTTTGAGCTTGTATTTTCTTTGATTTTCCCACACGCATACAATTTGGATAATTCAACACCTTCAGTAGACGATATTTTGCGGCTTCCAGCAGGCCACTTTAGAAAAACAAAACATTGTGGTAAAAAGGATTTTAATAGTAACAAGGCAACAAGTAAGTCCCCAGTTTGCAGCTATGTTTTAACACATAATATTTAACTTTAATTTACGTTGATTGTCAATATTTTACGTTTTCAAAGTCGTCTGTTGCAAAATTGCTTCAGACAGTAAAGTATTTAGAAACGTTAACAGCAGACAACCTTGACAGGACTAGAGGATAGTAAACTAGTGGCCCTTTATACGCACGAGCGTTAGAGAGCGTATGTTTCACGTATACATCGACGCGAGATTTTCTATCCGACTTTAACCACATGTATAGGATAGAAAACGAGTTCCGTTGTATACGGGAAATATGCACAAGCGTATATTTCTCGCGTATTGCATCACGAGGTTTTCTATCCAACTTTTATACAACCAAGAGAATTCTTTATTCGGCATACGAGGGCTGATTGATAAGTTGTAAACCTGATATGTAAAGGTTTGACTTTTGGCGGACATATTGCATTATTTTTCGGCGTAGCTGTATGATCTCACTTTTGACCTACTTTCAGTACTAGGAGGAAATGAGTGGTTACACATTTTGTGATTGGCCAAATATAGGTAAACTACGCAAAAAAATAATGGTCAGTGTAGAAGTTTACCGACATTGGATAAAAGTGTTCATGACTTGAAAATCACGTAATGATCACATTAATCTGTTTAAAGATGTACTTTTTGGTCATGCAGATGTTAAACTCTAGCTAAACATCCATAATCTAAATCATATGGATAAAATAATAGCAATGAGAATTGGCGAGTTTTCTATTTTGGTTAGTGTATGAGATTTGGTACCCGTTTTTCCTCGCGTAAAACCTAATACGAATTGCGACCGCAGGCTACCGCTCTATTGTCTTACACGAAAACGGGTTGTGAAACAACTGATTTCGTTTCTTGTCACAATGAAAAAAGATGTTATGTCTTGAATTTGGTGATTTAATTCGAAACGTGAAGATCAAGGTCAGACTGCACAGAGTGTGCAGTCTAATTTTGGATCTACACTGTCCTATATTTTATTTTTTTTTTTTTGTCCCAGCAACAATGCACTTTGTTATCGCAATGTCTACGTATATTCTATTGGCAGGAAATCTTCATTCTATGTATTTAGCAGCTTAACCCTTTACCAAACGACAAAATTTAAGACTGGTCCATATTGAAAGCAATTGCAGACGACAAAATAAATGTGACTCAAAAATTGGAATTTGCCTTGGGAAGGGTAGAAAACATTGTGGGAAAAGGAGAAAATTCTGGTTACCAGCATTTTCTCCTTTTCCCACAATGTTTTCAAAAGCCTTCTGTGTCAGGGTCGTTAAAAGTCGGGATTGTGTGGTAAAGGGTTAAGGGTTAACATCAGTGCTTCTTTATCTTCATATGCCTACCTGGGGGAACAATCAATTTTATTGCGTTGTTAGCGAAGAAACTGGGTTTCTACTAAATTACTCTTAATAAAAGTAGGTGGGTGTGGTCAAGCATTGAGAGGGGTGATAAAACCCCGCCTTCTGATAACGACAAATAGTCGATGTTCGAAAGGTGCTTCATTTTTGTACAAAAACATGCAAATCTACTTTGTTTTCTTTCTAAAGATTTCATCGTATGGTCTAAACAGACCTTTATTTAAACATGATTCATTAATAAAAAACAGAACAAACGATATATTTCGAAACATGGCAGAATGTCGACTCTCATTTTACGTTAAACATGGGAATTAATGTATTGCTCAATAACGCTCATTACGAGACCTTCTTCATTCTTAAATCTTATTGAAAATTCTGCTTTCAACCATATGCAAAACATTTTAAAACAGGCAACTTTCAGAACTGTTTTCATCATTCCTCTTCATATTATACTACAAACGAATTTAAATATCCCAGTGCCTCTTACGCCGTCTGTCTTTTTTAAAAGGTATTTCTTGTTTAACATAACTCCTTTCAGTATCTATACACTTTTCCAAGCGATGTTTTAGGGCCTTAATACCACTTTCAAAGAGGTCCTTTTCTCGACCCTTCAGAAACTCATCCGCTGTATGTATGACGTCATCAGCTGACTGAAAGTGGGTACCGAAAATGACCTTTTTTCAATTTTGGAAATAGATAAAAATCTGATGGAGCGAGATCAGGCAATTTGGGCGGATGCTCAATCAATTTATAGCCACAATCGTTGATGGCACACATGGCAATGACAGACTTGTGAACAGGGGCGATTTTATCCATTTTGCAAAAGTCTTGTTTACTTAAGAGTGCTACCTCTTCAACATGAAGTGACAAAATAACACCAGACTTCGGGTACACAGCTTTAAAGAGTCAGGAAATAGTAGGGCTGAAAAAGACATCTCTGCTTTTTAAAACTTCTCTAATTCAAGAATCACAAGAAAGCAATCAGTCCTCCTTATTATGATTTCAAGATACTGTTCACTGATCGGTCAAATCGCTTTAATTGTGGTCTAAAGGCCTTATTCGAGGGATGTTCAAAAATAACGTAGACTTTCGTTACAGAAAGCATAGTACTTAGTCAACAAAGAGTCATAAAAATGTATCGTTTTGCTTTCGAATTTGTATGAAATCATAGAATATGATTTTGTACCAATTATATTGATCATATAGGCACCCGGGCTGTTTATTTTACAATAGTAACGGGCACCTGGGGTAGTTCAGTTATCTGCTTTCTTTGTTTACTTTTGACAGCTTATAAAACAGTTGATAATCAATGCATTAAATTACTAAAAAATTTCGTCTAACGTCATTACAACGTTTCCCGAAAAATCATTTTGACTGTTATAAAACAGAAGCAACTTTTAAGGTTCACTAATACTATCGTCAATACTCCTACGTTATGTCATGGTAGCAATGGATCGTATCAAAAAACCATGCAGTTTTCAAATTCTGCCGAGATCTTGGGAAAACTTAAAGAGAAGCAAATAAGATGATAAATGAGACACCAGGGAAGACTTCTGTTAGTCATGCACTTGTTTTTAACGACGTATATGACAAATGTTCGCGCGCATCCTACTGCGCATGTATTTTTGTCGTGGATATTGAATCAAAAGTGCACCTATGTATTTTTTGCACATAATGGTAATACTATTGGTGCAGTGAAACAAGTAGCACTTTCTTCGGATAGTATTGGTGAAGAGAATAAAAATGGATCTTTGAACTGTCACCATGAAATAATTAAAATGGTGCTGACACGGCGTTACGCACCAAACAAGGAAACAAAGGCAGGAAATTTAAAGCTGTGGAAGTATAGCTGTTTCCACTTTGAAATTATTGTTGGAAAAGGAGAAATCGCTCCTATTGAGCAATTTCTCCTTTTCCCACCATGTCTGCTGAGCTTTTATCCTATTTTTTCCTTGAAAAAAATAACTTCCACAGTGACCTTCAACCTTGTTTTCTGACGAAATAAGCACGGATAGGTGCCATTTTTATTTTTTCTTATTGTTTAGAATTATAAATACTATAAGTGTAGAAAGTTTAAGAAAATCTGTGCGTTAGAAAGTATGTATTTCTTTAAGATTAAACCTTAATTCGATCAAATTATCTTCCTTTTTAACTCAGTGGTCTATATATAATATGCACGTTTGTACATTTACCAGGCTCAAAACCAGGCTTTTATATTTTTTTTGTGCAAAAATATATGAATTGTCATTGAAATGATGTATATTTACATGTATATATTTATCCTGTAATTTTCCTGTTTAACTGACTATTAAAGAAAGGCGCTTTAAATCAAATATAAGCTGAATTTTGGAACTGTATATACCTTTACCAACGGCGAATTTCTCAGAAACGAGCACGGTGACCCACATCTTTGTTTACTGTAATCTCCTAGAGACATGATGAGCTTTGTATGTGCAAAGTTTTTAAAAAATCTGTCCGTTAGAAAAATTTGTCATATACGTCGTTAAGTGGTACAAAAGGTTTGAGGAAAGTGCAGATTCGATTCAAGAGTGCAGGCGTCGAGGGTGGAAACCAAACGTTACAGAGAAAATACTGACGTTGATTCATGACGCCCTGGATAGGGCTGACGGTTCGCGTCCTGTCAGAGATATTCATCCTGAGCTTAGAAAATGTCTGTTTGTCCGGATCCATCGGCACAAGCCATGCATTGAACTTAAGGGAGAATGCCTTGAGAAGAAAATGAATGAACTCCTTTATAACACGACGTTCATCACCCAAAAGATAACGACGTTGAACATTGATGTGGTGTAAACCAAACTGACGTGCCCCGGATTCATGGTAATGACTCTCTTTGAAAGCCTATAACTTTGTGCAAAGTCATCGGAACTAAACCAAACTTGGTGATAAGATTGCAAGGTGATACGAAAAACACACTGACACAATTTCTATGACCAAGTTTATAGCAATTCAAAGTTATTAAGAAAATCTAAGTTATTTCTGAAACCCCTCGTATATGGGCATTTCTATTCACGATTTTTCGAGTGAATCGTGCGTGCCATCATTTCCTTTTTACAACACGAAAGAAATTCAGACTGATCCATATTGAAAGCATTTGTAGATGGAAAATTAAATGTCGCTGAAATGGAGTGATCACCGACATTTTCTCCTTTTTCATCAATGTTTTCAAAAACCTACTTTGGTCACGGTTGTTTAACATTAAAGTACCGAACGATGTGAGAATATATGATCAGAACGGAAATTCTCTGCAGTTTGATCGTGATGTACATTGTTTACATCCCATGATTTTAGAATGCCACTGCCATAAAGTGCCCACTAAAATGTGCTCTAAAAATAAACCAGATTTAACGAAGCAATTTTATGTCTAATTGATATTCATTTATCCATACAGACTAATCTCTCTAGACGATCTTAACGCTTTACCAAACCACCGAATTCTTTCGTCCTGCCAAATTGAAAGCATACGCAGACGACAGATTAAATAAGGCTAAAATAAAGATATTTGTCTTTGATAGGATAAAAAGCATTGTGGGAAAGGGAGAAAATGCTGGTGACCAGCATTTTCTCCTTTTCCCACAATGTTTTCAAAAGTCTTCTTCTTCAGGGTCGACAAAACTCGGTATTGTTCGGTAGAGTGTTAACCCAATTTTACATACTTCACTGTAATCAATTAAGCAGGGATATTGTTGCACATCCCCATAGGGATGACGAAATATTTGAGAAATCTAAATTGATTAAGTATTAGCCTACGTTGGTTGTAACGTCTGTCTGTCTGTCTGTCCGTCCGTCCGTCCGACCTCCCTCCTGTCAGCCTATTTGCCTGCCAGTCTTTCTTCCTGCCTACCTGCTAACCTTCCTGCCTTCCTACCTACCTGCCTACTCACTATTAGGTCTATCTGTCTGTCTTTCTGACTGTCTATCCGTCTGTCCGTCCGCCTGTCTGTCTGTCTGGATGTCTGCCCTTCTGTGCGTTCTCTCGTCTGGCTGGCTGACTTTCTGGCTGGCTGGCTAGCACACATCCAATCTGTCTGTCTGTAGAATGTCTCCGTTTTCAAAATTTTGTTTTGACAGAGTATGAAATTTCGTTGTATTTTTAAGCAAACTTGCCCTGCACTTATTAAAATAATGCGGATATAGTAAATTTTTAACCATTGTTTACCGATCATAGACAAGATCGGACTGAAGAGTTGATCTGTACATACTTTAAACAAAGGTCATCGAAGGTAAAGGTTCACAAGGTAAGTCTCCACGGTTAGGTTTGAAGTGTACCTCAAAATGTCTCTTTGGCTGCATGTCCGCCATCTTGGTTTCCCTTTACTTCAACCTTTCGGTTAGACGATGGGTAGTTTAACAGCTGAGAGGACTGGTCGGTTGGAAGCCGGATGAGCTGCTGGATGATAGTATCAATTTATCAATCTGTTCGATTCCTAATTATTTGAAATCGTGAACTAGAAATGGTTCAACCTACATTCCAAAGATAGACATATGTAACCCTTTACCAAACAACCCCGAGATATAACAACCCTGAGAAAGGAGGCTTTTAAAGACATGTGGGAAAGGAAGAAATTGTTCCTGATCAACAGTTTCTCCATTAAAAGGACATATCTGATGATTTGAACCACATTTGATTTGTTGTCCGCAAATGTTTTCAAATTGGACTAGAGTCTAGAATTTGTACATATTTCTAAAATTGATAAATATATAAACGAATCTTTCCAATTGAGGGAGAAAAAAATTAGGTCAACTGTTAAATATTCACCTTATTTCAAACTAGAATATGGTTAGTTATGTTTTATTTTCTAGATGTAGTTATAAACAGTCATTAAAACGTGATAATTTATGACCTCTTTCAAGTCATGGAATGCTTGGTCGACAGGCCAAATACTAATTTATATGTAAATTGGTATTTTTCACATCATAAATTGTACATAACGAGCCGTTCTTTACCGAAAGAAATTAAGCAGGTACCGACCTATCTATAACAGTGAACTCGTGAAATCTAAATAGCCCTCTCGGTGAAAATGGCCGAAACAGGGGCTTTTGCGGGCGGCATAGATCAAGATCACACTGCACAGAACTTTATTTTTTTTTAATGAAAATCGACTGTTTTTCTCTTTCAAAGCCTCCTTTCCCTCCCCCCCCCCACACCCCCCCCCCCCCCACACCATCACTATCAACGACTTGTCGTTACCTGAAGGAAAAGATGAGCTGGATTGAAACGAAGTGGGTTAGATATACTCGTAATTACCGTCTAAATGATGACTCAGCAAAATATTGCCTCGCAAAATGGTGTTTCATATCACTGTATATAATCATATCGGTTAATATTTACAATTCTCGATGAAAATAATATACCATATCTGATTCTTGACAGTGAGAGCTACTCTTTACATTTAAGCGTTATTTTAAAATCTTGACTCAACTCAGTTTCATCAGCATAATTCATAGCTGATATCACAAAGAACTGTAAATACAAACAATATCTATTGTATATCCACACAAAGAGTAGTGCCATGGACCAAAAATTTTCATATTAACCCTTAGTCCGCTAAGCGCCACCCTTTTGCGCCCTTTTGAGGACAGTGTAGATCAAGATCAGACTGCACAGAACGTGCAGTCTGATCTTGGATCTACACTGTCTGATCAGGTAATATCTTTCCCTAAAAACCTACCTTTGAAATAGCAGAATTCGCGGTTTTACTGTCGCTTTGAAAGTTTCATTTAGCTAATTTTGTATTTTAAGGGTTAAGCAAGCATCCGTCTCAGAGAAGCACATTTCGAGTGTCCCTTGGGTGCAAGAATGTAGAAATGTATGAACTGCTCATGTTTCAACCGTTTACGTTTTTCAGCTGCAAAATGTTACACCTGGAATTGACACGCGGCTAGTATTGATTAAAATCTACAAGATTCGGTGTAATTATTCGCCGTTTATATCAAACACCTGTACGTCGAATAAACGTTGTCTAACTGAATGAAACAAATAGGTAAACAAACAGAAACATACATAGAAAACTGTAATCTGTGCACTAATTAATTACCTAAAAAACAAGATAAAGATGTGGATTAACAACAGGAAGTAACGTTTTCATGCATGAACACAGGTGAAAGCATCGTGGCACTGGAACAAATTGCTCGAAACGAGTCGCCAGGCTCAAACTTGTATTGCATTTAAACATAATGAAATCGTTGAATTTACTTTTTCTTCCATTATTTCCGTATTAAACACACTTTAGCACACCGAATACCGGAAACTACACATAACAAAACTTACAAACCGCCACTTTGTAAAACATGATTTTAGCCTATGATTTCTTTGCACATGCCTAAAAATAATTGAAAAGTCTTTCCACATGTTTATAAAATACACATTTCTAAAATTCTTGACAGGCAATAAAAATAAATGAAAAAATAAAAATGGCGTTACATATCTCGTAACAGAATGCTCATCGGTATTAACTGTAATTCTTCAGAATGGGCTGTGGCGCTTCACACGTTTTGCTCAGTATATATCCCAAATCCTTCCATAATTCCACAAGCCCTGCGAAACAGAAATATACCGTCTCGATTGAAGTTCACAAAGCGGCGATTTTTGAAATGATAACGTCATAATGTGTACTAATTAATGCGCGTTGTGTTAGACATAATACATGTTGCTAAATATATATTTTTTTTTCTATACTTTTCAGCTTGGTTTAATTTCTATGATGATTCTTTCGTGTAGACTGTATACAATTAAGAGAATAATCAATTGCTTTCGTGTATCATAAAAAAGGTATCACTCGAAAGAACTGCTAGCCGGTTAAAAGACCCGTTCTTCGAACCTTTTGTTTAACAGACTAACGACACAGTCTTGTGACATGTATTTTTTCTAAACTTTACGCCCGAACCCAAATAGGCTACTAATTTTCCGTACTCATTGATCCTGATGTGTTTGAGCGCGCGCGTGTGTGTATGTGTGCATGTATCACTGTAAAATGTTCTTCTATTTTGTTTACTGGGTAGGCCTATATCTGTGCGATGAACATTCTTCTATTCGGTTCGATTGTAGTTAATAACCTAACGCATATTTGAATTATGAACCCATAAATCGCGGGAGTTAAAGATTGATGACTGTACAAGTATTAACAAAAAAAAAAAGACAAATACAGTCATATTTGTATGAAGCAAGCTCCAAAGGGACACTCAAAAATGTTTGCTATAGGCAGGTGCCTGCTTAGTATAGGTGCATCCGAACATATTTTCCTCCTCTTGGAGCACGATATATTTCTTTCGTTTTCTACGGCAGGTTTTACTGTATAGTTGTTTGAGGTGGGAGTGAGGCAAGCTTTGTTTGTTTGCTTGTATGGTGTTTAAGACTGTATTCAACATTATTTCGCTTATATTGCGACGGCCAGTGCGCCTACCCATGCTTTTCTGGGGTTTCATTTTCACGATATTCTTCCCAAACAACTGGCTGCATGCTTTCCCATATAGCCATTTTCAAATCAATCATCTGCAGTGAAAGAATAATGAATCCTGGCGTAATGGCTATCGTCAGTCCCCGGAAAGAAATTGGCGAGCTGGGGATTTGAACAGGCGCCCTCAGGTCTCAAGCCCTGTGAGCTACCGACTGTAGCGGGGAGTGGAGCAAGCCCTCCAAATCAAGTTTTGGGCATCTAAGAATAAAAAAAATGACGATTAATCAGTTTTAGATTCCAAAATTACCTTGATCTCGGTTGTTGTTTTTTTTTTTTGCCATTCTCTTGTCGACTGTCAAGGCTTTTATGGATATCGTTTAACGCTAAGGCTGCTAAGTGCGACACAAAGGTCTTTTGTGGACAGTGTAGATCAAGATCAGACTGCACAGATGGTGCAGTCTGTTCTTGGATCTACACTGTCTGGTATGGAGATATTTTTTCCCCGAAAAATAACTTTGAAACAGCAATATTTGGGTTTTTACTATCGGCTTGAAAGTTTCATTTCATTTATTTTTGCAGGTTAGGGCTTCAAGTAAAAGACGAACGAAAGTCTGGTATATACACTGTCCTTAACCCTTAAGCTACCAATCGAGACTCAAAGACCTTTTGCGGACAGTGTAGATCAAGATCAGACTGCACAGAACGTGCAGTCTGATCTTGGATCTACGCTGTCCGATAAGGAGATATTTTCCCCTGAAAAATTAACTTTGAAATAGCAATATATAGATTTTTACAATCGGTTTGAAAGTTTCATTTCATTTATATAGCAGGTTTAGGGTTAAAGCAAAAAACGTACGAAAGTCTGGTATATACACTATCCTTAGCTTATCCTGCTTTGTTATCTTTTCAAGTTATTTATAATATTTAACTACAATTTAACCTTTTGCCACACGATCCTAGTTTTAGCGAAGAAGGCTTCAAAATACATCGTGGGAAAAAGTGAAAATGCTGGTATCCAGCATTTTCTCTTTTTTCCCACAATGTGTTCTACCTTGTCAAAGACAAATCACATCATTTCAGGCACATTTTATTTTTCGTTTCCAACTACTTTCAATTTAGGCAAGTCTGAAATTTGTTCGTTTTGTGAAGAGATAAGCAATATCGTCTTTCATATAAAACTCTACACAAAGGACTCGTGTAGGCGAATGATAAATTGTGATCTTTTATTAACTTTTAATTGAAAATTGCAAATAAACCCATTAATTTAATCCCCTTTACTTTATCTCAC
The DNA here is from genome assembly GCA_946811185.2 of Hippopus hippopus. Classification (NCBI taxonomy): domain Eukaryota; kingdom Metazoa; phylum Mollusca; class Bivalvia; order Cardiida; family Cardiidae; genus Hippopus; species Hippopus hippopus. The sequence continues at coordinate 25,030,139 of OX328099.1, forward strand.
TCTTTTCCACACAATCCCGAGTTTTAACAAGCTTGGGGAAGAAGCCTGTTAAAAACATTGTGAGAAAATAAATCAATGCTGGTAACCAGCATTTTCTCCTTCTCCCACAATGTTTTCTACCCTATCAAAGACAGAATTCATCACTTAAGCCACATTTATTTTGTCGTTTGCAAATACTTGCAATTTGGACAAGATGAATTTTTTTTCGTTTTGTAAAGACCTCTTTTCCAAACGAAAATAATTCTATTAGCCCAAAATGCAAATACATGTAATTTCAAACGACATATTAAATGTTGGAGCAAATGATGGAATTTGTCTTTAAAAAAGTAAAAGAAAAAAATGCGGGAAAAGGAGAAAATGCTGGTAACCAGCACTTTCTCCTTTTCCTCTATGCATTGACTGTTAACCGTCATGTCCCGAAAGCTGACGAGTATGTTTGTCTTTTCCTTAGGCGTATGCTCGTTTTACCCTTTACAAAACAATTCAAAGTTTTAACGACCTTGAGGAAGAGGGCTTCGGAAAGCATCCAGCCATGCTCTGCAAAAAATAGCGCCCTATGTCAGCCTGCGCAGTCTGCGCAGGCTGACATGGGTCGAAAATTTTTGCTATTAGTAAATCTTATGCATGTCCAAGAATCATTTCACCTCATGATTCAGTCATTGTTTGACAAAATGGATTTTATAGATCCGAAATTATATGATGACGTGCATGGTATAATGTATTAAACATTCGCCAAAGCGTCGCTCATCTATGAAATGCTAAATATGTGGACCGTCTAACTTTTTTCAATGAATCACTTTATATCAAATAGTATTATGCGAAGCTTTTTTTTTTGTGCGAGCGAAAAAACGTGGCACACATTTTTAGCCGACTAATTTTATTTTTCATCATTCAGTATTCGTTTATTTATTTTATCACGTCCTGTTAAAAATTAACGGAAGACGATTTTTAACGCAGTCTTCAAAAGAGTATGGGTTATCACCGTTTATACATGTGACAACAATAATATAAAATGTGCGAAATTACGAGCTCGTAACCCTTATCTTTCTAAATAAATTAAATGAAACTTTCAAGCCGATATTAAAAACCCAATTGATACTATTTCGAATTTATTTTTTGAGGAAAATATCTCCTTACCGGACAGTGTAGATCCAAGATCAGACTGCACGTTCTGTGCAGTCTGATCTTGATCTACACTGTCCGCAAAAGGTCAGTGAGTCGCGCCTAGTAGTCTAAGGATTAATCCTTCAGTTCACGCAACTTTTCCGTACCATTTGGTAAATCAACACACCCTCCAAATGTCCCATGTTTAGTCTAGATTTGGCCAGCAAAGATTATAACCATGCAAAGTGAGGTGACGGCTTTGTATTTCAAGCAGCGCACCGATCTAAATAGTCGTGATGATATTCAGATTATAAAATCGGATCAGATGACATTTTTAAAGAAAAGTGCGGGGGTCCTAGTAATACGATTTGTCGTCTGTCGTCTGTCTGATCTGTGTGCCGCTTGTTTTCTCCTGGGGGTGACTTTTGTTCCTGTCCGTCCGTCCGTCCGTCCCCTTCCCTCCATCTGTCTCTCCGTCTGTCTATCTGTCCGTCTGTCCCTCCGTCTCTCTCCCTCCCTCCATCTGTCTGTCTGTCTGTCCTCTCTCTCTCTCTCTCTCTCTCTCCTATGTTTATGTTTTTTTATAGTGTATCTACTGTATGTTATTCTTATTGATGTTTGTGTGCTATTCTTGCCCATGTTCGTGTTTTATTCACGCCAATATTTCAATATTCTAATATTTTCTTGTTAACTGTTTAACACAAATCAAAATATTAGACTGCGTCATGGTTAAAGCATTTGACGACGACAAATCAGCTAATGCTCATATAAAGGGAATTATTTTATGAAAGGGTAGTATACATTGTTGGAAAAGGAGAAAATGCTGGTTACCAGCATTTTCTCCTTTTCTCCACAATGTTTTCAAAAGCTTTCCTCTCTAGTGTGTTTAAAACACAATATTGTTTGTTATAGTATTGAAGCAATTTGATCAAATGTCATATAGTTTATTTTCGAAACAAACCACAAACTTGTATAAATAATCCAACAGGATGATTATGTTAAGGAAAAGAAAATACATGTATGTAAGATAAATTATTTGAAAATGATGTTTGGGAGAGGAACACTTTGAAAGAAACAATTGTTCCTTGAATACCACTTATCATATAAACCCATTTCAAAGCCAATAAACAAACTAGCTAAAATATGTTTTCATAAACGTCAACTGTTTAAATTCGGCAGGGTAAGGGTTAAGAGCCGAAAAAGAAAACCAAATTTGACATCCAAACCATACAATGTTCAAGAGTGTTTGAGGGCCAAAGTACTTGTTGATCATCGTTGTGTATACTGTAGACGTAGATCTAAGATCTAACTTTATTACATAACCTCCCTTGTTTTCAGTGTAATATACCCATTACAAATTTTTTTATCTTATACACGTTTGATATCATATTTGTGTGACGTAATTTTTGACGTCATTTTGTACGTTTTTCATAGAAGTGAATGGGTTTTATGGGTTTTATGGGTATTAGCGAGGGTACATCTATAGATGGTTTTACATCTTCTGATCTATAATTTATGAAATATCGTTATGTGATAAAAAGAATCTGACATTCGTTTGGCGTTTGAGGTAAAACTTTATTAAACTCGTCAAGAAAAAAGTTGTTAAGCTCGCCAAAGGCTCGCTTAATAACAATTTTCCTAGACTCGTTCAATAAAATTTTTTATCACATAAACTCCCTTGTTTTCAGTGTAATATACCAATTACGAATTGTCTTATCTTATACACGTTTGATATCACAAATTTTGTGACCTCACTTTTGACGTCATTTTGTACTCAATTCATTGTTGTAAGTGAGTGGATTTAATGGATATTAGCGCGTGTATATCTATAGATGGTTTTCAGAAGCTATAATTTGTAAAATATCAATATGTGATAAAAAGAATCTGACATTCGTTTGCGTTTTAGATAAAATTTTATTAAACTCGTCTAGATAAAATGTTATTAAGCTCGCCAAAGGCTCGCTTAATAACATTTTCCCTAAAGTCGTTTAATTTTATCTCAAATTCCAACTCATGTCAGATCCTACATATCTCAACCACCAACTCATGTCAGATCCTATATGTCTTATCTTGATCGACATTATCTTTAAAGGCACAAACTGTTGTACAGTCGTTGTTAAAGGTTAAATTCCTAAATTAAGGTTAAATCAACAGTAATTTATATGTCAGACGAACAACTATTCCCACAATTTTGTTGACGTAATAAAGATTGTGTTGTATCTCTTTCAGGTGCTTGTGAGCTGGATAATGTCCCGTATCCTCCGAATGCCCGGGTCAAGATCAACTGTCAAGAGTGGTCTGTCTGTCTGTCTGTCTGTCTGTCTGGCTGGCTGGCTGTTTGTCTATCTCTCTCTCTCTCTCTCTCTCTCTCTCTCTCTCTCTCTCTCTCTCTCTCTCTCTCTCTCTCTCTCTCTCTCTCTCTCTCTCTCTCTCTCTCTCTCTCTCTCTCTCTCTGTCTCTCTCTCTCTTTGCACATTAATACTTCTTATACAAGCGTTAGTACAATTTCTTTTAATACAGACTTATTTCTAATTGATTGATTGATTGGTTGATTGATGGATGGATGGATGGATGGATGGATGGATGGATTGTCATATTACGGCGACAGCTCTCATAATTTCATGTGTTTGCAGGGTATCAGAAGACACTAGAGTAGGACTTAGGACCGAACCAACGACACTTTAACCATTGAGCCTAACAGGCCTTAATGAATGATAATACTTTTTCGCTGTTAAATTTCTAAAAAAAATCTGTATATTTTAGCGCCTGTGCACAAGACGAGAGGAGCTCGACCGGTTATTCTTGGAGATGCAATGATGATCTGTGTCTTATCCGTGAAAACATCATCAATGGTGTAAACTCGAGGGATTATGGGTAATTCATTCATTCATTCATGCACTCATTCATTCATCCATTCATCCATTCCTTCCTTCCTTCCCTCCTCCTCCATCCCACGCCCTTCCTCCTTTTTCCTTCCTTCCTTCCTTCCCTCCCTCCCTCACTCCCTCTCTCCTTCTTTCTCCTTCCTTCCCGCCTGCCTAATTGTCTGGACAAACTACGTACAGGATCACAAACATAATAATGTCGGCACAAAATAGCTGACTTGTGAATATTTTCTATCTAAACAGGAGTACCTAGCGCTTGCCAAAGTCTCCATTTTCTCACATTGATATGCTATTGACATACATTCTGTGTCAGCCTAACAAAACAATAACCAATACCTCTTTGGTTTCACCCTTCAGTTACCATCTCTTTGCGGACAATGTAGATCAAAGATCAAACTGCAACGTTCTGTGCAGTCTGATCTTTGGTATACATAGTCTGATATCTTGTGAAACAGACTGCTAAAAGCAGCCACGAATTTGTCACAGATTTACCTGCTTATTCTTATCTATTCGGGAATCTATGAATAACATATTTTATAATGCAGTGGACGTTTTTTTTTCTCTCATCTCACGGCGCAGGTCTTGATTTAGGAAAATACATGTGGCAAAAAAAAAATTAGCAATTTCTATTTTCCTATGCAGTAATATTTTCAAATGCATTTACATCATAACTCTTTGCCAAACATTTACATTTTTTAACGATCCTGGGGAAACAGGCATTTGAAAACATTGTGGAAAAAGAAGAAAATGCTGGTAAACCAGCATTTTCTTCTTTTTCCACAATGTTTTCAAAACTTTCCCAGATAAGTTCTATCATTTTTTATCGTCTGCGAATGCTTTCAGTTTGGACAAATCTAAAATTTTGCCGTGTTGTAAGGAATTAATGTGGCATAAAAGAGACAAAAAAAAAATGAACGATTCCTTCTTTCTTTTTGCAGTTATGTTCTCAAATATATTTCTTAGATCTTAACCGTTAGGCTGCTAAGCACGACTGACTGACCCTTTGCGGACAGTGTAGATCAAGATCAGACTGCACAGAAAGTGCAGTCTGATCTTGGATCTACACTGTCCGATAAGGAGATATCTTTTCAGAAAGAGTATTTTTGAAATAGCAAAATCTAAGTTTTTACCACTGGCTTGAAAGTTTAATTTTACTTATTTAGCAGGATAAGGGTTAATTCATGACGCTTATCTCTTCTTTTATCTGTAAAGGTCTACGACCCCTAACTCATCAGTAACCATCGACGTTTTTGTAAAGGCTATTCGGCCAATCTCGGCAGCTTCCGTCTTAAATATGAGAGTTAGGCACCGTAGACTCACTAACTCATCGGTAAATATCGTGTAACATTGACGTTTTCGTAAAGGGTATTTGGCCAATCTCGGCAGCTTCCGACTTAAATATGAGAGTAAGGGGCCGTAGACTCACTAACTAATAGGTAAATATCGTGTAACATAGACGTTTTCGTAAAGGCTATTCGGCCAATCTCGGCAGCTTCCGACTTAAATATGAGAGTTAGGGGCCGTAGACTCACTAACTCATCGGTAAATATCGTGTAACATCGACGTTTTCGTATAAGCTATTCGGCTAATCTCGGCAGCTTCCGTCTTTTAATATGAGAGTTAGGGGCCGTAGACTCCCTAACTCATCGGTAAATATCGTGTAACATAGACGTTTTCGTAAAGGCTATTCGGCCAATCTCGGCAGCTTCCGTCTTTTAATATGAGAGTTAGGGGCCGTAGACCTTAAATCTTTTATACCGCTCCGCTGGATAAGGGGAGGTAACCTATCTTAGTTATCTGCTGTCCAAGTTGGTGTTATTCGGATGAATGAATGAATGAATGAATGAATGAATGAACGAAAGAACGAACGAACGAACGAACGAACGAATGAATGTTGGAATTGCGGATGATAAATATGCGATTGAAGCCAATCGACTATCTCGATTTTGTGTTTGTTAGTAAGGTAAATAAATAAACAATGTAGATGTACAGGGTTCATGACACCACATAGTTTCTGATAATACTGAGTTGGCCCAGTGATCTATTTCACCATATCACCGTCCAGAGGTCCAGATAACTTGGCGGGGGGGGGGGGGGGGGGGGAAGTCAATTGTTTGCATGTGAAAGCATCGTTTCCACCTCAGGACTCAGTCTCTTTTGAGACAGACTGAATCCATAGAATGCAACGACTCGCTTAACCCTTAGGCAGCTAAGCGCGGCTCACTGACCTTTTGCGGACAGCGTAGATCAAGATCAGACTGCACAGAACGTGCAGTCTGATCTTGGATCTACGCTGTCCGATAAGAAGATATCTTTCCTCCAAAAATACCTTTGAAATAGGAAAATTTTAGTTTTTACAATCGGCTTGAAAGTTTTATTTCTTTTATTTAGCAGGATACGGGTTAAAACAATGCATTACGAGGATGCGTTAAATCCCCTTTTGCCAGAGCGCCCACTCACATAGATTTGAACCAAACATACGAGATTAATTGGCCTGCAACACGCGAAAAGGGTCATTCGGACATTTGCGTAAAATATCGTCTCGGATCAGCCTGCGCAATCCGCGCCGGCTAATCCGAAACGACACTTTCCGTTTTAATTTAATTTTCTGTTTTGCACAAGTCTGCTGTAGCACAAAATCTAATGTAGTCGTAAAGTGCCGTCTCGGATTAGCCTGCGCGGACTGCGCAGGCTGATCCGAGACGACACTTTACGCAAATGTCTGAATGCCCCTTTTCGCGTGTTGCAAGCCAATTTATACTGGTTTTTTTTTAGGTGGAGGGCTTCCAATTATTCTCAATTCTGGGGTCTGACCTTGAGGGACGGCATTCGTTATCGTCTTGGAACGGAGAAGCCCGATCGGTTGGTCATGAATATGAACCCGATTAGAATCCTAAACAGACGACGACTTCCGGAATCGTTCGACGCCAGACAACAATGGCCGGACCTTATTCATGAGGTCAGAGATCAAGGAAATTGTGCTTCATCGTGGGCCTTTTCGACAACAGGTGTTGTGTACTTTTCTAGGTTGCAAGCTTCTTACGTTTTGTGTTATATTTCTTGTTTTGATACATTCTATAATAATTGGCCTGCAACACGCGAAAAGGGGCATTCGGACATTTGTGTAAAGTGTCGTCTCTAATCAGCCTGCGCAGTCCCCGCAGGGTAATGCGAGACAGCACTCTACGACTACATTAGATTTTGTCCTACAGTAGACTTGCGCAAAACAGAAAAAGTATTTAAAAACGGAAAAATATCGTTTCGGATTAGTCTGCGCGGACTGCGCAGGCTGATCCGAGACGTAACATTACGCAAATATCCGAGTGCCCCTTTTCACATGTTGCAGGCCAATTATGATATTGACTTTCCATGTTGTTGCTGAAAAAAAAAATGATTGAGTGATTCACTTTCATTTTACAAAAAGATGATTTCATTTGGTTTACTTCATTTCAAAACATCAATATTTTACTCTCATGTCAGTGTTGCACATCTTTGTTTGAACGATAACTAGAAATTCTAACCCTTAGTACTTCTCTTGCTTTGATTTCATTTAGCACTTGCTGCGGATCGCCTGTCAATCGAGTCACGTGGTAACGCGAAGGAGGAGTTTTCGGTTCAAAATCTTCTATCCTGCAATAACCATGGACAAAAAGGTTGCGAAGGAGGCAGTTTGGATAGAGCATGGTTTTTCCTAAGAAGATACGGGTATGTGTTAGCTGCTTGTTTGTTGTTGCTCAGGAAGTCCCTCTTGCCTACAGGATACTTTAGACATGGTGGCTATTTTGGACGTTTATAGATAAATTAACCCTTTGCGTGCCATAGTTAAAAATAAGCTTTTGCAGACAGCATGGTTAAAAACCAGACTGCACAGAACCCGCAGCCTAATCGTAGATCTTTACCGTCTGCTTGTTTAGTCGAGCCTGAAAAATAAAAATCTTAAATGTTTGAATGAAGAGAACTTCTTTTTCACCAAAAACAGTTTGTACCAGTCGGAATCATCCAGTGTTGGTCAGAACTATTTATAGCATCATATCGTTATTTCACAGCTGTTGTTCAAATTTTATTGACCAATCAGATTCCTTCAATATGTTCATAGTGGTTATTCAAATTTCCATCTCACGTTGGGGACGAGAAAAAGTAGTCCGCTTCCAAAGTTTCGACCTCAATTACTCGCTTGATAGTTATCCGTTTGTCTCATTCCATGAATTAGATAGAATATAAATTTCCATAGAACACGATCAAGTTATCGTCTCGTTCCATTCCAGTTTAGAAATGTGTGAAAAATACTAATAAATGATGGGGGGGGGGGGTCATGAAGGGCAGGTAATACCTTGTCCTATATAATATATAGAGAGCATGTATATTTTTTCTGTGAACGATCGAAATTTTTTTTTGAGTGGACATCATCGTAGCCACTCGTGAAAGTGTTACCGATGATGTTCACTCGATGAAATAAATTGCGATCTTTCACTGAAAAAAAAAAAAGAATTTTATATGGTGCTTCTAACCCCTTTTTTGATGGGACTTTCATCAAATTCAGTACAGCTGTTTTTGGTCTTTCCCCGTGTCGTACCCCCCTCCTTAAGAACGCATTGAAATGTTACGTAAATCGCGAGAAATGTCGGGTAAATGCGAGTAAACTACGTCATATTTCCGTCTGGTTGAATGGAACGCGCTGTTTACCTACTGTAACTAGTGCACGTGAACTACTGTTTCCGCCTTCAGTTGAAAAGTAGAAGAAAATTTACGGTTAATTTCACTGGTCATAAGATTCCGTGAATTATCTTAAGCTTATAATCCGCCATTTTTCTGATAGATTACCGAAAAGCATGAAATAATAAATTAATCAAAGCGAAGTTTCTCAAAATCCAAGTTCCTTTGTAACTGGCGTCTCAAACGTGATTACATGTACTGAGATATTGCTTAAAGTTCACTTCACTTTAAGCAAACTTATCTGCAAGTATAATTCACATATCAGCCCTTCCTTCCTGTGCAGTCTGATTTTAATCTCTACACCCTACGCATGGCAGTGTAGATTCTAAATCAGTCTTTTCGTTCTGTACAGCCTGATCTTTATCTCTGCACTGTATGCGCAGCCATCTCAAATGGTCATCATCATCTTGTTACAGTGAAGAATCAGTTTTCAGGAAAACATTACAGGGGGAAACCGGATTGTTCATTCTCCATAACAAAGCGGCTTGTAAGTTGATCTAAAATAGTACACCGACACGCTAAAGTCATGTCAGATAAATGCGCGATATGGCTCATTCGTAGGTGTAAATTAATTCTTACATCAGACGACAACATTTTAGACTGTTCCATTTTGAAAGCATTTGCAGACGACATAATAACAACTGTTCAAATGGCGCCTGTAGTCTTTTAAATAATAGAAAACATTGTGGGAAAAGGGGAAAATGCTGGTAACCAGCATTTTCTCCTTTTCCAACAATGCTTTTCAAATGTCTGCTTTTTTAGCGTCTTTAAAACAAGGGATTGTTTGATAAAGGGTTAGGACTAATTCATTCGTAAGTAATGCGGATCCGGGGTAAAATTACACAATTTTGCAGCGATTTTGCAATTTAACTGTCATCACGAAATACTTTAAAAGTCATAATATGATATTTATGTCATCTTTTTGTCGAAATAATGGTTTTTGTGTGAGCAATCAAAATGAGGATAAAATCTGAATATCGAAATACGAAAATTTCGGACTTTTCTTCTGCCGAAGCTCCCAAAGGAAAGGGGAATTAATGATACACATACAAAAATATGGCGCTTCGACAAACAAAGATATTCCGACGAGATGAAAAAAAAAAAGCTAAATATAGGTATCTTTTTTCATTTGTCACAATGTTTTTTATTGAAGTTAATTGCGGACATGTGAAACCAAAATATCTTTAAAAAAGATAGACGGCGTAAATTTGCCAACAAATAGCCAGTGGCCTTCAGAATAACCATGGCTACGTTTAAACCAATCACAAAGTTCTATTTATTCAGTTGTTATTAAAGTCAAAAGGTAGCTCTAAAGCCAGCACATTCAGCTACACAGAAAAAATTCTGGCCGAATTAAAAAGATTAAATGACTGCTATACTTTTGAAAGCATAACTTCCAAAATCGTCGGCTTAGTTGCGTGTTAATTCTATTTCCGTTACTCTCCTCTCAATGCTCAATGTTTATCTTTTTTTGTAAAAAGAATTATCCTTTTACTTCGAAATTTCTATGTCGTGTTATTCAACCCCTTACCTCACAATTTCGAGTTTAATGACCTTGACAGAGAATGTTTTTGAAAACATTGTGGGATAAAGAGAAAATTCTGAAACCAGTTTTCCTAACCTTGCCAAAGATACAACAAAATACTCACTAAACCACTGCCATTGGCACTTGCAAGTGTTTCGTTCTCCGCAACATATGAACCATGCTGTTGCAAAAGGAGGTTTAATGCATATCTATGATGCATTATACCAAGCGAGTCTTCCCATAATTATGGATCCATACAATCCATTTTGTCTCACAACCACCCGAATTATGCGGTAAACCGGTCCTAGGATATATAGAAAATTGACCAGAGGCAAAAAAAATCGACCCAGGTCAGCCTACGTGGACTGCACAGGCTGACCTGGGTCGATACATTTTGCAGATGCATTAAACCCCTTTTCACACGGCATGACTCATTATCAATTTGGCATAATACCGGCAACCCCCACCCCCTCACTATACAGTTCTATGCATATACTTGACATTGGTTTTATGAGTGAAAAAATAAAGAAATTATGAAATTTTCGGCTTCATTCCGTGTTGACCAATACTATATTTGATGTCTATGGAATAAATTCGTAAAAATAGCAAATTTCTTTTATACGTATTTTTTTTAATTTTTATGGGGTTTCGCGATATAGTGGGAGGGGAGGGGGTGCCGGTATTATGCCATCAATTCTTTGTCTTTATTTTAGGGTGGCTTCTGACGAATGCTACCCGTACACAAGCGGGAACGGTAATGACAAGGGAAGATGTAGAGTAGCCAGGGGTAAGACGGGGGAAATATGTCCGAGTGGCTTTCCTTTTGTTGTTCAGAGATTGTTGCGATCTACCCCACCATATCGCATCTCTATGTCGGTACGTAGCTCTTTATTGCCTAAGGTGCTTTTACGACCATATGTCAAAGGGGAAAGTGTAGATCAAGACTAGATTGAACACGTTATACTAAAACATAGATTTTCTATCATTACCTCCCTTTAACGGTTGTAGTATGCAAATGAGTTCAACACGCTTTCAGTATTATTATATATGGATGTAGGTAATTAGGCTGAGATTAGCACAAATCTATTTGAATACCTACTTGTTTAATTGGATGTTATATCGCCTTCAACAGTTTTTCAGTTTTAAAACAGGAAATTGTCTCCCTTGGATCATTCTATTACTAGAAAGTGATTGACTGATTGATCGAATTTGCGTTATTTATCGTCGCCATCGGTTGCCCATATGGGCAACGCCCCCTGAAGGCTGTTTGTATTGTTACGGGGGATAGTGCAGGTACAGGACGAAACCCATCTTAAGTTACGCCTGGTTCTTTTACGTGATCGGTGTATAGCACCGTCACACGAGACCTCGGTTTAACGTCTCATCCGAAAGACAATTAGTAATTTTAGATGGCCAGCCGTGGGGATCGAACCCACACCCTCAAGTGACTCGAAACATTACGTTCACGAGTCCTACGCTCTAACTATTGAGCTATGCGGGCTGGTCTTAGAATGTGATTTGATCTACATATTAAGGTAATACCATCCTAACGCTTCTAGTGCAACGTGGAATAAAATTTCTTCTTAGTTGATAAATAAGGATTTATACTGATATAATATTTTTGCACATTTCTAACCGACCAGAAATTCCTTTGATGTCTATCTTGAAATTATTTGTTGATACTTTTGTTAGTTTCCTGAAAAGGGAGGTAATTATTATCTCCCTTTGTAATGAGAGTATAGTGGTTTTAGATTTATAAATGATAATTCTAAGAAGGAAAAAAAGGAAAAAGTGGCTCGGTTAAAGTAGTACAATAATACTCAATTTTAATCTTAGCACATTTTGTAGGATAGTATTATAGTGGAAATAGCTGTTTTCCATTAGGAGGGTACTACCTTAAAGAACACTTCAGTGAGCTTAGCGGTTAGCCCAAAATTTCCAGATCAAAGTCCGACCCCTATACCAACACATCGTTGAAGACCGTTGAAATTTATCTGTTATGCCTAGTAATGAAAGTCGTGTGTCCTCTCTCTCTCTCTCTCTTCTCTCTCTCTCTCTCTCCCTCTCTCTCTCTCTCTCTCTCTCTCTCTCTCTCTCTCTCTAATAACACTTGTAACAAATGCAATATGTACAATCTTTGGTCAGAGAACATGTGCTTAAAGATTTAAATGAAACCTGTGGAAAAAAGTTATACTCTAAGAATAATTATAGCAATAAGTCACATAATGTCAATTTAGACTGCTAAGGGAATGACGGTATTATCTAAACCAGAGTTATAGTTAAATGTATGAATATATAAGAGACACTGCGGCAAAAGAAAATCTTGTTCATTACAAAGAGAGGGGAAATGTTGTGTATAGGTGATAATATGTTAATTCAACTTTTTTTTCGTGTACTTATTCGTCCGCAGGTTTTTTCCCAGATTTCTTATTTAATAATTTTAACCGTTTATTTTGAATCCATCGCTTGACTTCATGCATCTCTGACTTTTCAGGAATACGACATTATGTCAGAAATAATGATGAACGGTCCTGTTCAAGGTAGGTCCTGTCTTATTGTATTGTTATATCAGACGTTTATGACCTAACCCTTTCTAACATTCAAATTTCTACAGATGACTCACTTGAAGGCCTATTAGAGGTACATTAAAACAGATTTCTTTTTGCGAGTTTTAGAAAATCTTCAAGAAGACAGCTCATTTTTTATTCGTGTGTAAAGTTGGCTTTGAAATAAAAACATAGAAATGCACGTAGAAAACGCAGGAGTTACCGAGTTTTTGTTTTTCTTTTTAGTTTTACTGTATTTTTCCTGTCCCGTTAGTAACGGTATAGCCGTTATTGTATAACACGGGATAAATACATTATTGAACCAGAGTCACCGACCATGGTTTTGAAGACCGTATGTTCGACTTCCACCCCAGGCATTTTCTTCTCAGCATTTTTATTTATTTATTATTTTCATTTTTCAACTACAGGTAAAGAGTCACGTTCTTACTGTTTTTCCTCACAAAATTTCACCCCCTCCCTAAAAGAATGTCAAACTTTAATGCCCCTTTAGGCAAATGAAATCCCGTTATGAAGAATAGGTAAAGACCGCCAACTTTCACACATTGTGCTTTCTTAATTTTCCCTGCATCGACGTTAAGTGTTCTAAGTTTGATCCTCTATTCTGCAGCAATCTTCGACTTAGAGTTAAAGGTGAAGACAAAAAAGGGATTAAAACAAAAAAGTTGCATTAAAAAGTTTGATGCGATGCACCTTCATGTATATTTACGAGGTCATGGGTTATTAAATGGTGGTTTCAAAACATTCATAAATTTCTTGATTTGCATGAATCTTTAGTGAAGAATTTCATGTTTTTAGGACCATGGGGAAGAAAGCTCTTAACCCATTACCACACAATCCCTACTTTTGACGACCCTGAGAAAGAAGCCTTTAGAAAACATTGTGGGAAAAGGAGAAAATGCTGGTAACCAGCATTTTCTTCTTTTCCCACAATGTTTTCTACCCTTCACAAAACAAATTTCAAATTTCCAGTCACTTTTATTTTGTCGTCTGCACATGCTTTCGATTTGGACAAACCTAAAATATTGTCGTTTGGTAATGAGTTAAAACATCTTGATAACCTTTAAATTGCTGGTAACCAACATTATCTTAGGTTGCCACCATGTTTTTATCCTTTCCAAACAAATTTAGGTAGTTTAGCCTCAGTCAATCGGTTTTCTGCATTTGCTTTCAGTTAAAAGCCATTAAATTTTCCTAAAATGTAAAGACTAAAGAAAAAGTCAAACCATCCTAAAAAGCATTTGTAATTCTTATTCGTTAACATTTGATCTACGTGATTTCACGAACACATTGGTCTACTTTCATCGCGTACATATTTAGTTGTCCAGTATAATACAAAGGTAATATGCCCCTGCACTTCCGGCAGTGCACTGAGACGATGGAAGGATTACGCCTGACTGAACACCAAGTTATGTATCAATACAAAGTCCTGACTTTTTATCACTGCATTGTATTATTTGTATGCTTACAACATTCAAGGCTTTTCCTTATTTTAACCTGAAGCTTTTGCCGACAACAAATCGAACGTAACTCAACTATTGAGAATCGTTTTTGATAGAAAAAGAAAACTATGCTGGAAATAAAAAAAAAAATGCTGGTCACCAGTATTCCTTTTTTTTTTTCCTACGATGTTTTCAAAAGCCTCTTCACACAGATCGTAGACTTACGAGTTCGTTTGATGAACTGGATTCATTATTGTTGTTGTTACAGCAACTTTCAAGGTGAAAGAAGATTTCTACATGTACAGAAACGGAGTGTACCAGTATTCGAACGTCGTCCCTGATAGTCTTCGTAACAATAACAAGACGTACCACTCTGTCCGAATTATAGGGTCAGTTCAACCTTTGTATTATTTTGTTAACTTAGGAGTAAGCGATCGTCTCGATTTCATTCACAACAGACGTTCTTTTTTTTTTTTTACCCCTTTCAGCACCATGGGCGAAAACTGGGACTCAAGCAGATAGTATAGATCTAAGATTAGACTGCACAGAACGTGCAGTCTGATCTTAGATCTATACTGTCTGCTTGTTTGAGTCAAGCCTACAAGATGTATTTTTTCGGCGTAGTTGAATGTGCTGGCTTTTGACCTACTCTTTAGTACTGATAAGATGAATAAACAGAAATTTGTGATTGGTTAAAAAATGTATGTTTATTCTAAGGACCCCTGCCTATTAGCTGGCAAATTTACGCCGTCTATCATTTTAAAAAATATTTTCTTGTTTCGGTTTCGGTGAATGTTTTGGCGCTAACAGAGTTCAGGCAAATGCTATCAATCCACTGCATGCAACATAATAGTACATGGACATTCTTTTATAAAGCAGCCATTGCAATTTTCAAACTGTTTGTCCTGCATATCTCACAACAAATAAAAAACTATGGATTCAAGATCTTATTAAATTTCTTAAATGAAAAAAGGCGGAAAGTGGGGGGGGGGGTTTGGTTTGAAGTCGATTGACTGAATGATCGAATGGTGTTTTATGCCGCTTTCAAGATAATTCAGTCATATCGCGGCAACAGATAACTTTTTAACCTCTTTCCCGGGTTTCACTAGAAGTCCATGGCTCTGTAGTCTCTTGCTCAAGGACACTCCAACGAAAAGTTCCAAATTACGAATGCTGCACTCTGACACTGAGACACCTAGGATCCCGAGGAAAGGATTTTGAAGTTGACAGGAAACTAAGGGGAATAATTGTGTCAAAAACAACTATTTTGTAAAAGTTATTTCTCTTGATCACCAATACGCCACCACCAACGCTACTACACCCTATCCCGCAACCGTGCAGTCTGCTCTTGGATCTACATTACTTTGTTTTATATTCCATCCCAAATAACCTAGAAATAGCTTTAGCTCAGTTGCTATCTGTGTGTCTGTGTGTGTGTGTCTGTCTTTTGATCTGTTCCATCTTTCATTTTTTTTATTTGATAGGTGGGGTGTGGACAGAACTTTTGGGAGGAGACGGAAATACTGGGTAACAGTTTTACCACATACATATAATTTAAGCAACTGTTACTTTTCTCTTGTCTAAATGATAATACTAAGTATACCGTATCACGTTTCTGTCAAAAGTCTATCCTGTTGAATAAATCAAAATCGATCAGTAATTCTGCCGCATATTCGAAGACAAAAATCATTCACAGTGTTATGAAAGCGTAACGACTCTGTAACTACAGTATTTCATGTCATTCTGACGCATCATAAAGTTTCGAGTGAGTTTTTCCAATGAACCGTTTGCATGGATATTTGGACAATTTTTTTTTTACATTTTAAAAACGAGTTATTGAGTTTTTTACAATCTCCAGTTAGTACACTTAAAAGTAAAATGAACCTCAGACGACAAGTCCAAACAGAAAGCGTTTGAAGACGACAAATCAATTCCCTTGTTTGTCTAGTATTAAACGCCGTTTTCAACATTGTTTAAGTCACGTTACGGCGGCAACTTCACTTATCCATGCTTTCCTGGGGGTATTGTTTATAATTACTCCGCTAAATAGCCTTCCCAAGCCACTGGCTGCTTTCCCACATAACTATGGTCGAAGCAATGATCAGAGGTGTGAACGACAAATCAAATGTCAGTGAAATAATAAGATTTGTTCGAGAAAGTTTATTTACAGCTGCTAGAAAATCATGGGTACTGTCGTAATAACTTTTATCCATCACAACAAAGCCAAGCCAAGTTTAGAACTCACAGCTCCGGGATAGCTAGCGCCTCCCATCACCGCTAAGCCACCGGGGCCTGCTTTCATCAAACCTTCTTACTTGCATTTCCTAGTCAAATAGTCTAAATTAATAGAGTAACCCAATTTCTAAAGCATTTTTCGGTTGAGCCTATCAGAAGTTGCGTTACTTTGAAATTTAGAATCTATAAACTTCTTGAGAAAATAAATAAGAATGCAGGTTAACCCATTACTAAATCATTTCGAGTTTTAAGTAAGGACCCTGAGGAAGTGCATTTTTTAAAAAATAGCGGGAAAAGGAGGAAATGCTGGTAACCAGCATTTTCCCCTTTTCCCACAACGTTTTCTATCTTATCACAGAAAGATCTCACCATTTGAGCAATATTTAATTTTTCGTCTACGAATGCTTCCACGTAGGACCAGTCGTTTGGTAAAGAGTTAAAATGACTGGTTAATATGGGACTTATCCTCGGCTGATGCCCTGTATATAACCACAAATACCTCAAGCCATTACAATCGAACCCTAGAAACATTTAGTTTTTTTCCGTGTCTCAGTACTTTCAAAACTTTGTTTTAAGTTATGCGCCAACTCGTGGGGCCAAGGCTGGGGAGAGAATGGGTATTTCCGAATCGTAAGAGGACAGAATGAATGCGACATCGAATCATTCGTGTTGGGAGTGTGGGCGAAAATAGAAGGGGACGAAGCCTTACGAGAACTTCTACTGCAGTATCGCCGAGAACGACAAAGGCAGAGATTTCGCGACAATTCTAGACGTCGCAGACGACACCTGAACAGAAGAAGACATCGGAGAAATTGAATCAGACGCGTTTTTTTGTTTTTATAAACCAGTCAAATGTTTCATCACGTTCTGAATTTCCATTTGCTTGCATGTACATGTAGTTTCATCTTTAAAGTTTTATTCATGGTTGGTTAAAAAAAAAAAGAGTGAAGCTATCTGTTATGTAACTTATATGAAATTAAAACAAAATGAATTTGACATTGAAACATATGTCATGCTCTGTGAAAAGGGGGCTTAATGCATTTGCAAAAGGTATCGACCAAGGTCAGCCTGCGCAATCCGCACAGGCTGACCTGGGCCGAAACTTTTTGCCATTAATCAATTTTCTGTATGTATGGACAAAATTACCTCATAATTCAGTCGGTTGTTAGACAAGATGGATTTTACGAACCTATAATCATGTGATGACTTGCTTGGTTATGATGGATCACGGAGATGCATTAAGCCCCCTTTTGCCAGAGCATGGCTCATATAATTATAAAAGCCAGAGTTGACACATTTATATTTTGAAAAAATGAAGCTGTTTAACTGTTGATTGATTGAATTGTGCTTGACACCACTTTCATACTTATTTCAGCCATTTCACGGCGACGACTCACTAATCCATAAGTCCATGGTTTCACTAGTACTAGGCTGGGGCTCTGAAATGTCTTGCCAATAGACACTCTCACGAAAAACTCAGTGATTCCAGTGAGGCTCGAACCCCGGGCCTCAAGGTTACCAGTCCAACACTTTGCCAATGAGCCACAAAGGACCCCTAATTGAAAGTGGTCAAACATTTCGAAAATATTTTTCCCCTGCTTTAACGTCAGTAGCGATGTTGCCAAAATTGAAAGGAGTTGTAACACTAGTTACACTACTAGGTTTCAAAGAGTTACTACTTTGATGTCAGGTTAGGAACAATAATAGGCTATTCGGGTAAATAGTTCCAGTAACCTCACTTTCTACGATCATAATTGAGCCATTTCCTGTAAAAAGGGATCTTAATGCATCTGCGAAAAGTATCGACCCAGGTCAGCCTGCGCAATCCGCGCAGGCTGACCTGGGCCAAAACTTTTCGCTGTTCGTCAATTTTCTGTATGTCAAAGGCCCAATCTACCTCATGATTAAGTCGGTTGTTAAAAATGTGGCTATTATGGATCCATAACAATGTAATGACTTGTTTGGATTAATGCATCACGGACATGCATTAAGCCCCCTTTTGCCAGAGCATGGCTCAATTCTTTTTACAAGTGCATGATCAGAAGCTGCTCACTGAAAATGCATGGAAGTAAATGGAAAGCCAGAATTTGATGAAACACTTTTGGCCACTTACTGTAGTTACTCATTTTCATAGAACATTGTGTTGGTTTATGAGAAATTAATCATCGTTTATATTTCCTTTCAAATAACACCATGTGCTATTCAGTTAAGCAATGTAAGTCACTTTTCATTATGAAATATTTCTATTATTTATGTTTTGTAATTGCTTTAAAACATGTTTGTTTAGCGCATTAAAGATTTAGTAGTAGTAGTAGTAGTAGTCAAAGTCTTTGCAGACGACAACTTAAATTGGACTCAAATGATGGGATTTGACTGTGAAAGGTCAGAAAACACTGTTGGAAGAGGAGAAAATGCTGGTTACAAGCATTTTCTCCTTTTTCCATAATGTTTTCAAAAGCCATCTCAGTCAAGAGTCTTTAATACTCGGGATTGTGTTTTAACTCTTTACCAAACGACAAAGTTTTGGAGGTGATTAAACTGAATGCATTTGCAGACGACAAATTAGATGAAGCTCAAATGATGATTTTTGTCTTTGACAGGGTAGAAAACATTGCAAGAAAAAGAGAAAATGCTGGTTACCGGCATTTTCTCCTTTTTCCTACAATGTTTTCATGTCAGGTTTGTTAGTTCTAGGGACTGTGTAGTAAAGGGGTAATGGTGTTTATCCTTATTTTAACGGAAGTCCCAATGTCGTCTGCTGCAAATTTTATTGAAGTAGGAAATGAGTCAATACTTTATTGAGGCCAGTTTCATTCATACTATTTGTAAAATTATAAAACTATAGATACTGTTTACTCATTGTATTGCTGTAAAAAATATATTTGTAGAGCTGTTATGAAGCGATACTGTTTTTATATTGCCTTTGCGCAGTAATAAATGTACCAGTAGTCCTGTTGTTACCGTTTGGTTTTATATTTAAAAAAAATAGTAGTAATGATTATTTTATAATCCTGTTTAATTCTGTAATATATACAATATCTGTAAAAATGTTAAGCGACAGTATTGTTAGCGCAGTAATACATGGACCATTATGAAGTAGTCCCTTTATGACGGTTTGTTTTCATATTTCATCCAAAGTACGTGAAAGTTTTACTACTTATTTACGAATTTCAACGACCCTAAGACAAAAAGGACATTACTGGAAAGGTACCATTTTCTCCTTTCCAGTATTGTTTTTTTAACCTTTCACGAACAAGTCTAATTATTTAAGCTGCACTGAATTCGTCCTCTGGAAATGCTTTCAATTCAGACAAGTCTGAAATTTGTCGTATGGTAAAGAGTTAAACTGTTTTTTTACAAAGCGTATATACGTAGATGAAGTAATTAAATACGTATTGCTTTACTTGAGTTATATAAATGTACATATGAGAGACGTTTAGGTAATCCATCGCCGTGATGCATTACACCAACCAAGACTTAATATAATTATGGATTCATAAAATCCATTTAGTTTAACAATTGATTGAATCATGAGATAGAATAGTCCTTGGACATGCTTAAAATTTACAGATAGCTAAAAGTATCGACCCAGGTCAGCCTGCGCAGACAGGGCAGGCTAACCTGGGTCGATACTTTTTTTCAAAATGCATTAAAACCACTTTTCACAAAGCATACCTCATATACATTTCAAATATTTATTCTGTTTTTGGTTCTATAGATATACCTGAGACATTGAGACACTTATGAACTTTGAACAATTGACCCACCCATAATGAGGGAGTGTATAGAATATAACACGTCACAAAGTTCGAGATATTTAATCTAAAGCACAAAAATATTGTTTATTCTTACACACATAACTGCTTAAATGAATGCTTCAAACATTTCTTGTCTTGGAATTAATTTTGATGTCCGCATAGATTTTTTAACAAATACATGTTGTACGTGTTTACTTATACATGTATGCATGTTCAGGCTATATCTATAGCTGATTGTTTGTAATATCTCTTAACCCTTTACCACACAATCCGGACTTTTAACGACCCTAACAAAGACGTCTTTTGAAAACACTGTGGGAAAAGAAGAAAATGCTGGTAACCAGCATTTTCTCCTTATCCCACAATGTTTTCTACTCTTCCCACAACAAGTTTTAATTTTTCAGCCACATTTATTTTGTCGTCTGCAAATCCTTTCATTTTAGACTAGCCTAAAATTTTGTCGTTTGGTAAAGAGTTAAACCCTTCACGGCCAAGGTTGACCAGTAGCTGTTGAAGACAACGTAACTAAAGAGCTGACTGCACAGAATGTGCATTCTGATCTTGGATCTACACCGTCCGCTTTTTGATTTTAAACTTTTGACCGAATAGCATCTTTGCAGGCAGTGGAGTTGTATTTTCAGTTCATGTAAATTCCCAACTGGCATTTAACAAAACAGAACAGACATAATTATTATTCAGATGTATGTATACATAGTAAATTGTCAAATAAAGAGTATTTGTATGGATACTCAGACCAGAAACGGTCGGGTTTTGACACATCGTAGCAATTGATTGTTTTATAAAGCCATTTTGTCAGCGATATTTTCTGTCGTCAACACATTTCTTTTACTTCCTCTCGGCATATTGCCATCTGCAGACAATTTGTTCAGCTTTTTGTAGCATACCATTTTTGGAAACGTTGTGGCAAAAAAGCTCTGTACACACAGTAAGATTAATCTCAGAGATTTTTTACTCTGAGACAAATCTTACTGTCTCTACACCCCTAATACATGTATTATAAGATTTTCTGGAGTTTCATGAAACTGTAATGGGTTTAGAGCAATGCTCTATTTCCTAGGATTTGTATTAGAGTATTATCCAATCATAGCTTAGCATTTCCAGGAAGGTGAGTTACCTGTAAATTTGTTGATGCTGTAAAGTGTATATACATTGAGTAAGCCACTTCCTCATACACAAAAAAGGCAGACAATGTATTTTCCACGTTCTGGGTCCGTCTTCACCAACCATTCTTAAGAACGTTTTTGTCCATTCTCCAAGATTTGCCAAATTTCAGAGTAACAAAACTTCTAATTGGCTAAACCGTTTGGTTTAGCCAATCAGAAGTAGAGTTTCTTTCAAATTTGGAAAAAAAATCTGGACGACGTTCTTAAGAATGGTTGGTGAATACGGACCCAGGTCCAACATCTTCGCACTAGGAATGGTCCGTCCAGTTTTCCAATGCAATAGCAATGATTATCATGCATAATGCCATGATCACTTCATTTTGCTCGATAAGCACCATTTTGACACTAGATCTACACAATTTAGAATAATTCCGGCGGGGAAACCCGACAGGTAAGAAGAGTATCATAAGATTTGTATTTGTGTGTGTACAGAAGTGTATTATGATACAAAAATCTCTGAGATTAATTTCATGAGACAAATCTTACTGTGTGTACCGTCCTTTAGAGAGGCTTGGGCCCTTATTTAACGACCATTCTTAAGAACATTCTTAGTCTAATTCTCAAGAGCTTTCTAAGGTAGAAAACAGCACAACTTCTGCCATGATTGGCTAAACCATTTGATTTAGCTAATCAGAAGTTGTGTTACTCTCAAATTTAGAAAGTCTTGGAGAATGAGACTAAGAATGTTCTAAAGAATGGTTGGTGAAAAGAACCCTGTTTAGATATTTTGCCGCGCATCAAAATCTTTTTTTAAACATTAAATACTTCTAAACATGTTTTTCTTTGCAAGGGTTAAGATACCGGACAATTACGTTTAATCAAACGGTGAAATTTTGATCTTTAAATAACGGGCTGGTATTATGAGATCGGAAACCCAGTTTAAATGAGCCATGCTCTGGCAAAATATCGATCAGTCAGGCTGACCTGGGCCGAAACTTTTCTTAATAGGTCAATATTCTGTACGTCCAAGGACCGGCCTACCCCATGATTTAGTCGGTTGTTTAAAAAGGTGGCTATTATGGATCCGTAATTACGTGATGGGTTGATCGGTATAACGCATCACGAAAATGCATTAAGCCCCATTTTTGCCAGAGCATGGCTCATATCTATTTGACCAGAAGTTTGTGACGTCATCGTACATATTTTAATACGATCCCCCATTTCTAATCGTAGCACTTTCAGGAAACATCATTCAGAACGTTTTTGGTTTACCTCTCTTCCATTTTTATTGATTGTTTACAAACTATGGCGTACTTAATTCAGTAATTTTGTTTTTAGAATGTTGGTATGTTTATATAAATCTAGATACCCCTGGATGACACCGTGCCGGCGTTTTCAGTGAATTCAAAAAGATTTACATATAAAAAAAGAGTTCTTTTCGAATTACCATACTCGTCCAAGTTTTATAGAATAAAGTGTCTAAAGTATTATAATAAGCATATGGTATTTTTATCACAGTATATTCTTATACGTAATAATTATTTTAAATATTATTTTAGTGGTATAAGGCTAGTATAATTGTGTACATATCTCCTTTCTTTCTGAATATTGGTGCTAGATATTTTAACCCAATACTCTCGTCTACGTTTTATGTGTATGTGCGGTGGAAACTCAATTTTTCGAACTCACAATTCTTCGAATTTCCGGCTTTTTTTTTTAAAAAGACTTTTTTTTTTAAACGGATAGACGTTTTGACAATATTGTAGTAGCAGTTCTGAGTGCTAATTCGAGTAATTAAAACCGCTGTTGCATATTTTACAAACACTTTTTTTTTTTTGGTTTTTGTGTGTGTGTGTGTGTGTGTGCGTGCGTGCGTGCGTGCGTGCGTGTGTGTGTGTGTGTGTTTCCAGAATTACTATATAGGAATCAGTTAACATAATCAATGTCTTGATACTTAGTTGTAACTTATTGACCCTTTTGCTCCATAAGTGAAAACAGGGCCTTTGGCGAACGGCATAGATGAAGATCAGACTCCACATAACGTAAGGTCTGATCTTCCATCTATATACCGTCCGCTTGCTAAATCAAGCCAATAAGATAAAAATCTATCTGGATTTTTGGTGGATTGTTTTTTTCAGCCATCAAAAGAAGTTGAGTCATGCTCTGTGAAAAGGGGGCCTAATACATCGGCAAAAAGTATTGACCCATGTCAGCCTGCGCGGACTGCGCAGGCTGACATGGATCGATACTTTTTGCCATTTGTAAATTTTCTGCACGTTATAGGACCATTCTACCTCCAGATACAGTCGATTGTTAGATAAAATGTCACAGAGTAAGCCTCGTATATATTTGACGCAGAAAGAGTTAACAAGCACAAGATTAAGATCAAAGCTACAGATAAACAGCACCATGTAACTTAAAAGTTCATTAGCTACAGATAGCCAGTACCATGTAACTTAAAAGTTCATTTTATTTCGGTATGTTCATTGTAACTTTTATTGTGACTGGTTACATGTATGTATATGTACACTGTCTCTTCGCCACAACACGAGTACCCACAACAAAGTTATAAAGGAGAGTAAATGATTTTAGAATTGATATAGGCCTACTTATCTGGAAATCCGATTCATAAATATAGGTAAAATACAGTAAAACCTTTCATAGTGGCCACCTTGATAAAGCAAGCATCTTGTATTACGCAAGTATGACATTCAGGGTTTTCCTTGACCCCCTGTTCCTTTGAATTTTGAGCCCCAGATTTTCTAAATGACCGCCAAAATGTATGTGTATGCCTTCTTTTACTAATTTGGTCATTTAGTCCAGGGAAACCTCTACATGTATTAGTTCCAGGAGAAAGAAAACATGTTGAAATGTACCTGTATTAAGCAACCACCTGTCGAAGGCAAGCACATTTCAAGTATCCCTTTAAGTGGTTGCTTAATGCAGGTTGGATTTTACATGAAATAGCGTTCCGTTTTAATATTATTGTATGTGTTCTCTGTAAATATGTATCTTTGTGAAATATCTACTATTAAAAGTAACATTACGAACGTATTAATGTTGTTTTATGTCAACCATTTGAAGAACAAGTTGGCTTCTTTACAAAAGAAGCCAGGAGAGATCAGAATCAATGTTTTCAAATAGTTTATTGGCTTTTAATTTCAATTTATTTTGGTACATGTAAACAAACAAATGAAAAAGCCGCCGCGTAGAAACCTCATATGCTTTACATGACGGTCATTTGACCTTCTTGCCGCGTTTTCAAGTCGCATGATCTTGTCCAGCGGTCTTCTTTCTCTTTTTTAACGAAATTCTTCTTATTTTTTCTTCTGCTTAGATTTATTTGCTTAGTGAACAATTACAATTATTCGAGAGGTCATTTGCAGCCATGGCAAATTAATATAACAAATATTTTCTGAAATTCGTCATATAAAAATAAACCACGTCTATTTCCTGTTTCGTTTTTTTGATTTCGCTTTATTTACAAAACCATGACGAAACAAACTGTGTATCAGAACAATTTCGCAAGAAAAATGGATTTACACAGCAAATTCTGTGGCAGTCAGCCTTTTAAACTCACCACTGTTAGAGAGGTCTGATGACCTCTCCAATGATGGTTTCAAATAGTCTACGGGCTTGATTCCGCGGCTCAATGGGAACAATATTGTTTGTTCAACCCCGTTTTCGACTCTTTCATTAAGTTCAGTTTTATCACGGCGGCCATTGCACGAATCAATACTTACCCGAGTTTATCGTACCAACACTTCGCACTATGTCTTCCCAAGCCACTGTCTGCTTTCCAACATAACAATCGTTGAATCAATAATCAGCGGCGAGAGAGGGATGAATTTTGTCGCAATGACTATCATTAATCCTCGGATAAAAGGTCAATTGGGGATTCGGACAAGCGACCCCCTGGCCCTAAGCCTTGTACACTACCGTCTATGCTACCGGGGCTCGGCGGCAAAGTGTCTGTTGAGGTACCTCGGTAAGGTATTCGGTATCAAAAGTAACATTACGAGCTTTCATTTGATTTTAACCCTCTACCAAACGACAAAATTTTAGACTTCTGCAAATTGAAAGCATTTGCATAAGACATATCAAATTAGACAAACACGTTAGGATTTGTATCAGAAAGGATAGAAAACATGGTGGAAAAAGGAGAAATGCTGGTAACCAGCATTTTCTCCTGTTTCCACAATGTTTTCAGCTGCATTCTTTCCAAGGCTCGTTTGATAAAAGGTGAATTGCTATTGGCTAAAAGAGAGAAAAATAGTTCCAAGGATCCTACAGGCGGATTGATATCAAAACTCAATTCAGACAACTTATTTGTGTATCGAAGAGTACCGGGGAAATAGGTAAACTTGTTACCTTCTGCAATATATTTGCAGCAGACGACTTCGAAAATAACATTGTAAAATATGGATAATGAATAACCTAAATGAATTGAGGTTTAATTCCCGAGACATATTTTTTAATTGCTCGACATTGTATGATAATTCTAACTGTCAGAGAATTCCTAGATTTCAAACAATAATGCATTTTCTGATTGGCTATAACCAAGTTTTTCAGCCATTTAGAAATCACGTTGCTTTCTATCTTTACAATTAGACCGAAAATGCAGTTCAGAAAGATAGGTGAACATGAAAATATATATGAAAAATACATGTGAAAAAATTGCTTGTCACAAGCAATTTTATCCTTTTGCCACAATGTTTTCATAAATGGCCTGTTGCAATACACACACAGGCGTCTGCATGAGGTAAAGGATTAAGATCAGACATATTGACAAGCGCTAAAGGCTCTTCTGGCAGTTGTGTTATGAGATTTCAATTCTCCCTGTCTAATACTGGCATTCTGTTGGTCGAATCAAGATATCGTGAATCTGAAAAGAAAGAATACACCCTCATGTATTTATTCGTTTGTTCGTTCGTTCTTCACTCACTCACTCACTCACTCGCTCACTCACTCGCTCTCTCAGCTCACTCACTCACTCGCTCACTCATTTATTCGTTCATTTATTCGTTCAACTTATTTATCTCTTTATATATTCATTTGTTTATCTTTTTATAAATTTACAAATAACTTGATCTCTTTCGACGGCTGAAAGTAAATCTACTCAAAAAGATTTTGTAAGGCTTGACTAAACAACCTGACAGCATAAATCCAAGATCAGGCCGCACGTTCTGTGTACTCTGATTTTGGACCTATGCCTACAGCAAGAAACCCCTGTTTTCGCCTATGGGTTAAAGAAACACAGGTAAAAAGCCTGAAATATGCAGCGTCAGACGTTGAAATCTACAACCTTACGATTGCCAGATAGAATACCAAAGCAATATGAGGCTTTTGCTGTGAATTAACTCTTTACAAGAGGACCAACTCATTCATACTGTTCAAAAGCATTTGCAGAGACGACACAGTAAATATCGCTATAATGATGGAGAATGCCATAGAGAATAAAGAAAACATGTTCCATTATACCAAACAAATCATCACAAAATAATATATCCATAAAATCCATTTAGTCTAACAACCGATTGAATCATGAGGTAGGCTGGTCCTTGAACATGTAGAAAATTGACAAATAGCAAAAAGTATCGAGCCTCACGGACTGCCCAGGCTGAGATGGGTCTACACTTTTTGCAGATGCATTAAGCCCCATTTTCACAGAACATGGCTTGTTTCTTTTTACTCTTTCAGAGACAAATTTTGTCGTCTGAGCCGCATTTACTTTGTCGTCTGTAAATGGTTTTCAATATGGAGGATTCTACAGTTTTGTGGGCTTTCAAAGAGATAAAATTAGATTATCTTTGACACGTGGGAAGTTTTCTGAACGAATACCAAATTACCTGTGTTCGCATTGGTGCGCTGAGACTATATAGCACTGCATCTGCAATGTCGTCTGCTGAAAGGTTCTGAAATATACATGTATACCTGTGTTGTGACAAAAAAAGTATCTTATCCGTTCATCCAGTCCCCTTCTAGGCTCACGCCAAGCCAGCTGCATGGCTTTAGTTGTACCCTACCCCCGATTCGGAAGTTTCTCCGATGTTATTTTTTTCGGAGGCTTGCTCCGATGTTATGTTTTTAATTGTGTCCCTGCTAGCCCCCGCAGCAACCCTTTCTTTATGCTTCTGGAAGAAATCCGATCATACACGGCTCTCTTCAAAAAGGGTTAAGCGTCATTATTTCATGCTTTTCGGTAGTTTATCCAGAAATAACGGTAAAATATTGTTCGATATTTTATGGAAATGACGAATGAAAAATACCGATTTTATTTTCTAACTCTTCAGTTGAAGGCGAAAACAGGAGTTCCCGCTCACTAGTTAGGTAAACACCGCGTGCCATTCAACCAGATGGAAATATGATGTAATTTACCATACATTTCTTGCGCTTTACGTAATATTGTAATGCGTTGTTATGCGGAGGGGGTACGCCAGGGCAAATTAAAGAAAACAACTATACGGGATTTTGATGTAAGTCCCCTTCCTCCCCCCACCCCCCCCAAAAAAAAGGGGGGGGGGGTTAGAAGCATGAAATAAATAGAATATTTGTTTTTCTAGGAAAAAGATCGAAATTTATTTCATCTCGTGGACACCATCGGTAATATTTTCACTCGTGGCTGCGCTACTCGTGAAAATTTTACCGAAGATGTTCACTCGATGAAATAAATTTCGATCTTTCACTGAAAAAAAAAATATCCTCTCTATATTTTGTTATCTGCTAATACTAAAATCCCTGATCGATAGTGCATTCATTAATTTTCACAAAAAAACGAAAACATTAACAAACTGTAACTGTTACCTGCTTGCAATTACATTTTTTCCTAGGCAACAATCCTGGCCCTCCTTCGTATAAATAAAGTTTAAATGAGACAAAAATTAGTCCTGTGGGTATTTTCATTAATCACTGGACAGAAAACGATGTCATTCACACGGGCCATGGCGCCATTTATTTATAGAATAATAATAATAATAATAATAATAATACTTGTTCAACACTTAAACTCGTGCTAATTAAAGTGATCCATTAGGTTCCATCGCCTCCACATCTCATAAAAATTATCTAGTCCTCGAAAACACTACCACACACACTCTCATGGGTGGATGAAGGAAAGAAACTGTGTACCAGCGTTTTCTCCTTTTCTCACAATGATTTCAATAGTCTCAATCTTTAGGGTTGTTGAAATACGGAATTTCTTGCTAAAGGTTGTATGTTGATACAAATACGTGAGACATGCTTTGTGACAATGGGGTTTTAAAGCATCTGCAAAAAGTATAGATCTAGGTCAGCCTGCGCAGTCCACGCAGACTGACCTGGGTCGAAACTTTTTGCGATCGGTCAACTTTCTTCATGTAAAAGAACCAGTCTACCTAATAAATCAGTCGATTGTTAGACAACATAGATGTTATGGATCCATGATCATGTGATGACTTGCACGGTTAGTGCATCACGAATATGCATTAAACCCTCTTTTCCGAGAGTACGGCTCATATACGTTACCTCAAACTGTGAGTACCCTCTTTTACCCATATCAGGATTATCGGCGTGCATCCTGTATAAAAACTCTGTCTCGACCAGTCCTGGGCTGATACTCTAAAACAAAAAGGTAAAAAAAAAAAAATACAAATGAACCATGCCCTGGCAAAAGGGGGTTTAATGCATCTTTGTGATGCACTTAACCTAGTAAGTCATCACATAATTACTGAACTATACAATCCAGGTCGTTTATCAACCGACTGAATCACGACATGGACTGGTCCTTTGATATACAGAGTATTAAGGTAGTAGACCCCTAATGCTTCTGGTGCAACATGGAATAAAGTTTCTTGATAGTTGATAAATAAGGATTTATACTGATATAATAATTTTGCACATTTTTAACCAACCAGAAATTCCTTTGATGTCTATCTTGAAATTATTTGTTGATACTTTTGTTAGTTTCTAGAGAAGGGAGGTAATTATTATCTCCCTTTGTAATGAAAATATAGTGGTTTTAGATTTATAAATGATAGTTCTAAGAAGGAAGAAAAGGAAAAAGTGGCTCGGTTAAAGAAGTACAATAATACTCATTTTTAATCATAGCAAATCTTGTAGGATATTATTATAGTGGAAATAGCTGTTTTCTGTTACGGGTCCACTACCTTAAACAATGAGGGCCATTCTTCAATTATTTCCCTTGATCCCTCTCCAGTACTACATTGGTCCTGATAAGGTGTTTACTTGGATTTTATCCTTGATTTTCTTGCACTATACAGATATGTTCTTGAGATAATATCTCAACTAAATCTGGTTAGATTGTTTTACAAATCGATATATACACATTTCTCTAATGAGAGAACAGAATTTGTTTTAAAATTACATGGGAACCTTGCATGTAATCATAAATCAAATTATATTATTTATCGCAACATCACCAAAGGAATCAAGGATAAAAACAAAGGAATACAGGTAAAAGGACCAATGTGTTATTTGGTTATCTTTAGGTTTTATCTAACAAGGGAGATAATTTTAATTACAGGAATGGCCCTCATAGCAAAGTTTCATCCAGGTCTCCCTGCACGGACTGTATACAGGCTGACCTGGGTCAATGCGTTTTATAGATACATTAAACCCCCTTTTTTCACAAAGCTTGATTCAGTAATATATCTGCCTTCTAGTTAAAACAGCTCCCATTTATTTTTCGTGACCGTCAATGCATAATTTGTTGGGGAAAAATACAATCTTCTTTCTTTCCTTTTCTTTCTTTCTTTCTTTTATCTATAGAGTAATTATTTACACACCGTAACAGATGATATTGTACATTACCCTGTCAATGCCTTTTATTACTTTGTAAATGGACTAATCGAAAGAAATAGGATGACAACTTGGTTCCGTAGTGTAGCGGTTATCACGCTCGCTTCACACGCGAGAGGTCCTGGGTTCGAGCCCCAGCGGAACCATTTTTTTTTTTCTTCTTCTTTCCTGTATGTTCTTCAGTCATGACAATTTTTTAACAAATCGAATATTTTCTGTGAAATCTCAGTAATTCACTGATAAATGTTTTATTAAATATTCTTGAAAGCGGCGTCAAACTTACTGTTACTCTGATGTGAGATCCTTTAGCTGTCAGTTCGTTTCTCAGTCCGTCTGTGATAGCCGTAACAGCGTATTTCGTCGCGGCGTACACGTGAAAGGTTGAGTTGTTTAAAACCCGGTGTCCCGACATACTGAAAACAAGTAAAGTTCATTCAATCACTACACAAATCTGAGTTTATCGCTCTTGCTTTTTATTCTTCAAAACTTTTGAAATACTGTGGAGAAAGCGGAAGAGAATCGTTAACTCTTTACCAGAAAACGAAATTTTATGCGACTGCATATTAAAAACACTTGCATACGACAAATCAAAATGTGTTATTAGTCTTTGGAATGGTAGAAAACTTTGTTGGAAGAGGAGAAAATCCAGGTTACAGGCACTTTTCTTCTTTTCTCACAATTTTTCAAAAGCTTCCCACCCAAGGCTTATTAACTATAAGGACTGTTTGGTAAATGTTTAAATCAACGACCGTGTGACCGTCAAAGATTCCATAAGCTACCTGGAAAAATCTTTTTCGCTCATTCATTTACTTACTCACAATCGGTGAACAAGCAACGAATGAGTGAATGAATAAATGAATAAATGAATGAATGAACGAACGAACGAACGAGTTAACGAGTGAACGAATGAATGAATAAATGAATGAATAAATGAATGAATGAATGAATGAATGAATGAATGTTATCAAACTGTTCTTTGAGCGTACCTATTGAGCAAAAAGATATGACCGTCATCTACTCCACGTTCTTTCAGGACTTGACTGCTTCTCTTGTACAGGTCATCAGTCCAATAACATTGATCTAGAAAAAAAACTAGGAAGTGAATATTCATATATTCATGTTACTTAACCCACTTTTCTGCAACATAAATGAGCCATGCTCTGTGAAAAGGGGGCTTAATGCATTTGCGAAAAGTATCGACCCATGTCAGCCTGCGCAGTCCGCGCAGGCTGACATGGGCCGAAACTTTTCGATATCTTCAAAGATTTTTGTATGTCAAAGGACCATTCTACCTCATGATTCAGTCGGTTGCTTTGACAAAATGGATATGATGGGTCCATATTAACGTGATGACTTACTTGGTATAATGCATCACGGGGATGCATTAAGCCCCCTTTTGCCAGAGCATGGCTCAACTGGTTTGGTTTTTTTTTTTTTTCAGATTAATGTGCTGCAACTTGTTTTAGCCAAAATACAAAATAAAGTCCGTCTACTTCTTTCAGCTTCTTGGGCGTTGCCGACGGCTTGCATAAAGATCAAACTGCACAGAACGTGCAGTCTGATCTCGGATCGAAACCATCGGCTTGGCTAGCCAAGCCTATAATACACCAATTTTTCTGAGTTGCAGTACATTGTTCTTTCAGCCTTAGAAAGAGATCGAATTTATATGAGCCATACTCTGGGAAAAGGGGTTTTAATGCATCACCATGATGCATGATACCAAGCAAGTCATCATATAATTATGGATCCGTAAAATTCGTTTTGTATTACAGCCAACTGAGCCATGAGGTATACAGGGGTCCTTTGACAGAAAAATTGACCTATGACAAAAAGTTTCGACACAAGTCAGCCTGCGTGAACTGTGCTTACCTGGGTCGATACTTATTGCAGATGCACTAGGCCTCCTTTTCACAGGGTATGGCCCATTTACTATATCTGGTGCTGCAAAAGTTAGAGCTTTTGTAAAGTTTTTATAACACCAAATGGTATGCATTGCATCAAAAGGCCAACCTACACGTATACTCACTCATAGCATGTTTATTTATAGATCTATTACTAAATGAACTCGACTTTTCTCGGTCCTGTACCTTAAGTACTACATTAAATGATATTCAAAATTTACCGCCATGTTTTCCTTAAAGGGCCCTGCTAGATTCTTTTCCCCAATTGAATTTTGGTAAAACACTGAAAAATTCTGCAAAATATCCTTTTTCCCGAAAAAGTAAAAAATCAGGACAACTATACACTGTAAAACTGTACTTTTGCATTCATATAACGGGTTAGTCGCTTTGCAATCGGCCATTCTGTCTATTTTTTAATCAAATATGACGCCATCCTTCTTATTTAATGGAGTATATCATTTTTTTTCCTAACCGACAGATTTTTTTTTTTAAACTTTGCACATACAAAGTTCATCATGTCTCTTGCAGGTTACAGCGAAAAAAGATATGGGTCACCGCGCTCGTTTCTAAGAAATTTGCTTCTGAAAAAGGTATATACAGTTCCAAAATTCGGCTTATATTGGATTTAACAAGCTTGTCTTAAATAGTCATTGAAACAGGAAAACTGTTGGAAGAATATACAAATATACATCATTTTTATGAAAATTCATTTAGTATTGCACAAAAAACATATAAAAGCCTTGCTTTGAGCATAGTAAATGTACAAATATGCATGTTTTATATAGACCATTGAGTTAAAAGGGAGATAATCTGACCGAATTAAGGGTTAATCAGTTATACATACAGACTTTGTAACGGACAGATTTTTCTTAAAATTTCCACACTAGAGTATTTATAATTCATAACAATGGTAACAATCCGTGCTTATTTTGTCAGAAAATAGTGATGAAGGTCACTATGGAATTTATTTTTTTTTTTAAATAGGACAAAAGCTCAGCGGACATAATAGAAGAAGGAGAAATTTCTCATTAGGAGAGATTTCTCCTTTTTCAACAATAATTTTGAAAGTGGAAACAGCTATAATTCCACAGCTTTAAATTTTCTACCTTTGTTTGCTTGTTTGATGTATGTAACGCGGTGTCAACAGTATTTTTGTTATTTCACGATGACAGTTCACAGATCCATTGTTTTGGCATTTGTCAAAGACAATGCCACTATGAGTTCATCACTGAATTTTGAAGACCATGTATCGTATTTTGTGCAAAAACCGAAGGAAATAAACCCAATTAAACTCAATTTTTCTCAGGATAATGAGTTTTTCGATCGCACTCAGAAAATTGGAAATCGCGTATTAAAATAAACTGAATTAGGCCATGGATCGTGGAAATACTTCTTTTTGACTGAAAATAGCTTCACCCTCACATAGCCTTCTATTGGTGCAACGATATACACAATATTTGTCTACTGAACGATTGGTTCCGGGCCTGTTCGTTCCAAAACCAGTTCGTCCCTGGGCTTGGTCGTCCCATGATTGCACGCTACTCCAGTTGATTGTGCATGAATATTTACAGATCGAAATAATTGATTGTAATGTTGGGAATTAGATCTTGACGGCCAAGAATATCCCAAAAACATAGTTTTCAGATACAAAATTAATTTTATTCGATATATTTACATAGTTTCTCTCTCTACCCATCATGCATCGTATCGTCAAGAAACATTACTCCTGATTCCTCCTGAATGATTGAAGGGAGACAACCAATACACAAATAATCCAAACTTTTGCATGAGTACTCTCCTTTCAACCTAACAGGTTTCAATTTGCTTAGTAGATTGATTTTCAAGCCAACATTTGAATAATATTTTTTTTTTTTTCAAATTATTAATTCCACACAATGGTTTCCTTGACAAATGCCGCATCAGTGTTTTCAACGCATTGATTTTCTTTTTACTAGTACCATCCGAAGAGAGTGCTACTTGTTTCAGTGCACCGATAATATTACCATTTGTGCGAAAAATACGTAGGTGCATTTTTGATTCCCTTGCCATGACAAAAACACATGCGCAATATGGATGGGCGCGAACATTTGTGAAAATAAGTCTTTAACTCTTTACCACACAATCCCGACTTTTAACAACCCTGAGAGAGAAAGCTTTTGAAAACATTATGGGAAAAGAAGAAAATGCTGATAACCAACATTTTCTCCTTTTCCCATAATGTTTTCTACCCGTCCTAAAACTAATTTCAGTTTTTGATTCACATTTGATTTGTTGTCTGCAAATGCTTTCAAATTGGACCAGTCTAAAATTTTGTCGTTTGGTAAAGAGTTAAATACGACCCCACATAATCTTTGTTTGTTATTTATCACGTGGCATTATGGTCGTCAAACTTACGTCAAACATCTGTCTCCATTGTTCGGTACTTCCGGTCAAAAGAGGTGCATTGTGGGACAAACCGGCATTGTTTACGCAGACGTCAACTCCACCGAACTGTGCTTTGATTTTCTCAAACATGGTCAGAATCTGGTCTTCTTTGGACACGTCACATTGTATGGCCGTCAGAGACCCATTACTGCCTTTAAGACTTTCTGCTTGAGACTGAAATACCGGTACAAGTATGCAGACAACGGTACTTGATGTCATAAAATGCGCTAAAGGTCGTAGTTGCATGATTATAGATATTGTAGAAGTTCAGTTTATTTAAGCAATTCCAAGTGCTGAAAACTGAAATTGTTTTATTTTAAAAAAATATATATCTTTCAACTCGAATATCTGATAAAATTATCCTTTATCATTCCTAAATTCAAAGGTCACGTCGAAGACGACGGCTGGGACGATGACGAAGAGGAGGAGGAAGTACGGGAAAGACTCGAAAAAGTAAAAGGATGCTTCTTTATTAGTACTGTCTTGCGCCAATGGTCGCATCCTACGTCGATCACGAACAACCAAGTAGGAACACATCGTCTAGCTGTGCACGGTCAAGCAACAGAATCCTGTTTTTATCCCAGTTTATGTCTAGTATCCTTACATCCAAATGACCACTTTCAAACAGTTGACCTCATTTACATAATGCCAAGCTATGCATACATATGAGACGGAAACATGGCCTCTAACATAACCTCCATTCGTTACAAAGTCCTTTTTTAACATGAAAATATTCTAATTCTGTGAGCCTTTGGTCGCAAAAATTAAAAGTAGACGATACCACCCAGCTTGACCGCAGCTTGTAGATACTCTCCGTGCATAGGCTTTCTCATGCCAAACAAGGGTCTATACACAATTATTGTCTGTCCGAGTAATACACGTCGACCGTTCTTTGTGAGTAAATAATGCTTAAAGAAAGGGTTTAAACGCCCAATCTAATTGATCTATGATGACCTAAGCGAGCAGCCTGTATTTTTTGCTTTCCCACAATGTTTTTCAAACGCTTTTCTTACTCAGGGTCGTTAACAATCGGGATTGTGTGGTAGAGGATAAAAGACATCTTTAGTTAACGCTAAAAAAAAAGATAACTTGAAAGTAAAAAAAGTGAAAAACAGTTAACCCTTATCCTGCTAAAAAACTAAAATGAATTTTTTACTTCGGTAGTAAAAACCCTAATATAGCTATTTTAAAGATTGTTTTAGGGGAACAATATCTCCTTCTCGGACAGTGTAGATCCAAGATCAGACTGCACGTTCTGTGCAGTCTGATCTTGATCTACACTGTCCGCAAAAGGTCAGTGAGTCCCGCTTAGCAGCTTAAGAGTTAAAATATTCGGGGGAGAGTCTAAAGTAAACGTTGTCCCCTCTTCTATATGTAAAGGTGGGTCTTGCCACGGCTGCCCCCTGTTCTCTGTTCAATATGAGACATACCTCTATTTTCTGTATATTTCTGGCACATCCAATCACGTGCATGCCCTGCTGCACGAGTCGTTCGGCAATCTTAGCCCCAAGCCCGGCAGAAGCACCGGTAACAAGAGCAACCTTTCCAATCCATTTTTCCATTTTCACACCTCCACCTTCGACCTTGGCTTCCAAATATGCAAGTATGCATTAATCCGCGTTATCTTTAATGACCGACCCACATCGATGCGTGTCTGTGAATACTTCAGTCGTTATCTTGTCATATCATAGTTTGTAACGTTTATCATACAGGTCGATTAACCCTTTGCCACACAATACCGAGTTTTCACTATCCTGATAAATAAACCCTTTCAAAAGCCTTGTGGTCAATTGAGAAAATGATGGTAACCATCATTTTCTCCTTTTTTAACATTGTTTTCTACCTCTTTACAGACAATTTTCAGCATTTAAGCCACGTTTGATTTGTCATCTACAAACGCTTCAATTTGGACGAAATTTTTTTGCTCGGTAAAAGCCTTGTAAAAAAAAATACCAGCTCGTGATTTTGGTGATAGTTAAGCTATTTTCAGCATTTTTAACCCTGTAACAAAATAATAAAGTGTTGGACTTGTACAAGTTCAAAGGACTTGTATATGGGAAGTAAAAGGCGGATCAGGTATTTTTCGTTGAAATGGTAAAACATATAGGGTTAAAGCATTTCTTGCTCAATATCCTCTGGTAATGTGCAATAGCTAGACAGCAGCACCGTATCTTATCCTTGTAGTGCTAAATAAATGAATGATGCTGTGGTAAAAGGAGGTATATTATATTTCATGTGTCTATTTTTAGAAATGTTATGGGTAAAGAAATGTCGTAATTTAAGCTGGGGGGAATTATTTCCCCGTCACAGTGAATATTTTCCTCCTGCCGAAAATCTGGAACTACTTTTTAAAGTTTTTTAAGTTTTTAAGTTTTAAAAGTGGCATTCGTGGACAAAATAATCAGAGGAAATATAATATATAATTTATTTCATCAGCTTGTGGTTAATATGGGGAAATATTTGCCTCAAAAGGGAAAGGTCCGCGAAAATAACTCGTGCCTTACGGCACTCGTTATTTTCGCATACCTTTCCCTTTTTCGGCAAATATTTCCCCATATTAACCACAAGCTGATGAAATAAACTCTATTTAATGCATCTCTGTGATGCATCACACCAAGCATGTAATCATATAATTATGGGTCCATAAAATCCATTTTGTCTAGCAACTGACTTAATTAAGAGGTAGAATTATTCCCTGACATTCAGAAAATTTACAGATAGCAAAGAGGTTTCGATCCTTGCCAGTCTGCGTGGACTTTTTGAAAATGCATTAAATCCTTTTTTTTTCACAGTTTGACACAAAAGAAATGGAAATTCTCAGCCTCTGAAACACTAACACTTTACCAAGCAATCCCGTGTTTTAACGATCATTGTGAATAAATCTGTCGAAATCACTGTGAGATGTTGGTTTCTCCTTTTCTAACAATGTTTTCTACCCCTTTTTACGACAGATTTCGTCTTTTGAACCACACCTAATTTGTCGTCCTCAAATACATTCATTGTGGATAAGTCCAAAATGGTGTCGTGGTTTATCATTTCTGTTGACAGGCTTCTTCAATAGATTGATAGATGTGGATAATTTTACTGTGGTTGTTAAACATTGTCGTTGCTAATCGATTTTCATGGGCGCCGCCATATTTGAGATCATGTGACTGACAGTATTTCAAAAATGGAAACTTCCTTGATACAAAAGAGGTTATATTTAGTGGCGGAATTGGCCGAGTTGTGACGAGTGCCTTAGATACATGTAAAAATCACTGCGCAAGGAAGTAGGCATTTTGCCCCAAAATTTAGCTAAGATTGGTTAGGGTGTCGCACTACTGCGAGACTGCTTCTGGGTCGTAGTCAAAAGTAGTCCCATGTGAAATTTTGCAGTACCACTTCTATTGCACTGTTTCTTGGAGCTGAGAGGGCTTGGTAGTATATAATTTAGACTTGCTTCACATTTGGGCAGGAGGGAACTACTGAAATATGTTTTTGTTGTATTGACATTTTTTGTCACTGGAGGACTAAAAACTTGTGGTCATGGCCGTAAATAGGTATTCCTGAGTGGAAAAATTCTAGGGTGCCTGTAATGGTTGGGATTTATCAAAAAACGCAATCTGTTGAAATGTTATTTTATTGCATTTTTTGTAAGACTATGGATGTACTTTTGTGAGCAACAGACGGAGAAGCCATAGGCTTGCCATTAAGACGCGATCTGTGAAGCTGCATTATGGTGATGTTTTTCCACTATATTCAATGTGGCAAAAAACCAGTGGTGTGAAACCTTATCCATTTTGCTGATATAGCAAGGCGTATATATCTGTAGATTAACAACAGGAACCAGTTTACATCTAGCTCTATTCGAAATTGGCCTGCTAGCAAATACAATACAATTCAATAATTATATACTCAGGTAAGCTTTATTTCGTAATACAAGGCCACTGATCCATTACACCGGTCAGAAAATACTAACATACAAGGAAATGAAACGCATTTTACCAAGGATTTTATTTATTGAACCCTTTGGCTGCTAAGCGCGACTTTAGGACCTTTTGCGGACAGCGTAGATCAAGATCAGACTGCACAGAACGTGCAGCCTGATCTTGGATCTACACTGTCCGGTAAGGAGATATTTGTCCCCCAGAAATACTTTTGAAAAAGAATAAATCTTGGTTTAACTATCAGCATAAAAATTTCATTTTACTTATTTAGCAGGATAAGGGTTAACTATATACTCTTGGATCCAAGTAACGATCTTTTTTTTCTAATCATCTTACACTGACAAGTATACAGTTACGACAGAAAATATTACAATCACAGTATGAGAAGGAGAAACTATTCCGAGCAATCTCTTTCTCTTACATAAAGTTTTCCTCAGACTTAAAACCTAACTCTTATCGTTGTAAAGAACCTTAAAATCTAAAAGAAAATGAACTTTGAAAAATCTATTAAACATTCCAAATACAGGTAGGGGTTGGCAAACATTAAGGTTTATATATTTTGACTATTTTCCCTTCAGCCCTAGATTGTTAACCAGATAAAACGGACCTATTTAACTTTTTTCCAAGCCCCAAATCTTAAATTCAAGCATATTAAAGGTGCATTCGATCCGAACTTTTTAAGGCGGGGGGGGGGGAAGGGGGGAAGATGTGATATATTTTGTAAGGAAGAAATATAGGAACGTGCCCTTACCTGGGGAAAAACAAAAATAGAAAATAATGCCAGAAAAATTGCCTCCAGTGGGACTCGAATCCACTACCCTTAAAAACCAGAATCGGCCATTACCAACTGAGTTATCATGCCAACCGACATTTTTCTAAGTTAAAAATGTATTCATCACTTGTTATAATGTAATGGCTAAACTGTTACTAACGCGATAGGAAAATTTACTCTAATCTTGTTAATGTCCCTTTAAAGGCATTTACATACAACAAGGTAAGAGCAATATGAGCTTTGTCGATATCATGGCGGAATCCTGGGAACGACGCAACTGCCATATGTATAAAAGATGTAGTTCTCTACAGCCGTGAAAATAATTCAAGCAGAAAAACACTTTCAACTGCCTAGATCTCTGTTGATGATAGGCCTATCCAAACATGCACATCTACTGTAAACGATGCAACCGAGATATACAAACAATATTGCAACAAGCAACAGCACATTTATCACCAAAGTCTCTTATTTTTTAACTTGGTCAAGTTCCAATATCATGTATCTGTTGATTCGAAGCATTGACTGGATCATAAATAAACTTTAAGAACAAAACAGCAGTTCTGCACATGCTGCCGAACCTTTTTTCAAATAAATATACGCCATGCTCTAGCGAAAGGGGTTTTAACCCTTTATCATACAATGACGACTTTTAACGCCCCTGAGGAAGAGGCCTTTGAAAACTTTGTGGGAAAAGGAGAAAATGCTGGTAACCAGCATTTTCTCCTTTTCCCACAAAGTTTTCTTCTCTATCAAAGAAAAATTGCATCATTTGAGCCACTATAAAATTATCGCCTACAAATGCTTTCGATTTGGATAGGTCTAAAATTCTGCTGTGTGGTAAAGGGTTAATCCATCTCCGTGATGCATAATACAAAGCAATTCATCACATAACTAAGGTTCCATAAAATCTATTTTGTACGACATGACAACCAACATGACAAATTATGACGTAGAGTTGATCTTTGACATGCAGAAAATTGACCGGTGGCAAAAAGTTTCGACGTAGGTCAGCTTGCGCAGATTGCGCAGGCTGACCTGGTCGATACTTTGTAGATGCATTAGACCCCTTTTCACATAGCATGGTTTGTATATAATTAATAATAATAATAATAAAGCCATGCTCTGGCAAAAGGGGGCTTAATGCATCTCCGCAATCCATCACACCAAGAAAGCCATCACATAATTATGGATCCATAATAGCCATT
This sequence comes from Hippopus hippopus, assembly GCA_946811185.2. NCBI lineage: Eukaryota > Metazoa > Mollusca > Bivalvia > Cardiida > Cardiidae > Hippopus > Hippopus hippopus. Next base: position 25,070,513 of record OX328099.1, read on the forward strand.
TTTTTTAACAACCGACTCAATCATGAGGTAGACTGATCCTTTGACATGCAGAAAATCGACTAATAGCGAAAAGTTTCGGCCCAGGTCAGCCTGCGCGGACTGTGCAGGCTGACCTGGGTCGAAACTTTTCGCAGATGCATTAAGCCCCCTTTTCACAGAGCGCTGCTCTTATCTATTTTCCTTACACGAAGACTACGACACTGGTCTTGGACTAAACTTTTCAAAACAGTTATAAGATGTCGCACGCAAATTGACGTTCTGGCAGTTTATCTTTAACATTTATCGAAAATAACAACAGTCTTGAAGACATCTTTGGAATTAATTATGCATAATTATTCCTCTCTCGTACAGTCTTAAAGTGCAAGGGAGGTAACCAATAATAAACTAGACTGATTTTTCTCCAGAGTTGCTTCCCTTCATCAAGTTTTTAAATACCCAATATCCACCATTGACATATAAACCTAAAACTCTCTGTATAAATTTATTCTCTGATATGACAGGCAATATTGCCTCTTTTCCTTAATAAAGTTATTATCATTGTCTTTCCAATAATCTTTATACACTGATTATTTGATTTTTTATGGAGCATACTCGTGTTTGAACTACAGACATTTTCCTATATCACAAAACCAGTAACACTGGTATCACAGATTGGAAACATCAACTATCCAGCGCTTTACGACAGGAATTTTTCTATAGTTGGTGTTAATGCTTGCACTCTGTTGGTCGAACTAAAATATCATGTACCTGAAAAAAGATAAAATACAATTAACCATTAGGCTGCAATGCGCGATTCATTGACCTTTTTTCGGACAGTGTAGATCAAGATTAGACTGCACAGAACGTGCAGTCTGATCTTAGATCTGCACTATCCGATAAGGAGATATCCTCCCCCCCCAAAAAAAACCTTTAAAATAGCAAAACTTGGGTTTTTGCTATCGGCCTAAAAAGTTTTATTTCGTTGATTTAGCAGGAAAAGGGTTAACAGTGGTTTATGAGCAAATCAAAACATTATCAAGTATATAGAACATTTCATGCCCCAAATACTAACTGTTTTGGGAGATCTAGCGTTCGCAATATGGCCTGCAATACGCGGAAAAGGGGCATTCGGACATTTGCGTAAAGTATCGTTCCGGATCAGCCTAAGCAGTCCGCGCAGGATAATCCGAAACGACACTTTCCGTTCTTTTATAATCTTCTGTTTTGCGCAAGTCTACTGTAGGACAGAATCTAATGCAGTCATAAATTGCTGTCTCGGATTAGCCTCCGCGGACTGCGCAGGCTGATCCGAGACGATACTTTACGCAAATGTCTGAATGCCCCCTTTCGCGTGTTGCAGGCCATATGTAAGAATTCCTCTCCCCTCATGCTATTCGACTAAAAAGAAACATCTTCCTTTCAAGTATTCCTCTTCAGTGTCGTAACTGATATGTCTAAATAAAGTCCGTATAAAACTGGATTAGCCGATGTCTGAAAACAATAGTCCGTAAGAAAGAGGCCGCCTAACTCTTTACCAAGCTACAAGGCTTTAGCCTGATCCAAACTTTGGCTCATATTATGGAATGTGACTTAAAAGGGTAGAAAAGTGGATAACAGCATTTCCCCCTCTTTCAATAAAGTTTTCACAATTCTTCTTTCTCGGGGTCATTCAAACACGGGCGTTCAAACACGGAGGAGGGGAGTAGACTCGTAACCTGGAGGCCTCAGGTTCGAGCCTCACTGGACGCACTGAATCTTTCGTGGGAGGGCAAGACACTTCATAGTCCTAGCCTAGCACTGGTGAAACCCAGAACATGCATAAATATATGACCTGTCGCCGTGATATGACTGAAATAATGTTGATAGCGGCGTTAAATACCATTCAATCAATCAAACACGGGACTATTAAGTAATGAAATAACGCAGGTGATCTCTAACATACTATTGAATCTTTAAGTGGCTCCGAAAATTGAGTATTTCCGTCAGGGAAACCTTAGCATAGACTGGTAATTTTCATTCGCTTGCAAAGATGGTATTATAACTAAATAAAATTGAAGAAACACATACACGTATGGAATCACCAAGATTTTGTTATTTTTTCCTGTAAAATTTCCCAATGCGTTTCATACGAGGCCGCTTTCATTGCGTAACGAGGGATGAATACAGTTTCAAAACAACAGCTTTATAGTCGCACAGGTAGTTCGGTTAAAATCATATTATATGGCCTGCAACACGCGAAAAGGGGCATTCGGACATTTGCGTAAAGTGTCGTCTCGGATCAGCCTGCGCAGTCCGCGCAGGCTAATTCGAGACGGCACTTTCCGTTTTTATGTAATTTTCTGTTTTGCGCAAGTCTACTGTATCACAAAATCTAGCGTAGTCGTAAAGTGCCGTCTCGGATTAGCCTGCGCGGACTGCGCAGGCTGATCCGAGACGACACTTTACGCAAATGTCCGAATGCCCCTTTTCGCGTGTTGCAAGCAAATAGAGTCCCTGGATTATGTATTTGAAGGTGATGGGTTCACATCCAAGTGGCGGCAAATTATTTTTTGCAGATTTTTCTCGACCAACTAAGAGTAAACAGTTATGTCCTCATGTTTTTTTCCTATCAAATATACTTCTCCCCCCCCCCCCCCCCCCTCCAAAAATCTTTAGGTCAACTTCAGTTTTATACTACTTTAAGATAACAACAATTTCTAATTTACCTGCGTTCTGACTGGAGCACTTAAACTGTATATCACCGCATCTGCTATGTCATCTGACTGTAAAGTCTAAAAATCAATAGTGAAACATAACAGGGTCAAAAAGGTCATTAAGGTCATAAGCAAGCATGAAAATTTCTACCTTTTACCTCTACTTTGTGAACTAGGTATCGTCGACTTTCACAAAATTATATTTCATATAATTGCCTTTGGATCTAGGTAAAATGTCTCTGATAACCTCTTCAGAGAGGCGTTTGAACCAGGATCAAATTGCGCGTATACATTGGTAAGACGAGTTTGGTCTACACTTTCTGCAAATACTATCAAAGTCGGAGCAAGGCAAACTGTTGTTAAGTCTTTACCAAACAATCCCGTGTTGAAACAGCCCTGAGAGAGCGACAGCTTATGAAAACATTGTGGGAAAAGGTTTCTCCTTTCCCATAATGTTTTCTAGTCTTTCTGATACCAATTCCATCATATGTGTCGTATTTATTTTGTTGTTTGCAAGTGCTTTCAAATTGGACTAGTCCAAAGTTTTGTCGTTTTGTGAAGAGTCAAATAACGCAAAAATAATTCAAATACTGTACGATACGACAAGGCTTTATACTTGCTCATAGTGAAGGAGAAAGCATGTTTGAACGGCTTTTTTTTCACAGGGCTCTACAAAGATCGGGCACCGTTTAGTAAAGGGTTAAGTTTTTCACCCAAAGGCGTTAAGTTCGCAATACGTAAGTGTAAATTGTAGAAAAAATGAGAAGAGGCAAAACATTTTTATCACATTATAGAACAACTCCATCTTCATGATAAAGTCTAGGCTGTTAAAAAAAAACGAACATTTCCAACCGATGGTAAAAAGCCATATAATTGGCTTGCAACACGCCAAAAGGGGCATTCGGACATTTGCGTAAAGTGTCGTCTCGGATCAGCCTGCGAAGTCAGCGCAGGCTAATCCGAGACGGCACTTTACGTATACATTAGATTTTGTTCTTCAGTAGACTTGCGCAAAACAGAAAATTACATAAAAACGGAAAGTGTCGTTTCGGATTAGCCTGCGCGGACAGCACAAGCTGATCCGAGACGACACTTTACGCAAATGTCCGAATGCCCCTTTTCGCGTGTTGCAGGCCATATTGGGATTTTCTTCTGTTTCTTTTTTTTTTTGATGGAAAATCGCACTATATTGGACAGAGTAGATCAAGATCAGACTGCATGTTCTTTGTCCTGTCGTGTCGTGCATTGCGTCTTGCTTAGCAGCCTAAGGGCCAAAATAGCGCTCTCGATTCGGAATACCGCGGTAATGATTCTGGAGCCCTGGTTACACTCCCGCTGTCTCCTTTTATAACATCTCAATAGAAAGATAGGTTTTATACATTCTTTCAATAAAGTTGTCATAGATAAGTCCGCCAATAAGATCTTTATATTGCGTTCACAATCCGCCAACAAGATCTTTATATTGCGTTCACAATTCGCCAAAAAGACCTTTATATTGCGCCCACAATCCGCCAAAAAGATCTTTATATTACCTTCACATATCTAGACAAAGTCATCATTCGTTTTCGGAAGATTTGAAATCTGTTTTTTCAACAAATTTTTCATTGATCAATATTACTGATTTTTTATATATTTTCTAGGGTTAACACCTGCTAAGCTCGGGCTCTGCATTGCCCTGCCCATTGACACTCCCACGTGATCGACGCTGTCAACGAGGATTGAGCCCGGATTTCCCGATTACAAATCCAGTACTGTAAGGCACTGAGCAACGAAAGGCCTCTATCTATTTTGCGGATTATGTCCGAGCAAAGAATCGAGATCTAAAGAGTGGGCTCACCTGAAACTTGGAGTAGCCCTCTACACCAGCATTTGGGTTGTCTGGATACATTCTAGGTACAAATTCCGTCTCTACTAGACCTGGGCTTATACACTACAAAGAGACATAGATGTTAAACCTTTAGCTTGCTAAATATCTAAAACGAAACTTTTAGGTCAATGGTAAAAACCCAAATATTGTCTTTTTTTTTGGTGGTGGGGGGGGGGATGAATATCTCCTTATCAGACAGTGTAGATCTGTAGATCATGTTCTGTGCAGTCTGATCTTCATCCGTAGTGTCCGCAAAATGTCCTCGAGTCGTCTTTAGCAGCCTACGGGTTAAGTCTTTACTAGCAAAAGCGAGTTTTAACGACCCTGAGATAGAGGGCTTTTGAAAACATTGTGGGAAAAGGAGAAAATGCTGGTAACCAGCATTTTCTCCTGTTCCAACGACGTTTTCTACCCCTTCACTCAATGTTTTCTACCCTTTTTAAGACCCATTCTATCATTTGAGCAAGTCTGCAATTGCTTTCAATATGAAAGAGTGTAAAATTTTGTGGTCTGATAGAAAATTGAATCTTTACCTGTATAGACAAAATCTTAAACCAGTCGAAATTGAAATTATTTGAAGATCATAAATTAAATGTTCAAACAATGGAATTTGTCCTTGAAAGGGTAGAAAAAATTGTTGAAAAGGAGAATATGATAATAACTATTTTCTCCATTTCCGCACAAAGTTTCTACCCTATGAAAGACAAAAATCCCATCATTTGAGAAGCATTTAAATTTTCGTCTGCAAATGCATAGACAAAGCTAAAAAATTGTTGGTGGAGGTTTAAAGACTTCACCAGTTCCGTCTTTGTAATAGTCAAATTATGACGCAGATTAAATAAATATTAAATAATTAAATATGTAATAACCAAGATATGAATGTAATAATGTTGCATTTACGGCATAGTGGCTTCGGTGTCTGACTGCGTTACGGAGGGTTGTTGTCGCCATCATTGGCTGCGACCGTACGAATGTAGCTCGTAAAAATGGAGCCTGGCGAAATACGCTGTTTTCATAAGTATTACATGTACTATCATTACGACGACAGTTCGCAATACTTATTTTCGCACCACTGGTGAAAATATTATCGATGATGTTCACTCGATGAAATAAATTTCGATCTTTCACCGTAAAAAACAAATATCCTCGATTTATTATATTCTTATCAGTGAATTACTGGGAATTCACAGTGAATAACACCACTAGTGATGATAAATATGGTATCATCACTAGTGACGATACAATTTTAGAATGTTTGCCGGAACTACTTTTTTTCCTATATTATTCCTATAGTACCATTCTTGATAATTATTTGAATAAAAAAGGGTGAATTTGGAATACAATAAATAGGATAATCAACTTGTTGTGTGTGATATTAAAAATCTGTCACTAAAATGGGGTGTGATGCGGTTGAAAAAACTAGAGGCGCTTGAGCGCCTGTATCTCTCCACAGGCCTGATATTTCTATAATGGCGAAAGGAAGTTTTTAACAATTATCATTCAATCCTGCATTTTAGCTCACTGAAGAAACAATTTGGTAGACAACCACCATAGGAACTTACCTGCAAAACAACAATGAAATCCAATGAATAGCTTTAGAGAAGAAATTTTTCAAAGATTTTACTTAATACCATAAAAGGAAAATGAGTCTCCCATAAAAGCCATGTTTTTTGACAGATCTTTTTTTTTTAAGGAATTCTGTAAACCTGTATCTAAGGAACATTCCTGCAAAATAATAATGCTATCCAAATAGCGGTTTGGGAGGAGAAGATTTTTAAAGGTTTTTTACTTTGGTTGCCATGGCAACCAGAATTCTTCATGGAACACAATTATTTGAAGGAATTTGAAAGAGGACCACCAAAGGAACATTCCTGTGAAATTTGGTAAAAATCCAGTCAATAGTTTCTGAGGAGAAGTTTTTTAAAGAAAAAGTTTACGGACGCACGCACGGACGAACGGACGAACGGACGAACGAACGGACGGACGGACGGACGGACGCACGAAGGACACAACGCCATGACAATAGCTCGCTGGCCTTCGGCCAGTGGAGCTAACGAGTCCGAAGAGGACTCGTTTTTTCAACCGCATCACACCCCATTCTAGTGACAGCTTTTTAGTACGACACACAACCAGTTGATTATCCTCTATTCATTACACATTCTACGCAGCCTAATTGCAGTCCACACCCGTGCTTACAAAGCTTTAGTCCATGCTCAACTGACTTCGTACTCAAACTTTCCAACTCATTAGCGCGTCTGCTAATATGACAATGGATAAAATATTTCATGTGATAAGAAGACGGACAGAGAAGTTAAAAAATTAAAAAAGTTGCTTTGTGAGGTGAATCAAATCAATTTTGTATAATTTTGAAATTTCATGTTCAGCTAAATTGAATATGAAAGAGGTTTTAAAAGCAATTACCGTCTGAATTAGATTTGCTAGGGCCGAGCCCAGGTAGCTCAGTCGGTAGCGTGCAGGACTTGAGAACAAGGGGTCGTGGAATCGATCCCTGGCTCGGCCAATTTCTTTCCGAAGACTGATGATAGTCATTGCAACAGAATTTATTCTTCTCCCAACGCTGACCATTGTTTCGACGATGGTTATGTGGTAAAGCAGCCAGTGGCTTGGAAAGAAAATTGTGCGGGGTACTGGTAAAAGAGACTCTAGGAAAGCATGGATAGGTGCACTGGCCACCGCGATATAACTGAAATAATGTTGAAAACTGCGTTAAACACCATACAGTCAATCAGTTAATTAGATTTGCTAGGAAGAGTATACATACTGTTACTCGAATGTGAGAGCTTATTCCATTCACTTCATTGCGCAGGCCATCTGTTATAGCTTTCACAGCGTATTTGGTCGCCGCATACACGTGTATGGCTGGATTGTTCAATACTCGGTACCCCGACATACTGTATGGAGGAGGAAAGGACATTTTTGTTGTTAAAGTTTACTTGAAAACTTTGTGGGAAAAGGAGAAATGCTGCTTACCAGCATTTTCTGCACAATCAAACACTATCTAGCATATCAAAGTGAAAATATGGAAAATGTTGTGATTTTTCTTAAACATAAATCGTTTCTTTCACATGAAGGATTGTTGATTGTTGATTTGTCGTCTGCAAATGCTTTGGATTAGAATAAGTACAAAATTTTGTCCGTTGGTAATGTTCCATGAGGCTGTATACCGCAGTAAAACTTACCTTCCCATCAGTATGATATGGCCGTCATCAACACCTCGTTCTCGCATGGACTTCACTGCTTCCCGGCTACATATCATCAGAGCTAATACGTTTACCTATCATACATAGATTAAGATACATTTTTAGTCAACGTTTTCCGTCGGATATTTTTTTTTTTTTATTTGGAACAAAATCATTTCAAACAGCAGTGTGATAATCGAAAAGACACCCAATAATGATGCATGCTAAAGCATTCTGGCAAAACAAGTTGCTCGTTATAAGCAACTTCTCATTTTGAATCAATGCTTCCAAAACTGACAAGTTTCCCGAGAAAAAAACATCTACATGGATTTTTTTCTTGAATTGTCGACTCTCTATATCATCATGCAATAAATTAGGCTTCCCTTCCCTTCCCTTCCCTTCCCTTCCTTTCCTTTCCTTCGCTTCCCTTTCCTTCCCTTCCCTTCATGTGTTTTTTTTTTTCGATCTTACATCAAACTATGCATGTCATCAACAATATCGAATGATAACGAAGCAAAAGATCTTACGTCAAACATTTCCCGCCACATATCGGTACTTCCGGTTAACAGTGGTGCATTATGGCCTAAACCGGCATTATTTACACATACGTCAACTCCACCGAACTGTGACTTGATCTTCTCAAACATGGACAAAATCTGGTCTTCTTTGGATACGTCACATTGTACGGCTGTCAGAGACCCTTTACTGTCCTTTAGACTTTCTGCCAATGACTGCATGTAAAAAATGGCTCAATTTAAATCAAGCTGGCATTAAATTGCCAAAATGAAGTGCTTCTTGATTTCCTTAAACATGGATATAATCTGGTCTTTTTAGACATGTCACGATATTATGGCCGTCATCTCTACTGCCTTCAGGACATGCTATTAATGACTGCAAGAACAAAAACAAAAATAATTAATTGTTGCCAAACGGAAAGTGTCTAGACTTTCTGGATGACAAACATTCTTATTTTTTTGTAGCAAGTTGTTATTTTTTCCCGCAATTTTTACGAAAGCAATTTTCCTGAGGATCGTTAAAAACATAAGGTTGTTTAGTAAAGGATTAACGCCACGTAGGCCTATGACGCAAGAAACCTCAACCTGGAAATATCTGCATTATAGGTTATCTCCAGAATGTGTATGTTTACAGTAACTTTATATTAAATATAATTTCTATCTTTTAACTATTTAAATGTATTTCTACCTGTCTGTCCGTTCTTTTCTCCGTCTAGCCATTCACAGATCCATCTAACCATTCACCCGTCCACCAATCAATCAAACCACCTTTACAGTTACCTACCTATAGATCTACCGACCAACATACCTAGACAACCCATCCACGCATCCATCTATTTACCTACCTACCCTCTCACACGACCATCTATTTCACACACCAAACCACACACCCACTGACGTTCTTTCCAGCTTTCATCCACGCCCCCCCCCCCCCCCTCTCTCTCTCCGCCTCTGCAACTCTCTCTCCGCCTCTGCAACACAATGATAGATCTAGATACAGCTAAATCTAGATACATGTATAATAATAAGAAACATACCTCTATTTTCTGCACATTTCTCGCACATCCAACCACCTTCATACCATGTTCAACTAGCCGCTTTGCAATGGCTGCGCCGAGACCAACTGATGCGCCCGTCACAAGGGCTACTTTTCCCACCCACTTATCCATCGTGTGTCAACTATTGGAACGTTTCCTGCAGCAGTTTGAAAGTTTATCGATACAATAAAGGCCATGACCCTGTGTAATATAGGCTGGCTCTGTGTACAGTGCTATGCAGTCGATTTGACTCATACGTGTGTACACGGTTTGTATGAATTTACCATTAACCTTTAACCTGCTAAATAACTAAACTGAAATTTTCAATTCGATAGTAAAAACCCAAATATTGCTATTTCAAAGTTATGTTTTGGGGAATAACATCTCCTTATCGGACCGTGTAGATCCAAGATCAGACTGCACGTTCTGTGCAGTCTGATCTTGATCTACACTGTCCGCAAAAGGTCGGTGAGTCGCGCTTCGCAGCCTAAGGGTTAAGTTCTAAATTCGTGAAATTGACCTTTTCAATTATTAGGAAAAAAGTCTAAACATTGCTTTTTCAACGTTGTTTTGGGGAGAATAGATCTATACAAAAAATAATGGCGGACTATGTAGATTCAAAATCTGATGACACGTTCTAAGTAGCCTGATCCTAATCTACAGTGTCCGTAATAACAAATACAGCAAGGTTCAGGGCTGTGTAGTGCAGGTCATTCAAGGGTCAAATACGGCTGAATGTCAAATTAGTTACATACTGGGGTATAACACAATGAAAAGAGAGGGTACCCGTAGATATTAGTATCAACCAGATCCGAGTTCCGGGCGCAGTTTAACACGGGTAGGAAACTTCATATTCGGAGCCAATGGCTCTGACGAGAAAATGTGTTGGTCTTCCGTTTCTGAAAGTATCGGCTGAAAAACAATATATATAAAAAAAAAAAGGTAAGCTTGTGATTGTTTGTAATCATGTGTTCATATGTCTTTGAAATTCCAAAAAAGGAGAATGCCATGCAATGCTCTGGTCTTTCAACGTGTTTTCTACACTCCGGAAAAGTGTAACAAGTGTACGATGTTGTCTGAATCATTTGTGGCGTGGGTTGACCGTAGCCGAAATAATACGTCACGGACCTAAATTCAGTTTATTATTGCTATTTAATTGGCAAATAAGAGAGAGTCTTGCTGTCCCAAAAGCGTGTATTAATGTCTTGAAATTTTGATTCACTGCTGGTAAAGAATAGAAGAGAAATAGCTCAAAAAATGATAAAAATAACGAAGAGCTCCGATTATGTGGACCGGCTCTGAATATGTAAGTCGGTACCGATTAATGAGGGCCTCCTTTCAAATATTTAGTTTTCTGTAAAAAATTACCAAGGAACTAGGCTTTGTTTTTCCGTTAATACCTTTCAGTCTAAAATGTAGTACATTTGTTTGATGGAACATGACCGAATTTATGAAAATACAAAGGATTGGTATTGTCAAGATTGAAAAATGCTGTCCAACATTAGTCTTTCTAAATTTTTAAAATATTTTGATGTAGCTTTGTAAAAGATTTTTTTATTCTTCTATTTAGTATCTCTGCTACGGTCGGTACATTTTCCATTTAGCTTTTTAATGACTATTTCAAGACCAAATAGCCCTCCGAAGATGCCAAATATTTTTCATTATTTTTGCTTACGTGTGGGCTGCACTTACGACGAAAGCATGACAAATGCTATATACATGTATAGACCATTCTGTTAATCATGACACCCCCTCCCACTGCCTAGATTTGAAGCAAATTTAAATTATATGCCCCCAGGCCTTCTCAGCTCCATGAAACTGTGCAACTACAGTGCCACTGGAAAGTTTCACATGGGACTACCTTTGACCACTACGACCCGGAAGCAGACTCGCAGTGGTGCGACACCATAAAGAGAAAGGTATGGAATTTACCTATATCAAACTGGAGTCACCCGATATTTGCCGACTGCTGAACGAGGTTTGTAGGATTTCAAGCATGGGCACTTCGACTTTGAAAAACTTTGCTTTCTACAATTTACTATATAAGGAGTGTCATATATTAGGTTATAGTGGGTGCTACTTGTCAACAGCAAGGCGTCTATGATTTCAAGCAGTGATTGGAGGCTCATTTAGGCAATTGAAGAATCTTAGTTTCCTATTGTACGAGGGGTGACCGGGAGTTCGTAGAAAACGCTAATGTATGATCGTGTGTTTCATGTTTACGTTAAAGGTTAGTATATATGTTCTTTTTTCTACGTAGCAAACATTTTGTGTAAAAATATTCAACAGTCAAATGTTACAGTACCAAACTATAAGGTAACACGTACCCGGAGCACGTTAGCGTACAACTAGCGACGCTGTGACAACGTCAAAGATTTAATCATACGTTTCAACGTAATCTCCCTGGATTCGAATACATTTTCTGTGTCTTTGTAACCAATTATCATATGTATCATTGTGCTGGCTGCGGACGTATGACGAAAAAACTTTTTGTGTACACACGCGGAGTTCACTAGCGTCCCCAAATCACACACCCTTTAACGCTGCCTTGATCTCGCTTTCGTACACTTTACCATTAACGAACTTCCAGTTCAATTCTTCTTTAACGAAATCGTCGATGCCACTTAAAAGCAGGCGTCCTGCTGCATTTCTTTAACGTACTCGAACTTTCCACAACTTTAAGTATCAGTAGGTGTTTTGCCTCATCCCACGAAGAATCTAATTGCTGCTTCAACTCGACGTTGCCCGTTGACGTCATGATTTTAGAATTTGATTGGCGATAACGCCTTGTGTTTATATCTTAGAAACAGAAGTTTTAAAAAAAAAAAGTCAAAATTTCCTGAAATGACGTCAAGAACGTTTTCACAGACGACTTCGCGGAGTCGAATACAAAAGGGAAATGCATGCATATGCGGTAGTGATCCGTGTAGGGGTTGTTCAAAAGTCCACTTATTTTCATGTGCTCCGTGTTTACCGATACGCATTGCTATGGGCATTGGTATTCAGCGAATACTTTCAGATTCATTAGTTTTCGACTGCACGCTTGTAAGAAAGGTTTGATCCTACACTACAATAAGTTTCGTGAAAATGCGAGGCATAATGTAAACAGTAAACGAACACTCTACGAACTTCTCGATCAACCCTCGTATTCATGCCATCCCAACGTTAACGCTTCCAGTGCCAAATAAATGACAGCAAAGGTGCCAGGATCTGCGAATGAAAAGCTATTTTACTGTAATTATTCTACTGGACGATGTACTCGTAGATCCAACATCAAAGTGCGCGTTCTGTCCATCCTCGACTTCATTTATACATACTGTCCTCAGAAAGTAGCTTAACATTGAGGTCTCGGTGTAACTCTCAGTGGAAACAGGTATAAAGTCGACTCATAATAGAGGTCTGTGAGTAGATTTCCATTGCAGTTAAAGACAGTACTGGTCATAATTAACTCTTTATCACACAATCCCGAGTATTAACGACTGTAAGAAATGTTGCTTCGGAAAACTTTGTGGGAAAAGGAGAAAATGCTGTTAACCAGCATTTTCTCCTTTTCTCGCAATGTTTTCTGTCACAAAGGAGACAGGTTCTACATTTAATTTGTCGTCTGCTAATGCTTTCAAACTAGACAAGTCTACAATTTTGTTGTTTGGTAAAGAGTTAAGCCTTAAGCCAGCGGATAGCTAAGTTCCAAGGTCAGGTTGTAGTCTGATCCTGTTCTACCCCCCTTGCAATATCCATCTTGATCGTACGTTATTGGCAGTAAAATATATATAGTTAGTGCGTTAAATAAAATATAAATGAGTCATGCTCTGACAAAAGGGGGCTTAATGCATCTCCGTGATGCATTATACCAAGCAAGCCCTTACATGATTATTGATCCATAAAATCCATTTTTATAAACAACCAACTGAATCATGGGTTACAATGATCCTTTGACATGCAGAAAATCAAAGGAGCGCGAAAAGTTTCGGCCCATGTCAGCCTACGCGTACTGCGCAGGCTGACATGGGTCGATACTTTTCGCAAATGCATTGGGCCCCCTTTTCACAGAGCATGGCTCATTTATATTGCCATGAATTTTTGCTTAGCTCCAAAATTATCGATTTTTGTCCCTCTGACACAATGTCAATGAAAAAAATGCTTATTTTGGGTCATTCACAATCACGCATAGAATTACACGATCCCTGTTAACCCTTTACCAAACAAACCCTGGTTTTTACGACCCTGAGATAGAAGTCTTTTGAAAACATTGTGGGAAAAGGAGAAAATGCTGGTAACCAGCATTTTCTCCTTTTTCCACAATGTTTTCTACCCTGCTGGAAACAAATTTCAATTTTTGAGTTATGTTTATTTTGTTGACTGCAAGTGCTTTCAATTTGGACCAGTCTAAAATTGTGTCGTTTGGTAAAGAGTTAAACAGCGCAAAGTTCGATAGGTAAAGTAAATATTTTGTAAATGTAAAACCCAGATTACTTCCCTTTATTATCTATTCTTCTTCATTTTCAGTTTCTTTTTATGTTCAAAGAACAATATGTATATCTAACACTGCATACTCATTTTTATTGTATATTTCATACGATAAAGATAAACATAACTATTCTATTTACTTTTATCACAACTTTCTTTTCGGCGATTTTCCGCCTATTACCTCTCATTCATGTGAGAAAAGTAGTCAGTGTGACAGTGTGAGAGAGCTAGGAAACACATGCAATGACCGCCGTCATTTCACCTAAGCTGTTAAAACGGCTTTAAACTAACAAACAAATCACGTAATAGACCTCTATAAAATTTCTTGATTGGTTGGTCGGTCGGTTGATTGATCGATCGAAATCGGTCTGTTGGTGAGTCGATCAATCGATCGATCTATTGACTGACTAGTAGGGGAGACCGGGGCAAAGTGATACATTTTTTTACGTTTTTTTTTTTCTAACATTAAACCGTACAGAGCTCTATGAGCGATTAATTCAGAAAGTACATTCAATTATGAACATACAGGACCTTTACTGAAACAATTCAATCAAGATCTAACGATTTATAACAAGAACAAAATGACTGGTAAATGTAACACTTTGCCTCATGTTTTGGGACAGAGTGTTACAGTGACCGGGGCAAAGTAATAAATTATTGAATTTTAGCAAAGCAACCCAGTTTTTGCCTTCTTTCAATTGCACCCATTGTTCCATTCTGCTCCACCACAAATCTTATCGTTTGAAAAGGTGAAGAAAGTAGTTATGCATAGCCAAGCAGAAGGAGTTAAATCAAGGGGCGACATTCATAATATAGCTATTTCACCAACGTTTTCAGTTTGAATTTTTATCATACCCAATACTGGATCCTTTGAACGCAAGAGACCTACAACAGGTACTTTGGGCAGACGTGTTCCTAGTTTCGAGCCCGGTCGGGTAGCTCAGTGATAAGCGTGTCCAACTTGTGACCTGGTGGTTTGACACCCGGTTGAGGCAAGCTTTCTTTCTGGCGATGTTTCGCCTCTTACCTCTGATGCATGTGACAAAAGTAGTCAGTGACTTGGAAAGAAAGTTGTGTCAGTAATGGTGTGAGAAAACCAGAAAACACATGCGTAGGTGCACTGGCCGCCGTGATATGACGGCTGTTAAAATGGCGTTAAAATACAATACAATCAATCAGTCCTAGTTTCGAACCATTCTATAAAAATGAAAGTACATGTATATATTTAACCCAATCTATAGTATATCAGAGTTTTTACAAATCATTTTTAATTCAAAAATGGTTAATTTGATGTTTTCTATTTCATTAGAATTGAATTTTCCAAGCTTGGTTGAAAGTACATGTGGCAAAGTATTACACTGTAACACTTTGCCCCGTGTGCTATGTAACACATTGCCCCGATTGCAGTGCCATGCGAAAACTAGTTCTGTATAAAAATCCGAAATAGGCCGAATAATGATTCACATTGCATTGTCATCCTCAAGATGCACCATAAACTGGACGATCCACCATGCCTCTAGTACAAGACGACACGACATACGAGTAAAGGAAAATGATGAAAATTTACTTTCATGTCCCTAAAAGCGTCGGCTCCTCTTCATAAAATAACGATAGGAGGGATCGGTCCACGACATAGCTCATAAGATAGTGGGTTCAAAACTCTCTTAACGTGTAGGCTTCATGGTGTAATAAGTGACGAAATTACAAAGCCATTTCAAATGTATCATTTTACCCCGGTCTCCCCTATTTTACGCCGCTTTCAATATTATTTCAACAATATTACAGCGGCAGCTCACAAAATATACGTGTATTTTCTTGGTTTCACGAGTGCTTGCCTGGGGATCTGGGGTGCCTTGCTCATGAGCGGTTCCACCAGGGAGCCCGGTGCTTTCCGTGAGGCTCGAGCCCGTGACATTCAGGTTGCGTGCCCTGCACTTTACCACTGAGCCACGCAGAACCCCGAGTTATCGGTGTAGAAATACCTCGCTATTTTTTACGTGGGATGTCTTAGACGCAAAATTTACTATTGGTATTTGCCTATGGGCCTAATATTTAAATCATTACAAATCAATTTCGAACTAAGGTCGTCATTACCACAAACGCCGCACGCGGAAGTGTAGACATAAAATACTTACGGCATAACTTTAAAATATAGGCGGAGCTAATTGACTCCTCCCAATGACACTCCCACACACAAAAAAAAAAAATATGAGTTGATTGCGGTGCATTTTAAAATCGAGAGTTAAACGTTCATTGAAATAAAGACTTACACACTTAAGATATACAAAGATGTTACAAGACAAGTTAAAAAGAGTGTTAATACTGCTGATATTGTTTGGTTACACATATGGACAGGTTATACCCGGCGGACAAAATGTTCCTACTATTGGACGGTTTGGACCACGTGAGTAATTTGGTGCTTTTGTTACTGCGATAAAATCTCGATAGCTCAAATTCAAGGTCAACCTAGAAATCTATTCGAACTACAAATGAATAAAAAGAAGTTTTTCAGACTCTTTTCAAAACGGTCAAGTGTTTTACTGATCCTGGTGAAAAAGGCTTTTGAAAACGATGTGATAAAAGGAGAAAGTGCTGATGGCCAGCAATTTCTCGTTTTCGACCGTTTTTCTATGCTTTCTGGGACAATCGTTTGAGCCGACTGTGATTTTCATCGGAAAGTAGTTTCAAAATGGATAATTTTAAAATTTTCAATCTAAGTTATCAATTTTTTATCGACTGTGAGACAAGTTCTTACAACTTGTTTATTTATTGAATTGTAAGGTACAATGAGGGATGCCTACGGGCTTCACGTACCAATGAACGAGGCTAACACAGCGACAAAAAAATATAAATATGAGCCATGCTCCGCCAAAAAGGGGCTTAATGCATCTCCGTGATCCATGGTACAAAGCAAGCCTTCATATACATAGGGATCCATAATATCCAGTTTTTGTAACGAACGACTTACTCATGAGGTAGACTGGTCCTTGGACATACAGAAATTGACCAATAGCGAAAAGTTTCGGCCCAGGTCAGCCTGCGCAGCACTGCGCAGGCTGACCTGAGTCGATACTTTTCGCAGATGCATTAAGACCCCTTTTCACAAAGCATGGCTTATATATTTTTTGAAAAAAGAAAAGTAAGAATATGATATAGAAGAGAGCAGACTACATAGAAACCCTGCGGGTTTGATCTTTGATCTTTACCGTCCGTTTGTTTAGTCAAGCCTATCAGACAAAAATCTTACTAAGTTTCAATGACTCGCAATTTTAGTTGTCGAAAAAGGTTTAAATTGTATATTGAGCGCTAAAAGCGTTTACAAAAAATGTCAGTACTTTGTAAATCTACGGATCAGTAGCGTTTTTTAACATTCAAAAGTAACTGTAGGGATAATTGGTTCTCAAATCAATTATTATTATTATTATTTACTGAAAGGTCCTCAAACCCCCTTCCTGACCGGGAGCATAGTACACGGGACCTGTTATTTCAACGACACTTACTCGCCAGTTAAAGGTCGAGTAGACCTACGTCAAGATTTTGCAGTGGTAAGCTTTACTTTAAGGAACAATGAAGGCCAAATGTAAACAAAGCGGGTGTTTAAATGCATTTGAATTTATAGCATACCATTTAAAAGTATGAAAATTATTGTGAAAATGACAATCTGCCATTGTACGGTCGGTCCAAGTGTTAATCGCTGATAGAGAAATTAATTTCAAAACTAGGTTAAAACCTGCCAGGTAGCTGTGTCTTTTGTTTACTTTTTGCCTTATTTTTAAATTCTTTTTTTCTGCCAGCGACTAACATATGGCCCGACCACACGATAACAGACTGTCATCTCTACAATATTTTCCATACTTTTAAATGGTATGATTTAAATTTAGATGTATTATGACACCAGCTTTGATATATTGGCCAATACTTTTTTTATTACAATAGTTCTTAGCTATACGCTTTTGAAAACATTTTTAGAAATGGATAGAAATGGATTTGAAGTTCTTTGACAGGGTAGAACAGAGAGTGGGCAAAGTAGAAAATGACAGTAATCAGTATTTTCTCATTTTCCCACTGAGTTTTGTACCCTTTCTATGCCATCTAGGCAATAACCATCATTTGAACCAATTTTATTTTGTCATAAGTAAATGTTTTCAATGTAAACAAGTCTAAAATTATTTTATCGGAAATGAGTTATTTCAAAATTAGACTGCCTTAAGTATGCAGTCTGATCCTGAGTCTGGACTTTCCGATATTTTGTACGGTATAAAGGTCAACTGTAAGATGAAAGCTACTGAAAATATACGCTTTTTATAGCTTTTATTTCTACGGTATAAAGGAATAAAAATAGGAATAAGTTTCATAACAAAGCCATGGTATGGCACATTACCACCGTCTAGGTGACGTATTTGGTTTGCAGGGTTCACTCCTGCAAAAGAAGGAATGCTCACAACGAGCACATTTATTTTATCCTGTCACACAATGTTTTCACAAGATCCTTTAAAATATCTTGTAAAATGTCCCGTTTTCACATGTCGCTTGTTACAAAGTTATTATGAATTAAGCTTCCCTCGTTTTCAGGCCCCGCCGATTATCCAAATTCGTGTCCAGGTACTGGGGCTTCCACAAAGTACAATGAGCGACCAGGAGCACGCGATACACGTGCATCAGTGGGGAGATACCGGAAGGAACTGTTACAATGCCGGACCTCATTTTGATTCGGATCCATTTTCCGTTCATGGCGGTCCAAATTCTCTGGACAGGTACGTTTCAACATTAATACAGGTTGTAAGCTAGAGTCTAGCCTGCTGTCATCGGCAGACATAAAGAATCTGACGTGAGTTAGTTTAAACATATTTTATTGATTATTAATAACGTACAATATGTCATAAAACACAATACAGATCAATAGGATTGGAACGAAAGCATAGCTTATCAGGTTCTTCTCCTAATGGATAACAGAAAAATACACAGATGACATGAGTAATATTATTGAAATCATTGTGAAAAAAAAAACGATGACAAGGAAAACAGAGGAAAAAAAATAAATGACAAAAATGAAACAGAAGCACAATGTGTTGCATGTTTAAGATGGACTGTAGGTAAATCCTAGATGAAACGATACGAATGCGACTATAAGAATGACCGGTTACGTGATCCAATTTCGGTAAATATATATACGTTTGGTTAGCTAGATTCTAAATCTTTCACTTGACCTGATAAATAAATGTACTTCGGAGAATATGCGTTCATTAACGTCTAGCGATAAATTGTCATCACCGAATAAAAGAACGGTTAGATTTACTGTTGTGTATTGCGAAACATTGTTCAGTAGTCGTTCTTGTATTTCTCTATATAATCTACAAACAAAGAAAAAGTGTTGACTAGATTCAACTAACCCACATATACAGAGAGGCGAGTTGATTACATTTCTAAAATAGAGGTGTTGGTTGAGTGAACTAAATTTATTGCAAATTCTAGTATGTATAATCTGAACTTTTCTTTCCCCAAAGAAGTACAGCCTATTTGGTTCAGGTTTTTCTCTGTCTAAGAAGGTTTTAAAGGCACTCATCGTCTTTGAATTTCTTACGTGAATTTCTTTTCTGACGTGAGTTGGCATTTGAGATAGAATTATATTGAATGAGTATTGAAAAAAATGCAATGAAGCGAGCCTTTTGCGAACTTAATTACTTTTTGTTGACAAGCGTAATAAAATTTTTCCCCTAAAGCCAATGACTGACAGATTCTTTTTATCGTGTAACTGTTATCTGAAGTGTTATAAGTCTTGATCTTTTAAAACATCGGCCTATATTTATATTTGCATTGAAATATACATGAAGCCTATTCGCTCCAGGACAGGACGTACATCACGGACAAACTATTTCCAAAGAAATTTGCATAAAATGGTTTTTTTTTTTATCTAGAGATACTTTAGATGTTTTGTTACGATCGTCAATTCTGACTGGTAATTTCAAGGGAAAATCTTAAACGGCAACGTTTCAGAAGTGAGGCGTATGATTACATAGCTTTGACGAAGTAGGCCTATAACACTATTACTTTTCTCAAACTTGTGTAAGGAAAGAAAATTCATACCACTGAAAACAAGGATAATCACGTGATAAAAGGTTGCTACCAAACGTTCACTGTTCGTGTCTTCATTTTTATATAGTCACCTGTGTGAAACCCAACATCGGGGTGCATCTAAAGTTGCTCTTAAGTAGCCCAAAATGCTGCTGAAAATGACAATAGACGCAAAATAATCAACACAATCAACAAGGATATAACACCTTTAAATCATTGATTTTGATCATCAAGTAATGTACTTAAGTAAAGACCAAGAATCATTTTTGTAAAGCACGAAACTAAATGGGTCGTTTGCTAAGCAGACATTCGTCCTTGAACAGAGACGTGTTTGAGTATAAAAGCAGGAATTTTCTCGGTGTCAGTGTAGGCATAATTTAAAAATTAATGAAAAATATAATTGTGTGGAACTACATTCTATGTATGTTTGCAATAAATTCAAAGCTAGCTCTTTAATCTAGGTAAAATTAGAAGGATGTCGCTGATTGATACCGTTGACTGAGCATGTCATTTGTCATCTTTGTTGGAATAGCAACGAATGTCAGGGAACAAAAAAAACTTAACCAGACTTTTATTTCTATACAGGGCATCACGACATGATGGCGACTTCGGAAACTTAAGACAGACAAACGATGGGGTCATAGATACGAGTTTTAACGTGCAGAATATGGTGTTGGCTGGTGACGCGGGAATATTGGGAAGATCCGTAGTGGTGAGTTTGTACAGTCAAACCTCGTTCAAGCGACAGATTTTGGTATTAAACCGTCGATCAATAGTCGAATTATGGGAAAAGTCTTTATACTTTGGGTACAATGATAAGATAATCAGGAAATTGTAATGCTTAGTTTGAATGCTCAGGGTTATCTACGTGCTTAAAGCAATATCAGATTAACCCTGTAACAAACAATCCCGAACTTTAACGACCTTTGGAAACAAAGCTGTTTAAAACATTGTGGGTAAAGGAGAAAATGCTGGTAACCAGCATTTTCTCCTTTTCCCACAATGTTTTACATCCTATAAAAGACAGATCTCTCTATTGTAGTTATATTTAATTTATCGTCTGCAAATGCTTTCAATTTGAACCAGTCTAAACTTTTGTCTGGTAGGTAAAGTGTTCACTGAATCGAGCGATCTTAGCTCGTATTCTTAAATCTCAAGAATTTTCTTCATTTCCAAGTAACACGAATTCTTATCGGCTTAAGCCAAGGGTTAAGTGCAATTAAAAGTGCCCGGTGAATATAAGAACTAATCTTCATTTCGAATCTGACTTTTTTGCTACAGAGTACCTCACAATCAATACCGGATAGTGTAAATCAAAGATCTCACTACTCCTTCTGTGCAGTCCGACCTTAAAGGCAGACTTACGGCTAAAACTAAACGATTCGGGTTTTAAATTGCAGACAGATTTAATTCATGCCATTTAAGGTCAACGACCCCTAACTCATCGGTCAATATCGTGTAACATCGACGTTTTCGTAAAGCCTATTCGGCCAATCTCGACAGCTTCCGTCTTTTAATATGAGAGTTAGGGGCCGTAGACCTTAAAAGTATGGATATTATCATTGAGTCAGACAATTTATTTCATGCTTTCCGGTAGGTTATCGAAAAATATCGGTGAAATAATTTTCGATATTTCATGGTTACGACCTGTGAAAATACCGATTTTTATATTCTAGTTACCTAGGTAAAATGCGCGTGACTCACAACCAGATGGGAAATATGACGTCATTTACCTTACATTTCTCGCGCTTGACGTAATATTGTAATGCGTTGCTATGCGGAGGGGGTGCACCACGGGGAATAACTGAAAAGAACTGTACTGGATTTTGATAAAGTTCCTCCTAGAAAGGGTTGAAAGCATGAAATAAATAGAATATTTGTTTTTTTCGGTTAAAGATCGAAATTTATTTCATCTCGTGAACACCATCGGTAATATTTTCACGAGTGGCGCAGCCACTCGTGAAAATATTACCGATGGTGTTCACGAGATGAAATAAATTTCGATCTTTAACCGAAAAAAACAAAGGCAGCCACTCGTGAAAATATTACCGATGGTGTTCACGAGATGAAATAAATTTCGATCTTTAACCGAAAAAAACAAATATCCTCTATATATTTCACTACGGCCTGTCAAAGTTCTAGTTGCTGGTAGAAAAGTGTACGAGTATAGTAAAACTAGAATAAAAGTTGCTAATTTTTGTTCTAGTTCTACTATACTTTTTTATGCCAGCAACTATAATTTTGACAGATTCGACCGTAAAATCATTATTAGACCCATAAAAATATCCACGCTTTTAAATAGTATGAATTAAATTTGTCTGCAATTTGACCCACGATTTTTTTACATTTGGCAGCTAGCGGAACTTTAATCTACAATATTTGCAATGTCTTCAACTTTGACATGTCTATAATTTTGTTGCCTGGTATAGCGTTGATGAATATGGTGAGGTCGATCCCTCATGGCTCGAGGATAATGGCCCTGGTTGGTATCAGAAAATCCTTTTTCTATCCCCTATAGTGTTTTTGATAACGAGATGGAGTTGTTCTTCAGTAAGGAGCTACAGATCCCAAGCCTAGTACATATACAATGAAAGAGTGATCTGCCGCCCTGATATAACTAAAGTACAGCTGAAAAATGGCATACAAGGAAACATTAGTATTTCTTTTTTCTTTTCAGTTACATGAAAGCAGGGATGATTTAGGACTTGGCGGAACGCCTGCCAGTTTACGAAATGGGAATTCAGGACCACCCATCGCCTGTTGCGTTATTGCATTAGCTGATTCTACGAACTGGGATAACCCGCTATTTGTGAATGGACAATTCCCAAATGCAGGGCTGAATCCATTAAATCCAGTCTTGGGTTAAAGCCTCTGCAGGGCAATAAGTGATTTGCATGCATATTATAGACTTTCACGTCCTTTAATCTGACCATACACAGATGGTGGTTTTTGGACATTGATATCCAGGTTATTTGTACATGCAATAAAGAGTTAACTTTATTTAGAGCGAACACTGTTTAAGAGAAACTGTTGGTTATAGCAAATTTATTCAAATTCCCGACCGAGACCTTTCTTCGTTTTATTTTGTGTACGCCTAAAACTGTCTCAAGCAAAAGTGGATATAACGGATCTTTGGATAAAAAGTAAGCAAATACGACAGAGATTTTTTCCCCAGAAAATATACTTAGGTGCCAAGGACTGAATATTCTTTCTTACAACAATGCACATGTATATGATTACTAATGAGTTGTGAAATAACGATTAATCGAATAAGTCATAATCGAAGCTGGAACGGGCACTTGATGTACACCGTCAGCAAAAGATATAGTTATTAGTGAAAAGATTAACCTCTAAGCTGCAAGTGACTGAAAAAATGACATTTTAGGCCCACAGGAAGGGCTAAAAATTTACAACTTTTTACATGAGCAGCGTTCCAGCAAAAGGGGGTTCAATGCATCTCTGTGATGCATTATACCAAGCGAGTCATTACATAATTATGGATCCATAAAAACCATTATGTCTAACAACCGTCTGAATCATGAGATAGACCGGTCCTTTGACATGCAGAAAATTGACCGATAGCAAAAAGTTTCGACCCAGATCAGCCTGCGCGGAAATGTTCATAGCGTGATTTAGATGGTTTTGCCAACTTGAGTACTTGACTAAAGGTACATTCTGTGCAGTCTGATCTCGACTTAAATGATCACACATACACATATAAAAAATAAATAACACAGTGGAAGCTTAAAGTTAAACATCTCTCATTCAACTATTTATGAGGGAAAACAGCAAATGACTTGAAAAGAAAGCCGTGCAGAATGCTGGTAAAATGAAATACCAAGAATGCACGGATAGGTTAACAGGCCGCCGTGATATGAAACCATATACTGTTGAAAAATGCCCAATCAAAGCGATTATGATACTACTATATAAAGGCCATTGGCGCTCGATCTTAATTTAAAATCGTTGCATGTATGTAACCTAATAACTAACATGGTAATCAAGGCAAAAAAAGACACACTTCACTTCAGACGGTCGTAATTTATATCGTGAACGTAATTCGCTTGATAATTGAATGTTACTCATCATATTCATGTTTAAATCGATTACACTAGAAAGGTATTCATAAACGTCCAGTTAATACTGCACGCGACACTTTTTTCTCAGAATTCACAATTTTTACAAATTTACGTCATTTATGTCCCTGGCTGACTTCCGGTAACCTCGTATGACCACTCTAAAATGTTACTAGCCATCTGATTGGTTGAACCTGCAACGGTCTATTATATATGTGTTTTCAAATATAAAAATGTAAACAAACATATTTCTTTTGTAATTCTGGTGCAAAGATCGCTCACCGAAAGAAACCATAAATGGGAAAAGTGAAAAGAACGTCTTTGATAACGAATTTGTACAATGGCAAGTGAATTTATGCTTTGTAAATTTCGCGGGAAAATTAACGCTTGACACACCTTTCCAATCATTCGGCATACCTCGGGTGATGGGAGCCATCATATCCCTCGGCTGTATCTGGTGGATTAATATGCATCAGATCGATACATATCCGGAAATACGCCGGTTTACCGTTCTGAAAATTGTAAGGCTCCTCTTAAAAAAAAAAACTTGAGTTTCAATTTTCTATCGAAATCTTTCTAACTATGTTTCAGTTGAGTTGGCAAACAGTTCGTACATTCATTATTTATCAATTCCGATTAAAGTTTTCACCGACAGATAAACAGATGTGAATAACTTCATCGAGGTTGTTTATGTGGTTGCTAGACGACTGACAGTGGCGCGCCATGTATAAGATCACGTGATTCGCAGTTCAAATGGAAACGACCGTTATACGGACGAGGTTAGATGTAGGTACGGAATCGGCCGAGTTGTGACGAGTGCTTTCCAATTTGTCCGGTTTCAAAAACAGTCTTTTGAAGGCGGGTGAAGGTCGATCAAACCGGAAGTGGACTTGCGTTAAATCTTACGGAAAAAAAGTCACTCTAAAAAACATCTAATTTCTTCGATACATGTAAGTTAATTAAATGGTACGTACCATTTCTATTTCAATAGATGTATATTCTTTCCAGCCACTTCATACTTTTTGCACTGACTGTATTTTATATAAAAAAAATGCGGCGAAACAGAATAGGTCATTTTGCCTGTAGAACCATATTATTTATTTGGTTACACACATGCAAAGATTCTAAATAAAGATTGGGCACAAGTGATACAGGCGCGGATTAATTCTATTCTAGTTTTGTATGAGTCGGGTAGAGTTGAAATGAAACTATTCTATGTCTGCATATGTTTAGGGTTCAAGTAACGTTGAAAAGCATGTCCATAAAAGTCAAGTAGTTTTATGGTGACTGAATATGTAGGAATTTGAATTCAGATTGAATAAACTTTTTGTACATTGTATCCTGTTGACTATTTTCGTAATTTATTTTTTTAGTCAAACAAATTTTCAAATGACTTAGTAATGATAACGTTCTGAAGAATTTTAGTCAAGCATTTCTTGGAATCTAATTGAGATAAGCTATGTAAAAAGGGGGCTTAATGCGTCTGCAAAAAATATCGACCATGTCAGCCTGCGCAATCTGCGCAGGCTGCCAGAGTCGAAATGTTTTTGCCATTTGTAAATTTTCTGCATGGCAAAGGACCATTCTATCCCAAGATCCAGTCGGTTGTTAGACAAGATGGAGTAGATGGATCTATACTTATGTAATGACATGCTTGGTACAATGCATCACGGAGATGCATTGACCCTTTACCACACAATTCCGGGTTTGAAAGACCCTGATAGAGAAGGCCTTTGAAAACTGTATGGGAAAAGTGAAAATACTGGTAACCAGCATTTTCTCTTTTTCCCACTATGTTTTCTACCCTTCTAAAGACAAATTTCAATTTTTGAGTCAAGTTCATTCTATCGTCTGCAAATGCTTTCAATTTGGACAAGTATAGAATTTTGTTTATAGGTAAAGAGTTAAATCCCAGTTTTGCCTGGGCATGGCTCAAATCATTTTGCTCATTATAGCAAACATCACTGAGTGCAGTCAGTAACGTACATGGTTTGAAACCAGGAGGTCGCTAACGCTTTAATCATTATTTCGACGATGTATAAGCAGTCAATATCTTGGGAAGAACATTTTTCTAGTAAAAGTATATAGTTAACTGCACTGGCCGAGAGCTACGATATTACTGGAATAATGTTAAAAACGGCGTTAAACACACCTTGGATTTTTTTGGTGTATTTAACACAATTTTCAATATTACTTCAGTTATACTGCGGCGGCCAGCGCACATATCTATGCTTCCTTTACCAGTACTTTGCACGCTGAACTTCCAAAGCCGCTATCTGCTTTCCCACATATAACCATTGTCGAAATAATAGGTAGCAGTGAAAGAGGAATGGATCCTGTCGCAGTGACTATCATCGATTCTGGGATAGTGATAGATTGGGATCCGAACCAGCGACCCCATGAGTTCTAACGATCCTGAGAGCGAAAGCTTTTAAAAAACATTGTGGAAAAGGGATAAAATGCTGGTAACCAGCAATTTCTGCTACGCTGTTTTCTACATCAGTATCAGAGAACTTGTGTTTATTTGTCCCAATTTCAAATTTGTCCCGTTCAGGTGTTTTGAATTTGGGAGAATCTAAAAATTTTCGCTTGAGAAAAAGTTAAGGGCATAATCGATCCATGGATAGCTGTCAAAATGATAAATCAATGTTGATTTCATAGTATAACAAAATATCAGTCTACTAATACGCTAAATATGCAATACATAAAAAAATGACATTCATGACATATTAATACATCCAACGGCGAAATGTGAAAATACTCAATGCACCCTACGTTTGATCAGTTCGCTTACCAACAATTTCTGGTTTAAAAATACATGTGCGAGCCAAATGGAGGTTTAATGCATCTCCGTGATACATTATAACAAGCAAGTCATTACATAATTGTGGATCCATGTAATCCGTTTTGTAAAGCGATCTGCTGAATCATCAGGTATACTGGCCCTTTGACATGTGTAAAATTGACAAATAGCAAACAGTTTCGCCTCATGTCAGCTTGCGCGGAATGCACAGGGTGATTCCGCGCAGGCTGACATGGGTGGATACTTTTTACATATGCATTAAGCCACCTATTTCACAGAACTTGACTTATATCTATTTCACATCGACTGTGAAACAAGTCAAAACAAGCAATATAAATCACTCTCATTTTTTGCTTCTTTGAAGATGTAAAAATACATTGAATGAAGAGAAAAAAAACGCTGTTAAAACTTAAAAGTGTCTAAAATGACTCAGCTGTGTAAAGCAGATAAATTAGCAATATATATAGTGTATGAGATAGAAAGACACATGGGATTTGTCCTCATTTAAAACCGGAAACGACAACAGCAATTGCTGGGAAGGCCTCCAAGACATGTAATGCATTTTCTATATACGTCATAATCTGTGAAATCTTGCAGCCGTCAGGGGCAACATTTGGCATGAAGCTACAAGACTGATTATAGTTTTGATAGAAATAAAGAAGAAATGGGTTAAAAACTGGCTGAAAACTGCCTGAAAAACGAGTAAAGATGTATATTTAACCAGTACTAGTGCCGTGATGTGGATAGATCCAAAGCCTTTGGGTCAGGGTTAGAGACCGAAACTCTACCCCTACACCACTGTCTCCCTACCTATATATATCCTTTCGATGTACATGTATTCTTGAAAAATATATGAGCCATGCTCTGTGATAATGGGGGTTTCTGCGAAAAGTATAGACCCAGGTCAGCCTGAGCAGGCCGACCGAGGCAGAAATTTACCCTTATTGGTCAATTTTCTGTCCAAGAACCAGGCTACCTCATGATTAAGTCGATTGTTCAAAAAAATGGCTGTAATGGATTCATAACTATGTGATAGCTTGCTTAGTAGCCCACTTTTGCCAGATCATGGCTCATACATTTTCAGACACATTTTAAATTATGTTAAGCAGCAATCGTTCCTGTTTCCAACAGTAATTTGGATTAACATCTATTCTTGAAAAGTTTATCTAATGAAAATTTCACCTTTCAACAACATGGAAGACAAAGAGGAGAAAAAAAGGCAACTGCTGGTGGTGAAACTTGTACTTTTCATTATTCCTCTTCGCACTGGACCACAAGAGTTTTAGTATTCATATTCCAGCAAATCTTGTTATGCATTCCATTTCCATAAAACATAGAGCAATTTTTTCCAGAATAATTGATCAGTGTAAAACTATATATCAACCTGAGTCTGGAAAGAATTCATTGTCTTTATTTTTACGTTTGAAGAATTTTTTGCAACCATTCACTCCGCATTTAAAATTGAAAAATCTCCATTTGAACACTTCGTAGATCTACTTGTATTCTCGGGTTATCCTGCTGTGCAGAAAATAATTTTCATTATACCATGTTCGTGCTGTCAAAATTTCAGTAATTCAAGCTTCTTTTGATCCCTTTACCAAACGGTACCGAGTACTAATCACCTTGAAAGAGCATGCTGTTAAAACATTGTGGGAAACGGTGAAAACTGTGGTTAGCACAGTGTTTTCATTGCTTTCTTTATCAGCGTCGTAAAAAGACTGCATTGTCTGGCAAAGAATTATCTGTTTCATGAAATAAAAAGGATAAGTCGTTTTCGACGGTTTGAAATATATCAGGCATGCTCTCGCAAAAGGGAGTTAAATGCATCTCCGTGATGCACTTTACCATGCAAGTCATCAAATAATTACGCATCCACAAAATCCGATTTGTCTAACAATCGACTGAATGACGAGGTAGAATGGTCTTTCAACATGGAGAAAATTGACCGATAGTATAGTGTTTCAACATGAGTCGATACAGTTTGCACATGCACCAAACCCGCTTTTACAGAGCATGGCTTATATAAGCCAAAGAGACGTTTTTGCCGCCAGGTAGATTTAAATTTTGTAGCGGACAGTTTAGACCCAAGATCAGATTTCATTTTCTGTGCAATCTGATCTTGGTCTACACTGTCCACAGAAGATTTCCTGATTGGCAGGGAAACAGTGTCAACGCTATATGTAAAATCACGCCGTTGAACTTCGTATGTCCTTTGACAAGTAATTCAATTTTACGTCATAGTGAAAGATATTGCAGACAGGTCACTGGTCGTCTGTGAATTTTGTACCGACAGATGTTCAACCCTTTTCCTCACAATAATGTGGTTTTACGACACTGAGGATTAAGGCTCTTGACAGCATTGTGGAAAAAAGGAGAAAATGCTCCGGTTACCGGCATTTTCTCCTTTTCCCACGGTGTTTTTATTCCTTTAGAAATAAATCACATCTTTTGAGTTACATAGAATTTGTCGTCTGCAAATGCTTTTAATTTGAACAACTCTTCATCCTTAGGCTGCTAAGCGCGACTCAATGACCTTTTGCGGACAGTGTAGATCAAGATCAGACTGCACAGAACGTGCAGTCTGATCTTTGATCCACACTGTCCGAATAGGAAATATTTTTCTCCAAAATATGAGTTTGAAGTAGCATTACTCGGGGTTCTACTACCGGCTTGAAAGTCTGATTTAAATTATATTACAGGATACTGGTTAAATTTTGTCGTCTGGAAAAGATTGAATTAAAACATTTTTCAAGACTGCTTAAAACTGCTCCCTGGCACGGAAAAGCAGATGACTGCTCCCTGGCACGGAAAAGCAGATGACTGCTCCCTGGCACGGAAAAGCAGATGACTTGTAAAATAACGAAAATCAGCCTAATATAAGGCTTATTTCCTTTCCAAATAAATATTTTAAGATTTTGGCCATATTGAAAGTAACTGCAGACGACAAATTAAATGTGGCTCACATGATAAGATTTGTCCTTGAATTATGGCGTAAGTTAGCGCCCTAAGGTATCGATTAATGGTAGCTATGCTTGGATATTGGTGTCATTTAAGTACCTGCAAATAAGCCTGCGGAGGCCCACCGAATAAACATATACATATTTTTGACCAGTCGCAAATTACCAATTATTCATTCAGTTTATCAGGTCAGAAGCCAGCGTATTTATCGCCGAAAAAAAAATCACCTGTAGGTGATAAGGAGTTAAACACAAAAAACGGACAGTTTCATCTGGTAGATAGTACAGTGTAACCCTTTCAGCGCGACAGGTGGAAAACGGGGCTTTAGCAGGCGGCCTTGATCATCTGATCATCTAAACCGTACGCTTGTTTTGCCAAGCATAGAAAATAAAACTCTTTCTGGGTTTCAGTGGATTTCATTTTCAGAAGACGATAGAGATCGGTTTAATACATGAGCAATGTTCTGTGAAAAGGGGACACAATGCATTTGCAAAAAGTATCGACTCAGGTCAGCCTGCGCAATCCAAACAAACACCATAGAAAGACAGAAAGACAGACACACACACACACATACACACACACACACACACACAGACAAACACCATAGACAGAAAGACAGACAGACAGGCACACACATAGACAGACAGACAGGCATACACCATAGACAGACATAAAGACACAACAAACACCACAGATAGACAGACAGACACACAGATAGACACACAGACAGACCTACATTGACTTGCTGTACGTGCACGACAACTAAGATAGACTGAGACAAAAATTAAGGCAAGACTATAATTTGTGAAGGTCAGCATGATGAGAGAACAAATCTGTTCTTTTCACACGCATTTAAGTCACGATCACCAAATCTCCAGTTTTAACGACCCCGAGGAAAAAGACATTTGAAAACACTGAGGAAGGAGAAGAAAATGCTATTTTTTTTTTTTAATTTCCTTTTTTCAACATTCCTTTAGCACTTTCAAAGGCAAATCTCATCATTTTAGCTCGACCCTATTTGACGTATGCAAATGCTTTTAATCTGGACAAGTCTAATTTTATGTAGTGTTGTAAAGGGTTAAATCACGATCATATAATTGAGAAAGTATATAAGAGCCACATAAATCCTGCCATTCTAGGACAGTTTTGTAAAGCCTAACAGTCATGAAAACCATGATGAAGCTGGTACTGGCCGTCTGCTTATTTATCCGTAAGTCAGAACTTCTTCATTTTCCAGTCCAATTTTTATTACCTAATCACAAGTCAGACTAAGAAATTAGTGAGACTTATCAATTTTATTTCGGTTTAGATTATTGACAAATTGCTTGAACAACTCGATCTGCATAAACACTTTACTTGAAAGTCTTTGCAGAAGACAAATTGAATGTTACTCGAAAGATAGAACTTGTCTTTGAAAGGGTTAAAAGCGTTGGTGAAATCTCCCATTCTTTATATTCTTAAGAAGATTTCAACGCCGTCTTCGAAAAGGTCGGAAAAATTATCGGACTGTCTGGCAAAGGATAAAACAGAAAGGGAATTCATTTGCATGCCGTCAAAGTATCAGTCCTAATACCTAATCAAAGCACTGAAAACATTAATGAGGTGGAGTGAGTTTTATACAAATGTAGTTGAAATCCAACGGTTATACGATATGCATCTGGTGCTGCATTACAGAAAATAGCAAATAGATATTTGAAGAACGTTAGCTTTATTTATAAATGAGAGGATTTGCATATTTCGCTTTGAATATTTACTTGCCTGATTGCTTGCTTGCCTTTGTATTTCATAAAATCCATAAGACTTCTGATTCAGCTTATATGTCATTTAAGTAACATAACATTTTCAATTTAATTCTGTTTTTTCCATGCAAATTTGAAAAAATACTAAAGAATTTTTTTTTGGGTAAAACAATAGATCTCAGAATAGATCTATAGGCTAATTTCAAACTACGCGTATTTGCTTTTAGTCTTGCCAAAAACAAGCAAGCAATGTAGGAGAACTAAAGGCTTCACCAATGATCACCAATAAAATTAATACAGAAAACAAATTTTTGAGAGTTTCTTAGGAATGTCTTTTTTTCTCTCTTGAAACAGTTTTTTTTTTTAAACGAAGCCGTCTGGATTTAGCTATACCAGAAGAGACAGTTTTTTTAAACATATTTGTTCATAAGATTTGCATTTGTCTTTCTGTGCTAGTTTGTTTGGGTCCTTAAGAAAATCTGTTAGGGCAGAGCATTTTTGGGGAGTGGCGTGTTTAAAAAGGATAGCATGATAGAATAAAGGAAATTAACATAAAATTTATTTTTTAGCTTCAAGTAAGATTATAGTGTACAGCACAGGTAAGAGAAATCCAAGAAAGCGTAAATAGGCGCTATGGTCGCCGCAATATCACTGAAATTATGCCGGAAACGGCGTTACACACGAATCAAACAAACAAATAAACAAACAATTGACTTATAGACATTACTCAATTATTATCTCTTACCTAGAACATTTTAGTGGACACTTCTTTTTTTTATTTCGTAATTACTTCTCACTATATTAATCACTTAACCTCATCTTATTACCAAACAATCCAGAATTTTAACGACCCTGAGAAAAATGCTTATAAAAACACTGTGTGAAAAGAAGAAAAGCAGGTAATCAGCATTTTGTCCTTTTCCAAGAATGTTTTCTATCCTATCAAAGATATATGCCGTAATTTGAGCCGCCATGAATATATCACTCGTTTTTCAATGTGGATAAACCTCAAATTCTGTCGTCTGGTAAAGGATTAACTCTTTACCAAACTGTGGACCTGTGAGGACAATATAAAGGACATACGTCAGTGAAATTGCGCCTTTTCTCACCACGTCTTCTACACCGTACCAAAGCCAGGTCGTAAAGACACTGATTTTTGTGTTAGTGGTTCTATGTAAGTGTTTCTTCCAACAGAAGTGCAGAAAATGTAAATGTCGGCGTCATCTTTTATCGAGTTTTGTCTGATACCTATTTGTCAGATAACTTGTTGAAAAAAGGTGGAGCTCAATCACAGAAAGTAAATCTCGTCTGAAGCTCTCGTGAAGTTTGGAAAATCTCATCATTCGTTATAAATATATGCTATCATGAAAAGGGATCGGTATCGAAACCATTGTGGTCAAAAGGAAATTCTTGTTTTATACGGTATTTTCTACCTTTTTCTGGCAATAATATGTCATTTCAGCCAAATCGAATTTGTGGTCGACAGTACTTCCAATTTAAACAAGTTGGAGACTTTTGTCGCCGATAAAAATATGACCACGCCATCAGTAGCACGATGTTTTTAAAACCGCCCTAAATTGACATTTTTTTTTTTGATTTACCCTAGTCTTGCAAAGATATTTAAATAAGTACAAGGTTGTATTACTACAAACTTTCTAAATATCAACGGATTTGCGTTCGAATTCGACCGTTTTACATAGACAGCATTTGAAAACTTCGTACTTGTTACTAGGGATTTGCTTCTTTTCCAACTATCTTTTACATGCTCTTGGAAAAATGATTTTTTCTTTCCTTCAAATACATTTTTACATATGCTTGTAAAAGATTGTTCAAAGAATGGCTTGTATAGTAATTGATCAAAGCTTTTTTTACAGACACAGTTGTGGCACAGCGCAGTACTCACCCCGGGGGCCCTTGTTCGGATGACGATGAATGTAATGGGGTCACCTGTCATAATGGAGAAACAGCTACCTGTGGACACGGGCATTGTCATTGTAACTCTGGACACGGTAACTACTTCTTTAATATTAGCCTCTTTTGTACCACTGTTTTCCTCTGCATCTAGTGTTTTCTACGTAATTAGTTCACCTGACATAATGGAGAAATAGCTACCTGTGGACACGGGCATTGTCATTGTAATTCAGGACACAGTAACTAATTCTTTAATATTAGCCTCTGTTGTACCATTGTTTTCCTCTACATCTAGTATTTTCTACATAATTGGGTCACCAGTTATAATGGAGAAATAGCTACCTGTGGACACGGGCATTGTCAATGTAACTCTTGGCACGGTAAATACTTCTTTAATATTAGCCTCTTTTGTATCATTTTTTTTTTTAAATAGTGTTTTTTACGTCGGCTCTAAACGTGAGTCCGGTACTACGTATCACACCTGCAGTTCACTTAAAATGGTTTTTTTGTTTGTTTGTTTCACCAGCACAACGCTTGGGCTCTGCAATGCCCTCCCAAATATCACTCCCAAAAACACCGGGGGGTGGGGGCGGGGAGTGCAGGTCAAAATCAGAATCTCCTGGTTAGTAATTCACTTTTTTGCCATTGTGTCACACAGGACCCCCTTGTCAATGTTGGCTGTCATGGGCTACCAATGAAGCGACCTCGTATTTTTTTTTATTTCAAAGGGGAAAGTATGCCTGAAATCACTAACGGAAAAGGGGGAGAGTTTGATCAAGATCAGTCTACACGTATTTTGGTCTCATCTAGGTCAGTACTCTCCTAAAACATATTCCTAGTCGCTTAAATAGGCAATATAAAAGCTCGGGTATTCCTTCAATTGGCTAAGACAGTATAGAATCGAATCAAAACAGAAAGACATAAAACACATATTGAAAATACTTTTTTCAGAAACAGTGTTTTTTTTTTACACACAACCTAATGGTCTAGTGTCTTTGCTTTCATGAAAATGATCGCTAAGGAAAAGATTGTAGTAAAGGGGAATATTCTTGTTTTGCACAATCTTTTCTACCTCTTTCAAAACAGGAACACTCTATCATTTCAGTCAAATTAAATTTATAGGCCACAATGCTTTCATTATGGACAGGTTTGAATTTTCCGTCGCCGGAAAAGGTATAAAACACACCATCCATTGTTTGTAAAACCGCCCTAAAATGACACTTTGTTAGATGAACCTCTACCTTGCAAAAAATAATTAGATAAGAAAAGCGTTGAATAACTATAGATTTTGAAAATTTCAACACATTTGGGTTTGAATACGACCGTTTTACGTGGTCAGCATCCGAAAACTTCGTTACTTGGAACGTTAGCGATTGGCTTCTTTTCCAATAATCTTTTACATGCTGTTAGAAAAATAAAATGTTCTTTCCATCATGTTTATTTAATCTTGGAAGTGCTTGAAAAAGATTGGTCAAAGAATTGCTTGTAAAGTAGTTGGTCAAAACTATCGTTACAGACACAGTTGTGGCACAGCGCAGTACTCACCCCGGGGACCCTTGTTCGGATGATAATGAATGTAATGGGGTCACCTGTCATAATGGAGTAACAGCTACCTGTGGACACGGGCATTGTCATTGTAATTCTGGACACGGTAACTAATTCTTTAATATTAACCTCTTTTGTACCATTGTTTTCTGGTACATCTAGTGTTTTCTACGTAATTAGGTCATCTGTCATAATGGAGAAATAGTCACCTGTGGAAACGGGCATTGTCATTGTAATTCAGGACATGGTAACTAATTCTTTAATATTAGCCTCTTCTGTACCATTGTTTTCCTCTACATCTAGTGTTTTCTACGTAATTAGGTCATCTGTCATAATGGAGGAATAGCTACCTGTGGAAACGGGCATTGTCATTGTAATTCAGGACACGGTAACTATTTCTTTAATATTAGCCTCTTTTGTACCATTGTTTTCCTCTACATCTAGTGTTTTCTACGTAATTGGGTCATCTGTCATAATGGAGAAATAGCTACCTGTGGACACGGGCATTGTCAATATAACTCTTGGCACGGTAAATGCTTCTTTAATATTAACCTCTTTTGTACCATTTATTTTTATTTTTTTCTCTACATCTAGTGTTTTCTACGTTGGCTCTAAATATGAGTCCGGGAATATCATACCGGCAATTCGCTTAAAATGTGTTTCTTGGTTTCTCCAGCACAACGCTTGGGCTCCACAATGCCCTGCCCAATATCACTTCCAAAAACACTAGAGGCACAAGTGCAGGTCAAAATCAGAATCCCCTGGTCAGTAATTCACTTTTTTGCCATTGTGTCACGCAGGACCCCCTTCAAAGAGAAAAGTATGCCTGAAATCACTAACGGAAAAGGGGGAAAGTTTGACTAAAATCAGACTACACGTATTTATGGCCTCATCTAGGTCAATACCCTCCAAAGACATATCCTTAGTCGCTTAAATAGGCAATATAAAAGCTCAGGTATTTCCTCGAAAAGGCTAAGACAATATAGAATTGAATCAAACAGAAAACAAATATTTAAAACACTTTTTTCAAAGACGTTACCTGTTGTTTTTACATAAAACCCAACGGTCTCGTATTTGCACTTTCATGAAAATGATCGCTATAGAAAACATTGTGGTAAAAGGGGATATTCTTGTTTTTTTTCTATTCTACCTCTTTCAAAACAGGAACACTCTATCATTTCAGTCAAATTAAATTTATAGGCCACAATGCTTTCATTATGGACAGGTTTAAATTTTCCGTCGCCGGAAAAGGTATAAAACACACCATCCATTGTTTGTAAAACCGCCCTAAAATGACACTTTGTTAGATGAACCTCTGCCTTGGAAAAAAATAATTAAATAAGAAAAGCGTTGAATAACTATAGATTTTGAAAAATTTCAACACATTTGGGTTTGAATACGACCGTTTTACGTGGTCAGCATCCGAAAACTTCGTTACTTAGAACTAGCGATTGGCTTCTTTTTCAATAATCTTTTACATGCTGTTGGAAAAATAAAATGTTCTTTCCATCATGTTAATTGAAATTTGGAAGTGCTTGAAAAAGATTGGTCAAAGAATTGCTTGTAAAGTAGTTGGTCAAAACTATCGTTACAGACACAGTTGTGGCACAGCGCAGTACTCACCCCGGGGGCCCTTGTTCGGATGACGATGAATGTAATGGGGTCACCTGTCATAATGGAGTAACAGCTACCTGTGGACACGGGCATTGTCATTGTAATTCTGGACGCGGTAACTAATTCTTTAATATTAACCTCTTTTGTACTATTGTTTACCTCTACATCTAGGTCATCTGTCATAATGGAGAAATACCTACCTGTGGAAACGGGCATTGTCATTGTAATTCAGGACACGGTAAATAATTCTTTAACATTAACCTCTTTTGTACCATTGTTTTCTGGTACATCTAGTGTTTTCTACGTAATGAGGTCATCTGTTATAATGGAGAAATAGTTACCTGTGGACACGGGCAGTGTCATTGTATCTCTGAACAGGGTTGGTGTTTCTTCTATATAAATCACGACTCCAGTAATATCTCGCTTCTTAATGCACCATCCTTTCCACTTACCTACGCATGAGTACATCTGTCGAACGTATGTATATGCTCTTTACAAAGCGGTTTAAATTCATCTGCAAAAACTATCGACTCAAGTCAGGCTGACCTATATCAAAACTTTTTGCTATTTGTCAATTTTCTGCATTTCAAAGGGGCAGTCTACCACATGATCCAGTCTGTTGTCAGACAAAGTGAACTTTATCGATCCATTATCGTAATGAAAACTTGCTTGGTATAGCGCATTAAGGAGATGCATTAAACTCTCTTTTGCCAAAGCATGGCTCGTACTGTTGATTATAACAAGAGTATAGTTTGTGAAGTTTATTCGCATTCCATGTGGACTTTATACGGCCTGCAACACGCAAAAAGGGGCATTCGGACATTTGCGTAAAGTATCGTCCCGGATCAGCCTGCGCAGTCCGCGCAGGCTGATCCGAGACGACACTTTCCGATCGTGTGTGATTTTCTGTTTCACGCAAGTCTGCTGTAGGACAAAATCTAACGTGCAGGCTGATCCGAGACGACACTTTATGCAAATTTCCGAATGCCCCTTTTCGCGTGTTGCAAGCCATACCTGAAATCCATGAGGATAATATACCTGAAATCCATGTGGGTAACATACCTGAAATCCATGGGATAATATACCTGAAATCCATGTGAGTAACATACCTGAAATCCATTGGGATGATATACCTGAAATGCACGAAATATCGGAAATACCGAATTCCATTGGGATCAATATACCTGAAATGGGGGGGGGGGGGGGGGGGAAGGAGGGGGGTTTAATAATAAAGGATAGCCTAAAATCCATAAATCCATGGGGATAATGAATGCACCTTCATTGTGAAACAGTAAGTCATGGCTATATCGCAAGCCTTTTGACTACTCCGACTATGACTGCCGAGCCAATCTCGTTCACAGGGATCCCTTCCGGACAATCCAATAGAAATTCGCCTCAATAATTATCATCACCCGTAGGCTATTAAAGAGCTTTGACAGACAGTGCAAATGACCTAAACTTTTCCATATGATGATGTTTTTCCATCGAAAAGAACTTTGAAATTTCAAATTTGTTTGTTTGTTTGTTTGGTGTTTTTTCGCCGTTTTCAACATCACTTCAGTTATATCGCGGAGGCCAGTGCACATATACATGCCGTCCTGGAGTTCCTTTTAGCAGTACTCTGCACAGTATTCTTTCAATGTCACTGACTGCTTCCCATATCACCATTGTCGAAACAATGATCAGCGGTGAAAGAGGAGTGAATCCTGTCGCAATGACTATCATGAATCCTCAGAAAGAATTTGGCCGGGCATGGCGTTCGAACCTGCGACCCTTTGGTTGCAAGTCTTGTGCGTTATCGACTCAGCTATCGGGCTCGGTCTAATTTTGGTCTATATTATTGGCTGCAAATATACATCTCATTTAGCAGTTCAACCCTTTAACACACAAAAGCGTTTACAACGGGTTCTTTTGGCCTACATCTTGGTATTGATGAAAATCAAATGAATATATAGTAAACTGCGATTGGTAAAATTGTGCACATGTTTATTCGGCAAGCGTATATGCTCGCACATTTATTACACCAATACACAAACGCTAATCGATTCCCCATGGCCTTTATTCACAAAACAGCAAATTAATATGATAGCAGATCCTTTTCTTTTATAACATGTACTTGGTTATTTATTTTCTAAGCGCTACCAAATATGGTGCTGTGCGAGTCTCTGATGAATTTTAGCATCGAGTTAAGTGTTTGGATAGGCGACCCAGTCGTATTGCCGTCCTGACGTATGTCTAGGCACATAGGCTACATTTTTTTTGTTTCAATGGTGAATGCGATGAACTTGTAAAACTGGAATGTATATCTAATTAAAATGTTCACTTTTCAACAAAATAAAAAAAAAAGTATCTCTTACGCCGTCTGCCTTTTTGATCCTTTACAATTCATTGCCGAGTTTTAACGATCCTGGTGAATAAAACGTTTGAAAACATTGTGGGGAGCCATTGTGATAACCAGCATTTTCTCCTTTTTTCCACAACGTTTTCTACCCTATCAAAGACAAATTATGTCATTTGAGCCACCTTTAATTGGTCGTCTGCAAGTCCTTTCATTTTGAACTAGTCTGAAATGTTGTCGTTTGGTGAAGGGTTAAAGATAGTTTTTGTTTCTTCTCTCCAATTTAGGGAGAAGGGCAACTTCATGCCACGGTCACCAAGACTGTCATTGTGCTCATGGTCATCAAACTGGGATCTGCAACAATGGATTTTGTATTTGTAGCCCAGATGTTGGAAAATAATCGTTGTATGTATTACATTATTTACACAGTTTAACCAATATTTTTGCGTTTGAAGTACGAGAAAAAATATTGATTTCTTCTTTTCTTAGAAAATTTTCAATTTACCCCGAAAACATTTCAGCAAAAAACTGTGAAAACCTGCTTGTGAAATAGTGATAATTAAAATGATCTATATACTGTGTCAGTGATGTGTGTGCGTATGGGGTGTGTGTGGATATGTGTGTGTTGGGGGCTGTGTAGAGAGAGAGACGGAGAGTGACAGAGACAGAGAGATAGATGAATACCTAATTGCCAGATGAAATTCATCTCAAAGCATGTTTCCATATACATGAATAGTTACTCTCATTTTCAGAAGGAATTGCAAAAGCATTACACTGGAAAACTTTCGAGGAATAAACTGTCTGTCTTTACGTGTTAAACAACCTTGTTAATGAAGTGAATAAATAAAATAGAATGCATCTGAAAAATAGTTAAAGACTTATGATTTTATGAGATTGTTTTACAGAATAACAGATATGAGCAGCGGTCTAAGAAAAGGGGATTTAATTCATCTACAAAAAGCATCAACCCATATCAGCCTGTGCAGTCCGCAAAGGCTGATATGAATCGAGAATTTTTTCTATTGGTAAATTTTCTTTGTGTCGAAGAACCAATGTAACTCAAGCTTCAGTCGACTTTTAGACAAAAGCGATACATAATGCAACGACAGAGTTCTAGGAAAATGGCTTTAGTGCATCTCCATGGAGATGCACTAAAGCCCTTTTCCTAGAACTCTGCTCATTTGCGCTCTTTACACTTTTTTTTTTTTTTTCGGGGAGAGGGGGATTAACAGCGGTGCCTCCGTGGCTAAGTGGTTTCGAAAGATGCTGGATATGTTATCAGAAAAGCCTTGTTTAACCCCCATCTAGCGTCGTCAGCCACGTGGTGTCTAGAAGGGCTAGAAAAATTCCTAACTGACGAAGCCTAATGGTTAAGCCAATAAGAAGCTGCGTAAACTTCCTTAATTGCGAGTTGGACTAAGAATGCAATTTATTGTTGTTAAATAATTATGGCCCCAGACTAGCTTTACATGACATCAGCGACATGGACATTATGTAAATCCCTGCATGCCACTAGCTGCCTGCTGATTGATATACGTGATATGCGTGAACTGTGCTACTCAAGGTTAGCTAAGGACCAACAATATCTAAATACATGTGTACATAGTTTGTGTTACAGTTGCAATATCGTTACACAACTTTATATCATACGTTTCAGATAGAGATTTCTTTAGTGGTGTTGACAAAAAAGCTTACTGTTTTTTACTGTGTTTTACTTTTCTTTAAATTGCATATAATGACCATTAAAGTTGTTAACGTGTGTTAATTTGCGTCATTGCAGGACTTCTTTGAATTCCTACCAGAATGCTTACATCACTTTGATTATTTTGACCATATGGGTGACTATTACGATTCAAGGACAGTTTTTTCATTATATTCCTGTCAGTAAATTACTGGGATTTCACAGTGAATAATACCACTAGTGAGGAAAAATATGGCATCATCACTAGTGACGATATAGTTTCAGAATGTTTGCCGGAACTACTCTTTTCCTATTGTACCATTCTTGATAATTATTAGAATAAAAAAGGGTGAATTAGTAATATAATAAATAGGATAATCAACTGGTTGTGTGTGATATCAAAAATGTGTCACTCGAATGGGGTTTGATGCGGTTAAAAAACTCGCCCTTCGGACTCGTTTTTTTTAACCACATCACACCCCATTCCAGTGACAGATTTTTAATAGCACACACAACCAGTTGATTATCCTCTATGGATCAATTCTCATCGCTTGAAAATCATGACAAGGTGTTTGCAAAGAGTATAAATTTATATGGCACCATTGTGGTATCATTAAGTTCGAACACAAGTTCGCTGGAATATGATGCATACATCTAGATCAATTAATGAAATTAAAAAACAGACACACAGAGAGAAGACTGTACCTTAGCATTTCATCAGAATTTCACGAGTTTTCCATGCATTGTACAAAAAGAAAACGTAAGTTTCCAAGCCGATTTATGTACAGATATAAAATACAAAAGAGAATTGAATGATTAAGCTAGACTTACCTTCGTAGAAGTAAGGCGAAGGTTGATCATAATTTCATCCGACACAAAACTCCCTTAGGGCTCACACAGATTTATGACGCAGCGTCAGCAACCCAGGTATTCATATTTTAGAGTGTACACGCGTGGCGTAGTATATACACAATTTTGTAAGGAATCGTCGGAAGGGTGGTTGAGGGTGGGCGTGTGAGCCCTAAGGGAGTTTTGTGTCGGATGAAATTATGATCAACCTTCGCCTTACTTCTACGAAGGTAAGTCTAGCTTAATCATTCAATTTCATCCAACACATAAACTCCCTTATGGGCCCCACAGATTCTTTAGAGTTGATTACTTACAAAATGGGATAGAAAAACAAAGAGAGAAGATCTAACTTTCACTGATTATTCGATATATGTAGATAATATAGAGAAGTATACAAGTAAGACTTTTCATTCTATGGCCTCTTCGTTAGTGTCAGTTATTGATCTCAGAATTTTACATTGCATGTCCTCACTATTGTGAAGTATTGGTCTTTTATAATATTTAGCAAAAGTTTTAGCATTGCTCCAGCCAGCTAATTTTATTACTTCTTTCAAAGGCACTCCTTTGTAATAAGCTTGTGACATGGAAGCCGATCTTGTACTATGTGGCTTGAAAATGTCTGGTATGCCAGCTTTAGACATGATGAATTTAACCCAACGACTAATCGTTTGTTTACTTACAGAATTGTGTGGTTTCACTGTACTAATAAGTAATTTAGTTCCATTCCTCAAGTGTTTTGTGCGTTCCATATATTCCTTGAATGTTGTAACAATGCAGATTTTATCGTTCATCTCATATCGATGTAAAGTAATAGGTTTTAAATGAAATCCTGGCCTGCTTTGTTTTAGAACATCAGTAATATGGATTATCATTCTGTCCTCTAAAGTTTCTATGTCTGTTATGTTAATCAAATGCAAAGTCTGACACCTTGGCTAGTTACAAGTAGAAATAACATGCACAGTTTTCCAGAGAGTAATAAAAGTGTAGAAGTATCCATTGTTTCTAAGTAATGCAGTACCTAGTGTACGTCCCACGTTACCGTGTATCTCGGCAGCGAAGGCTTCTCATTGAATACACCTTTCATAAAACGGCTGATAATTTCATTTTCATGTATGTTTATATTCCCGGTCAGGCGCACGAAGTTACTTATCGCAGATCTAGCTGTATTGATAGCTGTGTAGCTTAAAACATTTTGGTATTGGCTAACCAGGAATTCCGTCACAGTTTGTGCAGTGGTTTTAAAGGGATTTGTTTTCTTGAACGCCAAGATTTGAGAATGAGGTCTTCAGCTGTTCGCGAAATACCTTGCTTTCGTAAGGCTGTCCTGATATACGAAAAGCCGCTAACCGCATTTTTGTCAGTGGGTGTTTCAGGTTTGGTTTGTGCATTAAATGTAGTAAGTTTGTTGTTTTCGGAAGTAAATAGCAATTGTCCATGATAAGTTTGATTAGATTCGGCCACCAAGCTTGTGTTGGCCAGACTGGTGCAATCAGAAGTGCTTGAGTTCCTTCTTCCTCTATTTTCTGTAGAATTCGTGGGATTAAACTGAAAGGAGGGAATATGTAGAACAATTTATTACACCATGTAAATGAAAATGCATCAATAGCCCATGCTTCTGGTTCAGGATATCTAGAAACATATGAAGGAAGTTTGGCATTCAAACGTGATGCAAATAAATCTATATGCATGTCTGGGTAAACCTGCTTTAGTGATGCGAAAACATTGGCATCTAATGCCCATTCAAGATCATCATTACCACTCCTACTGAGCTTGTCTGCCTGTTTATTTGTAGCTCCGGCTATATGATAGGCCGATATATGTATATGCCGTTCTATGCACCAAAACCAAAGTCTTCGTGCAATTTCATCAAGGTTTGAAATTTTCCCACCGTAATTATTTATGTAAGAGCAACTTGTAGTGTTGTCGGTGTAAAGTCGGACGTGCACGTTTGTCAACTTCCTACAGAAAGTGTGAATACCGATTTCGCATGCCTTCATTTCTAATATGTTAATATGTAACCTTTGCTCTTCGGTCGACCAGAAACCTTGGGTTCGGTCATCATTTGTCTCATCAAATGCTCCATACATTTGAAGTGAAGCATCCGTATAAATAGTAATATGTGGTGGATTTAGCGTTACATGTTTGTAACTACTACCTATGTTGTCAATCCACCAATTTAGAATGTCATCTATGACTCGGGGTATATTCATGTAACAGTCAAAGTTACCGCAGTGTCGCCGTAATTCGGCTTCTTTAACCTTTTCCAGTGGCTTAATGAATAGTGTTGTATGCTGCACGCCTGGCTCTGCAGCGTTAAGCTTTCCAATTAGTTTTGCGAAATTGCGGATTGTTGTTCTTTTTGCGTTTAGAAAGAAATTACACAGAACTATAATATCGTTGCATTTTTCTGGTGTTATTCGTACAGTCATGGATTCTGAGCACATAATGAAACCTAAGAATACTATCCTTTTACATGGCACGAGCACAGATTTTTTCCGATTAAGCGTTAAGCCTAAATTGTCCATTAAATGTACTGTATCTTGCACATTACGTATGTAAGTCTGATAGGTCTCGCCAAATAAACACGAGTCGTCAATGAAATACACGCTGATGTGACCGAGTGACCTTAGATAAGCGAATACAGGTTTCATTAGTTTAGTTCAGATTCTGGGACTGCATGAATAGCCCATAACTAACGCGGTAAATTGGTATTTAATGCCGTTAAAGATAAATCGGCAAAAATTTCGATCCTGTTCTCTTATTCTGATCGAGTAATAGGCATCTGAAAGGTCGACAGATGCGAAATAGCAATCTTTTCTCATTGCATTAAGAGCTGAACGGAGCGATTCCATTTTGAAATGACTTTTCTCTACAAAAAGCGAGTTGAACAGTTTTAGGTTTAAAATGAGTCTTATTCTACCATCCTTCTTCGGCCTAATGAAGATATTTGAAATGTATTCGTCCCTAGTGTTATCATCAGATACTTCGATAATGCCGCAATTTATAAATCGTTTTAATTCCGTGATTATTTTCTGATTTTCTTCTGGTGTGAACAGTAGTTGCCTCGGAATGAATGACTGTTGTGGTATTTGAGAAAGTTCAATAGTGCATCCACGTATGGTATTCAAAATCCATTCGTCTGTTGTAATAGTCTCCCAGAACGAAATACATGAGGCCGTTTTACCGGCCTTGAAATTTTCAGGTGTATTTTGTACTTTTGACATTCGGACTTACATCTATTTCTTTCCAGGTTTCGCTTTCTTGTACTGAGATTGGTAGTTGCTGCTTCCGCGTCGGTTGGTTTTGTTTCTTGGGAGAAAGGAGGCTGACGCTTGGTTCCGATTGTAGTAGTTGTGGTTGTTGTTGTTGTTCAGTTGCCCCCCTCCCCTTTTGGCCAAAAAAGGTTTCTTGTTCGAGTTCGGAACGAGCATTGCCTTTGTTTCTTTTAGGTCTTTTATTTCCTCGTGTAGCTTTTCTCCAAACAGTTTTGTTGCTGAAGCCTTCCTGTCACACAGGGACTTGTACATGGGAATGAGATCTTTACGAATCTTTTGTTTCCTCAATTCATTGGATTGTACGATGCCTTGTGCAAGAATTTTGAAAATATCGGCTGT
This sequence comes from Hippopus hippopus, assembly GCA_946811185.2. Taxonomy (NCBI): domain Eukaryota; kingdom Metazoa; phylum Mollusca; class Bivalvia; order Cardiida; family Cardiidae; genus Hippopus; species Hippopus hippopus. The sequence continues at coordinate 25,115,471 of OX328099.1, forward strand.
TAATTCCGTGGATTCTGCCGTTGTGCCTCCGTGTTTTTGCAATTGCATCAGTTTTAATGTCGGCACTAATGCGTGGCAAAGCATGGTTTGTGATTTTTGAATCGCGTAGTCGAACGCCTTCGTATCCCTTTTCAATTGTCCCCACAAGATTTCGTTCACTCTAGGGACCTGTAAATTCTCAACATTCCTCGGTCGTTTATGCTTGACCTGAAGAGCATTTACCCTATCCTCTTTGACTCTTCCTCGTAGAACCGTATTAGCTATGTTGGCTAATTCTGGTTTGATCTCTTCTCCTGCATCGGAGTCACTTAGTCTATGTCATATGGCTTCTACGAAATAAATACTTGTAATGGTACTGGGATTTTATGGATACCCTGTGCACTGAAGTATTCAATGTATAATTCTCTTTCGTATTTTATTACAGTCTCCTTTTTAGAGGGTGTGATCGTTTTCCGGTTTGTGTTTGAGTTGGAATCCAAATGGGACCCAGCGTAGAAAAGTTATTCTGCGGGTGTTTATAAAAAAAAATATGCGGTTAATGTTTATTCTGCAGGCCTTACAGGCCAAATTGCGACTACAACACTCCTCTATAAGTACTGCGTATTTCATCTGTACAAGAAACAATAGGTATAATAAATGAATGTAACGTGCAAACTCATATAATTGAGAGAAGTGATTCTTTAATGATGCATGTAGTTTCTATAACATTAATCACAGAACGCTTTGACAAAATACAGAAATCCATGTTATTGTCAAACAACAAGAATAACATCAGAAGTCTGTGGTGAATGTCCCCGTCATAGTTTTTATAATGATTATGGTGAGGATAATAATTACACTCCACCGCTATTGAAGTGATCATAGCAACGTAACTGTTCATAGTAAAAATAACATTGCTTGGTTTCAGATGATAAAAAATTGGGTACCGTAATTATCTGAAAAAAGAAAATCTATAACAGACGGTTTAAACGCCCAAAGGAAGGAGAGTTTTTGACAACATTGTTGTGAAAAGAAGAAAATGCTGGTTACCAGCATTTTCTCCTTTTCCCACAATATTTTTCGCCATTTCAAATATCAATCCCATGAATGAAGTCACATTTAATATATGTTGTCTTCAAATGTCTTTACCCCTTAAAGGTGGCCCTTCAGATTTTGGGACGAAAATTTTACAAAAATCCAAAAAAAATCATCCTTATACTCCCAAAGCCATTTAATTTTCATTCATAAAATCCCAGTAGCCGAAACCCATCCGACAACAACAGAAATTAGAGATTTACTACGGCCCAGGACAACACCGACGGGAAACACGGTCTATTTTTAAATGAGCAACTCGCTCATTTACATACCGGAAATACACAGACGAAGCTTCAAACATAGCGTTCGAAGAAGACATTATGGAAAATAATTTCATGTTATTATGTTATGGAATTTAAGCGTCATTAGTCACGTGTCAGTCACTTGACATTCCCATAATGCTTTTTTGATTTCTGGCGCGAAATCTAAAAATAACCTAAAGAGGCTACGTAGCCTTTTAAGGGAACACCATCAAAAAAATTTTTTTTTGTAATTTTATGATTCTTAATTATTGATGATTTGTATTGTTTTTTCATATAAATTTCAGTGATATATATTTTTTTTAATTTGGTGAGATGTGAAAAATCTAAATACCCACCTTTAAAGTTCCTTTCACCACCACAATTGCATTTGCGGCTAGTATAGATCAAGATCAGACTGCACAAATGTGCAATCTAATCTGTAATCTACACTGTCCGCCTTGCTAAGACATTCTGGACAAGAGTAACATTGAAATTGCAATACACTGGGTCTTATTTCTCGACTCAAAATGTTTGATAGGTTTATTCGGCGCTCTCATGGTTAATAAGGACGTGTGTACCATTTTGTCGTTTTGTACGTATGGAGTCAACAGTATACTGTCGAATTCGTACAGTTATGTAGAATCCAGCGCTAAACAAAATTTATATTAGCCATGCTCTGGCAATAGGGGGTTTCATCCATCTCCTTAATGCATTATATCAAGCAAGTCATCACAATATGAATCCATACAATCTATTTTGTCTAAAAACCAAGTTAATCATGGGGTAGTTGACACGTAGACAAAAAGAGAAAAATTACCAAAGGCAAAGAAATTCGATACCAATCAGCCTGCCCGGACTGCGCAGACTGACCTATATCGATGCTTTCTGCAGATGCATTAAGCCCCCCCATCTACAGAGCATGGCTCATATGATATGTATTTTATATATTGTTTTTGATGAGGATTAAGAACGATGTTTGTAAAGGGCCATAACTCGCAATACAACTGACGGATTTTATCCTTAATTCATTTTGGTTCTCCTTTGAATACTTTAAAGTGGGCTTTATAGATTTTTTTTTTCCTGCAAATCAAATTTTTGGGCTAAACACAAGTAAGTACTACACATTTTTTTTCTGCAAACGTAAAGAAACTGGACCGCTACATGCAGTAAAACAAGTGCAATTTGGCATTTAGTTTGCCTCCGTCTATTTTTATGAGATCACATTTGACGTCATCGTACTTTTTTTAATACGGTCCAGCGTAATCGATATATTTTTCATCGCGTGGCATCCTTGCAAACCTTTGCAAAATTCTAGTGCATAATTTGAAAATACCTTATGGGGCCTACGTTGCCAATCTTTGAAGTTTGGTGAGGTAATAAGAAAAAGCTACACAGTCCCCCTTTAATGTATTGGATTTATGATTTATAGGTATGTAGTATAAAATATAGGTTAGTACGATTAGAGGTAAAATCAACCATTTGTTTTGCTACTTATGGCCTTTTTCCAATTTCGTTTTTTTTTTTGCCAGGGAGTGGGTATCTGTGTCGTTTTGGCTACTGTCTATGACGTAAAGCAACTAGTGACGAGCATTGCGGACTTAAAATTCAACAATGATATTTTAACGATGAAAAAATCGGTAAAGTTCTGAAACAATTCGTTATGAGCAATACTCGAGGGCATATATTGATCTTTCCTTCAGTATAGCAAATTCGTTACAAATATTAGAATAGAGTTCTGCATTACCTTTGACCTAATTACAGAACACGTGTGTAGTTTGTATAATCTTTTGTTTGTCTGCTTTATCACTGTGTAAATCCTTCACACTAGAAAAAGCCTTCATACCACCCTTTTAATCCGCAGTTTAGGAAAAGTGAGAGACAGAGAGATCTGAATATTTGATTGAAGGCTAAATGTAGATATACCGATTACATAAGAATGGTAGATACCTTCTCAAAAAAAGGTAGGGTTCGGGGATACCATCAAAATTGTTCTACTTTACTTATGGACAAGCAAACATACGCGAGAAGGGGAACAAGAGAAATTAATGGGGGTACACATAAAAGCTGTATGTGAACTTGTAACAGTGATAATAGAATTTAAGAACGATAAAGGTTTATATAGTAAAGTTCAACAGAACAAGACTGAAAAAGAAATGGATAAATGGGTCGGTAAAGTAGCCCTCGTAACCGGGGCATCGGCTGGTATTGGTGCAGCTATCGCTAAAGCTCTTGTAGAGCATGGTATGAAGGTAGTGGGCTGTGCTAGAAATATTCAAAGTATAGAGGTAAAAATATCATTCTGTCATTTGTTTTTATTTGTCGGCTTTCACCTGTCTGTCTGTCCGTCTGTCTTTCTGTCCGTCTGTTAAGCCAGCCTGCCTCTTTGTCTTTACATAAATGTATCGGATGCCTTTTCGTCGCAACACACGAGACTGTGCCCTGCATTTATCGTTAATCAGACACATTTATAAGCAGCAATGAAGGTGATTCACAGCCTTTATCAAAAATTCATTACGGGCACAGCTCACAACTTTTGGTGTTTCCAGGTCATTGACTCGCTGCTTGCCAACATTAACAGACCTAGTTTTTCGTGTAGAGCCGAAAGAGAAAGCTTTTCTGAATCCCGACTATTTATATCAATCCTCGGAATTAATTATGTGACGAGCAGAAAATGTGTGACAATGGTTGAATTGCCTCCAAATTACAGGTCTTTTTTTTTTTAATTTTGGACTCGACCATGTTGAGAGCGTTTGTACAGACAACAGTTTAGGCCTAAGTGCTGCTTAAATGATAGTATATATCTCTGAAAGGATGAAAGGCATTGGTAGGAAAAAGCACGAAATGCTGGCTACCAGCATTTTGTCCTGTTACCCCAATGTTTTCTAAATCCTTCTTCTTCGGGGTCGTGAAAACAAGGAACTGTTCGACAAAGGGTTAAAGAGACAAGTTTGGATACGTGAGGGTCGATATAGGTGAAGTTGTCAGTGATCAGTGATAAATCTCTTCAACGAGTTCAAACGAATAAAGTGATTTTTTTTCGGCGCACGTAAATACGCTGGCTTTTGGCCTACTTCTTTGTTTTGATACACTCGAAGGAATAATTAGTAATTTGCGATTGGTAACAAACTTGGACATTTTGATCCGGCGAGGCCCTGCAGGCCTATTTACGGGCACATTTATGGCAGCTACATACTACTGTTACTAAAGTATCTAATCTAGAGATATATATACCTAATTGAAAATTTCATTTTTAAACGATATGCAAAACAATGCAGAAAACGAGGCAATTGCTAGCGAAGTTACTTTTTATTAATTTCACCGTAGATATTGGGAAATATTTGTCAATGTTCAAGCCTAATCCTTCATCAAACAATCCAGAGTTTTAGCTACCTTGATGGAGATGGTTTTATAAAACCTAGTGGAAAAACGGAAAAAATGCAGATAACCGGCATTCTCTCCTTTTCCTATAATGTTTTTCATCCTTTCAAAGACGAATCCAATAATGAGAAACAATTCAATGTGTCTTCAAATGCTTTGCATTTGAAGGAGTCAAAATTTTTGTCGTTTAATGTTTAGTACCGGACGGTGCAAATCCAAGATCAGACTGTTTGTTTTATGCAGTCTGGTCTCGATTTGCTTCATCTGCCTAAAACTGCTTAAGACAGTGAATATGTTAACCATTTATCAGACGACAACATTTTAGACCTGTCCAGATTCGAAGCATTTGCAGACGACATCTTTAATATGATTCAAATAAAAGGAACTATCTTCCGTATGGTAGAAAACATTTCTCACCATGTTTTTAACAGTCTTTTTTTCCGTTTAAAACGCTGGGTTGTTAAGCAAAGAGTTAAAAGACTACCTATGCCGAAACTTCTATTTATATATATAGCTTCATGCAGAAAGATAAATCAAGGAAATATAGGCTATTTTTTAGCAGCATGGAAGAGTTGGCCATGTAGGGAGTGCATTTTATTAAAATTTGATTTTAACCGCGAAAACAAGGGGTATTTAAGAGTACGTGAAAATGAAATGTACCCTGGACTATAATATTAAGGGAATGGGGGCGACAAAAATAGCCAAAGCCCGCAATCACCAGTACTGTTAAGGGGTGGCGGCTGGCGACTGCTCGCCCTCCGTGATCCAACGTAGGCCTATATATACTCAGTTCCATAAATAAGTGTGCACTTAGGCTAATTTTCTTTTATTTCTCGTCGCATGTTTTACTGAAGACCAACAAATTTGGTATCATACTGTAGTTCAGAGTCTGTAGAAAATGCCAGGCTAATCAGATTTTGACTAACAGAAAGTTTAAGTTAGGTTTTTGCAGTTTAAATGAAGGTGGTACTAAAATCAAAGTTGCAAAAGTACTCAAAGACTAAGGTAACATTAAAGTCAGGTTTTTCTTAAAGTTCTTGTAATTTTTCAATCAATATCTTGTATGGCCACCTCTGCTGTCGATACAGGCAATTATTCGACGTCGCATAGACCTTACATAACGTAAACTCATTGCATCAGGAATATTATTCCATTCCTGAACGAGAGCGCGGGCCGAGCACTGAGCACGTTCCATTTTTGCAACGACATGGGCTTGCTATACTAATGCACGACAACGCACGTCCTCATGTGGCACGAATCAGTCAGCAGTTTCTGAACAGGAACAATGTTGACGTTCTTCCTTGGCCAGCTTTATCGCCGGATATGAATCCAACAGAACATGACTGGGATTACTTAAGAAGAAAGATTCGATCACGGCGAAACATCAACAATCTCATGGACTTGGCCACCGTACACAGTCTACACGTATTTTAACAACATTCTTAGCAACCACTTCTTCTTTTCCAACGATTTCTTGTATTCACATCTAATCGTGAAAAAAGAGGTAATCACCGGCGTGGTTGCTATTCATTACTACTCTTCATATTGTATCACACTGCAAAAAGTATCGACTCAGGTCAGCCTGCGCAGTCTGCGCAGGCTGACCTGTGTCGATACTTTTTGCCTTTGTTAAATTTAGTGCATGCCCAAGGATCATTCTACCTCATTATTCAGTTGGTTGTTGGACAAAATGGATTTTATGGCTCCATGATCATGTGATGACTTGCTTGGTATAACACATCACGGAGATGTATTACTTAAACCCCCTTTTGCCAAAGCACTGCTCAATTACATCCAAGTACTTTTGCTCCGTCTTTCCTTTTTTTTTTTCAAAGAATATTTGTTTCTACTTGCAGTCGTTGGCAGAAAGTCTTAAAAGCAGTAAAGGGTCTCTGACAGCCATACCATGTGATGTGTCCAAAGAGGACCAGATTCTGGCCATGTTTGAGAAAATCAAGGCCCAGTTTGGTGGGGTTGACGTCTGCGTAAATAATGCCGGATTGGCTCATAAGGCTCCGCTCTTGACAGGAAGTACTGAACAGTGGAGAAATATGTATGATGTACGTAATTGACCACTTGACCATGCATAAGTGCAAAGGATAAATTCTTGAAATAGTTATGGTGTCTTGCCTGTGGTGAACACGGATATGACCAAACTCATGAATTAACATCAGTGAGAATGTCTGTGGGTCACTTTCTGTTTAACCTTTCCGTCAGCCAATGAAAATCTTTCTTTCCGAAAGAGAAAAAGACCTGCTGGTCTAGTACCCATCCAACATTCTTATTAACCCTTCGGCTGCTAAAAAAGGGAAACGAAAATTCACACTCGGTAGTAAAAACTCAAATATTGCGATTAAAAAATGATGGTTTCACCGAAAAAGGAAATACTGTATCGGACAGTGTAGATTCAAGATCAGACTGCACGTTTTGTGATCTTGGTCTACACTGTCAACAAAAGCGCCCCATGTCGCGCTTAGCAGACTGAGGGTTAACATTCTTACTGTAATTCTCAAGAATTTTCCAAACTTTAATGTAGTATGGCAAGTTCTGATTGACTAAACCAATTGGTTAGCCTGTCAGGAATTGAGTTACATTCTAAACCTACAATAAGTTCGTCAGAAGAATGCAATTTAGAGTGGTTGGTGAATACAGTGCGTGGCATTTGTAATGGGGAAAAAATCATATAAGTTTGTGGACAGCGAAAATTCAGATTCGATCCTATTCAATCCGCTTAATACATGTATATCTGTAAGCAGTCTGCTTTCGAGTGCCTACTGTAGATAAAACAGGTAAAACACAACCATATTTTGAAAATAGTTTAAAAGCAAATTGCGGTTCCCGAAATCCCCAGTCCCTTAGAACGGAAATATATCGATGATAAATTATAGATCTATTGTTACATAGTTGTTATGCTTCGTCCATGATTGAAGCCAATGGCAATATACGTGCGATGCATTTAGCTTGCCTAAAAGAGATGGGAGTAAAAAAATTCAAAAGACTGGAGAACAGAATGTAATTGTTGGAAAGGTAAGGCCAAAATGTTAAAAATGGAAAACTTGACCGTTTAGAATAATTTCCCTGTAAATCATAATCAGATGATTACCCCATTTTATCATGATCTCAAATTTTTGTCATTATCATTAACTTACAGTCACATGCAAAAAGTATCGGTGAAAAGGGCCGCCATCTTTGATTTATCCCAAAACAGACAGACTTGTTTGAAAGCTTATCCAAAGTTAACTTCTCAACTGAACTAACTGAAAACTGTTTTTTTGTTACCTTAGTACTTTGTGATGTGCCCTTTTAAGCGTATTATCCACATAATTCGCCTTGGAATTCACAAATAAAGCTTCTGAATAAAACATGGCGGAATGTCCATCCAAATTCTTCTTATTTCATGAAACAAGTCTGCATTACTGTTGATGACATGGTGCCTATAAGCCAGTTTTCTCTTGATACAATGCCAAACATTTTCTATTATATTCAGATCAGGTGATTGTGCTGGCCAGGAAACTGATTTGAGCTTGTTTGTGGCCTTGTATTCTTGAAGCATCCTTGATCTATGAACTGGTGCATCATCATCCTGGAACAGGTACTGGTTATCAGGGAAATGTCTTGCAGTTACAGGCCATAGATTATCTTCTAAGACGTCTTCATATTTTTCAGAATTGATATTTCCAGTAACACTTGTTATTGTTCCGACACCATACCAACAAATGCACCCCCATATCATGACCTGATATTTCCTGTTCTGTTGCGATGGAACCAAGTCAGGTCTATACCCTTCACCTCGCTTACGCCAAACATACACCCTGTTATTGGTGCCAATAACAACTTGACTTTCATCTGAAAATATCACTTTATCCCAATTTCCACCAAGACAACCGTTTCCTCCTATTTTCATTCTTGACCACAACTTTCTTCTTCAGAACCTTTCTTTGGAACCCATGCTGACTTAAATGGTGTTGAACTGTCCTTCTAGATACCTGTATCTCCCTGTTTTCATTGAATTTTGACGTAATTTATCACTTAAAGAATCCCTCTTATTCACCTTTACAAGACGCTCGTGTTGTCTATAATAGTCTCTGTCTAACACAAGTTTTGGTCGACCACTTCGTCTCTTGTTCTCAACTGAACCAGTGTTTAAATATTTCTTTACAATATTTGAAACAGTCATGTAAGGTACACTCAACAGTTTACTTATATCACTAAGCTTGTGACCATTCTCATATAAATCCACAGCTAATTTTTTTAACTCTAGTGAAAAACAACCGAAAGACAAAAAACTGTGATGTCATCAATTACATCATCAATGATGATGTCACTGGCCTGATGACATCACAATGACGCCAGATAAACCGAGCTATCGAAGGGAGACAAGGCCATATAAACTCTCATAAATTAAGTTAATCAAAGATGGCGGCCCTTTTCACCAACACTTTTTGCGTGTGACTGTAGATTATTGCTAATTATAAGACCTTTATCATCACAAGAGCAGAAGCAGGCCTATATATAATTATCATCATCATAATCAATAGGACAAAAAGTACGGCAGCCTTCATCATAAATATTGTTGTACAAAGCAGTCGACGTATTCGGCCCGTATTTTTCCAGCCGTTCTGAGATCAAGTTATATTTAGAAATTACCGAATGCTCTCTCTCAGTAACATAGTGAATTATTACGAATCGATTGTTCATATCGTTTATTGTGGAGGAGAAACACGGTAAAAAGCAGTATCATCATAGCATATGGCCATACACGGCTGCCTAATAAACGTTTTTTGTATACTTTCTTACAGCCTGCAGAATGAACTTTTGTCAACAGTGGGCCCTGCATTGTGGCTCGCGCAAATACAGGCCGGAAATCTATTATACTCTCTACAAAGGAGAACGTCGTAAATTGTGAAACTGAATTGCACTCGAATTTTGGCGTATTAAGCAAACGATTCTTGCTTTGTCATCAATCATTCGATATGAGTTTTATTAGACCACACAGACAATCTATTCGCCCTATTTGTAGAAAGAATAGGAGTAGTTGGTAATATTGGTAGGTTACGCAAATTAGCCCGAGTTCGAAACAATGTAATGTTCAGAAAATGGTGGCGAAAAACGGGGCGAAAATGGCAACATTTTTTAAACAGTATATTATGATCAAAGTGCTGTAGTTTCCTGTGGCTGACGTGGGATGAAATCGGATTTCACTCTTTTCCAGACGACAAAATTTTACACTTGACCAACTTGAAAGTATACTCTTCAAAAAAAAAAAATTAAAGAAATCTCAGAAAACCATGGAACAAAAGAGTACAAAAGCGAACAATGATTCAATTTTTATTTATTTTATTAGATCTAGATACATTTCATTGCTTTTCAGAGTCAAAGACATTTTTCGCAAAATAAGTGTCGACAGAGTATTCCTTTTTTATGCAAAAGACAGTCACGAATATGCTGTAAGATTTTATAACTTGAAATTCAGTTCCTCTCAATATCACATGAAATTTGCGTAAATAACTTGGCCCTGAACTCAATCTAATTCATGAATCCTTCGCAAAGCCCTTAACTATTCCTACATCCAATCTCACAGGGACGAAGTAGAATAGTAGAGAGATAACTACAGTCCAAAGTCATTATTATACTGCAAAGAAATTTCTCGTGATCTGATTGGATAATATGCCCCAAACATATATATCATGTACACTGGCAAAACCAACGTAAAAGCAGTTTCCCTTTCGGGAGCCCCGTATACATGACTACACTTTCAACACAACATCCAAACTGGCGGCTTCGATCAAGATTAACATCAAGATTATGCGCCAAACAGCACGTTTTAGCACATTTTACCAGGGATTCTATATATGTGTATATACGATCCCTGGTTTTACCAAGGTTTCAGTGATGTCAGTTCCCAGTGACGTCAGTTTTCATTGAATTGGGGCACTCGGAAGGGAAATTCTACTTGGTCAGCATACTCAATTTTTGAAACCAAGAAAACAGGTAAAATTTGCTTAACACACGTTGTAATGGTAAAACTTTGCAGTATAATAAATTTGTTGTACGGTCAGGTGGCAGTGGACTTGGAAACTTATTCACGGCTGTGGTGAATCATGTCGCCACCTCGCCTTCGGCTCGGGGCGACATGATTCACCACAGCAGTGAATAAGTTTCCAAGTCCCCTGCCACCTAGCCGTACAACTAATACTGTCACTTCTATGTCATGAGACAGATTAAGTGCGTGCTTTGAAAGAACTTGCTTTTAGGTTGGCTAAGAAAATGTTGAGGTATAATTGCTGTAGCCCTGTTGTGTTCTGCGTCTATGAGGTTGTCATGCAAAAACTTTGACATTTTGTAATATTTCTGTTATTACTAAAGATACTTACTTCAAACAGGGATCGTATATACATGTGTATATAAGATCCCTGCTTCAAACTTAGACAAGTTTGTAACCATGAAAAGGGGAACTCATGCAACAGGGGCAGGTAACCATTAAAGTATTCTTGACACAGTTGTGCCCCTTTTTCGACTTTGAATTTTCACTAAAAATCAAGCAACTACAGCCGAGCAGTCACACCCGCATGCGGTGTCCTTGTTTTTTTAAGTGTTTGTTAAAAAGTATTTGTGAATCTAACAACTACCACAGTACTTTCACATACTAGTACTTAGCAGACAAATTTGATATATAAATTCAGTTTTGTCTCAAGATATTCGGAATCCATTCTTTACACTGATAACCTGAAAAGACCAGTAACAAGTATAGACACCATTAACCCTGCCTAAGGACACAAAGTTAGTGTGCGGATGGTGTGGGATTTAAAACTTATATAATAGCTCAAAGCAAACACTATTTTGCTCCTGGCCACAAAAGTTTTTCATTTGTTACAGATGAATGTTCTTGGTTTGATGATATGTACACGCGAAGCATACAAATCAATGGAAGAACGTGGTGTTGATGATGGAGCTATAGTGTTGATAAGCAGGTTTGTATGCAGTATTATGCAAAACATGACTAAATAGATGACATGTATGAGGAAGTATTACTAAATCTTTTCTTGTGACAAAATTTTAGACTAGTTCCAATTTAAAGTATTTTTAGACAACAAATCAAACATTGCTCAAGCAATAGGATTTTGTCTTGAAAGTGCAGAAAATATTGTGGGAAGGGAAGAAAATGCTGATTTTCAGCATTTTCTTCTTTTCCTACAATGTTTTCAAAAGCCTTCTCCCTCAAGGTTGCTCTCTAAGTTAGGATTGTTTGGTAAAAGGTTAATCACATCAAGTACAAGTGCCATCAGGTAGTGCCAGATCTATATTTATTATTTTCAAAAAACATTTGTGATTCTTATCTAAAATACATGGTCAAACAGACAGCCTGTTGTAAAATTAATTGATCGTTGAATGATTCTTACTCATGTTTAAAAGCAGTTGATTGTCATCATTGGTCTTCTTTACGGGCTTGCCTTGACATAATGCCATGCAGCGAGCAGACTCAGGTGACTGCCATTTAAATGCTGATAGATAAACAGCTTTATTGCTGTTCTCTTTTGATAATTCACAATTTTTTTCACAAATAAGAAATTCAGTGTAATTTTAGGAGTGGTGATAGAAGAAGACAAATTACAAAGGATTTTTTAACACTTTACCAAACAACAAAATTTTGGACATGTCCAAATCCAAAGCAATTGCGTCGGACAAATTAAAAATGGCTCAAACGGTAAAAATTGTCTCTGAAAGGGTAGAAAACATTTTGGGAAAAGGAGAAAATGCTGGTTACCAGCATTTTCTCCTTTTCCCAAAATGTTTTCAAAAGCTTTTTCTGTCAGAGTCATTAAAACTCGGGATTGTGTGGTATCACAATCATGATGTGTAAAATTTTTACATGTATTTGCAACAACATAATAAGTACAATATGTCTCCAAGAGAAGTCAGAGAGACTTGTTTTAGACATCCCATCAACAGAAGCATAAAACACAGAAATATGTGTCAGAATGACTTTTAAAATGATAAGGGAGGCATGATTGAGAAAAATCAGTAATTTTTAGTAGCTCCTTCAACTAAAATGTCTTCCAAATCACCAATTTAAATGGTAAACAATTAAAAGATGCATGTATTTCATAACCTCTTCAGACAAACTTGCAGCACGCAACTTTGAAAACAACCATGTAGAATACAGATAATCAACACACAATGTAAACACATTTTGGCAAAAGGAGTAATCACACTCTCTAAAAACATGTTTGGTATGTTCTCAACAGTTCATACACCAATATATTACAAGCAGCTATTCCTTTTACTACAGTGGTTCGCTGCAAAGTGCAAAAAGTGGTCTGCAGGAGAAACTTTGCAGAGTCATTTCAGTGGATCACAAATATATGAGCCATGCTCTGTGAAAAGGTGGCCTAATGCATCTTCGTGATGCATGATACCAGGCAAGACATCACAAATCCATGGATCCATAAAATCCATTTTATCTAACAACAGGCTGAATTATGAGGTAGAATCATCCTTTGACATGCAAAAAATGACAAATAGCAAAAAGTTTTGATCCATGTTAGCCTGCGCAGATTGCGCAGGCTGACATGGATCAATACGTTTTGCAGATGCATTGAGCACCCTTTTTACTGAGCATGGGTCCTATATCTTCACAGTATGTCTGGACACCGTGTTCTCAACAGTCCGTTCACCCATGTGTATGCATCAACGAAATTTGCAGTGAGGGCCATAACAGATGGTTTGAGAAATGAATTAACTGCCAGAGGGTCTCATATCAGAGTGAATGTAAGAAACTCTTGTAACACTTTAAGAGACAACAAAATTTTAGACTTGTCGAAGTTGAAAGTATTTGCATATGACAAATCAAATACGTCTCAAATGATGGAAAGGTAGGTTACATTATTGGAAAAGGAAAAAATGCTGGATACAAGCATTTTCTCCTTTTCCCAAAATGTTTACGAAAGCCTTTTTTTTTTTCCTCGGGTTGTTACAACTCAGGATTGTTTGGTAAAGTGTTGAATCATTTCATGTATTGCTCAGTTGCGCAGTCTGTAGCTTACACGATTTGAGACCAGGGAGTGGCTAGTTCAAATCCTTAGCTCTGCCAGTTTCTTTCCCAGGATTGATGATAGTCATGATGACAGGGTTCATTCCTCCACAATTGCTGTTAGGCCAATGGTTTCTTGGAAAAGCATCCAGTGGTTTGGGAAGAATATTGTGCAAAGTACTGGTAAAAGAAATTCCAGGAAAGCATGGGTAGCTGCATTGGCCGCAGGGAAATAAGTGAAATATTGTTGAAATGCCGTTAAACACCATACAAAAAAACAGTTCTAATCTGTATACTGTAAACCTGTTTAAGATCTACAACCCCTAACTCATCGGTAAATATCGTGCAACATCGACGTTTTCGTAAAGGCTATTCGGCCAATCTTGGCAGCTTCTGTCTTTAAATATGAGAGTTAGGGGCTGTAGACTCACTAACTCGTCGGTAAATATCTTGTAACATCGACGTTTTCGTAAAGGCTATTCGGCCAATCTTGGCAGCTTCCGTTTTTTAATACGAGAATTAGGGGACATTGACCTTAAATAAAGTTTAAATTGCTGAAAAGTACCAAGTAAAAGTATGTAGCTGCAGACATTTTTGTTATTTACTTTAATAGAAAGTTATTTGCTTAAATCCATAAACAAACAATCCCATGTTTTAATTAACAACTCTGATGAAAGCTTCTGAAAACATTGTGGTAAAAGGTGAAAATGCTAGCAACCAGTATTTTCTCCTTTACCCACAATGTATTCTACCCTTTAGACAAATCCCATCATTTTAGCCACATTCGAATTGTTGTCTGCAGATGCTTCCACTTTGAACAAAATTTTGTTGTCCAGAAAAGAGCTAATTCGTAAATTTTGCCAAAATGTCAGTATCTCTCTAAATAAATGAATAAGGTTTGAGAGTGAATTTAACCTGCTCGTTGTCAAATTATCCTGTCTGTACAAGACTTTGAAGAATATTTTTTTCTGGACAAAATGATTTCCAACACATCTTTCTACTGTTGCTGTTTTGCTGACTTTGTTACTAGTACATGTACATCATCTAAAAATCTGAAATCCTTGGTTCTTTATCATTTTTTCTACTTCATTCATTTGTGATAAAATTATCTTAACCCTTTACCACACAACAAAATTATAGACCTGTCCAATTGAAAGCATTTGTAGATGACAGTTTTAACGTGGCTCATATGAAATGATTTTTCTTTGATAGGGTAGAAAACATTGTGGGAAAAGGAGAAAATGCTGGTAACCAGCATTTTCTCCTTTTTCCACAATGTTTTCAAAAGCCTTCTCTTTCAGGCCTTCAAGTCGTCATTGTGTGGTAAAGGGTTAACAATATGTTCACAATCAGGTTTGGAATATGGCAAAGTGCATGTACTCTCTAAAGACATAATGAACAAGCAAAAAGTATTGAGGATAAAAGAAAAAAATCGAATCATTTTTTCAACTTTTGAAATTTACCCTGATTGTCCAGTGACCTTTTGGGGCTGGCTGGGCCTGGCCAATTAGACCTCTTTTTTGCCACACTAATTTAGAAAAGAAGTACACATACTGGTATTTAGTCCTTAACTATTTCTTTGTGTACACCAGTGGACTAACAAGTAAGAATTAATAAACCTATTTTGCATGAAAAGTAAACCTTGCAAATGTTTCACAACCTTTTTTCTTACAGTGCATAAGCCCAGGTCTGGTTGAAACAGAGTTTGCACCACGAATGAATCCAGAAAATCCAGATGTTGCTAAACAATTGTATGCCAGTAATGCGGTGAGCTTGATATCCTTGATAGCATATACAATATCTCTACCTTCATGAAGTCAAATATCTAGCTCTGTCTCTACTGAATAAATAAATTGCATTTTCTCAAAGGCTAAAAATACATTTCCTCAGCAAGATCAAGAGACAGCTAGAATATGGCAGTGGATAGTGTAGATCAGAGATCAGACTGCACGTTCTGTGCAGTCTGATCTTGATCTACATTGTCCACAAGAGTTTCTGGTGTCGTCTATGGTATGGAAAGAGTTAACAAAGAAAAACCTTCTCCTCATGAATTTAAACAAGTATGTATGTATTTATAGATGACCCTACACCACTCAATCCAGAGTTTTAACATCCCTGGTGAAAAGGGATTTTGAAAACATCTTGGGAAAAGAAGATGCTGGTAACCATATTGTTTTTCTTTCCTCTCCATGACAATTCCTATTGTTTGGGTCATATTCAATTTGTTAGCTGCAACTTGCAAGTGCTCTCAATTTGGACAAGTCCAAAGTTTTGTCATTTGTTAGAGTAAATGCAGTTTCAACAGCTTTGAATTGTATCAGCGTTTTTAGAAGTTACTAGTATGTACTGCAGGAGCCACTATCAATGTCTGAAAATTGAAGCAAAATGGTTACTTCTATCAGTTTTTTGCAAAGGTTGCATTAAACCATACAGCTAAATCATAACTGTTTTTAGCTCACCTGAGCAAGGTGAGCTTTTGTCATCGTGCCGTGCCCGTCGTCTGTCTAGGGCCTCAATATTTACCTTGTGTGCACTCTAGAGGCCACATTTTCAGTCAGTTACTCATGAAACTTGGTCAGAATGTTTGTCCTGATGATATCTCGGACAAGTTCCAAATTAGGTCACTTCCGGTCAAAAAGTAGGTCACCGGGCTAAATCTTAGGAAAACTTTGTGTGCACCATAGAGGCTACATTTTCAGCCAGATACTCTTAAAACTTGGTCAAAATGTTTGTCTTGATGATATCTCGGACAGTTTTGAAATTAGGTCATGTAAAGTTAAAAAGTAGGTCACTGGGCTAAATCTTAGAAAAACCTTGTGGGCATTCTAGAGGCCATATTTGCAGCCTGATACTCATGAAACTTGGTCAGAATGTTTGTTTTGATCATATCTAAGACAAGTTCAAAATTCGGTTATGTTGGGTCAAAAAGTAGGTCACTGGGCCAATTCATAGAAAAACCTTGTGTGCATAGAGGTCACATTTTCAGCCTGATACTCATGAATGAAACTTAAAGTGTTTGTCGTGATGATGTCATGAAGAGGTATGAAATTGGGTCATGTTGGGTCAAAAAGTACAGTGAACAATCTAGCTTTGCTTGTAAGGGGGCCCATTGGGCCCACAGACATTGAAATAGGGGGCCATTTTGGAAAACCGGGGGTCACACATAAAAAGTCATACTCTGTTACTGAAATTTTAACCTTTTTATTTAACAAGTGTTGCCTTTTTATTTAACAAGTATATTCTCATTCAATTATCTATGAATGCTATGCAACACTGCAAAAATTATCATTGTTATTGATGCAACCTTGTTTCCACCATTAATTTAATTCTAAAGCGAATATAAAATGATGAAATACGTCCGTCAGTGGTAAACTTTTGGAAATTCTGATATCCTATCACAGAAGGATTGAACTTTCCTGTCGATTACTCAAACTAGAGATTAATTTTCTCACCATAAACTAACCAACTTTTGAACTGATTGTCTGGGAGCCATTTTGGTTGAAACTCGCATCCCTGTTGGGTTTTATTATTGTCGCTTGAACTAGGGAGAGGTACTGGCCCAATTGTGCTTTCCAAGGCAATGTTTTCAACAGCTTTTGCCTTTTTTCCAAAATACTCAGAAAATCGCTTCATTGCAATGTTGAATGATCAGTGGAGGCACAAAGAATCGTCACCTCTGGTACCCGTCTGTCTCCCGAAACTGACCAATACAAAGATCGATAACAGGCTACAAGTTTTATCTTAGCCATAACATCTGCCAGGTTTTTGGTGAATTCTCACTAAAAAGATCGGCATTATGTTCATTGAGCAAAAAAGCAAAAACAGACGAAAAGGACCTTAATTTGTGCAATGACACTTTTACAATCAAGTGCGCCCAACTGGCCAGAGGTTGATTTAGAATTGCGCCACCTTGGACTTTAGGGGGGCCTATGGCGCGCTCTAGATTGAACACTGAGAGTAGGTTACTGGGCCAAATGTGACACAAACCTTGTGTGCAGTCTACAAGTTGGAAACTTGTGTGCAGTCTAGAGGCCACATTTTCAGTCTGATACTCATGAAACATTTTCAAAATGTTTGTCAAGATGACAAGTTTAAAAGTAGGTCAAGTTGGTCAAGAAGTAGGTCAAGTTGGTCAAGAAGTAGGTCACTTAGACACATGCATTTGACATCATTAAAACCAGGATCTCTTCAGCTTTATCAACCATAGATGTCTTTACTCAGGTGAGCGCTTTAGGGCCATTGGCCCTCTTGTTATTTTTTGTCTGCTTTGAAAAAAAAAATAGGAAGTTGGAAGAATTATCTTCAATGAACCCTTTATCAAACAATTCAGTGTTTAAACAACCTTGAAGGGGAAAGCTTTCGAAAAGATTGTGGAAAAGGGAGAAAATGGCGGTAATCAGCAATTTCTTTCCCTTTTTTATTACCATGTTTCAACCCTTTCATTGATATATCTCATTACTTTAACAAAAGATAACTTGTCGTCTGCAAATTCTTTCAACTTAGGCAAATCTAAAATTTTACTATCTGGGAAAGAGTTAAACACTTACTAAGATATTGACGAGAGCAGTTCAAAATCAGACAGCATGGATTTGCAGGTGAATCTTGGTCTGTCTTTGCTAACGTTGTATGTTAACAAGAAATATTTTTATAAGAAAAGAAGTCTTTAAATGGAGTTATGGGCCCGTATTCACCAACCGTTCTTAAGAACGTTCTTTGTCTTATTCTCCACAATTTTCTAAATTTGAAAGTAACACTACTTCTGATTGGCTAAACCATTTGGTTTAGCCAATCAGAATGGTTTAGCCAATCAGAAGTTGTGTTACTTTCAAATTCAGAAAATCTTGGAGAATAAGACTGAGAATATTCTTAAGAATGGTTGGTGAATACGGGCCCTGATCTTTTCTAGGGGGAGACATCATAGAAAATGTGTTCAAAACCATTTGTGTAACTTTTGATACATGTATTTCAATTTGTAACTCCAGTGCATATATATTATGAACAATGCTCTGTAAAAAAGGGTGTTTAATGCATCTGAAAAAAGTACCGGTATCGACTCATGTCAGCCTGTGCAGTCTGCAAAGGACCAGTCTACCTCATGATTCAGTTGTATGTTAAGCAAAGTGGATTTTATAGATCCCAAATATCTGATAATTTGCTTAGTACATATATAGTGCATCATGGAGATGCATTTTATACCCTTTTCCCAGAACACCCCTCATACATTTGAACCTGCAAAAATGAGGCTTAATGCATCTCCATGATCCATGGCACAAAGCAAGCCATGACATAGTTATGAATCCATAGAAGCAACTTCTTTTTTTAACAACCAACTTAATCATGAGGTATACTAGTCCTTGGACATACAGAAAATCCACCAATAGTGAAAAGTTTCGGCCCAGGTCAGCCTGCACAGACAGCACAGATGCATTAAGCCCCCTTGTCACAGAGCATGGCTCGTTTGTTCCATACCATACTCACAAAGCAGGCTTTTCAACAAAGACAGGCCTCTCTAAGCCTATTACTGCTTCTAAAGATTAACTCCATCTCTTACAGCCAATGCAAGCTGAAGACATAGCTGATGCTGTGATCTATAGTTTAAGTGCACCAGTACGGGCACAGGTTAGTATAACCCTACACTTTAAACTAATCGTGAAGTTAGTCCTACAAGTTACACAGATTACATTTTATGACCCCTGCTGTGATCTAGGTAGTCTTTGTGTCATGGCATTAATAGTTCTAAAGTTTAATCTTTTCCATCAAGGGATTCGAACCCAGAACCTCTGACAAACTTATACCATACTCCTCACTAATGTCTTACTGTACCAGCAAAGATCACAGCTGTAATTGCTGAAATATGAGAGGGGAGGAAAATAAAATACAACACCTGAGCAGACCTGTATGAGCCAGGACAGTTTTGATTTTTTAGCTCCTCTGTTTTGGAAGAAAATGTCGAGGTACATGTATGTTATGGCCCTCGCCTGTGTCATGCAAAAATTTTGACATTTTGTTATATCTCTGTTATTATTGAAGATATTTACTTCAAACTTTGAAAAGTTGTTAATTATCAAATGAGGAACCCAAACAGCAGGGGAAAGTAACCATCAAAATATTTTTGACACATTTATGGCTTTTTTTTTTAAACATAGAATTTTCACTGAAAATCAAGCACTTGCAAACATGTGTTGGCACCCCATGCTTTTGTTAGATTTTGCTTCAAAGGGAGGAGAGCCCAGCTGGGTGGCTCAGTGGTTAATGTATCTGACTCTTGACCTGGTGGTTGTTTGATACCTGGTTGCGGCAAAATTTCTGTCCAGCGATTTTTCGCCTCTCACCTCCGATGCATGTGAGAAAAGTAGTCAGTGACTTGGAAAGAAAGTTGTGTCAGCACTGGTGTGAGAAAGCCAGGAAACACATGTGTAGGTGCACAGACCGCTGTGATATGACCTAAGCTGTTAAAACGGCGTTAAACTCCAATACAAACATTCAAAGGGATGAAATCCACTGAAAGGAGAAATAATCAAATCTCAGACAGAGGGTACATGGGTGGTGGAATGAGACATTGACAGGAAAAAGAGGGACTTGACTAATATTTATTTGCACAGAACGAAAATGCACAAAAGCAATCATGATTAAATGCCAGATTGAAGGTTCTTTGATATCTTGCTTAAGTCCTCATGCAGGGTTGCATCTAGAGTGCGGGATTGCCGAAATCCCGAATCAAAATAAAAAATCCCTCGAAAACGAAATCTGTTTGCGCACCAAATCCCGCACTAAAACGAATTAGCCCGCAAAAATTACATGATCGTGCGCACCATAATCGGGGAAAAAGAGAGAAAAAACGACTTGGGGGGGGGGGATAAAATGTAACAAAATTTGCATGGTCACCCAAATAATCATTTGAAACTTAAAACCGTAAACTTAAATCGTAGATTGTCGGGTTATTTTGATCATATCAATAGACGCTTGCCGTCTGTGTTATGCAGACGAAAAGCCTCACTGCAGGGCCCACGTTGTCGATCACTGAATGCGACAATTTAGGAAAAATGTGTCCAAAAATGACGCACTGGTGAACCTGCTGGCAACAAGTGATGTCTTAAGGCTACAAAATTCTTGAAAGAAAATAACTCTTGTCATAAACAGTGAGTATTAAATATGACGGACCACACGTCACCGTTTACAACAACCTAACAAGTTGGCGTGTAATGAAAAGCGAGATGATGTCATTCCACTGTTCGAGGGTAAAATGACATGTTTTGAAGTAACCTACAACCCTTATTGACAAATTCTTGCAATATCATGTGGAAATACTTTTTTAAAAAAATTAATTGACATGAAAAAAGATCGATGCAAAAAACCGCGAAAACCCATGACACAAAATGTCTATTTGACATCGTCTGATCAGAGGCACTTCAGACTGTCTTTTCAGCTTTGGTAGTGAATTTAAGCAGTAAATTTACATAAATATATGTATGAAACAATAGATGGACGCTAAAATCTCAGTCGAACACTGAGGTAAAAATTTATGAAATGAAAATGTTGAACAACGTAGGATAAATAGGGAAGGATGGGGATTAGTCTACTTGTCTTACAGTGATTATACTGTAACAAGTGTTAAAGAAGAAGTTTTAAGACATTCATCTTAACAAAAAAGACTAGAATATAATAACCCTTTAATTGATATAATCATTTTTATTTTTCCAAAGACAAAAACAAATAATACGTTAACCCTTTACCACATTATCGGAACCGCCATGAAATTCGTCCCCCCTCTTTACACTTGAAAGGGGGGACATGCCCCCCCTTTTTCTGAAGATGATGGGGGCCAGCCCCCCTATTTGAAAATTTCTAGATGCAACCCTGCTCATGCTTTAAACCTTTACCAGAGAACAAACTAGAGACTTAACTTGAAAGCATTTGTAGACAATAAATGTGGCTCAAATGTGACAACAAATAAGGCTCAAATGAAGAGATGTGTCTTTAAAAGGATAGAAAGCATTATGGGAAAATGACAAAATGCTGGTTTGTTCTTTATCATTCCACTGATTAATTTTCATTTCAGGTTCAAGATATTTTAATAAGGCCGACAGCTTGTGCTTTTTAAAAGATACAAATGTTCAGCCATTAATCTAGTCGCTGGTGGAACCTTGAATGGCAGAGGAATGGCAGACCCAGTCAGGATCCCATCAAACACATTACCACCTGAAATGAATGGGCAGCAGGCAACTTTGAAAACATTCTTTAACCCTTTATCAGATAATCTCGAGTTATTACATCCCTGAGAGAGACGGCTTTTGAAAACATTGTGGGAATAGGAGAAAATGCTGATAACCAGCATTTTCTCCTTTTCCCACAATATTTTCTACCCTTCCAAAAGACAAATCCCATCATTTTAACTTCTCGTCTGCAATGCTTTAACCCTTTCCCACACAATCCTGACTGTTAATGACCCAAAGAAAGAAAGCATTTGAAAACATTGTGAGAAAGGGGAAAATGCTGCTAACCAGCATTTTCTCTTTTCCTACAATGTTTTCTACCCTTTCAAAGAAAAAATTCCATCATTTGCACCAACTTTGATATGTCGTCTGCAACTTCTTTCAATTTGGACTAGTCTAAAATTTTGTCATTTTGTAAAGAATTTAAATATGTATAATCAACATGAATCAAGGTATGACTCGGGAATACATGTGCAAAGATTGTGGTAATAGGAAAATTTGCTTGTTCCTCAATTTCTCCTTTTTTCCCCCACATAAAGATTTGAAACCTTGTCTGCTGCAAGACAGAAACAAATAAATTGACTACAGGTGGTAATGTGTCAGATGATTACAACATTATATTTACCCAGCTTATATTTCTCTGTCAGGAGTTTCTCCCTTTTTGTATTTTTCCCTACTGTTGTATGTGAGATGTAAGGACTTAGACAGAAATAATATTCTTCCTTTGTATGCATAATAAAAGTTAAATATTTCTACTCATAAAATTGTTAAATCTTGTTAAGGAATGAAGAGAATTTTTATTTTTTCATGGAGGTATGAAAAAAAAAAACCCTAATCACTGTGTGATTAGGTTTTTTTTTTCCATACCTCCATGAAAAAATAAAAATTCTCTTCATTCCTTATAATTTAATATTACAGACAACATATACCCACGGAAATAATTCAAACTGCATTCATTTTCTTTATTTTTAAATCTAACGTTGGAGTTTCTAAAGCCCCTTCCACTCATATTTGTATGGTGCAAGAATACAATAGGGAAGCAGTTTTCAGATCCCCAATACTGAAAATTAACCAATAAAACAGAAAGTAAATGAACACGGCAGTGTGTAGGACCCGCACTGAGTAACCTTCAGCGAAAGTAGTTCCGGCATAACGTGATTTTTTTTTTTCATGGAGCTATGAAAAAAATTTTTCAGCCAATCAGAACTCGCCAATATTCATGAAAACAACTGATATTAAATTATAATAGAAATAAATTTATGCACTGGTCCATATTGAAAGCATTTGCATATGACATTAAATGAAGTTCAAATGATGGATTTTGCTGGTTACTACTCCTTTTCCCACCGTGTTTTCAAAAGGTTCTTCCCTAAAGGTTGTTGAAACATAAACATGTTTGATAAACAGATAACAAAACTTCTTCAATCCAAGCGTTGTAAAATCAACATCCAAAACCAAGATTTTTGACCATGTGATCACATTTACATTTCACTATTGAGACAGGGATGTGGGTCATACCACTGAGACTTCTCCAACCATTGAAAATGTCTTTCCCTACATGCCCGTTTGACCCTTTTCTAAGCAATTATGATGTAATGACCTGGATTGGACAAAGCTCTTTAAAACATTCTAGGAAAAGGATTTGTTTGTATGGTGTTTAACACAGTTTTCAACATTATTTCAGTAATATCCCGAAATGCCAAGGTACTGTCACAGCCCTGATCTTGTCTGTGTCATCGCTGTGTGAGAATTTTGACATTTTCTCATATCTCTGTCATTTATAAAGATAATTTACTTCAAACTTGGGCAAGTTGTTAACTTTCAAAAGGGAACCCATACATGGTTGGATAACCCGGACATATATTTGACACAGTTCTGCACTCTCTTATCCTCGCTAACCCAGATGCACTTTATTTTGTTAACTACATTTATTCCGCGATAAATATAGTTTACTAAATGAAGCGCACCTGGGTTAATGAGGTTGGTACCTTTGATTTCACGGAAAAAATAAGCTGTAGCCAACTCTTGGTATCAACACAGTACTCTTGTTTAGGATGAGCTAAGGCTAAAGCATTTGAATCTATTGAAATGTTGCAAGCTTTAATCTTTTGTCTGTACAAAGGTTTAGCTATAGCTATGTTATCATATCCAGCTATATGGTTTTATACAATTAAGCTTGATGGTTTCAAACATCAAATTAAGTGAAAACCAGGAAAGGTGATTATTTTCAGTTTATTAGCTCAATGCTTGCTCCCTTTAAGATAAAAAACATGAAACACAATTTTAATTATGAAAAAATGCCGTTTGTTAATTGATCAAACCAAAAGAGCACTAAACACTTTTGATTGAGTGGTTTTTCATTCTGCTTTCAACATTATTTCAGTCGTATCACAGTAACAGCTCACTTATTCATGTATGTCATGGTTTTCACCAATACTTGGCTAGGATTCTGAAGAGTCTTTCCCATGGACATTCCACAAAAAAAACCAGTGCTTCCTGTGAGGCTTGAACCCAGGGCTTCCAAGCTATATGTCCTACACTGAGCCACACTGGACCCCTATAATTCATTTTGGGACAGTCCAGATCAAGATCAGACTACACAGAATATGAAGTCTGATCTTAGATACATGTATTCACCACTTCTTCATATCATAGTCTGACCATACGAATTCCTTGAAATTGAAATATTAGGCTGTTTTTCCACACTGAAAAGATCTTTTTAATTCAGTTGATGCTATTTGTTTCTTTTTAAAAAAAGCAAAGATCGACGAACTCAATGGGACTATTCAGATGTAATGTGTTTCTTTATTCATAACAACACTGTGCTGATATTGCTGTCTTTAACCCTTTACCGAACTGCCTAGTTTCGACAACCACAGGGAAGGGGGCTTTTGAAAACGTTATGGGAAAAGGAGGAAATGCTGGTAGCCAGCATTTTCTCTTTTTCCAACAGTTTTTTCTAAGTTCCCAAAAACAAATTTCAAGGTTGAGTCACATTTATTTTGACTTAAATGCTTTAACTTGGACAAGTCTAAAATTTTCCCATTTGGTAAAGAGTTAAATAACTTCAAAATCAGGAGAACTAGGAGCCGAGTCCCGTGTATTGTCCATGGATGACATCGAGGTCACAGAAGTCACTGACTGAACGGAGGGAACCATTGGGCTTGGTACCCCAAAACTGTCTGTCCGTACCAGACTTTTATCTGGCCTGTCTTTACTTCGTTCTCTGTCATGTTTATCTTGCTTATGTTTATGTTTGTGTTTATGTTTATTCTTCTTTTTCTTCTTCTTCATTCTGTGATGTTTGTTTGGGTCTGTTTCGTCCACAGTGCTAACAGGTGGTTGTGACTCGGATACAGTTTCTGTCAATGGTTCATTTTTAGCACTGGGAAATATTCCATGAAAAGAAGTCAGCCCCTCAGATTTAACTGAAAAAAAATAGATTAATGCAATAATTTGATATGTAAGAAACATGAAATATATTTCTGATTCACAAAATATTTACTAAATTCAGATACTGATGATAACAATTTACAGCATATATGATAAAAGGATACAATATAAATTGTATTTAACTCTTTACCAAACAACAAAATTTTAGACTAGTCCAAATTCAAAGCATTTGCGGACGACAAATTGAATGTGGCTGCAAAGTTAGAATTGGTGGTTGACAGGCTAGAAAACATTTTGGGAAATGCAGAAAATGCTAGGTTCCATCATTTTCTCCTCTTTCCATGTTGTTTTCAAAAGCCTTCTCTTTCAGGGTTGTCAAAACTCTGGATCGTGTGGTAAAAGGTTAACCTAAATTCCAGGTACCCATCCAGAAGCACCTTGGCAAACTTTCTATTATTATAATAAAGACCAGATTAAATATTATGTACTAGAAGATGAAATTTGTCAAGATCTTTGCACCTGTATACCAATCAACAAAGAGTACAAAATCTTATAGCAGTATGTAAAAACGTTTTTTAAGTGTTATTTTTTACTAGAAGAGAATGCTAGCTCAAATTCAGAACCTTCTTGCCCAAACCGACATTCTATAAGCCTGGTTTCAAATATTTTGGCTTAATTTGTGTCAATTATTATCCTTTTGCACATGTGCATAATGTGTTAGTAAAAGGAGACAGGTCAAGTGAAAGAAATGGAGTTTATTTCATCAGCTTGTGGTTAATATGGGGAAATATTTGCCGAAAAAGGGAAAGGTATGCGAAAATAATGAGTGCCGTAAGGCACAAGTTATTTTTGCGGACTTTTCCCTTTTGAGGCAAATATTTCCCCATATTAACCACAAGCTGATGAAATAAATTATATATTATATTTCCTCTGATTACTTTATCAACGAATGCCACTTTTAAAACTAGTGATCTCAAGTCAATTAACAGGATAACCGATATTTTCAAAAAAGTAGTTCCAGATTTTCGGCAGGAGGAAAATATTCACTGTGACGGGGAAATAATTCCCCCCAGCTTAAATTACGACATTTCTTTACCCATAACATTTCTAAAAATAGACACATGAAATATAATATAAGGTGTTTTAAACTGGTTTTGATAGGCTCGGACTGGACCACCTAACTAGGTGCCAAATTTTTTAATCATACCTGAAACAGATGGAGGTCCATGTTTGGACAGTGATGAGTCGCCTATAGAGGAGTTGGAATCCTCACTTAGTCTGCTCTGGCTTTCACCACCAGAAGGTCTGGGAGCTGATTCCTTTACAGATGAGGCTCGCACAAGAGACTGAGGCTGAATGACTGGTTCTTCCACTGGAGTACTCTGCAATACAGAGACAGTAACATGCTACACTTATAATGTATAACAAAAATCTTTTAATTCTCTTAAATATAATTGTCTTTAACCTAATTGCAATAATGAGATTTTCAACACAGAATGAATGAAAATACATGTATCTGTGTTAGTGTAACCTGAAACAACTTGGTCTCCCTTCCAAGCACTAACCATAATACATGTTGCTTAACCCAAGTTTGTTGTGTAACCCTCTACCCTAGAAGAAGGATATTAGAACATTGTCAGAAATGGCGAAATATCTGCATCCAGCATTTTCTCCATTTCTCTCGATGTTCCTTCCAATTCGAAGACAAATTCCATGATTTGAGCCTCATCTCAGTAGTCATCTGCAAATGCTTTCAATCAGGAGGTGTCTAATATTTGACATTTGGGAAAGAGTTAATGTGGACAAACACATCATGAATACAGATTAACTGTGACTGATTGACCATCAATTGGTAACCAATCATATAAGTTCCAATTTAGCAGTATTTGCTGATAAGCTAAAAACCATTAAAAAGTACACAATTTTTGGATTTCCTTTAAATAGTTACCACAGTAACAGGTGTAATCATTGGTGTAATCTGTTTGATAATTGGACTTTCATCAGTTCTGTTACCAATCTGTAAAAAGAAAATATATAAAATAAAAATTAAGTCTACCAAACAACACAATTTTAGATATGTCCAAATTGAAAGCATTTGCAGATGAAAAAATCCAGTATGTCTCAAACAATGGGATATATCATAGAACAGGATTTATCTTTGAACAGGTAGAAAAAATTATGGAAATGGGAGAAAATGCTGGTTTATACCCACATTTTCTCCTATTTCTACAATTTTTCTAAGCCTTCTACATTTGATTTTCATTGAAAATTTTATGGTTACCTGCCCCTATTGTATGGGTTCCCCTTTTAATAGTTAACATCTATTCCAAGTTTGAAGTAAATATCTTCAGTAATGATAGATGTATAATAAAATATTGAAGTTCTTGCATGCCAACGATGCAGATGCATTTTCTTAAAAAACGGTGGAGCCAAAGAGGGGTTATGAACATTAATAAAGGTTGAATACATCTATACATATAAAACCTTTGTTGCAAAAGGAGAAACTGTCCATTACAAGCTAACATTAGCCAATGAACTAAGAATCAACTCAAATTTTTTTGAAATATTTCTAAAAAAAATTAATTAAGGCAGGCATCATCAGGTCTACCCTAACCCTTTACCAAATGACAAATTTCAGACTTGTACAAATTGAATGGACTTACTACAAATTCATTCTTGCTTAAATAGTGAGATTTTTCCTTGATAGAACAGAAAACTTTGTGGGAAAAGGAAAAAATGCTGATTACCAGCATATTTTCCTTTTCCCTTAATGTTTTCAAAAGGCTTCTTTCTCAGGGTCGTCAACAAAACACAAGATAGTTTGGGAAAGGGTTAACTCTTTACAAGATGACAAAATTTTGCACTTGCCAAAAAGTAAAGTATTTGCAGACAAAAAATGGAAGATGTCTCAAATAATGAGATTTCTCTCCAATAAGGAGAGGAAAAGGAAACAATGTTGGTTAGCAGAATTTTGTCCTTTTACCATTATTTTTTCAAAAGCCTTTTACCGTGTAGTCATTAAAATCTTGAATTGTTAGCTCAAGAGCAAAGGAGATAGATTATTTACTTCTGTCAAATTGAATTAGCCAGCATAACATAATACAAAAATGGTACATTCATCAATGCATATTTCCTGTAAACTTGTCATAAAAGTACACATACTCCTGAAATCTCTGGTTATCTATGAAAAAAGGAAGTTACTGAAAAGGGAATGACTGTAGACATTGATTACAATATTGTACAGAAAAAGGAGAAATAATTCATTCCATGCAATTTTTCTAAATGTCACATCAAATATTCAAAATAATTCAAGCCATTACCTTCTGCATAGGACTAGTCCTATAGCAGACCACATATAACAAGAGCCATGTTGACATGGCCATCCCCCGCTGAATGCTTGCTCAATAGAAGATGAGTGTCTTGTAGGTTGGTTTAAAGGCTAAAACAGCTAGATTTCAGAATTATTTTCTAGCATTGCTAAATACAAATTACTATAAAAACATCAACAAGGTATACTTTTCTTAGTCTCACATTAATACCTTTTATGGTTTTCCAGTTATGCTCCGGACAAAATTATGAAAATATGAAAAATAACAAAGGGCAATAACTCCAAAATTATGCAATCAAGAGTTATGGTTCTTGTACACTGCACTTGTCCTAAATGTCATCTATCAACCTGTGAAGTTTAATGTTTCTATCTCATGTAGTTTTCAAGTTACAGTCTGGACAAAATTAAATTAAGAAAAAAAAACCAAGGGCAATAAATCCTAAACTATGCAACCAAGAGTAATGGTTCTTGTGCACTGCACTTTTTCTCAATGTGATCTATGCACCTGTGAAGTATCATGTTTACACCTCGAATAATTTTTGAGTTATGCTCCAGAAAAAATTTAAGTATGAAAAATAACATAGGGCAATAACTCCTAAAGCATTGCAGTGAAAGTCATGGTTCTTGTACAGTGCACTTCTCCTCAATGTCATCTATCAACCTGTGAAGTTTCATGTTTATATCTTATGTAGTTTTCAAGATATGCTCTGGACAAAATTTAAGTATGAAAAATAACAAAGGGCAATAACTCCTAAATTAAGCAATCCAGAATTATAATTCTTGTGCATTGCACTTCTCCTTGATAAGATCTATTAGCTTGTGAAGTTTCGTGTTTATATCTCTTGTAGTTTTCAAGTTATGTTCTGGACAAAATTTAAGTAAGAAAAATAACAAAGGGCAATAACTCCTAAATTATGCAATCCAGAGTTATGGTTCTTGTGCACTGCACTTCTCCTTGATGAGATCTATCCACCTGTGAAGTTTCATGTTTACACCTCTTATAGTTCTTGAGTTATGCTCTGGACAAAAAGTGGGACGGACAGACGGAAGGACGGACGGAAGGATGGACAGATGGACGGACGGCTACTATTACCATATCCCCTGCCGCCTTTTCAGCGGGGGATAAAAACATTGAAGCAAAAGGAAGAGCTGTTTCCTTCAATGTTTTCATATGCAATCCTGTATTAATTCTTTACCAAACGACCAAAATTTAGACTTGTCCAAATTGAAAGTATATGAATACGACAAATGTGGCTCATAAGGCTGAATTTGTTTTAGAAGGTACAAAACATAGTGGGAATAGGAGAAAATGCTGGTTACCAGCATTTTCTCCTTCTTCCACAATGTTTCTAAATGCCTTTTATCCTAGGGTCGTCATGAATTCTGCATTGTTTGGTAAAGGTTTAAACCCCGTTATATGTTGATATCCATTCACAAAGATGTTACCCAAGCATTCTGCTGCAAAGTTGTCGATAGAGGTAAGGGGTTAAAATGTTTTTTAATAAAAGTTAGTCTACCATAGGGAAATATTTGGGTAACAATATGCAGAACTACCGGTATCACATTTTACTATCATAACAATGACGGAAAAAGAATGCATTATGGATGTGAATTCTGTTACCAATATACGTGTAGAGCAGATGCATGCATAACATCAGTTCATATCAGTATTGTAGTCTCAATAATGAGACACTACGGTGATTTTTTTTCATATCTGGACATTTATTGTACACCCCACCATCTCGAGTCCATCATAAATTTTTCCGGTAGCAAAGATAGAGCGCTATACTGACTTTCTGTTTCGTCGTTTTAATCTGTATTGCAGCGAAATGCAACTAACTTTTAGTAACAAACATGACCAAAGACAAATTATTAAACCCTTCATTACATAAAGAGCTTATAGAAGTCCTTTATAACATATAAATCTCGGAAAAAACACTGACGAAAATTATCGTGAGTGGCGGCCATTTTGTGTGTTTTCGGGAACGTAAACAACTCTAGTAACAGATGAAATGCATGGTTTTCTCTTATGTTCAGCGTTTAAATTGAAATTATTTGTATTTCAAATGAAGGGTTATTAAATATGCAAGCAACAGGTATGTTAAAATCCTAGTTTTGTGCTCTATTTGCGAAATTATAAGAGTTCAAACTTGCGCACAAAATCTGTGCGGAACTTTCAACTGATTTTGTCTTGATTGTCTCTGTACCCAGAGGCGACCAGTCAAAAAGTAACATTGCCTTTGGGGACAGTTATCTGTACTAATCAGTATTGCAGGTGAAATATTTAATCATACAGTGATAATATTGAGTTTGGATAAGAGCAGTAAATAGATCCACATTTAATTTGCAGTCTGTACACACTTTCAAAATGGACACATCTAAAATTCTGTATTCTGGTTAAGATTTGAAATATACTTTCTTTATATTGCTGTTTACCTCTTTGCCAGACAATCCTTAGTTTATACTATACTGAGGAAGAGTATATTGGAAAACATTGTGGAAAAAGGAAAAAAATGCTGGTAACTAGCATTTTACTCTTTTTCCACAGTGTTTTACACCCTTTCAAAGACAAATCCCAGTATTTGGGTCACATCTATTTTTGTTTTCTCTAAATGCTTTCAAATTGGACAATTCTAACATTTTGTTGTCCAGTATAGGTTCAATACTAACTGTTCATAGCCACAAATGCCAATACAGACAGATGTAAAACATTCACAAGAAGCAACCTGACCTGCTAACAACTTGAGTAAGATTTTACAAATTTCACCAATTACCCAATAACAAATCTTTGCATTACTCATTTTCAAGGCTTCCAAACAGAAACAATAGCAAAATGCATGCAGGTGCCAACACATGTCTGTCAGTGTATTTTCAGCAAGAATTTTATGCCAAAAAAGGGAGATAATTATGTCAAAAAAGTATTAAGGGTTACTTGCCCTTCTGGTACAGGTTTCCATTTTGAAAGTTAATAACTCAACCAAATTTGAAGTATAAATCTTCTGTACTAACGGAGATTTGAGAAAATATCAAAGTTTTATAAAACGACAGAAGTAGAAATTGCTTGTAACAGATGACAATTGGACTATAACAATACGTAGATGTTTTCTTAAAAAACAGCCCAGCTAAAACAAGTAAGCCTGTTGCAAAGAGGCTGGCCAAAAGATCCTAAACTCATTTAACTCTTTATCAAAAGACAAAATTTCAGACTATCCAATTCCAAAAGCATTTTAAGGCTACAAATTAAATGTGGCTCAAGTATTGGGAGTTGCCTGTGAAAAAGTAGAAAACATTCTGGGGAAATGAGCATTTTCTCCTTCACCAACAATCTTTTCAAAAGCAAGCCTTATTCCTCAGGGTTTTTATGGTCTACAACTCCTAACTCATCGGTAAATATCATGTATCATTGACATTTTCGTAAAGGCTATTCGGCAAATCTCGGCAGCTTTTGTCTTTTACAATGAGAGTTAGGGGCTGTAGACGCACTAAGTCATTGGTAAATATCATGTAACATCGACGTTTTCGTAAAGGCTACTCTGCCAATCTTGGCAGCTTCTGTCTTTTAATATGAGAGTTAGGGGCAGCAGACCTTAAAACACAGAATTGCATGATAAACGTTTAAATATTGTACAATTTTGGAGAATTTTGAGCTTTTTCCATACCTCGTTCTTCAAAAGCTTTTTTCACATACTAAACATAAACCCATAACCTTCTGAAAACAATTTTTTTTCATCTTACATAATACCAGTGGTGAAAATGCTGTGGCAGAAGTAGAAATTGTTTCTAATAAGCAATTTCTCTATTTGCCATAATGTTTTCAGATCAATAAATGTGTTTAATCTCAACTGTTTTTAACTATTTTTCACAAATCATGTTTTCACAGCTGTCTGTTGCAAATACATGGATCTGTGGAAATCGATATTTGACCAATCAGGTCATCGCATTTATTTTACCCAATGAGCAGCCTTGTTGTCTGCTATTTCGGCTCCCAAATAAACGACTGTTAACATTTTAGGGATGCGATAGTATTTATTTACTTTGTGTTTTAAATGTTTGAATTTAAGAAAAAGTTTAAAATATGTGCTTTGCGAAGGTGTACCGCTGATGTGCGATCACGCAGAGGCTTAGACAAGTTTGGATTAAGATAATGACTGAAAATGGGACATATGCAAAGAGTTCTGATCAGTGCTACATTACACAATGGATTAATTAATGCTATAGTTTTTTCCCCCTCTGAAAGATTCAGAGAGACAAAAATAAGTGGAAAACAAAGGTAAAAATATATCTATATGAAATACTAATAAAAAGAATATGCGTTTACTTGAATATCTAACCTTGTTCAATAACCTATGCACATCCAAAAAGTGGCACTTGTCATCAATGTTTCAGTTTGACATTAATCTTAACCCTTGGTGCATGAAGAATATGCCGAATGTGTAGATATAGATCAAATTACAAATAACATGCAGTTTAATCTGGGATGAACAATATCTGCTATTTACAATAAGCATATTGACGTGTATTCCTCACTACATATTCCTCACTAAGAGTAGAATTCAATTATGAAAAAGTCTAACTTCTGTTCTGTATTGGTGGAAGTTAAGCTCAAAAAGCAACTTATGTTAATCAAATAAACTTTTGACCTAGTCATATTAAAGTGGATTAGCACATCTGCCATTTCAAAGGATGTGTCGGTAAACTGTTAATTCATAGGAAGTGTGTTTGATTGCAAACCAATTTGCTGCTCTAATCAACTTGACCACCCGTTGTCTTCAGTATATCATAAGATAAATCAAACTACCGTCAGTGATATTAACAAGTTTGTAAATTGACAATACACTTAACGCATTTTAAAATCATCAGACAACCCTTTTTCCTTTAACGTGAAATTGAAATTTTTTATAAACTTACACCTCTCTGTAGAAACAAGACAATTTATAAATTTTTCGAAATGCTTGTAATCCAGTGTTATTTAATTGGGTATGATGTTGAGATGACTTTACTAGCCTTACGAAAACAATAAGTATCTATAATTCTATTATTCTGTGGCAAAACGAAGGTTTGTTGAGTTGTTTTATTCTTTCTCGTTGAAGTTCAAAACTTTGCTACAACAAGTAGATCTATTACATTATCCGTAGTCCCCGTAATTCGCCCTATTTGTACATATCCTTGTGTAGATTAGTTGGAGCACCTTTAACTTTCTTACCAAGAATTCATCATCTGCAGAAACATATGATAGAAATATTTTTTTCCGGGATTTTATTGAGAGAAACAGTGTTGACAGCACAATTTAAGTAGTCTATCTGCTATATACTGTATATGTATTTACTGTGGTTGTTTGGGAGCCCTTGGCAACAGTAACCAAGGAAGTCGGTTTATCTTATCACCATGGATCCATGTATTGTTCTCAAGAAATAAAGAGCAAAAGACAACAATTAATGTGCTGGTTTGGTTTTTGTGGGAGAGAAACAAATGGTTTTGATATTGTGTTTGTTTGCATGGTATTCAACTTGGCTTTCAACATTATTTCAGTTATATCCCGGTGGCCAGTGCACCTATCCACACTTCCCTTGAGTTCCCTTTTCCATTACTTCCCACAACATTCTTTTCAAGCTGCTTTCCGAAATTATTTAAATTGTGTATATTATATGCATAAAAATAGAAAAGCATGAATAAGATGCACCCATCCAGTACCATCAAAACAGCCATTAACAATACACATTTGAACAAAAATCCCAGGCAATAATAAAACCCATGATCTTAACCTGTTACCAAACAATCTAGAGTTTTAATGACTCTGAGGAATAAAGCCTTTGAAAATAAAGTCAGAAAAGGATAAAAAGCAGGTAACTAGCATTTTCTCCTTTTGCCACAATGTTTTCTACCATTTAGAAGAGAAGTTCCATTATTTGAACATCTGAATTGCAAACATTGTCATTTGTTGAAGAGATTACAAAAAATGAATAGAAGGCTGTAGTAAATTGCAAAATTGTTTGCAATGATAAAACATGCAGTTATCACTATGTTTTCAAAGGCTATCTGCAGTAGATGCAGCTTACTCTCTATCAAACAGTCCCGAGTTTTGACAGCACTGAGAAAGATGACTTCTTAAAACATTGTGGAAGGAGCAAATGCTAGTAACCAGCATTTTCTCCTTTTTTCAGAATGTTTTCTACCCCTTCAAAGACTCATTCCATGTTTCTATTCCATTTTGCCACTTGTCATTTGTTGTCTACGATTTTCTCCATTTGGACAAGTCTAAAGTTCTGTTGTTTGATACAGAGTTAACATATATAAAATAATACATGTGAGCTATGCTCTGAGAAAAGGGTGCTTAAAGCATCTGCAAAAAGCATCAACCCATGTCAGCCTGTGCAGGCTGACATTGGCCTAAACTTTTTGCTATCTTTAAATTTTCTGCATGTCCAAGGCCCATTCTACCACCAGATTTAGCAATTTGTTAGTTAACATGGATTTTATGAATCTGTAATCATTTGATGACTTGTTTGCTATCATGCATCAAGAAGATGCATTAAGCCCCCTTTTCACAGAGCATGGCTCATGTATGTATTATTAATATAAGCTTATCCTATAATCAACATCTCACCTGCTGAAACAAACTTGCAACCGGGAACCCTCAAAACATTCTAGTACAGACTGAATAGTCAAATATCAGTTATTATGAAGGTTTGATTCATTAAAAAATACATTTTTAAAACACTGTGGCAAAAGGAGCAATCACTCTTAATAAGCAAGTGCTCCTTTTGTAACAATGTTTTCCAATCTAAGGTGATCTAATGAAAGACAAAAAAAAAAGAAGATGGTGCCTAGCTCAGCAGCGTGTGCTTTTTCAGGCAAAATTCTTGGTAAAAAAATGGGGCATAACTGCATCAAAATTGTGTAGCGTTGTCTGTCCCCCTGGTATGGGTACCCACTTTAACAGAAAACAACTAGCCCAAGTTTTAAGTAAATAATAAAAGAGAGGTTAAAGTTTGTGCACGGTGACAGGGCAAACCACGACAAGGCTATCACAATCCTACATGCCCTCTGTGGAAAGCAGGCAAAAAACCAGTTATCTTCCCTTCTGGTATTGGTACCAATTTTGATAGTAAACAACTGGTCTAACTTTGAAGTCCATGTCTTCTGTTGTAACAGAGATACATGTATGAGAAAATGTTTGAAGTTTTAGCATGACAATGCAGACAAGAACAGGGCTATAGCACTACCCCAAATTTTCTTCAAAAAACAGCTGAGCTAAATATGTGATCTGCAGGTGGAAAAGTGTTAAACATGTTTATCAAGCATATTATCAGAGCCCCGTCACAAAGCACAGAAATACAATAAACATTCAGGTCACATGCATCTGATTACAGTACAGGATAAATAAGAACTAACCTGTTCCTGAAAATTCAAGGAAAAACAGCATAAAATTAGATAAATTCATACTTTACTAAAATAGAAGTTTTGAAGCATTACAACACTATCGAATGTTATAGAGACCCTGAGGACACAGACTTCTGAAAACATTGTGGAAAAAAAAGGGGTAAATACTGGTAACCAGCATTTTCTCCTTTTCTCATAAATCTTTCCTATCCTTTCAAAGACAATATCCATCATCTTAGGCACATCTAATCTGTCATCTGCAAATGCTTTCAATTCAGATAGGTCTAAAATTTTGTCAATTATTAACTCTTTACCATACAATCCTGACTTTTAAAGACACTGAAGAAGAAAGCTTTTGAAAACATTGTGAGAAAAGGAGAAAATGCTGGTAACCAGCATTTTCTCCTTTTCCCACAGTATTTTCTACCCTTCCGAAAACAAATTTCAATTTTCTGAGTCACATCTATTATGTCGTCTGCTAATGCTTTCAATTTGGACAAGTCTAAAACTTTGTTGTTTGTTAAAGAGTTAAAATATTACCTTCAGAAACAAATTTGCAACAGACCAACCTGACAACATTCTTGGAAAATATGAATAATCCATTTACAGACATTTCACTAGGATGTTTCAAAATCATCTGCTGCAAATTGTTTTACAGAGGCTAATAAATCAACCTTGCCAGATATTCAGAAATTTATCATGTGATCCAGACCCCAGCCTTTTTCAACAAATCTTATACAAAAACATGTATCCCCAGGTGAAAAAATGACTGTAAAATTTTTGAATTTTGTGCATGAAACCAAAGACATAAAAATTTTCATTGTTAAGAGCTAAGGTAACTAGCTTTTGTTACATATCCTGCATGACTATAAGTTATCTTACCCTCAAGCAGAAACTACACACATGTCCCGAGGCAGTAAAATATGATTGTGTAGCCCTTTACCAGTGATGCCATTTTATAAACATGTGACAACACCACTTCTTCTTTAAAAAAAATATTGCAGCAAAACTCTTTTTTAGACTTTTGTTCATGGACGTTTCAGATTTGTACACAGAACTAAAGACAGGGCATTCTATTGTTACAAAGCTAAGGTAACTAGCTTTTGCTACACAATACTGCAATTAAAATATGGCATTATACATTCTAAAAATACAAATGATCATCCAGACCTTAGTCCGACATAAGGAACATAATCATTCTACCCTGTAGCACAAACTAAGCACAAACCTCATGGCAGTAAAGAATAACTGCTCCACAATTTACCAATGATGCCATTTTTTAACAATGAAGAAAGATTTTCAAACACAAAATATGGTTTACATGATGAGATTTGTCCTTAACCTGTTACAGCACAATCCCCAGACGCAACAATGTAAAGGAAAAACAACAAGACGGAAAAGCAGAAAAAGCTGGTCACCAGCATTATATCCTTTTCCCAAAATGTTTTCAACCCTTTCAAAAACATTATTCATCATTGGAACTAAATTACCGTAACCCTTTACCACACAATGACGCCGTTTAATGCCCCTGAAAAAGTGGGAAAAGGAGAAAATGCTGGTAACCAGCATTTTCTCCTTTTCCCACAAAGTTTTCTACCCTATCAAAGAAAAGTTGCGTCATTTGAGCCACCATGAAATTGTCCTCTGCAAATGCTTTCAATTTGGATAGGTCTTAAAGTTTGCCGTGTGGTAAAGGGTTAAATATGTCATATGCAATTTGGACAAGTCTAATATTTTTGTTGTTTGGTAATAAGTTAAAAAGGTAGAAAACATTGCTAGTCTTTTTCAAAGACAAATCCAATGATCTGAGCTACTTGTTGTTTGTCCTCTGCAAATACTTTTTATCAGCAAAGTCTTTAATTTTGTTGTCTCGTAGTCATTTAGTTGCGACCTAAAGTTCTTCAAATTGTACTTTTTCAAATACTACACATAATACTACATTCTGCTTTACCTTAATTTTCAATTTGAATGGATTTCCTTCCTCCTCTGGAGTACTCTCCTGTTTGAAGATAACTTCTGGTATGGCAGCCATTTTGGGCGGGGGTCCAGAGATCGGAGATTCTGCTGGTCTTTTAGATCCTGACACAGGGCTTTCCGTCTCTGATGGGTTCCCTTCTACATCTATTACTGGCTCTTCGATGACCCTTTAAAGATACACATTTACTCATTTTAAGCCAAATATAATCAATTTCGTCGATATTTTATCAAACTATAGTCATTCTTGTGACTTCATGACAAATATTACACCTCGCGGTTGCGAGAATGCATAGATTACGACGGATAGAAAATGTAATTTTGGACTTGGCTCCTATCTACTGTTCAATTGAGGATACTGCATAATGCTTATCACATGACTGTGTACAACCTTCACCTTGCATATTCATGTAGCTGGCAAGAAAGTGGAGCCGAGATACACTACACAAGTCTACTTTCGCAACAATCTATGTCACAAGAACCCAACAGCAATTTACTAGAGGATGCCATAATTTTATATGGAGGGTGCAGTGGAATGATTTACAGGCAGTAGAAATGTAAATTTCATATGTATATGCACATTAATATTTAATGCTTTTGGATTGCTGAAAGAAGGGGAAAAGACATGATCCTACAAACAGATGGGTGCGACATTTCCCCTGTTGAAACAAAGTAGTCTAGCTTTCTATTTTTAGATGGGTGTGTGTGTGTGTAAATGACTCTAGTGATACACTCCCCCATTTTTTACAATTTTGACCCGACGTAATTTTCTCCCAACTATTCATTTCAAATAACAAATTTGAAACTTCTTTTCATTCTTTGGGACCATAGATATTTCTAATTTATTGGTTTAAAAACAGTTTCACATTCGGCTAAAATGAGTAAACGGGTATCTTTAAAGTATGTTCAACACTTAAAGTTAATTCTATTATTAGATGATGTCCTTACAAAAAAAGTATTATGAATAAAACATAAGAATAAAGAAAATGTAGAAAAGAAATGAAAAATAGAACTATCTCAACTTAAAGGATTATCAGCTTCAACTCTTCCTCAACTTATTTAACTCTTTACTCAATAATTCTGTGCTTTAACGAGCTGGAAAGAGAAGCTTAAAAACATAGTGGGAATAGAAGAAATACTGATAACCAGCATTTTCTCCATTTCAACTCTTTCAAGGGCTAATCCCATCATCTGAGCTGTAAGATTAATTTTTCATCTCTAATTCTTCCAATTTGGACTGGTCTAAAATTTTGTCATATTGTAAAGAGTTAAATGTGCGTCTTGCAGCAGCCCACTTTAGAAATCAAAGAGCAATTTCTCCGTTTACCAAAATATTTTCAAATGTATTCATATATGAAACCTTTTTTCATATTGATTATCCATAATTTAACACCTGACCACACAATCCTAACCTTCAAAGTCCCTGGAGAAGAAGCCTTTTTAAAATATATGGTGGGAATAGGAGGAAATGCTGGTCTCCAGCAATTTTTCCTTTTTACACAATGTTTTCTACCTTTTCACACAATGTTTCTACCTACAATGTTTTCTACCCTATCAAAGACAAGTCCACCATATGAATCACATTTTTAATTGTTGCCTGCAACTTCTTCCAATTTGGACAAGTCTACATTTCAGCACATTTGTTCCTGGTGAACTTGAGAACTAACATAGAAGGTTCCACTGGTTGTGGTAGTGTGACTAGAGGCATTTCAATGGGCGGGGCTTGTAGCTCCTCCTCGTCATCATCCTCAAACATGTCTGTCATCTTCTCGGACACAACTGCTGGGTTTATCATGGGCTTTTTCTCTTTGGCAGTATATACCATAAAATTCTGTAACAAAAAAAAATATCCATACTTTCTGTGACTACAAACATGCTATTTGTTTTGGCGTTCCACCATTTACCTAACAGTCTGGTATTTCATGACCTTGAGAAGGAAAGCTTTTGAAAACATTGTGGGAAAAGGATAAAATGCTGGTAACCAGCATTTTCTCCATTTCCCATTATGTTTTCTGCCCTTTCAAAAACAATATCATCATTTGATCAACAATTTACTGGTTAACAGCATTCTCTCCTGTCCCTGCAAGGTTTTTTTCCCTTTCAAAGATAAATTCCATCACTTGAGCTAAATTTTATTTGTCCTCTATGTTTTCCATCCGGACAAGTCCTCAGTCATATTGTTTGATAAAGAGTAAACATCGTTTTCAGTAGTATTTCAGTTTATATTACAGTGACCAGTTCACAGTCTATGAATATCTAATTTTTCTTTACATGTTCTAATTGCAATACTCTTTCCAAATAAATGGCTCCTTTCCCACATATACAAATAACATGAGGTGAGGAAGGCTTGGTGTCTGTGGATGGGGATAGTGTGGAATAAATCTTATGCAGTGTGATAATGTTTAGAGGCTCTACAAGTTGTAGCAAGAGTTTTCCTTTGATCCTCAAGGCTGTTAATGTTAAATTATTACTGTATCTCAAAAGTTTGGTAGTGTACATAAATTGAGAAACTACTTCAACAGCCCCTATTAATCTCTCATGACCATGGTGTCCTGGCTATAGAGCATGTCATTGCCTAGTTGTTCATGGTCACAGAGGTTTATCCTGCATATTGAACTAGGAATGTCTGGTTATGTGAGGCTGACACTCTATGCCTACACACAAACACCCTTATTCTTAGTAAAAGTCATCATAACAAAAGACAGAGAGAAAAAAAATAGATGAGGTTTGTGAAATCAAAAGTACACTTACATCTGGAAAGTGAAGACAAGATGGTCTGTATCTCCCAAACAAAACAAAATAAAAATCTGCAACAGCACATCTGATTTTGCTGTCCTGAGATAGACTTACGCTGCAAAGAAGGAAGGGAGACAATTAAAAAAACGAAACAGAAGCACCCCAACGCTTCGCTGCAGTTGCTTTTAGAAATAAATTGATTTTCAGTGAAAATTGTAAGTCCATAAAGGGGCATAAATGTGTCAAAAATATTTTATGGTTACCTGCCTTTGTTTTATGGGTTCCCATTTTGATAGTTTACATTTAGTCTGAGTTGAAGTAAATATCTTCAGTAATGACAGAGATATTATAGACTGTCAAAGTTTTTCACGACTACACAGGGCTGTGACAATACCTTGACATTTTCTTCCAAAACAGCCAAGCTAAAAATTTTAAACTGTGAGTAATGAGCTTTACCTTTGTTCCATTACTTTGTCTATTGTAACCATAAATGCAAAAATATATTCCTATGGATTTTTTTTTTCATTTCCTTCACACACTTTAAACCTTTACGTTACAAGAAGGGAATTTTCTAATTTGTCATGTTGCTTTGCAAATCAAGCTTGCTGGTAAAAATTTAATACCTATACAAAGATACTGACCCTTACAAAACAATCCCTTGATTTAACAATCCCCCCCAAAAAATGCTTTTGAAAAAATGGTGGGAAAAGGAGAAAATGCTGGTAACTTCATTTTCTCCTTTTCCTACCATGTTTTCTTTCTTCTATGCTCAAAAACCACCATATGAGCAACATTTGATCTGTCCTCTGTAGGTGCTTTCAGTTTGGACAAGTCTAAATTGTGTCATTTAGTAAAGAGTAAGTAACAAAACACTAATACAAAGTCCATTCATACTTCATCAGTTTCCACAGTCTATTCACCAGGGCTTCTGTATTCAAAAGGCTGTCCTCTCCTCTCTTAAATGGTGGATTAGTGGCTAACATTCTGGCTGTTTCATACCTAAAGTAATAGGAGAAGCTATTAAGTTTTCAAGAAATTCTTCAATACACTCAAAGTTCTAATGAAAGTAAAAGAAATAAAAAAGAGACAATTTCATCTAATTCATTATATCTCCTTTCAAAACATAGAACCTAACTGATAGAACATTTTCTTAAAATTGACTTATTCTTAAACTATTTTCCTTCCTGTCTTAGTTCCATCAACTGTCAATGATTTATGTTAACTCTTAACCACACAACAAAATTTTAGACTTCTCCAGATCCAAAGCATGTGCAGATGACAAAAAAATGTGGCTCAAATGGTGGAAGTTATCTTTGATAGGGTAGAAAACATAGTGAGAAAAGGAGAAAATGCTGGTTATCAGCATTTTCTCCTTTTCTCACAATGTTTTCAAAAGTCTTCTTTCACATCGTCACTGAAAGTCAGGATTATGTGGTAAAGAGTTAAAAAAAAAAGAAAATGGCACAAACTTAACTCTTTACAAAAGGACAACATTTTGGACTAGTCCAAATTGAAAGCATTTGCAGTCAACTAATTAAAAGTACCTCAAGTGGTTGAACTTGTCTTTGAAAAGGTTGAAAGCATTGTGGTACGCATCATTTTCTCCTTTTCAAACAATTTTTTTGAAAGTCTTTTTCTTCTGGTTTGTTAAAACTTGGGATTATTTGGTAAAGGATTAAACGCTTTTCTATGTTAATAATTGCCTTCCTAGAAAAATGCTCCAACTGCTTAAGCTTTTATTCAACTCCTAACCCCAATTTTTACCCACCCCCTCTGCTATTAAAGGCCCAGTAAAGGCCAAAATATAAAAGCAGGTGTCATTATACATTTAAATTCAAATTATACCATTTAAAAGTATGAAAAATGTTGTGGAGATGACAGCTTGTCATCGTGTGGTCGGGCCATATGTTTGTCGCTGGCAGAAAAAAATGAATTTTAAAATCAGGCAAAAAGTAAACAAAAGACACAGCTACCTGGCAGGTTTTAACCTAGTACTGAAATTAATTCCTCTGTCAGCAAGTAACACTTGGACCGACCGTACAATGATAGATTGTCTTCTTCACAATAATTTCCGTACTTTTAAATGGTATGATATAAATTCAAATGCATTTAAACACCCGCTTTGTTTACTTTTGGGCTTTATTGTTACTTTAAACCCAATTTGCTATTAAATTAACCCTTTATCCGCAAAATCAGCATTTTCCTCATTTCCACAGCGTTATCTACCCTTCCATAGGCAACTTTCATTGTTTAGATCACATTTATCAACTGCAAATGTAGTCAATTAGGGCTAGTCAAAAATTTTGTTGTCTAGTAAGGACTCAACCAACACATTGATAGAATAAAATGAAATATTCAAACCTTGTGAGTCTGTCTGCATCCCTTTCTATCAACTCTAAAAGCCAGTAAAGTTCCGAGACATTCACATCAGCTGGAAAAGGTATTCTCAAACTTTTTGCAAGTGTGGCTTACATCAATACTCTTACTTTTTTTATCTTATTTTAGAAAATAAGAGTTAAATACAAATTGCATTACTTACAATAGAAATTAATTCATTAAAAATGTTAAAAAAAATGATTTTAAACATATTCAGTCAAAGACTTTTTGTAAATTAAGATCAGACTGCCTTTGGCAGACAGTGTACATCTACAGATTGGACAGAATTTGTAGTTTGATCACTGATCTACACTGTCCACTCCTTTGTGAAATATTCTGGCAAAATCACAATTGATATATGAATGAAATATGATCAGTAACAACAAGATGATTCGGCTACTGTCAAAATTGTGTTCAAATTCTAAACTCCAAGACAAGCAATCTGATTTGCCTAGACGGAACATTATTAGTTGTTAGGTCAGGTGGCAGGGGACTTGGGAACTTGTTCACGGCTGTGGTGAATCATGTTGCCACCTGACCGTACAATGAATTTATTATACTGCAAAGTTTTACTAACGTGTATGAAGCGAAATTTACCTGTTTTTTGGTTTCAAAAATTGAGTACGCTGACGAAGTAGAATTTCCCTTCTGAGTGCCCCAATTCAATGAAAACTGACATCACAGTGAACTGACGTCACTGAAACCTTGATAAAACATACAGTTTGGTGCATAATCTTGATGTTAATCTTGATCGATGCTGCCAATTTGGATGTCGTGTTGAAAGTGTAGTCATGTATACGGGGCTCCCGAAAGGGAAACTGCTTTTACGTTGGTTTTGCCAGTGTACATGATATATATGTTCGGGGCAGATTATCCAATCAGATCACGAGAAATTTCTTTGCAGTATAATAAAGGTACCTCCCCTCGTAGGACCTAAATATATACAGACTTTCATTATCCAGATCTCTATGAGGTTTCCAAAACAAAAAGGTCAAAACCAGAACATACACATATCTTTGACATGTAATCTAGGAAAAGGGGTTTTAATGCATCTTTTTTGTGCATTGTACCAAGCAAGTTGTCCCATGAAAGGAATCAATCTGTCTTAAAAAATGCTGAACCATGGAATTGAATGGGTCTTTGATATGCAGAAAATCTTACAGTAAGAAAGAGTTTCAACCAAGGTTAGCCTATGCCAGGTGATATGGGTGGATACTTTTTGCAAATGCATTAAAGCCCCTTTTCACAGAGTATGACTCAATCATAATATGGTGACCTGGGTGTAATCTATGACTCTATCAGTCTAAATTCAACTCAAAATCAAAGACTAAAGATTTGATAGGCTGAGGCACTCTTTCCTGGCTAATCATATGGGCTGGTCTTGGAATTCAGACTTTGAAAAAAAACTAAGAAAGACTGGAAATACCACACATCATCCATCTTAGATCCAAGATCTTACTTTTTATGAAATCCACTAAAGCTTCAATGGCAACCAGTCTCACATCTCGGAAAATACCATCTTGTGCATAACTTCTAAATAGAGCAGCATCACTTGGTAGGTGACCAAACTTTTGTAAGGTTCTTATTGCCCTGAGACAGCTGAAAAGAAAAAGAAGCCCATATTAACCCATTACCAAACAATCCCTGGTTTTTACGACACTGAGATGGAAGCCTTTTGAAAACATTGTGGGAAAAGGAGAAAATGCTGGTAACCAGCATTTTCTCCTTTTCCCACAATGTTTTCTACCCTGCTGGAAACAAATTTCAGTTTTTGAGTTAAGTTTATTTTGTCGTATGCAAGTGCTTTTAAT
Source organism: Hippopus hippopus (assembly GCA_946811185.2). NCBI lineage: Eukaryota > Metazoa > Mollusca > Bivalvia > Cardiida > Cardiidae > Hippopus > Hippopus hippopus. The sequence continues at coordinate 25,160,407 of OX328099.1, forward strand.
TTGGACCAGTCTAAAATTTTGTCGTTTGGTAAAGAGTTAACTCTTTAACATAAAAAATTTTCAGACTTGTCCGAACTTAAATTTACGGAGAGCAAATAAATGCATCTCAAATAAAATTGGTGTTTCAGAAAATCTGCGTTTCTGTGTTTTTCTCACAAAAAATGTAAGGCAGAAGCAACAAAATTAATACATTGTGTCCTCCTTGATGCAACATAAAACAGAACTAAAAAGTAACAAAAAAAGATTGATTCAATTAATATATCTTACAAAATCGTCAAGTTTATAACTGAAGAATCATATCAAATACACTTTCTGCAAATGAATTATTTGTTTCAGGTTTACACTGTATTGGTCTAAAATGCAGCATTATTCTGTGTAACATTGCTGTCAGCTCACCTATATTACTGTATGGATTCCGTACTTTAAACCTTTTGTTCGCGTTTTACACCCTGTTTGGATTTGGTCGTGGTTATCGACTCACTGGAGTAATCAGGATGACAGATGACACAGTTTTTATGAGGTCAATGTTTTAACTTTTACCTTTAATACCACACTACCATGTAAAGCTTTAAGCATTATCTGACATCTACAAAGGGGAACAACATTTAAAAAAAAATTAAAAAGTTCAAGACCATGACCCTAAAATTTCTGAATGGCCCCCAAAATTCCAAACAGGGAGTCACAGATGACCCCAAAAATCCATTAGCAGAAACACTGCTATAGTTTTGTCTTTTAAGCAGTACTATCAATGTGAGAAAAGGAGAAAATGCTGGTTACCAGCATTTTCTCCCTTTCCATCAATGCTTTTAAAAGCCATCCTTAGCATCAATGCATCTTGGGACTGTTTGGTAAAGGGTCACCCTTTCACTCTATATTCTATTTTCAAACCTATGGAAATCTTTCAAAAATTACATTAAGGACAAGCATTTGAAGGAAAGGAAAAAATCCTTACAGGCAATTTACCTATTTGCCACAATGTTTTCATAAAAAGGTCTGCTACAAGAAACAAAGTGGTATTGAGTTGGAAACCAGCATTTTCACCTCTTTCCACATTTTCTATCCCTTCTAAGACAACTTTCCCATTTTATCCACAATGAATTTTTTATCTGCAAATGCTTTCATTTGGCCAATTCTTAATTTTGTCCTCGGGTAAAGATTTAAATTAATTATCTTAGACTTAAAAAATGTCTCCTAAATGCAAATGAATTACAACAGACTAATTGGTACCTCACAGTGACTGTATTTCTGTAACATGGAAGGAGTTTCTCAAGGTTTAAACATCTAGTGATTTCCTCAAGTATCAGCTTTGTATCTGAGGCCAAGTCTGCATTCACACTTTGCCTGTAGCATATTGAAAATCAAATACAGTCTAGCCTAGGCCAGTGCCCAATTGTTTAAAGCAGCCAATCATACTAACTAGCCACAACTTTCAGTTCCAGCGTCTTAGTAGAGAATAAAATTGCCAGTGATAAATAGCCATTTGTCCAAACAGGTCACATTTGTCTATTGACTAGTGGTTGCACTATACCTTTACACCATGCATGTATGCTAAAACCCATTTAACTCTTTACCAAGCAACAACATTTTAGACTGGACCAAATTGAAAGCATTTGCAGATGACAAATTAAATATTCATAAAAGATGATTTCTATTTTTGATATGGTGGAAACATTGTAGGAAAAGAAGAAAATGCTGGTTACCAGCATTTTCTTCTTTTCCCATAATGTTTTTGAAAAGACTAATCTACCAGGGTGTTCAAACTTGGAATTGTAAGGTAAAGGGTTAAGTACAGGCTGATCTTCGATCTAAACCATATGCTTGTTTAGTCAAGCCTAAATGATTAAAATCTATTTCAGTTTCAGTGCACTGTATTTTCAGCTGTATAAAGATTCACGTTTATATCATATTTAGTGCTTGAAGAGTTAGAATAACACTTACCCAGTTATTGTGACTGTAGTAACAGCTGGAGTTACTGTGGCTGCTAGGGCATCAACAAGAGATGCTCTATAGTAGTTGTCTGAATACTACAATGAAAATATTGGTACTTATTACCCACTTAGTTCATTTAAATAGTTTACAAAACAATCTCCAGTGTCAACGATTTCATTGTTTGAGCCATAATTAATTAATAATAATTAATCGTCTGCAAAATGTTCTCAATACTGGAGTCCAAAATGTTGGTTTCTTGTACAGAGTTGATGTTCAAGAAAAAAAAAATCTATGTTAACCTTGTTTCAGAGAAATGTTTCAGCAATATACATGAATAAAGCATTTTTTCCTGTCATCAGATAATTTTGATAACATTGAGGATAACAGCAATTGATTATGACACCTTTAAATGTAGGTATTTCTCAATAAGAGCGGCAAATTGTCGCAAGATACGCCCGTCCCACCGCCAGTTGTCAAGGGGGTATAATAACCGTAAAGGGCAGGTAATAAAACAAACACGTTTACCAAGTCTCAAGTCAATTTGACTTGAGGTAACAAAGTTCCGTTCCAGACAAGCAAGAAATACTGTAAAAATGAAGATCAAAGTGGAATTACTCGAAATCCGCACTAGGTAGAGTTATTGTTCTTGCGCACTGTACTCCGTAATATTGCAACAAACATGCATACCAAGTTTCAAGTCACTCTGACTTGAGATGACAAAGTTATATTCTGGACAAGCAGAAAATGCTATAAAAATGACGATCAAAGGGCAATAACTCAAGACAGCACGAGACAGAGTTATGGTTCTTTCGCACTGCACTCCGTATTATTGCAACAAACACAAATACCAAGTTTCAAGTCAATCGGACTGGAGATGACAAAGTTATATTCCAGACAAGCAGAAAATGCTGTAAAAATGACGATCAAAGGGAAATAACTCAAAGACAGCACGAGGTAGAGTTATGGTTCTTTTGCACTGCACTCCGTATTATTGCAACTAACACACATGCCAAGTTTCAAGTCGATCAGACTGGAGATGACAAAGTTATGCTCCGGACAAGCAGAAAATGCTGTAAAAATGACAAAGGGAAATACCTCAAAGACAGCACGAGGTAGAGTTATGGTTCTTTCGCACTGCACTCCGTATTATTGCAACAAACACATATACCAAGTTTCAAATCAATCGGACTGGAGATGAAAAAGTTATATTTCGGACAAGCAGAAAATGCTGTAAAAATGACGATCAAAGGGAAATAACTCAAAGACAGCACGAGGTAGAGTTATGGTTCTTTCGCACTGCACTCCGTATTATTGCAACTTACACACATGCCAAGTTTCAAGTCAATCGGACTGGAGATGACAAAGTTATGCTCCGGACAAGCAGAAAATGCTGTAAAAAATATGACTATCAAAGGGAAATAACTCAAAGACAGCACCAGGTAGAGTTATGGTTCTTTCGCACTGCACTCCGTATTATTGCAACTAACACACATGCCAAGTTTCAAGTCAGTCGGACTGGAGATGACAAAATTATGCTCCAGACAAGCAGAAAATGCTGTAAAAATGACGATCAAAGGGAAATAACTCAAAGACAGCACGAGGTAGAGTTATGGTTCTTTTGCACTGCAATCCGTATTATTGCAACTAACACACATGCCAAGTTTCAAGTCAATCGGACTGGAGATGACAAAGTTATGCTCCGGACAAGCAGAAAATGCTGTAAAAATGATGATCAAAGGGAAATAACTCAAAGACAGCACGAGGTAGAGTTATGGTTTTTTTGCACTGCACTCCGTATTATTGCAACAAACACACATACCAAGTTTCAAGTCAATCGGACAGGAGATGAGAAAGTTATACTCCGGACAAGCAGAAAATGCTGTAAAAATGACGATCAAAGGGAAATAACTCAAAGACAGCACCAGGTAGAGTTATGGTTCTTTCGCACTGCACTCCGTATTATTGCAACAAACACACATGCCAAGTTTCAAGTCAATCGGACTGGAGATGACAAAGTTATGCTCCGGACAAAAACTGGACACCGCCTGCCAACCCACCCGCCCGCCCGCCCGCCATGGGTGATCCCATAATACGTCCCGTCTTCGACGGGCGTATATTAACTAAAAAATTAAGCAAGCAAGAGTTATGATTCATTTGCACTGCACTCCCCCTTAATGAGATCTATCCACCCATGAAGTTTCATAACCGTAGCTAGCATAGTTTTGGAGATATGCTTTGGACAAAATTCAAGTATGAATATAAACAAAGGGAAATAACTCAAAAATTAAGTAAGCAAGAGTTATGATTCCTGTGCACTGCACTCCCCCTTGATAAGATCTATCCACCCATGAAGTTTCATAACCTTAGCTAGTATAGTCTTGGAGATATGCTCCGGACAAAATTCAAGCATGAAAAACAACAAAGGGCAATAACTCAAAAATTAAGGAAGCAAGAGTTATGCACTCCCCCTTGATGAGATCTATCCACCAATGAAGTTTCATAACCGTAGCTAGTGTAGTTTTGGAGATATGCTCCGGACAAAATTCAAGTATGAAAAACAACAAAGGGCAATAACTCAAAAATTAAGCAAGCAAGAGTTATGATTCCTGTGCACTGCACTCCGCCTGGATGAGATCTATCCACCCATGAAATTTCATAACCGTAGCTAGCATAGTTTTGGAGATATGCTCCGGACAAAGAATGGGGAAGCTGCCCGCCCGTCCGCCCGCCTGCCCGCCCACCACAGGTGATCCCATAATACGTCCCGTCTTCCACGGGCATATAAAAAGTAAAATCATTTTACAATGAAAATTTATGCATACAATCAAAGGTAGTCTTTATCTTGGACAACTTTTTCACTGTTGCAGCAGAATCACTTTGAAGAAGTATTTTACTAATATAAAAGTGTTTTTATTTGTTATCAAATGTTAAACCTCAACTCATGTCAAGTATAAATGTTTTACAATAATGTTTCAAAAGCTGTTTGCTGTACATTTGTTTAAAAGAAAATGTCCCAAAAATGATTTTAAACATCAAAACAATACTATTTAACTCTTAACCAAATGATAAAATTTTAGAAAGGTCGAAATTGAAAGCATTAATTTTTGTAGACAAAACATAAAACATCTCTCAAACAATGGGATTTGTGTTTGAAAGGGAAGAAAATAGTGTGAGAAAAGAAGAAAATGCTGGTTACCAGCATTTTCCTTTTTTCTAACGATGTTTTCAAAAGGCTTCTTCAGCAATATTGGTAAAAAAACAGGACTGTTTGATGAAGGGTTAATTGTATGTGTAATCTAGAAAAAAAATTCAACATCAGGTAGGTAAAAAAGCAGAAGAGTGATTCAAATTTACCTACCTTATTTTTAGTGTTGTCATTATACTTAAAGAGATCTAGAAGGAACCGCACCACCTCTGGAGGACAGATGTTATGTACATTTCTGAGTAAGGCCATGGACAGTGGAATTGCCTGTGAGAAAAGACTGATTCAACTGAAAGTTCAAATGAGCCATGCTCTGGGAAAAGGGGGGTTTAATGAATCTCTGTGATGCATTATACCATGCAAGTCATCAAATAGTTATGGATATGTAAAATCCATCTAGTCTAACAACCGAGGGAATATGGAGGTGGAATGGTCCTTGGACATGCACAAAATTTGCAAATAGCAAAAAGTTTTGACCCATGTCAGCCTGCAGGGACAAGGCAGGCTGACATTGGTCGGTATATTATTTGCAGATGCATTAAGTTCCCTTTTCACAGAGCATGGCTCAAATATTTTGGGTCAATATCTTTTTGGCTAAGCTGGCAGAAAGCAATACCACCTAAAGGGGACTTTAATTGTCTTGCAGGAGATATTTATCTCCAAATGGATAGATATAACCTTATGAGGTCTCCAAATTAAGTCATACCAATAAGTCTCTTACATTCATGATTGTGTCTCTACCAATGATTGTAACAAGAGCCACTTAAGAGAGAGTGGATAGGTTAACTACTGATAATTTTACAATGAAAAAATACTTGCATGAAAGAAAAATGTCACGTTTCAACAATATAAAAACTGATCTGCAAAAGTGACAAGTCATTGTTCCTTTTTTCCTCAATGTTTCCAATTACTGTCAACAGTAGGGTGTAAAAAGTCATACTTTCATGGCAATATAACACAAGTTTGGAATCAGTTCAAACATATTGTTTATAAAATGTCAGGAAGGTGGAAAAAGTGAGATACAGTCAAATTCTTACCTTTAACAAGAAATAGTGCTGAAAGTTGTTGAAATTGTTTTGTCTGACAATAGTAGGGCAGGAATGAGAACCAAACATTTTCTTGAATATTGTTAACATTGCTGGAGGACCAGCCCAAGTTGCCACCATGGCATTTGCAACCTGAAAATTTATACAGTTTTTTTTTAATAATCAAGGTTTCCCTGATGAAAAATGCCTTCTTTGTAACCTTTCTCATGCTAAATAAGAATAATCAACAAAACCTAGTATGCTTTAGGATCTATTTGTTGATATTACAAGTGAATAGGAAAGTTGAAAAGACTAAACCGGTATCTATGAGTACAGACACAGATTAGACTACAGTAAAATGCAAGCTGATCTTGGTTTACCCTCTTCATAAGCATCAGAGATTCCAATTAACAAGATTCAGGTTATGTGCCCCCCTGACAAGAGCAAAGCAACATATCATGTCTTCTTTGAAATGAGGCTTAATTAAATGTGAATAAAATGACCACTTCATGTTTATTTTAATGAAGAAATCTGAAAGCATGAGAATGCAGAACATTTTGAAAATATATAATATATACCCTCATTGTATAAAAAAATACAATAACATTTGTTATATATAAAGAAACCAAATACTGAATTTTCAGCACTGCTATGGTCAGAACATTCACAAAAATGTCAGACAATGTAAGTGCAAGATCAGACTGCCCAATGTGTTTGGTCTGATATACATTATCTTCATTTACACTACAAGCAAAAACAGTCAGAGATGCCAAAAATGAAAGCATTTGCACATAACAATTCCAATGTGGCTCAAATGATGGGTAATGATACCATATTTTTTGACCTGGCACTTACGAGACATGACTATATATCTACTAAGGTAACCCTGCTTTGTAATTCCTTAACTCTTTACCAAACGGTAATATTAATACTTGCCCAAATTGAAAGAATTTTGCAGATAATAAATTCAAAGTTGCTCAAAACCTAAAATTTTCTTTCAAACCATAGAAAACAATGTGGGAAAAGGAGAAAATGCTGGTTACCAGCATTTTCTCCTTTTCCAACAGTGTTTTCAAAAAGCCCCGTATTTAGGGTCTTTAAAAGTAAGGATTGTGTGGAAAAGGGTTAAAGAATGACAAATTTTGAACCTTTCCAAATCCAAAGCTTTTGTAGACAGCAAATCAAATGTGGCTCAAATTGTTGGATTTATCTTTAAAGTGAGAGGAAATATAGTGGGGGAAAAAGGAAAATGCCGTTACCAGCATTTTCTCCTTTTCCCACAATGTTTCAAAAAACCTTTGAACATAATGTCAATTAAACATGGGGTTGTAAAAGGTTAAGTTGTCATGAATAAATGTGTTCAGTTAAAAGCCTCAATGGCAAGGAAGAGATCTTTACCTTTGCTAGACACATGCTGGATTCAATCCTCACTTTATAGTAACACTGCTCATTCTCCAAGACATCTGTCAGTGCCTTCCTTGTAGCTGGACTTGCATAGGTTTTCAGGGCATTAATGGCCTAATATAAACATTTTTTTCTTATAAAAATCATCATTTTAAAATCATTCATGTCAAACTAAGACATATTTTACAGTTAAATTTTACAAATCAGGTCATGAGCTTTACTGGTAATTCTTGCCTTGCCTTGGTCCCTTTGCTTTGGGAAAAACAGTTGGGGGACCTCTATACAGACTCGTGTATCAGCCTTCTCCATTTGTAAAAGGTAGGTTTCCTGACTGATTAACTTGCTAGGATCTAGTACTACCTTTACAAATTTTTCGTTTAAACAAGAGCAACGCCTATGGGTGCCATTGCTCAACTTCAGTTGCTTTTAGAAACAGGCCAATTTTTTGTCAAAATTCTAAGTCTAAAATGGGGCACAAAAGTATTTTGATGGTCACATCCCCCTGTTGTATGGGTTCCCCTTTTGATAGTTAACAGCTAGTCTGATTTTGAAGTAAATATCTTCGATAATGATGGAGATGTTATAAAATGTCTAAGTTTTTGCACCACCACAACGCAGATGACACATATGATGAAAGGTTTATGACAAGAAGTAGAAATTTTCTTTGAAAACAGCCGAGCTAAAAATTACAAGGAGATATATTTACAATCACATTTATTGATGACAATTATTTTGAGATCCACCAAAAATGAATTCAGTAAAAAAACTGATCAAATAGTAACATTCACCATGTTACTGTAAAGACCTTCCAAACACAGTTAAAAAGAACACACTAAGGTAAGACTTTTGATAGCAAAGAAAAAAATCATGTATCATAAGGATGGAAAACACTGTGTAAAAAGAAGCAATTGCTTGTAACAAGCAATAACTCCTTCTCCTACAATGTTTTCCGAAGTTAATTACACTCTTCTGGTATCTAAAACTCTGTTAGTATACAGTCAAACCTGGTGATCCAGCCACCTCCATTCAGCGTGAACCTCCGTTTAATGGGCAATTCAATGTCCCCCCAATCAATTTTACTCTAGATTGAACCTTTATTCAACAAGCACCTTTAAAACGCACGCAACGGCCGCCGAAATCGTGTCCCGTTTTTCAAAATGCCCTGGAGTTAAGCGGCCAGTAACCGACGGAAGTCGGTCAGCCAAGTTAAATTTCACGCAAAGTGTAGTTCTCACATCCAACCCTTTTCAGATTAACAACTAAAGTGTCAACATCTAACAATCATACACAAGCGTTGCCAATCAACAGGTGTTTCCATATAACCTGGTTTCCATGAGAACGTGTGTTATCTTGATGCAAATGATGATTTTCGTAAGCTATCAGACCCGATTTGGTCACAATTTTAAAGTTCGAAATCACGCGTAGATTACCCGAGTCAGACAATCAAAAATGTTTTTCTACTTTCAATTTAATTATTACATAACATAATAATAAAGAACCTGCGCCGACATTTTGTTAGTTTGCAGTTTTCTAAAAGGCGAGAAATGATTAAAGAAAACTGTCCTAACGACCGATTGCACCCGAATTATTATTGGTAATTATCTATGCCCGTGTGTTTGAGAAACTGTCTTTGATTACGTTAATTTTAATTGACGATTATGTCTCATTTTAACTGACCAGTAAATTTACAATTGTTTGAAATATAAAAAAAAATCATCTTTCGACTATTTGATTATTTTGATTGGTGATTATACCAAAGATGCAAATTTCTTATGTTTTGCCCCTACAATCTGTCTATTGTATTATTGACTCAAGACTGTTAACATCTAAACTGGAATTATGGCTTCAACTACATGTACTTGTACAAAGAGAAAAGTGTTGACATTAGAACAAAGAAAGATAACCCTGAGACCATCTTGCATGACCAACCTCTTTTAAGCAAGCACCTGTCTTAAGCAAGTGATTTTGGAATGGCCCTTGACCGCTTGCTTAAGACAGGTTTGACTGTACTTACTACATATTAGGACAAAAAACATTTCATCCAAGTCTCACCTCACTCTGAGCAACTACATCTCTTTCATACTTCAGCTGATATTGCCACATATAATCAGGCTGCTCCCAAGAAATTGTTCGAAGGAGATTCATACCTGGGTCCAGGCGAAGCCACAATACGGGAGAGTCGGCGCTGCAAAATGAATTTCATCATACTCATATATTTTTGTTTCCCTACAACATCAAACACTAGTGTCAAAACTGAACACTGGCACAATTTCTTTCCACTACTTTGTGAAACGTGATACATAAAAACCATAAACTGAATGGCTGCTCAGAGTGTCAATCAAATACTCTTAACACTAATTCTCTTTCAATTGAATATGAAACAGTAATTGTTACGAATTAAAGTAAGGACTAGAGGCGCTTGAGCGCCTGTATCGCTCCACAGGCCTGATATTTCTATAATAGCGAAAGGAAGTTTTTAACAATTATCATTCAATCCTGCATTTTAGCTCACTGAAGAAACAATTTGGTAGACAACCACCATAGGAACTTACCTGCAAAACAACAATGAAATCCATTGAATAGTTTTAGAGAAGAAATTTTTCAAAGATTTTACTTTATACCATAGAAGGAAAATGAGTCTCCCATAAAAGCCATGTTTTTTGACAGATCTTTTTTTTTTTTAAGGAATTCTGTAAACCTGTATCTAAGGAACATTCCTGCAAAATAATAATGCTATCCAAATAGCGGTTTGGGAGGAGAAGATTTTTAAAGGTTTTTTACTTTGGTTGCCATGGCAACCAGAATTCTTCATGGAACACAATTAGTTGAAGGAATTTGAAAGAGGACCACCAAAGGAACATTCCTGTGAAATTTGGTAAAAATCCAGTCAATAGTTTCTGAGGAGAAGTTTTTTAAAGAAAAAGTTTACGGACGCACGCACGGACGAACGGACGAACGAACGGACGGACGCACGGACGGACGGACGCACGACGGACACAACGCCATGACAATAGCTCGCTGGCCTTCGGCCAGTGGAGCTAACAACAATGAAATCCATTGAATAGTTTTAGAGAAGAAATTTTTCAAAGATTTTACTTTATACCATAGAAGGAAAATGAGTCTCCCATAAAAGCCATGTTTTTTGACAGATCTTTTTTTTTTTAAGGAATTCTGTAAACCTGTATCTAAGGAACATTCCTGCAAAATAATAATGCTATCCAAATAGCGGTTTGGGAGGAGAAGATTTTTAAAGGTTTTTTACTTTGGTTGCCATGGCAACCAGAATTCTTCATGGAACACAATTATTTGAAGGAATTTGAAAGAGGACCACCAAAGGAACATTCCTGTGAAATTTGGTAAAAATCCAGTCAATAGTTTCTGAGGAGAAGTTTTTTAAAGAAAAAGTTTACGGACGCACGCACGGACGAACGGACGAACGAACGGACGGACGCACGGACGGACGGACGCACGACGGACACAACGCCATGACAATAGCTCGCTGGCCTTCGGCCAGTGGAGCTAACAACAATGAAATCCATTGAATAGTTTTAGAGAAGAAATTTTTCAAAGATTTTACTTTATACCATAGAAGGAAAATGAGTCTCCCATAAAAGCCATGTTTTTTGACAGATCTTTTTTTTTTAAAGGAATTCTGTAAACCTGTATCTAAGGAACATTCCTGCAAAATAATAATGCTATCCAAATAGCGGTTTGGGAGGAGAAGATTTTTAAAGGTTTTTTACTTTGGTTGCCATGGCAACCAGAATTCTTCATGGAACACAATTATTTGAAGGAATTTGAAAGAGGACCACCAAAGGAACATTCCTGTGAAATTTGGTAAAAATCCAGTCAATAGTTTCTGAGGAGAAGTTTTTTAAAGAAAAAGTTTACGGACGCATGCACGCACGCACGGACGGACGGACGGACGGACAGACGGACGCACGACGGACACAACGCCATGACAATAGCTCTCTGGCCTTCGGCCAGTGGAGCTAATAATAAATCACTTGAAGAAAGGAAAATTCTAGTTTCCAACAGTTGGGAAAATATTGTGGGAGAAAACAAGTAATCCCTTAATACATGCAACTACTCCTTGTCCCACAATATTTTCCAAAAACAATCAACTGTAGGGGTGTAAAAAGTCATATTTGAATAGTTACAAGTTAATTTACAATAACCATGTGCTACTATATTAGACACTCTACTGGGGATATTTGAAAACCTTAACCATTTACCACACAATCCCAAGTTTTAACGACCCTAGGAAATAAAACTTATGAAAACATTGAGGGAAAAGGAGAAAATGCTGGTAACCAGCATTTTCTCCTTTTCCCACAATGTTTTCTAACCTTTCAAGAACAAACCCAATCATTTTGGGCACATATAAATTGTTGTCTGCAAATACTTTCAGCTTGGACTAGCCTAAAATTTTGTTGTGTGGTAAAGACTTAAACAACTGACTGAGAAACAATAAAAAAACAAATTATCAAACATTCCATCTATCTTTTATCAAAACATTTTCTCCTTTCTCCATGACATTTACAAAAGTACTCTTTTTCAGAGGTATAAATGCCATGTCTTTGGTATGAGAGGGTCATGACCATCCCCCATCATACCTTGTAATTTGTTGTTAATAGTTTTGTTGTGTGGTAATGGGTTAGATAAATATAAAATTAACTCACTCCATCGCAGACAAATCCATATCCACCTCTTCTCCAGTCATCAAAGGTATCTTTTTCTTCTTGTTTCTGAAAAGATTTTATACTTTAAGAATCAAAAGATACGTGTACAGTCTTTCTGAAGTACAAAGCTCTAACTCTATTCAATTGTTGCAGCCTTTGTACAATTTTAATCCTTTACCAAACAATCCTGAGTTTCCATGACACTGAAGAAAAACGCTTTTAAAACATTGTGAGAAAAAAGAAAATGCTGGTAACCAGCAACAATTTAAACCTTGATTAATTTGTCGTCTGCAAATACTTTAGATTTGCACAAGTTTAAAATTTTGTCATTTGGTAAAGAATTGAAAAATAAGATTACTTTAATAAAAATATAATCAAAACTCATAACTGCCTTCTCTAGAAATAACTAGAGCTGTCACTGAATGTGACTTAATACCCCCGCCAGCGCTTTGACAGAAAAAAAGTGTCAAGTTCAAGGGGAGATAATTCCTCAACCAGGAGTTGACACTTGAAAATTGCGTCTTGCAAACCTTCAATATATGATCAATATATGTGCAAAGTTTCAATACAATTGAAAGAAAACTGTAGGAGGAGTTTGCGACACAAAATTACTAGTATTTTGTACACAGACGGACACATGGACGGACGGACAGACAGGCTGATTCCAGTATACCCCCGAAAACATTCGTTTTGCGGGGGTATAATGAGATTGTTGACATCTATGCAAGACCTTAAACTATTACACTGGTCTAAATTGAAACCATATGTGAAGGACAAAATAAATGTGGCTCAGTTTAAAGGGAAGAATATGAAGTGGGAAAAGGAGAAAAAGCTGGTTAACAGCATTTTCTCCTTTTCCCAAAATGCTTTCAAAAAGCCGTTTTCCTCCACATCATGATTGTTTGGTAAAGGGTATACCTTTGACCTAAAAAATCAATGGGGATTATCTTAACTTTAAATTGAATAGCTGTAATAAGTATGAAGAGTGCAAACTAAAGTAGTATCAATTTACTGTTTGAATAAGGTTTAAGGCTTGGTCACACCGAGCTAACGGACGAGTAACGCATAAAAAATCATTTTATCCATTCGTGTCCGTTTGTATCCGTTTCATGTCCGTTTCTTGTCCGGTGAATACGCTACTTGTCCGGCGACGTCCGGTGATGTCCGTTCCGTCCGGTTGGAAGTTTTGAGCATGTTCAAAATTTCCACCGGACAAAACCGACAGAGACATGCAAATGAAAGACTTTGGATGCATCTGTCTATTTATACCCTCGGCATGTCTCGTGTCCGATACGCTCCTCGTACCTTGGTGTTCTGTACATCTCATGCGTTGCACTTCCGTTTTATCCGGTACAAGTCCGTTACTTGTACGGTGATATCCATTAATAGACCGTTTATTATCCGGTACATATCCGGTAAACATGCGTTTTTTCCGTTACACGTGCGGCACTCGTGCAGTCATTGTGTGGCTTCTTCGCTCCGCACACCAATCGCGTGAGCCTCGAGCGACAGAGAAGATGAATTTTGTCACCGGATAACCAAATTCTGCATGTTTTTGTCCGTTTTCCCACCGTTACATATCCGTTAGCTGGTCTGACCAAGCCTTTAGTATTAAATACCCACTAGTGACCAAAAGGTAAATGTGGGAGTTGAGATGGAAGCAAATTTAATTCATACCACTTAAAAGTATAAGTATCATTATGAATTTAACAATGTGTTAAAGTATAGTCTGTCAACATTGCATCTGTGGGCAGAAAATGAATTGCTAAACTGCCAACTTTAATTCTAGTTTTATGATTCAATTATCTATATTTCTGCCATAGACTGAAACTCTGATAGACTGTACTGTGACACATTGTCAGACTACTACTATCCAAACTTTTCAACAGTATGAATTAAATCTGCCCGCTATTTTACACTAGAAATGTTTACTTTTGGCTGGGCTTTTAAGACAGACATACTAACCAACTGGCATGAGCAAAGCTGTAGCTTTACTCCCTCTATTTCTGAGGGGGCATAATAATGTACAATATGTAGTATCATACCTTCTACTCTTTGAATGACAGGTAATCTCAAACTTGGTTTTGTTTTCTTCAATGTTGAACGTGTGATTGAATGATCCGTCCAATTCTTGAATTGTGACTTCCAAAGGTCCCTGATAAATTCATCAAATGAAAAAGTTGTATTGTGCATAGCAAAATAATCCAAGAAGTATTCAAGTACAAGATTTATACATCTAAAGTAGACAGTTTCTGAATACAGAGAGGGAAAAGGAGCAATAGCTTGTACCAACCACTTGCTCCTTTTCTCTAAAAGAATTTTCCTAAATATTCAAGAAGAGTGATTTTCCTAATCCATTACATTTCTTCTTTTATTTTTCGTTAAGTACAAATTAGCTTGTCCAGCAATTGGCTAATATCTGTTGAAAATAAAATGATTTCTGAATACATACTGAACATTATGTTGTAGTAACTTTCTTCAGGCTTGTATTTGTTTTGAGCTGTTCAGAAAAATTTCATACCTTGCAAGAAGAAGATCAAGTGCAATGTCAAATTTCTTACACAGCGATAAGCACCTCTGCCACTGAACCAGGATTTCCTGATAACAAATCACCATCTCAATCACAGAGGACCCCAAACCTAACCCAGGATCTGATAGCACATCATGTTGAAATAATGACAATTAATCCTCACCACATATTTGACTGCACCTTTGGTTGCAAAGTCCTGCTTGATTTCCAGTTCCACCACATTCCTCTTTCTGTTGAACACAAAGTTACCAACAAATTTGGCACATCCTCCTTGATAACTGGATTGTGTTAAGGTGAATATCATAAACTACAAAGTAACTCTAAAATCATCACTTGTTTAAAAGGCTGTTATTACTTACTAGGAAATCAATACCCCTGAATATCGACAAGAATCATCACATAAAGCAAAACAACAAAAAGTTAAATCTTGATAAAATGGATGTGTCATTGTGTATGAAATACAAGAACAAGTAAATCATATTTTGATTACAAAAAAAATCTCTGCACATGTTTTGCCCTAATTAATACGTTTCTAAGCTGGTTTTGTAAATACTGTTTAAGTTAAAGTATAAGAATATTTGAGCCGTGCTCTGTGAAAAGGGGGCTTAATGCATCTGCGAAAAGTTTCGACCCAGGTCAGCCTGCGCAGTCCGCGCAGGCTGACCTGGGCCAAAACTTTTCGCTATTGGTCGATTTTCTGCATGTCAAAGGATCAGTCTACCTCATGATTGAGTCGGTTGTTAAAAAAAAGTGGCTATTATGGATCCATAAGTATGTGATGGCTTTCTTGGTATGATGGATTACGGAGATGCATTAAGCCCCCTTTTGCCAGAGCATGGCTCATTTCTTTTGTCCTAAGGAAAGAGCCTGGACCAGTTCATATTGCTCAAATACTTTTTGTATTTCCAGCCAATACTTCCAGAAGGTGAATCATAGCATGATCAAGAGTTTACACTGTATTGTAGCAAAATCATTTCTGCAATGACCTGTGAAAAGATGGTTTTATGCATCTTCAAAAAAGTCTCAACCCAGGTCAGCCTGTGCAGGCTGACCTGAGTCAAAACTGTTTGCTATTGGTCAATTTTCTGCATTTCAAAGGACCAGCCTACCTAATAATTCAGTCTGTTTTTAGACAAAATAGCTCCAAAATTATATGATGACTTCCTTGGTATAATGCATCAGGGAGATGCATTAAACCCCTTTTTGCAAGAGCAGCTCATTTAAAGAAAGATACACCCACTGCTCAATAAATGGTAGAATATCTTTTCCTGTGACTGTAAATATTATCTTCAAGAACTGAAAAAGAAACCAAAAAAAATGTATTGTTAATACAAGGATAGAGACTAGTGAGGTAAGATCTGTCAAGGGAAAAAATTTGTAATCCAAGGTAAGAAAGCTAAAATCAAAGCCAACCAACTATAGGATACCACCTAATGAAATATGGAATTTTATGGTACTCTTTACCAGATATTGTCAAAGCATGTTGTAATTCCTAAACAGTGCATACTTTCACTTGTTTTATACTTTGAGGCTGAAATTTTCAAGAAGTTTTACACTGTACTATTGGAAGCCAAATGTTTTATGTTTAACTGACTATAATACCATCATTTGGTTTTTATTCCATTTATTTTTATCATCTTTTAAAATCATTAGGGAATAAATAAAGTTGCTAGTTACTTTGAAATTTCAAAACAAAGTCTTAAAAAGGGATCAACATAATTGTGAATTACAGACAACTAAAAAGTTTCTGTCAAAATATTTCTACTTCAATCATTGGCGAGCTAACATTTGTATGAGTGCACAAATCAAAAAATAACTCACAGAGTTTGTGGACAACAGCATATTTGCCCAGGAGCTGGACATGCACTTCTGTTGGGAGGCAGTGTATGCAAGAGCCTGCAGCTTGTTGAGTACCTGTGGATTCAACAGAGAAACTGAACATCCAAAATTTGATGACCAAGACATAATAATGGTAACATTTTACAAATTCCAATCAACATATCTTGTATTGAAGCAGACCTTTATCAAAAATGCGGCATGATCAGATGGCAAAGTTTTTGACACGTCCTATTGCAAAGCATTTGCAGACAACAAATTAAAGGTGGCTGAAATGAAACGAGAAAATGCTGGTAACCATTATTTTCTCCTTTTCCCACAATGTTTCAAAAGCTGACTTAGGATTGTTTGGTGAAGGACTAAAGCTGATAAGTATGTAGAAAATGAAAAAATTTATTACAACTTCGAAAGTTGTAGACATTTCAAGCTCATTTAAGGAAATTTCAAAACAGGTTTTTAAGGAAAAAAAGAAATTGGTTATAACCTGTAACAACAATGTTGGTCCAAGTCTCATTTCAAGCATGCGAACAACCAGTAAAGCTTTCAAGCTGTACATTTCTAAATATTTGGGTGAAATAGAGTGAGGCTGCAAGGTCGAGAAAAAATGGGATGGCTCTTTTATCGAAGGATCCAACACAATACCTCCAAAAGATGTTTCATATTCCTGTACTTCTTTGATGTACTGTGAAAGGCAAAATGAAAGGTATAGTAAGATCATATAAATTTACAAGATTGCAAAACTTCAGACCCATCCATGATAAATGCATTCGCAATCAACCAATTAAATGTGGCTCAAATGAATGGATCTGCCATCAAAAGGTTACAAAAATATTGTGGGAAAAGGAGAAAATGCTGGTTGCCAGCATTTTCTCCTTTTCCTACTATGTTTTCAAATGCCACAATAAAAAGGGTCATAAAAACTAGGATTGTTTGGTAAGGCAAACTTTATAAATAAAGTATAGAGATAGTTTACACATTTACATTCATGAAAACATTGATTCTGGTGTTCACAAAATGATGTCTTGATCTCAAATCATCACAAACAATTATCTTCTACATAGCTGGAAAAAGTAAAGTAGATGAACCAAATGTTACTCAAATTGTTTGTTTGTATTAGAGTTCAACGCCGTTTTAACAGCTTAGATCATATCATGGCGGTCAGAGCACCTGGGCATGTGTTTCCTGGTTTTCTCACACCAGTACAGACAACTTTCTTTCCAAGTCACTGACTACTTTTCTCGCATGCACATGAGATGAGAGGAGAAAAATCGCCAAAATGAAAATTTGACTCAAAAGGGTATCAAAACCAGGTCACAAGTCAGGTACGCTAACCACTGAGCTACCTGGCGGGGCTTGTAACTCAAAGCCACTGTATCAGTTCTATACTTACTGTTGCTACGTCATGTCTGTAAACATTATTTCCGAAAGTTTTTTTGACAAGCATCTGTGTAAGATAGCCAGAGATGCCCTTTAACAACCAGGCATCTGACCATGTCTGCATAGCTATAAAGGAACCAAAGAACTGCTGGGCCACTGCCATAGCCATGTATTTTCTGGTCAGGATAGTCTGGTCTATGATACGGTTGGAATGCAGAGCTGATACACTGAAATAGTATAAATATAAAAAAATGTATTCTACCGTTTGGAATTTTGAAACCCATTATCTTACAGGCTATTTTTGGATCTATTGCTAATAAAAAGGAAAAATCAAAACACAGAACAAACATTTCAAGGAAATTCATGAATAGTATCTGGTGGATGGAATGGTTCCA
This sequence comes from Hippopus hippopus, assembly GCA_946811185.2. Taxonomy (NCBI): domain Eukaryota; kingdom Metazoa; phylum Mollusca; class Bivalvia; order Cardiida; family Cardiidae; genus Hippopus; species Hippopus hippopus. The sequence goes on from OX328099.1 coordinate 25,178,787, forward strand.
TAGTCCTAAGATCAGATCATATATTGCCACCATAATCACTTAAAAACAGTTGACAACTTTGCTATATCAATGCTTTACGAACAAACCATATTTCTTTCATCAATACCTCTTGCACACATTTTATGTTTCACTTTATTTCACTGTAAAAAACATTGTAGGAAAAAAACAATTCTTGTAAAGAGCAACTGCACCACTTGCCAGAATGTTTTCAATTGCCCTAATGTACGAAACCTTGATTCTTATTGATCATCATTCTTTTGTCACGACATGCTTAAACTTGTCTGCTACTGTTTTGTTTCAGGCATTACTAATCACTCTTTACCAAAAAATCCCTTGTTTTCACAACCCCAAAGAAGAAGCCATTAGAAACCATGCTGGAAAAAGGAAAAAATGATGGTAATCCACATTTTCTCATTTCCCCACAATGTTTTTAAATAATTAAATGACAGAAATCATATTTTGAGCTACATCTCATTTGTGGTCTTCAAAAACTTTCAGTTTGTTCCAGTCTAAAACATTATCTTTCGGAAAAGAGGTAAGCATTTCTCAAACATTCCTGTCTTTCAACAACCCTATGAAAGAAGGCTGACTACCAGTATTTTCTCCTTTCCCCACAATGTTTTCTACCCTTTCAAAGACGAATTTCATAATTTGAGCCATACTAAATACCAGTATGTTGTGTACGACTTCTTTTCAATTTGGACCTGTCTAAAATTTTCATCGCCTTGTTAAGAGTTACAGGCTTAAAAATCAGGGTAAAAAATATTACAAAAAATTCTCTCAAAAACAGTTTCTAAAAACTACCAAACAATTATGACATAAACTAACCTGAAAATGGACATGGTGGCAAATGACTGTACATCCTCATAAGATTCATCCACAAAAACTTGTTTATAACAGGAATAAGGGTACCGACTTGACATCAGCTCTTCAAAAAACTCGAAAGACTGAAATAAGTATTTGGGATAAATATCTTAATTTCTACTCCTTACATGCCTTAGTATTTCCTACTGTAAAATTCAAATGAAAGTACATGTAGCAGAAAGTCTCCCTGGATAATCAAATTATATTCATGATAGCAAATGCAAGCACCTTCATTAAACAATATACTAGTATATGATAGGAAAGAGTACTGTAGCTAAGTCTGTAACGTACAGAGCTTGAAACCAGCAAGTCCCCAGTTTGAATCCCCAGCTTCACAAGTTTCTTTCCAAGGTTTGATGATTGTCATGGCAATAGGATTCATTCCTCTCTCACTGCTGATCATTCTTTTGATGATAGCTGTGTGGGAAAGCAGCAATAGAATATCGTAACAAGTACTTCTAAAAAGAACTCAAAGAAAGTATGGACATGTGCTTTGCTGTAACTAAAATAATTGGGAAAATAGTGTTTAACACCTTACAAACAAATAATAACATATGATAGAACTATCTTTCACTGCCATATCTTAATTAAACTCTTCCCCATCCTCGTTGACCCAGTTTCGATTCATTCTGTAATCTGTAATGCATGGAGAGTAACGTAATGCTTAAACCTGGGTTCCGAGGATGACTCTTCCTATACTTTCAGGAAAATAAAACAATGGTTGATTGACTGCCTGGTTGGTGTTTAACACTGTTTTCAACATAATTTCAGTTATATTTCAGCAGCCACTGCATCTATCTACGAGGGTCGTTCAATATGTAATGTGTATTGTACGATATCTCAAAAGTATTCGACTCAAATAGTGAAATGAACATTACATCCCTTCAAAGTATTCTCCGCGGTTTGAAATACATAATTTCAATCTCTGAATCCATTTCTGAAATGCGTCACGGTACGCTGATTTAGGTAGACCTCTGAGGCACTGACTGATGGCTGAGCCAAGGGCTTGTCGGGACTTGTAACGACGACCAGATAAGAACTTTTTAAGTTTTGGAAAAAGGAAAAAGTCGCATGGGGCTAGATCTGGAGAGTATGGTGGGTGTGGCAAGACGGTAACCTTCTTGGACTTCAAAAATTGCTTCACAAGCTCAGATGTATGTGATGGAGCATTATCATGAAGTAGACGAACATGCCTAAATCCTGACACAGGGTGTCGTTTAAGATAATATTTCTTGACCTTTTTTAGTATAACATCTCGGTAATACTGACCTGTAACACTTTTGCCCTTCGGCACCGGAATTTGTACGGCTATACCATCACATGAGAAGAATATGCAATAAAGAACTTTCTCTGTGCTTGTGCTTCTTTTGGCAACTATAGGCCTTCTACCGTGTTTAGTTAGCCATATTTTGTTTCCAATTTTTCTTACTGGTTCGAAATAGTGAACCCATGTTTTGTCACCAGTAACAATGTTTGCAAATTGTCTTTGATTGAATTTGGGAAACATTTTGAGCAATTGCTTAGCGGTTTGTACTCGTACCCATTTTTGGTCATCTGCCAATATATGAGGTATCCATCTGGCAGAAATCTTTCGTACTTTCAAAATACACTTCAAAATGAAATGCACCTGCGATAGCGATATGCCAACAGCGTTGGCAATATCACGAATCGTGTATCTGCCATCACTTTCAATTATTTCCCTGACTTTTGAGACATTTGCCTTGCCTGTTAAAGTCACAGGTCGGCCAGATTTTGCTGCATCTTTGACGGACTCTGTGCTCTTCCCCCAATTCAGTAAAAATCTGCATTACGGAATGACCGAGTTTTGTGCGAACTTTTATATAAGCTCTAATTTCTTCAATATTCTTAATCCGTTTCCCAACCATTTTTACAACAGTGGTCAACGACTAGCTCTATTGAAATGACTATAAGTTTAAAACTATGTGGAGCTGAAGGCTCGTGTTTATACCGTTGGAAAGGTATTGAATAGAGCTATTCAAGAGTATCATCATCCACGAAATCGTGCAAAGCGTTATCGTGCTGTAGTACAATACACATTACATATCGAACAGCCCTCGTATGCTTTCATGGAGTTTCTTTTACCAGTACTTCCAACAATATTCTTTCCAAGTCACTGGCTACTTCCCCACATAACCATGGGCAAAACAATAATCAGTGGTGCGAGAGGAATGAATCCTGTCACAATGACTATCATCAATCCTAAGAGAGAAAACCAGCAAGTCCTATATATTACTGACTCAAGTCCTTAATGTTACAAACTGCTTTATAAGGGCTTACTATCATCAATCCTAAAACAGAAAACCAGCAAGTCCTATATATTACTGACTCAAGTCCTATATGTTACAAACTGCTTTATAAGGGCTCACCTGGAAATTCAAACAATTTGTTTGTATTGGAGTTTAACGCCTTTTTAACAGCAGTAAGTGCACCTACACATGTGTTCCCGGCTTTTTCACACCATTGAGTTTTTCTTTGTTTCTTATATTCGCTCACATACTTTGATCTGCCCTATATTTGAATTTAATGGATTTTATTGAACAATAATATTTCTGAAAAGATGTCACACTTATCATTAACTGATAAATAGAAAACAACAACAACAAAAAAAAATTTTACTGCTGATGATATTCTTTTTTTGTTTTTTGTTTTCTCTGCATAAAACCATGCAAAAGGATTCAATAAATACTAAGCAATCTTTGCACTTACTTCATGAAGGTAGTATGTTGTATGTTTAAGAATACTTTTCAAATGTGGCAGGCAGAAATGGGTCACTTCATGCATATGTGGATCTACCAGTGTTTCAAATGGGCTGTGCAAAAACCAAAGAAACTAGAGCTGTCACTGAATGTGACTTAATACCCCCGCAAGGGCTTTGACAGAAACAGGCAATTTAACAAAATATTTTCTGAGTTCAAGGGGAGATTACCCTTAAATCATAAGGAGTAGATGATTGAAAACTGCGTCTTGCACAACTTCAGTATACGATCAATGTATCAACAAACTTTCAATACAATAGCAGCAAAACTGTAGGGGGGAGTTCGCGAATATCAGGTCAATATCTGCCAGCGTTTAGAAAAAAAGTCCGGAAAACTGTTTTCTTTGGGTGAAAATTTCTAAGTCCAAGGCCCGTAAATTCGTCAAAAATCAGTGGACTACAATGAAACTCAAACTTGATCTGTAACTCATAGTGGTTGACTTACACTACAAAAATCAGCTCAATATCTGCCAGCGTTTAGAAAAAAAGTCCGGAAAACTGTTCATTTCTGTGAAAATTTCTAAGTCCAAGGCCCGTAATTTCGTCAAAAATCAGTGGACTGGAACGAAACTCAAACTTGATCTGTAACTCATAGTTGTTGACTTGCACACCAAAAAGCAGCTCAATATCTACCAGCGTTAAGAAAAAAAGTCCGGAAAACTGTTTATTCCGTAAAAATTTCCAAGTCCAAGGCCCGCAATTTTGTCAAAAATCAGTGGACCGTAAGGAAACTCAAACTTGATCTGTAACTAATGGTGGTTGACTTACACACCAAAAATCAGCTCAATAGCTGCCAGCGTTTAGAAAAAAAATCCGGAAAACTGTTTTTTCCTTGAAAATTTCGAAGTCCAAGGCCCGTAATTTCGTCAAAAATCAGTGGACCAGAAAGAAACTTGAACCTGATATGTAACTAATGGTGGTTGACTTGCACACCAAATATCAGCTCAATATCTGCCAGCGTTTAGAAAAAAAGTCCGGAAAACTGTTTTTTCCTTGAAAATTTCAAAGTCCAATGCCCGTAATTTCGTCAAAAATCAGTGGACCGGAACGAAACTCAAACTTGATCTGTAACTCATGGTGGTTGACTTACACACCAAAAATCAGCTCAATATTTGCTGCCAGCGCTTTGACAGAAACAGGCAATTATTTGTACACAGACGGACACACTGACGGACACACGGACGGACAGGGTGATTCCAGTATACCCCCGAAAACATTCGTTTTGCGGGGGTATAATAAGTATGTATGAATTAAGGAAAATTCACATAGCATCACACACTCTGATGAATTTGTATCACTTACATGAGCAAAAACCAAACTATGTTATTTTTCAGCAACTTATCTTTACAAAATTTTATTGCCATCTAAGTATTTGCTGCATTTGAAGTAAAAAGTTCCTTTAAATATAAATCTAGTTTCATTTCTTATAATTCTGACTGATGTCATCTCAATGTTTTCAAAAGTGGTATGCTACAAAACCTAGGTGTCAATGTGCTAAAGAAAGGAAAATAAGAAAAGGTTTGCAATAAATCACCTACCCAACAGCTAGAGCTATATTTGGAGCAGCAGTGGGCATGCTGATAAAGTAGTGGTAAATTTTCTGTCTCCTGTCTAGAGTATAGGTAACCTCTAATAGGTCACCACATGATACTGCCACCATATCTAAATCTACTGTAAACTCCAGTTTCCATGTGCAGGGTTCAGCATAAGTGTCTAAACATGGGAACCATAACCTGTGTTGTGAAAAGATAAACATAAGCCCTGGTTCTTCTTCAGTTTTTTTACTCTTTACCCAACAACAAAATGTTTAAACTTGTCGAAGTTGAAAGCATTTTCAGATGACGAATAAGATATGACTCATGAGATTTGTTTTCAAAATGGTAGAAAACATTGTTGGAAAATGCTATTTATCAGCACATTATCATTTCTTCCACAATGCTTTTTCAAAACCTTTTTCCTCTTTTCCTCAGGGCCATTGAAACACAGAACTGTTTGGTAAAGAGTTAACCCATTACCACACAATCCCTACTTTTGACGACCCTGAGAAAGAAGCCTTTAGAAAACATGGTGGGAAAAGGAGAAAATGCTGGTTGTCAGCATTTTCTCCTTTTCCCACAATGTTTTCTACCCTTCACAAAACATATTTCAAATTTTCAGTCACTTTTATTTTGTCGTCTGCAAATGCTTTTGATTTGGACAAACCTAAAATTTTGTCGTTTGGTAATGAGTTAAGCTTGAATTTCTCTATTATGAGTCACTCTACTGCCAAAAGCAACATACATGTAATATAATATCAACCTCTATCTGAACTAATGAGTCAGCTGATATGCATGTGTAAATTTAGTATATTCAGAAAAGAACACAGCAGCTAATCAAACTGACCTGTAATTAACCCATTACCAAAGCTAACATCCACTAATGGAAAGATATTATGACACTCCTGCAATATGAAGGTATCTTTGGTACTGAATCATCAAAGAGAAAAGGAAAACATCAGATTTATCTTTACAGCATTCCACAGTAATAATTAATTTCATTTTTTGACAAATCACTATTCTTCATTCCAAGAGAGTCCTCCATAATTGACAAAAGTGGCTGACATATGAATGAATATTAAGTACAGAAATGTAGCGCAAATACTCGAAATTTACATCATATATCCCTCCGGCTAAACTGCTCACACTGCTTACTTAGGTTACAAGTGCATGCCATCTACTGTCTCTGCCTTCTACTCAAGAGTTACGGAAATATTTACACATCAAAATTTACAAAATTAAGAAAGATAAGTAAAGGGATGTACGATTTGTGTAAATCTGAATGGCCCTGTAAAGTTAAAATGTCTCATACCCAAGGACTTACTAATTGTCAGTAAATTAATGGGTAGTTTGGTACTCTGGTTCATGCCATTTAATTCAGAAATTTTGTATCAAGTTTTTCATTTGTAATGGTGATTTTGTCATTTCCTCAGTCCTGCTTTTTTAATATAAAAGCAAAGTTATTAGATAAGTATTCATCCAGCATCTAGCAAATTATTCGGAGGCTATGTAAAAATGTAACTTGGATTTTGCAATTGCTTGGAAGCATCATTAAATCTATAATTCCAGCAGAACGTCATTTTACCCATAAAGCACCTAATAAATACAATGGACATTTTCAGCATAGACATAAGATCAAATAATTGGGCTTATGAAGGCTTATGTTGTTATGGGTGTCTCAGAAGAGTGGACAGTGTAGATCAGCATCAGACTGCCCGTTTTGAGGAGTTTGATCTTGATCTTCACTAGCTGCAAAAGCAACTACAGTTGTGAAAGGTGCATAAAGGGTTGAAGAAGTGTTTTATATATCTTTGCCTAATTAAGGTTCAATATACCTAGAGGAGTTTTCATGCCTATAGGAGAAGAGGTGAGCTCCAATGTCTGCTAGTGACCCCTCCATATTTGGGACCACAAAATGAAGACCCCCATCTGGCTGTTCTAAGGAGAATTCTATGTTGATTCTGATTGGCTGAAGCTCTGAAAAATATTACATGAAAAAATAACATGTAAACTGTTGGCATAATGAATGCATTTGTTCAATGTAACAAGTACATTGGATCAACAAAGGTAATCATTTCTGAGAAATATTACTTTATCAAACCAGCTTTACAAATGCCTTTCATATCTGCCTAAGTAAATCTGGCAAATTCATTTCAGTCTTTTTCATGGGGCTGTATTCGCTAGCCATTCTAAATTGCATTCTTAGACATATTCTTGATTTAAAAAGTAATACACTCTCTCATTGGCTATACCAAATGGTCAGCCAGTCAGATCAGAAAAAGTGTTACTTTCAAATTTAGAAAATTTTTGAGAAGTAGACTAAGACTGCTTTTAAGAATGAATGTTGAATATGGGCCAGGCTTTTCAATTATACATTAAGAAGTCTAGAAGTTGTATCCCCAACAAACAATGAAACTTACCAGCTAGAAGCGGCTGACAATCTGCTGGCAGCCTTATGGTGACTTCTCCATTTCCTCTGTCTGGGTTCACAGAATTGAGGGCTGCTGTCTGGGCTTTCTCAAAGACATCTAGACTTCTCCTGTATAACAGTGAGCAAAAAATCTCACAGCTTTAACTGCTTTAACCCTTTTCCACATCATCCTGAATTTTAATGGCCCTGACCCCTATGTCTTTTGTAGGCATAATCCATGATTTCAAGCACAATAATTTTGTCAACTATGAATTCAAATTCAGTAATGTAAAAAGCTGTATTTGTATAGTACTCAAACACAAATACATCATTTTTTCACTCTGTATTACTGGTATCCAAGTCTAGACCTTGACAAGTTAAAACAAAATAGTATGATATAATACTGCAAAATAAATCTTTCTTGCACAGAGCTGAGATGAAGAAAAAGAAAACATCTATTACTGCTAACACAAAATATAGCAATGTAGATAAACTATCTCACTAATAAACTGACCCATTTGTACAATCATGCATTCTATCAAACAGCAAAACTTAAGAATTCCAATTTAAAGCATTTGCAGACGACAAATTCAATGTGGCTCACATACTGGCTTTTTGTCCTTGAAAGGGTAGTAAACATTGTGGGAAAAGAAGAAAATGCTGGTTACCAGCATTGTCTTCTTTTCCCACAATATTTTCAAAAGGCCTTCTTGGTCAGAGTCGTTAAAATTCTGGATTGTGTGGTACAGTGTTAATTAGGACATCTTGATACTTGCACTTACAGTTTAGCCTGAGATTCGTCTTGGCATATTTCCAGGGTAGGATCATTGTAGGAGAAAGTAGCTTCCCATGTGTCATTAACTAAAATCCTATATATTCCTGTATTTAGTTAAGGAAGAAACACAATTTTTTTAAGTTCACATTATTTATAAAAACAAAACAAAAAAGCAATTAGACATTAGCCCTTTACCAAATAATATTGTTTTAAGGGTCTTATAGAAGCAAAATCTGAAAAACATTGGGGAAAAGGAGAAAATGTTGGTCAACAGCATTTTCTCTTCCCAAAAATCTTCTCCACCCTTAACTTTTTACCAAAGCACAAAATTCTAGATTTTTGCAAATTAAAAACAATTGCAGATAACAAATAAAATGTGACTCAAATACAGGTTATTGTCTTCAAATAGGTAGAAAACATTATGGAAAAAGAAGAAAATTGGTTACCAGCATTTTCTCCTCTTCCCATAATGTTTTTTAAAGCCCTCTCTGTCATCATAGTCGTGCTTGAAGTAAAGGGTTAAAGAGACATTTTTTGAGGCACATTCAATTTGTGACCTGCAAAAATATGTACTTTGGTAATGAGCGAACAAAGCAGACAATAAAGTTATCCATGCATAACTGCATTAGCTACAGTAAGTCTTAAACACCTTACTTTATCTTAACAAAGACATTTAAAAGGTATTTAATGAAAATATCATTCATTCATGCCACTCACATCTTAAAAGCCAAGCAGTGGCCAAAAGTAAACAACATGGATGCTAGAACTGATTTGAATTTAACTCATACTATGTAAAAGTATGGAAATTATTGTGAACATGGCAACCTGATATTGTACTGTCAGTCCAACCAGAAAAATGAGTTTTAACACTAGGTCAAAAGTTACTTTTTACCTGGTTTTTAAATTCAGTTTTTCTGTCAGCAACTAACATTTTGATGGACTGTACAATAATAAATTGTTATATTCACAATAACTTCCATACATTTACATGGTATGATTTAGATACATTATAACACCATCATTGTTTATTTTTGGCCACTGTTGGGCCTTCAAGTTGCACAAGCTATGAGAAACGTGTCCAAACATCACTACCGTCAGTGCTGATTTCTGGTGTAACTGACACAATTGTAAATAACGATAGATATTTATTAACTATACATGTAGATCAAGATCAGACTGCACAGAACATGCAGTCCGATCTAGACCTACTCTGTCCACTTCTATTTTTTTTTTTTTACATTTTCTGGACTTGACTGCCTCTACAATGCAAAACAGGTATTTGAATAACTTTTTCTCAGAGCTCTAAGAATAAATGAATGTATATCTTTTTCAAGAAAAATCTTTTTTTTTTTGTAATTTTTCTGTGTTTCTGTATAAAAGGATACTGCTTTGTTTGCTGTTAATCTTTATCTTCTTGATATCTGACCTCAATGGATAGAAAGTAAGTTCTGTATAGCCCTGGAAATAAAAGCCATTCAACCTTACACACAATAAATAAATTAAATTACTTTTCAGCCTGGAAAAAGACTCAACCTACACTGCTTTTTAACCCTTTACCAAACAATCCTGTGTTTTCATGACCCGAAGGAAGATGGTGTTTCACATTATTGTGAGAAAAGGAGAAAATGCTGGTAAACTGCATATTCTCTTTTTCCCTCATAGCTTTCCACCCTTTCCACAGAAAATTCCATTCTTTGAGACAGTTTTAATTTGTTGACTGATCAACAAATCTGACTCTGCTTTCTAAATCCTCAATCATCCGTGAAAGGTAAAGTTTAACCCTTTACCACATGACTAATTTTAGACTTGTCCTAATTAAAGATATTAGCAGACAACAAATTCAATCTGACTAAAAAAAAATTAGGTTAGTCTTTGAAAGGGTAGAAACCACTGTTGGAAAAGGAGGAAATGCTGGTTATCAGTATTTTCTCCTTTTCCCACAATGTTTCACAAGCTTTCTCATAGTTGTTAAAACTAAGAATTGCATGGAAGGGTGGTGCTTGAACTGTCTTGTAATAGAGCTATCTTCAGTATAGGTTCAACTCTTTGCTTATTGGATTAATCAGAGGCTTTGGTATGATCTCTAGTCTTGGAAGGTAGTATAGCAGCTTCCATCACATAGAAAACCACTCACATCTGCCAAATTACCTCAAGGGATGTTCATAAGACTTATGGCGAATCTCAGGACACTTACCGGTGTGGGTTTGAGACCCACGGCTGGCCAACTGAAAAATTACTAATAGTTTTTCTGATTAGATGTTAATGCAAGGTCCAAAGTGACGGTGCTTTATACCGAGCATGTTAAGGAACAAGACATAACTGCATGGGTTTTGACCTGGATCTTGCACTATCCCCTCCAACACCGCTAACACCCTTCTAATAGCGTATTGGCTACCAGTGGCAGCGATAAATATGAGGAAAATCAAGTCAAGAAAATCACTCAAAGAGCAGTCATAGAAAAACAAGTAGTTACATTTGCCAAAACATTTTTCACCGTATGATGGCACAAAATACTGAAGTACATGTAATTAATACAAACTTTGAGTTTTTCCAATCAAAATGATATTACTGATTACTTATGCATCGAGTTAGACCTTATTCACATCATTTGTAAATTTTAGACTTGTCAAAATTAGAGCATTTGCAGACTACAAAGTAAAAATAGCTCTCATGATAAGCTTTGTCTTTAAAAGGGAAGAAAATATAGTGGGAAAAGGAGGAAATACAGCTTACAAGCATTCTTTCCTTTTCCCACAATGCTTTCCAAAGCCTTCTTTTTGAAAGTAGTTGAAATATCAGCTTGTTTCAGGCTCCAAGAAAATGTTTGATTTATGGGCACCTCTGTGTGCGTTAATGCATTTCTGGATGCGTTCGGGGCAATATTTCTGATGTTTTAATGATTAAGTATTAGACATAAATGTTATATATGTACCCATAATCTTTTTTCATCTCTTTTCATCTTTTATTTCCTTGTCACACATTATGTAGCAATATTGGGGCAACCTAGATGATTTTAGCATGAATCGCACAATTGCCCCTGTCCAGAATAAACACTGATTTTCCACCAACCTAAAAGGTGGATGACTCACTAAACAACGAAAATATTGGTTGTTTTTGCAGCCAATCTTTTGGTCTGTGAGTGGGTTTATCAACTAAATCTTAGTACAATACTTTGTATTACAGGGAGGAAAGTTGATATTATAGGGGAAAATTGATTTCTCAGAGGGAAAACTACATGGGGGGGGGGGCATAACTTTCTTAGTTAACAAAAACCCTGACTTGTGATGATGCGATTCAACAAAATGATAGTTCAGAAAAACTGGCTGAAAAGAAAAAAAAAAAAAAATTGTAGCGTGGCCGATAGCATACTCCGCCAAAAAAGTGGCTCCACACTCATCAGATCTGCCAGACCCGCCACGGTTTATGTTCGTTAATTACAGAATGAATATTTAATTCAAGGTGGCATATACTTACTATTAAAGATTTTCTATGAAAATTGAAAGCAGTGATACAGAGAACCTGGTGAGCTGAAAAAAAAATAGAAATTTAAAATTAAATACTAGTGCTGACATTAACATTTCACATAAAACTTCAGGAAGTCAATTGATTTTGAATGCAAAAACTGACTGTCATGTGCTCACAGAGATGTTGAAACAGGATCTTTTGCATTTTTTTACATATAAAATCTATGTTATACCATACATTCTTCAATTTTCAGTGTTCTCTTCTATACTATCATTGTCATCAGACAACATTTAAGGCTGGTGAAACAAGTATTTGCATACTTTGAATTAAATTATAAAATGTGACGGAATGAACTGAAACTCAAATAGGGTGATATGTTAGTACAGATAACTGTCCCCGAAGGCAATGTCAATTTTTGACTGGTCGCACCTGGGTACAGAGACGATCAAGACAAAAACAGTTGAAATCTCCGCACAGATTTTGTGCTCTCAGTTTGAACTCTCATAATTTCACAAATAGAGCACAAAACTAGGAGTTTAACATACCTGTTGCTTGTGTGTTCATTAATATTTTGTTTGAAATACAAATATTTTCAATTTAAACGCTGAGCATAAGAAAAAAAAGTTCATTTCATCTGTTACTCGAGTAATTTACGTTCCCAAAAACACACAAAATGGCCCCCACACACGATGGATTTAGTCCGGAGATTTACATGCCATAAATGACTTTTATAAGCTCTTAAGGTAATGAAAGGTTTGATCATTTGTCTTTGGTCATGTTTGTTACCAAAAGTTAACTGCATTTCGCTGCAATACAGATTAAACTGATGAAACAGAAAGTCAGTGTAGTGCTCTATCTTTGCTACCGGAAAATTTACGATGGACTTGAGACCGTACAGTGCACAATAAATGTCCAAATATGAAAAAAACCACCATAGCGTCTCATTATTGAGACTAGGTGATGTTTCTTTAGGATAAAGAAAACATTTTGCAATGCAATTTGTCGTTCATCGAGGTAGTAAAAAGTTGGAAAATCTGATAAAGGGTATAATGATCTAATCCTGAACAGATCTAACAATGGAATATGAATTTTCATGGTGTTGCACTTTGCAGGGGATACAACGAACTAAAACAGTAAATGGGTGCGGGTTCCACCTTTATTTAAACCATATTTTATCTCTCACTTTATGTTTGCATGGTTCTTGTTATCAGAAATGATGAGCACAGGAACTTTGTCATATTAACATAGTTTCAGTCGAACTTTGGTTGCAGTTTACGAGACGAATGATTGAGCACGAAAACGCATGACACAACAAACCTTACCCAACTTATACGGTCGTTGCATGGTAGTTTAAACTAAATTGTGCTGAAACATATTATTTCTTCTCATGTAAAGCCAGTTAAGTTTTATAACCAATGTCACAGCCTCACAGAGTAGTTTTACTGAAGTAGCTACGAGGGATCATTGTTTTCGTACTTCAGTTCGTTAAAGTACCGCAAATTACAAAACTAACGGAAAGAAATAGATTTACCGAAAAGAAACGAAATAATGTATATTAAATTTTAAAAAAAACGGTCTACCTATGTATCAAAACTGGGGCTAGTTACAAGTTATTTTAATTGTTGTCACCTTAAAGACACACATCTATAGATAGGATCTCTCATGATTAAGCTTTTGAGATTAGATTTTATTAATAGAGTCAGGAGAAATATTGTGCGCTAAATGTTAAAGGCCCAGTGGTGAACAATAGCAAACAATATGGGTGTTGAAAATAAATAATTGTGGAAATTATTGTGAAGATGATAATTTTTTCTAAATTGGAAAAAAAAATCACACCCATGTTTGTAATTAATGGGAGAAAAAGTGAATTCCATATTATCTCCCTTATTAGATATTCATGGAAATGTATCAAATGGATCAAATTTGTGGTTTGATAGATTTTGAAGGAGATACATGTGTTTAAAGCTGAACATTCCTAAATAGTGCAAAGGATATTCCTAAATAGTGCAAAGGATATCCCAGGATATCAAGGATAAAAACCAAGTAATACCCTATATTCGGGACCTAGTAAGTAGGGTAACGGGCTTTTTCGTCCCTTGGCTTGTTCGCCCGGGCTTGCTCGTCCGGGCTCGTTCGTCCGGGCTTGTTCGTCCCAACTGATTTCCTGTTGGTCCGGGCTTGTTCGTCCCAACTTATGTACCTGCCAACTGAAGGTGTAAATAGTGCATACTTCACTGATTTTGACAGGTATATATGAAAAGGTGTTAACTGCACATAATCCCCGATCATTTTACCGAACCTAAGATATACAACTGTGCAAAAATAGTCATCCCCATTATTGCGCTTAGAGATGAAATCAAAGTAAAGAAAAATAATTATGGATATGGACATGAATTTTCAATTTATAGTGTGTTGTAGGACGGTAAGCCGTAGGGTAGAGGCGGTGTAGTACTGGCTGCCGCGATATAACTGCAATATTGCTGAAATGGCGTTGAATACGGTGTTGAACAACAAAAACAAACAAAAACTGTGTTCCTTTTAACATACAATGACATGTTTAAACAACCGCATGGTAAAAATGATGTTATTTCGCCAACAAAAAGCAATAAACTTGTTAGTGTGTCTTGGGGAAGACAGGGTAGTTCAATAAACGACCAAGAGAAGTTTTATTTAAAGTAATTTTATGTGTAAAACAACAAATCATTTTAGATGGCACATAGCACATTTCTTTCCAATACGATCGATAAGGAAGAGTGGGACAAACAAGCCCGGGCGAACAAGCCCGGGTGAATAAGCCCAGGGACGAACAAGTCCAGGGACGAACTGGTTTTGGGACGAACAAGCCCGGAGCCGTAAGTAGTGGAGATTTATCAAGGGAAGTAACTGTTTTTGTCCCCCCCCCCGTATACAAGCAAACCCAAAGAGAAATAAAAAAAATCCTGGTCTATAACCTCGCCAGCAACAAAAACTGCTGTCTGCTACTTTAATTTTCTAGAGAAAGAACTCAAAACTCTCTCTCTGTTTGCCTTCTTCTCCTCTAAAGGGGTCATAGGGAGCTGGCATATAGTGCGGGGTTTGGGGGCTTACAGACAAATTGATGCTTTTCGGAAGTTCTTTTATTTCCGCTATTTCTTTTCCTTTCGGTAATTTTATGAACAGTTTTTGTGTTTATAAAAATATTTTCGGATTTCATTTTTTCATGTTGATTTTTTTCGTAATTTTCTCATCATATGTGATTATTGTGGCTAACTATTGATTAACATAAACCTAGCAGATTTCTAATTTCAGAATTCTTGTTAGCAAAATAAAATTTTTTTTTTCGAATATTCGGTTATAGCCAATTTGACAGGTGACACCTCGGCAAAAATTTTCTTCAGGAAAATAACATTATTCCAACATATTTTTGAGTTAACAGACCAAAAGAAAACCTATTTTCACAATTAGTATGGCAAGTCCCAGGACTAGACGTGTTCTGAAAGATCTGAAGATCAAAGATGACAACAGTGTAAGCAATCATTGTACCCAACGTTACCGAATTATCCATCATGCTATTTAAAAGTTGAATTTTGTTTTGAAAAAAAGAATGATGTATCATTTGTCTGTTCAGAAAAACCTTTTGAAAACTTGGAGGAAAAGGAGAAAGTGCTGGTAACCAGCATTTTCTCCTTTTCCCACAGTGTTTTCTACCCTTCCAAAAACATTTTTCAATTTGGAAGTGTCTAGGGGTACTGTACCTTCAGTCTGAAGGTGTCTGCTCCGATGCTAATTTTTTGACTGGTCTTCGCTAACACCTTCAGTCCAGCCATTCATGTAGGGTATCTGGAAAAAATACGATTTTACCCGCACCTTTTCGAACGGCTCTATGCGACAAAATTTCCAATGACAGCTAATAAAATGGGCATGGATCGATAGATAAATGATTAATCTTTAACATCACACAAACTGTGCTACAAAATACCAATAAAATCGATGGAAATTTACCTTTTTCCCAACGTAAATAAATCCAGTGTCATTTGTAAACAACTTACATGGCGACTTCCGTTGAACAGACATGCGCACTCAAAGGAATTTGAATTTTGTACAGTCAGGTTCACAATATGCATTCCACGTATTTACACGAAAATATCTAGTTTAATTTCTAGCCCTGAACTCATTCAGTTTACGAACTTCGATATGAAATACAGTTGGAAATGCCGAGTTTTTGTTTAGAAATAGTTAAAATCATTCAATAAGACCAAGAATAGGTGACCGTTAAGAAGCCTGGGCACGTATTCACCAACTATTCTTGAGAATATTCTTAGTCTTTTTTTCCAAGGTTTTCTAAATTTGTAAGTAACAGAACTTCTGATTGGCTAAACCGAATGGTTTAGCCAATCAGAAGTTGTGTTACTGACACATGTAGAAAAATTTGGAGAATAAGACAAATAACGTTCTTAAGAATGGTTGGTGAATACGGGCCCTGGATGTTTCGTTCTTTTGTTCACTTTAATTTGCTAACGGGTGAAAAAAGCAAATTAAACTTTTATATTCATTTGATCTGTATCTAGATCGATCATTTTTAAACATAAATCGAGTCCATGTTAAATATTCAAGATTATCTGTATTTTCAATATGGTAATAACAGGTGAATTGGGAAATGAAAGGCGTAAATAACATAACCATAGGTCTAATCCTTTATCACACAACAAAAATTAGGAAATGCCAGATTTGAAGCGTTTGCGGACGACAATATAAATAATGGAATTTATTTCTATAAGGGTAAAGAAAATGTTGGAAAAGGAGAAATTTCTGGCTACCAGCAACACAGTGTCTTCAAAAGCTTTCTTCCACAGGATAGTGCAAATCCGGGATACTGTGTGAAGGGTTAGGTAAAACAATCACGAAAAGAAAATAACCAAACAATCTTTTGTTAGGCAACCCTGATGAAATAGTGGGAAAAGAAAATATGTAGATGACCGACATTTTATCCTTTTCCCACCATATGTTCTACCCTTTTAAACACTATTACCGTTTTTCAAGCTAATTTGATGTTTGGTAAATGCTGTCAATAATTGTATGTGAAATTAGAAGGAAAGGAGTCCTATTCGATAAAGTCCATCTTGGTTCTTTTAACATCGGATTTTTCCGGCAAAAAGAAGACTTCATCGTCGAACTAATATTCAATGACAACCCAACTCTCCGGGATCCTTGATCCAAGTGTTCGATATATGAGCCATGCTCTGAGAAAAAAGGGCAAATACAAAAAACACCGACACATGTTATGATCACAGCAGATACTGTATGTCAGTTTTATTTTTTTTTTCTTAATCAATGTTTTCTAGTTCACAGTTGTTTGTTTTGTGATTTAAAATGTAATCTATTTGTCTTCTTAAAATCCATTCAAAATATATTTACACCAATGTAACATTTTGTCGTACGTTTTGTCTACAATATTTTCAATATTCTAACAGCTGGATAAACATAAATAGCCATTTCTGTTGTAAATAAGCATTTAAAATTTGTTTCAAGAAACAATCAGAATACATTATTTCCCTTACATAAAAGTACCTAAATCTTCTACATTATTTTGTTCCCCCTATAAAAACTAAATTAGCATAAAAGACCATTTTACATACAAGGTGCCTTTGTCCACACTGGAATTCTCAAATGAACCGTCCTGTAGCATGTCAGAGATATTGCGATTTCCACCGAACCCTGCCGAGACATGCGCATTGATGATATCGCCATGTTTTGATTTCCGGAGAAGTAGGTCAACTGTTATTTACGTTGAAAAGTACAGATTTGCACGAAGGTAAGATTTAGATTTTAACTAACATCAGTTTTTTTGTAAAGATTAATCATTTATCTATTGATCCATGCCCATTTTATTAGCTGTCATTGGAAATTTTGTCGCATAGAGCCGTTCGAAAAGGTGCGGGTAAAATCGTATTTTTTCCAGATACCCTACATGAATGGCTGGACTGAAGGTGTTAGCGAAGACCAGTCAAAAAATTAGCATCGGAGCAGACACCTTCAGACTGAAGGTAGGGGTACTGATCCGTACCTCTACAGTCAGTTGGGTAGTTCCGAATCACTAACGAGTAATACGATGCTATACTTTAGTTTAAAAATCAGGCCGGGCTAAATACCTTTCCATCAGAAGGTCTACTGATAAAGAAGGTTTAAAAAATAAAGCTCATTTCCATTGGTTTAAATTTTGACAATATATTCCCATTCTACAGTGTACATCCATTAGGGTAGTTGCGAATCAAGTGAGGGTATTCCGAATCGCTAAACAATTTGCATATAGGTGTCGTCTAACAATGGATTTCGGCTGTCAAAATGACCAAGAGATACATCAATCTAGATTTGTTTAAGTTTCAACAAAGTTAGACCGAAAGAAAATAATAAAAGTAGTAAAAAAGACTTGTGATAAATTTAATTTTCAGCACCCAGTCTTACGATGGAAAATTTTGTTTTTGAAATCATATTGCCAAAGTATAAATCACTATAGAACAGGGGACACCCAATATCCATCAGTATGTTCATACTTTTACAGAGGTTTATGAATTTAAGTTTTGTGCGTGCCAAACGTTGTTTAAATGCTTCAAATAAAGAATATAGTGTGGAAAAGTTAAAAATTGCTCTGTTTCAATGCTTTATGTATAAGGTTGTTCCCAGGCACAAAGGCCTGTTGTCAGGGCATTGTCATACAGTTTTATGACGTATAGCATTAGAAAACAAATGGCCATCGCAAATTACGTGTCTTGAGTGCTTTTTCCCTACTGATTATTCAATTTATGTAGTAGCAGTGATCACCTTTGACGCAATTTGACCCCAAGATATGACTTTTTAAAAGGCGCCAAAATCCTAATGTAATCAAGTTATGGCAGATTTTTTAATCGTTTTTATCGATACAAGATTAAATGAAGTGGCAATTTACATCAATTAAAGATGGTGATTAGATCTGTTAATCACATCCTATACACAATTACATTACTCCATGGTAGGGTAACAGAAAGAGATAGTATATGCTGAAGCCGAATATACTAAGGGAATGACAAAACAGTTTTGTACCATTTTATTTGGGAGAAAAAAAAGGGGGGAATGGTTGTATTACAAATTATCTATTCAAAATGCAAGATAGCACAAATGCGTGGTACAATGTTTTTGTATTCTTAACTGTTTACAGCTTAAGTAAAAACTAACAGAGTTTTCATTTTCCCAGCGTTACAGAAGTATGGTCTAACATAATGAAACAAGCAGTGCATATCAAGACTGAGTAAACAAAATCGAAAATAAGATAAACAAAAATATATATCGCTATTGAATCATATAGAAGGGGTTCGAGTTTTCGAGAGACCTTGTACCCTTGAAATTAGGGTATGATTTACCAGGGTACAGGTTCACCAAGGCACGACTCCTGATACCTTTTTGAGACAACCCCCACAATCGGCTGATTTGGAACTACCCCACACATACGCAGGTGGATCAACTCAAGTATTTCTGATAAATATGCGTTGATACATGCAAACACAATTTTTTTGCTCAGCAGAGAAACAATAAAATGGGATTATCGAAAAAACCCGTTATTTTACCTTATTTTCATTTGTCGTTTAGCGATTTTTCTTCCCGCGGAACATTTGCATAACCGGTATAACAATAAAATTGCAATCATGTAAACTACTTCCTAAACGCATAAAAACGGGCAACTTAGTCAGATTTGACCAAAATTTGCACCAGGCGGAGGAAATATGACAAAGAATTGAAAACAAGAATTTTATGCATATCAGTTAACGCTGACAAGAGTTTTAAATATATATTTAATAGTTTGATTCGGAAGTACCCATGATACGGAACTACCCAACTAACTGTAGCCTCCGAGGCTAGAAATACGGATCTGTATCCCTAGTCTATGAGGCTAGGGGTACGGATCCGTATCTCTAGCATTTCCAATTAGGTCAGGCTAGAGGTACGGTTATTTCATGGTTTGATGGAATGTTGGTTTAATCATCGTGATTATCGCATAGAAATACAAGACAGAAATTGTTATAGTACAGAAATTAGCCTTGCCATGTATTTGCCGTTTTTAAAGCAAATACAAATTTTGATATGGGACATGGCAATTTTATGTAACTTGATTAAATTAAAATAGATCTATGAGTCAAGGGCTAAGAGTGGGTTAATGCCTCTCTGTAATGCATTGTAATAAGATATGTATACAGCAATCATGCACCTAATTTAACACCCTAATACCTAGATTTGGTTTGTTTCTCAGTTTCAACAAGGAGTTGAGGAGTACCGCATTGAGGTTGAACGGTAGCTCTGATCAATTACTAGAAAGACCAGAAAACACCTAATGACCGGAAAACGCCAGAAAACTGCCAAAATATAGCAAAATACGTACCAAATGGGAGGGGAGGGGTCGAAAGGGTAGGTTATATGTTAACTATGGGTATTTGGGAAGGAAGCTATCAACCTACATCCATCGAAAAATACCCTTAATATTCCCTTATCCTTTTCCTATTTTATTGCCGAAAGCCATCGCATATCACTAAAAATGGAAAAAAAAAATAAATAAATAAAAATAGATAAAAAAAGGACAGCAAATGAGGGGGGGGGGGGTGTTGTTTGGTTATGGATATCTGGTCATTAGTATATGGGGGTAGGATGTTACCCTTTACTTGCCTAAATCACCTAAATATGCTCGAATTCACCATTGATGATACCTCATCTGCTGTAGGGACATTTTTATACGCCGGAAAACACCAAGCATTGATGATACATGTACTTCTAGTGATCGCATCTGTGAAAAACACCTGAATACAGGATCATCCGCCGCAAACAGCATAAATTGTAGGTGGAATAATTTAGATTTTGGCACATATCGCTGAAGCTCGTAACAAAACATACTGAGAGCGTATGAAAGAGTGAGAAAGCGAACTTAATGCAGTTCCACCATGATTTTGAAATCATGGACATCGTAGACATCATGGTTTATGTAAATGCAGCTTTAATGAGGTGCGGGACTCGTAATCTGGAGGCCCCAGATTTGAGTCTCACTGGAAGAACTGGGCCTTTCTTTCGTGGGAGTTTCATTTGGTGAGAGACTTGCGTGGTACTGGTAAATCCCATGAGACACTTCAATGCATAAGCTGTGGCTGTGATATGACTAAAATATTGTTGAAAGTGGCATAAACTTTTTAACCGAAACTGAGACATTGTGACTGTGGGGCGTTTTAACCGGATACCATTACAATGCATCACGGAGATGTATTAAACCCCCTTTTTTTCAGAGTGTGGCTCAATTCTAAAAGGGATTAAACACACTATAAAAGTATTCTACCTTTAATTCGAAGGGTAGAGCTCTCTGATATCATTATTGTGATTATGTTTCCACAGCGGAGAAACAATCACAGAAATAATACCTGAGCTATCGTACACATCAAGGAACGAAGGAAAGCCACGTATTTGGTGTAAAAATCGTTAAGGTGCTGAATACAGCATAATTACCTCGTTACAATGCATTACAGAGATGCATTAAAGCCCCTATTGCCACAGTTTGACTCATATAGTAATCAAGTCACATAATATTGTCCTGTCCCGTATCAGAATTCATTTTCGCTTTACTGGCTACTCTCCTCAATATCTAGAGTTATTCCACTTTGCAAATGACGTCGAATACATGGCAGGGCCCATTTCTGTATAAATTCTATCCAGTATTTCTCAACAATAATCAAGATGATTATACCAAAGATTCGGTTGAACTTTGTAATGACCATACCTCTAGCCTGGCCTAATCGGAAATTCTAGGGATACAGATCCGTACCCCTAGCCTACGAGGCTAGGGATACGGATCGGTATCTCTAGACTCAGAGACTAGAGGTACGGATCGGTACCTGTAGACACTTCCTTTCAATTTTTGAGTTGCATCTAATTTTTGATCTGCACACGGTTTTAATTTGAACAAATCTAAAATTTTGTAGTTAGGTAAAGAGTTAAAGGTAATCTCCTCAAACACCAAGTTGGCAAAATTTCCTCCAATGTCATTCCTGTGACATAAAATGTTGCTAGATGTTCATAAGGCCTAAAAAAAAAATAGTTGTGTTTTGGGTTTCAGTCCGAGATGCTGTAGGTAGGGTAGGTCTGGAAAAAAAAATTTTTTTTTTCAGAATTTTTTTTTTTACATGGACCATATAAAGGATTCATTAAATAGAGATTTTAGCTTCCACTTATTGTTTTATACAGAAATTTATGTAAATTCACTGTTTAAATTAATTATCAGAGATGAAAAGACAGTTTTAAGTGTTGTTACATTGGTTTTCATGTTTTTTTTCCAGCGATCTTTTATGAATGCCAGTTAATTTTTTGAGGAGTATTACCACATGATTTGTTTTGAATTTGTCAATTATGGTACCAGATAACATTCAAACCTATCATTTTACACTAGATAAGTGGACCAACATTTATATCACATTTTCATAATTGACTAGCCAGCTTCACTAGCTGTGATAAACAGAGCTGCGTGCGTCCTTCACATTTGTTACTGATTGTGTTTATTAAAGCCCATAATTCTGCCGTATGCACGTGAGCCAGACTACTATATATGGAGCTTTAGCCGATAATCTCATGCGCCAAAATGACTCTAAGAAAGATAATTTTAGAGCGTTAGAAATGTTTCATTTCAACTTTACATGCATCAAAACCCGGAGTCAATGGTCATATGAAAACGCTGCTCTATCGCAACTCTCTTGTAGCTGTTGACAGCAGGAGGCAAGTTTTAGTCCGAGGAAAGGGACGCTTGAAACCATTCAGAGTGATACAATCTTATCGGCTTTTATACCCGTTAACTGGTCTTCCGTTGAGATATCAGATAAAGACCCGTGCCTAGTTGTTTTTTTTTTTTTAATTCTTAATTTTTCAATTTTTGTAGATTGGCTACCTCTCCGGATAGCTATCGCATATCATATTGTTTATATAACGAGAACCATCTCAGTTGGCCTGTTCAGTCATCGCTAAATACATATGGATTTGTAGACCAACCTGTTTTTGAGCGGTACCTGTTTTCGAACCCGAAATGATATCCCACTTTCCTTGCGAACTGTGAAGTGAATGACATCACCATTTTGTGTCAACCGCTTATTTGAATGTAAATAATGGAGTAACCACTGTTAATTTACGAAATGCAATAAAAACAGACAGTATGAATGTTTCTAAAGGAAAGATCAGCTTTAGTGACAAATTTCTTATTACCTTTTTAAACCTGACATGTGCCCAATTTAAATTCTCCGTTTAAAGTTCAAGTTTAATCCAGAAAAGTTCCCGACATGTGACATAGTCAGTGTAAATGCCAAAAAGTCATATAACCATACTGGAATAATGTGACAAGATTCTGATCTTTATTTAGATCAGAGAATTTCATGACCTATTTCGTTCTGTCGCTTATGACCGAACAATTTTTCCAGAACATTCGCTGCTATTGAGAGTACACGTTTCCAACCCTTTTATAAAGACACTGAATATTTTCAGATGCTTTATGAGATAAGTTTTTGAAAAATTCCTAATCTGTCCTAAAAGGTGCATATAAATTGATAGAAAGCATCAAAAGGTCTTAATTTTAGCTATTCAGGTATTCTAGTGCTACTGTCAAGAGAGGGCCAATGGCCGCCATGACTTTTATCTGTCCCCTTCATTGCGCTTCAAATACTGAAGACAGTTGACTTAGAACTGGTCATTTATGCTGTTCAGAACAGGGCTCGAAATGAGAGCAGGTGTAATGAGAGAAGGTTTTCCCTTGCGGCATTTTCAGCTTCCGGCACAAGATTGAAGGGTGAAATATGTCGTTATCATTGAATATGCATGATTCCAACAGAGATTATGGTTAAAGAGGCATTGAAAATCGATCTTTTAGGCTATCGTGACAGGATGAACACTATATAACACAGAATCAATGCATGACATTATGGGCAGTGACTAAATCTCGTGCATGATTCCAAATTTAGTGGTTTGCAATAGAGTTTGCAGATTGGGGTGTGGCAAAATTGACATTTGATTTATTGGCATTTTATGGTGTGTATGCATGTTTGGTGTGTAACTAGACAAAGCCTAGCCTCTTGTTGATCTTCGTATCAACTGTTTTGGACAGCTACGGGACATACAACGGGTACCAGTATATTTCGATGCAGATGAGTGAGAGGGAACGAAATTGCAACAGCAAAAAAGTACCGAGATGTACCAAAATCGCACCCAACGGATTTTGTTTTCGATTGTAGTGAAAAAAATTTAAGGGTCGGCAGCATTTTTCTAGGTAGGGTCCGGAAACCCAGAACAGGACTACTTTTTTTTAGGCCTAATTTTATCATTTTTTTTCCCCTTTTTTTAAAGTGAAGGATTTTACCATTAATCCAATCCATACATCAAATTAGAAAAAATACTTGAAATGACAACAACATTTTGTCATGACCATGTACATACAAATGTAAATCCTAAATACCAATAAGACTTGTAACCTCAAGCCTCACTGGAAGCACTGTGTTTGCGTGTGTGTGTCCCTAGGGTAAGACACTTGAGAACCTTCACCTAATACTTAAGGATTTGATTATGCAAGCTGTCACTGTGATATGGCTGAAATAATGTTAAAAGAGGCATTAAACCTCATTCAGTCAACTAATGTAAATAATTGTTGACCAGCTTGAGCAGAAATTAGACAATGCTACTAACATCACAGTGCATGCTCATGAAATATTGTAATTTTGACAAATTTCATTATTAGTACCTAACCTATCCAAAAAGACAAATTTGAGACTCATCTGAATTCAAAATATCTGCAGACGACAAAGAAGAAATTGGTTGACATAAGCTTAAGTTTTCTAATTCGTCACCTCATTGTCTGGTATCCGTGGTTATGAGGTAGAGCATCGGCCTCATAACCATAAGGTCCAGAGTTCGATACCCGGGAGCTGGTGTCAACTTTGGGATTGTTCATTGGCCCACACATTTGGCACGAGAACTGGTGTAGTTCCCAGGAAGCAGAATCAAGAGAGATTAGTATGAGTTTCTCAATCAATGTAAAATAAATACATTTAACCCTTTACCAAACAACATAATTTTAGACTAGGCCAAATTGGAAGCATTTGCAGATGACAAAATTAATGTGACTCAAAAATTGAAATTTGTTTTGGGAAGGGAAGAAAACGTTGTGGGAAAAAGAGAAAATGCTGGTTACCAGCATTTTCTCCTTTTCCCACAATGTTTTCAGAAGGCTTCTTTCTCAGGGTCGTGAAAACCAGGGATTGTTTGGGAAAGGGTTAAACCAAACTAAGTTTTCTAATGAGCTAAAAACTATTGTGGTAAAAGGAGAAATGCTGGTTGTCAGCATTTTCTTCTTTTCCTACAATATTTTCTAAAGCTTTCTTACAGATTGTTTGGTAGAGGGTCAAGGTTCAGAATGTAGATTAAATACTTACAAAGCAAGAATCCAACCAGTTAGCAAATTCTATTTGTAACAAAATTGTTCATTTCATTTCAGAACTGTTTTGAGTGTGGTACACATAATCCACAGTGGGTCAGTGTCACCTATGGAATATGGATTTGTTTAGAGTGTTCTGGCAAACACAGAGGATTAGGGGTTCATCTCAGGTACAATATTTCTCTCATATTGAATAATCAAGAGCTATCTTTAACCTTTACCAAACAATCCTGTGTTTTACCGTCCCAGAGGAAGAAGCATTTAACTCTGTACCAAACAACAAAATTTTTGTAAAGGCCAAATTTGAACCATTTGCAGACAACAAAATGAATACGGCTCAAATGATAATCTCTGCCTTTAACTCTTTACCAGTCTTTTATAATCCCGACTGGTAACCA
Organism: Hippopus hippopus; assembly: GCA_946811185.2. NCBI lineage: Eukaryota > Metazoa > Mollusca > Bivalvia > Cardiida > Cardiidae > Hippopus > Hippopus hippopus. Next base: position 25,204,457 of record OX328099.1, read on the forward strand.
GCATTTTCTCCTTTTCCCACAATGTTTTCTACCCTTTCCAAAACAGATTTCGATTTTTGAATCATGTTTATTTTGTCGTCCGCAAAATGCTTTCAATTTGGACAAGTCTATGTTTTTGTCATGTGGTAAAGAGTTAACAGGATAGATATTATTGTAACCAGCATTTTCTGCCTTTTCCATAATGTTTTCAAAAGCCTTCAATCTTAAGGTTGTTAAATCTCAGGATTATGTGGTAAAGAGTTTAAAACATTGTGCATTAAGGATGAATGCTGATAACCAAAATTTTCTCCTATTCCAACAATATTTTCTACTCTTCAAAACACCAATCCCATCTTGTTATGTAACATGCAATGGTTCGGTCACTCATGCAAGCACTAACCATAAAGCACGTTGATTAACAATTACAGAGAGAAATACACTGAACCGCATCATTGTAAAAGCTAACTCAACAGCAAGGCTGGTTTTAAGTGCTTATATGATTAGGTAACAGCTCTCCATGACATTAATTGCGCCTTCAAGAAGTATGGACCGGGACATTCATATACAAATAATCCAAGGGAACATATAAGAGGATATTGCAACTCCAATCTGTCAGTTGTCATAATCAAATCTCTGCCACCAAATGTAGCTTGCAACAGCCTGGTTACCCATCCAGGCACTAACCATAACACAAGTTGCTGAATTTTTGCACAGAACGAAAAATACCAAAATGCATGGTTGTAAAAGCTAGCTGAACATCAAGGATGGTTTTAGGTGTTTATATAAATATCTAACCACTATCTGTAGATAACAGTTGTCTGAAAATAATTGTAATATGGAGGAGTCTAAGACTTTGTCATCCTGTATTCCATTTGTTCATTTTAGTCAAATGTAGAAATATGTTTAACCGTTTACCACACGGCAAAATTTAAGACCTATCCAAAGTGAAAGCATTTGCAGACGACAAATTCATAGTGGCTCAAATAACACAACTTTTCTTTGATAGGGTAGAAAACTTTGTGGGAAAAGGAGAAAATGCTGGTTACCAGCATTTTCTCCTTTCCCACAATGTTTTCAAAAGGCCTCTTCTTCAGGGGTGTTAAAAGGCGTCACTGTGTGGTAAAGGGTTAAATCAATATATTAGCAATATGGCTCCAAAGAATGAAAAGAAGTTTCAGACTTGTTATTTGAAATGAATCTTGGTCGGGAGAAAATTATGTCGGATCAAAATTGTAAACAATGGGGGAGTGTATCACTAGAGTCATTTGCATACCCCCCCCCCCCCCATCTGAAACTAGACAGCTAGACCACTTAATGCTTCCACACGGGAAATGGCACACTCGTCTATATTTGTAGGATCATGTCTTTTCTCCTTCTTTCAGCAATCCAAAAACGCTAAATAGTATTTTGCACCTACGGAATTTACATTTCTGCTGTCTTTAAAATCTTTCCACTGCACTCTAGATATGAATTCTGACATTCTGGAGTAAATTGCTGTTGGGTTCTTGTGACATAGATTGTTGCGACAGTAGACCTGTGTAGTGTATCTTGACTCAACTTTCTTGCCAGCTACATGAATATGCAAAGTGTAGGTAGTACACAGACATGTGACAAGCATCATGCTGTATCCTTGGCTGAATGAATGGACAGGAGCCAAATCCAAGATTTCGTTCTCTATCCGTTGTAATCTATGCAATGTCGTAACTCCCAGGTGTCATATTTGACATGAAGCCACAAGAGTGACCATAGTTTGATAAAATATTGACGAAATTGGTTATATTTGGCTTAAAATGAGTAAATGGGTATCTTTAAGTTATTCTGTTGAACTGGACTCATAATTAAGTTTGACAAGTCAGTGAATGTATTATAACTGCAAGCAAGATTTGTTGTTTATGTCATAACAACATACCACTTGACAACAATTCTGCCTCTTTAACACTATACCTGACAACATAATTTTTGACCAGTTCAAATTGAAAGCCTGCACAGTAAACAAATGAAATGTGGCTGCAATGATTCTACAATATTTGTTTTTGAAAGGATAGAAACATTATGAGAAAAGGAGCAAATGCTCATTTTCATCATTTTTCCTTTTCCCACAATGTTTTCAAAAGCCTTTTTCCTCAGAGTTGTTAAGCCTTGGGACTGTTTTGCTAAGGGTTAACTCTTACTGCTATATGGATGTTGATTAATAAGCCATGCTTTGCAAGGGATTGTTCAAAGAAGGAACAGTTGTCCAATCAATTTGCAGAAATAGAGGATATAGAGAATATCTTTAAAATAACAGAGTCATATGCACTTGAAACTAATTCTGAAATCATTCTAATTTTGAAAGGGACAAACTTTGTGTATGGAATAGTTTTCTCATTTAACACTTTACCAAGTGACAAAATTTAAGACTTGTCTAAATTGAAAGCATTTGCAGACAACAAATTTCAAACAATTGATTTTGTCTTTTAAAGGGGTAGAAAACATTGTGAAAAAAGGAGAAATGATGATTACGAGCAATTTATCATTTTCCACAATGTTTTTGAAAACTTTTTTGCACAAGGTTATTGAAATTTAGGATTATTTTGTGGAAGGATAATTGGCCAATGTCCCAGAATCCCTGATGTGGTAGAACACTGAAATAATGTGATCTATCTTCAGTTTTGTGAGGTCAGTGAGTATGGATAAATGGAAAGATATAGAACTTGAAAAGATGAAAGCTGGAGGAAACAGGAAAGCCAAGGAATTTTTCTCCTCCCAATCAGATTACAGACCAGGTATGTCTCTACAAGAAAAGTACAACACCAGAGCTGCGGCACTGTACAAAGACAAGGTGTGTATACTACTAGGCATGTATTGTATCAACATACATACATACATACATACATACATACATACATACATACATACATATATATATGTAGTGGGCTTTTGTCATTATTTTTTTTCTCCTTTCAAAATTACGTTTTGTAATTTTTATGTAAATGTTGATGTTTCGTTTGGCTATTTTCAAAGAAAAGATAGAGCAACTGTCAGAGCCCTGTTGTAGGGATGGTCATGTGCAGGGTCGTCTTAGGGTTGAAACTTTTGACATTTTCTCCTATCTCTGTTATTAGTGAAGTTTTTTACTTCAAACTTGGGTTAGTTGTGTACTATCAAAAGGGGAATGCAACACAGCAAGGAACATTTTGGACACCTTTTTTGACTGAGTTTTTACTGAAAAGTATCCACAGTAGAGTGTTGGTGATTGCAGTGCTCTTCTTTTAACACATTACCACACACACCTGATCCCGAGTTTTAACCACCCAAAGAAACAGGGCTTTTTTAAAAAATATTGTGAAAAAAGGAGAAAATGCTGGTAACAAACATTTTCTCCTTTTCACACAATGTCCGCTACCCTTTCAACTACACATTTTATCGTTTGAGTCAAGTTTAATTTGTGGTCCACAAATGCTTCAATTTGGACAAGTAAAAAATTTTGCCATCTGGCTAAGAGTTTTAGATAAAGTAGGGGCCACTTCATAGAAGGGACACCCTTTTAACCATGAAAGCACCAAAGAAACCAAACAGATTGAATTAGCATAGTAGCTTAGTAATTTCAGTTTTGCTATTGTCCAGAATGACTCAGCAAAACAAACAGTGTAAATCAGAGATCAAACTGTGTATTTTTCGCAGTCTGAACAGTCTTGATGTGGTACACAGGACTACTTTAAATGCTCTTCCTATACTATAGCCCTTTTGGTGTATTGTGTAGCCTGTTTAGGTATAATTGCATAAAAGTTTTGTTTAGAAGCTAATTAGTAATGTTAGGTGACAGATTGACTTAGTTTTGTTCTTTTCTACCACTTATGTAAGATTTCTACAATTGCTGAGGGTAAACCATGGAGTGAAGAAACTTCTTCAGCAAGACACCATAGACCATTCACACCTCGTTCCACAACCTTGTCGACCTCAGCGAGCTGTCCGAGCATGAGCTCTAGTTCCTCGAATTACAGTAATGGAAGCGGATATCAAAGTGGTGGGGGTTACCAGGACCAGTTTTCAAGGTTAGTGAGGTCTTTTCTGTACTTAGAAAAAGGGTTGTGGAATTCCCTAGTACTTTTAACCTTTTCCCAAACCAGGGCTTCCCCTGCAAGTTTTAATTTTTGCACCATCAAATTCACCAGCTCAAAAAAATTGGGGCCAGTAGGAGCCAACTGAGGTAGCCACATAGTACATTAGACGCTTAAGTTTATTAGCCTGTGTTAAAGCTACTAAATCCATTGCTCACTATAATACTGTACATGCTTACTTATGTTCCTTTATCCCCATGGGTTTTCAAGGTTGTGAGCTGCAGGGACACAGAAGTTGTATTTGAGCAGTAATACAGTTCTGTAATTCTAAAGCTGCAACCCTGTTAGAATATCTTGAGTTTTAATGAAATTAAAGAAGAAATTTGGGATTGAGTGGTAAAGGGTTTGATAAATCATTTCTTTTTATCTTAAAAAATACTAATTTTATTAAAGAATCCTTTTATTCTGGTCTTTTTCCTCTGTATGAGTGTCCTAAATCTTCTCTGACACTTGTTCCAGTGCTATCACTGTAAGATGAAGTGGCCTACAAAGTGGCAGCCCCCCCTGTTCTCTTCAACATTTTCTTGTCATAAAATCACCTGAGTTTTTTCCTCATTATTAGACATATATTTTAGCGCCCACTTATTGTTTTATACATATATTTGAGTAAATTTACTGTTTGAAGTCATTATCAAAGCTAGAAAGACAGTCTGAAGTGCTTCTGATCGGACAACGTCACTGACATTTTGATGTGTCATGGGTTTTCACTTTTTTTGCGATGATCTATTTTTCATGTCGGTTAATTTTCGGAAAACTATTTCCATATGATTTGATATAAAATTTTCATTAAGGGTGGCAGCTAACTTCAAAATCTGTCATTTTACTCTAGATAAGCGGATCAATACCATTAACACGTTTTTCATTTATGACATCGCTAAGTACACACAATAAAATGCTAACCAGTGAGAGGATGCTTACCAGGTAAGGCAGAATCAAGGCGTGGCTTTAGAAATTATGGGCGGTAACTAAATCTTGTATCTGGTTTCTGATTGGTTCGAAAGTTCTGTGTGCACAATGGGGCGTGGCAAAATCGACATTTGATTGATTAGCATTATGTGGTGTGTATGCAAGTCTGGTGTGTAATTAGACAAAGCTGTTAATGAAAGCCAGCTGGATTAGGTGTAATAAACAGTAACATGGGCATCCTTCAGACTTGATACATATTGTTTTAGTCGGAGTTAAGATCTTTTAAGAATTATTTATAGGCATTTACTTGTCGCCAGTACATTCGCCAGTGCTTCATTTTCGGTGCCATTTTTTCTTAATTTTCTCATTTGGCGCCACTGGCGATCGACAGCGGAAGCCCTGCCCAAACAAGTAATTGTTGACTCTTCCAAATTGAAAGTAACTGCAGATGGCAAAGTCAAAATTGTTACAGAAGTGATGTAGTCCTCACATAGGATAGAAAACATTGTGGAAAATGGAGAAAACGCTGGTTAGCAGCATTGTCTTGTTCTGTCACAGTGTTCAAAAGCCTTCTTTTTGTGGGTCATTAAAATTCAGGATTATGTGGTAAAGGGTTAACTCTCTACCAGACGAAAAAGTTTTAGACTTTTCCAAATTGAAAGCCCTTTTTAGATGACAAGTAAGATGTATCTCAGATTTTTGGATTTCAAAGGGTAAAGAAACAGTGTGGGTAGAGGAGAAAATTCTGGTAACTGGAACCTTCTCCTTTTCCGAGAATGTTTTCAAAAGTCTGCTTATTGATGGCTGTTTAATCATTATTTTGCAAAGATAATTGCCAAAACTAATGACAGGAACAAGCTTTTCATGGATTTAATCCCTTCAGTGGTAGGACAAACCTTAAGCATTGCCTAGAATTACCTATGTACAATGAAAGTTGTTGTTTCACAGTAAATGAAATTTGATCAAGTTTAATCAGCTGATAAGTAAATCACAGTTACCGTATTTGTTTTTGTTGAGCTTACTGGTAATGAGCATGAGTTTGATATATGTATGTTTCTGATCAAGTCTGTAAGGATTGTCCGGGACATATTTACTACATTAAATGATATGGCACAACTATTCCTTTGAATCAGTAGATATTTCTTGTTCACAAAACATTTTGCAAATGTACATGTAGGTCCATGATCAAAATCATGCTTAAAGATCAAGTGGAAAAAAAAAAGGTCATAAGCTGAGTTTTTCTGGGACATTACCTTACTTGATCACACTTGCCTTTCATAGGCAAGAAGATTAATTACATAGAGTAATGATTAATCTCTGTTCCTAGTGCATTGTAGAAGATTCTCTATTATTTCTGACATAAATGGCCGAACATGATGCACCTCATGGAAATTTTAGTTCTTTTTGTTTCACTACAGCGCAGAGTTCAAAAGACAGAAAGAAGAATTTTTCAACAGAAAACAGAATGAGAATATGGCAAGACCTGCGTAAGTAACAGTTTATATAAATGAGAACTCTTAACCCTTAACCACACAATATCCCGAGTATAAACAACCCTGAGAAAGAAACCTTTTGAAAGCACTGTGGGAAAAGGAGAAAATGCTGGAAACCAGCATTTTCTCCTTTTCCCACAATGTTTTCTCCCTTTTCATAGTCAATTATCATATTTTCAGCCACATGTAATTTGTTGTTTGCAAATGCTTTCAAGTCTGACAACTCTAAATTTTTGTCATTTGGTAAAGACTTAACTCTTTACCACACAATCCCGACTTTTAACGACCCTTTGAGAGAAAGCTTTTGAAAACATTATTGGAAAAGAAGAAAATGCTGGAAACCAGCATTTTCTCTTTTTTCCACAATCTTTTCTACCCTTCCCAAAACAAATTTCAATTTTTCAGTCATCTTTGTTTTGTCGTCTGCTTTCAGTTTGGACCGGTGTAAAATTCTGTTGTTTGGTAAAGAGTTAAATAGGCCTACTTAGATTTATCTGATGTTAATCAAATTCTTGTGACACACTGATAAATATGACAAAAATCACTTTTTCTGTGAGCGTAAAGAAATTGGATGGTAACATTCAGTAAAAAGGTGCAATTCGGCATTCAAATAATGTGATGACCATTTTGTAATGAGTAACTCTGTCTATTTTTACGACATCAAATATGAAATCTCATCCTTTGGAAGATGATCTCACATAATTAATGTGTGTAAATGATGATGTGACAATCACAAAATCCTCTGCAAAGTTCAGGTGCGAAATCTCAAAATAACACAAGAGACTATGTATGCCATTCAGGGAATACCATCCAAAAATAATTATACCTTGACACATCTCTTTCTGGATTTGTTTTTGCAAGTGTAGAAAACATGATGAGAAAAGGAGAAAATGCTGGTCACCAGCTTTTTCTTCTTTCCCACAGTCTTTTCAAAGGCCTTCTTTCTCAGAATGATTAAAACTCCGGATTAGTTGTGAAATACATGTAGGTGAGGGATTCCTTAACTCTTTACCAAACGACATAATTTTAGACTAGTCCTAATTGGAAGCATTTGCAGACGACAAAATTAATGAGACTCAAAAATTGAAATTTGTTTTGGGAAGAGAAGAAAACATTGTGGGAAAAGGAGAAAATGCTGGTTACCAGCATTTTCTCCTTTTTCCCACAATGTTTTCAGGAGGCTTCTTTCTCAGGGTCGTGAAAACCAGGGATTGTTTGGTAAAGGGTTTAGGGTTAAACAAGGTGTGGAACTAGGAATCTGATCTGGAAAAGTATGTCATACTATGTGTAACAAACTTGGGAGTATGCCAACTGTACTCATTTCACAACACTCCTTCGTGGCTGCAGACTGTTTTGTCTCTCTAATTCGCAATATTGAATCTACCTTCAGTCTTGAGATAGGAATGAATTCTGTCATAGTGGCTCACCAATTTTTTGAATAAGTTTCGCAGAACCAGGATTCTAGTTCACGAACAGTGGTTCACCAGTTCTGCTTAGTTGTGCGTACTTCGTACAGCATATTAACCAGTATTTTCTTCTGTACCCTCAACGTTTTTTAGCTCATCAAAGACAAATCTACCGTAATCATTTGAGCCAAATCTAATGTGTCGTCAGCAAATGCTTTCAGTTTGAACCAGTCTAAAATTTTGTCACATTGAAGAGTTAACACTGTGTTTTCAAAGGTTGCTTTCTTAGGGTTGGTAAAAATACTTTGGTTGAGAGTTTTAGTGGACCAACCATTAAGTTAATTATTAGTACCATAGTTTTATATGAAGGTATTGTAGAGCATAATGGAATTGATTTTGCCAACTTTGTATGAAACTTCAAAAACTGATTGGTTTTAGAGGCTTGCACCAACTGTAGGGTATACTGATTTTATGATATCATATTTTGTTTGTTTCAGAGATTTACCACCTAGTCAAGGAGGCAGATATTCTGGTTTCGGAAACACAGTGGAGAAGAAAAACGATGACTTCTTTGAAAACACCATGTCATCCCTCTCAAGTGTAAGATGATTTGAAACGTGTTAAATGGGCATTAAGCCAGATTTTGATCTAAAATTTTTTGTGGGGAGATATTTGATATTTATTAGGAAAAATCATAAAGATGTGTGTTTATTCTTAGTTGGTGGGAAAAAAAATGCTGAAAAAAATTGCTGCCAATGGGAAGTGAACTTGGGCACTTAATACCATTGTCGGCAACTCTATCAACTGAGCTATCAGGCCAGCCAATGTTTTTCCATGTTAAAAAGTGTTTATCCATAACAGATATACAGTTAAGTAATAAAAGAGATAATGTTACAGTAAAAATACAAAAATCATGGTTACTTCTCATGTTTTATACATGTATTTTTGTCTTTGTGTTGATTTTAAAGCCATCTTTAAACGCACCTTGGAACAAGAAGTCTTTGTTACGATTTTCCAAGAAAAAAACATGCAAGGAGAAATCTGATGAAATACCTCTTTAACTCTTTACCACACAATCCCTAGTTTTAATGACCCCGAGAAAGAAGGCCTTATGAAAACACTGTGGGAAAAGGAGAAAATGCTGGTAACCAGCACTTTCTCCTTTGCCCACAATGTTTTAAACTCTGTCAAAGACAGAGATAATCTTTTGAGCTACATTTAATGTGTCATCTGAAAATGCTTTCTATTCGGTTGGGTTCAAAATTTTGTCATTCGGTAAAGAGTTAACTCTTTAACAGATAACTAAACACTAAATTTGTTGATACACAACACTTTTGCAATGGCTCATATGACAGTATTTTGACAGGATAGAAAACATCATGGAAAATGCTGTAGATCCAAAATCAGACTGCACATTCAGCACATCCTGACCTAGATCTACAGAGCCAGCAAAGTTCAAAAAGACATGCTCAGAATGAAAAGATGGTCATGTTGGAAACAATTTCCATCTGGATGCTTTTTATACATTGTCACATTTATCATTTTTTGAGGACATATTTCTTGATATTTTGTAATATTTTGACTTGTCATTGGGAGGTAAAAATGTCAGTGCTCTTTGTTTTCATTCTTTACCAACAAAAAATGGAAAGCATATGCAGATGCAATAGTTAAATATGACTCAAAAAAATTCATTCGTCTATGAAGAGATAGAAAATATGGCAGGAAAAGGAGAAGATGCTGGTTGCAAGCATTTTATCTTTTTCCAACCATGTTTTCAAAAGCCTTCTTCCTTAGTTTCCTCAGGATTGTGTGGTGAAACTGGTTAAATGAATGAAAAAAAGACAACAAATGAAACGAATATTAAATACACCAATTAAAGTTTCCACATCTTTTGCTTGGATAATCTATTAAAGGATATGTAGACAGTATTACCCTATTTGTTATTTCAGGGTGATGTTTTCTTTTTTTGTCAATTAGTATTAAAATAGAAGATGCAAAATACTGTAAAGGCAATGTCATACATAGTCCTAAAAATAGTGTTATCTTTAAGAAAAGGAGAATTTATTGAACTTGTTGCTTTCTGTTTTAAACAGGGATGGTCAGCCTTTGCAACATCAGCTTCAAAATTTGCCTCAGTAGCTTCAGAGAAGGTAAGTGTCCACTGTTACCTATAATTGGTTACTGGGTTGCGTGTCTCTATATTTATCTTCCTGTCAGGATTATCTGGTAATCCTTTTACCAAACAAACCCAATCTTCAATGACCCCAAGAATGATAGCTTTTCCACGATATTGTGGGAAAAGGAGAAAATGCTGGTAACCTGCATTTACTCCATTTTCCACAATGTTTTCTAGCATTTCAAAAATGAATCTAATCATTTGAATCACATCTAATTAGTGATCTGAAAGTAAAGTTTGTCATTAGGTAATGAGTTTACCCTTTGAGCGCCAAATAAACCTTACAGACATTTTTAGTTTAGAAGTAAGATCCATATAATTAAATGTTAAGATTGCTTTGGTCCAGTCTGTCTTGGTGTAGATCCAAGATCAGACTGCATGTTATGCGCAATCTGATCTTGATCTACACTGGCTGCAGAGGCAACTGTAGTTGTTAAAAGCCCCGTAATAATTATCATGTATGCTACATAAATGCTATGAATATGTCAAGTTTGTCAGAAAAACTCAAACATTAGGATTTGAGCGTAGTTTTAGCTTGGATTTTACAAAGAGTATAAGGCCGCTTTGATCCAAACCAGACCAAACCATAATTTTTTTCACTACCATTTACAGTATTTTCCAAAAGTTTTAAGCATTGTTCTTATGGTAACTTGCTAGACTGTGCCCGGCCCAAAGCACATTTAAGCCCTAGTTTAGTACTGTTGAAACCCAGGACTTAAATGAATATGTGTGCTGCCATGTGATATGACTGAAATACTATTGAAAGCGGCATGAAAAACACCAGTCACTCAACCAGCACAATTCTGAATTCACTTACTTCAAATACTAAGACTTGTTATGGCCCTGATTTTATAATCTCTTTACCAGACAACAAAAGTTTAGGCTGGTCCAAATTGAAAGTATTTGCAGACAACAAAAGAAATGTTATTCAGATCATGAAATCTATCCTTTAAAGAGTACAAAACATTGTGGGAAAAGGAGAAAATGCTGGGTACCTGCGTTTTCTCCTTTTCCCACAATGTTTTCAAAAGTCTCTTTCATCAGGATCGTTAAAAAGTCTGGATTGTGTTATAAAGGGTTGAAAGGACTAGCCCTTTTTCGAACCTGAAATAAGAGTATTGTATTGTATCTATTGAATTTTTAGCTTTTTCTCTTTCTGCAATAAATATCTGAGAAACAAAAGGAAATTTTTTGATATTTTATAATCTAATTGAACATATTTTACAGATTTTACAGTTTTTTTTTTTTATTTACTCTTTACCAAACAATTCTGATTTTTAAGTTGGAATGCGAAGCATGCCAACTTAGATTTAGCAAAACAGGAAAATGAAAACAGAATAATTCATTCCGGGTACCCAAAGAACACAACACAATGATATGAATACACCAGGGACTGGTTTTCATCTCAACTTGCCATGGATGACCCGTTTGTAATAACCGAAGATAATAATATGGGACATGTATTACTTTCGGGACAAATATGCATAAATAGCCATCAAAACCTTCGTAGACTTGTTTTTAAAAGATTCAAAAAGAAAGTAAAGACAGCATATGAATATGTCGCTGTGCTTCGGTGTTTGCTTATTTGGTAATCACGTGATCTTTATTTCTCAGAAAACAAGTTTCAGTTTCCAAACGGCCTAGTTTCACTTTCTAAACGGCCTTATTGCACACTTTAAGAAAATAGTTCATATACATTTTGTCAATAATTTTGTTAAAAACATCATTGAAGGGAGACAAAGTCTTGTGAATATTTATTAACATAAAAAACTCTTTCGATTAAAATTATTTGCATTTCATTACTTCCCTTAATATCGCGAAATCAAGTATCTACAGTGCGCATTGACTTCATTTGATAGTTGGTGGATGCACAGAATCATCTTGGGGTTAAGTAAACAGTTTTAATATCGATGAATTTTTTAATTTTGGATCACGAACAATAAATATCGAGTCGATGTATCAATCGTCGCGTGTATAAAGGTTGCAGGAATGAAGTTTTAGTTTGCGACTGGCGTGAAAATTGTGTCTCGAGAGGTCACTGTATAAAAACTAAACTGCCGATTTCAAGAGCAGTAGCATTTACTTGATTTCACGCGATTTATTATTACTAATTGTATTTTCTTGAAACTCAGAGTATATGTTCACTATCAAAACAGCAACCTATGCCATCAAGGGAAATAACTCCAAATGCATTTTGTAAGAATTTTGTCCCTTTTTCGATTTAGATCTTTTTCACTACCCAGCACCCACAGCCGAGTGTGGCACCAGCATGCGGCGCTCTTGTTACTGTTTAAGCCTGTACTTTCTGTCTGTCTGTCCACAGTTGACTTGCAGACTGAGTCTCTATTAGTATACATCCAATTTTTAGGCAGCATAATACATGTTATAGGGATCAGCTATAGTTGTGCTTGTTGCAGCAGTAGCTCCTTGGCTTAATACTTCAAAATCACAATTTAAGGTTTGTCAAAAATCTTGACTTGAATGATCTTCGCAAGTCCATTTTCTCTGGAATGATTGGACCATATCTTAACAGTGTTGCACAACTGTTTATCTACATCGGATATGATTTTCATGCCCCACATCGAAAGATCGGAAGCATATTGTTGTCGAGCCCGCTTGTGGTGAGTGAGACATAGCGTTACAATGTCGTTTTGGCGTCCATCTGGTAAAAACTTAGCATTTCCCTATTACTCCAAAATTATTCAAGTTACATTGAACAATGCTCATATTTTTCATGTAGACACCTTTCGTCAATATGCACCTTATGAGGGTCACATGTCCTAGACCAAAGTCAACTTTTAACCCAGATCACGGTAAGAATGTACTTCCTGTCAATATGCATATAATGAGGGTCACAAGTCCAATGTCAATGTCAATATTTTGATCCTTTCTTCAAAAGTTATCACAGAAACTTAACATTTAAATAAAAATGTTCATATTTGGTACGAAGGTAATAGTCATGGATAGAGATCTGCTGATGACAAGGTCATAGTAATCTGACAAGGTCAAAGTCAAACATCAAAGCCATTCACCAGATAATTGGCTGTTACAGAGGCATTTGTTTTTCACAAAAAAAGGTCTTGTTTTGCAAAAAATATCATGGTCGAAAGTTAGCAGGCATGTGCTTGAAGTTCAGGTTGTAAACTCTTCCAAAATATCACATTTTCTTTTGTTTTCCGTGTGAAAAATTGTCAGATGTCCGATCAGGTTTCTCAAAATTCCTCACTTTCAGCCATGTACTATGAAAATGTTTCACTTTGAAGCAAACTACTCTAATCACCAACGAAGCAATCTTTCATTTCAAATAAACTGAGGTATCTATAGACCTCATGAAAAGTAGGAATACCATAAGAAAGAAAGGTTTCAAAGACATCGTTAAAAAAACATAGAAACAAGTTTGTATTGCATTTACCGCATTCCAACTTTGCAGTGCTTTCAGTGCTTTGATTAACTTCTTCTGGGGAAGAAAGCTTTGAAAGGAATGTAGGAAAGGAAATTGCTGGTAACCAGCATTTTCTCCTCTTCCTATTGTATATTTTACGTTTTCAAAGGCAACTTTCATCCTTTGAGCAATAGCTTAGTTTTCATCTGCAAATGCTTTCAATTTGGACCAGTCTAAAATTTTGTAGTCTGGTAAAGGGTTAAATCATAGCAGTACAAGCTGTTTTTAAACATAAATGTATAAGAAACTTTATATCTGACACAAAGGACAAACCTTTATTGTAAAGGAAAATATCTTTCTGGAATGATATGGGAAACATGGTTTTAAATGAATGATTGCTGTTAAAAAACCAATACTCTTTTACAATAATTTTTTCGGAAGGTTAATTACAGTATAGATATGTAAACTTATATTTGTTCAGTACAGAGCAAACTGTAAGGAAAAAACGAAAACTATTAATATATGGTAGTAGTTAAGACAAATTGAAGTAGCAGACAAGTATATAGGAAATCCTGTGCAGTAAGCATGCCAAGGTACAAACCATTTCAGTTGATTTTTGTAAGGGCTTTATTTGAATTTTGGTTAACATGATAATTCTATGTTAATCTTTTCAGAAAACACTCTTACTTTATGTCATTAACCCATTTCAAAACAGTTTCTACCTTTTATGACCCTGAAAAAGAATACCTTGGGAAATATTGAGGGAAACCAGTATTTTCTCCTTTCCCCACAATGCTTTTTACCCTTTCAAAGACACAAGTTATTATTGAGATATTTCTGAATTGTTGTCTACAAATGTTTGCAATTTAGACATGTCTAGACATATGTCATGTGTCGAACAGTTAGCTATTGAGACAAATTGCAGCAGACCACTTTGAAGCTTTTTTTGTTGAATAAGTATATTTGATATTAATTAATGTTAAATGTGTGAAAATGTTAGCTAAGGGGGGAAAAATGTGTTTCACAAGATCAGAAGCGGTATAATGCAGGACAAATTCAGTTATGTAATTGCTCGTCATTGTGACTAGTATTTGTATTTTAGCATATCATTTCACCGTTAGTGCCAAAGGCTAGTTTTAAATTGATAACATGGGAAATGATGATTAATTGTATGGTATTTAATGCCGTTTTCAACACTATTTCAATTATATCATGGTGGCAAGTGTATCTATCCATCCTTTGGCAGAGTTTCCTTCCACCAGTACTTTGCACATATTCTTCCTACAGCCATAGGCTGCTTTCCCAGATGACGATAGAAACAACAATCAGAAGTTAAAGATGTCTCAATGACTATCATCAGTCCTTGGAAAGAGATTGGCTTAAGTGTGACCTCCCCGTTTGAACTCCTTTACATTACCAACCCAGCTACTGGGCTTGGCAGGGAATGATGAATACCTTTTAACTTGACCTTTTACGACAGCTGAAAGTAGAATCCATAGAAACTCAAAAAGATTTTTCATCACATAGGCTTGACTAGAAAAGTGGACATTGTTGATCAAGATCGGACTGTACATTCTTGATCTATGCTGTCCACAAGAGCCCCTGTTTTGCCTGTGGTACAGATGGGTTCTTCCTTGGTGACCCAGTTTCGATTCATTCTGTAATCGCATGATGCATGGAGAGTTACATAATGCTTCAAACCTGGGTTCCTAGGATGAGATGGGTTTAAATAAAGAGAATTCTGAACGTAAAAGCGTAGTATGAAATTAAGATTTCATTTTTAGATGCAATATTATTCCCAAAATGAAGATAATTTATATCATCACTTGTAATGCATTGTACAATATTGATAATGTTTGCCAAAAGTGACAATTAAGATCAGTTTACACAAAGCATGCAGTCAGACCTTTGCCGTCAAATACACCTTCAGATTGTTATTATGATTTTTTTTACTATGTTTCCATCATTACTGTTTCCATCTTTTGGTTTTATGTTTTATTATTTCATCATACCGGTATAACAAATTTGCAGCAGATACTGTTCGAAAAATAGTGTCATTGAATATGTATACTGAAGGTAAGATAAGATGAGATTAAAAAAAAATGCATGTTAAAACATAGCAAAAAGAAAGTTCTCTTTACTCTTGTGAGTGGGCTCTTGCCATAAAAATATTTAATCATTGTTTACAAACATAATAAATATTTTTATTTGCAGCAGTCCTACACATTTGCTCTGTTAGAATTTCAAAGGAGATTAATATTTCTAATGATCTTGTCATTAAAATTCTGTTTGATCCTATGGTGCACAACATTCTAAGATTCTATGTTTATTTCATCTTTAACAAGGAATTTTCATGAAAATCATGGTGGTAAAAGGTTTAATCGTTAAAATTTTTAAAAAATCCATCTGTGAAGTATTAATACAAATTAACTCTCTAAGCATCAAACGTATGAAGTTGGCCTCTTTTTATGGCGGATTATACAATCCACTGACTTAGAAAAAAATTTATCTTTTACTAAACAAGCAGATGTTATAGAACCAAGATCAGACTGCATCTTCTCTGCAGTCTGATCTTGACCTATCCCATCTGAAAAAAACCCTGCTTTCACCTATGGTGCTGAAAGAATTAACCCTTTACCACACGGCAAAATTTAAGACCTATCCAAATTGAAAACATTTGCATTTCATAGTGGCTCAAATGACGCAACTTTTCTTTGATAGGGTAGAAAACTTTGTGGGAAAAGGAGAAAATGCTGGTTACCAGCATTTTCTCCTTTTCCCACAATGTTTTCAAAAGGCCTCTTCTTCAGGGGTGTTAAAAGGCGTCATTGTGTGGTAAAGGGTTAAAGACTGATTACATTATTCAATTCAAGGCTAATTTTGTCCAGAATATAAACGCATATCTGACAGTACATCATTTAGGATCACACTATATCTTGTGTAGTCTGATCTTGCTCTACACATTCTTCAAAAGCATTTTAGGTTATCAGTGGATTTTGATAGAGGCTTGGTTAACCATCTTTCATATATGTCAATAATGGACACTTCTAAGTCTAGACTTGTTGCTTCAACTTTGAACATATTTATTTTATATTGAGAAACAAGCTTTTGCACATATACTAATCTCTTTCTACTCTGCTTCATGGAAACTACACCAGTCCTTGCACAGAATGTGTGAATCTATGAACAGTTCCAAAGTTAGCACCTTGGGGCCAGGCCTATTAGCACAACTGGTAGAATACAGGACTTGAGACCATGTGGTTGTTGGTTCAAGACTGCTGCTTGGCCAGTTTCTTCCAGAGGGTTGATGGTAGTCATTGTGACAGGATTCACTCCTCTCTCATTGCTGCTCATTTTTCTGTAATGATTACATTGGAAAGCATCCAATGATTTGGGAAGAATATTGTGCAAAGTACTGGTGAAAGAAACTCCAGGAAAGCATGGATGGGTGCACTGGCAGCAGCAATATAATTCAAAGTTAAAAATAATGTTAAACTGTAACATAAAAGAAACAGAGACAAATGCTGCCGAAAATTGAACTCTGGAAGTAATATTTGTGAGGCCTAATCTCTGCCTCATGACCACAGACGTCAAACCAGACTTGTTAATTTGAAGGGGGAAAAAATAATGTTGCAGTTAAGTAGAAAATAATAGCCAGCCATTATATGGCCTGCAACTTGCGAAAAGGGCATTCGAACATTTGCCTAAAGTGTCGTCTTGGATCAGCCTGCGCAGTCCGCGAAGGCTGATCAGAGACGACACTTTACGACTACATTTGATTTTGTCCTACAGTAGACTTGTGCGAAACAGAAAGTTACATAAGAAGGGAAAGCGTAGTCTTGGATAACCCTGCGTGGACTGAGCAGGCTGATCCGAGAATACACATTACGCATTTGTCCAAATGCCCCTTTTCGCATGTTGCAGGCCATATATGGCTGTAGTTCTACTTTTTGAAATGCTTGTTCTTGACTTCTTTTCTGTTTGTCACTTTCTATACTCCATCGAAATGAGAAGGGATACTGTGTTGTCCATCCTTCCGTTCTGTCAATTATTTTTTTGTCCGTACAAAAATATCTGTATCTGTTGGTGACACAAATAGAAACATATACGCAAAAGAAAATTTTTACAGATAAAGCTCGAAGAAGATAATAATCTTTTCCTTATCTGTTCTCTCTTTTCTCTTTGTCTGTCTTGCTTTTTGTAAGGTGTATGGTTGGAGTCAGGTAGGCTAGCTGTTGTTTCTGTTTGTTTGAGATTATTTGTTGTTGGCATGGCTTGCCCACTTAATGCCCCCAGACAGCTATTAGTTATCATATGTTGATGGTTATTGTGCAAGATGCAGGATGAAACCCATCTTAATTTGCACCTAATTCTGTAACATGCTCAGTATATAGCTCGCTCACTGGACCTGGATGCTCTACTGCTTGGGGGTTGTTTTTGTATACAGGCCTTTACTATGTAAAGGCAGATCATGGGAAAGTCAAGTTTAGCCCATGTGTTTGTTTTGTCTATAAAAGTTGATTATAAACCTAAATCAAATAATACCTTGGTTTAACAACCCTAGGGAACTAGTCTTTTGATAACAATGGGACAAGAGAAAGTGCATGTAAATCAGAATTTACTTATTCTCCCACAGTGCTTTTTATCCTTTCAACCGCAAATCACATCACATTATAATTTTGTCCTCTGCTTTTGGGTCCAATTTGGATATGTCTCAGATTTTAACAACTGGTAAAGAATATGAACAAAGGCTATAGGCCCAAATTAGATGCAACAGTATAAGTGTCTGCTGCAAGAACTAGATGTATTGGCAGTTAAGTCTTTAAAAGGTAACAAGATTTTAGACTTGCCCTGATAGAATGCAATTGCAGATTACAGATAAAATGTGCCACAAGTGATGATGATTTTCTATTTGTATTTGAAAGAGTAGAAAACTTTGTTGAAAAAGGAGAAATAACCGCTCACCAATATTTTCTCCTTTTCTCACAAAAGCTATCTTCCTCAGGGTTGTTAAAGCAGATTTGTTTAGGAAACCTTTAAATGAAAGCTGATTATCCAATCGAAAAAAGAAAATATTTGAACCACACTCTTGCAAAAGGGGTTTAATGCATCTCTTTGATGCATCATGTCTAGCAAGATATCACAAAACTGTGGATCCATTAACTCCATTTTCTCCTACAACCGAGTTCTTCATGAGGTAGAATGGTCCTTTGACATGCAGAGAATTTACTTTAAGCAAAAAGGTTTGACTTAGGTCAGCCTGCGTGGACTGTGCAGGTAGACATGACTAGACTCTTTTTGCAGTTGCGTGAAATCCCCTTTTAACTCTTTCCATACCATAGATGACACCAGAAGCTTTTGTGGACAGTGTAGATCAAGACCAGACTGCACAGAATGTGCAGTCTGATCTATGATCTACACCGTCCACTGCTTTACTCTGGATTATGACTGAACTCTCTCTTGATCTTGCACTGAAATTGTATTTGTAGCTTTGAGAAAATGCATTTTATTCATTCAGTAATGAAAGAGTTGGGAGAGTATGGCTCATAAACAAGTATACAAGATCATCTATATGGAAACAGATGATCTGGACCTGAACCATTACAATCTGTAAAGAGTCGTCTAATTCTGTATTTTATTGTTACAGAAGCAATAAACTTCATTTTTCCTGATGAGGCTTATTAAATTTGGTGTTATATGTTTATATGTAGATGGAAATTTTTATATACTGTAAATTTATCTAGGAGTTTTTATTGGAAATTTATCAACACCGATTTAGTTTTATGTTGTGATATTTACTCAAGGATGATTAAATCTTGTTTAAATGCCATTTACTGTGCATTGTATCTAAACAAAGTTAAATATGTTTGTTCTCCAGGTAATGCACATTAATATTTTGGTATGTTGTATTCAGGGAGCGAGAGGTTTTCATTTGAAATCTCATTTAAGGATTATGACCCCTAACTCATCAGTAAATATTGTGTAACATCGATGTTTTCGTAAAGGCTATTCGGCCAATCTTGGCTGCTTTCATCTTTTAATATGAGAGTTAGGGGCCGTAGACCTTAAAAAGCTTTAACCAAGAAATAAGTGCAATTGCTTAGTTTTTTATCTTGCTGGAAGTTATCAACGTTAACCCTTTACCAAACCATCCCTAGTTTTACCAACCTGGAGAAGGAAAGCTTGAGACTCATTTAACTTGTCCTCTGCAAATGCTTTCAACTTGGATTAGTCCAAAATTTTGTTTTCTGATGAAAAGTCAAGATACTATACCACTGTGATTTTACAGTGTACATGTATTTACAGACATACCATTTATCAGGGGTTAGAGGTAAACGGTGACATCTTCATTTGAATACAGAGAGCTGCTGATAACACTTGTTACCTGAGACATTTTATAAGAGATATCTATTATTTCATGCTTTCCAGTAGGTTATTGAGAAATATCGGTGAAATATTTCTTGATATTTCATGGTTATGACCAGTGAAAATACCAATTTTTATATTCTAACTCTTCAATTGAAGGCGGAAACAGTTGTTCCCTTGCACTAGTTACCTAGGTAAAATGCGCGTGCCTCACAACCAGATGGAAATATGACATAATTTACCTTGCATTTCTTGCGCTTGACGTAATATTGTAATGCGTTGCTATGCGGAGGGGGTACGCCACAGGGAATAACGGAAAAGAACTATACTGGATTTTGATTAAGGTCCCCCTAGAAATGGTTAAAAGCATGAAATAAATAGAATATTTGTTTTATTCGGTGAAAGATGGAAATTTATTTCATCTCGTGAACATCATCAGTAATATTTTCAATCATGGCTGCGCCACTCGTGAAAATATTACTGATGATGTTCACTCAATGAAACAAATTTCAATCTTTCACGGAAAATAACAAATATCCTCTATTTATTGTACTCACCATCATTCTCATAAATTGCATTCTTAGTCTGATTCTACAATTAGAATGTAGCTCAATTTGTTATTAGCTTAACCAATTGCTTCGGCAAATCAGAAATAAATTGTGTTACTTTGAAATTTTTAAAATTCTTCAGAATTAGACTAAAAATGCAGTCTGGAGTGGTTTGGGTACGCATGAATTTAGGCCTTTCAAAAAGTAGTACAAACAATGAAGAATAGAACCTTGGTGACTTGATTAAAATATCATTGAAAATAGTGTTCAACACCAAACAAACACATAAAGGCACCCAGAAGAAACATTTTCACCCTATTAAACACTCCCAAATTATAACAGTCCATTGGAGGACTGTAAAATTTTTGTAGGACAAGAGGGAAAGGCTTGTAGCCATCATTTTTAGCTCAACAGGCTTAAGGCTTGAAAGCTTACGTCTGGTACTGTGCACGCTGTGTGTGTCTGTATCTGCTTTAACGTTAATTTCAAACATCTTCTTCCAAACTACAAATCCAAATTTTACCAAACTGCACAGAAATGATTCTGCCATGGTCCTCTTCAGGAATTCTTGAAATCATTTGATTCCATTTTAAACTTTGGTTGTCATGACAAATATTTGAGATCTTCTACTAAAGCCTATGTTGGAATTCTCTACAAATGCGCATAAATAATCTTTTGGTAAACCTCTTTCAGATTTCTCAATTTAATTTTGATTAGGCAAACAAAATGGCTGCTATGGACTTGGCTGCACTAAAGATCATAACAACCTATAGTTAAGCTTATAATGTTCAAGGGAAATTACCCCTGTTTTCTCATTGCATAAAGTTTGTTACAACTTATCTTCCTTGATTATTTCATTTATACTCGTACATATTCAGTATTCTATTATTCAATTTTGGTTAGAAAATGTTAAGTTTTTCAGTTGTACGGATTTATTTGATATTAATGGTCATGCTCAGATGTCTTAAATATTTAACATGAAGTGGAGTGGTTATCATTCTATGTTTTGTTCTAAAACTTAACCATTTATGCTATAGAAAAAATGATTTCCTGCTGCTAAATATTTAGAAATCTCCTTTTCAGAATACTCTTTTGAAGTGTTCATCATTATTTGGTAGGAATTGTGCTTGATTAGACCTGCTACTATTCATTGACATGATGTGAAAAAGATTTAATTTTATTTTAGCTGGGCTTATTTTGCCTATGAAATTTTATTGCATTACAGACTTCTTATGCTTTAACCCTTTACCCTACAATCCCAATTTTTAACAACCTTGAGATGGAAAGCTTTTGAAACATTGTGGGAAAAGAAGAAAATGCTTGTAATCTGCGTTTTCTTCTTTTCCTACAATGTTTTCTACCCTTTCACAGGCAAAGCTCAGACTTCTAGCCACATTTAAATTGTCAGCTGCAAATGCTTTCAATTTTAAAACAACTAAATCTTTGTTGGTTGGTAAAGAGTTAATGGCTGTCAATGCCAATTACATGTAAATCTACCACACAGTTATTTACTTATGGCAGTGTAAGTAATTCAGGGCTATCATGGTCCTCTTGGCTCTGTTTACAACAATGCTTCTAGCCTTTCAAAGACAAATAGCATGATAATAGCAACAATAGATTTGTTGTCTGCAAAAATGTTTTCAAGTTGAACAACTGTGATGTTTTGTCCTATGGTAAAGAGCTCAGGATAGGTTTGTTTTTTTTTTATTTTTAGGGAAATTGTAGAGACTTGCTGCAAGTTTGGGTTATTTTCATTCCTTGAGGAGCATTGAACAGAAATGCTGGCACTTGAGGAGGGGGAATCAACTCTCTAACTCTTTACCAGATAATTCAGACCAGTCCAGTTTGAAAGTATATACAGACAACAAATTAAATTTGGTTCATATAGAGGCATTTGTCTCGAAAGGGCTAAAAGCATTGTAGGAAAATTAGAAATGCTGATTTCTAGCTTTTTCTCCTTTTCTAACTATGTTTTCAAAAGCAAAGTCATTAACTGCACAATCCAAAGTTTTAACGACTGTAATGAAGAAGACTTTTGAAAACATTGTTGGAAATGGAGAAATATGTGGTAACTAGCATTTTCTTCTTTTTCTTACTTTGGTCTCTACCCTTTCAAAGACGGAAATCATCATTGAGTCACATTAAATTTGTCGTCCTGCAAATGCCTTCAATTTGGACAAGCCTAATATTGTAGTCCAGTGAAATGTTAAAGCACAGGATTGTTTGGTAGAAGGGGTTGACCGTTGTACAAGTGTTCATTCCAAATGCTGCTTCTTGTCTTGGTAATTTATTACCATGGAAACAAATGGTTATCAGCACTTAAAAAGATCAAGTGAAATAGTGCAAAGCAAGTGAATAAAAACCCTGATGATTTCCCTACTTGGGATAAAGTAATGTTGGAATATATCCAGTTTTTCTAGGTTGCTGCATTTGTTAATTGAGCATACTCTGTGATTGTTTGTTTGTTGTTTAATGCCATTTTTATCCCCCGCCAAAAGGCGGCAGGGGATATGGTAATAGTAGCCTTCCGTCCGTCAGTCTGTCTGTCCGTCCTTCCGTCATTCCGTCTGTCCGTCCTTCTGTCCCACTTTCTTGTCCGGAGCATAACTCAAAAACTATTACAGATGTAAACATAAAACTTCACAGGTGGATAGATCTTATCGAGGAGAAGTGCAGTGTACAAGAACCATAACTCTTGTTTGCATAATTTAGGAGTTATCACCCTTTGTTATTTTTCTTTCTTAAATTTTGTCCAGAGCATAACTCAAAAACTATAAAAGGTGTAAACATGAAACTTTACAGGTGGATAAATCTAATCAAGGAGATGTGCAGTGTACAAGAACCATAACTCTTGAGTGCATAATTTAGGAGTTATTTCTCTTTGTTATTTTCTCACTTAAATTTTGTCCATTTTGCACTTGAAAACTACTGGAGATAAACATGAAACTTCACATGTTGATAGATGACATTAAGGAGAAGTGCAATGAATAAGAATCATTACTTTCAGTGCCATAATTTAGGAGTTATTGCCCTTTGTTATTTTTCATACTTAAATTTTGCCCGGTGCATAACTCAAAAACTATTAGAGGTGAAAACATGAAATTTCACAGGTGGATAGATCTCATCACGGAGAAGTACAGTGCACAAGAATCATAACTCTTTATTGCATAATTTAGAAGTTATTGCCCTTTGTTATTTTTCTTAGTTAAATTTTGTCCTTAGCATAACTTGAAAACTACGTGAGATATAAAGATGAAACTTCACAGCTTGATAGATGACATTAAGGAAAAGTGCATTGTACAAGAACCATAACTTTCAGTGCAATAATTTAGGAGTTATTGCCCTTTTTTTATTTTCCTCTCTTAAATTTTGTCCGAAGCATAACTTGAAAACTATTAGAGGTGTCAACATGATACTTCACATGTGCAAAGATCACATTGGTTAAGAACCATAATTCTTGGTTGCATAGTTAAGGAGTTATTGGCCTTCATTATTTTTACTTACGTTTATTTTGTCTAGAGCCTAACTTAAAAAGTGCATGAGATATAAACATGAAACTTCACATGTTGATTGATGACATTGATGAGAAGTGCAGTAAACAATAACCATAATTTTCAGTACCATAATTTAGGAGTTATTGCCCTTTGTTATTTTTCATATTTAGATTTTGCTCAGCACATAACTCCAAAATTATGAAAGGTGTCAATGTGAGACTTAAGAGTTAGGCAGATTTATTGAGGAGAAGTGCAGTACCATGATTTTAAAGTTATGTCCCTTTATTGTTTTTTTAATTTTTTTGAAGGTTTCTTTCGAGCATAACTCAAGCTGCATTAACTTCACATCTGGATAGTTGTCTCTCAGGAGAAGTGCAGTACACAAGATTATTAACTCTTCCGTCCATAATATTTTATTTATTACTCTCTGTTGTTTTTGAGATTTTTTCTTCTGTTTGATTTCATATGTGTTTACACTTGACAGCTACATAAGAAAAGTGTACCTTATTGAAATTTTACATTGTACTTTGTATTTAGCATTGCCAGAAAATAATTCTTAAATCTAGCTGTTTTAGCTTTTAAACCAACCTACAAGAAGACACACATCTTCTATTGAGCAAGCATTCGGCGGGGGATGGCCATATCAACATGGCTCTTGTTAACATTATTTCAGTTATATTGTGGCAGCCAGTGCACTTAATTATGCTTTCCTGGAGATTCTATTACCAGTGCTTTGCACAATATCCTTCTCAAGCTACTAGCCGCTTTGAAACAGTGATCAAGGGTGAGAGAGGAATTAATCTTTTTTGCAAAGACTTTCATCAATCTGCAGATAGAATTTTTCCCAGCTTGGGTATTAGAACCAGCGACCCCCCCCCTTTCCAGTTCTGTATGCTACCAACTGCGCTACCGTGGCTCAGCAAGCCATGATATATGAAAATGGGGTTTAATACATGTGCAGAGAGTATGAACATATGTCAGCCTGGGCAGACATGTAGCTCAATGAGTAACATACAGGGCCTCAAAACAGGGGACGTAGGTTCAAACTCCCAGCTTAGCCAATTCCTCTGCGAAGATTTATGATAGTCACTTGGACAGGATTAATTTCTCTCTTACCACTGATCATTGTTCCGATGATGGTTCTATAGGAAAGCAGTTGATGACTTTCAAAGAACATTATGCATTGTAGTAATGGCAAAGGGACTGCAGGAGAGCAAGGATAGGTGCACTGGCTGCTGTGATATATCTTAAATACTGTTGAAAATGGCATTAAACACTGACCAAACTAACCCCAATAAATACAGTAGCAGCTTTTGAAAACATTATTGGAAAGGGAGACAAAATGGTGAAATTGATCTTGAGGAGCAGTATGTTATTTTGCCACAATGCTTCATGCATAGTTGTGTGTGCATTTACTCTTTACCACATGATCCGGAATTTTTAACGACCCTGAGGAAATAGCCTATTGAAAACCTTGTGGGAAAAGGAGAAAATGCTGGTAACCAGCATTTTCTCCTTGTGGGAAAAGGAGAAAATCCTGGTAACCAGCATTTTCTCCTTCTCCCACAAGGCTTTCTACACTTTCACAGACAATTATCAAGATTTCAGCTAAATCTAATCTGTCATTTGCAAATGCTTTCAATTTGAACAAGTCTAGAATA
The DNA here is from genome assembly GCA_946811185.2 of Hippopus hippopus. NCBI lineage: Eukaryota > Metazoa > Mollusca > Bivalvia > Cardiida > Cardiidae > Hippopus > Hippopus hippopus. The sequence goes on from OX328099.1 coordinate 25,229,968, forward strand.
TTGTCGTTTGGTAAAGAGTTAAACCTCAGTTTCTGTTGATTTTATGTATTTCACAAGGAATTTTCTTAACACTAAGAACAGAATATTCACCTAGCATACATTTTCAGTCTAGAAATTAGACCCAATTAAGTGCACCATCAACTTTGCTTATCTTCAGAATGTCTCAGCAAGACTGACAATGTAGATCAAAGACCAGACTGCACATTTTTGTGCAATCTGATCATGATCTACTCAAATACAGCTCAAGTTGTGAAAGGACTAAACTGTGATGCCTCTGACTTAAATTGAATTGTACATTTCTTTTCTCAAGATGTCTAGATCTATTAGAGTTGCCTTTCTTCAGTATGTCAGTATGAGCATTATGTTCAAGGATCAAGAATAAAAGATTGAAGTGTTACAACACCCCCCCCCCCTCCTGTTTCATTTCCTCTGTAACCCACACAAGGACATTATATTGATCTGTCTCGCTATGTCTGACTTTGTGAGGATTCAGGATATCTATTGTACAGCACAGATACAGGGCCTATTGTCTGATAACAGGATTTATTTTGTGTCTTACCACATAAATGCTTTTTTCTCTGTCCTCATCAAACGGAATTTCTGAGTATGTTGTATGATCAAGGTTTGTAGTGTGAAAACTAGATTTTGTTGTAAAATTATTTTTGTTGTCACTTTTGTTGTGCATTGTATTTGGATAGTTACATAGGAATGGAACTATAATTTAACTCCTTACCAAATGACAAAGTTTTGGACTTGCCCAAATCTAAAGCATTTGCAGATGACAGATAAAATGTTGCTCAAATTCTAGAATGTAGTTTTGAAAGGGTAGAAAACACATGGGAAAAAGAGAATGCTTCCAGCAATTTCTCCTTTTCCCACAACACTTCTCAAGCCTCATTCCTTGAGGTGCTGAAAACGGGGGATCATTTGGTAAAGATTCAGTGTAAAATATTGTTTCACAAACTTTACTGCAGAAAGCAATTTGTAAAATTGTTGCAGTTAGAGAAATTACCAGTACATGTACTCCTCCTGAGAGCAGTTTCTTTATCACAATTTTTTTTCAGTTTTTTTTTTTACAATATTACTCTCAACTCCTAACCAAACGACAATTTTCTAGACTTGGCCAAATTGAAAGCATTTGCATACGAAAAATTAAAGGTGACTCTTATGACAAACTTTGTTCTTGATTGGATAGAAAACATTGTGGCAAAAGGAGAAAATGCTGGTCACCAGCATTTTATCCTTTTCCCACAGTGTTTTCAAAAGGCCTTCTTCATGGTCATTAAAAGTTGGGATTTTGTTATAAAGGGTTCATAATCTCACAAGACAAGAGGCATCAGTGTGTAATATTGTTTCTTCATTGACAAAAAAGTTTTTTTAAAGGGGGTTATTCAGATTTTTAAAGTCACTCTGAAATTAAAAGAAAATGTTAGTAATGCAGTATGTGCAAATCATCAATAGGTAAGAGAGAGAAGTGTATCAAAAAAATATATATTTTTTGATGGTGTTTCCTCTATAGGATACATAGCCTTTTATAGGGGTCTGTTTAGCTTTTTATTCAGTAAAACAAAAGTTTCTTGTAAAACACCAATAAATATAACTAACAATACATTTGTCTTTGCAATCATATAAATTGTATGATTACATTAAGTAAAAAGGTGCAATTTTAGGGGATGTTTGTTTTGCTATTAGTAACTCCTTATATTTTTATTATAGCAGAAATGATCATTCTGATTTGAATACAAATCCTTTTAATCAAGGCACATTATTGATCATGTGACATTCCCACACATCTTTGCAAAACTCTTGCGCAAAATCTAAAAATACCCTAAAAGGTTATTAAGCCTATTAAAGCAATGCCACAGAGAATTTTTTTTTCTTTTTTCTGTTTTTAGCTCCACTGGCCGAAGGCCAGCGGGCTTATGTCATGGCCCATTGTCCGTCGGGCGTCCGTCCGTTAACTTTTATTTCAAACATCTTCTTCTCTGAAACTACCCTTCCAATTTTGATGAAACTTCACAGAAATGATCCTGCCATGGTCCTCTTCAGAATTTCGTGAAAGAATTTAATTCCTGCAAAAACTCTGGTTGCCATGGCAACAAAACTTAAAAATATTGGAAATCTTTGAAAATCTTCTTGTCGAAACCATAAGGCCTAGGGCTGCCAAATTTGGCATGGAGCTTTATCTAGTAGGCCTCTATCAAGTTTCATCAAATTATAGCCCTGGGGTCAAATTTGACCGCACCCCGGGGGTCACAAGTTTTACATAGGCTTATATATGGAAAAATTTAGAAATCTTCCTGTACCTAGCCATAAGGCTTAGGTTTACCAAATTTTTCATGTGGCTTTATTTAGTGGGCCTCCACCAAGAGTGCCCAACTTATAGCCCCGGGGTCAAATTTGACCCCACCCCGGGGGGGGGGGGGGGGGGGGGGCGCGGGCGGTGTCACAAGTTTTACATAGGCTTATATAGAGAAAACTTTAGAAATCTCCCTGCACCCTAGCCATAAGGCCTAGTGCTACCAAATTTTGCATGTGGCTTTATCTAGTGGGCCTCTACCAAGAGTGCCCAACTTATAGCCCTGGGGTCAAAATTAGCCCCGCCCCAGGGGTCACAATTTTTGATATGCGTTTATATAGACAAAACTTTAGAAATCTCCCTGTACTCAGTCATAAGGCCTAGGGTTACCAAATTTTGCATGTGGCTTTATCTAGTGGGCCTCTACCAAGAGTACCCAAATTATAGCCCTGGGGTTGAATTTGACCCCACCCCAGGGGTCAGAATTTTTACATTGGCTTATGTAGTGAAATCTTTAGAAATCTTCTTGTTACTTACCATAAGAATTTGGGCTACCAATTTTAGTCCTGTCTCAGGGGTCTAATGTTCAAAACCAATTGACCAAGTATTGTAATGTTTGGCATGTAGGGATTTTACGTATTAGCCAGTGGAGCAATACAGGGCCATCATGGCCCTCTTGTTTTGTCTTTGGTGATGATTTGCCAGCTGTTACTCCATTTACTAAGTTTGTGAGGTATAAATCTGAATAGCTCCCTGTAAGGGATTGTGAAATTTCATGCATGCAAGAATTTTTTGAAAACTTGTGGGAATATCATGTTTTCAGTTACACACATCCACTTTGTAGGACGAACCATATTCAAATAAGTATGGTGATTTCATATTTGATCTCATTAAAAAAAAAATAGATTTGGTGATTGCAAAATGACCACCTTGTTTTTCAGATGTCAAAATTGCACCTTTTTTACTGAATTCAATCAGACGGTTACCTTACACTGACTGAGGAAAAAAAAAAGATTACAGTTTTTGTTGGAGGAGGTTGTGGGGGACATTTTGGGGAAAAAAAGAAAATGCTGGTTACCAGCATTTTCTCCTTTTCCCACAACAGTTTTCTCTGCCAGGTTATTGAAACTCAGGAGTGTGTGGTAAAGGATTAAAGAACCTCTTTATTCTTTTGCTGTGAATTAAACTTTTTTATAAAACATTTTTAAATACTACGCACTGTTCAAATATGTTTTTCTCTGCAAGCATAAGAAACTGGTGTAAAGAAACTGGCAGTATTATTCAGTTAAGATTTGGAGCCTCAGATTGCTTATGCTGACAGTGTAGATCAAGGTCAGACTGCACAAAATGTGCAGTTTAGACTGTACAGACTGTGCAGTCTGATCTTTAATTTTCACTCTTAGCTGCTTTGCCAGATATTCAAACAAAATCACCTTTCAAATTGCAATATATGCCTCTATAGTACTGACTGAGAGTGTCCATTTACGTTGCTCTATGAAAGTTGAATATGAAAACTGTATATGGTATATACAGTCTACCTTTCCTTTACAGCCATTACAGCCAGTATAATGCTACTGGTCAATTTTGTGGAAAAGGGAAAAAAGGGAGGCAGACATAGATCTATTTGTAAACCATCAATAAAGTAGCCCTCTAGCAAGCAACAGATTTATCACTGACAACTTAAAAAGGTCTCCAAAATCAATACCAGACATCTATGTATATTATATATAATATATTTGCTAGAAAAAGTGTTTTGGAGACTTTACCCTAAGATTGCTCCTGATCAATCCTCAGATTTTACAGCCCAAAGACAAATGCTTTCAAAAACATCTGCATAAAAGGAGAAAATGCTGGGTACCAGCATTCTGTCCTTTTTTCCAAAATGTTTTTACCATAAGACAGATTACCAGTGCATCTTTTTGGACACATTTGATTGGTTGTCTACAGAGCATTTAAAGTGGCTAAATACTAAAACTGTGTGTCATTGTATAGAGTTAAGCAACATGTATCTTATTATACACATAAGATGATACCTTTTGGGCAGTCCATATTAAATTCATTTGTGCCCCTCGAGGGCAGTGAACTTGATGTGTGTGTGTGTGTGTGTGTGTGTGTGTGTGTGTGTGTGTGTGTGTGTGTGTGTGTGTGTTGGTTCTCTGAGGTTATAATGTCCTATAAACTTAATTATGATTATTTACAAAGTAATATGACTTGATGAACAGAATCATCAAGAATGAACATTTTTTTTTCACAGTGTAACTGAATCAGTCTGAATATCTGTTTGAGTTGGCCAGTAACCTTTTAAAAACACTGCAAGAAAAGGACAAAATGATGGTGACTAGCATTTTCTCCTTTAACTACAAACTAAGTGAGGTACAAGTCACTTACTTAGAACCAGCTTTGTCTCCTCTACCACAATGTTTTTTACCATTTCTAAAACCAATACCACCACTTGAGCTGCATCAAATTTGTCATTAATTTTGCAAATGCTTCTAATTTGGGCAAGTCTTAAATATTTTTGTTTATCAAAGAGAAAAATCAGTTTTAATTTCTGTTTTATTTGTCCTCACTCTGAACACTGTTTTTGCAACTTTGTAGCACAGTTAGTAACATACAGAACTTAACAACAGGGGGTCACTTGTTCAAACCCCCAGCTCCGCCCATTTCTCTCCGAGGATTGATGAATGATGATAGTCATTGCAACTGGATTAATTCCTCTCTCAATGCTGATCATTGTTTCAATGTTTGTTTTGGAAGGCAGCTGGTGGCTTGAAAACAATATTGTTAAAAAGTACTGGTAAAAGAAACTACAGGGAAGCATTGATAGGTACACTTGCTGCCACGATATGATTGAATTATTTTGAAAACAGTGTTAAACACTATACAATCAGCTGATCAATTCTGTGACTTTGCTTTCAAGTTTTTCTCAGAACAGTCCAAAAAACCACTAATGAAAGCCTATAAAAGTGTAAACATAGAAAACGACTGATTTTGTGTAGTGATGTTATCGGAAATTTTAGATGATGTGCATGCATGAATGTCAGATATCCATTTTCATCTTATGTTAATCAGTAATGACATGATAAGGCAGTGATACCTAAGGTTTGTTAATATTTGCTTTCATAGTAATGATTATAATGTTTGAGGTTTTCTTTTAATCCTTTAGCAAACAATTCCTATTTTTTAATGACCGGAGGGACAAAAAAGCTATGAAAACATTGTTGGAAAAAGGAGAAAATGCTGCTTGACATTTTAAAAGAAAATTCAACATTTGAGCCAATTTTAAGTTCTTGTATGCAAATGATAGATTTCTAGTACAGTTTAAGATGATTTAAGGGTTACTGCTTTATCATCAAGTAGCTGACAGTGCAGATCAAAGATCAGACTGCTGATTTGTTTCAGTTTGATCTTAATTTATCCAGTCTGCAAAAAGCTATTTGAGTTGCTGTTGGCAGTGAAGAGTCATATTTATGTACATTTGTTTACTTTGATAGGTATTGTTTTGCTTCAAAGGATTGTTTGATTGAAAGTTAGTCTATTTAGGTTCATCTTCTAGACATAAAAACTTCCTTTAAAGCTATGAAACATGGTGGTAAATGGAAAAAATTTATTGTATGAGACTATTTCTTGTTTTGCCACCTGATGCTTTCATAAAGTAACAATAAAGCCCAAAAGTAAACAAAAGTGGGTGTTTAAATGCATTTGAATTTATATCATATCATTTAAAAGTATGGAAATTATTGTGAAGATGACAATCTGTCATTGTACGGTCGGTGCAAAAGTTAGTTGCTGACAGAAAAATTAATTTCAAAACTAGGGTAAAACCTGCGAAGTAGCTGTGTCTTTTTTTTTACTTTTTATACGGCCGTCGAAGACGGGATGTATTATGGGATCACCCATGGCGTACAGGCGGGCGTCCGAGCGGGCAGGCAGGCGGTGTCCAGTTTTTTGTCCAGAGCATAACTTTGTCATCTCCAGTCCGATTGACTTGAAACTTGACATGTGTGTTTGTTGCAATAATACGGAGTGCAGTGTGAAAGAACCATTACTCCACCTCATGCTGTCTTTGAGTTATTTCCCTTTGATAGTAATTTTTTACAGCATTTTCTGCTTGTCCGGAGCATAACTTTGTCATCTCCAGTCCGATCGACTTGAAACTTGGCATGTGTGTTTGTTGCAATAATATGGAGTGCAGTGCAAAAGAACCATAACTCTACCTCGTGCTGTCTTTGAGTTATTTCCCTTTGATGTCATTTTTACAGCATTTTCTGCTTGTCCGGAATATAACCTTGTCATCTCCAGTCCGATTGACATGAAACTTGGTATTTGTGTTTGTTGCAATAATACAGAGTGCAGTGCGATAGAACCATAACTCTACCTCGTGCTGTCTTTGAGGTATTTCCCTTTGTCATTTTTACAGCATTTTCTGCTTGTCCGGAGCATAACTTTGTCATCTCCAGTCCGATTGACTTGAAACTTGGCATGTGTGTTTGTTGCAATAATACGGAGCGCAGTGCGAAAGAACCATAACTCTACCTCGTTCTGTCATTGAGTTATTTCCCTTTGATCGTCATTTTTACAGCATTTTCTGCTTGTCCGGAATATAACTTTGTCATCTCGAGTCAGAACGACTTCGAACTTGGTATGCATGTTTGTTGCAATATTACCAAGTACAGTGCTCAAGAACAATAACTCTACCTAGCATGGATTTTGAGTAATTCCACTTTGATCTTCATTTTTACAGTATTTCTTACTTGTCCGAAACGAAACTTTGAAGTCTCAAGTCAGATTGACTTGAGACTTGGTTAACATGTTTGTTGCATTACCTGCCCTTTGCAATTATTATACCTCTTTGACAACTGGCGGTGGGACGGGCATATCTTGCGACAATTTGCCGCTCTTGTTTCATTATCATTTGGCCTTGAACCTCGATATTTGGTATTTATCTTCATTGTAGACCTTTATTGCTTAGTGCTCAGGTGAGCAATATAGGACCATCATGGTCCTCTTGTTACGGTTTGCCAGCTATTGCCCTACATTTATTTAGTGATGAATCATTTTTTTGTGGTGAGATTATAAAAATCTGAATAGCCCCCTTTAACCCTTTGCCATACAAATCCAACTTTTAACGACCCTGAGAAAGCTTCTGAAAATATTGTGAGAAAAGGAGAAAATGCTGGTAACCAGCATTTTGTCCTTTTCCCAGAATCTACCCGTTCAACCATAGATTTTAATTAAGTCATATGTATTTTGTTTTCTGTAAATTCTTTCAGTTTGGACAAGTGTAAAGTTTTGTTGTTTGGTAAAAAGTTACAGGGACGTTGGGGCAGCATTTTCTAAATGTTTCTTAAACTTGAACCACAGCAGGAAGGAACATCCTTTGTTTTTATCACAGTAAGTTGTCACATTTATGTTACTTTTTTATCATACAAGTTTGAGGTTTAACCATTTACCAACCAACAAAATTTTAGACTGGCCAAAATTGAAAGCAGTTACAGACGGCAAATTAATTGCTGCTAAAATAATGGCAGTTACCTATGATTGGGTACAAAAAAATTGTGGAAAAAGTTAACAGCATTTTCTTCTTTTCCCATGAAGTCAATTGCCTTCTGCTTCAGGGTTTTTGAAATGCGGGGATAGTGTGGTACAGAACTTCATCAAAACAATCTCGTATTTCTAGGACCTTGAGAAAGAAGGATTGACTGAAAACATACAGGAGTAGGAGAAAATGCTGATAGTTTTCTCATTTTGAATTTTCCCACAATGTTTTCTATCCTTTTGGAGACAAATTCTACCATTTGAGCTATGTTTAATTTGTTGTCTATAGTTGCTTTCAATTTAGTCTTAAATTTTGTTGTGTGGTTTAAAATTTAACCCGTAGTGTGCGAAGTGTGTTTGTGTACAGAGCAAATCAAGCTTAAACATGCACTTTGATCTTGAATCTATGCTTTGAAATATTGTGCCAGATACTCTTCAAAGTACAATACATGTACTTTTGGTGGGTTTTTGTTTTGCCTAATAGCGATAATATGTTTCATTTTATTTAGTAAATCAGGTGTCCTGCATGGCTCAGTTGAAAAGTATGGCGCTTAGAATATAGGCCGCAGGTTCAAACCTGGCCAGAAGATTCTTTGAGGGAGAGTCCTTCAGTTAGACACTTCAGAGCCCTTAGTAGCCTAGTACTGCTGAAACGCAGGCCATACATGAATATGCAAGTTATTGCTGTAATTATTACTGAAGTAATGTTGAAAGGGCTATAAAATATGATTCAATCAATCATTATTTAGCATTTCAAGGAAAGAACCATGTTGCAACACCACTGTTCCGAAACTGCCTGGTAACACATTGACTCTGTCCCTTATTTTCATGACTGAGAAAAGTGGCTATTGAAAACATTGTTGGAAAAGGAGAAAATGCTCTATGGAAAATAAATTCTATCTCTGTCCCTTATTTTCATGACTGAGAAAAATGGCTTTTGAAAACATTGTTGGAAAAGGAGAAAATACTGATTCTCTATTCTATGGTAAATAAATTCTATCTTTTAGCTCTATACAGTTCAATCACTTATTTTGTGACCCTGGAGATGAAGGCGTTTGAAAAAACGGTGAAAAAGAAATAAATTGCTTGTAAGCAGCATTTTCTTATTTTTCCACAATATTTTCTACCCTGTCAAAGACAAATCTAAATCTAATCATTTTAGAACTTTGTTGTCTGCAAAATGCTTTCAGTATGGCAGAGGCTACTTTTTTTTTTCATTTGGTAAAGAGTTAAACCTTATTTTGTCCCCTGTGAATGCATTGATTTTGGGCAAGTCTAACATTTTGTCCCTTGGTAACGAGCTGAATGCTTGCAGCAGCTGTGCCTGTGATGTTTTGTGAGAATTTGACTTCCCTGTATTCCATATATAATAATACGAAGACAATCAAACAGAATGGATATTCTCTCAATTAGCCCTTTACCAAATAATCCTGTGTTTTAAAGACACCCACCCCCCCCCCCCACCTCATGGAGGGAAGCTTTTGAAAACATTGTGGGAAAAGAAGAAAATGCTGGTTACCAGCATTATCTCCTTGTCCCACAATGTTTTCTACCCCTTAAATACAAATCTCTTGATTTTAGATGAAATCAGATTTAATTTGTCATCTGCAAAATGCTTTCAATTTTGGTTAATCCAAAATTTTGCCATCTGATAAAGAGTGAAGCCATAGAGATAGAATTTTTTAACTCTTTACCAATGAAATGACAAAATTTTGGACTGGACCAAATTGAAAGCATATACAGATGAGAAATTAAATGTTGCTCAAATGGTGATTTCTGTCTTTTATAGGGTGGAAAACATTGTGGGAAAAGGAGAAAATTCTGGTTACCACAGTGTTTTCAAAAGCCTTCTCTTTCAGGGTTGTTAAAAGTCGGGACTGTGATAAAGAGTTAAGCAATTTCAACGCAATTTTGGTCCAAATAATTCTCACAGAATGTGTCACTCTAAGATCAAGCTTCAGTGCTGTGCAGTCTGATCTTGACAGAATCTGTCATCTAGAGCAAACGTGCAGTAGCCTAAAGTGAGGAATGGGAAAGTGTATATCAAGATCAGACAGCGTTGTTATAGTGGATGGCATACAAGGGAATACAGCATTTTTATCGTCAGAGAAGGAAAAATGTATTGGCAATCTTTGTTTGGACCGATACTCAACGTAATGCTAGCCAAGGGTGGCGATCACAATGTTTCTTTATTCACCCTTGGCTTATTGAGTCTTAATTTATATTAACAACATACATTATGCCTTATGATTGGTTGCTGTGTGTTCTAAAAGCACCAGTCAAATAGCATGTTACATTTTGCTATTCAGCAAAACATAAATTATAAAAAGTGACTGCAAGAGAGCATTGATGGATATGCTGGAATTCATTACCAAAAAGCTACAGACAAACAATACTTACTTCAGCATTCATTGTAACACATCAGTTAAATAAAGTTTCAGGACATTATTCCAACATAGGATGTTTGACTGAAAAAAAAGAAGTGTGTGGATTCCTCCAAAAGGGTTATGTTATGCAATGTTGGATCGATTTTCAATGGTGTAATTCTTTGGGTGACAACTATGAAAATCCAGTAGGCTGCATATTGGAGGGATTACAAATTTGGACTTGATCAGCCAAGGGTGTATAGAGCAATGTACTGATCCTCACCTTTGGCTAGCCAAGATGACTGATACAGAAATAAGATGTAAAACTTACCTAAAGGTTAAAGATACCCATTTACTCATTTTAAGCCAAATATAACCAGTTTCGTGAATTTTATCCAGCTATAGTCATTCTTGTTGCTTCATGACAAGTATTACACCTGGCGGTTGCGAGATTGCATAGATTAAGATAGATAGAAATGTGTTTTTGTACTTGGCTCCTATCCACATGTTCATTCAAGGATACCGTATGATGCTTGTCACGTGACTGTGTACAACCTTTGCCTTGCATATTCATGTAGGTGGCAAGAAAGTGGAGCCGAGATACATTACACAGGTCTACTGTCGCAACAATCTATGTCACAAGAACCCAACAGCAATTTACTTGAGGATGTCGGAATTTTATATCCAGAGTGCAGTAGAAAGTATATTTCTTACGTGCACATTAATATTTAGCGTTTTTGGATTACTGAAACAAGAGGAAAAGACATGATCCTACAAATAGATGAGTGCGCCATTTCTCGTGTTGAAACAACAAGTAGTCTAGCTTTCTATTTTTAGATGGGGGTACGTAAATGATTCTAGTGATACACTCCCCCATTGTTTACAATTTTGACCTGATGTAATTTTCTCCTGACCAAGATTCTTTTCAAAGAAGTCTGAAAATTCTTTTCATTCTTTGGGGCCATAGATATTGCTAATTTATTGATTTAAATACATTTCTTCATTTGCCTAAAATGAGTAAATGGGTATCTTTAACAGTACTTTTCTGAGAAAGGAAGTAATTCATCTTGATAGTGGTTGTTTGTTGAGCACTCCATTTGAACTATTATTCTTTACTAAGCAATCATGTGTTTTAATGACCTTGAGGAAAGCTTTTGAGAACATTTCTGAGAAAGTAGAAAATGCTGATACATTTGCCCATGTTTTCTACCATTTCAAAAATAAACCCCGTAATTTGAACTACAATGGAATTTTCTTCTGTAAATGCATTCAATTTGGACAAGTGTTAAATTGTATTGTCTGGTAAAGAGTTAAGATTATAGTATGATTTGCTTGTAAAAGGAAAGGATCAATGAAGCAAATGTTACAAGCTGTGGTGCAGGGCCCAGTTATCAGTGTAGGCCACTATAGTTCTTCCAGTTGGATGTTGCTGTTGTAAAGAATATAATGTGTGTGCTTTTAACTCTACCCCACGCAGCATAATATTTTCAACTGATCCAAATTGCAAGCATTTGCAGAAGACATATTCAGAACAACTTCAAAATGTTGTGATTTATCTTGAAAACGGTAGAAAACATTGTCAGTTAGGGAGGAAAATGCTGGTTACCAGCATTTTTTCCTTTTCCAACAATGTTATCAGAAACCTTTTTCTTTAGAATCTTTCAAGCAAGGGTTTTTATTCGTAAAGGAATGATTAGATGGGAAGCTAGCTATTAAAAAAGATTTCATTTTTAGAAAAGTTGTAAGTACTTTTGCTAGCTCTACTAGCCGAAGACAAGTAGAGCTTTTATTGTGAGGTTGTTTTTCTTGTAAGTCATGTGTTAGTCTTTTTTTTTTCTGCTTTACATGATATTGTTCACATTTATTGTAGGTTTTCGTGAAACTAGCACAGCTTTTTAATATCCTCAATAGTGTAAATGGTAAACCCTATGGAATTTGAAAACAATCTGATAATCATTTAGAGAAAATTGGTTTTTGATTAAATTTGAGCCTACAAATACTGGATTTAAGTTTCTGATACATACCTGCAAAATGGTATTATTAGGCCATAATCAGGGTGATGGGTGAAAGGAATACTTCATGTGTTAGTTCAGATAACTATCTCAAAATGCGATTTTAGTTTTTGACGGGTCGCATCTGGATACACGTAGAAATAGGGAAAATCTCCACAACGATTTTGTACTCAAGTTTAAACTCATTATTTTCACAAATTGACAATAAAACTAGAATTATTTTCACAAATTGACAATAAAACTAGAATTTGAACATACCTATTGCTTGCGTATCCAATAAACCTTCGTTTCAAATACAAATATTTTCAAACACTAAATATAGGGAAATTTAACAGTTTAACTCTTTACCAAACAAGCCCTGATTTTCACGACCCTGGGAAGGAAAGCTTTTGAAAACTTTGTTGGAAAAGGAGAAAATGCTGGTAACCAGCATTTTCTCCTTTTCCCACAAGGTTTTCTACCCTTTCAGAAACAAATTTCATAAATGGAGAAACTTTTAATTTGTCGTATTCAAATGCTTTCGATCTGGACCGGTCTAACGTTTTGTCGTTTGGTAAAGAGTTAATTCATCTTTTGCTTGACATGTTTAATTGTTTGCCAGTAGAAGCAAAATGGCTTCCAAACACTATAAATTTTGTTAGTTTTTTCGAGATTTACATGTTATAAATGACTTTAAAAAGCCCTTTAGGTAATGAGATAATTAATAAATTGTCCTTGGTCATGTGTGTCACTTAAAAATTTATTGCATTTCGCTGCATTGTATATCAAACCAATGAAACAAAGTCAGTAGCTTTTGGCACAGAAAATTCACAATAGACTTGAGATGTTACGATGTAAGAAATAAATGTCATAATATTGAAAGAAGGTTTGTAAACATTAGTAAGGGGCTGAAGATTTTGAATCTCGCCCTTGAGACTCAGGTTGTATTCTTCTTGGATCAATGCATTCATGGTCAGAGTGACCAAGGATAAGGCATGTTAGCTTATTTAATTCTCGGGGAAAGTTTTATCAATAGTCATCGGAAATGGTCTCCCTTAATATGTGGAAAAGACAACTTTTTCAAAGGTGGGGAATCAAGTGATATTTTATGTAATACACTGCATGGTTTAATGGTGGAATTTTGACAAAATGTTGTTGTAAATAGCTTTTTATGTCTTTGTGCTTCATTTTGTTGATACTCTTTGTATCATGATCTTTGCAAATTTTAAGTGATGAGCATGGAAACTAAAAATTTCATAACAAGGTGTTTGCAAAGAGTGGGAATTTTTACTATACTATTATAGTATCATTGAATACAGACCTATGTTTGCTAGAATGTGTTGCAAGCAATCAATATGATTAACTCTTTACCAAACCACAAAATTTTAGCATGGTCACAATTAGTAGCAGTTGCAGACAACAATTTCAGTGTGGCTCAAATTGTGCAATTTTTCTTTGATAGGATAGAAAACATTATGGGAAAAGGAGAAAATGCTGGTTACCACAATGTTTTCAAAAGGCTTCTTTGCCAGAGTCATTAAAACCCAGCATTGTACAGTAAAGGGCTTAAGCAGAAAAGACAGAATAAGCCTTTCACCTTAGCAATTTGTCAAAATTCTACTATTAATCATTGCACTGTATCAAAACAAAAACCATATGATTTCCTTCCTTGTTTTCCTGATTAATGATTGATTGATTGTTTGGTGTTTAACACTGTTTTCAACAGTATTTCAGTTATTTTGCAGCAGCCAGTGCACCTATCCATGCTTTCCTGAAGTTTCATTTACCAGTAAACGGCACAATAATCTTTCCAAGCCACTGGCTGCTTTCCCACATAACCATCATCGAAACAATGGTCAGCGGTTAGAGAGGAATGAACATCCCTGTTGCATTGACTATCATCATTCCTCCAAGAGAAATTAGCTTAGTCGGGGATCGAACCAGCGACCCATGTTCTTAAGACCTGTACCACCACCTGAGCCACCAGGGCTTGGCTTTCCTGATCAAGGAATGGTGTTTTCGGTAATGATCAATATTTTATAGTTTAGCCATTCTAAAATTCCAGATGGTGCTTTTTGTATGTGTCATTTTGGTACATGTATTTCAAAATGAATGGGCTTATAGGGCTGCAGCTGTTACCACGCTTTTTTTTCAGGATTGTGTACAACTTGCATTATGTATTCAATGGAGATTACAGGTTACCTTAGCATTTTGTTCTTTTGCAACAATATTTATTACCCTTTCAAAGAAAATTCTGGAATAAGAGCTGCAATGAATTTGCAATTTGCATGTGCTTTCAATTTGGACCAGTCTAAAATTCTATCATTTAATAATATCTGATGCACTTATGTCCCTCTATGCATCACTCATATTATGCTAATTAGTTAAAGGACTAGAGAGGCCTGGAGATTTTAGATGTCTCTAAAATTTGAAGCATTCCTGTGCAGTATTATTTGCCTTAATCTGTGGTCAGTGTTGTAGCTTAGACATAGTTTTTAGCTCACCTGAGCACAACGTGCTCAAGGGGAGCTTTTAGGATCATGTTGTGTCCGTCGTCCATCGTGCGGCATCAACAATTCTTTAAACATCTTCTCCTCCTAAACCGCTTGGCCAATTTGGAACAAACTTGGCTGGAATGTTCCTTGGGAGGTCCTCTTTAAAAACTGTTCACAGAATTTGATTCCATCAAAAACTCTGGTTGCCATGGCAACCAAATGGAATTTTCTAAGAAATTCTTTAAAAATCTTCTCCTCTGAAACCGCTTGTCAGATTTTGAAATAATTTCACAGAAATGTTCCTTGGGTGACCCTTTTCAAAAACTGTTCGCGAAATTTTGATCCGTCGAAAAACATGGCCGTGGGGGGGGGGGGCTCTTTGCACTGTATGGACTTAAAGAAATTCTATGAAATTCTTCTTCTCTTAAACCACTTGTCAGATTTTGAAATTATTTCACAAAAATGTTCCTTGGGTGCCCCTTTTGAAAAACTGTTCGCGAAATTTTGATCCGTCAAGAAACATGGCTGTGGTGGTGGGGGGCTATTTGCACTATATGAACATGTAGAAATTCTTAAAAATTCTTCTCTGAAACCACTGGTCAGATCTTGAAATAATTTCACAGAAATGGTCCTTATATTATGCCCCTTTTTTTAGCTCAGCTGTTTTCGAAGAAAATATTGAGGTATTGTCATAGCCCTGTTGTTGTCTTCTGCGTTGTTGTCGTTGTCATTGTGCAAAAACTTTGATATTTTGTTATATCTCGGCTTCCACTCAACACATGTACTTGAAACTTGGAATAATTGTTCACTAGTAAAAGAGCAACCCAACAAGGGCAGATAACTCTAAAATCATTTTGTCCAAATTATGCCCCTTTTTCGACTTAAAACTTTAACTTACTATCCAGCACCCAACAGCCAATCATTGGCACCAGCATGCGGTGCTCTTGTTCGACTTAATATTTTTAGCCACTATCAGGCATCTGCTCTTGTTCAAGAAATGGTCCTTGGGTGACCTATCCCAAAGTTTATTTGCAGAATTCTGATTCGTCAAAAACATGACTATGGTGATGATTGTAGGGGTGGTGACAGATTTTGAAATGATTTTTACAGGTGACCTTTTCAAAATTGCTTGGCAAAATAATGATTTTGTTTCCAAAATTTCAATACTTCAAAAAAAAAAATGGCTATGGTCCTCTCAAAAATTCAGGTGAGCGATCCAGGGCCATCTTGGCCCTCTTGTTGTATACAGCTGTTGAATGTAAAGATGAAGTTCATTGTACATGGGTAATCAACATGGTAACAGTGGATCAATACAGTATCAGTGGCCCCTGGGTCTCAAGTTCATGCCTCAAGCTGGGCTTAATTTTCTCTGATATTTACTGGAAATGTTGAAACATTGAGATCTAGGTTAGTGGGAGATCATGTTCTTCATCTTTGAACATTATTTGTTTTACCTTTTTCCAAACAAACTTTTTAAGCTTTTTTCAGTTCAAAACATCTGAAGACGATCAATTCAAAATTGGTACAAATGAGCTTAAGCTCTCCGATATGGTAGAAAACAATGTGGGAAAAGGAGAAAATGCTGGTTACCAGCATTTTCTCCTTTTCCCAAAATGTTTTCAAAAGCCTGCTTTTCCAGGGTTGCGAAAGCACTGGATTGTTTGATAAAGGGTTAAAAAAGTCTTGTTTTGTTAGCTCCACTGGCCGAAGGCCAGCGGGCTTATGTCATGGCCTGTTGTCCGTCGTCCGTCCGTCCGTCCGTGCGTCCGTCAGTCCGTCCGTCCGTCCGTGCGTTAACTTTTTTTTAAAACGTCTTCTTCTCTGAAACTACCCATCCAATTTTGATGAAACTTCACAGAAATGATCCTGCCATGGTCCTCTTCAGAATTTCTTGAAAGAATTTAATTCCTTCAAAAACTCTGGTTGCCATGGCAACAAAACTGAAAAATTTTGAAAATCTTTGAAAATCTTCTTGTCTGAAACCATTAGGCCAAGGGCTACCAAATTTGGCATGTAGCTTTATCTAGTGGACCTCTACCAAGTTTCTTCAATTTATAGCCCTGGGGTCAAAATTGGCCCCGCCCCGGGGGTTACAAGTTATACATGGGCTTATTTAGGGAGAACTTTAAAATTCCTCTTCTACCTAGCCATAGGGCCTAGAGCTACCAAATTTGGCATGTAGCTTTATCTAGTGGACCTCTGCCGAGATTGTTCAAATTATAGCCCTGGGGTCAAATTAGGCCCTGCCCGGGGGTAACAAGTTTTACATGGGCTTATATAACAAGTTTTACATGGGCTTATATAGGGAGAACTTTAGAATTCTTCTTTGACCTAGCCATGGGGCCTAGGGCGACCAAATTTGGCATGTAGCTTTATCTAGTGGACCTGTACCAAGGGTGTCCAAATTATAGCCGAGGGTCAAATTTGACTTCGCTCCGGGGGGTAACATGTTTTACATGGGCGGGCTTATATAGGAAAATCTTTCGCATCTAGCTATAAGGGCTAGGGCTATCAAATTTTGCATTTAGCTTTATCTAGGGGGTCTCTATCAAGGGTGCCCAAATTGAGAAAAATTTGAAAATCTTCTTGTTTATAACATTCAAGAACTGAATTATTTGGTATGGAGCTTTATATTGTGGACCTCCACCAGGATTCAAATAATTATAGCTTTGCGATCAAAATTGGCTTTGCCCATGGATCACAACTTTCTCGTAGGATTAGATAGAAAAATGTTTGCATGTCCTCGTGTTTGAAATCAATTTGCTGAATATTGTAATGTTTGGCTTGTAGTGTTTTTACGTAATAGCCAGTGGAGCGATACAGGGCCATCATGGCCCTCTTGTTGATACTCATCAGAATGATCTCAATGAAATTATAAATTGTGTTTCTACATGTTCTTGGTTGCCTTACCACAAATTTATGTTCCAAGACGTGATAAATCAATTTTACATTTTATCAATTGAGGTAACTGTTACTGAATTGTATTTGAACCTGGAATCTCAGCTGCCTTCATTAGTAACCAGTGAAAATGAATCTACATTATTTGAAAGGTCCATGAACAGAAAAATAATGATCAGCTCTAGCTGCAGCATTAAATATTCTGGCTTTACTCTCGGTCTGTACATTATCCCTTTACCCCTCCAGTCTCACATACCCCAAATCGATCCCGAATTTGAAATTTTTAAATTCGCGGTGATTTCGGCTAGCTTCGGGAGATTCGTAGTGCTTCGTGAATCAAATCTGCGTCAATTTGGGCTAAAAAATACTTCAGGAGAAAAATTTCAACATGCGCAAATTTTTGTCCCGAATTCAAAAGTCGAGCCGAATTGGTCAGAAATCGGCGTGTTTCGGTGTACTTCATAGTACGTCGCACTACGTCGTTGTGTTTCGGTTTACTTCATAGTAGTCAAATCGGCACTGTTCGGGTAAGAAACTGGCCCTTTTCGGCGTACTTTCCTCTACTGCAGCAGCTGATGGTACTGTCCGGTGTTCTGTCTTCTGGCTTTGGTCAGCCAAGGCTGCACCCTCCACTGCCTTTTATTTCTTGTGCTTAAGCTATGGCTGGTGCCATTCGTATTCCAGCCCGTGCTGTTGCCGAACAATACTTTGTTCAGAAAGGGCCTCTCCCTGTTCTCGATTTCGATGAAGATGTAGCACAAGAAGACAAAGATGACTTCGTCAGTGTGGTTGGCACGTTGTCACTTAAAAATTTTAAGATGACTGATTCTGAACTGAAAATTGAAGAATTTATATACTTGGTTGTGTTTTTTGTTCGAATTCAGGAGCAAATTCTTGGAGAAGATTGGAAACTTGTAGTAGATCTGGAACTGTCAGTATAGTTTGTCGTAGTTCGTTGTATGCCGTAGTTCTTCGTACATAGAAATTGAGACAGTCGGTGTAGATCGGAATGCTTCATAGTACCTCAGCCCCTAAACTCGGCGTATTTCAGGAGAAAATCGGGGTTAAAGCGTAGTAAATCGTATTGTATTGTAGTATGTCGTAGCTTGTCTGGAAAAATCGTTGTACTTCGGTAAATATTGCCCTGAAGGTCTATTGAATGGCTTGTTTTCGTAGTGATTCGGGGAAAACGCTGTCTCCCGAAGTAGTACGATTTTTTGGAGATTCGGGCTCTGCGAGACCGGGGGATTACGAGACGATTAAATCTTGGACTTGTCCAAATCCAAAGCATATGCAGACGGCAAGTTTTTTGTCATTTAAATTTTGGGATTTGCCTTTTAAAAAGGTTGAAAACATTGTGGGAAAAAGAGAAAATGCTTGTTATCAGGGTTTTCTTCTTTCCCCACAGTGTGTTAAAAGAAATGTTCATCCTCAAGGTCGTCAAAGTCGGTATGGTTTTGTTAAGGTAACTGTAGATCCAAAGTTATTCATCTGGAGGTCTCAATTCAAAACATCATGGGATATTTGGTTCATTAGGTAATGAAATACCCACCAGCATTTTGATAGGTTGATTTTTATTCTAGGAACATTTCCAGGGCTTGCTTGCTGTAACATATGTAAATGTCAGGAAGACATACCAAGGGAAATGAAATTAACAACTTGTGAATGTCAAATGGTAGACTGCATTGTTTCATTCTGTCGTTTCAGCTGTAATTGATCTGTAATGGTTCAAGTGTGGGGCATAACTTTAGTTGCTTTTGCAGACAGTGTATTTATGTTTCATGTAAATCTGGCACTGAAATGTTCAGCCCAAGGACACACACAGGTGAAACAGTGCTTCAAACGGAGGATTGTATCAGGACCACCTGATTGCCTATCATACACCTTCTACACCCCTGAACTATACAGGACCCCCCCCACCCCCCGCTCACCCGAAAGACAAACTAAGGGAAGGAAAGCTGAGAAAAGCAAACTGTTCTTTTTATTTTACAGCTGCCGTAACTGTTTACATCTAATTTTGAAGTCATGATAGATTATCAAATTATGGGACTGGTACAGTGTGTGTTTCATGTGTTTATACTCTAACTTTTCACCATAGAACAAAATTTTAGACTGGTCTAGTTTAGTAACATTTTCCAACAACATATTTATAGGATTTAAATGGTGATATCTGTCTTTGAATTGTCAGAAATTTCCAGCATTTTCTCCTTTTCCCACAATGATTTCTAAAGCTTTCTTCCACTGTATCGTTTAGGAATGGCAACGGTTAGTAAATTTGCTAACCGGTTAACCGTTCAATCTTTCGATCAGTTAACCGGTTAACTAAAAGACCATTTAAAAATCATTTAAGATGAAGGTACCTGCCATTTGCTCGATGTGTCAACATTGATAACCGGTGCGTGAGAAATGCATACCCGTGACAATTACTATTTCAGTACTTTGGCGCAGAAGACGGCCAATCTATCGACGATATATCTCTCTCTCTCTCTCTCTCTCTCTCTCTCTCTCTCTCTCTCTCTCTCTCTTCTCTCTCTCTCTCTCTCTCTCTCTCTCTCTCTCTCTCTCTCTCTGCAAAATAATCAATTTTCTACAATGTTTTCTTTAGAGGACTAGAAATTATCAGGCTATTTACAACTTCACAGAATCGACTTACTGAATCATGCAGATGATGCTATGGTTATTGATCATCAAATGAAGGGGCCGTCGCTAAGTGAATCGGGTGTTAACCTTCTCCCAAATGACAAAATTTAAATTTTAGACCCTCTCAGATTCAAAGTGTAGAAGCGAGTGCCTTTGATTAGAAGAGGACACCAGTCCTGTTTTTGATTGTTTATTATTGGAGACTGGGGACCAATTAGCGGATTAACAATGTTTATTGCACAGACATGTCAAACTGTGTATCACACCTTTGCCGCGTCTTGACGACATGGATGCGCGTATAATGCAGTTATGGTTGTCAGAACTGGCAAAGTTAATTTTGTAGACATATTTTTTTCACTATTTTGGTAAAATTTTTGTTAATTTATATATTTTTTTCTGGTTAACTGGTTTCCTATTTCCTAACCTGTTAATCGGTCATTCGATCGGTTAACCAGTTAACCGGTTAACCGTTGCCATCCCTAGTATCATTAAAACTTCGGATTCTTTGGTAAAGGGTCATTTGTCAAGAGAAGTTTGAAGCTTTGCTATCAGTGAAAATTTAGATCAGACTGCCCAAAGCATGCAGTCTGATCTTTTGTCCAGGCACTATTATATGTAATCAAGTCAAAATAGTCCTACAGCCTGTACTAAAGAATTTAATGTTTGAACAACCCACAAGAAGGCTTTTGAAAACATGTAAAAAGAGGAAATACTGGTAAACAGTATTTTGTTCTTTTCCACATTATGTTTTCTATTCTTTAACCCTTTACCGCACAATGCCGACCTTTAACGACCCTGGGAAAGAAGCCTTCTGAAAACATTGTGGGAAAAGGAGAAAGTGCTGGTAACCAAAGAAATGTTGCATCAATTAAGCCACATTGAAATTGTCATCTGCAAATGCTTTCAATTTGGACAAAGCTAAAATTTTGTCGTCTGGTAAAGGGTTGAAAAAAAAAATTTAAAAAAGTTTATCCATGGAGAAACTTTTTTTTCATTTATCAAGAAGTTTATGTCTGGAGTAAACAACCAAATTGCAGATTAATTACAAAATGTTTTGGATCTAGTTGTCATGGTTACAAGCAGAGAATTTTTGTGGTTTGAAATTTTCTAACTCTTTACCAGATATCAAAATTTCAGACTTGTCCACATTGCAAGTATTTACAAACATTAAAAATTTTGGGATTTTTTTTTTTTCAACAGGATGAAAACGTCCTGTAAAAGTGACATTTTGCTAGCAGCCTTTACCCCCAAAAAAGTGGGAAATTTTTTAATCCTTGACCACGCAATCCCAGCTTTAAATACCCTCATGAAGGCAACTTTTGAAAACACCGTGGGAAAAGTAGAAAATGCTTTTAACCACAGCATTGTTCTCCTTTTACATGCCGCCGGAAGCAACGTATATTGGCGTCATCTTCGCCGTCTGTCCGTATGTCTGTCTGTCCCTTCGTCCGTCCATACGTACGTACGTCCATTTCTTGTGAACGCAACTCCTCCCACATTTCTTGACGGATTTGGATAAAATTTTCACGGAATGTTTCTCCACATGTGACCTATCGCATATTGTCAAGGTTTTGCGATTTGTAGCTGCGTCATGGAAAAAGGGGGCTTCATGT
This sequence comes from Hippopus hippopus, assembly GCA_946811185.2. Lineage (NCBI taxonomy): Eukaryota > Metazoa > Mollusca > Bivalvia > Cardiida > Cardiidae > Hippopus > Hippopus hippopus. Next base: position 25,251,808 of record OX328099.1, read on the forward strand.
TATATTTCATTCCATTTCTTGTGAACACAACTCCTCCCACATTTCTTGACGGATTTGGATAAAATTTTCACAGAATGTTTCTCATCATGTGACCTAGCGGATATTGTCAAGGTTTTGTAATTTATAGCTGCGTCATGGAAAAAGGGGGCTTCATGTTATATTTCATTCCATTTCTTGTGAACGTAACTCCTCCCACATTTCTTGACGGATTTGGATAAAATTTTCACAGAATGTTTCTCATCATGTGACCTAGTGCATATTGTCAAGGTTTTGCAATTTATAGCTGCATCATGGAAAAAAGGGGCTTCATGTTATATTTTATTTTTCACCAATATCTCTTTAATTACTGGACATTTCTCAATGGATTTGGATGAAATTTTCACAGATCATGTGACCTAGCGCATATTGTAAGGGTTTTGGAATTTATTGCTGTGTCATGGGAAAAAGGGGGCTTCATGTCAAATTTAATTTTTCATCAATGTATCTCCAACTAATGGACATAATTTCATGAAACTTCATATTTTTATTGGTTAGTCAAAGCCAATGACCAATGAGTCTGTTGTGTGTCTGTCTGTCCATCCATCAGTCCGTGCATAAAGCTTTTAGATCACAACACAATATATCCATTGAGCTACCCAGGCAGGTGCTAGAAATTCCAACACTTTAGTCTCTACAGCTATAGCTGCTTGAAATAGCAGCCATGTGGAGGCATATATTGCGACGACGGCACTCTTGTTCCACATTGTTTTCTAGTCTTTGATTGACAAATTTCCTGTTTTAAGCAACATTTTATTTGTGGCTTGCAAATGCTTTCAATTTAGACTAGTCCAAAATTGGTTGTGTGGCAAAGAGTTAAAGGAAAGAAAAAATTTATTATCATGTAAAAAGTAGAATTTGCTAGCTTTTTTTCCCCCAATTCTCACAATGTTATCAAAAGCCTTCTGCCTCTCTTTAGCTCAGAGGTCCAGTGTGGCTCAGTAGTAAAGAGTCTGACTTGTAACCAGGTCCTGGGTTTGATCCTTACCCAAAGCACTGAGCTTTTCATTCGAGTTTCCCTGAGCAAGACACTTCAGAGCCCTAGCCTAGTACTGGTGAAACCCAGGTCATACATGAATATGTTAGCTGTCATGGTGACATGACTGAAACAATGTTGAAAGTGGCGTAAAACACCATTCAACTAATCAGCCAGTGACCTTTACAAAATGCCAATTTGACACACAAGTTGGAATTGAAAGCATTTGCAGATGACATGTTAAATTTGACTCAAGCATGGAATTCTTTTGAAAGGATAGACAACATTGTGGGAAAAGGAAAAATGGCTGGTTACCAGCATTTTTCTGCAGTCTTTAAACACTGGATTGTGCGGTACATGGTTAAAAATAATGATGCTTGAGGAGAGACAATCTACTAGAACCAATTATTTTCGAAAGTGAAAACTTTATTCATTGCACAATAGTGATTTTCATCAATTTCTGGGATTCCTATTATTCGTCCAATTTGCATCATTTGAGGTAACCATGACAACTGTTAGAACTGTCCTTGAGAGAATCACTGTGTTTGCCTTATCTCCTGTCACATTTGGAGACTTGAATCCGGGGTTATTTTTAAAAATAGTTTTAAGCCTTTACCCCTTTACCAAACAATTTGGGGTTTTCCAGGTGGAAGAGGCCTTTTAAAAACATATTGGGTTAAGAAGAAAATGCTGGTATCCAGCATTTTCTTCTTTTTCCACATGTTTTCTTCCTTTCTAAAGGCAAATTTCAGTTTTTAAGCCATGCTTAAGTCTGCAATTGCTTACAATTTGGACCATTCTAAATTTTTGTTGTTTGATAAAGAGTTAACTCATTACCAAACGACAAAATTTTAGGTTTGTCCAATTCGAAAGCATTTGCAGACGACAAAATAAAAGTGACTGAAAATTTGAAATTTGTTTTGTGAAGGGTAGAAAACATTGTGGGAAAAGGAGAAAATGCTGGTAACGAAAAGGAGAAAATGCTGGTTACCAGCATTTTCTCCTTTTCCCACAATGTTTTCCAAAGGCTTCTTTCTCAGGGTCGTCAAAAGTAGGGATTGTGTGGTAATGGGTTAAACAGCTTTCAGAAGGTAAGTTACCTTCTCAGCCAATGTAGATCAAGGTCAAACTGCAAAAAATGAGCTGTCTGATCTTTGATGATCTACATTGTCCATTTTGCTGACATATTTCAGATGAGAGCACTCTTGAAATTGCAGTTTAGTTTGGCCTAATATCTAGACTGAAAACCGGTCACACAATTAACTAGAATACCGGAATACTCACTTGAACACCAAACTACATCCCCAAAAATGGATTTACGTATTAAGCTTGGACGCCAAGCTTGAAAACCAACTAGTAATTTTAATGTTCTGGGTACCTTCTTAAAATGTGATCGTATCGATGCCCAAACTCTCAGTACTTTTTCTGTATATAAAGGATTCTTACTTGCAAAGTAATTTGTCTATCTTGAAAATGTCGTAACATGTACTGAATTTCAAGTCAAAATTGGGAAAAAGTTGGGAAAGGTATGAAGTTCATGAGGTCATTTAGCAACCAAAATTCTCTGTCCTGAAAACATAAAAGGCACAAATTGCTCCTTATGAAAGCAAATTTGCAGCAGATGACCTTAAGAACTTCTCTTGCAATAAGGGGATCATCAACATTCATAAGTTTAAGATAAAATATCTATAGAAAGGTCTGTCCATCTGTGCATTAAATTTTGTCTGTTTGTCAGTTAGTGTATTAACTTTTATATCAGATATCTTTGTCTTTGAAACTGCCCATCCAATTTTGACAAAACTTCACAGAAATAATTTTGGTATGCTTCACGTCATTTTACTTTGTTCAAAGAAAATCGATTCGATTAAAAAATCTGGTTACCATGGCAACAGAATTGATAGATATGGAAAATCTCTACAAATTCTCTTCAAATTAGCCACAATGTGTTATATGGTTTCAGTTTCGAAGACAAATCCCATCATTTTAACTACATATACATTTATTTAGTAATCTGTAAAAACTTGTAATTTGGAGAAGTCCAGAATTTGTCATATTAAGTCTTAAAGAGGCCCTGATACTCATTTTCAGCCAGTTTTAACTCATTTTGTCTTTATTTTATCAAACTATAGTCATTCTCATATCTTCATGCCAAATATTGCGCCTCACAGTGCAAGGTTGCTTAGATTACGGTCGATAGAAAATGCATTTCGCTGAGTTGCGGCCTTCCATGTAAACAGATTCGTCGTTTCCGGTTTTTGAATCGAAGATTTCGATATGTCTGTTATACACTCGGGTAGATTTGTATGATGATCATGCATTCTGTCACGTGACTATTTTTGACCTTCGCCCTGTGTCTAATGAGGTAAACAAAGGAAAATGGAGGCTTCTCTGTTGCAGCCTCGCTTTTCAGATGAATTTCCGTGACGCACTGCCATTGTTTACAGCTCCGATCGTCAGCCAATTTTCTTCTGACCAATGTTCGGTTTCTAATACAAATCTCTGTGTTTCTTTTTTTCAAGTACACCATATACGTATGTCAGTAATTTATCCATGTTTACACAAAGGACTGATTTCTGTACCATTCTAAATTGTTTGAAATTTAACAGCGTTTTTGCTCACCGGCTGTAGACGGGCATCTTTAAGCGTTAACCAAATGGATGGATGTTTTATTGAACCCTTTACCACAAAGGCACACGTTCGAATGACCTCGGAGAAGAAGGGCTTTTGAAAACACTGGGGGGGAAAAAAAAGAAAATGCTGATAATCAGCATTTTCTGCTTTCCTCACAATGTTTTCTATCCTTTCAAAGGTAATGTACACCATTTAGTCACATTTCATCTGTTGTTGCTAAAATTTAATGTTTTTGATTTGGGCATATCATTTGGTAAAGAGTTAATATGTTTATCAGTGTAAAAGATCATGGTTAAGAAAAACCAATTAGGAAGCATATTAGCATGTGTGATGATATTTTCTGTTTCCATAATGAAGTACTTTTTTATTCTACTGGCATGTTTGTTTGCATTATTCATAATTCCTTATCATGTTCTAATTTGTGCTGACCTCACGTTATGCATAAGAACAAATTGACTTTTTACATGTTTTGTTGACACTTAGCCAAAATTTATACTTTAAGCCTTCCGCTGCTTAGGGCTACTTGATGTGCTTTTGAAGACTGTATTCGATTATCATCGCTTAAAATTTCATAATGAGGTGTTATTATTTTAGAGTATGAATTCTTCAGACAACTTTACGGTATAATTATACCCCCGCAAAACGAATGTTTTCGGGGGTATACTGGAATCAGCCTGTCTGTCCGTGTGTCTGTCCGTCCGTCCGTGTGTCCGTCTGTGTACAAAATACTGTCAAAGCGCTGACGGGGGTATAAAGTCACATTCAATGACAGCTCTAGTTATACCTGGATATAATTCAGCTGGAATGTGATGCAGAGATTGATCCATTATAATATTGGCCTGCAACACGCAAAAAGGGGCATTGGGACATTTGTGTAAAATGTCTTCTCAGATCAACCTGCACAGTGCACTCAGGCTAGTCAGAGAAGGCACTTTACGACTACATTCGATTTTGTCCTACAGTAGACTTTCGCGAAACAGAAAATTTCAAAAGAACCAAAAGTGTGTTTCGGATTAGTCTGTGTGGACTGCGCAGGCTGATATGGGACGATACTTTGCGCAAATGTCCAAATGCCCTATTTCACGTGTTGCAGGCCATGTTAAGCAGAGAAGACAGAAGAAGGAGTTCATTGTAGCATTTCATCATAATCCACATGTTTTTTTCCTTACAGTGTATCAAAAGAAAAACCATATATGACTTAACTGGATGAACTTAGCTTAGCAAACTGAAGTTACACCAATAGCTAGAGTTCAGAGTACTTCAGGATTGAAAATTTAAGCCTTTACCAAACAATCCCTGGTTTGTACGACCCTGAGAAAGAAGCCTTTCGAAAATATTTTGAGAAAAGGGGAAAATGCTGGTAACCAGCAGGGTTTTCCATGACGCACAAATTCTGCGTCACAGACGCGATTTTAACTCAAATAACCCGCAAAATAAATGACAGTGCGTTATCAGTGACGCAATTTTCCAAAATCTGGGAAATTGAATAAAGCATCATAAATCCAAGTCTGTTCTTGCTTCAATTTCAGACGAACACCGTTCTTTTTTTAACCACAGGGTTTATTTTAGATAAAAGTGGTTTTCCGGTAATTTATTTATAGAATAAGACTGGTTTATGAATTGTTGCCGTAAAGTACATCTGAGATGTGTCGGAAATACAGGCCCAGTCGTAGTCTTGGTTGGGATCTCTCTATTTCATACCTTACTTTACGCGACTTCCGGTAAATAAAAGTACACATTACAGTCTGTGCTATTCGCGGAAAATAATGTCATGACGAAGTAAACTGTAGCATTCTTTTTATCGTCTGCTTCCTACAGCTGCCAATCAAGCCATGTCAAGCAGCGATTCGGACGAGAATGTTTCGGCTGTCAAAAAGTGAAATCGAGCTTTCCATCAAAAATGACTTACAGACTTTACTTTCTTGGAGTTTAAAGGTGAAATGCATTGTAATCCGCGCTTGACAAGGCAGAGACCCATTTATTTTGACTCCCAAAAATAAAGAAATGACCCTAATAATATCATGACGAAGTAAACTGTAGCATTCTTTTTATTGTCTGCTTCCTACAGCTGCCAATCAAGCCACATCAAGCAGCGATTCGGACGAGAATGTTTCGGCTGTCAAAATGTGAAATCGAGCTTTCCATCAAAAATGACTTACAGACTTTACTTTCTTGGAGTTTAAAGGTGAAATGCATTGTAATCTGCGCTTGACAAGGCAGAGACCCATTTATTTTGACCCCCAAATTTAAAGAAATGACCCTGAACTAATGCGGCAAGGGGTCACAATGACCCGCAAATTTCAAAGCTGAGGGAAAATCCTGACAGTATTTTCTCCTTTTCCCACGATGTTTTGTACCCTTTCCAAAACAAACTTCAATTTTTGAGTCACTTTTATTTTGTTGTCTGCTAAAGCTTTCAATTTCCACTAGTCTAAAGTTTTGTCATTTGGTAAAGAGTTAAACCCCTTTTCCAATCTATCCTGAGCCTACAAAAGGAGGTTTTGGAAAACATTATGGGTAAAGGAGAAAATACTGACTGTGACCAGCGTTTTCTCCTTTCTCACAATGTTTTGAATGTTTTTTTAACTCTACGAAACAATAAAATTTTAGACTTGTCCAAATTCAAACGTTTGCAGACAACAAATTTTATCGTATTTAAATGATGTGATTTGCCTTTGAAAGGGTAAAAAACATCCTGGAAAAAGGATAAAATGCTGGTTACCAGCTTTCTTTCGAAGGTTTGTTAAAAGTCAGGATCTTTCAGTTAAGGATTAAACATATACCTGTCATTTAACCCTTTCCCAAATGACAAATTTTAGACACTTCCAAACTGACAGCATCCGCAGACGACGAATTCAGAATCGATACAAATGAGCTTTAGGTCTCTGATAGGGTAGAAAACATTGCGGGAAAAGGTGAAAATGCTGGTTATACCAGCATTTTCTCCTTTTCCCTCAATGTTTTCAAAAGCCTTCTTTCCCAGGGTCGTGAAAACCAAGGATTGTTTGGTAAAGGGTTAAGCCATATTTAAGTTGTTGGCAATTTTTTTCAATATCCAGGACAAGTGTAAAGGTTTGTTATTTGGTAAAGAGTTGAAATGTCAGATTTTTATTATTTAATCCTGACACAAATAGAGATGTCAAAGTGCAAAATTTAAACTTAGTTTGCAGTTTAAATTTTTACAGCACAACAAAATTTTGGACTTTTAAAGACTGAAGGTATTTCAATACAGGAAAACTATTATTCCATATGAGTATGACTGTGGGCGTACAGTATTATTCCATATGGATGGATGGATGGATGGATGGATTGATTGATTGATTGATTAAATGATTTGAGTTGGTTGGTTGGTTGGTTGGTTTTGATTAATTGATCAATTGATTGACTGATTGAGTGGCTGGCTGGTTGGTTGGCATTTTATGCTGCTTTCAACACTATTTTAGTCATATCACAGCAACTGAGCTCACATATTCATGTATGGCCTGGGTTTCACCAGCACTAAGGTAGGGCTCTAAAGTGTTTTACAAATGAAGAGTTTGTCAGACCTTACTGTTTTGCAAACCTCACCCATACAGAGTTGTTACATTTAAATATGATGTAAGTGGCAAAGTTTCTGTTCATGGCAAATGGGATTGGAATCGGAACTTTTACGTAAGCACAGGAATGTAGTTGACATGTGCTCTATAGTAAAATACCTACCAAACAACAGAACTTCTTCTGAATAAATTTGCAGCAGATGAAATAGAAAATACCTTTGTTAATTGTGGAATTAATGATATTGTTAAAAATTCAATATTAAATCTTTACCAAGCGACAAAATTTTAGACCTGTCCAAACTGAAAGCATTTGTAGACGACAAATAACTGAGTCAAAAATTAGAAATTGACTTTGGAAGAGTAGAAAACATTGTGGGAAAAAGAGAAAATGCTGGTTACCAGCATTTTCTCTTTTTCTCACAGTGTTTTCAGAAGACTTCTTCATCGAGGTTGTTAAAACCAGGGACTGTTTGGTAAAGAGTTAACCAAGCAATTCCATGTAGAAGGCTTTTGAAAACATTTTTGGAAAAGGAGAAAATGCTGGTAAAACCACCTTTCCAAACAGTCATCAGAGCAGGATTCACCCATCTCTAACGACTGGATACAGTTTGGATGATGTTTTTAGGGAAAAGCAGCCACTGGCTTTGAAAGAGTTTTGTGTTGTTTCCGTCAAAGGTTCCACAAGAACCTAAGAATAGATATACCAGCTGCTTTGACACTACCAAAAAATGCTAGTGAAAATTGCATATATCACCACACAACCACAACAATTGTCATACCAAAACCACCATATTCAGCAAAACCAAAAAAAGTGTAAAAATAAGGGTGTACCAATTGTGACCTAGGGCCTGTCAATCCCAGAGTGCATTGTACTGTAGGGGCTTGATGTATTGCACTTCCCTCTGTAAGGTGATCTTGGTAAATTCATATGCAAATTTTCTTTCCAATTTGATTGTTGATCTGTATGTGAAAGGATTATGTTTATAACTAGGAAAAAGAGATATCACGAACTTGAAAAGGTAAATTTCTTGCTTTCTGTCGACAAATTTTAGACTATTTCCAATTGCAAGCATTTGCCAACGACAAATTAAATGTGGCTCAAATGATGGGATTTGCCTTTGAATGGGTACAAAACATTGTGGAAAAAGGAGAAAATGCTGGTTATCAGCATTTTCTCCTTTTCTCGCAATACTTTCAGTAGCTTCGTTTTTTGGGTCATTAAGACATGGGATTGTTTGGTGAAGGGTCAAAGTATTGCCACCTGCAGATGATGAATTGTCTTGCAATAAATATTATTTTAAAAAAAGAATCCTGGTAAATGCATAGTATTACTGATTCTTTCCTTTGCCATATTATTTGTACTTGCAGTCATGTATGGATTCATAATTGATGCTGATTATTCTGAAAATAGAGGGCTGTGCCTTGGTGACGCAGTCGGTGGCATACAGGATTTGAGGACAGGGGGGTAACTGGTTCTTATCCACAGCTTGTCTATTTCTTTTAAGAGATTTGATGTAAGTCCAAGCTCAGGATTCCTCACTCGCCCCTGGTCATTGTTTTGACATTGGTTTTGTCGAAAAAGCAGCCAGTGGCTTGAGAACATTGTGCAGAGTACTGGTAAACAGAAACTCCAGGAAAGCATGGATAGGTGCACTGGCCGCAGTGATATTACTGAAATAATAAACACCATACAATCAATCAGGTAATGAAAGTAGAGGTTTTTGCATTGCCCTTTACCAGACAACAAAATTTTAGAATTACAAAACCCCGAGAAATCCAGACAAACCCAGTGCATTTCTCGTTGTAGGAATATGACCCCAAAAAGTGCAAGATTACTTTTTTTCAAAATGTTTCAGTAAAGTGGACAGTGTAGATCAAAGATCAGACTATGTTTTCTGCATTTGGATCTAAATCTAATTTGGCCGCCAGGGTAACTGAAGTACTGAAGCAGCTTCAAGGGTGAAGGACTAGAATGCATGTGAGGACATTATGGCAAAAGGAGAAATGCTTCTTAGGAGCATTTTCTATCCCTGCAGTAAACAGAATTAAAAACATGGTAGAAAAAGAAACAAGTGCATTTTACAAGCAACTGCACATTTCCTATATACTTTCAAGACAGATACTTTTCCTTCAGCAGTTTCTTCTGTCTATTTTTTTCACAAATTTTTTTGTCTTTCATGGTTATTGGTTAAATCTAACAGGGCCTTTTATGTAATGATGAAAGGACCATTCTAAAACAAACCCTTTCTGTAATGGCCATTAGCAATAAAGTGTAGATTACAATCTTTGCAGGGATATAATGAAGATTCGTTCAGCTTGAGGCAGAATGTTTGATCTTTATCTGCATTGTCTGTCTCTGTAAAGGATGTGTTTTTCAATAAATGACAGATTTTGCCAAGTCTCAAACTACATCCAAGTTTAGTTTGAGACCCATTTTGACATTTAATGATGTTAGCATTTGAAAACACATTGACAAATTGAGAAGTAGTCGTTATTTATAACCTAGCTGGCAAGCTTCACATCTTGCAGCAAACTGCATCTGAAAACAAAATTGTGACAGGAGAAATGACTCTAAACAAATAATGTTTCCTATTTTCACAGTACCATATGCATTTTGTCATGAATTCAAGAATTTAACCTGAACTCATGTTGATTTACCTTATCCTTAACTCTTTACCAGACGACAAAATTGTAACCTTGTCCAAATTGAAAGTATTTGCGGACGACAATTTTAGTGTGGCTCAAATGGTGCAATTTTTCTTTGATAGGGTAGAAAACATTGTGGGAAAAGGAGAAAATGCTGATTACCAGCATTTTCTCCTTTTCCCACGATGTCTTCAAAAGGCTTCTTTTCCAGGGTCGTTAAAATTCGGCATTGTGTGGTAAAGGGTTAACCCTTAGGCTTCTGAGCATGTCTCAAAGACCTTATGCGGATGCCGAATAGTGTAGATCAAGATCAGACTGTACAAAATGTGCAGTATGATCTTGGATCTACATTGTCCCATCAGGAGAAGTTTTCCCCCAAAAAATTACTATGAAATAGCAACAATTGGGGTTCTTTTTTATATAGGCTTAACCCTTTCCCAAACAATCCCTGGTTTTTACGGGTCAGGAATAGAAGCCTTTTGAAAACATTGTGGGAAAAGGAGAAAATGCTGGTAACCAGCATTTTCTCCTTTTCCCACAATGTTTTCTACCCTATCATATAGAAAAATCATCTTTTTAGCAACTGTTAATTTGTCATCTGCAAAATGCTTTGAATTTGGTCTGGTCCAAAATTTGCCGTTTGGGAAAGGGTTAAAAGTTCCATTTAACTTATTTAGCTGGTTAAGGGTTAACAGGGATATTTTCAAAGTTGTCTGCTACAAATTCAGGATGATTGATAAATCAAACAGTATTCTATGCCACTTTCAACATTATTTTAGCCCAATCATGTTGACAGCTTGCATATTCATGTTTGTCCTGAGTTCCACCAATGCTAGGCTATGGCTTTAAAGTGTCTTGCCAAAGGACACTCCCACAAAAAATTCCCAGTGCTTCCAGTGAGGCTCAAACTGGGATCCTCCAGGTTTCGAATCCTAGACTTTAACACTGAACCACGGAGATTAACTCTTTGGTCTTATGATGAATCTTTCACTGAGACAGTATACCAAGTGTACGAGGGCTGTTCGATACGTAATGTGTATTGTACCACAGCGCGATAACGCTTTGCACGATTTCGTGTATGATGATACGCTTGAATAGCTCTGTTCAATACCTTTCCAACAGTATAAACACGAGCCATCAGCTCCACATAGTTTTAAACTTATAGTCATTTCAATAGAGCTACTCGTTGACCACTGTTGTAAAAATGGTTGGGAAACGGATTATGAATATTAAAGAAATTAGAGCTTATATAAAAGTTTGCACAAAACTCGGTCATTCGGTAATGCAGATTTTTACTGAATTGGGGGAAGTTTATGGGTCTGATAAGGTATCTTATGAGACAGTTCGTAGGTGGAGAAAGAAATTTCTGACTGGCACAGAGTCCGTCAAAGATGCAGCAAAATCTGGCCAACCTTTGACTGTAACAGGCAAGGCAAATGTCTCAAAAGTCAGGAAAATAATTGAAAGTGATGGTAGATACATGATTCGTGATATTGCCAACGCTGTTGGCATATCGCTATCGCGGGTGCATTTCATTTTGAAGCGTGTTTTGAAAGTACAAAAAATTTTTGCCAGATGGATACGCATATATTGACAGATTACCAAAAACGGGTACGAGTACAAACCGCTAAGCAATTGCTCAAAATGTTTCCCAAATTCAATCAAAGACAATTTGCAAACATTGTTACTGGTGACGAAACATGGGTTCACTATTTCAAACCAGTAAGAAAAATTGGAAACAAAATATGGCTAACTAAACACGGTAGAAGGCCTGTAGTTGCCAAAAGAAGCATAAGCACAAAGAAGGTTCTTTATTGCATATTCTTCTCATGTGATGGTATAGCCATACAAATTCCGGTGCCGAAGGGCAAAAGTCTTACAGGTCAGTATTTCCGAGATGTTATACTAAAAAAGGTCAAGAAATATTATCTAATCTGTGTCAGGTTTTAGGCATGTTCGTCTACTTCATGATATTATGGTCCATCACATACATCTGAGCTTGTGAAGCAATTTTTGAAGTCGGAGAAGGTTACCGTCTTGCCACACCCACCATACTCTCTCCAGATCTAGCCCCATGCGACTTTTTCCTTTTTTCAAAACTTAAAAAGTTCTTATCTGGTCGTCGTTGCAACTCGTGACAAGCCCTTGGCTCAGCCATCAGTCAGTGCCTCAGAGGTCTACCTAAATCAGCGTACCGTGACGCATTTCAGAAATGGATTCAGAGATTGAAATTATGTATTTCAAACCGGGGAGAATACTTTGAAGGGATGTAATGTTCATTTCACTATTTGAGTCGAATGCTTTTGAGATATCGTACAATACACATTACATATCGAACAAACCTCGTATATTAAAAAACATTAATTTTGTAGATGGTGAATTGAATTTGGCGCAAAGAGAGGATTTGTGTTTAATAGGGAAGGAAAAATTGTGGATACAGAAGAAAATGCTGGTAACCAACTTTTTCTCCTGCTCCCACAATGTTTTTTATACTACCTAAAACAAATTTCAGTTTTTGAATCACAGTTATTTTGTCATCTGCAAATGCTTTTGATTAGGATAAGTTGAAAATTTTGTTGTTTGGTAAAGAGTTAAAGAAGGAAAATGCTGTTAATTTAAAGCATGGAAATCAATACATTGATGGTCCTGCAATACTTATTTCAACCAATAACTGTTGCTGCTTTCCCCAAATTATATTCAGAAGTGAAAAAGAGATTTGTACAAGAAATGGAGATTATGTCTGTATGCTACAGAAGAGAGGGGCTCCCAGGAATAGGTTTATTTTTCTAAGAACATTTTATTGATTCCAACTTTCCTGTAACAATATCAGTATGTAAACCAGGCTTCTTGTGGATGTATGGGAGGTTGTATTTAGTGCTTTGTTTTCTTCTTTTGTCTTTTTGACCCATTGCCGAACAATGCAGAGTTTTAACAATTCTTAAAAAGAAGGGTTTTGAAACCATTGTGGGAAAAGGAGAAAATGCTAGTGACCAGCATTTTTTCCTTTTCCCACAATGATTTCCACCTTTTCTTGGAAAAACCCCATTGATTAAGCCTTATTGAGATTGCGGTCTGCAAATGTTTTGAGCATGGAAAGGTCTAAAAATTTTACATCTGTTTAAGGAATGAAGAGAATTTTTTTTTTTGTTTTCATGGAGGTATGAAAAAAAAACCTAATCACACTTTTGTATGAAACCGCGAGTTCAATACGCTAGAATTAAGTTGAAAATAAGATTGTTTAAACCCAGCAGAGTAACAATGAGTTTTCAGCTGTCTCTTTGAATTTACTGTTGGATTTTTTTTTTAGTAGATCTATTCAGAAAAAAGAAATTCAGCTAGCTATTTGAACTTCAGACTCGATATAAAATCAGAACGAAAAATCATTATGAAATCTCGTATACATGTTTGTTTACATTAGTTTGAGTGCAAAAGTAGTTCCGGCACTGCTGATTTTTTTCATGGAGCTATGAAAAAAATTTTTCAGCCAATCAGAACTCGCCAGTGTTCATGAAAAAAACTAATATTGATAATTAAAGAGTGAAAAAAAGTTGTTATTGCAACTTATGAAGTTGTAAATTAGCTGTCTCATTAACCAGGCCTTATTATCTATTGGCCCTGCTGGGTTGCTCTGGTTAGCTTATCTGACTCGTGACTCATGGTGGTTGGGGGTTTGATACTCTGTTGAGGCAAATTTTCTTTTGGGCAATTTTCCTTTTCTCACCTCTGATGAATGTGAGAAAAGTAGTCAGTACCTTGGAAAGAAACTTGTGTTAGTACTCGCGTGAGAAACCCTGGAAACACATGCGTAGGTGCACTGACTGCAGTGATATGACTGAAAGTGTTAAAATGGTGTTAAAATCCAGTATATATAAAGAAATAATATCAATTGCCTGCTATTGTTTTAAGGACTGAATTTACTGTTGGATTTTTTTTTTTTTAGTAGATCTATTCAGAAAAAAGAAATTCAGCTAGATATTTGAACTTCAGACTCGACATAAAATCAGAACGAAAAAACATTATGAAATCTCGTATACATGTTTGTTTACATTAGTTTGACTGCAAAAGTAGTTCCAGCACTGCTGATTTTTTTCATGGAGCTATGAAAAAAATTTTTCAGCCAATCAGAACTCGCCAATGTTCATGAAAAAAACTAATATTGATTATTAAAGAGTGAAAAAAAGTTGTTATTGCAACTTATGAAGTTGTAAATTAGCTGTCTCATTAACCAGGCCTTATTATCTATTGGCCCTGCTGGGTTGCTCTGGTTAGCTTATCTGACTCGTGACTCATGGTGGTTGGGGGTTTGATACTCTGTTGAGGCAAATTTTCTTTTGGGCAATTTTCCTTTTCTCACCTCTGATGAATGTGAGAAAAGTAGTCAGTACCTTGGAAAGAAACTTGTGTTAGTACTCGCGTGAGAAACCCTGGAAACACATGTGTAGGTGCACTGACTGCAGTGATATGACTGAAGGTGTTAAAATGGTGTTAAAATCCAGTACATATAAAGAAATAATATCAATTGCGTGCTATTGTTTTAAGGATTTATTTTCTGCTATTGTAGTCTCAGAAATGATTACCTTTATAATAGACAGCAACAATATTTCGATATATCCTTACTGAAAGCATTTTGAGATGATAAAATAAATGTGGATCAAATGTTTAAATTAGTCTTGTAAAGGATAGAAAAGAGTTTGGGAAAATCAGTTGTTTTCCAGTTAACAGCAAAAACCAAGTTTATTAACTCTTTACCACACAAAAAAATCTTAAACTTGTCCAAAGTGAAAGCATTTGCACAGGAAAATTTAAAAGTGGCTTAAATGATGGAATTTATCTTTTATAGGGTAGAAAACATTGTTGGAAAAGGAGAAAATGCTGGTCACCAGCATTTTCTTCTTTTCCAACAATGTTTTCAAAAGGGTTCTTCCTCAGGGTTGTTAAAACTCGGGATTGAGTGGTAAAGAGTTAATATAGCAGTTGAAAGTTTATTACCACAGCATCTGAATATTGTTACATGTAGCTGCTGGATATGAGGATACAGTTTGGATCAGCATGTTGCTTTTTATTGACTGTTTCTTGTTTCTATATAATTTCAGGCCTCAAAGGCAGCACAGAGTGCTAAAGAGAAGACCATAGAGTTTAGTCACACAGTTAATGATTCGGTTTTAAAGCCTACAAAAGAAAAGGTAACACTTTCTTTTTAACCCTTTACCACACAGTCCCTAGTTTTAATGACCCTTGTAAAAAGGCTTTTGAGAGCATTCGGGGAAAAGAAGAAAATGCTGGTAACCAGCATTTTCTTCTTTTCCCACACTGTTTTCTACTCTATGAAAGACAAGTTTCATGTTTTGTGTTTGGCGTCTGCAAATGCTGTCAATTTGGACCAGTGTAAAATTTGACATTTGGTAAAGGCTTACCCCTTTACCAAACAGTGCAGTGTTTTGAACATCCTGAGAGGATGGCTTTTTGAAAACATTGTGGGAAAAGGAGATGGCTTTTGAATACATTGGGGAGGGGGGAGAAAATGCTGGTTCCTCCCTTTTCCACAGTGCTTTCTATCATATTGAAGGCAAATCCTATACTCTATCAAATGAGTCACTTTCAGTTCGTTCACTAAAATGCTTTGAGTATGGACTAGTCTAAATTTTTTTTGCAGAGGACCTGTATAACTCCGTGGTAAAGTGTTGTACTCATTAACTGGGAGGCCCTGGGTTTGAGCCTTGCCGGAAGCACTGAGTCTATCATGGGAATGGTCTTTGGCAAGACACTTCAGAGCCCTAGCCTTGATCTAGTGAAACCCAAGATGTTACATGAATATGTGAGCTGTTGCTGTGATATGACTGAAATAGTGTTGTAAGAGGTGTCAAACACCATTCAGTCAATCTTAAGTTTTGTGACCTGATAGCTAGTAGAGAGAATGAAACTAACATGGACACCTTCAAAAGCCATTAAATATTTACAGGTCATTATTTCTGCCACATAACAATTCCATGGACCCTTTACCAAACTACCACAAGTTTTATAAACCGTGTGAAAAAGGCTTTCAAAAACATTGTGGGGAAAAGGAGATTATGCTGGTTACCAGCATTTTCTCTTTTTCTCAGGATGTTTTAACTGTTTACCAAGGATAAAACTTTAGACTGGTCTAAATTCAAAGCATTTGCACATGACAAATAAATGATACTAAAATGATGGGATTTGATTTGGAAAGGGTAGTAAACATTTCGGAAAAAGGAGAAAATTCTGGTTATCAGTGTGGATACACAGACTGTTACATTTTCTCATGTCTCTGCTGTTACTTAGATATTTCTTCAAACTTACTATCAAAAGGAAGAAGAACACAGTCATCTTACCAGAAGGGCAGGTAGCTCTTAGCACATTTCTGACGCAGTTATGTCCCTTTTTCAACGTGGAATTTTCACTGAAAATGCATCAACAGCCTAGCGTTGGCACCTGCATCCAATGTTCCTGTTTGGTGTTTAACTCCATTTTAGCAACATTTTAGTCATACCGCTGCAACCAGTGCACCCATTATATTTCATCACCTTTTCCAAGTTGCTGGCTGCTTTTCCACATAAATACTTCCAAAACAAAGGTCAGCTGTGAGACAGAAATGACTCCTGTAGATATGACTATCATCAGTCCTGGAAAAGAGCATGGTTACTAGAGCTGGGATTCAAACCCAAGGCCCCTGAGTTGCAAGCCTTGTATGTTACCAACTGAGCTTCTGGGCTCAGCTTTAGGGATTGACCACTTACCAAACATTCTCATGTTTTAGAGACTCTGAGAAAGATTTCTTGTAAAAACATTGTGGGAAAAGGAGAATATGCTGGTAACCAGCATTTTCTTCCTTTCTCACAATGTTTTCTACTCTGTTTAAGACTAACCCCATCATTTTCACCACATTTGTCTCCAAGTGTTTCCATTTCGGACCAGTCTTAAAATTTTGTTGTTTGGTAGATAAAGAACTAATTCTGAGCAAGCAACAGAAAGATGGGCAAGTGAAATAAGACGCTGTCTGTCCGCAGGTTTCCAAATTTTTGGTCTCTCTAACCGGCTAGCAAGGCAAAGTGAAATAACAGTTTTAGTCTTATTCTTCACAATTTTCCAATTTTGAAAGTAACATAACTTCTGATTGGCTAAACCATTTGGTTTAGCCAATCAGAAGTTGTGTTACTTTCAAATTTTGAAAATCTTGGAGAATAAGACTAAGGAACATTCTTAAGAATGTTTGGTGAATACGGACCCTGATAATCAAAATGAAGTGTTAGTTTTTTTTTTGTGCTTTTTGCATTGTTTTTAGAATTTTAGCTTGCCTTGTAATGGTTTGCTGATCTTGGGTAAGGATAAAGGGATATATTTGTTTTTGTCACAGATGTGCAGGATTTGTACATGTATGCAACACCTATAAAGAAGCATACTTATCATTTTTTGACTCTAGTTTCTTTCACCAGAACAGGGGTCCTGCATGGCTAAATGGTAAAGTGTAGGACCTGTAACCTAGAGGCTCCTGGTTCAAGCCTCACTGTATGCATTGGGGTTTTTTGTCGGAGTGTTTTTCAGCAAGACATTTCAGAGCCCTAGCCTAGTGCTGGTGAACCCAAGAACATACATGAATAAGCAAGCTGTTGCTGTGACATGACTGAAATAATGTTTAAAGCGTTATAAAACACCAGTCAATCAACTATATACCAGACTACAAAATTTTAGACTTGTCTACATTGAAAGCATTTGCAAAAGACAAATGTGGCTAAAGTCATAGGATTTGTCTTTGAAGGGGGAAAAACATTGTGGGAATGGAGAAAATTCTGGTAGCCTTTTCCTGCAATGTTTCCAAAAGCCTTTTCCTTCAGGGTGGATAAAACATGGGATTATATGGTAAAGGGTTAAATTAGCTTTTGAAATCCTGGAAAATGAGTCAGTTCATGATTCCACAATGTTTTCACGTGTGTAAAACCTTTGTTGCACATTATGGAAGTATATTTTTCATATATTTCGATTAGTTAAGTTGTATTTTGTTTGCTGTCTAGTTTTTTCAAATGCTGTCAATTTGGGCAGGCTTAAAATTTTGTTGTCTGGTAAAGGGTTAATCTGTTGTCTGTAGCTGCTGTCAGTTTGGACTGGTCTTACTGTTACTCATGAGGTAAAGTTAACAGCTGAAGGGTTAATGACTACAAATACATATATGGTCATAAAGAACAAAACTCCTAGTGATGTCTGTTTCCTATTTCACGCAATGAACTTTTATCACCAACTCTATCAGCATGTATCAATATGCAATGAAGTTCCCATAAAAATGAATAATGGATAGAGCCTCTGTACTGAAAAAATGCTGACAGGAAGTGAGACATAGCTGCTGGTACCCATGCCAACATGTAATGTTATTATATTACCAGCATTTCTGGTATCCTTTTCTATTACTCTTTCAGGGCTAAATATAATTATAAACCAACCTCCCTCTCTTTTAAATTACAATCAACTGAAACTCAGAAAGATTAGCTGTTGACTTTGCTGAACAAAAAGATAGTATATGTTATACAAGATTGGATTGCACAGAATGTGCAGTCTGATCTTGATCTGTACCATTCAGAAAAGCCCCCATTTTGGCACTGATAGGGTTAACCTCTTCACAGTCCATCCAATGTTTTTACAACCTGGAAAAAGAAAGTCTTTGAAAACATTGTCTGAGAAGGGAAAAATGCTGGTGACAATGTTTTTTTTTCTCCTTGTCGAAGACATCGAGTCGGTTCATCAATTTTCTGAGCTACATTTGATTTTACGTCTGTAAATGCTTTCAATATTTACATGTGTAAATATGTCGTCTGGTAAAGGGTGAAAGTACCAGACAGTCTGGTATCCCTTATTTTGTTATTAATACTTTGCCAGCCACAAACTCATTCGATATTCTTGAAATTCGCAACTAGACTTGATCAGAAACACAATTTAAACTTACAGTGCCTCTTTTTAGTGGTGTCAGTGGCTTTATCTACTGAACCTTTAACTTATAACAAGAAATATGATATGGTAAAATCATTTCTCTGTTTTTTGACTTATTATTTTTTTTTAACCTTAACTAAGTGCAAAGTATATAATACATGTACAAAGTAACTGCTACAGATATTGTTAGTCAATATCAGAATGCACAGAACATGCACACTTGTGAAAATTTTGTTAGATATTTGGACCAAAACAGGTTTGAGACTGCTACATAATAATACATGCACATGTACAAGTCTTTTAGTACAGACTGGCACTGTACATTTTATTGATTTGACAGTGTCAAGGTAAATGGCATGAAGGGATATTTGGTATGACTCAGTCATTATTGATGCTGCAGTGGGGAATGTGTGAGCTGTCACCTTATTATGTTCTTGCCTTTTGATATGTGAACATGTATTTTGTCATGTTGTGTTAAAGGTTTGGAATGGTTTCTGGGACATAGATGTGTTCTTTTTCTTAAAGGATTTTTCTTTATTATCTAAAATAGTGTGGTTACTTTTCCTGCTAAGAATAATTAGCGTGTAAGTGTTGGACTTAGAGATATCAAAATGTAAAGGAAAGAAATTAACGTAAATATGAGTAATAAGAGACATGTTTGAGTCACCTGGTCAAAAGAATGCCTGCTGTAGTTTAAGGAAGAATACTTAAATGGACTCTACCTTTAGAACAAGGGCCTGTATTCACGAGCTAGTCTAAAATGCATGGATAAGTCTTATTCTAGATTTAGAAAGTCATACAATTCTTGATTGGCTAAGCTTTGAAATTTAGAAAATTCTTGAGAATTAAACTAAGAATGTTATTAAGAGCATGTTTGAATACAATCCAGATTTGTTTTGATCTAACCCTTTACCATACAATCTTAAGTTAAAACAACTTTAGGCTTGTAAAAACATAATGAGAAAAGAAGAAAATGCTGTTAACCAGAAAACTCCAATTCTCACAAAGTTTTGCCCACTATCAAAAGCAAATTCAATCATTCGAGTCACATTTACTTTATTATTAAGGGCTGTAAATTTAGACGTGACTAAAATTTTGTAGTTTGGTAAAGGGTTTAGAGTAAAATTTCATACCAAGTCATGTTTTGTGACAATGTGCAATTGAATTGGTTTTTGAGATGTTAAAAAAGGTTCTTAACATGGTGGCAGACAAAAACCTTGCTTATTATTAGCAACGTTTCCTATTGCCAAGTGTATGCATCAAAACACTGTGCTCTGGGAATGGGCAGCCAGGAATATTGATGGAAATACAAATAGAATTTGCAGAAAATGCTGATTGTGTCATACATCATTCTAAAACACACAAATCTGAGGATAACAAATGACCATGAAGACAGGCTGTTGCTGTAGTGCTGAGAACCTAGATAATAAGAGCAGTTGACTCTTTACCAAACAATCCTGTGTTTATCTCTTAATGATGGAATATGTCTTTGATTGGGTAGAAAACATTGTGGGAAAAGGAGAAAATGCTGGTTACCAGCATTTTCTCCATTTTCCCCCAATGTTTTTAAAAGGCTTCTTTCTCAGGGTTGTTAAAGTCGGGATTGTGTGGTAAAGGGTTAAGCACCCTGAGGAAGATGCCTTTTAGAAACTTTGTGGTAAAAGAAGATAATGCTGGTAACTAGCCTAGTTCTCTTTTCCCACAATGTTTTTTTTCTTTCCCTCTTTCCTCATTAAAAATGGGATTATGTGGTAAAGGGTTAATTTAGCACAGACTTTTCTGAGCAAACTTTACCAGGCTACAAAATTTTAAACTTGCCTCCATCGGAAGCATTTGCAGAGATTAAATCGAATTTGGCTGAACATTGTAGGGATTAGGGAGACTATGCTGGATTCTTGCACAATGTCTCCTTTTCTTACAATGTTTCTGTGAAAGCTTTTTTCTTTTGGATCATTATTAACATAGGATTAAATTTTTAAAGGATTAATTAATTTTTAGCATTTATATATGAGCAACATTCTAGCACATTGGGGTTTAATCCATCTCTCTGTTCCATTATAACAAGCAAGCCATAATCACTTAATTAGGGATCCATAGAATCCATCGAGTCTGGCAGTTGACTGAATCATAAGTTGTAAGAGTCCATTCAGAAAATTTACAAATGGCAAAAAGTTACGACCAGTGTCAGCCTGTTCAGTCTGCGCAAGCTGAAATGAATCAGCATTTTTTTTGCAGACATATCAAACCCCCTTTTCACAGAGCATTGCTCACATAGTCTGATTTATCTGCAGCCATAATGGGGGGAAGAGGGGGTGGTTGCTTAACTCTTTACCAAACCACAAAATTTTAGACTTGTCCAAATTAAAAGCACTTGCAGACGACAAATTAAAGATGGCTCAAATGGTGGAATTTGTCTTTCATAGAGTAGAAAACATTATGGGAAAAGGAGAAAATGCTGGTTACCAGCATTTTCTCCTTTTCCCACAATGTTTTCAAAAGACTTCTTTCCAAGGGTCGTTAAAACCCGGGATTGTTTGGTAAAGGGTTAACAAATTCATGACAAAGATCACTTGCTTTTGTCCACATTATTTTCTTGCTTAGAGAAATCGAAAATAAAGATTTATTTGAATTTTTTGTAACTTGAATTTGCACTAAAGTAATCTGCTATTTTCAGAATTATCCTTAATGATTTCAGAAATCATCACTGTCATAAGTCCGATTTAAAATTTTTATTCCTATGCAGGGTATGTTTATTGTGCATTTTATTAGCCCAAGGATTTGGTAGACGTATAAAATATCTGAAACTGCTTTGTAAGATCAAACAGGCATAAAACATCATGGCAAAACATCAACATAGACATTCATAAAATGAAATCCTTAGAGTGTCAAAGAAACCATAATTTAGTGTAAAAAGCAGACCCAAATAACTGCAATTTAGTTGCTTTGTTCCTGCATGTCTAAGCAAAGTGGATGGGGTAGATCATAGATGACAATATACATTCTGTGCAGTCTGATCTTGATCTACACTGGCTGCAAAGGAAACAGAAAGGTATGAAAGGGGCTTTAAGAGTTAGTGCATTACTGTAAATAGCAATGCTGTGTGTGCACTGTGCCATCTGCTTTTTAGTGTACATAATGTACAGTGCCAAAGAATTTGGATTTCACCAAATATTTCCACTGTAAATGAAGACTGATTTTTGTCATTTTTACATGGAAGAGTAGAGTTAGAGCGAATATCAGGCTGCACATTCTTTGTACCCTGATCTTGATCTTTTCAAAATGCAAGATTGACCAATACCTGAATGTTGCCCCATGGCAATGGAGAGAGTTGTGAAGCTCTCTTATTTATTGGTCTCTTGCCCCTTTGCCAAACAATCCCACGTTCAACGACCTTAAAAGAGAAGGCTTTTGACAACATTGTGGGAATAGGAGAAAATGCTGGTAACCAACATTTTCTCCTTTTTATACGCCTGTCGAAGACGGGACGTATTATGGGATCACCCATGGCGTACGGGCGGGCGTCCGTCCAGTTCTTTGTCCGGAGCATAACTTTGTCATCTCCAGTCCGATTGACTTGAAACTTGGCATGTGTGTTTGTTGCGATAATACGGAGTGCAGTGCGAAAGAACCATAACTCTACCACGTGCTGTCTGAGTTATTTTCCCTTGATCGTCATTTTTACAGCATTTTCTGCTTGTCCGGAGCATAACTTTGTCATCTCCAGTCCGATTGACTTGAAACTTGACATGTGTGTTTGTTGCAATAATACGGAGTGCAGTGCGAAAGAACCATAACTCTACCTGGTGCTGTCTTTGAGTTATTTCCCTTTGATCGTCATTTTTACAGCATTTTCTGCTTGTCCGGAGCATAACTTTGTCATTTCCAGTCCGATTGACTTGAAACTTAATATTTGTGTTTGTTGCAATAATACGGAGTGCAGTGTGAAAGAACCATAACTCTACCTGGTGCTGTCTTTGAGTTATTTCCCTTTGACCGTCATTTTTACAGCATTTTCTACTTATCCGGAGCATAACTTTGTCATCTCGAGTCTGATTGATTTGAAACTTGGCATTTGTGTTTTTTGCAATAATACGGAGTGCAGTGCAAAAGAACCATAACTCTACCTGGTGCTGTCTTTGAGTTATTTCCCTTTGATCATCATTTTTACAGCATTTTCTGCTTGTCCGGAACATAACTTTGTCATCTCTAGTCCGATTGACTTGAAACTTGGTATTTGTGTTTGTTGCAATAATACAGAGTGCATTGCAAAAGAACCATAACTCTACCTGGTGCTGTCTTTGAGTTATTTCCCTTTGATCTTCATTTTTACAGCATTTTCTGCTTGTCCGGAACATAACTTTGTCATCTCTAGTCCGATTGACTTGAAACTTGGTATTTGTGTTTGTTGCAATAATACAGAGTGCATTGCAAAAGAACCATAACTCTACCTGGTGCTGTCTTTGAGTTATTTCCCTTTGTCATTTTTACAGCATTTTCTGCTTGTCCGGAGATAACTTTGTCATCTCCAGTCCAATTGACTTGAAACTTGGTATGTATTTGTGTTTGTTGCAATAAAACGGAGTGCAGTGCGAAAGAACCATAACTCTACCTCGTGCTGTCTTTGAGTTATTTCCCTTTGATCGTCATTTTTACAGCATTTTCTGCTTGTCCGGAATATAACTTTGTCATCTCTAGTCTGAACATCTTCAAATTTGGTATGCATGATTGTTGAAAATTTACGGAGTGCAGTGCACAAGAACCATAACTCTTCCTAGCACGAATTTTGAGTTATTTCCCTTTGATCGTCATTTTTACAGCATTTAGTGCTTGTCTGGAATATAACTTTGTCATCTCAAGTCAGAGTGACTTCAAACTTGGTATGCATGTTTGTTGCAATATTACGGAGTACAGTGCGCAAGAACAATAACTCTACCTAGTACGGATTTTGAGTAATTCCACTTTGATCTTCATTTTTACAGTATTTCTTGCTTGTCCGGAATGGAACTTTGTCACCTCAAGTCAAATTGACTTGAGACTTGGTCAACATGTTTGTTGCATTACCTGCCCTTTACGATTATTATACCCCCTCGACAACTGGTGGTGGGACGGGCGTATCTTGTGACAATTTGCCGCTCTTGTTTCCGCTATGTTTTCTACCCCATCAAAGACAGAAATCATTATGTAAGGTACATTTAAGTGGTCTTCTGCAAATGTTTTCGATTGGGTTCTCTCCAAAACTTTGGCATTCAGTAAAGAAGTAACTGACTGAAATTTCCATTGAGGTTAAAGAATGAAAACAATTCAAAGGAAAAATGGTATTGCTTTTGTTATTGTAATCTCTCTGATTCTCATGCTGTTTCCAAAGTCCCTCGTATGATCAGTTGTATACAAAAGCACTTGTAAGAAGGACAGGGCAAGTATGTAAATTAACTGACCTGAACCCTTGTTATGCACAGAGCACCTTTAACCCTGTTAGAATTTACAGTAGTGTGGACAACGAAATAATGTAATGTTGCTCCAAAGATGATTTCTTCATTTGAAGCAAAAGAAAACACTGTAGTATTACTCTCACTCGATAAACGTTTCATTATCAGTTTATATTATTGTTTGTGTTTGGGATAACAAGTTTAAAATCATGTACCATGACGAGATCATTTAAAAACTCAACACAATAATGTTTATATTATCTCATCATAGTTCCAGGTTTTAAAGCTGTATTACCAAAAACAAGCAATAATATAAAGTGTTAAGGAAAGGTTTATCGAGTTCGATTTATAAAAGGAGAAAATGCTGGTTACTTGAATGTTTTCTTTTTCATACAGTGTTTTCAAAAGCATTTAGGATGGTTAAAAAGGGATTGTTTGGAAACAGGTTAAGTTCTGTGGTAGACAGTGTAAAGCAAGGTGACACTGCAAGGACATGCAGTCTATGATATTTATCAACACTGCAGTATTCTATCATCCTATCTTGTTCAAAATAGGCTTGACTGATAAATGTCTCCATTTAGGCCATTTGTAGTGTTGTAGTGAAGGCAATTACAGGTACAGTGAAGTTTTTTCAATATGGTGAACTCTTAGCCTGGGACGAACAGCAGTAGGTGTTTTGGTAGGCAGTGTGGATCAAGACCAATATGTAAAAGAGCATGCAGTTTAATCTTGGATCAACACTGTCAAATATTCTGTGTGATAACCTCATTAAATCTGCCTTGTAAAATTCAGGTTTTCTGTTTGTTTTCTTTAAAATGTACATGTCATTTTAATAGCTGTGAACAAAGTGGACATTTTCAGGAAATAACTTAAATATAATTGTGGTGTCAGGACTGTTTTAAAGCTAGTACTTCTCAAAGTAATTGGATTTGCACTGTTGATCAAGATCAGACTGTTTAATGTAGCTACATTGTCCACAAAATCAACTGTACTTGTTTTGGTACCTCCCAGGGATAAGGATTATTCAGAGGCATTAGACTAAGCAGGATGGTTACATTACTTATTTGTTGCTATTTTTGTCTCAAGTTAAAACGATAATCACATTGGAGAAAAGGCACAGGAATTTACAGTTAAGATTGTGTTATTACAGAGCCGAGGAATGATCAATACTTGTAGATATTATTGGATAATTTTGGGATGCCTAAATTGCATCGTCAATATTTAGCAGGGAGAGTGTCGGCGTGGAAAGAAATAGCGGTGTTTTGTTACATTCGTATTACCAACAAGTTACTGCTCATGTGGCGGGGATAATTCATGTGAGGCTAGATGTGATGATACCATTATGACTACTTGTGTATTTTATGTGAAGCACTGATAAATTTTGGGAGATTTTAAAGCTGTAAATTGTAGGACTTTTCAAACATTGTGTTTCTGAATTTTCCTTTTATGGCCTTGACTATTTGATGTAGATCTAAATCTAATAGATTTTACAAGTTTTCACTCAAAATGAACAGTTTTAGATTTAAAAATCCGAATGGCTCTGTGAGAGTGGTAAGTATGATTCTAAACCTGTTCATGATTTTTTGTATGTAAGATTTCTACTGTTTTAAATCAACCTAAAAACCTTTCCCAAACAATCCTGAGTTTTATGTTACAAGCCTTGTGAAAAAGGCTTTTGAAAGCACTGTGGGAAAACAAGAAATGCTGGTTACCAGTATTTTCTCCTTTTTCCACAATTTTTTGTGTCTTTTCAAAGACAAATCCCATCATCTGAGCCACATTTGATATGCAATTTGAACATGTCTAAAACAATGTTTAACTTCTTACCACACGACAAAATTTTAGACAGATCCAAATTAGATGCATTTCCAAGGACATAGTAAATGGGGCACAAGTAATGGGATTTGTTCTTAATAGATAAAAAAACATTTTGGGAAAAGAAGAAAATGCTCGTTGCCAGCATTTTCTTCTTTTCCCACAATGCTTTCAAAAGCTTTCTTTCTCAGGGTCGTTAAAACTAGGGATTGTGTGGTAAAGGGTTAATTCTTCACCAGACAACAAAATATAAGACTGGTCCAAATTGAAAGCTGACGACAGATTAAATCCTGCACAATTTATGAAATAAGTGTTTGGAAGAGCAGAAAACATTGTGGGAAAAGGAGAAAGTGTTGGTTTCCAGCATTTTCTCCTTTTCCCACATTTTTTTAAACATCCTTTTTGTTTGGGTTTGTTAAAACTGGATTGTGTGGTAAAGAGTTAAATACTTGGTAAAAGGTTAACCCTTTAACACATGGCAAATTTTTAGACTTATACAAATTGAAAGCATTTGCAGATGACAATTTCATAGTGGCTCAAATGATGGAATTTGTCTTTGATGTGGTAGAAAACATTGTGGGAAAAGGAGAAAATGCTGGTGACCAGCATTTTCTCCTTTTCCCATAATGTTTCCAAAAGGCTTCTTCCTCAGGGTTGCTATGAGTCGTCATTGTGTGGTAAAGGGTTAATGCATGTATATGAGTATGTAATATTTAGATGAAAGGTTTATGTGCATAATTTATGAGATTGTTCCCATTACCCTGTGCTAGACATACCTCTTGTTTTTCGTGACCCTGAAAAAGAAGGCTTCTGAAAACAGCATTTTCTCCTTTTCCCACAATGATTTCTATAAATTCAACTGTCTTGGGCAGATTGAGTTTTGTCCTCAATATGGACAGGTCCAAAATGTTGGAGTCTGGTGAAGAGTCATAAAGGAAATGACAATTTGAAAGCCGTAGACTCTAGCTATATGGATGAAAATAATTTCAGCAGAAAAGGTTCAAATCCTGCATATTCAAGAGCTGTTTGGTCTAAAAAAAATTCCAAAATATATCTGGACACTTCAGATCCAATATCAGACTTCTATTTTGTAATGTCTGATCTTGATCTTCGCTTTCTGTAATAGCAACATCTAGTGCCCTTACAATCCTAAAAGGTTAACCCTTTACCAAATAATCCATACTTTTAAAAACCCGGGGAAAACAGGCTTTTGAAAACATTGTGGAATAAGGAGAAAAAGCTGGCTACCAGTATTTTCTCATTATTCCACAAAGTTTTCTATCCTAACAGAGACAAATCTTTCCTTTTGAGCAATATATGATTTGTCATCTGCAAATGCTTTCAATTTGGACCAGTCTAAAATTTTGTCGTTTGGTAAAGAGTTAAGGAAACTTATCATGTACATAAGGAAGCTGTGAAATAAATAATTTACAGATTAAAGGGACGAGGTTTGACAGGAATGACCTCATTGTGCTTCCAGGCATTTATTCACCCCCAGAATACCTTTCACAACTATAGTTGCCTTTGCAACCAAGAGCTAGATCAAATATCAGAGTGCACAGATTTTGCCATCTGATCTTTGAGCTGCACTGTCTGCTTTGCTCAAACTTGACAGATAAAAGCAGCCATTTAAATCATAATTATGATTATTAACTCTTTACCACACAAAAAAATTTTAGACTTGTCCAAATCGAAAGCATTTGCAGAAGACATAGCAAACAAGGCTCACGTAAAGGGATTCATCTTTGATCGAATAGAAAACATTGTGGGAAAAGGAGAAAATGCTGGTTACCAGCATTTTCTCCTTTTCCCACAGTGTTTTCAAAAGCCTTCCTCATCAGGGTCGTTCAAACAGGGAATTATGCAGTAAAGGATTAATATGTCTTATTTCTAGACTGAAAATGTATGTGTGGTTTACTGTATACCTGGATATATAATTATGCGTGTCAAAAAATTTGCAAATTACCGATTACGAACATTCTGCGTATGGAAATGTTTGCGAATTCTAGACATTCGTTATTTGTTGATATACTTGTAGTAAAATATGCGAACAGAAAAATTTACGAATTTTTCATATTCGCGAAATAGCAAAAATTTCCACTCATACAGTATTTGGTGCACACTGGAAGGGTTAACGCCACAATTTTAGCCTTGTCCATAATGAAAGCTTTTCAGGACAAGAAAACAGATCTTGCTCAAGTGATGGGATTCGTCATTGCAAACGTGGAATTTCAATGGAAAACATTATTGGAAAATGAGAAAATGCTGATAACCAGCATTTTCTTATTTTCCGGTAATGTTGTCAAAAGCCTTTCTTTAGTGTCATAGAAACAGGATTGTTTAGTAAAGGGTCTACTGAGTAAATTAATATTTTGGTCCTAGAATAAATAATACCACCAAAACATGATGAATTGTTACCCCCCACAGTCATCTGATTTTTGTCTTGTCTTGCAGCAGACTGCATTTAAAAACATTATCTGAAAAATTCAGTACAATCATATAAGAACGACACTAAATGTGTCTTCTGCAAATGCTTTCAGTATTGAAGGGTCTTAAGATTTTGTCCAAGATTTTAACTATCAAAAGGGTAACCTTTTCTAGAGAAACAGGTAATGCACAAAGTGATTTTGACACAGTTATGCCCCATTTTTTGAACGACATTTAGCTCCACTGGCCTTTTTGTCATGGCACTGTTTCCGTCATGTGTCCATGCACATGTTTTAACTTTCATTTCTAACATCTTTTTTCTCTGAAACTACCAAATTTTACTAAACTTCACAGAAATGATCCTGCCATGGTTCCCAGGAGAAATCCTTCAAAAAATTTGATTCCAAGTAAAACTTGTTGCTATGGCAACAAAACTGAAAAATATTTTGAATCTTTGAAAATCTTCTTGTCCAAAACCACAAGGTCCTGGGCTAGCAAATTTGGCTTGTAGCTTCATATAATGAACTTCTACAAAGACTGTTCATGTAGCCTTTGGGTCAAAACTATCCCTGCCTCAGGGGCCACAAGTTTTACATGGGCTTATATGTTGAAAACTTAAAAAATCAGCTTGTTCTAACCATTAGGCATAAAGGTACCAAACTTGGCAGGAAGATGCATGTAGTGGACCTATACCAAGATTGTTCAAACAGCCCTTGGGTCAAAATTGGTAAAGACTTGACCCTGTACTCTAGAACCCCAAGTTTTAGCAACCTTGAGATAGAAGCCGTTTGAAAACATGTTGGGACAAGGAAAAGGAGAAGATACTGGTTTAAACCGAAGTTTTCTGCCCATACAAAGACAGATCCTACGATTGGAACCACACTTTATTTTTCATCTGCAAATGCTTTCAAATTGGACTAGTGAAAAATTTTGTCATTTGGTGAAGCATTAAGCACCCAAAGCAAGTTGTTCAATAGTTTGCAGTAATTTGGTTACCTCAATATCATGAAACATACAGTGGAGCTTCTGCAGCATCTCTGTTAAGCATTTCTTAGGTATTCAGAAAATCTTGGGTGTACTTTGGATTGATGAAATGTTTCATTTTATTAATTATTTGTAATGAAGTACACATGCTTTCATTTATTCTTCGTAGTGTTAACAACATTCCATAGGAAGAAAAACTTGAAAGATTCATTAATTTCATTGCCAAACATATGAGCCATGCTCTGACAAAAGGGGGCTTAATGCATCTCCGTGATCCATGGTACTAAGTAGGCCATTACATACTTATGGATTCATAATATCCACTTTTTTTAACAACCAACTTAATCAAGAGATAGCCTGGTCCTTTGGCATACAGAAAATTGATCAATAGCGAAAAGTGTCGGCCCAGGTCAGCCTGCGTGGACTGCGCAGGCTGGCCTGGGTCGATACTTTTCGCAGATGCATTAAGCCCCCTTTTCACAGAGCATGGCTCATATGTTTGTGTCTGCAGTCGTGAGCTGTTAAATGGTTCCTCTAAAGGTTAATCCTGCATAGACATCACCCTATCAAGAAATTTTCATCTTAGAAATAGAGACCCAAATAATTGCAACTTCATGGTTGTTTTTGTCTACAGTGTTTAATCAAAGTGGACAGTGTAGATCAAAGATCAGGTTGCATGTTTTATGCAGTCTGATCTTGATCTACACTGGCCTCAAAGGCAACCATAGTTGTGAAATGCGCTTATGGGTTAATTTAGAACGGCTGTAAACTTATAATAATAAAAGACTCGACAGCCAACATTTGAAGGAAAGGTTACATAGTTTGTTATAGGCCAAGAAAATGTTAACCATTTCAGGGCAGCGACTTTTGCAGATGGCGTAGACCAATAGACCAAGATCAGTGGGCTCATAATTTGCAGTCTGATCACGGCCCTGAAAGCATTAACCCTTTATCTCATAATTCTGAGTTTTAACTCTATTGAGGAAGAAGGCTGATTAAAAAAAAAAAAAGTGAGGGAAAACAGTATTTTCTTCTTTTCCACAATGTTTTCTATCCTTTCAAAGACCAATATCATCAAGTTGATTTGTCATCAGCAAACTTTAATACCATACTCTCAATTTGGATATACCTGTTTTTTTTTTTCGTCTCTCGAGATCTAAGAGAAAATGACCATTTGGTTTTTGATACAACTTACGGCTCATTTTACCACAATATTTTCAAAACTGTCAATTGCAGGACTGTGAAAACTTGTCTTGTGTAATGATTGATTAACCATTTACTACATAATCCCAATTTTTAACAATCCGCAGAAAGAAAACTTTTGAGAACATTGTGAGAAAAGAAGAAAATGCTGGGTTTTTTGAAGCATTTTTCTCCTTTTTCCCTACAATATTTTCTAGCCTTTTGAGAGAAATGACTAAACATGCAGAGGGTAACGATCTAGATCAGACAGCATGTTTCATGTAGTCTAATCTGTGCAACCCCCAAAAGTCCTATGTTTGCCTACGATGCTGAAAGAGCTAGAGAAAAAAATCTTTAGCATTAACCCTTAGGCTGCTGAGTACGACTCGCTGAACGTTTGTGGACAGCGTAGATCAAGATCAGACTGCACAGAACGTGCAGTCTGATCTTGATCTACACTGTCCAATAAGGAGATATATTTCCTCCAAATATACCTTTGCCTGCCCGGATGGCTCAGTGGTGAGCGTGTCGGACTCATGACCTGGTGGTTGTGAGTTTGATACCCGGTTGAGGCGAACTTTCTTTCCGGGGTATTTTCGCCTCTCAAAGTAGTCGGTGGCTTTGGAAAGAAAGTTGTGTTAGTACTGGTGTGAGAAAGCCAGGAAACACATGTGTGTCACCGACCGCCATGATACGACCTTAGCTGTTAAAGTGGCGTTAAACCCCAATACAACCAACCAGCCAAATATACCTTTCAAACGGGAATAATTAGAATTTTACTATTGGCTGGAAAGTTTCATTTCTTTTATTTAGCAGGATAAGGGTAAAGAAATGCAATTAGCTCTGGTGCTAATTGTGTGAAGTTTATTTGTTACCTGCATCTATGAGCTAGGTTTGTCACAGTTGTCTACTCTCTTTTCAGGTTGAAAAGGGGACATTATTGAATGAAGTTGGCGAATCCATGAGTGGCTTTGCATCTAAGGTATGTCTATTACCTTGTCATCTTGTCATACGTTTTATGGCCCAATTTACATGAAGTAATTTATGTACAGCTTGAATTAAGGCTATGAAGAGGGAAACTGCATTGTAGAGCATCAGCCTCTCTCACTAAAAGTTCTGGGTTTGAATCCATTTATCTGTTTCAGTGAGGTAACATTAATCAGGGGAGATTAATTTTATATTAGTAGACATTTCTTTCACATTTTAGGTAAACTGGTAGAGCATAATCCGTAGCATGCTCAATTTATTAAAGTGGACCGTTTTTAAGGCATAAATGATCTTTGAGTCAACCTTTTTTTTCAGAATTTTTAGTATAAATTTGATTTTAACTCTTCCCAAATGAAATTTTGGACTTGTCTGAATTCAAAGCATATGCAGACGACAAAGGAATGTAGCTCAAAAGATGATGATGTTGCTGGTTACTGGCATATTGTCCTTTTCCCTCATTGTTTTCAAAAGCATTTGTCTGTAAGGTCATTAAAACCTGGTATTGTTTGATAAAGAGATGAAAGGAAAAAAAAAGTCCAGCTGCCCCAGGCTTGATTAGGCTGCAATGTGTTTGACTCAAACTTAATATTTTACTTCATAATCTCGAGTTTCAACAACCCTAGGGAAGACCCCTTTTGAAAACATTTTTGGAAGAGGAGAAAATGCTGGTAAAAACATTCTACACTTTCAAAAACAAAATTTCAATTTTTCAGTCACACTCATTCTGTTGTCTGCAAATGCTGTTCATTTTAGACTAGTCTAACTTTTTTTAGTTGGTAAACAGTTAAAGGGAAATAATATAAAATGTTGACATTATGCCATACCTTTTATCTCCCTCGATAGTGCATTAAATTTGGATACTTTTTAGCGTTGTTGGTAGTAAACAGTGTTTCTTCCAGAGTGCTTTTCTTGCATTTGTGACGCAATGATTTCTTAGCTGACGCACTAAAATTCATTGTGTTTGTCTTTTCTGACGCAATCAAAAAATATCAGTACAATCAAAACAATAGTTTATAATGCACACCAAGACGTCGAGCCGAAATACTAAGGAGCAAAATAAGGTTCGTATGCAGAAAAAGATTTCATGTGCCATGATTATTTTATACTGAAAGTTTATGATACGGCGCCCAGTGTCTGAAACCAATTTTTAGCTCACCTGAGCACGAAGTGCTAAGGTGAGTTATTGTGATCGGTCATTGTCCAGCGTCCATCTGTCCGTCAGTCCGTCTGTCCACAATTCCTTTAAACATCTTCTATTCCTAAACCCCTGGGCCAATCTTGATGAAACTTGGCAGGGATGTTCCTTGGGTGAAGCTCTACCAAAGTTGTTCAAGAGATTGAATTCCACATATAACTCTAGTTGCCATGGCAACAGAAAGGAAAAAAATAGCAAAATCTTTGAAAATCTTCTTCTCTGAAACTAGAAGGCGTAGAGCTTTGATATTTGGTATGTAGCATCTCCTAGTGGACCTCTACCAAGTTTGTTCATATGATGCCCCTGGGGTCAAAACTGGCCCCGCCCCAGGGTCACAAGTTCGAACATAGGAACAAAGAAGGAAAACTTTAAAATTCTTTTTCTCTGAAACTGGAAGGCGTAGAGCTTTGATATTTGGTACGTAGCATCTCCTAGTGGACCTCTACCAAGTTTGTTCATACGATGCCCCTGGGGTCAAAACTGGCCCCGCCCAGGGGGTCACAAGTTCGAACAAAGGAACAAAGAAGGAAAACTTTAAAATTCTTCTTCTCTAGAACTGGAAGGTGTAGAGCTTTGATATTTGGTATGTAGCATCTCCCAGTGGACCTCTACCAAGTTTGTTCAAATGATGCGGCTGGGGTCAAAACTGGCCCCGCCCCGGGGGTCACAAGTTTGAACATAGGAACAAAGAAGGAAAACTTTAAAATTCTTCTTTTCTAAAACTGGAAGGCATAGAGCTTTATTATTTGGTATGTAGTGAACCTGTTCTAAGTTTGTTAGCCCACCTGAGCACAACATGTTCAATCAGTTCGAAATTGGGTCACCTGGGGTCATAAACTAGGTCACTAGGTCAAATTAAGGTAATACCTTGTGGGCACTCTAGAGGCCACATTTATTGCTCAAATGACCTGAAATTTAGTCAGAATGTTTGTCTTGATAAAATCTTGGATGAGTTCAGATTTGGGTCAACTGGGATTATAAACTAGGTCACTAGGTCAAATTAAAGTAATACCTTATGGGCACTCTAGAGGCCACATTTCTTGCTCAATTGACTTGAAAATTGGTCAGAATGTTCGTCTTGATAAAATCTCACATGAATTTGAATTTGGGTCATGTGGGGTTTTAAACTAGGTCACTAGGTCAAATTAATGAAATACCTTGATGGCACTCTATAGGCCACATTTACTTTTTAATTGATTTGAAAATTGGTTAAAATGTTTGTCTTGATGAAATCTAAGATGAGTTCAAATGTGGGTCACCTGGGGTCATAATCTAGGTCACTAGGTCAAATTAAAGAAATGCCTTTAGGGCACTCTAGAGGCTACAATCTTTGCTCAGTGGACTTGAAAATTGGTCAGAATGTTTGTCTTGATGAAATATCGGATGGGTTGGAAATTGGGTCACCTGGGGTCATAAACTAGGTCACTTGGTCAAATTAAAGAAATACCTTGTGGGCACTCTTGAAGCCACATTTATTGCTCAATTGACTTGAGAATTATTCAGAGTGTTCTTCTTGATAAACGTTCAGATAAGTTCTAAATTGGGTCAACTGGGATCATAAACTAGGTCACTAGGTCAAATTAAAGTAATACCTTGTTGGCACTCTAGAGGCCACATTTCTTGCTCAATTGACTTGAAAATTGGTCAGAATGTTTGTCTTGATAAAATCACACATGAATTTGAATTTGGGTCATGCGGGGTTTTAAACTAGGTCACTAGGTCAAATTAATGAAATACCTTGATGGCACTCTAGAGGCCACATTTATTTTTTAATTGATTTGAAAATTGGTTAAAATGTTTGTCTTGATGAAATCTAAGATGAGTTCAAATTTGGGTGACCTGAGGTCATAATCTAGGTCACTAGGTCAAATTAAAGAAATGCCTTTAGGGCACTCTAGAGGCTACATTTTTTGCTCAGTGGACTTGAAAATTGGTCAGAATGTTTGTCTTGATGAAATATCGGATGAGCTGGAAATTGGGTCACCTGGGGTCATGAACTAGGTCACTTGGTCAAATTAAAGAAATACCTTGTGGGCACTCTTGAAGCCACATTTATTGCTCAAATGACTTGAGAATTATTCAGAGTGTTCTTCTTGATAAACGTTCAGATAAGTTCTAAATTGGGTCAACTGGGATCATAAACTAGGTCACTAGGTCAAATTAAAGAAATACCTTGTGGGCACTCTAGAGGCCACATTTTGTGCTCAATTGACTTGATAATTGGTCAGAATGTTTGTCTTGATGAAATCTCACATTAGGATGAATTTGAGTCAACTGGGATCATAAACCAGGTCACTAGGTCAAATTAAAGAAATAACTTTTGGGCACCCTAGAGGCCACATTTAGGGTTCAAATGACTTGAAAATTGTTCAGAATGTTTGTTTTGATAAAATCTCACATGAGTCTGAATTTGGGTCATGTGGAGTCATAAACTAGGTCACTAGGTCAAATTAAAGAAATACCTTGTGGGCACTCTAGAGGCCACATTTATTGGTCATTTGATTTGGAAATTGGTTAAAATGTTTGTCATGATGAAATCTAAGATAAGTTCAAAATTGGGTCACCTGGGGTCATAATCTAGGTCACTATGTCAAATTAAAGAAATACCTTTAGGGCACTCTAGAGGTCACATTTCTTGCTCAATTGACTTGAGAAATGGTCAGAATGTTTGTCTTGATGAAAAATTGTGTGAGTTTGAAATTGGATCACCTGGGGTCATAAACTAGGTCACTTTGTCAAATTTAAGAAATACCTTGTGGGCACTCTAGAGGCCACATTTATTGCTCAATTAACTTTAAAACTTTTCAGAATGTTTGTCTTGATAAATTTTTTGATGAGTTCTAAATTGGGTCACGTGGGGTGATAAATTAGGTCACTAGGTCAACTTAGGGAAATTCCTTGTGGATGCTCTAGAGGCTCAATTGACCTGACAATTGGTCAGAAATTGAATTATGCATGTGGAGTGAATTTCACCTATTGACTCAGGTGAGCGATCCAGGGCCATCATGGCCCTCTTGTATTGATAATTTATCGATAAATATCTGCCAGTACTGCACAAAGAAGAATTAAAGAACATGAATTGCTACCAACTGGCTTCTCTCTGACACAGTCACACATTTGAAGCTCTTGTTTAGTAATAATTAACTAGCTACAGAATAACTGTAGGAAGGTCAATTTGTCACCGTGCTTTATACATCTACAGTCTGTGTATTCTAGACGCTTTCCAAAACAGAATAGCAGGTAAATCGAAAGAGAAAAACAGAAAGGACTTGCAGACTGTTTTGCTGTCCCTTCCACAAGTAAACACCTCAATACGTGAAAAAAATGAAAAACCTACAAATGCTACAAATAACAGCGTCTTGTCAGACTAAGAAAAGTAGTTCCAGTTCCGAGTCGGCGGAGTCACAGGGAAAGGTCCTTAAACGTGAATTTAAGTAGCTTTAAAAAGGCATTTATAAAGGTGACCTTCAAGATTTTTGTATGACCCCCCGAAAATTTGGAATAGGGGTAACAAATGACCCTCAAAAATTTGAAGCTGGGAAAAACACTGAGTAAATGAGCAATTTCCATTTTTACCCTCCAAGGGCTATAACTGAATTAAGTAGCTTTTGTGTACATCATAGATCAATATCAGAATGTGCAGTCTGATGATCTTAGATCTACAATGTCTGCTTCTTTTGTGACAGATTTAGTTGAAAACAACCTTTAAATTGAAATCCTTAATTGAAAAGTTTTGTTTCATTAATTCAGCTCTTTAGGGGTTAAAGTTCAGTATTACAAAATTTAGATTTATTTAATTTGAAGCGATTTTTATCTCATTCTATTTTCACCCCAAAACTAATCATTCATGTTAAAGAAGATCTTCAAAAAGTATTTACCCATGTCAGCCTGCTCAGTCCATTCAGGCTTGTTTAATAAGGGGTCCACTTAAAAACATGACTGCCATGACAGTGGTTGACTTCCTGTATAAAATATTTCGTTCATTCAATATATTTGACTTATTTTGGATAAAATAAAATTGTGTGTGCCAGTTATGGCTTGGATTTTTTCCCAAAATATGTTGCAATTTGTTCGCAATTTGCAACTGCATCAAATTTATGGTAATTTTGAGATTATTCAGCTCTGAGAAATAGAGGCAAGTTACATCTGGCATTTCTGGTCCCCCCCATTACCCCCAACCAAATTGCCAAAATGGGCAAATTAAGGCTTTGCATATTTTCCTCCAAATGTTGCAAATTGTATGCAATTCTTTCGAATTTTGTACATATTTTTTTGTATTGTTCAGTCCATAGGAACAAATAAATGTATGTATAATATTTATTCCTTTACCAGACAATCCCTCAGGAAAAGGCCTTTAAATAAAAATATGAAGAAAGGATAAATGCTGGTAGCCAGCATTTTCTCCTTTTCCCACAATGTTTTCTCTCTCTTCTATGGGTAAATTCTGTTTTTGAGTCGCAATCATTTTGCCATCTACAAATTGTTTTGTTTGGAAAAAAGGTTTATAACATTTTTTTATTGCTCTCAGTTGTCCTCAGTGGGGGCTAAGGGCTGGGGCAACCTACAGAGTCTATGGGGAGAACCTAAAACAACACTAAATACAGTGGACACAAGCCCGGGCGAGAAATCATCTCTACTTGGGGATGGGACACCAGTTCATCAAAGGTAATGTCAAACCATTCTCAAATGGGTACCTCCTGTATCTGTGGAATGTATATTAATTCTCTTCATCTGTTAACTCTTTCCATACCATAGATGACGACAGAAGCTTTTGTGGACAGTGTAGATCAAGATCAGACAGCACAGAATGTGCTGTCTGATCTCTGATCTACACTGTCCACTGTCTAGATTATGACCGAACTGTCTCTTGATCTTGCAGAGGAAATGCTTTTGTAGCCTTGATTTATTCAGCAGTGAAAGGGTTATTAGTAATTTGTGATGATAACTGTAGAGCCAGACAACCTTGCAGAGAAATTTCATATTACTTGGACCACATCTTAGTATTTTGCCTGGAAAAGCTTTCAATATGGACCGGTCTAGAATTTTTTTTTAACCCTTTACTACACAATCCTATTTTCTCCTTTTCTACAATGTTTTTGTATGCTTTCACAACCGAACTCGTAATTCCAGCCACATTTAAACTTGTCATCTACAAATGCTTTCAAATTGGACAACTCCAAAGTTTAGTTATCTAATTAAGAGTAAAAAGT
Source organism: Hippopus hippopus (assembly GCA_946811185.2). Lineage (NCBI taxonomy): Eukaryota > Metazoa > Mollusca > Bivalvia > Cardiida > Cardiidae > Hippopus > Hippopus hippopus. The sequence continues at coordinate 25,289,793 of OX328099.1, forward strand.
GTTTACGTACATCTATGCATTGTAATTTGTTAACCCATTACCAAAACAGTCCTTTGTTTTTGTGACCTTAGAGAAGAAAGCTTTTGAAAATGTGGGAAAACAAGAAAATGTTGATTACCAGTATTTTCTTCTATGTTTTCTAACACATCTAAGACACATCCTGTCTACCACATTTACCTTGATGGCTGCAAACCTCTTTGTATGAAAGGGTCAAAAATTTTGTTAAGACATTTAACTTACTGAAATAATATCCCTTATTTAATGTTCATTCTAACTTTTTACAGAGGGACAAAATTTTAGACTTGTCCAAATTGTAAGCATTTGCAGATACATGTACAAATTAAAAATAACTTAATGAAAAAACATCGTTGGAAAAAGGAGAAAATGCTGGTTTTCAAAATCTTCCACCATAGTGTTATTTAACTCTTTACCACAAAATCCTGACTTTTAACAACCCTGAGGAAGAAACCTTTCAAAAACAATGTGGGAAAAGAAGAAAATACTGGTAACCAGCATTTTCTCCTTGTCCCCTAATGTTTTCTACCCTTCCCAAAACAAATTTCATTTGTTGAGTCAAATTCATTTTGTCATCTGCAATTGCTTTGAATTTGGACAAGACTATAATTTTGTCATTTGGTAAAGAGTTAAACTCTGGATTGTGTGATAAAGGGTTAATTTAGTTGTCTGTATAGTTCTTCCATTATTATTGCAGAGATTCCAGTAAGAATAAACTTTTGGATGATGATGATGATTGGTCTGGGTGGAATGATGACAAGTCGGGTTGGAATGATGCAGATCCAGTCGATGATGACCAGGCATTAGAGGATTGGCTGAATGAAGATACTCCAAGGGCTTCCAAAAATAGACTTTCTAAAAATAGTAACAATGATGACAGTTGGAATGACTGGGACCAAATGGATGGCATGGACAAAAAATATTTGAAATCTAGTCAGAATGCTAAAAAGAAGGAAAGTTTAAAAACAAAGACTAGCTCTACACAAGATGACTGGAACACAGACGAATGGGGACCTGAATTCTCTTCTTCCAAATCCTCAAAAAAGCCAAAGGATCCTCTAGTCGGCAATCTCCTCGATCTAGACATTAATGACATGAGTAATAATTTTAATGAACCCATGAAGAATGATGGTTGGGACAATGAAGTATGGGCTGATGTTGATGATGATGAGTGGCAGAGTTTAGAATTAGAATCCTCTAGTAAACGCAAATAAATTTTGATGTATTTTAATATAGTATTCATTTCCACGGTTATTTTGTTTATCTGTGACGTAATTTCTTCAGTTCACTGTATGAAAGGATTTTTTTTTTTTTGGTCAGTAAATTAAAAAGTTGAACATCTTAGAACAGGTATAGAAAATCGTAACATAAGGTAGCTTTTGAAATTATTGCACCTCACAAAATCCTTAGTTTTAACAACACATAGGAAGAAAGCTTTTTTAGAGAATTAATAGGAAAAGGAGAACATGCTGGTAGCCAGCATGCTCTCCATTTCCTACAATGTTTTATCCTAGCAGAGAACTACAGCTCACTTGTGCCAATTTCAAATTTATTGTCTTTGGTTTCTTTAAATTTGGAAAAGTAAACAATTTGATGTTAGAGAAAGGGTTTCAGAGGATTTTGTTTTTTTCAAACTGCTAAGTTTGACTTTTGCTAAAATAACTTTTTCTAAATAGTTGGTAAGGCTAACACCATTGGAATTCATGACATCATTCTGTATTCAACTCTTGGGTCTACAATATTAGAAATGAGCTGCAATCTGGCAAAAGGGGGTTTCATGCATCTCTGTGATGCATGATACCAAACAAGGCATTGTATAGTTATTGATCTATAAAATCCAGTTTGTGTAACAACCAACTGAATCATGAGGTAGACTGGTCCTTTGACACAGAAATTCAACCAGTAACGAAAAGTTTCAACCTGGGTCAGTCTGCACAGGCAAACCAGGATCCATACTTTTTGCAGATGCATTAACTCTTTACCACACGACAAAATTTTAGACTGATCTAAATTGAAAGCATTTGCAGTCAACAGATCAAATGTGAGTCAATAATTGAAATTAGTTTTTCGAAGGGTAGAAAACATTATGGGAAAAGGAGAAAATGCTGGTTACCAGCATTTTCTCCTTTTCCCATAATGTTTTCAAAAGCTTTCTCTCTCAGGTTTGTTAAAAGTCGGGATTGTGTGGTAAAGAGTTAAACCCTGGTTTTGCAGAGCTTGGCTTAAATTTGTTTGATATTATGACTAAAGTGGCGTTGAAATTGCTACAGTTTAACCCTTTACCACATGGCAAAATTTTAGACCTGTCCAAGTTGAAAGCATTTGCAGACGACAATTTCATAGTTGCTCAAATGACACAATTTTTCTTTGATAGGGTAGAAAACTTTGTGGGAAAAGGAGAAAATGCTGGTTACCAGCATTTTCTCCTTTTCCCACAATGTTTTCAAAAGGCTTCTTCTTCAGGGTCGTTAAAAGTCGTCATTGTGTGGTAAAGGGTTAAAGTTTTGTAAAGACTGAAAAAACATCTGTCTACTGCATTTATCTAAAAGTCCATAGCTTAACCCTTTACCACACGGCAAAATTTAAGACCTATCCATATTGAAAGCATTTGCAGACGACAATGTCATAGTGGCTCAAATGACGCAACTTTTCTTTGATAGGGTAGAAAACTGCTGGTTACCAGCATTTTCTCCTTTTCCCACAATGTTTTCAAAAGGCCTCTTTTTTAGGGGCGTCAAAAGGCGTCATTGTGTGGTAAAGGGTTAACTCTTTACCTGATGATATATTTTGTTTTCATCCAAATTGAAAGCATTTGTGGATGACAGATTAAATCTTACTTAAATGAAGTGTTTCATCTTTGAAAGGATAGAAAAACGTGTGGGAAAAGGAGAAAATGCTTGTTACCAGCATTTTCTCGCTTTCCCACAATGTTTTCTAAAGCATACTTGTTCAGGGTCATTGACATTAGGGTTTGTGTGGTAAAGGTCTTGTAAAGCCATTAACACTTCAATTCAGTAGCAATACAAAAGTAGATAGCTCTGTCTCATCAGCTAATTGGTTACATGTACAGTTATGAATTGATTTGCATAAAAAAAAAATTAAATTGCTACGCAACACTGTAATGCTTTTTCATAGGCCACTGAAACTCCATTAGTCTATCAATTTTCATTGGTAGACCATGGCATATGGTTACTATAAATAGCACATTGGCAACTGGCTCTGATGTGTATATAATATGTCTTGTTATATATAATATAGAGGCAGTTGGCAATTTGCTATCTCTAATGACAGTGTGAATGAAAATTTTAGCATTCCCGGATATACAGGTGGTGTGCCAGTGTGCTATCTAGTAATGGTGTTTGATGATCAACCAAAGAAAATTTAGTGTTCCATGATAATCTAATGGAGATTCAAAGGCCTGTGCACTTTCGATATACACACAAAACAACTCTAAAAGAAGAAATTTTATTCTGGAGAAGTTACAGGATGGTAGCTTTCATCCTGCTTACTTATTACTTGAAAATAAGGAATATGTAAGAACCATTATAACTTTACCACACAGCACAATTTTAAACCTTTCAAATTGAAAGAATTTGCAGACGACAATATCATAGTAGCTCAGATGACACAAATTTTCTTTCATAGGGTAGAAAACTTTGTGGGAAAAGGAGAAAATGCTGGTTACCAGCATTAATTCTTTTCCTTTTCCTACAGTGTTTTCAAAAGGCTTCTTCCTCAGGGTCGTTAAAAGTCGTCCTTGTGTGGTAAAGGGTTAAGACTTCATGATCAGGTAAAACTTGAAATGGTTACCTGAAAAGTAGCTCTAGATTATTTACATAGCCTGGATCCAGGCAGTAATACTAGTAATCTTTTAATCACTTTATCGTGGTCTCCTTTCACAGACCATACAGATCTGTAGCAAAAAGGTTTATTGCTTCTGTACCTATTTTATCCTCTTTTTTTGACAAAAAAAATGTCCAACTATATTAAAAAAAAATGATGGGACAGGAACCCAGACTAGATTCTGTCCAAAGTCAGCTTAAATACATATACAGTAAAATCTCGATATTTCCAACCTCGAACATTCGAGGACCCCGTATTTTTCGAGGAATTTCCATAGTCCCGGCAAAAACTCCACTATATAGCACCAAAAATAGATAGGTAATTTCGAGTCTCGATAATCTGAAAATTCAAACACGTGTGCTGGTCCCTGTCATCAATTTGCCTCTTTAAATTGATTGTTAATTCGAACACATTATTTTCTCACCTCTCAATTAATTGTTTTCACACCTTTCCCAGCAAAGGAATTTTCGGCATCGGCCCGTCTACGGTGTAGTGTAAGTTTTACAGTCTATGACAATTACTACCAGAGATTCATACTACAGTATGATTTTGAAAACTTGACTTTGATTTGATAATAAGAGGTTAAAAATGTTAAGTTTGACATGTTTGCTTCTACCACCTCTTCCTTCGATTATGTTGTCTGATATTTTATTCTATAAAATCACTCGAGTATTTCATTCCTGATTAGACAACTGATTTTATCCCCGACTTCATTTTTTTTTTTTACGTATGTGCTTACATCACATGTTCAAAATCAATTTTGACGCTAAAAAGACAGTTTGAAGCGTTTGTGATCGGAGGATGTCTCATTTTTTATCATTTGTCGTGTCTATCTATTTTTAACATCAGGTTTTCCTGCCTTCATTCTTCGATTGTTTTCAACACTTTTCAAATCGTATTATTCAAAGATATTTCATTGAAACATCGGTATCCGAGGAACTTAAATCCATACACGTGTAGGCCTAAATATTTTTAATACCATATTATATCCTGCCTTCTGCTATTTCCTTAGGTCAAAAAATAATAATGCGCTTTCTTTTCCATGGGGTGACAGTTAATGGGGGCGAATACAACAGGGCAAATTTTACGAATTTGAAAGAAAAACGCTGTTTGGTAATCTTGCGCACCTAAGCAAGAAACTTACAATTATGACACTTTAAAGAATAGAAAGATCCTCAAAGCTATTTATATATTTATAAATGACACAAACATGTGATAAAAAGATTCCTCAAACAATACAAACATTCGAGAAGCAAATACTTGCTTTTCAAGGTTTTATCCAGCATTCAAATGTTGGGCACTTATATTAAATGATGTCACTACAACTGATTCTTAAGTATTTGTGGCTCGAACAATAGATAAATGTAGAAGAGAAATAGTTATGCTCGATCTGGGCCTTTGTATCAAAACTTTGATAGACTGGCGGCAAATAGGAAACTAATCTGTCATCTAATAAAGATCGCATGTAAATAAAAAGAAAATGTTAAGACTGGTTTTTGATGACCTGTAAAGTTGTGAAATATGTGTTTAATTAATTTTTCTTTGTGATGAGACACAATTTCAGATACTTGTTTGATTAACAGACAAAGTAAAACAGCTGGCCTCATTTGAAATTGGGTCATAGGGCAGTGTTTATGAATAATTAGTCAGGATGGTGTCATGGAAAAACTGTAAAACACTGGCATAGAAAAATTTTAGCTAAAGTTGCTTTCTCATGTTTTTAGGAAAAATTTGCTGAAACGGATAGATTTGTTAAAAAAAACTTTTGGAACACGAATCTACCATAGTGCGCAAAATTACTGGACACCCAAGATGACTGGACACAACTGTAGATAAAATTGTGCCAAGGAAATAAATGATTTTCAAAAGTTAACCCTTTCCTGAACAATCTCTGGTTTTCACAACCCTGAAAAAGAAGCCTTTTGAAAACATTGTGGGAAAAGGAGAAAATGCTGGTAACCAGCTTTTTCTCCTTTTCCCACAATGTTTCCTACCCTCCCAGATTTTTAATTTTTAAGTCACATTAATTTTGTCGTCTGCAAATGCTTTCGATTTGGACCAGTCTAAAATTTTGTCGTTTGGTAAAGAGTTAACAGAGACTCTGTAAGGAATTGACATGGAAGACTGTGAGAATCTTTTCATTGCTTCTAATTGCAAAAGTCTGTCAAAATTTTGTTAGATCACTGTGTAAGGTGGATGAATTAATCAACAGGCTTCACTTCAACCATTTACCAAACAATTCTGTGTTTTAACATCCCTGAATAAAAAGGCTTTTGGTAACCAGCAATGTCTCCTTTTCCCACAATATTTTCTGCCCAGTTGCATACAAATCACATCATTTGACTCACAGTTAATATTTCATATACCAATGCCTTTAACCCTTTACCAAACAATCCTGGGTTTTCACAACCCTGGGAAAGAAGGCTTATGAAAACATTGTGGGAAAAGGAGAAAATGCTGTTAACCAGCATTTTCTCCTTTTCCCACAGTGTTTTCTACCCTTCCCAAAACAAATTTCAATTTTTGAATCACATTTATTTTGTCGTCTGCAAATGCTTTGAGTTTTTACTCGTTTGGTAAAGAGTTAAATCGAACAAGTCTAAAACTTTGGTTGTCTTGTAAAGTTAAAATCTACATTTGTAAATGTAACATCTTTTCTCCTATTGGACACTGTACAAAGTACACATATGACAAACAAAAGATGAGGAAAAAACATTAACAACATTGTTTGAAAATGAGCAAATGCTTGTGACAAGCTATTGCTTCCATTCCTACAATATTTTCCACAGCTGTCAACTGTAATGGCTTGAAAAGTCTTATTTGTACAGTTATGGGTGTAGTGACTTTTTGGGAAAGGTATCAAGATCAGGCTGCACTGAACATGCTCTTGGATCATTCAGTCTACACGGTTTCCACTTTGTGTTATATTCTTGCCATAACTTTTTTGGAAAAATGTTTTCGATTGGGTTTGGGCTTTTCTTTTTTACAAAGTGTAAATTTAATTTATGTAGAGCTCAAAGGGTTAAAAAAAGAAAATTGAGATAAATGTGTACATACATAAAAAATGTAGAAGGTCACAAAAAAAAAACCACTTTATTTGTACACTCCTGACTCAAAGAGATGTATATTTAGTGTGGGAAACTCTAATCACTGGTACCCAGTTGGAAGTCAACTGTATAAAGCCCTTCACACTTAGTGCATGATTTATTCAGACGAACCTTGTTATATATAATGAAATGTTTTCATTAAACTTTTTGCTGTCAAGATGAATTTTATTTCACAATCTAGAAACAGTCAATCTTACCCCTTTTCCTTGTATTAAGAACGCCCCTATTTAACATCCCTGACCTAAAAGGCTTTTTAAAACATGTTGAGAAAAGGAGAAAAATGTGATAACCAGAAAGTCTCATTTTTTGTAGTCTGGCAGAGGGATAACTTTTTACCAAATGACAAAATTGTAGGCTTGTCCAAATTGAAAGCATTTGCAGACAATAAATCAAAGACTGATTTTATCTTTAATGGGATAGAAAACATTGTTGGAAAAGGAAAAAATACAGTTCCTTTAAAAAATTTCATTTTCTTCAAATTGTTGTACATTGTGTGAGATGAACTACTTTTTGGTTGGTCAAAAACTTGCCGGTGAAATAACTGATGAGCAATAATTTGATTAAATAGTGTTTATACTTTCTGTTTTACTGTGTAGTATATCGGTCTACTAATTTTTTTTATAGCACTGATTTTAAAAAATGTTAACCCTTAGGCTGCTAAGCGCGACTCACTGACGTTTTGCAGGCAGTGTAGATCAAGATCAGACTGCACAGAACGTGCAGTCTGATCTTGCATCTACACTGTCCGATAAAGAGATATTATTCCCCAAAATTTAACTTTGAAATAGCAATATTTGGGTTTTGACAATCAAATTGCAAATTTCAATTTAGTTATTTAGCAGGATAAGGGTTAATATAAAAAGGGGTGTAATTTGTAGTAAGTTAGTTTTGCCATCCTCTCTAGTGGCATGCATTCATACTTTAAAATTCTTTAACCCTTTACCTAAGTTTTAATGACCCTGACAGAAGTTTCCTACCCTTTCAGAGACAAATCCCATAATTTGAGCCAATCATAACCTGTCATCTGCAAACGCTTTGAATATGGATGAGTCTAAAAGTTGTTCGTCTTGTAAGGAGTTGAGTTTAACACGCTATTATATAGGCTGTTGGTATACCATGTTAACGTTTTACAATTTAAGTACAGGACAGACCTGTGATAGAAAGTAAAATATTGTTAGCTCCACTGGCCGAAGGCCAGCGAGCTATTGTCATGGCATTGTGTCCGTCGTGCGTCCGTCCGTCCGTCCGTCCGTTCGTTCGTTCGTCCGTGCGTGCGTCCGTAAACTTTTTCTTTAAAAAACTTCTCCTCAGAAACTATTGACTGGATTTTTACCAAATTTCACAGGAATGTTCCTTTGGTGGTCCTCTTTCAAATTCCTTCAAATAATTGTGTTCCATGAAGAATTCTGGTTGCCATGGCAACCAAAGTAAAAAACCTTTAAAAATCTTCTCCTCCCAAACCGCTATTTGGATAGCATTATTATTTTGCAGGAATGTTCCTTAGATACAGGTTTACAGAATTCCTTAAAAAAGAAAAAAGATCTGTCAAAAAACATGGCTTTTATGGGAGACTCATTTTCCTTTTATGGTATAAAGTAAAATCTTTGAAAAATTTCTTCTCTAAAACTATTCATTGGATTTCATTGTTGTTTTGCAGGTAAGTTCCTATGGTGGTTGTCTACCAAATTGTTTCTTCAGTGAGCTAAAATGCAGGATTGAATGATAATTGTTAAAAACTTCCTTTCGCCATTATAGAAATATCAGGCCTGTGGAGCGATACAGGCGCTCAAGCGCCTCTAGTTTTTAGCTCCACTGGCGAAAGGCCTGCAAGCTTATGTCATGGCCCTGTTTCCATTATGTGTGCGTGCGTTTACTTTTGTTTTAAATACTTTCTTCTCTGAAACTACGCATCCAATTTTGACCAAACTTAACCGAAATAATCCTGCCATGGTCCTCTTCAGAATATCGTGAAAGAATTTGATTCCTGTTAAAACTGGTTGCAATGGCAACAAAAATGAAATATATTGAAAATCTTTGAAAATTTTCTTGTCTGAAACAATGAGGAAAAGGGCTACCAAACTTGGCATGTAGCTTTATCTAATGGAACTCTACTAAATTTCTTCAAATTATAGCCCTGGGGTCAAAATTGGCCCGGCCTCAGAGATCATAAGTTTTACTTAGGTTTATATAGTGAAAATTTGCAAGATCTTCCTGTTCCTATCCATGTGGCCTAGGGCTACCAAATTTGGCATGTAGCTTCATCTAGACCTCTACTTAGATTCTTCAAATTATTACCCTGGGGCCAAAATTTGCCCCGCCCCAGGGTCACAAGTTTTACATGGGCTTATATAGTGAAAAGTTAAGAAATCGTATGGTTCTAAACCATATGGCCTAGGGCAACCAAATTTGGCATGTAGCTAATGGACCTCTACTAAGTGTCTTCAGATCATAGTTGTAGGGCCAGAATTGGCCCTGTCTGGGGGGGTCAGAAGTTTTACTTGGACTTTTATAGTGAAAACTTAAAAAATCTTCTTGTTACTTACTGTAAGGCTTAGGGCTACCAAATTTGCAACATAGCTTTATTTAGTGGATCACTCCTGAATTTGTTAAGAATTTAGCCCTTGAATTGAAATAAGTCGTGTTTTTATGTTGAGGAAACTTTGAAAATCTTCTTGTTTGTAACCTTACAGCCTAGACATGTATCATTTGGTTTGTGGCTGTATCTTGTGGACCTCTACAAGGATTCAAGTAATTTTAGCTCTACGGTCAAAAAGGGCTTTACCCTGGGGTCGCAACAGCATGGACTTTTGTAGAGAAAACTTTATTTAAGTCATCTTGTTTAAAACCATTTGTCCTATATTTGTAATGTTTGGTGTCTATGGTTTGTACATATTTGCCAATGGAGCACTACAGGGCCATCATGGCCCTCTTGTTAATATTTGAGAAAAGACTGGCAAAAGGGGCAAGTGCTTGTTACAAGCCATTACCTCTTTTTCCACATTTTTTTCTAAAAGCTTTTATTATAGGGGCAAATTTTGTCACATTTGTACAGTTACACTATTAAAGATTATGAAAAAATGAAAATATCTTGGTGCATGTACATAATATTACTTGCATGTAATTTGAGCCTGGATTTTGATTTGTCTTCAAATTCCTTTTTTGTCAGTTACATGTATACTCAGATGCCTCATGGAAACAAATTGCTCATTATTAGCTTTTCATCCATTTGTAGCGATGTTTTTTTTCCTAACACTGCAAATAGCTGTAAACTGTATCGAGGTAGTTTTTCCTGTAGTGCCAAATGAACGAAATTGGCATATTCAGGCCATAAAGTATGACCCGTATATTGCAGTTTCAGAGTATTTGGTCAGTATCTTTCATGTCATTAGACAGGCTGTGGACAAAGATCAGACTGCATGTTTTATGCAGCCTGATCTTGGTCTACAGTGTAAGTAAACCCTTAAACAATCTTGAGTTTTATGACCCAGAGGAAGAAAGATTTTGAAAACATTGTGGGAGAAAGAGAAAATGCTGGTTCTCAGCATTTTCTCCTTTTCCCACAATGTTTTCTACCTACTCAAGTGTAACAACTATCATTTGAAAAACATTTGAGTTGGTGTCTGTGAAGTCCTTCACAATGGACAAGCCTAAAATTTTGTCATGCAATAAAGTGTTAAGGCAACAGAAATTTTGTTCTGCAATCGAAGGGTTAATTGGGGTCAGCGAAGAAATAGGGGGAGCATAATGAAGTAATGAGTTTAGTGATCAGAAAAATTAGCATTTAAATTTGTTTTCTAGATCGGATATTGTCTGTGATGTGTTGAGACAGTGAAGTTGTTAATAAACATGTCTGCAATAAGAAAATGTACGCTGTGTTGTTGTTATTCAAACCCTCAGCTGGTTTTTGCTCCGATTCGTAAAGTCACAGATTCAAATCCTGACCTAGGAAACAAAGTAAGAGTCATTAAGAATGGTGTCATTTTATTCTGTTAAAACTCTACCACACAGTCCCCAGTTTTAACAACCCTGTAAGAGAAGGCTTTTGAAATAATGGAAATGATTATAGGAAAAGGAGAAACTGCTGGTAGCCAGCATTTTCTCCTTTTCTCACGTTTCTACCCAAATACTGTTTTTTACAGAAATCACTATTTAAGCTACCTTTAATTTTTTGTCTGCAAATGCATTCTATTTGGTCCAATCTAAAATTTTGTCGTTTAGTAAGGTATTTAATGATAAGCATGCTAGCTTATACCCTTGGCAATGCAGTTTAAGGGGTGCACCAGTACATGTACATTTGGTTCCTCCAAGGACAGTGTGTTGAGATAGTGAAGTTGTTAATAAACATGTCTGCAAGAAGAAAATGTACGCTGTGTTGTTGTTACTATTCAAATTCTCAGCTGGTTTTTGCTCTGATTCGTAAAGTCACAGATTCAAATCCTGATCTAGGAAACAAAGTAAGAGTCATTAAGAATAGTGTCATTTTATTCTGTTAAAACTCTACCACACAGTCCCCAGTTTTAACAACCCTGTAAGAGAAGGCTTTTGAAATAATTGAAATAATTATAGGAAAAGGAGAAACTGCTGGTGGCCAGCATTTTCTCCTTTTCTCACAAAGTTTCTACCCAATCAAATACAGAAATCACTATTTAAGCTACTTTTAATTTGTTGTCGGCAAATGCCTTCTATTTGGTCCAATCTAAAATTTTGTCGTTTAGTAAGGTGTTTAATGATAAGCTATGCTAGCTTATACCCTTGGCAATGCAGTTTAAGAGGTGCACCAGTGCATGTATATTTGGTTCCTCCAAGGACAGTGTGTATACGATCCCTAGTTCCAATTTCACAGGGACTGAATGCATGACGAAAGAAAGTAGGCCCAAGAGATGGCACAGCCTGTTTCGTCCAGTGAGAGGGTTGGGTCCACTGAACGACCTTATCGAACAGTTTGGAAACCAAAACTTGTTTTTAATGAGGATATATGTCATAGGATGTGTGAAATGTACATACTAAATACAAAAGGCATTGTATACGGTGCTCAAGTCACTGTGGTATGATTTGTATTTCGTTGACTTTATACGTGTATGTACACGAACGCACTCAGCGGCCTGGAAAAAGTGAAGTTGGGAAACACCGGTTAGGCAGACACACAGGCTGCCGTGATACAGATGAAATACTGCTGATTGTAGTGAAAACAAGAAATATCTTTTAAAAAAGACAGACGGCGTAAGAGGCACTGGGATACGAATATTTAAATTCGTTTGTAGTATAGTATGAAGAAAAATGATGAAAACAGTTCTGAAAGTAGCCTCTTTTAAATTGTTTTGCATATGGTTAAAAGCAGAATTTTCAATAACATTTAAGAATGAGGAAGCTTTCGTAATGAGCGTTATTGAGCAATACATTAATTCTCATGTTTAACGTAAAATGAGAGCAGGGATCTTATATGTATATAAGATCCCTGATGAGAGTCGACATTCTGCCATGTTTCGAAATATATCGTTTGTTCTGTTTTTTATTAATGAATCATGTTTAAATAAAGGTCTGTTTAGACCATACAATGAAATCTTTAAAAAGAAAACAAAGTAGATTTGCATGTTTTTGTACAAAAATGAAGCACCTTTCAAACATCGTCATCGACTATTTGTCGTTATCAGAAGGCGGGGTTTTATCACCCCTCTCAATGCTTGACCACACCCACCTACTTTTATTAAGAGTAATTTAGTAGAAACCCAGTTTCTTCGCTAACAACGCAATAAAATCGATTGTTCCCCCAGGTAGGTATAGTTATTCACGTTTCGAATTAAATCACCAAATTCAAGACATGACATCTTTGTTCATTGTGACAAGAAACGAAATCAGTTGTTTCACAACCCGTTTTCGTGTAAGACAATAGAGCGGTAGCCTGCCGTCGCAATTCGTATTCGGTTTTACGCGAGGAAAAACGGGTACCAAATCTCTTACACTAACCAAAATAGAAAACTCGCCAATACTCATTGCTATTAGTTTATCCATATGATTTAGATTATGGATGTTTAGCTAGAGTTTAACATCTGCATGGCCAAAAAGTACATCTTTACACAGGTAAATGTGATCATTACGTGATTTTCTAGTCATGAACACTTTTATCCAATGTTGGTAAATTTCTACTGTGACCTTTATTTTTTTGCGTAGTTTACCTATATTTGGCCAATCACAAAATGTGTAACCATTTATTTCCTCCTAGTACTGAAAGTAGGTCAAAAGTGAGATCATACAGCTACGCCGAAAAAATCAACAGATTAGACTGTATAATTACACCGTCTTCGATCCATCTTTTATAATGCCCCCATCATAAAATGGGGGTGGGGGCATATAGAGAACATACTCCTGTCCGTGTGTGTGATTGTATGTGTTCGGTAAATAGTGGTTTTCGTTTCCGGCCAAAAACTACCAGTTGCATGGTTTCAATCTAAAATAATTTGGCACAAATGATCACGATGGTTAGATGACGCGTCGCGTGTATCAACCGTATCCAATAGTCCAAGGGAGACAACTAACTAAATTTGATGCGGCTACGATGTCAGACAAGACGTAGCTCTTTCGCTGTCTCACTTGAAATCAAGGCAAGTCGCTGTCTACGTTTTTAAATCGTCTTAGCCTGTAAAAGAACTCAAGATCGTGACACTGCAAATGACTGTTGCTGCGTAATTTAATATGAAAAATATGAGAGTTTTAACAAAATTTGTCGTCATCTCGGTATTACTGAAGTTGCACATGATTGGGCGACGGCAGCTGAATGTTTGCTAAATCGACGGCGTCTTCTGTAACTTTCAGACTCTCTTAAAAAGTTAAATACCACCAGAGTCTGTATTCATCAACAATTCTTAAGAACATTCGTAGTCTTATTCTGAAGAATTTCTTAACCAATCAGAAGTTGTGTTACTTTCAAAATCCGTTATTAGGCCAAGAATGTTTTTAAGGATGGTTTGTAAATACGGATCCGGGTCTTTTTTTGTCAAAACGGACATGAGTAGGGCGATCCGGCAAAGTCAAATGCCACAGGCAGCCGAATTTAGAATATCCACAGGGCAGTGTCTTTACAGGCACCGGACTGCACCGTGTAAGTCGGGCGGCATCATGTGGTTTGAGCGCACTATGTGTTTCTTTTAACCCACAAAAGGTCCTCGGGTCGCGCTTGGCAGCCCAAAGGTTAATAGGCCTACCAGTTCATAAAATTTGCATTCATCCGTCCTCACTATTATTAGAACACTTAGCCATTGGCCTGCTTAGCACTACTCAATAAGCGTTTGTCGACAGTGTCAATCAAAATCAGACTGGACAAGTGATTGATTGTATGATTGTATGGTGTTTAACGCCGTTTTCAACATTATTTCAGTTATATTGCAGCGGCCAGTGCACCTATCCATGTTTTCCTAGAGTTTCTTTTACCAGTACTCCACACAATATTCTTTCCAAGCCACTTGCTGCTTTCCCACAACCATCGTCGAAACAATGGTCAGCAGTGAGAGAGGAATGAATCCTGTCGTAATGACAATCATCAATCCTCGGAAAGAAATTGGACTAGGAATCGAATCAGCGACCACTGTTCTCAAACCCTCACGCTACAGACTGGGCAACGGGGCTCGGCGACTTGACTAAATCTGCAGTCTGATCTATCGCAATATTTTTACAGTGCTTTTACGAGTTACTGGAAAATTCCATTTGATTTATCATTCAGCGTAACCCAAAAAGCGCTGGAACCGATTTAAGTACTTTTGGATCTTGGATGTACACTCTCCGCTTCTTCATTTCACATTCTGACAAAAACAACCTTGAAAGGACAATATTTCGGATTATTTTCCTAGTTGAATAGCCCATTTAATCAATTCAGCGGTCTTAGGGTTAAGGATTAACATGGGGCATATTTTCCGGGATACGTACAAAAGACACAAGCCATGTTGCCGTTGAGAACGACCGGATGAGAAGCAAGTTTTGAATGATGTCCCTGTATAAGATTTGGTCATCGGCCTATTGGCGACCGGAACCTTTCAGACTTGTTGGTTCCTCGTGTCAGAAGGCCTTGAGACATTTGTGGGAAAAGGAGGAAATGTTGGTAACCAATTTTTTCTTCTCCCTTAGAGACAAAATCAATAATTTCAGTTACACAAGGCCTAACGTTGTTGCCTGCAAATCTCTCAGCTTAGACAAGTTTTTTTTCCCAATCGTTAAACAGTTAACTCTTTACCAAATGACAAAACGTTGGATTCAACCAAATGAAAGCATTTGCAGAAGACACCTTTATGTTGCTGACAAGATGACTTCTCTCTTTCATAGGGTTTTAAAAAACACACATTGTGGGAAATTAGCATCATTTTCTCCATTACCCAGGATGTTTTTAAAGCTTTCTTCTCTCATTAAAACTTGGGATTGTGAAATAAAGTGTTCAGGGGTACCCTAGAGTGGGAAAAATTGAGGCCAAATCGCAAAATCTATCTAAGGGGACTAATTACCAGAAAAAATTCGTAAGTTGACGGATGAATTTGTTTACTTTTTTTGATGGTAATTTGTCAGGTTTCAATCATTTCAACCCTAACCCACGACTTTTTATACCCCAACCTACGAAGTAGAGGGGTAAACTGGTTCACCATGTCTGTCTGTCTGTCCCTCCGTCCGTCTTGTTTTCGTTTCCGTGCTCTAACTCAAAAGCCGTTTGACCTAGGACTCAAACTTTATACAAATTTTCCTCAATACCCAAGGAGGTGCCCTTTTGTTTTGGGGCCACATGGGTCAAAGGTCAAGGTCACAGGTAAACTTTGTTTGAAAATCGTTTCCGTATTCTAACTAAATAGCTGTTTGACCTAGAACCCTAAAACTTTATACAAGTGTTGCTCATGACCCAAGGAGGTGCCTTATTGTTTTTGGGTCACATTGATCAAAGGTCAAGGTCACTAGTGATCTTCATTTTGAAAATAATTTCCGCTCTTTGATTGTGCTGCTTCAGTGACAAGGTACTGGTGGGGGGGGGGGGTATTTGTCCGCTTTGCGACAGTTCTAAGTGAGACAACTTTTAAAGACCAGCAGACAGACAACTTTCTGAAAATAAAAAAAATGTGGTTGAGGAAAGAATTGCTCGTAACGGGCAATGTCTCATATTCGCGCAATGTTTTACATGTTAGTTTAAACTTAGATATTTAACCCTTAGACTGCTAAGCGCGACTCAAGGACCTTTTGCGGACAGTGTAGATCAAGACCAGACTGCACAGAACGTGCAGTCTGATCTTGTATCTACACTGTCCGATGTGGAGATATTTTCCCCCAAGAAATACCTTTGACATAGCAACAATATGAGTTTCACTACCGCGTAGAAAGTTTCATTTCACTATTTAGCAGGATAAGGGATAATATCGACTGTGAAACAGGTTTTATGTTAATCACCCTCTATGATCGCTTCCTGGATTTGGTTTGGTTTGTATTGGAGGTTACCGCCGTTTTAACAGCTTAGTTAATATCGCGGCAGTTAATGCAGCTACGCATGGGTTTCTTGCTTTCTCATACCAGTACTGACACAACTCTCTTTCCATGCCACTGAATACTTTTTTCCACATGCATCAGAGGTTAGAGGCAAAAAATTCGCCGAAAAGAATGTTTGCCTCAACCGGGTATAGAGCCCGCAACCTCCTGGTCATGGGTAAGCTACTTTAACCACTGAGCTACCCGACCGGACTACCGCTTCCTGGAAACCATAACTCTTTACCAAACAACAAATTTTAGACTAGTCCAAATTGTAAGCAGTTGTAGACGACAAAATAAATGTGACTCAAACATTGCAATTTGTGTTTCGTTATTTGGAAAGGTGGAAAACATTGTGGGAAAAGGAGAAAATGCTGCTTCTCAGCATTTTCTCTTTTTCCCATAATATTTTCAAAGGCTTCTTTCTCAGAGTCATTAAAACTCGGGATTGTATGATAAAGGACTACCCAGAACCCGCGCCGTGATGTAGGCAGTTCCATAAGTTGACGCCGTTTATCATGGGATACCAAGGCTTTTGTTTGAGACGCCGCATGCTCTACCCTTGTCTCTCACATGTTCATGTATTAGCCCTCAGGCTGCTAAGCGGGACTCAGGGACCTTTTGCGGACAGTGTAGATCAAGATCAGACTGCACAGAAAGTGCAGTCTGATCTTGGATCTTCACTGTCCGTCAAGGAGATATCTCCCCTTCCCCCCCCCCTCCACACACACACACACACACACAAATACCTTTGAAATGACAAGGTTTGGGTTTTTACTATTGGCTTAAAAGTTTCACTGCACTTATTTAGCGAGATAAGGGTTAAAGATGCTGGTGGCTACTCGTATTTAACAAAGATTAAACAAGTTCGACTACAGCAACTAATCCTCGCAGCCGTGCTCGGTAACTCAGTCAGTAACCTACAGGACTTGAAACTAGGATGTTGCTGGTTCGAGTCCCCAGCACGGAAAATTTCTTTCCGATGACTGACGATAGCTATTGCGACAAGTTTCATTCCTCTCTCACCGATAATTGTTTCGACGATGCTTTTTCCTGTTCTAAATTCAGCGATGGAAGAGAAATAAATCCTGTCACAGAGTTTTGTGCTTTACCAGGATTCAAACTCAGATCCACTGAGTTTACAGCTGCTGTCCTTTATCATTAAGCCACCTGTTTTGAAGAAAACAGAACGGGATAGGAAGTTAAAGCGCTTTCATCACGTTGGGATAACATTCATGTTCGATTTGATGGAGCCATCAATCCCGTGGCTACCATGGAAAACGTAAAAAGCGTTCACAGATGGCATAGATCAAGATCAGACTGCACGAGACGTGCAATCTGACCTTTGATCTACGCCGTCCGCTACAACGTTTTATTAACTGTGACTTAAAGGTTTTTTGTTTGTTGTTTGCAATGACATTCTTCTCCACCCGCCGTAAAGTTAAAAGAGTTAAATTATACTTTGAAAACCAATTTGTCGATAAATAAACACTAATTTATGTGGAATTTGATGACGTATATAAAATTCAGATCAATTACGTACTTAATGACATATTGCGTTACGCCCGTCACCATTTGACATTTGTTTTCAAAATTTCTGTCAAAATGTCGAATTCTTCGGCAAATACATCAACATAAGTACATGTATCTTTGTACCTTATTGAATACAGTTAGAGACCTGAGTTCGGCGATGCATGATTTGTGAATAATTTGGAAAAAAAAAAGAGGTTTCCTTGTTAATTTCATCGCTGACTTCCTCGTTCTCTACGTCCACAAATTGACAGACGTCAATCATGTCAATTAGTCAGTCAAACTCCGCCCCATTTAATAAAACGAACTTTCAATAAATTATTTGCAGATCAGTTATATAAGGACATTTGACACTATTAGAAGAAAAAATAACTATGCAGACGATTATGAGGGTTTTCATTTTATTAATAATTTGTGTTGTGATCATTAATGCGCAGCAACAAAATGTACCGCCAGGACAAACTCAGAACTTTCCGACTCGTGGAACTACTTTCAATAGAATAAATACTTTCACAGGGCAGGGAGTGCGGCCTGTGAACAATTTCAACTTACAGGGTACGCAAAGACAGGGGATAGTAAATAATTTCGGGGGTGCAAGGGGCTTCAGCAGCCCTTTCAGGCCTTTGGTGCCAGGAAGAGTGCCATTTTCCACGCGAGGATTCGGTGGTCCCTTCTTTAGACCTGGAATGGGCGCAACAGGACGAGGATTGCGTAAGTATTGTCATACAGACAAAATTAATAAGTTTTGTTCATTTAAATAAGTATTTCCAGGATGATTTTTCTTGAATTTCATTAACATTATCGAAGTTTGTCGATTACAACGTTCACACTGTACATTGCAATAACAAGAAAAATATGCAGAGTCGTTGCACTTAAACCCTTGCCAAACAATCCCGAGTTTCAATGAAACTGAAGAAGAAGGCTTTAGGACACCTTGCAAGAAAAGGATAAAATGCTGGTAACCAGCATTTTTTCCTTTTTTTCTAATCTTACAATGTTTCCTACTCTTTCATGGACAAATCTCGTCGTTTAGTCGCTTTGTCTGCACAGCCTTTTAATTTGGACAAGTCCAAAGCTTGTAGTAAAGAGATAGTGAAAAATTTTCTTGCAAAATGAAATTTGAAACCGTTTCATTTTGGGATTTTACTATTGACAGGAAATCTTTTAGTTAATTCATCAGACAGTTTAAACAGTGGCCAAAAGTAAATAATGCAGGTGCTAACATGCATCTAAATCTTACCAAGTCCATTTGAAAGTATGGAAATCACTATGAAAATGACAATCTGCTATAGTACGGTCGGTCGTAGTGTTAGTCGATGGCAGAAAAATGAATTTTATATGTAGGTCAAAAGCTGCCAGATCGCTCTTTCCTTTGTTTACTTTTCAACTGGTTTTAAAATTAATTTTTCTGTCGGCGACTGACACTTGGACCGACCGTACAATGCTAGATTGTCATCTTCGCAATAACTTTCATACGTTTAAAAGGTATGATTTAAATTCAAGTGCATTTTAATAGCCGCAGTGTTTCCTTTGGTCTGTATCGGGGGCTAAGAATTAAGTTTTCTATAAGAACAAAAGTTTTGTTTGCAGTTTTTGTGTAATTTTATTTTGTACCATGGTCGGGAGGCCTTTGTTTACCAATAAACTTCATGTTATTTTATATTTCAGAACCATTGAGCCCAATGGCCATCGTAATGATGAGCCTCACCAGGAACCCAAACAATTACAGATACGCCACATGTACTTTCAACGACACCTCCTCAACAGTGAGAGGCAGAGCTGACTTTAGACAGTTTGTAAGGATTTATCTCTTTAACACACAATCCTGAGTTTTAACGACCCGTAAGAAAGAAAGGCTTTTGAAAACATTGTAGGAAAAGGAGAAAATGCTGGTAGCATTTTCTCCTTTTCCTACAATGTTTTCTACCCTATCAAAGACAGAAATCACCATTTGAATTAACATTTATTTTGTAGCATGCACATGCTTTCAATTTGGTCCAGTCCAAAATTTTGTCGTGTGGTAAAAGGATAATTATTTGA
The DNA here is from genome assembly GCA_946811185.2 of Hippopus hippopus. Taxonomy (NCBI): domain Eukaryota; kingdom Metazoa; phylum Mollusca; class Bivalvia; order Cardiida; family Cardiidae; genus Hippopus; species Hippopus hippopus. The sequence goes on from OX328099.1 coordinate 25,309,814, forward strand.
TAGTTCATCGTTCTATCGATTTTTCTTCTTCTTCTTTCTTTTTTTTTTTTGTACTTGTTATTTGTACAGTCTATTTAGATCTCAAAAAAAGAAGGGACATTAACAATTTTGGATATGTCAAGTTTGTTGTACGAAAAAAGTATCACAACATTTTCGGAGCATTTAACTCTTTTGGGGTCAAACACTTGTATACAGAAGAAGAAAGAAAGAGGCTTTGAAATGACGAGTTAGATAAACACGATAAAATAAATGAACTCATATGTAATATTCTAGTTATGCCACACACAAGTAAATTGCATATTAAAAATAATGTACATCTCGATGTTTTTTCACAACAAAGAAAAGTAAAAAACTGTAAAGCGGAGATCCCAAACTGAAACTCTCTTCATTCGAACTGAGAAATGAACTGGTAATTTTTCTGTATCAAAATACTTGAAAGAGCCAAAAAAAAATGCCCGAGAAAAACTTCCTTTCTTCGTGATACAGAGGTTTTACTTTCGATCACAAAATTGTCCAGTGGAACCGAATTTTTGCTCTTATTATTCATGAAATGCTATAGCATTGGTGGAATATAAAAAGAGCCATCCGATCGTTGTCTTTCGCTCCTGCCCGTTTGCGGCCTTATTCACCGACCATTCTAAATTGTGTTCATAGTCTATACCTGAGAAAAATTAAACATTTAGAAAGAAACGCAATTATTGATTGGCTAAACCATTTGGTTAAGCCAATCAGAAATTGCGTTACTTTCAAATTAAGAAATTTCTCTTTAATTAGACTAAAAATGGTTTTTAAAGATGGTTAATGAATACGGGCCTGAAATACATATAGTATAATTGAAATATTTATTGCGCTTATTTCAGTTGATTGGTGAGGGTCGTCAGCAGGTCACAATCCGCATTCAGCTCTCTGGGCTTCCACAGGCAATGTCGGAAGTTGAGCGCGGAATCCACGTGCACGAATTCGGGGATATCGGGGACGGATGTGCCCGGGTTGGGCCCCATTTTAACCCCAACCAAACACCGCACGGATCACAGAGAAACTTTGCCATGTAAGATGTTCTCATTGAACTTCTATACCCCTTATTTAACCCTTTACCACACAATGCCGACTTTTAACGACCGTGGGAAAGAAGCCTTTTGAAAACATTGTGGGAAAAGGAGAAAATGCTGGTAACCATCATTTTCTCCTTTTCCCACGATGTTTTCTACCCTATCAAAGAGAAATTGCACCATTTGAGCCACACTGAAATTGTGGTCTGCAAATGCTCTGAATGTGGACAAGGCTAAAATTGTGTCGTCTGGTAAAGGCTTAAATAGACAAGAATAGGGTTTCTTAACTCTTTACGTAACGACAAAGTGTTAGACTTGGAAAATGAAAACATTTGCAGACGACAAATAAAATGTGGCTAAAATGATGGGAATTTTCTTTGGAAGCGGACTGTCGTTGTTGGGGAAAAGGGGAAATGCTAGTATAAAGCATCACGCAGATGCATTAAACACCGTTTACCAGAGCATGGCTTATTTATTTGAACTGTGTTATGGATACAGAATTTTAAAAACTCTTTTGGTCGAATGTTTGTTTGTGGGTCATGCCGTTTTGAATAGAATTTCAATTACGTTACGGCGACCTACGCATCAACGTCAGTGTTACGTTGCGGATATTACCCTCAATGTTCTTTCCAAACCGCTAGCTATTTTGAAGTTTTTTCCCAAGTAGGCCTAATTAGCTCTGGAAGAATATCCGGCAGTCGGACAGGAAATAGAAGCTGGTGCAGTTTCTTCAATCCACACACAGTTTACATCATATTCTGAATATGTCTTCAACATTCTAAGGACCGATCTTCTTTTTTGCAGATTACGTCATGTTGGTGACCTGGGGAACATCCGTCAATCCGCGGATGGCCTCGTTTCAACGCAGTTCGTAGACTCGGTTATATCGCTCGAGGGCATGAGCAGCATCGTGGGGCGTGCACTTGTCGTAAGTTTTTATTCCTCTCTGTATTTAACGATGGATTGGTTTAGCATCTGATCTTGAAAAATATATCTCAATGAAAATTGCATTTTCAACAACAACAACAACAACAAAAGATGCAATTGCTGATGTGGTAGCTTTTAGTTATTTCTCTTCATAGTTTTTTATTACAGTTTATTAGAAAAAACAAAATACAAACTGTCTATCTTGTACAGGTGCATAATACAACATATTACAAGTGATGGTTCCTGGTGATGGTCGATTCAGAGTAAATTTAAACAAAATAATTAAATTTGTGTTTCAGACGGAGAAAAGCTGTAGATGATCACTTTCATCCAAACACCCCATTTCTCTCTCCTCTACTACATTCTACATTCAGTCACAGACACACGCGCCCGCATCTCTTTTCTCTCTCTCTCTCTCTCTCTCACTCTCTCGCCTTGTAATTTTTTGGCTGAGTAAGGGAAGCAACTTCAGCAATTTACTTGGTATTATAGTAAAAATTATTTCCCTTGAAATATATAATAAAGCCTAATTAACCCACAGGCTGCTAAGCGCGACTCACTGACCTTTTGCGGGTAGTGTAAATCAAGATCAGACCTCACAGAACGTGTAGTCTGATCTTGGATCTACACTATTCGATAAGGAGATACTACTCCACTAAACATAAAATTGAAATAGCAATATAACGGTATTTACAATCGAAATGAAAATTTCATTTTAGTTATTTAGCAGGATATGGCTTAAGTGTCCTCTACGTCACTCTAGTGAAAAATTCATGTATTATCCTTGTTCAAAACGAAGTAACAAGATGGGATTTGTGGATATTGTCGAAAGGTTATAGTGACGTTACTTCCGAATTTTAGGCTTTCACTTTGTATTCAAAGCGTTAGTGGGCACAGTTAACTATTACTTTTAAAACGTTTATAAATCGTTTTAAAATTTACATAAGTATAAATAGCGCGCGTAAAAAGTGTGCTAGTGCTGGGGTAAGGGTTCAAATAGAGATACAGAGTTAAGGATATAGAATATTTTTTTCTTTTTTCAAAGCTTTTGAGTATATAAAAACCTAAAGATTCAATGGTATTTTTGTGTCTGCTTGATAGTAATTCAGTCAATTTTAGCATACTGGGCCTTGACCAATAGCATTTTTTTATATAGACTTTTCTCAAATCAAGATATAAAGGGCATTCTAATATAAAGTGGTATTCATCTTTAAGTATATTACATAGTCTGCATTTTCTGTCAGATCTTTGCGTCTTTGGTTTGGTCCATCTTCCTGTTTCGATTTCGAGTCTATGACTTGACAATCTAATTTTTGAAATAGAGGTTCTAATTTTCCTTAATTTTATCGTATCTAAATATGGCTGAAAGGTAAAGGAACGAATGGCATTGTAAGTAGTTGCTCTTGATGATTTGTTGAGTTGTTCGTCCCAGTCTTGTATATAGATATCTTTATTTCTTTGTTTGAAAATATTTATAAAGGCTGTAACATTTTTTACACCTTGATTTAGCCAAACATATGTGAACCCAGTTGTTTGCGGAAGATTTTTTACTTTCGATGCCCAATTAACAAGATTTGTGGAATAATCAATATCATAGAGCATTTGATTATACATTCGTTTAATATATTTTCTATCGTCTGCTCGAGTTATCTTTAACCAAAATTTTATTATGTATAAGAGTCTTAATTTCTTTAAGGGGAGCCTTCCCAATTCGCTGTAAATAAAGTTATTTGGGGTTTGTAATTTTACATTCAAAACTTGTTTGCAAAATCTTGTATGTATTTTTTCTAGCGCTTCGGCTTCTGAAAATCCCCAGACCTCTCCCCCATTATTGAGTATAGGAAAAATGAGTTTATCGAATAATTCCAAAGTATGGCTTACTGTGATGTCTTTAAAAACAGTCAAATATTGCTTCAACGCGAAAAGAGCTTTAAGGACTTGACCTTCAATTGTTTCAAAAGTGCGATTAAAGGATCCCCCGATGCAAAAGTAACAACTAGATATGAAAAATGATTCACAATTTCAAGTGTCTTTTCGCTGTATCTAAAAGATAATGAATTGAATAATTTTCCGGATTTTCGAAAAACCATTACTTTTGTTTTTGTAACATTTACTGTTAGTTTCCATTTATCGCAATAGGTCTTAAGGGTATCTAGTCCATTTTGTAGGCCTGTGTCGCTATCGGAAAATAGTATAATATCGTCTGCATATAACAACAGATACAATTTGAACATTTCTAGATCAATGCCATGAAACTCGTTTAGGGACATGTATTCTTTTAAATCATTTACGTATATAGCAAATACGAAAGGTGACAAACAATCCCCTTGAGGCGCCCACATATTGACCCACGAAACAGTTTCAATTTTATGGCTCAGTAGGTCTACTCTTATGCCGTCTAGTTGTTTATGAAAAATCCCGATATTTCTTGTTTTTAGATCAAATTAGAACGAGATGACCTTGGTCTAGGAAACAACCGAGAGAGCCAGGTGAATGGAAACACACTTAACCCAGTTGGTTGTTGTACAATTGGTCGAACAACTGCGAGAAACTGGTACAATCCCATGTCTACACAAGATATACAAGAGATGGGTGAGTTATAGTGGATCAATGACATTTCGTCGAATGCCATTTAACATTTAGCATTTTCGTCGAAGAGCAATATTGCCGAAGCAACATTAGTCGCAGGCTAAAATTTTTTTTAAACTACAGCTACATTGCTCAAAATCTAAAATGAACTTCAAAATTAAATGCGAGGCATGAAAAGTCTGATTTTTTGTTTTATTTCTTCCGAGCTTGTAGGTCTCTTTGATTCTTCCCCAAAGCATTGTAGGAAAAGAGAAAATGCTTGTAACCAGCATTTTCACCTTTTCCCACAATGTTTTCTACTTTTCACAGCTTAATCTCATTATTTAGGCCACACTTAAATTGTCAATGCTTTCAAGGTGGAAAAGTCTGAAATTTTGTCGTTTGGTAAAGAGTCCACTAAAGGGTTAAGCGCATACAGACAGCTTTCCAGTGATTTTGCGGTGAGTCAAATACACGTGGTGTTGTTCCATCTAGTATTCACACTTTTTCTTCATCACCATGACCATCTTCATCTTCTTCTTATCATCGGCATATTGTCATAATTATCACATCGTCATCATCACATCATCATCATCATCTTTTTTACTATCATCATTTATTATTATTATTACAGTAGCAACAGGTATGATGCCAGATACCACCAGATTCGACTTCAACAACATCAATAACAGGAATAGCGCCAACAACATGAACAACAGAAATATGAACAACATCAACAATCCGAACCCAAATGTACCTTTCATAAACAATCAAAACATGAACGGAATGAATAATTTCAATCCGAGTTCAGGAATGACTGACAGCTTTGTTCCGAATACAGGGATGAACAATATAAACCAGCCGGGATCCAGGTCCACGAATTTTGGTTCCGGTACATTTTTCCCGGGGGAAACCGGACAGACTTTTAACTTCAACGCCCAGGGAAAAAAGAAATAAACATTTATTTCAAATGATTTCTTCGACTTCCTGTTGCATTAACATTAAACTTTCATGTTATATAATCTATTACTGTATGAAGCATGTTTTTGCAGATGTAAATACTAGTAACCTGTTTTTCCCAGGTAGAAAAATGAGAATTTCCTTGTAACAAATAAGTCCTGTTATCCACATAATATTTCCCACGCTATCTAAACAATACATTTTCACGGCCGCATTACAATGGGGCTAATTTTTAAATTCTGAAAGTATAGAATGGGGCTAAATGAAAAGGTATGAATGGGGCTAGGCTTACCAGTACATAAATAGGTGAAATAAATGAAATAATTCATTTCAACTTTGTGAAAAGTATTGGGTATAAATTCAAGGCAAGAGCTGAACTAGTGTAATGTACAACCATTGATTGATTGAATTTGCGTTTATTTATCGTCGCCACCGGTTGCCCATATGGGCGACGCCCCCTGAAGGCTGTTAGTATTGTTACGGGGGATAGTGCAGATACAGGACGAAACCCATCTTAAGTTACGCCTGGTTCTTTTACGTGCTCGGTGTATAGCACCGTCACACGGGACCTCGGTTTAACGTCTCATCCGAAAGACTATTAGTAATTTTAGGTGGCCAGCCATGGGGATCGAACCCACACCCTCCAAAGACTCGAAACATCACGTTCACGAGTCCTACGCTCTACCTATTGAGCTATGCGGGCTGGTGTACAACCATAATATGAACTGAGAATCTTTATAAAGCATTTTAAAGTTTCAGGACATGGACATATATGGAAAGCTAGCGCTGACTGTAATTATAGCATTTTAGTGTTTTAGTGACTTAAAATTCAAAATGTACTTATTTTACTTTGTCTGATCTTAGTTGAAAATATCAGTAATCTTGCTTTTTCTGTACGAAAATACGGTTAAATGCAACTGGACTAGCCCCATTGGCTTCTAATAAAAATATAGGTAAAGTAGCCCCATTCATACTTTTTTCCTAGCCCCATTGTATAATTTTTTAGCCCCACTGTCTTGTTAATTAGCCCATTGTGCATCGCCCATTTTCACTCCCTCTTGATATTTGTCTTTTTTGTCAGTTTGCCGAACCCGGTAGCTCAATCGGTAACGTATAGGGATGAAACGAGGGGGTTGGTGGTCCGAAACTCCAGCGCAGCCAACTTCTTGTCTAGGATTGACGATAGTCATAGCGACAGGATTAATTCTTCTCTCAGGCTCTGCTGAACATTGTTTCGACGATTTTTAACGTGGGAAAACAGCCGGTTGCTTATTAATAATATTGTGTGAAGTTGTGGTAAAAGAAACCCCAGGAATGCATCCATAGGTATACTAACCGTCGCGATATAACTGAAACAATGTTGAAAACGGCGTTGAACATCAAGTGTATACAGTTAGCAATTTGACTCAGAATTGCTCCTACAGTCATGGAAATGTTTTGCTTCTAATTAGTTCTATGTGACATTTTTGTAAATACAATTATTACATCCTTTTGTATTTCGTAATACCGGTATTTATTTTGAAATGTTTTAAACATGTATTCTGTACAGTGAAAATGAAACCATTAAAAAAAGGCGTTAGTAGGTTTGTACTATTTGAGAGGGACATTGGGACTTTCTTCAAACTGTAACAAACCATACTTCGTTATAGAATACAGAAAAGGTCTTTTGAAAATATTGTGGGTAAACGAGAAATTGCCGGTAACAAGCAATTTTTCCTTTTCCAACACGTTTTCCACCCTATCAGAAAAGTTTAGATCATCTGTAGGCTGATTTAGAGTTTGTTTTCTTGCGATGTTTTCAATTGTAAGCTGCAATAAGTTTGTAGTTTGGGAAAGAGTTGAGACTGAAAACGCTATTTCCATAACTCTTAAGCTGCTGAGCAAGACTCAAAGACCTTTTGTGGACAGAGTAGATCAAGATCAGACTGCACAGAAAAAGCAGTCTAATCTTTGATCTACACTGTCCGATATGGAGATATTTTTCTCAAACGATTAACTTTGATATAGCAATTATCCAATATTTGAATTTTTACTACCGACTTGAAAGCTTTATTTTAAATCTTTACTAAATGACAAAAAGTTGGACAAGTCAAAATTCCAAATTGTGTATAGACGAAAGGTGAAGGTGATTCAAAAACTGAAATTTATCATTTAAAGCATACGAAACATTGTGAGAAAAGGAGAAAATGTTGCTTACCACCATTTTCTTCTATTGTCGCAATGTTTTCAAAAGTCTTCATCTTGAGGATAGAATAAATTCGGGATTTTTCGGTAAACGGTTAAATGAGGGAGACATGAAAACATATGGGGGACAGTTTCTAGTCCTTGGCTTCTGAACCAAAGTTATTTGGGTTGGTGGTTGGGGCCCCTTACTTTCTTTTGCTCCCATTACGAGGAAAGGGCAGATATATTTTTGCCTAGACGTTATGGATTTATGTTAGTAAAACAAAAAATCACTACACTGAAATATGTTCCCATGTTTTGATAAATACATGCATGGCTATGAAACTAATAAAACGTCAAAACGCAAGAGTCATGTCATTTCAATGAGCAAATAATTGCTTCAAGTACTTTGACTAAAAAAAAAAGTTCTGTCAAGATCGTTGTCTGCGCATGTCATATTCTTCGAAGATTCGACCTGTCTGCTTTGACGCATCACCTATCTCCAATACAGGAGAAAATTAATAGGCCGCTAATAAAGTAGCAATGGAGAAAATGGCTATAAACAATACATCTGTGGAAAAATGTAGCCTATTTTCGCTCCAAATATCTTGAAAATTTAATTATTTCAGATGGGAAAAATAGTTTTCACATATACCCTTGTTTTACTGCGCATCTTTGAATACAGTTTCTATATATAGACTTTAGGGAATCCAGGAATCGTGCAAAAAGTGTCTGGGCTTATACCGAAGCTATTTACCCAAGCCTGTAGGGACTGTTTCAATAAATGGCCGGTGCATAGGTTACCATCCTCGGAACCCAGGTTTGAAGCATTACGTTACTCTCCATGATTACAGAATGAATCGAAACTGGGTCACCGAGGATGATAGGTTACATGCTAGCTAATCATAGCTGAATGAATCGCACCAGGTGGCGTTTTATTGAGTAAACGTTTATCTTATTTTGAAATCCAAAGTAACGGTTGTCCGTTGGAAAAGTAGTCTGGTTCTGTACCCAGAATGCCCAAATCAGATAGATGTGTATTTGAAAAATGTCACCTAGCGGAAGATTATGCTGTCAAGATGATTTGAATACAACGATAAATTGACAGTTTATCTGTGGTATACAAAGTTGCTTTCAACATAAGCTCGGGTCATTTGATGGTTTTCCATGTATTCCTAAAGTTTCTTTAGCGGAACTAATTTCTCCTTTCCCCCCCCCCCCCCCCAAAATCAAAGTACAAAAGTATCACGAGATACGGATGCTGGTCTGCTATTCTCAGGATTATCTGATTGTTTAGTACTTATCATGGAAAGAAATATGCAGCAGACGACTTTGAAATTACTAAAAATGAATTAAGGTTTAACTCTTTTCGCTACCAACGAAATGAACCGGCTTTTTGTCCGAGGTCATAACCCTTAACCTGCTAAATAAGTAAAATGAAACTTTCAAGCCGATAGTAAATACCCCGAATGTTGCTATTTCAAACTTATTTTCTGGAGAAAAATATCTCTTTATCGGGCAGTGTAGATCCAAGATCAGACTGCACGTTCTGTGCAGTCTGATCTTGATCTACACTGTCGGTAAATGGTCACTGAGTCGCGCTTAGCAGCCTAAAGGTTGAAGCACAACTCCTCTACAACTGAAGATTGCCTAGTTATTTCACTGAACAGTTCAAGGGGTTAGAATCAATATATCTATCATACACGGTGGTTGGTTGCATTTTTTTTTTTCTAATTCAGCAGCATAAGAATTAAAGATTAGTAATAAAATATTGGCAAATATTTATCTCTGGAAACCTAAATGAACATGTATGTGTCTAAATTAAGTAACTGAATGGGAATTCCAACCGGCAACAAAATCTATTAATAGCATGTGAAATTTTTCGACATGTATAACGGTAGCTAGATCTACATTAAAAATAACTATTTTTTTAGTTTTCCGATTATGCTATCTTTAGAAACATCGTTGTATTATATTCTCAGACAGAGCTTTGATTGGTCACGGGTACACAGGTTCGGCCAATCACGGCTTCATTTAGAACGCGGAGTACTTTTGCTATATATGAAAGGCAAAAAGTGTCCTTGCCGTTTTCGTCTATAAATAGAAACAAAGGTAAAATTCCACATACCTAAATTAGGCATAATCTTAGTTATTAGATAATGAAATAATCATTTGGGTTTCCATTTAACAACAAGGACTGTCAGTGAGTTTATCACTTCGGTGACGAAAACATCGGATTTCTACCAGCTTGTAACCGAGCTTGGGAACACAGGTTTGACAAAGTATTATTTTGTTTGTTTGTTTTCTTGTTTGTTTTCTTACATTTTAATCCACATCTTTTAAATCATACGTTTTTCATCTATTGAAAAATGACTTCAAGATCTTTACTTATATATTTACAAAACGACACGCAAAACAGGCTGAGATTCGAGTTCTAGAAAAATGATTTCTTCACTAAGCTTATCTTGTAGGTACCCGTTGTTCTCATCGAGACAAATGTTAACTTAGGCTGCTAAGTACGACTCACTGACCCTTTGCGGACAGTATAGATCAAGATCAGACTGCACAGAACGTGCAGCCTGATCTTGGATCTACGCTGTCCGATAAGGAGATATTTCTCCCAAAAGAATATCTTTGAAATAGCGAAATTTGGGTTTTTAACTATCGTTTTGAAAGTTTCATTTGACTTATATAGCAGGACACGGGTTAATGAGTGCCCTGTATAAGATAGTATTCGTGAAGAAATGAGGCGATTGTTATCCTTTGAACTCCAAAATCTCCCTCCGTGCCTTTTGACCAGTAAAGAATTCTGCGCCTTTATCAATTAAAGCAAATCAATATGAGATGGGAAAACAAAATTGAAATTTTAACTCTCAGGCTGCGGACAGTGTAGATCAAGATCAGACTGCACAGAACGTGCAGTCTGATCTTGGATCTACACTGTCCGATAAGGAGATATTATTCTCCAAAACATAACTTTGAAATAGCAATATTCGGGGTTTTACTATCGAATTGAAAATTTCAGTCTAGTTATTTAGCAGGATATAGGTTAAGACTATCTGGACTACAATCGTTCTCGAACATCATTATCTCCCGCTAGATGGCATTCTACAAATACACATCTATCTAATATGGGCATTCTAGGTACAGAACCGGACTACTTTTCAAAACAACAACAGTTACTTTGAATTTAAAAATGAAATAAACGTTTACTCAATAAAACGCTACCTGGTGCGATTCATTCAGCTATGATCGGCTAACATATACCCTATGCATCGGCCATTTATTAAAACAGCCCCTACATGCTTGGGTAATAGGCTAATAGCTACGGTATAAGCCCTAATTTTTCCCAGGTATACGGGGGGGGGGGGGTGGGCGATGCGTCATAACAGACAGGTCGAATCTTCGAATCGTTAACCTTTGCACAACCAGATAAACCCTTTGACACTCAAGTGTGCAAATCATCTGGAAACAATTACTTTCCAACACTTGCGTATTATTTAGGTCAAAGTTTACGATCTTCTCTTACAGTGTCCGCTTCTTTTTCGGTTATTCCGACAAACGAAAGAAAGGTTTGAAATTACAGTCTGATCTTGATCTACATTGACGGCTAAAGCGAACTAATTTAGGGATAGTGGACTAAGGATTATAAGTACAGATAAAGGTACTGATAAAAGATGTCTGGGCTATATTAGCGTATTTTGTCAACGTTCATAGTTCAGGTTTACTTTATTCACCCTGACAATTTCTAAAGAAGTCGTGAAAATATTGTGGTAAAAGAAGTTTTTGCTCATTATGAGCAAGTTTTTCCACTTTACACGATGAATCTCAAATCGACAGCTCTTTGCGCACCGGCTTTAGTCACTTATGAAGGAAACTCGTTTCAGGTCTGGGCGATTTTAGCGTATTTCGTCCACGTTCATAGTTCAAGTTTTCTTTATTCACCAGGACAATTTCTAAAGAAGTCGTGAAAATATTGTGGTAAAAGGAATTTTTGCTCATTATGAGGAATTTTGTTCACTTTATACGATGAATCTCAAGTGGACAGCCCCTTGCGCCCCGGGTTTAGTCACTTAATGAAGGAAACTCGTTCCAATTACAACTAAAACTGATTTGTAGGGCAAGGTTATCAATGTATGTGAGCCTGTAAAAACTAATTAGCCTTTGTATCTCTTGGTATACCCCTCAATCATCCCATTAGGGACAAAGTGTAAAGGTTCCACTTTTGATGCGTCTTAACCCCCTATACTACACAATGCCGAGTTTTAACGACCCTGAAGAAGACTTTTGAAAATATTGTGGGAAAAGGAGAAAATGCTGGTAACCAGCATTTTCTCCTTTTCCCGCAATATTTTCTAGCCTTCCAGGAACATATCTCAATTTTTAGTCATTTTTATTTTGTCGTCTTCAAATGCTTTGGACAAGTCTAGAATTTTGTCGTTTGGTAAAGAGTTAAGGGATGGTAACGGGGGGGGGGGGGGTGTTTTGGCGGGGCTCTGTATGGACTAGCGGTTAAGTACTCGTATATAGGATTTGTAACTCGGAGGCTTCGGGTTCGATTCTTACTTAAAGCACTGGGCTTTTCGGGGGAGTGTACGTGGGTAAGGCCCTTCAAAGTCATATATCCCAGTACTGGTGAAACCCGGGGCATAAAGATAATAAGCTGTCGCCCTGAAATGACTGAAACAATGTTGAAAGCGACGTGAACACCATTCAATCAATCAATCTATCAATTAAGTTGATGCATCTAAACTTTGACTGCTTTAGAAATTAAAGAATTGTGGAAAAAGGAGCAATCGCTTGCAAGTACAAGTGACCTTTGGAAAACACTGAGGAAAAATGCGCAATTGCTGGCTCAAGCAACTGCTCCTTCTCCCACAATGTTTTCTATCTACTAAAAAAGAAAGTTATATAACAATTTCTGTTCATCAATGCATCTGAAATGTGTTATTCGTAATTTTAAGTTTGACCGATGAAATTGTAGCCGCTCTCTTACGCTTATACTTTAACCCGGAGTTTTAACTGCCCTGACAGAGAAGGCTTTAGAAAAAATTGTTGGTAACCAGCATTTTCTCCTTTTTCCACAATATTTTCTTCCTTTTAAAAAACAAATTTCATGTTTTGAGTATAATCTAATTTGTCGTCTGCAAATGTTTTCAACTTAGTCGAGTGTAAAATTTTGTCGTTTGTTACATAAAAAGTTATTCTGTATGTTTGCTCGGTTCGTCTGATTCTCCATTGGCATGCATACACGTGTCCAGGCATTTTTAGCTCACCTGAGCACAACGTGCTCAAGGGGAGCTTTTAGGATCACCCGGTGTCCGTGGTCCGTCGTGCGTAGTCCGTCGTGCGTCGTGCGTCGTCAACAATTCTTTAAACATCAACTCCTCCTAAACCGCTGGGCCAATTTGGACCAAACTTGGCTGGAATGTTCCTTGGGAGGTCCTCTTTAAAAATTGTTCACAGAATTTGATTCGATCAAAAACTCTGGTTGCCATAGCAACCAAATGGAATTTTCTAAGAAATTCTCTAAAAATCTTCTCCTCTGAAACGGCTGGTCAGGTTTTGAAATAATTTCACAGAGATGTTCCTTGGGTGATCCTTTTCAAAAACTGTTCGCGAAATTTTGATCCGTGAAGAAACATGGCTCTGGTGAATGGGGGCTACTTTCACTATACAGAAATGAAGAAATTCTTAAAAATGCTTCTTCTCTGAAACCGCCGGTCAGATTTTGAAATAATTTCACAGAGATGTTCCTTAGGTGACCCTTTTCAAAAAGTGTTCGCGAAATTTTGATCCGTCAAGAAACATGGCTCTGGTGACTGGGGGCCACTTGCACTATACAGAAATGAAGAAATTCTTAAAAATTCTTCTTCTCTGAAACGGCTGGTCAGATTTTGAAATAATTTCACAGAAATGTTCCTTTGGTGACCCTTTTCAAAAAGTGTTCGCAAAATGCTGATTCGTCAAGAAACATGGCTCTGATGGGGGGGGGGGGCCCACTTGCACTATATGGACATGAAGAGATTCTTAAAAATTCTTCTTTTCTGAAACGGCTGGTCAGATTTTGAAATAATTTCACAGAAATGTTTCTTGGGTGACCCTTTTTGCAAATTGTTTGAGAAATTTTAATCCATCAAGAAACATGGCTCTGATGGCTGTGGGCTATTTACACTATACGGACATGAAGAAATTCTTAAGAATTCTTCTTCTCTGAAACCGCTGGTCAGATTTTGAAATAATTTCACAGCAATGTTCCTTGGGTGACTCTTTTCAAAAAATTGTTCACAAAATTGTGATCTGTCAAAAAACATGGCTCTGGTGGTGGGGGCTATTTGCACTACAGGGACATAAAAAGGAATTTCTTAATTCTTCTTCTCTGGAACGGCTGGTCAGATTTTGAAATGATTTCACAGAAATGTTCCTAGGGTGACGCTTTTCAAAAATTGTTAGGGAAATTTTTATCCGTCGAAAAACAACAGCCAATTGTTGGCACCTGCATGTGGTGCTCTTGTTCGACTAATGTTTTTAGTCACTATCGAGCATGTGCTCTTCTTCAAGAAATTGTCCTTTGGTGATCTATCCAAAAATTTACATGTATTTGCAGAATTCTGATTCATCAAATTCATTGCTGTGGTGATGATTGTAGGGGTGGTGACAGATTTTGAAATGACCTTTACAGGTGACCTTTTCATAATTGCTTGACAAAATAATGATTTTGTTTCCAACGTTTCAATTCCTCAAAAAAATTGGCTATGGTCCTCTCAAAAATTCAGGTGAGCGACCCAGGGCCATCTTGGCCCTCTTGTCTCCTTTTCCCACAATGCTTTCTGTTCTTTCAGTGCCAATTCTATTTTTAGAGCTGCATTAAATGTTTCATCTGCAAACAATGACTTTCAATAGGGACATGTCTAAAATTTTGTGGTCAAATTATATAAATAAACATTTAACCGGGAGTTTGGTGCCAGTATTATGAATGAAATGTCCTCGTGCGGTGAACACACGTTCTTAACTCTTTACCCAGACGACAGAACTTTAGACACCTGTCCAAATTGGAAGCATTTGCAGACGACGGCTTCATATGTGACAGAGTTTGTTTTTGTAAGACTAGAAAACGTCTTTAGAAACAAGGAGAAAATACTGGCCGGCACTATAGCCTGTTACTACAATGTTTTCAAAAACTTCCTCCGCTGTGATCGTTAAAACACGGGGTCATTTAATAGAGTGTTTAACTCTCTACCACACAACAAAATTTTAGACTTGTCTAATATGAATGAAAGAAATTGCAGACGACAAATTCAGTGTGTCTCAAATGATAGGAGTGGTCTTTGAAAGGGTAGAAAACATTGTTGGAAATAAAGAAAATGCTGGTTACCAGCATTTTCTTATTTTCCAACAATGTTTTCAAATGCTTTCTTCCTCCGGGTCGTTAAAACACGGGAATGTCTGGTGAGGGATTATGTTGCCATTTGAAGCATTAAGTACATGTACATGTAATTATAAAAATAAAAGGTTTGTAACTAGAGAGCACTAGTTTCCGATTCTGTTGCCCTTTTTTTACGAGAACTGAAATTACAGTTCGTATACAACTGAAAATACTTTGTTAAGCATTTGAACAACCATGATCAGATGATGGTGTTGATCCAAGACCAGAATGCAGTCATATCTTGGTCTGCACCATCTTCAGACGGTGTTTTCAAGTTGCCATAGACGTAAAAGAGCTGACTTCCGGTTTAGTGTTCATCTATAGAGATTACATGCTGCTTGCAAAACGGCCTGACTCTTGGTTTTTTCTTTCAGTACTTTGAATTATATGTGTAGAGTGTCTACAGGTGAAATTTCCTTTTAACATAAATTCTATACAAGTAAAATATCTGAGATTCGCGTATCCAGTTGTCTCTTTACAAAACAGTCCCGAGTTGTACCGATCATGGCCTGAGAGACCTTTAAAAACATAGAGGATAAAGGAGAAAATGCAGGTAACCAGCATTTTCTCCATTTCCCCGAATGTTATCTTTCCAATCAAGGCAAATCCAATCTTTACAACCACATTAAAGTTGGTGTCTCAGCAAATTTTGGTTATTTGGTCAGGAAATTTCGTGTCCAAAAAAAATCTTTAACCCTTCGTACGCTTCAGAAAATACAACCTTCAAACACGGACAGCCAGAGTGAAACCATAGATCAGATTGATCGAAATGTGCAGTTTGGATCTACGCTCTCCAATATTTTGTAGGGTATCAAGACCAAATCCTTTGGTGAGCATTTGCATCAGTGTTTTTCAGTCTTTTCTGCTGATTAGACGTGTCTATGTCGTTTCTGTGGAAAATAAAGGGCGAAGAAATGAAATGAGTCATACTCTGACAAAATGGGGCTTAATGCATCTCCGTGATTCATTGTAACAAGCAAGACATCACCTCATTATGGATCCATAAAAATAAATTTTGTCTAACAACCGACCGAATCATGAGGTAGACTGGTCCTTTGAGATACAGAAAATTGATTAAGAGCGAAAAGTTTTGGCCTAGGTCAGCCTGCGCGGACTGTGCAGGCTGACCAAGGTCGATACTTTTCGCAGATGCATTAAGCCCCCTTTTCACATGGACCATTAATAATTAATTCCTCCCAGCCTCGTTTTGAGTGCCTTTGTCCGATAGTGTCCGGTTTGCAACCCTTTGGCTGCTAAGCGCAGCTCCGTACGCTTTGCGATAGTGTATTTAGATCTGACTGCACAAAAAACGTTCAGTCTGATCTTGGCTCTACATTGTCCGATAAGGTCAGATTTATCCGAGAAAAACTGTTTTAAATCGCAACATTTTGGTATAAATATCGATAGGAAGGCTTCATTTTTATCTCCCATTTCAGCCCTTACAAAAACAATCCCGACTTTTAATGATCCTGAGGGAGGAGGTTTTTGAACATTATTGTCGGAAAACGAGGAAATACGGGTAATCAGCATTTTATCCATTTCCCACAATGTATTCTACCGTTTCAAAGACATGTCCTGTCATTAAGCACTTTATTTGTCGTCTGCAGGTGCTTTCAATGTGGACAAGATTTAAATGTTGTCGTTTATTAAAGAGTTAAGGGTAAATGCTTGACGGACCGGATTTATTACAATGTAGGATATGGGTGTATGAGGACGTGATATGGTGGGTTCTGTTTTACTTCTAACCATGAATTATGTAGGCTGTGTGGTGGGAATCGGGGTGGGGACTTAGTTTAGATAAAATCGAGCGTAGCATCTTCAAAAATATGAGAGCAAATAAAAAAAAAACATGTTCGTAAAGAGCTTTTTCTCCTTTTGCCGCAGTGTTGACTATCAATGGATGTACATCAAACTGGTGTTTTCTGCTGCAAATTTTAATTCTTCAAGACAAAATTGCGTTTTAACGAGCTTTTGGAAAAAAGGGGGTAGGTTGAAATCATTTTGGGGATGGGAGAACATGCCGGGATGGTTTGCAAAAGAACTAAAAAGGATAGATCTAGATCTAGATCTATATGCATTAATTTTGTTGATCGTAAGTAAACGTTTCTAAAGCCGTGATACACTTCGGTGCAAAGGAGAGAAATTTACCAAAAACAAAAGAAAGGATACCGAAAGAAATTTAAGAAAACCGTTTCAAATGACTTCTAAAGGCCAATTCCGTTCTTATTCTTGATTCGATGAAGCGTGACCAAGATCGGATTTTACCGAATCATACCGATCTTTGTCGATATTCCCATTTCAATTTTAACATTTAAATGTAAAATAATAAAAAAGAAACAGTTAATTTTTTACAATTACAACTACATATTTTTTTTAACTCTTGGTTAGTCACGCATATTATATAAATTTCAACACACTGCGAGATTCGAGAGATAAATAAGAGACTAAACGTTATAACAAAGTCGTCACGTGATAATCAACCTCATGCATGCGTTATATCGCGGGAAAACAAGCGTAGAGGTTGACGCGCAGTTGTTTAACAGGAGGCACTCGATGGTAAAGTAATTATGAATTCAGCTTTAAAACTATCGCTTTGGTATATATTGTATCCTCCATTTAAGACCTTTTTTCTTATACATGGAATATTTTAACAGTTTGGTCGATGTGAATCGCAACAACATGTGTTGCTTGATTAAAAATAAAATGTCTACCTCAGCCATATTTTATTTCTGCCTCAAATTACCGAAGAATAATACGAATTTTCACACTAATTTCTCCATTCTCGAAGTAAACACGTCAATTTTTGTCATCATTAATTGTCTAATGACAGACACTGACCAACATTTAGATCTTTGTGATAATCTAAATTGTACATAGAGAACAGTAACCGGATACTGTAACTGATTCGGACAGAAACCTAATCAGCAACTCCATCGAAAATAGTACCCAAAGTTGTGCCCCAGTACTTGTTAACTAAAAACAGGAAAATGAAATTAAACTTCACTTACGTGTATGTGTTGATTTACCCTTTACCAAACGGTCCTGTGTTGTAACAAGCCAGAGGGAGAAAACACTTGAAAGCTTGGAAGTTAAACGGGAAAATGCTATTAACAAATATTTTTTTTTCTGGAATGTTTTTTTTTTTATCAGAGAACTTATGCTCCTTTCACCAATTTAGAATTTGTTATCTGCAGTGATCAAAATTTGGTAGAGTCTTAAAATTGGTTGTTTGGTTAACGGTTCCCTTCCAATCTAGTTGTCAAATTGATAACGTTGGACATCCAGGCATTTTCGGTGATCATGTAATGGCAACAAGGGCCGAGGTGAAAACAAACGCTATCTTGAATATACCCCTATAGTTATTTGGTGACATTTTAGAAATGAAATTCACCGTATAAACGATAAATATTCCAAAAATCGGCCGTGCCGGTAGTTGCATCAATTATCACTTTCAAAGAGACAAAAAATGTCAATTTATCAATTTTCCGGTATCCTACAGAAAGAAGAGTTATAACACGAGTGCTGTCTCCGTTGGTTTTGATAAAAACTTTCGTATGCAGACTACCCTAACCCTAACACCCGAGAAATAAATAATTAATTTCTAGCAAACTGCCTTGGATTTACAAGGCAAGAATTAAAAAAATTAATGATTGCAATCTGCGGTTAAATCAGGGCTCCATAATAATGCATTTGAAAACAAAAAGTGTTCGGACAGACAAATTTATGCATCTTTTGAATTCAAAAATTGGAATGGACTTACCCTATATAAAAATTTCTGATAATTCCAAATCCTACATTTTTACAAATGATCAACTGAAAATTGAACAGGACAGACACATTATTGTGACATGTGTGTGTTAGTCTGTGCTTAGCAAAGGCTATGTGTCGCCCACTACGGCAGTGATATACCGAGATCAAGGGAACACCCGGCTAACCCTTTACCAGATTTATAATGGAAAGAGTTTTAGCACAAATTTCTCTCCTAAAAATGAAACTTGAACTACCATTTTTATAAGAAATGGAAGGTTTAAAATTTGAACTGACCTTCGTCGTTACGATAGTCATTGATTAACAAGGATGCAAAAAAAAATGCAACTAAAAAGACTTGATATTTTCTGAAGTCAGAATTTTTTCAAGAAACTCAAACTTTATGGTGTTCCAGCTTTCAGTAAATGGTCTGTCACTGTCTCTTTCCACAGAATAAAACTCTTTTTTTTTTTATTACAAAAATTTATCACCACTCTAACCCTTCACAAAAAAAGAAAAGACCTCCAAGTTGAAAACATTTGCAGACTTCAATTTCATATGGCTCCACTAATGAAACTTACATTCAATTGAATAGAAAACATCGTGGGAAAAGGAGAAAATGCTGGATACCAGCACTTTCTCCTCTTCCCACAATGTTTTCAAAAGATTTCTTTTTTTTTTTTTTAAACTCGGGATTGTGTAAAGGGTTAATAGTTCAAATTAATCAAACCAGCGATCCCCGGGTTTCAAGCCCTGTACTTTACTGACTTGTCAGTGTCAGACATGTGTTTAACAATCAGACCATCTTTGGCAATTTTTATAAATTTAGTCTTTACAGAACGACAAAATTTTGATTTGTCCATATTAAAAGCATTTGCAGACAACAAAAATAAGTGTGACTTAAAAATTGAATTTCGTTAAAGAAGAGTAGAAGACATTGTGGGAAAAGGAGACAATGTTTGTAACTAGAATTTTCTCCTTTTCGCACAATGTTTTCAAAAACTATCTTTCTCGGGGTTTTTAAAAGTCGGGATTTTAAAAGTTTGCTAAAAGGTTTTGAACAATTAAAGTGATGGCTTATTTGACTAAAAACTTTTAGTAAACGGCAAAACTTGGGACCTATCAAAATCCAAAGCATGTGAAGCCGACAGTTTAAACGTGGGTAAAATTGTTGAAATTGTTTTTGAAAAAGAAGAAAATATCATGGGTAAAGGAGAAAATGCTGGTTCCAAGCATTTCCTCCTTTTACAAGTTTTTTTTTTCAAGCACCTTCTTTCCAAGGGTTGTTGAAACTGGGTATTGTTTGGTAAAGGGTTAAGAAGCTTTCCAGTGTCTTCAGAGAGACAGGGACAGTCCATTTACTGAAATTACAGCACTACAGGCATACTCTGAAATATTAAGAAAATCCTGATCTAAAAAAAATTGCCGAACTTTTTTTTGTTGCGCTTTTAGTCATGTTCCTAAAGACGAATACTGTAATAGAGTCTAGTTCATGAACAAAAGAAACATAGCTTTAGTTCAAATTTTTAATCTTCCATCCCCATTCAGAAAATATTTATATTCCAGCTTAAGTTTTCAAGACTACAAGAAATACTTTGTATGTATTATATGAATTTTCACAAATTGGGTGAAGGGTTTAACTCCGTGTTCCTTTGATCTCGGTATCGCACTGCAGGGTGGGCGACCTAGGAGCTGTAATGTACTTGCTTGGTAAAAATTTACGCACACGTGTCACATTAAACTAACTCTTTTTGTCTGTTACTGATCTTAATTCACCCTTACGTTGATCATTTGTGATTAGGATTTGGAATTTTACACAGGTTACAGAGGGTAAGTTCATTCTTCAAACTAACATGTTTATCCAAATTAGAAAGAATTTTCGAACAAGACATACCAAATCGATAGTTGTCTTTGAAAGAGTAGCAAACATTGTTGAAAAAAGAAAGGATGCTGATTAGTACTTTCCTTTTACCGCAATATTTTCAAAATTCTTTCTCTTCAGGGTCGAAAAAAACCCTGTTTTTTTTGTAGTGGGTAAGATCTAATTAAGTCTGTCTCAGGGCAATGTTTAAAAACTTTTATCAGACTTCTTTTTTGCGGTCAAATGTTAGACTATTAAAATGTTCATCATCAAATACTAAGATATTTTACAGGTGTAGTAGGCTAATTCATTATGACGATACTTGAGTGGTTTTATAGTTTATCAGCCTTTGAAAATTCAGGAAATCGCTTTGGTCAGAAAAAAAAAATCCTCGGGAACTAATTGTTCGACCTTTCTTTTAATTTGATGAACAAGGTAATGTAGATTACACTTTTTTATGCTCGGACATGAAATAGACAAAAAAATAAAACGGTACATAGACTGAGTTTGGAATATTCATTTCATGTCTGAAGAGTCTAGACCCACTTTGTATTTAAATGGTAGGTCTATTTGTGGTAGGCCCATATGATGAAAATCGTTCAAAAGAAGAATTGACAACTCATCATACTTATTCTAAAGTATATTTCTAACAGTTATCTTAACTGTTAATAGCTTTGATTCGTAAAAAACGTAGTTTTTCTTAACGATAGTAATTGCGAACAGCACAAAAATGTATGGTTGCTATGTTATCAATTTCACCTCTGAAAATGGCGGCCGCTTGTTGCTAGGGGAAGTGATGTCACGCCGATGTACCCTATCCAATGTTCATATTGAATGTTGACATAATTAATCAACAGGACATTATCCGTTTGACATACCTAAAGTTACGGGATCATTCCACAGATATTTTTTGCAGAGGATTTATTGAAGATCAAAAGATGCATCCATGTAGTGTTATGTTAAGAATCTATTACTAAATTACTGTTTATAACAACATTTCAAACTCACTGCATTGGCTGTGTTGCCGTGTATATTAACATTCTGAACTGAACAATTGCAGGTGGGGTTCTGCTTGGCTCAGTGGTACAGCCTGGGACATGTAACCCGGAGGCCCTTGATTCAAGTCTCACTTGATCAGCTGGGTCCTTCGTGGGAGTGTCCTTGTGCAAGACACCTCAGAGCCCTAGCTTAGTACTGGTGAAACCCAGGAAATACATGAATATATCAGCTGTCAACGCAATAGGACTGAAATAATGTTGAAAATGGCGTAAAACACCATTCAACCAAGAATTGTAGGTCAGGAAAATACTTCAAAACTTCCATGAGCCAAAGGATGGAGGTATATAATTCTGAAAAATTATAACTTCTGTCATTGCTGAAGATAGTTACTTAATAACATTGTTCACTATCAAAAAGGGAACCCATACAACATGGGCAGGTAGCCTTCAAAGTATTTTTGACACACAGACTTCTCGAAACACGTCGGTCCGACGGACGTGACCTACAAATCTTGACAAGGACCGACAATTTTTTAGGCCAGATCGGTCCGACTGTCCGGCATTTATTCCGAGCCACTGAAAACGTAATCGCAATGTTTTGGACAAAAATGGCGTCATTAAAATGTTACGAAGGCGCTAAACCTGGTTAAAAAAAGAAAAGTAACACCAGAGGAGCATGCTGAAAAGAAAAAGGAATATGAGAAAAAGAGACCGGAGAGAAATTTGATTGTGAAAAGGAAGCAGCAACGAGAATGGTTGTTTTATGACTCGGAAAAGGTGCAAATGCGCTGCATAGACTGTCTGGATTTTTACGATGAGAAAGAACGGACCAACATCTTTGCAATACAAACATATTTATTCTTGGATGCACAAATTTAATGAATTGACTTGCTTGTATTGTTCAGTATTTTCTCCTTTTCCAATAATGGTTTCAAAAGCATTTTTCCTCAAGGTTGTTAAAAGTCGTGATTGCTTGGTAAGGGGTTAAATATCAGAGACTTTTGAAAGTCTTAATGAGTAGAGAAATAGTTTAATATCACTATATGCATAAAGTTGATATTGTTGGTACCCTTCTTTCTTATGTTTTCTTTGTTTTTGTTAAATTTGATTCGGTCTGACAGATTTTCAGGCCTTGTCAGACCGAATGTCTGACACTTTTTGTGAACTTTCGGGAAGTCTGGATACAGCTGTGTCCCTTTTTGAATGAATTTTCTTTGAAAATCTAGCAACTGCAGCCAAGTGTTGGCACCTGTGGTGCTCTTGTTATACCCCCGCAAAACAAATGTTTTAGGGGGTATATTGGAATCAGCCTGTCTGTCCGTGTGTCAGTCCGTTTGTCCGTCAGTGTGTCTGTCTCTACAAATAATTGCCTGTTTCAGTCAAAGCGCTGGCGGGGGTATTAAGTCACATTCAGTGACAGCTCTAGTTTTTTCTCCCTTTGACATTCCCCTTCCCATCCTAAAAAAAAAGCTGTATTAGGCCTAAAGGCCCAGTAAAGGCCAAAAATAACAAAGCATGTGTCATGATACATTTAGATTTAAATCATACCATTAAAAAGTATGGAAAATATAGTGGATCTATGACAGTCAAGTTATCGTGTGGTCGGGCCATTATGTTAATCACTGGCAGAAAAAAGAATTTTAAAATCGGCCAAAAAGTAACCAAAGACACAGCTACCTGGCAGGTTTAACCTAGTTTTAAAATTAATTTCTCTGTCAGCGACTAACACTTGGACCAATCGTACAATGACAGATTGTCATCTTCACAATAATTTCCATACTTTTAAATAATATGATTTAAATTCAAATGCATTTAAATACCCGCTTTGTTTACATTTGGCCTTTACTGTTACTTTAACCAAAAAATATCCGAGTTTAGGGTTTCGGTCCAAGACGCTGTACGTGGGGTTGGTAGGGATTTTTTTTTTCCAGAAACTTTACATTGACCATGTATCAAAATCACACCAGACAGATTTTTTTTTTTCAATCGTAGTGTAAAAAGTTTGGGGTAGGCAGCATTTTCTATATAGGGTTGGGAAATCCTAAACTGAGATAATTACAGACTTCACGAAATACTCAAATTTTTCACAGGACAGTGGGTCTGGTAAACTTCAAATTTTTACCAGACCAAACCAAATTTTACCGGACCGAAAATATGACAAAACAACAAAAAGTGATTAATTTTCCGAGATGGTTTTCGGCCTATTTCTCTGTATTGGGCATACAAAATACTGAGCGGGGATCAAATTTTAATGATATGCAACCCAGATTTACGTTAGCCAATCACGGAATAGAATAATTCCCGGAAGCGGGAAAATAAAAGTGGTCATTCAGATTGTTCCGCGATGTACATTAGTTTACATAACAACCGATATATTGCCTATGTATATCCAAAATACTGTGATTATAAAGTTGGGAATTTTCCACGAAGAACTTACGGTTTTAAAACGGGAAAACTGTTTTTGTTTACTTTTTACGGTATGTCATTTCATGTTAAGCGTACGGCTAAATTTTGTCGGTCAGTCGGTCCTGTATTCTGGTGCTTATTTATCGGACTGCTATCAGTTTTACCTGACATGACCGGCGGACCGACGGTATTTCGTGAAGTCTGTAATTAATCGGTCGGCGTGAGCCGGACGATTAGAGAGACCACAAATTTCGGAAATCCGTCTGCTGAGGGCAAACTGATCTAACTGCAACTCTTGACAGCTTTTACCTACAGTCTAATAACACTAACACTGGCTGTTGTGACCTTATTACATTGAACTTTTAACCCTGATAAGGAACGGTGTCAGTGATAAAGCAACAACTTATGAATGAAACAAGAGCGAATCCAGGAGTATCGGATTATGTAAGCACACCTTGTGTTGAAAAGATGATAGGTCATTTGGCCTCGAGCAAGGATAAACTTGCAGTGAAATGGAATTTGTAAGGAAACATTGCTTTAAAAGAAATTGAAAATTTAGATGGTTTTGCCTTAGAGCAAACTGATGTACATGCTGGTGGTAAAAGCTGTTTAAAAAAGTTATCTGCCCTGGGTAGTTTAATGTAAGCGAGGTGAAGCGTGTGAAGCAGTGTGGGACAAAGGATGTAGAGTTGTTTAAGAGTTATTACCCTAGTGGAGAAGCCATTACGTAAACATTTTCAGAATTATCCCAAGCTTTCAACCTTAGAAACCAGACTGTCCATTCACAATACTGACCATTATATATTTGATTATGCATCTTTCAGCTTAGAATGTATTAAACCTTCGGCTACTAAGCGCGAATTTAGGACCTTTTCCGGACAGTGTAGATCAAGATCAGACTGTATGCTACATGCTGTCTGATTTTGTGTCTTTAATGTCCGACAAGAAGATATTTTTTCCAAAAAAAAAATACCTTTGAAAAAGTAAAAAAAAAAAAAATGGGTTTTTACTGTCAGCTTGAAAGTTTCATTTCACTTATTTAGCAGGTTAAGGGTTAAATTGTTTTCATAACCCATCTTCCTCTCCCTAAAGCTACGGCTCTACCATTTTACACGCTCACTAACATGTTTCTTTTTGATGACATTCTTAAGACTGGAATCAGTCTATTAACTATTGGCCACACAATCTTGTCGGGCTTTAAAAATGTAGTGGGAAAAACAGCATACATGTATTAAGCATGTTCTCTTTTTCCTCACAGCGTTTTTTCAGCATTTGAAAGATTTTCCAACATTTTGTCATTGGTAGAGTCAAACAGAGCATTTTCTTAGATGGAAAAAACCCCAAAACTGCAACACAAAAAACTCACTTAACGTCATGTCCATGTCTGAATCAACTGACCAGGGAAAAAGCCTCTTCGGAGAGCGCAGATTCAGACCAGACTGCACAGAACATGCAGTCACTCAAATTTTGGATCTGCTATTCCTATTTCTTGAGATATCCTAGTCAAGACAGCAATGACCCTGCAATAATTAGGCTGCTTTTCCACGCTTTTCAGATCTATTTTATTAATTGAGTGCTTTAGTGTAAAACTCTCAGTAACATGTTTGTCTCATCAGCATATTGGTTGACTCTCATCCTTTCCATATGGCCTAAATTAAAAAATTGTTTGTTTGTCCTTTACCTACCCAGTATTTCAGTCTTGGGTAGGTAGGTAGGGAAATTATTATATTATCTTTTGTGTTCTGTAGAAAGCAGACAAATAACAAAAAGATTTTTAAAGATTTTAGCCTCAGTACTTGCTGCTTGCATAGCCTTTTATTTTGCATGTACTGTATCTGTTTTTCATTGAATGAGTATTTTAAATCATTTTTAACCTTGCTTTCCATGTCCCTGTTTATACATATTAAGCTAAAGGTTGTAGTTTAGCACTTTCGTGATGAGCACTAGTATTACTAACCAAATATCTGTAGCATGTGTATGTCTGACCTAACCACACCTCAGTAGAATAGATGTGTACCTTTATCCTTTACCAACAGCTTGTAGATGTACACCAAGGTCATAAATATTGGAACAAATGCAATCATGAGCAAATAGTCTAGACCTAGACATGAAGTTTAATACAGCAATGACATTTGAACCTTACAAATGCTTGGTGCGGATGTTAAAATATTTGATCTTATTGTAGCATATGTTGAGTATGTTCCAAATCTTAATCATTGTGGTACATGTACTTCTTAAATTTGGCTTATATTTGGCTTCTGGGAATGTAATTTTTGTGTCATCTTTGGTTCATGATGTTTCCATAATACTATGTGCTGCACCTTTGACAAAATGTTAAATACTGACAAGAAAACATTTGTCTTTATTATTACCTAAAAATAATCAGAAGAAAAAAACATTCTCCAAGGCCAATTTAAGCATAGTAGCTGTTTTGCCTTGCTTGTAATTTCTGTTCTGTTGTGAGAGTCCCAAGTCTCTAGAAAGTGGGAGGGGGTCAGAAAACAAGAGTATTATAAAAGTCTGTGAACTCACTTTTCAGTCTGTTTCGTGGTGGGGAGGGATCAAATGATCATTTTTCTATCACTTTGACCTGTCAGATATTCTTTGCTCTAAAGAAGGGGCCTTAAATCACCAAAACATTTGGTAAGAAAAGAAGAATGAATCAGGGTTCTCCCTAGGTCCAGAATCCCAAGAGTCATTGACTCTTGGGCCCAAATTTTCAAGAGTCAAAATGGAATTTCCAAGAGTCTAATAGAAATGTCCAAGGGTCAAAATTATCACAGAGAGAAAATAATGAAAACTTTCCATTTATGTTCTTTGTTTATGGATAGGAATTAGATAAGAAAATACCCTATCTTATGTAAGGACTTGTTGGAATGAAGTGGACAGAAGAATTTTAAATTGCAGCCCTAGCATGGAATTCATCTTGATGAATAAATGGACACAAACAACTTTTGAACTGTTTACCAAACAACAAAAACTTTTGACTAGATCATAATTATTTTAGACATTTGCAGACGACAATTCAGATGTGGCTGGAACGACTTGTCTTTCTTACCCCAGAACATTGTGGAAAAGGGAGAAAATAAAGGTCACATCCATTAAAGTGTTATTTCTTAAGATTTAAGTCTTCTTTTCTTGTCCAATTACTTTTTCTTTCACACTTGTTCCGGTCCCCGTCTTCTCCCCCCCCCCCCCCCCCCATCTAATCTATAGGTTGTTGTTTATTTTTTCATCTTAAAAAGTTTTTCCTAATTTTTAAACAGAGATTTTAGCTTTCACTTATTGTTTCATAAAGAAATAAGTATAAATTCACTGTTTAAATTTGTCACCAAAGATGAAAAGATAGTTTGAAGTGCCTCTGATCAGACGATGTCAAAATGATTTCTGTTGTGTCATGGCTTTTTACGTTTTTTTCCAGCGATCTTTTTTTCAAATAGTTAATATTTTTACAAGTATTACTGCATGATTTGATACAAATTTGTTAATTAGGGTAGCAGTTAACTTGAAAACCTGTCATTATACACTAGATAATTGGACTAACACCTTTATCATGTTTTCAAAAATGACTCGCCCCTCGCCAGCTTGATTACGTGTGATAAACAGAGCTACGTGCGTCTGTACACAGTTGACACTGATTGTGTTTATTATAGGCTACATTCCTGCCCGATGCATGCGACATAATTTATATGACCCTTTGGCTGATAATTTCATGCGTCAGATTGATGCTTAGGCAGATATTTTTGAGCGTCAAAAACGGGTCAATTCAGATTTCCACGAGTCAAAACCCGGAATGTGGAGAAAACGATTTCTAATTCGGCATACTTCGGTTGATCTGGATGTAGGTACGGATTCGGCCGAGTTGTGACGAGTGAACCCAATTATAGACGGGTTTTCGTGTTATTTAATGGAAATTGTAATCTTTCTGTCTGTAAATTCTCCCAGCAAAGTCTACCATCTGTCTTGAGCGTATGAACGCTTGATTATACTTATTAATGTGACAACAAAGCTTCGGGCAGATCAAGAGGAACGTCCATGTCTGGCATCGAACTACCGAGCTTGTTTGATAAAACCG
Organism: Hippopus hippopus; assembly: GCA_946811185.2. Classification (NCBI taxonomy): domain Eukaryota; kingdom Metazoa; phylum Mollusca; class Bivalvia; order Cardiida; family Cardiidae; genus Hippopus; species Hippopus hippopus. The sequence goes on from OX328099.1 coordinate 25,337,994, forward strand.
GATTCCACGCAAACTACCGGATGTTTCGGCCACAAACGATAAAAATATTTTTTCCTCACGAGAATGCAATATAATTTTTTGAGTCGGGGGGTAAATTGTGGGTCGGGCGGTTGAGGACAAACAAACAATATTTTACTTTCAGCCTATTCCAGATTAAAAGCACAAGGTTTATTGTAGTAATGCTCTTGCTCATTACAATGATTCAATACAATGGCCCATGTTCTCCAGTGACATGTATGGTCGCTTTTGAAGACAATAAAAGATCAAGATCAGACTGTCCTTTGAATGCAATGCAGATCAGTATCACAGACGTACATATTGAATATCTTAATTGTCTGTTTATGTATAATTCATATGAAAAAAAACCTCGACACTGAAATTGTAATGTTTGGATATTGTTTTTCTGACTATAAAAGGCCATAACTGAGTGTTTTAACCAAACTTTCCCGTTTCTGATGACCCGGAGGAAGAAGGCTGTTAAAAACACTGTGGAAAAATGCAAATAACCGTCATTTTCTCCTTTTCTTAAATTTTTTTTTTTTTTTTACCATATCAACGATTCAAATCATCATTAATTTGGTCTACATTTCATTCGTCATGTGCAAATACTTTCATTTTAGACAAGTCTAAAATTACATAATTTGGTAAAGGGTTCAGGGTTTGGTAGATAATACATGCTTTGAAAGTAATGTGGGAGAAATTGGCCAGCCGATGTTTTGGACAGAACAATCTTGCCAAGGACAATTTAGCCAGCCGAAAAACGTACGGTAGGACAATTTGTCAAGATAAAGGCAAGCAGCCAAAAGTAATCACTTTGATAGTCATAATACAGGCACATTCTATATGACTTATTCATCATATCCATCATTCAATATGGATATTATTGATAACATCTAACAATATGTTACAGTATAGTTTCAAAAGTTGCAAAAGTTACAGAAAAGAATACATGTATTTATATTTTCTTAATCTTTTATAAAAGGTTGGTAGGTACTGTTATTAATGATGAGTGATATCTAAAGCTTGAAAATCGGTATTACTGGTCAGAATAGTCACTTACATTCTACGTTTTATTGCTGTCGACTGGCAGACATATATCTTTAGCATTCCGTTAAACTACTAATTTGTAAGGGACGGAGAGTTCCTACGTGACTTGGTTATAAAATGTCTATCCCATACATAGTTCAAACAACTGCCATTTGATTTGTGATTTAAAACCACTGTAGTTATTCAGTGTCGACCGATTACAGTGCTGACAGCACTTTGATTTTTTGATAGGCCTTACCACATATGATATCTAAATGTATAATTGTTATGACACAGTGGTGGAGTTGTATGCTAAGATCTATATGTATAGATGACTACTGGGGGATGATCCTGGCCCTCACCTACCAATGGAAGTGGCTGATAAAGCTTATAAACGTTTAATAAAAAAAACCCCATACTGATCTGCCAATTTCCCTGTAGATATTAATGCAAACCTTCTACTTTTATTGCAGTTAAAAGATGTCTGAAGATTGGGATGATGATTGTGATAGTGGGACAGTAAGTACTTAACCCTTTACCACACACAATCATGAGTTTCAACAGCCCCAAGAAAGAGGATTTTGAAAACATTGTTAGAAAAGAAGAAAATGCTGGTAGCCAGCATTTTCTCCTTTTCTCACAATGTTTTCTGCCCTTTCAGAGACAAAACCACTCATTTGAACCAAATTTAATCTATTGTTTGGAAACATTTTCAATTAGGACCATTTTAAGAATTTTGTGGTAAGGTAAAGGTATCAGTTATTATTCTTCAGGTTTTACAGGTCTTACGAATGGAATGGGATCGATGGTATTATTCACTAACTTGAAAGCATATTCTCAGTCTTATTCTTGATTTAGAAAGTAACACAATTTCTGATTGGCTAAATCATTTGGTTATGGTTTTGCCTATCAGAAGTTGCTTTTCTCTAAAATGAAAAATTAGTGAGAATAAGATTACTATTATGAATGGTCGGTACCAGTTGGTTACCAAACAATCCCAAATTTTTACGACTGTGGAACACAGGCTTTTGGCTTTTGAAAAAGGAGAGAATCCTATTCCGACAATGTTTTCTTACCCTATACAAGGCAATCCTATCATTTGAATCACATCTAACTTCTTTTCTGCAAGTGCTTTCAAATGGACAAGTCTCAGATTTTGTTGTTTGTCAAAGAATTGAGCTCTTTTGAAGCAGTGAAATATATGTATCAAGTTTAGGGGGGTGTTCAGGTAGTATCCCAAGTAGTGATGTTACAGCAATGCAAAAACTGTGTGCAGTTGGTGTTATCTTCAATATGTTCTATTGCATTGAGCTGCCAAGTTTAAAACGATCCTGAGGAAGAAGGCTTTTGAAAACATTGTGGCAAAAGGAGAAAATGCTGTTAACCAGCATTTTATCCTTTTCCAACTATGTTTTCTATTCTTTCAATGCCACGATTTCTTATAATTCCAGCCTCGTTTAAATTGTTGTCCGAAAAGGCTTTTGATTTAAATGACTCGGAAATTTTTGCCATGTGGTAAAGAGCTAAATTAATGGAGACGTCACAATCTATCATGATGCTATAGGTACCAGGAACATCTTATCAGTGACATAGACATAGGTTAAGAGTTAGAGTGTTTTCAGTCTCTTGCCAGGCAAGCAAACCTCTTTGGCTTGCCCTAAATCTCATTTATTTTGTTGTTTTTTGAGTACTTTTTTTGTTCCTTTACCAAACTATCACAAGTTTCCACGACCCTGAGGAAGAGGGCTTCCAACGAATTTTGGGAAGAGAGAAAATAGTGATCAGTAGTTTTTCCTCCTGTCCTTCACACTTTTAAATGAGAAGATTTCTTATTTTGAGTAAAATTCAGTTTGTTATCTGCAAATGCTTAAAATTTTGACAAGTCTGATATTTTGTAGTCTGGTAAAGAGTCGAGCCTGTACCACATTGCAAAATTTTATTCTTGCCCAAGTTGAACGCATTTGCAGATGGAACTATACATTTGGGTCAAATGATAGGATTGGTCTCTGACAGGCTAGAAAACATTGTGGGGAAAAGGTGAAATTGGTAGTTACCAGCATTTCCTCTATTTTCCACAAACCTAAACTGTCTCTCTCAGGGTCTTTAATAGTCAGGATTGGTCAGAAATTTTATATCAGCACATGGGACCTAAAAATCAGGTTCGTGGACACTGTTTCGGTGTAGTAGAATTAATGTAAAAAATTATATAAATATTTCTGTTTTCTCTCTTTGTAGGCAGTGCAACCTGCAGGATTCGGGTATGTATGCATCTTCTGTAGACTAGAATTATAACTTTGGACCTTTCAGAAATGTTTCAATGTTTATTTCTGTAATGGCTTAGCAAAGTCGCCTAATTTATTGTAGAAATTGTGCCTAGTAGTACTGATGATTCAATCAACATTATGGGAAAAGGATGAAATGCTTGTTACTATGTTTTCATAGCCTCATTCCTTGAAGAGAGTTAAAAGACTCAATTTCCTGGTTGAGAGCCAAGCTGTAGAATGCCAAGACCACAATCTTTAGTTTAAGTTATAAAAAAAAAAAAAAATCCTGAGGAAGAAGCCTTTCGGAAACATTGTGGGAAAGGGAGAAAAATGCTGGTAACCAGCATTTTCTCCCTTTCCCACAGTGTTTCCAACCCTATCAATGACACACTCCATCATTTTAGCAACATTTAAATTGTGGTCTCTAAATGCTTTCTATTCGGAAAAGTTTTGAATTTTTGTGTCCTGGTAAAGTCTTACAGGCGGTTGAAATGATGGAGCTTTTTTTGGTTTTATAGAAAGTTGCTTGTCAGTTCTGTGAACAGTCAAGTAAAGTCCATCCAGATTGGCTCTGATCTAAACTCTTTACCAGGACACAAAACTTTTGACTTGTCAAATTTAAAAGCATTTACAGACAAAAAAATTCTAGATGGTGGAGCTTTGGTGGAGATTAAAATTTGGTAGAGAAGAAAATGTGGTGGGAAAAGGAAAAAAATATCATTTACCCGTATTTTCTCCTTTTCTTACAGTGTTTTCAAAAGCTTTCTTTGTCAGGTTACTTAAAACTCAAGATTGTATGATAAAGGGGTTACTATATAATGCATGTACATGACAAAAACAATCTTGAAATATCAGCTGTACTTCCATTTTATTAGCTCAGCTATTTTTGAAGAAAATGACGAGTTACCATGGTAGCCTGGGTGTCATCGTGCAAAAACTTCAACATTTTGTAATATCTCTGTTGTTACTGAAGATATTGACTTCATACTTGGACAAGTTGTCAACTAGCAAATGGGGAACTGGTACAACAGGGGCAGGTAACCATCAAAGTTATTTTTACACAGTTATACCCCTTTTTTGACTTAAAATTTTTACTAAGAATTGAGCATTTGCAGCCAAGTGTTGGCACCAGCATGCAGTTTTTTTATTTATATGATGCTTTGAAGATTGACCAATTCTGATATTACAGTGGTGGTGTACCAAAGGGATTTGGGAGAGGTGTGCTGAGATCGATGGAAAATGATGCCAACCATGATTCACAGGAAAAAAGTGGTGGCTTCAGTAAAATGAATGGGTTTGGAGGAGGCAGGAGTTTTGGATCAGATACACAACCAAAAGTGAACGGTTTTGGAGGCTCAGGTGGTTTTGGAGGTGGGGATAGGGCTTCAGGGTTTGGTAGCAGACCAGAACGAGAGAACAGTGAGGGGTTTGGTAGAAAACCCACACAAAATGGAGACGCTGGGGGAGGGTTTGGAAATAAAGGGGGATTTGGCACAGGCTTCTCCAGGAATGAATCTGCGAGTGGAGATGGAAGTGACAGAGGAGGTTTTGGAAACAAAGGAGGCTTTGGTCAGAGACGTAATGATGATGGAGACAGTGGTGGTTTTCGCAAAAGCGGTGGAGGATTTGGAGGTGGTGGTGGAAGAGGTTTTGGAAAGATGGGAGGATTCGGAAACAAGTCAAATGATGGAAAAGACAGTGAGAGATTTGGAAGAGATGGAGGGTTTGGTCGTGGGAACTCTGGTATGTTTGAGAATTAGCTCTTTACCAAACATCAAGAATTTTTTAACAACTCAAATCAAAAGCATTTGCAGACAACAGAATAAATCCTGCACAAATTGTGAAATTTGTAAGTAATAGGGCAGAAAACATTGTGAGGAAAGGAAGTTCCCAGCATTTTTTCCTTTTCCCATGTTTTCTAAAGCCTTCTTTTTCAGGGTTGTTAAAACACGAAATTGTCTGGTAAAAGGTTAAGCCCTTTAACTGAAACACGTTGCCACCCTTCAGATTACTTTATTGTCTTGCAGAAAACTGGCATCAATAAAAGTATTGGAGTAAAACTGGAAATTGCATGTAATAAACTATTGCATTTTCAATGTAGATTAAGATGGGACTGTGTAAGGACTGTGTAGAACATGCAGTTGTATCTTAAATCTGTTTTGCCAGATTTACATTTAGTACAGCCTTAACATTGTTGTAATTATTAAGGGAATTTTTCACGGGCTAGAAATGTTCATTGTATAAATGAGCCATGCTCTGTGAAAAGGGAGCTTCATGCATCTGTGAAAAGTATCGACCCAGGTCAGCCTGCGCAGTCTGCAGGCTGTTCGGTATAAACTGTTCGCTATTGGTCAATTTTCTGTATGTCCAAGGACCAGTCTATCTCATTATTAAGTTGGTTGTTAAAAAAGGGGCCTGTTATGGATCCTGAAGTGTGTGGTGGCTTGCTTGGTATGATAGATTACGGAAATACTGGAAAAAGGTGACTAGAATACTACAGACTTACAAAAATGGCAAAACAGGTGAAGAATGATTTAGCTTTTGGTTTACGTGGTTTTTTTTTCAAAGGAAACCCAAGGTAATGTCTTAGCCCTATCCTTATCAAAAACACATTTTCACTTTTGTCTTGTTACGGAAGATATTTACTGAGACTTGGGCTAGTTGTTATTTTAAAAAGAGGAACCCGCATGATAAGGGCAGGTACATGCATGTTTCTCTAAACTATTTTTTAGACAGCTATGCCCCTCTTTCCACTTCAAATCATTATGGTAAAGCAGCCGCAGTCAAGTATTGACACCCATGGTGTTCCTTGCATTTCTTGTTTATTTTAATTTCTCTTCATTCAATCCTTTACTACACGAAAATAATTTAGACTTGTCTAAACTTAAAGCATTTCCAGACAAAAGTGAGGCTCAAATAAGTGGTAGGGTAGAAAACATTTTGGGAAAAGGAGAAAATGCTGGTTCCCACTATGTTTTTAAGTCTTCTGTCTCATGGTCATTAAAAGTTGGCATTACTGGGTAAAGGTTTAATAGTGGTGTTGTGTTACAATTATTACCTTCACTAAATTGGATAACATCTGTTCATTCCAGGAAACAGTTTTGGAGACCGGCCACCTAGGTAAGCGATCAAAATAAACATTTTAACTGAAAGGTTGGAATGTTAGTCATAGGTTTTGTATGTCTGATACTTGATATCTTAAATTACTACCATGCCATGGTAGTAGCATGGGAATGCACAAGGCCAAAAACGCAGAAGTTAAGATCTTGATTCCAGACACAACCTTTCACTTTCCCCCCAGTGTTTCCTACTTTCTTCCTGCAGTTTGATGGTAGTGTTTGTAACAGGAATCATTTTCACCTTTCTCTTAAAAATAGGCATCATTTTCGTCTTTCACTTAACATTGTATCATATTTTGAGTCTTTGTCTGAGGAAGTAGCCAGGTGCAAAAAAAAAGCAAAAAAAAAAGAATTTAACTGACAGGTTTGTAATGAGGTCTATACTGGATACTTAGCTAAAAATAACCTCAAAGATATTAGTCTAAATAGGATGCAAAGAATGAACAGAGATGATTCAAAAAAGACTTCCTAACTGTTGTGAAGTCAATTTCTTAACTGTTGCGAAGCCAACCTCGCTATTGAAACACCTATGTTGCATGTACCTTATCTCTTAATTTGATTATACTCTATACTCTGAAAAGTTAATTGAAAGGAAAGTTAATCCTTCGAACACCTTTCACAACTGTAATTGTCTCTGTGGCTAGTGTAGATTAAAGTTAGACAGCACAAAACATACAATCTCATCTTTCATCTATACTTTGCCGAGACATTTTTGACAAGAGAAACCTTGAAATTGCAATTATTGTAGTCTTATTATTCCCCCAGCGGCAAAGCCAAAGGGGAATTTAGGTTTGCACTCCGTCTGTCCGTCTGTCCGTCCGTTTGTCAGTACGCAAATCAGTTTTCCGGACTTTTTTTTCCAAACGCTGGCAGATATTAAGCTGATTTTTGGTGTGTAAGTAAACCACCACGAGTTACAGATCAAGATCCAGTTTCGTTCCGGTCCATTGATTTTGGACGAAATTACAGGCCTTGGTCTTAGAAATTTTCATGAAAAAACAGTTTTCCAGACTTTTTTTTCTAAACCCTGGTAGATATTGAGCTGATTTTTGGTGTGCAAGTCAACCACCATGAGTTACAGATCAAGTTTGAGTTTTGTTCCGGTCCACTGATTTTTGACGAAATTACGGGCCTTGGACTTGGAAATTTTCATGAAAAAACAGTTTTCCGGACTTTTTTTCTTTACGCTGGCAGATATTGAGCTGATTTATGGTGTGCAAGTCAACAACCATGAGTTACAGATCAAGTGTGGGTTTCGTTCCGGTCCACTGATTTTTGATGAAATTACGGGCCTTGGACTTCGAAATCTCCCCCCCCCCCCCCCAAAAAAAAAAAAAAAAAAAAAAAAAAAAAACCAACAGTTTTCCGGACTTTTTTTCTAAACGCTGGCAGATATTAAGCTGATTTTCGGTGTGTAAGTCAACCACCATTATTTACAGATCAAGTTCGAGTTCTGTTGTGGTCCACTGATTTTTGACGAAATTACACGCCTTGGACTTAGAAAATTTCACTGAAAAAAAAGTTTTCCTTTTTTACTTACATTGCTCATGTTTGGTATGTAGGTACCAGTCATTGATACCGATTTTCTTTGGGTTATATGTCCACGGTCAAGGTCAAAAATTTTAACCCTTATCATGAAAACTTATCCTCAAAACTTTTCATAGTCATTTCTCTGTATATTTTTTAAGTACTAAAGTTATAACACTTATACATGGTAAGCTGGTACCTCTCATTGGTACACACCTGCTGATGATAAGGTCAAGGTCATCTCACAAGGTAAAGGCCATATTTCTGAAAATTTACTTTTACGGGGGCATTTGTGTTTCACAAACACATCATGTCTTAGTAAAACTTCTTCAATGAACTTACTTTAATGAGGAAAATGCTTATATATCTGGCTTTCGTTAAAGCATTGCATACAAAGACAGACACGATGCTTATAATTCTGAAAGGGGGTCAAATACATTCTTTCTCCTCCACAGAGTTTCACAAACTATACCTGCCAGCGATATATACGGCCAGTAGGGGACTCGGTATTGCTATGCAATACTATCAGAATGATTGTTTTTAGACTGAAAATGCCTGCTGTTTTCATACAGTATAATTAGTTCTTGGGCAGACTAAGTAATAAAATTCTCCAGTTTTTGACCTTTTTTCCTATCATGTATTTGTTACAGAGGAGGTGGTTTTGGTGGTGGAGATAGGTCATCAGGTTAGTGTTGTATTTATCACTCTGTTTTGTTATTTCTTATCTGGAGAGCATTATCATCAAGCAAAATCCTGACAGGCTGGTTCTCAAATGATGACCTTCTGCAGATGACTTGTTATTGTTATTCTCTGATGAATACCATAATTTCTTCATTTAACTCTTTACCAAATGACATTACTCTAGACTTGTCCAAATTGAAAGCATTTGTAGATGACAAATTAAGTATGGTGCAAATGATAAAATTTTCTCTTGGAAAGAGTAGAAAACATTGTGGGAAAAGGAGAAAATGCTGGTTACCAGCATTTTCACCTTTTCCAACAATGTTTTAAACTCAAGATAGTGTTTTAAAGGGTCAAATGCCTAAATGGTGAATAATACTTTTATGTTTTATACTAATAAAATGAAATTTTTGAGAGATATTGGAGCTGTAATTACTCCAAGTTTTAGAATCAATGAAAATAAAAACATTAAGTCATTTTTAGCTCCACTGGCCGAAGGCCAGCGGGCTATGTCATGGCCAGGTGTCCGTCGTGCATCCGTCCGTTAACTTTCATTTCAAACATAATCTTCTCTGAAACTACCCATCCAATTTGGATGAAACTTCACAGAAATGATCCTGCCATGGTCCTCTTCAGAATTTCTTGAAAGAATTTGATTCCTTCAAAAACTGTGGTTGCCATGGCAACAGAACTTAAAAATATTGGAAATCTTTGAAATCTTCATGTCTGAAACCATAAGGCCTAGGGCTACCAAATTTGGCATGTACCATTATCTAGTAGACCTCTATCAAGTTTCTTCAAATTACAGCCCTGGGGTCAAAATTGGCCCGGTCCCAGGGGTCACAAGTTTTACATGGGCTTATATAGAGAAAACTAGAAATCTTCCTGTACCTAGCCATAAGGCCTAGGGCTACCAAATTTTGCATGTAGCTTTATCTAGTGGGCCTCTACCAATAGTGCCCAAATTATAGCCCTGGGTCAAATTTGACCCAACCTTGGGGGATCACAAGTTTTACAAGGGCTGATATAGAGAAAACTTTAGAAATCTCCCTGTCATTAGCCACAAAGCCTAGGGCTACTCAATTTTGCATGTAGTTTTATCTAGTGGGCTTCTACCAGGAGTGCCCAAATTATAGCCCTAGGGCCAAATTTGATCCCACCCCAGTACTGGTAAAAGAGACTCCAGAAAAGCATGGATAGGTGCACTGGCCGCCGTGGTCAAAAATGGCTTTGCCCTGGGGTCATAACTTTCTTGTAGGATTTTATAGAGAAAATTTTGTATGTCTACTAGTTCAAAACCAATTGGATAAGTATTGTAATGTTTGGTGTGTAGGGTTTTTACTTATTAGCCAGTGGAGTGATACAGGGCCATCATGGCCCTCTTGTTCAAGAAGTATTTGAATCCCAGCATACTGTTACGCAAAATTAACCTTTTGCCAAACAATCGTATGTTTTTACGTCTCTTGGGAATAAGCCTTTAGAAAACATTGTTGGAAAAGGAGAAAATGCTGGTAACCAGCATTTTCTCCTTTTTCCACAATGTTTTCTATCCTATCAGAGAACTTAAAGCAACAATAAAGCCTAAAAGTAAACAAAGCAGGTGTTTAAATGCATTTAAATTTATATCATACCATTTAAAAGTATGGAAACTATTGTGAAAATGACAATCTGTCATTGTACGGTCGGTCCAAGTGTTAATCGCTGACAGAGAAACTAATTTCAAAACTAGGTTAAAACCTGCCAGGTAGCTGTGTCTTTTGTTTACTTTTGCCTGATTTTAAAATTCTTCCTTTCTGCCAGCAACTAACACATGGCCCAACCACATGATAACAGACTGTAATCCCCAAAATATTTTCCCTACTTTTAAATGGTATGATTTGAATTGTATTATGACACCTGCTTTGATATTTTGGCCTTAACTGTGCCTTTAAGCTCATTTGTGTTAATTTGTTGTCTTTGATGTTTTGAAATTGAGAGTCTAAAATTTGTTAACTGGGAAAGATTAACCATTCCAAATGATTTCATGCACTGATTTTGACAGCCAACTGACTTACTTTGCTAGTTCTGATAATGATTGGTTTTGTTGCAGGTGACAATGGTGGAGGAAAAGGAGGGGACAGAAACTGGTATAAAGGTGGAGAAAGTGGTCACATGGCAAGAGAATGTCCCAAAAATGAAGGAGGTGGAGAGAAGGGAATGACTCTAGGTATAGCAGTTTACTTTCATACCTACAAATCCTACTTTGTTCTCATATCCTTTCAAAAACTAATCTGTGGTGTCCGTGGTTGTGAGGTAGAGCATCGGCCTCGTAACCAAAAGGTCCAGAGTTCCATACCTGGGAGCGGGTTTCAACTTTCGGATTTTTTATTGGCCCACATATTTGGCACAAGTACTGGTGTAGTTCCCAGGAAGAAGAATCGAGAGAGATTAGTATAACTTGTAAGAATTTGTTTCTCAATCAATATAAAACAAATATGTTTAAACTAGAAACTAATCTAAGGCCAAAACAAAATATGCATGTGGTTCTGGTTACCTGACCTTGTCTAATTTTTACACCCCATCATAAAAATGTTTTTCACTTATTGATTGTTTAATATTTTATCACACTGTAATATTATTGCCTTCCCTGGAAAAATTTCATGTCGTTTTACCTGTATTAGTCGCCCCCGTGGTGTTTTTGGCAAAAAAAGAATTGAAAATGAAATAATTTTCTGACCTACTGACCTGAATTCTCAAAAGAATGAAACCACATATATTTTATTTTTTGGCCTAATTACATGTAATTTTGGTATGCATGTGCTTTCAATATGGATGTCAGAGTGAAATTTTTATAGCATGGTAACAAGTTAAGGCTAGTGTATGCCAACATAAGCTTTTAGCTTAATTACATTTTTGAATCACCCCATGTTTGAATAAATGAGACTTCCTATTATTACTACTTTATAGACAAAGACCGTCCAGCCCCTTATGTCCCCCCAGCCCCACCTGAGGATGAGGAAGCTATTTTCAAATCCATCACAAAAGGCATCAACTTTGACAACTTCGACAAAATCCCAGTGGAGGTGACAGGAGATAATGTACCAAAGCCAATTAACAGCTTTGATGAGGCAGATCTTTACGAAGCATTCCGGAACAATGTCAGAAAAGCAAAATTTGAAAAGCCTACACCTGTACAGAAATATTCTATCCCAATAATATCTTCCGGAAGAGATTTGATGGCTTGTGCTCAAACAGGATCTGGGAAAACAGTAAGTAATAAGTATGTGTTTTACTTATTATAGGGCTTCCCCTGCCAATTCTTAGCTATGCTGTTTTCATCATAGCCTTTGTGTAGTCTTCTTTGTGGTCCAAAAACTTTGATATTTTTATAACATCTGTGTTATTATTGAAGAAATGTGCTTAAAGCTTGGAATAGTTGTGAACTATCAAAAGGGCCATATAACGGGCTAGGTAACCACACCACAAAGTTTTAGGTTTGTCCAAATTCAAAGCTTTTGCAGACGACAAAATTAATGGGACTCAAAAATAAAATTTGCTTTTGGAAGGGTTGAAAACACTGTTGTAGAAATTGCTGGTTCACCTTTTTTCACAATGTCTTCAGGAGTCTTCTTCAGCAAGGTCGTTGAAACACAGGATTGTTTGGTAAATGGGTGAGCTGGTGTGTAATGTATGAAAACAAAAATGATGACATGTGCTTTTCTGTAGTAAAACAACAGGTTTTGAATTTGTATTCATCTGCTGCCCTAAATTGACAGATTACAGTTGACAGTATAGTTACAATTTACATAATCAGTTTGTTAACTTGGTCATTCCCAATATTGGTACAAGTTAACTTGGTCATTCCCAATGTATTGGTAAAATTTGTGGAATAAAAAATTTCTTTTCATTAAATTTATCTGTTCATGATGGTTTTCCTAAAGAAGAACTGAATATATGAACATTGAAATATAGAACTGAACGGAACTGTAGGAAAATTACATTCAAAAAGTTCTGTTTTCATAGATTCAGTGAGAATATGACTAAGATATTATTCTAACTCAAAAATCCATGACTAGCCAACTGACTTATAAAACATGTTTTAGGCAATTAACTGGCTAGTATTTAGAATTAAAATGAATCTAGAAGTTGGTGAATACAGTCCTTTGGTACGCAGAAGTAGCCCGCTTAACATCCAATACAATAGAAGGATAACTTTGTATTACAGGCTGCTTTCCTGCTTCCGACATTAACTGGAATGATGAGAAATGGATTGACAAGTGGATCCCTGTCTGCAGTCCAAGAACCTCTGGCTTTGGTTGTGGCTCCAACTAGGGAGCTGGCTACCCAGATCTATATGGATGCCAGGAAATTTGCCCATGGCACCATGCTGCGCCCAGTTGTCTTGTATGGGGGTACCTCTGTTGGCTATCAGATTCGGCAGGTTGAAATGGGCACCCATATTTTAGTGGGCACACCTGGAAGACTGATTGACATCTTTGGTAAAGGGAAAGTAAGTGAATACTTTAACCCTTTACCAAACAATCCCTTGTTTTCATGATCCTGGGAAAGAAGGCTTTTGAAAACATTGTGGGAAAAGGAGAAAATGCTGGTAACCAGCATTTTCTCCTTTTTCCCACAATGTTTTCTGCCCTATCAGAGAGCTCAAGTTCATTTGCACTATTTTTAATCTATTGTCTGCAGATGTGTCTGAAATAGAAAGAGTCCAAAATTCGACATTTGGGAAAGGGTTAACCTACAAAGAAATTTAGACTTTATGGATTTATAAACCTTCATATGCTAAATAAATGAAGTTGACATCATGAATTCAGTACTGAAGATGCAAGAAATGCAATTTCAAGGCTGTTTTTAGATGAATATCTGGAAAAGAAGAATACAGAATAGATCAAATATCAGAGTGCAATTTCTGCGCAGTCTGATCTTGATCTATAATGTCCCCATTAGCAAAGAAATCGGGGTTCAGTACCTTAAGAGTTCAGCTATTATATTGACATTATTATTAACTCTACCTCTACCAACTATGACATGCCCAGCTTTTGTAGATAGAATAGATCGGTGTCCTACTTCACTGAAAGTGCAGTGGGATTTTTGATTACCCATAGAAACTGGACATATAAACAAACAGTCAAAGTTGAAACTTGCAATGTGCTCAACATACATCTTTTTATAATCACATCTCAGATTGAGTATTCAAGCTGATTTGCATGACAAGTCTGTTTTTACTGCACAGGTTAGCCTGGAAAAGATAAAGTACTTGATTCTTGATGAAGCCGACAGAATGTTAGACATGGGATTTGGACCAGAGATAAAAAAGATTGTGGAAGACTTTGGGATGCCAGGGAAGAATGACCGCCAGACACTGATGTTCAGTGCTACCTTTCCCAGTGAGATACAGCGTCTTGCTAGTGCATATCTAAATGACTATTTGTTCCTAAGTGTTGGAGTTGTAGGAGGGGCTAATACAGATGTGTCTCAACATATACATGAGGTAGATAGACTACAGAAGAGAGAAAAATTGCAGGAAATTCTCACAAATTCAGGTAAGGGCTGGTGATTTTGTTTATAATTTTTGCTAGGGTATTAGATCTCAGCTAGAAGTACTTTTGTACTCACCTGAGCATGAATTACTTGAGATGAGCTTTTGGATCATGCTGTGTTCGTTGTGCGATGTCTAGACATCAACATTTACCTTGTGTGGACTCTAGAGGCCACATTTTCATTCAGTTACTCATGAAACTTGGTCAGAATGTTTGTCTTGAAAATTTGGTCAGAATGTTTGTCTTGATGATTTATGGAACAAGATCAAAATTGGGTCACATCGGGTCAAAAAGTAGGTCACAGGGCTAAATCTTAGAAAAGGCTTATGTGCACTCTAGAGGCCACATTTTTAGCCCTAAACTCATGAAGCTTGGCCAGAATGTTTTAAGTCCCCTACCAGCGAAGCCGAAGGGGAGTTTAGGTTTGCACTCCGTCCGTCTGTCTGTCTGTCCGTCAGTACGGCAAATCAGTTTTCAGGAATTTTTTTCTAAATGCTGGCAGATGTTGAGCTGATTTTTGGTGTGTAAGTCAACCACCATGAGTTACAGATCAAGTTTGAGTTTTGTTCCGGTCCACTGATTTTTGACGAAATTACAGGCCTTGGACTTAGAAATTTTAACCGAAAAAACAGTTTTCCGGACTTTTTTCTAAATGCTGGCAGCTATTGAGCTGATTTTTGGTGTGCAAGTCAACCACCATGAGTTACAGATCAAGTTCGAGTTTCATTCTGGTCCGCTGATTTTTGATGCAATTACGGGCCTTGGACGTAGAAAATTTCACAGAAAAAACAGTTTTCCTGACTTTTTTTCTAAACGCTGGCAGATATTGAGCTGATTTTTGGTGTGCAAGTCAACCACCATGAGTTACAGATCAAGTTTGAAATTTGTTCCAATCCGCTGATTTTTGATGAAATTACGGGCCTTGGACTTAGAAATTTTCACAGAAAAAACAGTTTTCTGGACTTTTTTTCTAAACGCTAGCAGCTATTGAGCTGATTTTTGGTGTGCAAGTCAATCACCATGAGTTACAGATCAAGTTTGAGTTTTGTTCTGGTCCACTGATTTTTCGACGAAATTAGAGGCCTTGGACTTAGAAATTTTAACCGAAAAAACAGTTTTCCGGACTTTTTTCTAAATGCTGGCAGCTATTGAGCTGATTTTTGGTGTGCAAGTCGACCACCATGAGTTACAGATCAAGTTTGAGTTTCGTTCCGGTCTGCTGATTTTTGATGCAATTACGGGCCTTGGACTTAGAAAATTTCACAGAAAAAACAGTTTTCTGGACTTTTTTTCTAAATGCTAGCAGCTATTGAGCTGATTTTTGGTGTGTAAGTCAACCACTATGAGTTACAGATCAAGTTCGAGTTTTGTTCCGGTCCACTGATTTTTGACGAAATTACGGGCCTTGGACTTGGAAAATTTCACTGAAAAAACGGTTACCCTGTTTTTTTTTCTAAATGCTGGCAGATATTGAGCTGTGTTTTGGTATGTGAATTTGCCACCATTGCATGCACACCCATATATGATCAAGTTCGAGTTTTATTCAAGTCCACTGATTTTTGACAAAATTACAGGCCTTAAAAATTTGCTTTTACGGGGGCATTTGTGTTTCATAAACACATCTTGTCTTAGTAAAACTTCTTCAATGAACTTACATTAACAAGGAAAAATGTTTATATATCTGGCTTTCATTAAAGCATTGCATACAAAGACAGACACGCAGGGGTAAAAGTCTATCGTATTGTGACGGAATTCCGTATTTTCAGGGGCCAATCAGGTCATTTTTCCAAATCGTCTAAATTCAGGGTGGGGGGCATGTGTAACCCCTTTATCTCGAATCTATTGATCTATTGCAAGTCAACAGATTTCCAGATGCCGTATCAATAAAGTTTATTGCCCCACTGCATTTGCTTTGTCCGGGGCTTATCTCAGTCATTAATGGCTCTTGTCGAACGTCTGGTTACAGAGATTCCGATACGGAATCAGCCGAGTTCAGTGGCCGAGTATACTCGGAATAGTTAATGAAGCATTTCCAATCGTCTATTTGTAAAACGTCTTTTGATTGGACAAAAATATATCGCTTAGCCAATACATACTTATTTAACGGTAGAACTTCGTTCTTCATCATAACATGGCCGCTGACTTACAAATGAACGCGGCCACTGTTTAGAAATGAAGTTTTTACCACTCGGATTTAACATGAAAGAAATCGAGAAGGACGTAAAGAATAATTGGCGATGGGAATGGCTGAACGAAAGAGATTCATGCGGAGAAAGATATGGCGACTGGTTGAATAAGCCAGATGTAACGGGAGTTGCATTTTGCAAATTATGCATAAAAACGATCAACTACAGATTGAATGGAAAGAAAGCTTTAAGCGTACATGCCGAAGACGAATCCCACATCACATTCTCCCTTGTAAATTAGCCATTCTTAAAGGAAGTATTGTTTTCCTATTTGACAGATTTGATTTTATTTTTTTTTGGCAGAACATTAAATTTAGCACATGTGATTGCATTTAATTAATCAAGTATTAAATTCTAGATATGTACTTTTCCCATACTGGTTGTATTTTCAAATACAAAACTGATGTAATCTGATCAGGTCCGCTGTACAAAATGAAGATAATAGAGGAAAATAATAACAAGGGTGCTAAAAATTTACATTTTCTTAGGTAAGCATATCATATCTTTCATTGTATTCAAGATCTTTTCAACTTTAAAATGATAAAACTGGATCTCACTAGAGGATTTTGATGGTAATAAAATAGCTAATTCTCAGGAGCTTCCGGGGGCCTCTGGACCCCTGGTCAGGGCGTTGCCCTGGACCCACCGGGGGCCCTAGCGGCCCTCAGGCCCCCAGCTCACTTTTCAGTATTTTCAGATTTTTCAACTTTTACCCCTGGACACGATGCTTATAATTCTGAAAGGGGGTCAAATACGTTCTTTCTTCTCCACATAGTTTCACAAACTATATGCGCCAGCGATATATACGGCCGGTTGGGGACAAGGTATTGCTATGCAATACTATCAGATGCTTGTTCTTGATAGTAGTCTTTTTGAAATCTCAGACAAGTTTGAAATTGGGTCACAACATATCAAAAAGTAGATCACTGGGCTAAATCATAGAAAAAACTTGTGTGCAGTGCAGAGACCAAATTTTCAGTCTGATACTCATGAAACATTATCAGAATGTTTGTCTTGATGATATATCTGACAAGTTCAAAAGTAGGTCAAATTAGTAAAAAGTAGGTCACTTACACTCATGCGTGTCACATTAGTAAAACTAGAATCATGTCAGCTTTATTAAACATGGATGACTTTACTCAGGTGAGCGCTTTGCCCTCTTGTGTTTTGGTATGTATGTATGTATGATTTAGTTAGAATTCTGAATATGCACAAGGATTTATTGACAAACAGAAAAGATTCAACAGATTAGTGATTGTCTTGTAAAGGTTGCAGGGATGATTATCTTGTTTACATAGATATTTTTGTTTTCATTCAACCATTCTTTCCCATCCTGACATTGAATTAATTTTTGTGGCCCTCTGAATTTTGGTTCATGTTGTTTTAACCTTCAAAGTGTAAAGCACAACTGAAGTTACTACTTCAAACAACTAAGATACAGTTCAGACTGCAAGGAATGTGCAGTCTGATCTTTTCCCAAAATGTTTTAAAAAAGCCCCTTTCCCCAGGGTTCTGAAAACATGGGATTGATGTGTTTGATGAGGAGTTCAGGTGTGGTTTCAAATTTAATTTAACTCTTTACTAAACGACAACATTTTAGACTTGTCCAAATTGAAAGCATTTGCAGACGACAAAAAAAAAACTTGACTCAAAAATTGAAACTTGACTTTAGAAGAGTAGAAAACATTGTGGGAAATGGAGAAAATGCTGGTTACCAGCATTTTCTCCTTTTCCCACAATGTTTTCAGAAGGCCTCTTCCTCTGGGTCGTAAAAACCAGGGATTGTTTGGTAAAGGGTTAATTTTAGTCAATACTTGACTTATTTTAGGATCTGACAAAACCCTGGTTTTTGTTGAACAGAAGAGAAATGCAGACTTTCTGGCCTCCCTTCTATCCCAAACAGGCTTTCCAGCCACAAGTATTCATGGGTAAGTTGTTCGAAGTTTGCTCTTGGTATCAAAAACTGGCAATAGCTTTTTTTATTTTCATCCTTTTACCACACTATCCCAGAGGAAAAGGGGTTTTGAAAACATTGTGAGAAAAGGAGACATTGATGGTTAACCAGCATTTTCTTTTTTTCCAACCATGTTTTCTAGCCTTCTTAAGACAAATCCCATCATTTGAAGCAATGATATTTGTTGTCTACAAATGCTCTCAATTTGGATAAGTCTAAAAATTTTTTGTATGGTAATAAGTAAACAAAGTTGAGCAACAGAGGACCTGTTGTTCAGCATCCGATTTGTGTATAGAAAAATTTGAGGGCATTCTCTTATGCATGTCCTTTTCAGCGAAGATAATGGAAATCAACCTTACTATATACAGGTATTTTTTTACCATTCCGACACATTTTATTTCCTGACCAGAGGACAACATTATTGATGGGTCCAATTTGAAAGCATTTTCAGATGCCCCATTTAATGTGGGTCACATTGTTGCATTTGTTCATGAAAGAATGCAAGATTCTAAATGCTCTTTTCATAAAGGTTGTAAAACAGAGAATCATGTTAAAAACACAAAGTCATAGACATTTAGGTGATTGTATGGTTAGGGCAATGAATATGTGTTCTTTAGCAGAGCAGTTCTTTAACGACGTATATGACAAATGTTTGTGCGCATCCATACTGCGCATGTGTTTTTGTCATGAAAAGTGAATCAAAAGTGCACCTATGTATTTTCGCACTTATGGTAATACTATTGGGGCACTGAAACAAGTAGCACATTTATTTGGGTAGTAATTGTAAAGAGAAAAAAATGAATCTGTGAAATGTCGCCTTGAAATTATTAAAATACTGGTAACACAGTGTTACACACCAAAAAAGCAGACAAAAGCAGGAAATTTAAAGCAATGAAAGTATAGTTGTTTCCACTTTGAAAATTACTGTTGAAAAGGAGAAAAAGGCTCTGAATGCACAATTTCTCCTTTTCCCACTATGTCTGCTGAGCTTTTATCCTATTTTTTCCTTGGAAAAAGTCATCTTCCACAGAGACCTTCATCCCTGTTTTTTGATGAAATAAGCACAGATGGGTGCCATTTTTATTTTTTCTTATTGTTTAGAATCATGAATACTGTAAGTATGGAAATTTCAAGAAAAATCTGTGAGAAACTATGTTTTTATTTACGATTAACCCTTAATTCGGTCAAATTATCTCCCTTTTTAACTCAATGGTCTATATGTAACATGCATATTTGTACATTTACCATGCTCAAAACCAGGCTTTAATATATTTTGTGTGCAAAACTAGATGAATTTTCATTAAAATGATGTATATTTGTGTATTCTTCTGATATATTTCCTGTTAAACTGTTTAAGAAAAGCTTGTTAAATTCAATATAACCCGATTTTTGGACCTGTATGTACCTCTTTCAAAGGCAAATTTCTCAGAAACGAGCACAGTGACCCATATCTTTTTAGCTCACCTGAGCACGAAGTGCTAAGGTGAGGTATTGTGATCGGTCGTTGTCTGGCATCCATCTGTCCGTCTGTCCATCTGTCCGTCTGTCCACAATTCCTTTAAACATCTCCTCCTAAACCGCTGGGCCAATCTTGATGAAACTTGGCAGGGATGTTCTTTGGGTGAAGCTCTACATAACTGGTTGCCATGGCAACAGAAAGGAAAAAAATAGCAAAATCTTTGAAATCTTCTTCTCTGAAACTAAAAGGCGCAGAGCTTTGATGTTTGGTATGTAGCATCTCCTAGTGGATCTCTACCAAGTTTGTTCATATGATGCCCCTGGGGTCAAAACTGGCCCTGCCCCGGGGGTCACAAGTTCGAACATAGGAACAAAGAAGGAAAAGTTTAAAATTCTTCTTCTCTGAAACTGGAAGGCGTGGAGCTTTGATATTTGGCATCTAGCATCTCCTAGTGGACCTCTTCCAAGTGTGTTCATATGATCCCCCTGGGGTCAAAACTGGCCCCGCCCCGGGGGTCACAAGTTTGAACATAGGAACAAAGAAGGAAAACTTTAAAATTATTCTTCTCTGATACTGGAAGGCGTAGAGCTTTGATATTTGGTATGTAGCATCTCCTAGTGGACCTCTACCAAGTTTGTTCATACGATGTCCCTGGGGTCAAAACTGGCCCCGCCTTGGGGGGGTCACAAGTTCGAACATAGGAACAAAGAAGGAAAACTTTAAAATTCTTCTTCTCTGAAACTGGAAGGTGTAGAGCTTTGATATTTTGTATGTAGCAACTCCTAGTGGACCTCTACCAAATTTGTTCAGATGATGCCGCTTGGGTCAAAACTGGCCCCGCCCCGGGGGTCACAAATTCGAACAAAGGAACAAAGAAGGAAAACTTTAAAATTCTTCTTTTCTAAAACTGGAAGGCATAGAGCTTTGTTATTTGGTATGTAGTGAACCTGTTCTAAGTTTGTTAGCCCAGATGAGCACAACATGTTCAGTCAGTTTGAAATTGGGTCACCTGGGGTCATAAAGTAGGTCACTAGGTCAAATTAAAGTAATACCTTGTGGGCACTCTAGAGGCCACATTTTTTGCTCAATTGACTTGTAAATTGGTCAGAATGTTTGTCTTGATGAAATATCGGATGAGTTTGAAATTGGATCACCTGGGGTCATAAACTAGGTCACTTGGTCAAATGAAAGAAATACCTTGTGGGCACTCTAGAGGCCATTTATTGTTCAAATGACCTGAAATTTGGTCAGAATGTTTGTCTTGGTAAAATCTGAAATGGGTTTGGATTTGGGTCACCTGGCATCATAAACTAGGTAACTAGGTCAAATTAAAGAAATACCTTGTGGGCACTCTAGAGGCCACATTTTTTGCTCATTTGACTTAAAAATTGGTCAGAATGTTTGTGTTGATAAAATCTCACATGTCCAAATTTGGGTCAACTGGGATCATAAACTAGGTCACTAGGTCAAATTAAGGAAATACCTTGTGGGCACTCTAGAGGCCACATTTTTTGCTCAATTGACTTGAAAATTGGTCAGAATGCTTGTCTTGATAAAATCTCACATAAGTCTGAATTTGGGTCATGTGGGGTCTTAAATTAGGTCATTAGTTCAAATTAAAGAAATACCTTGTGGGCACTCTAGAGGCCACATTTATTGTTCAATTGATTTGAAAATTGGTTAAAATGTTATTCTTGATAAAATCTAGGATGAGTTTAAAATTGGTTCACCTGGGGTCATAATCTAGGCCACTAGGTCAAATTAAAGAAATACCTATAGGGCACTCTAGAGGCCACATATCTTGCTGAATTGACTTGAAAATTGGTCAGAATGTTTGTCTTGATGAAATATCGGATGAGTTTGAAATTGGGTCATCTGAGGTTATAAACAAGGTCACTTGGTCAAATGAAAGAAATACCTTGTGGGCACTCTAGAGGCCACATTTATTGCTCAATTGACTTGAAAACTGGTCAGAATGTTTGTCTTGATAAAATCTCACATGAATTTGAATTTGGGTTATGTTGGGTCTTAAATCAGGTCACTAGGTCAAATTAAAGAAACACCTTGTGGGCACTCTAGAGGCCACATTTATTGTTCAATTGATTTGAAAATTTATTAAAATGTTTGTCTTGATGAAATCTAGGAAGAATTCAAAATTGGGTCACTTGGGTTCATACCTAGGTCACTAGGTCAAATTAAAGAAATACTTTTAGGGCACTCTAGAGGCCACATTTCTTGCTCGATTGACTTGAAAATTGGTCAGAATGTTTGTCTTGACGAAATATCGGATTAGTTTGAAATTGGGTCACCTGGGTTCATAAACTAGGTCACTTGATCAAATGAAAGAAATACCTTGTGGGCACTCTAGAGGCCACATTTATTGCTCAAATGACTTGAGAATTATTCAGAATGTTTGTCTTGATAAGCTTTCAAACAAGTTCTAAATCGGGTTAGCTGGGGTCATAAACTAGGTCACTAAGTCAAATTAAAGAAACACCGTTAGGGCACTCTAGAGGCCACATTTTTTTTGCTCAACTGACTTGAAAATTGGTCAAAATATTTGTCTTGATGAAATTTCACATGAATCTGAATTTGGGTCAACTGGGATCATAAACTAGGTCACCAGGTCAAATTAAAGAAATACCTTTTGGGCACTCTAGAGGCCACATTCATTGCTCAAATGACTTGAAAATTGTTCAGAATGTTTGTTTTGATAAATTTTCAAATGAGTTTTAAATTGGGTCATGTGGAGTCATGAACTAGGTCACTAGGTCAAATTACAGAAATACCTTGAGGCCACAGTTATTGCTCAAGTGACTTGAGAATTACTCAGAATGTTTGTCTTGATAAACCTCCAGACAAGTTCAAAATTGGGTCACCCGGGGTCATAATCTAGGTCACAAGGTCAAATTAAAGAAATACCTTTAGGGTACTTTAGAGGCTACATTTCTTGCTCAATTGACTTGAAAATTGGTCAGATTGTTTGTCGTGATGAAATATTGGGCGAGTTTGAAATTGTGTCATCTGAGGTTATAAACTAGGTCACTTGGTCAAATTTAAGAAATACCTTGTGGGCACTCTAGAGGCCACATTTATTGCTCAATTAACTTGAAAACTGTTCAGAATGTTTGTCTTGATAAATTTTTTGATGAGTTCTAAATTGGGTCACAAGGGGTGATAAATTAGGTCACTAGGTCAACTTATGGAAATTCCTTGTGGTTGCTCTAGAGGCCACATTTTAAGCTCAATTGACCTGACAATTGGTCAGAAATTGAATTATGCACATGGAGTGAATTTCGCCTATTAACTCAGGTGAGCGATCCAGGGCCATCATGGCCCTCTGGTTTTACTGTAATCTCCTAGAGGCATGATGAGCTTTGTATGTGCAAAGTTTTAAAAAGATCTGTCCGTTAGAAAAATTTGTGATATACGTCGTTAATGTGGGAAAGCAGCTGGTGGCTTGGAAAGAATGTTGTGCAGAGTAGTGGTAAAAGAATCTCCAGGAAACCGTGGATAGGTGCACTGGCCACTGTGATATAATTGAAATGATTTTGAAAACTGTGTTTTTCACCATACAATCACAATCATGTTCTTTAGAGGTGCAGTCTTGATTATCCAGATGTTATAATGGCAATGGTAAATGAAGGAATAGGAATATCGATAAGCCCATCTAAGTACTAGTACCTGCTGTTCATATCTGTAGGGAACTTGGCCAAATGATACAAGGTAAAAATGTTATACGGTGAACGGTAAATAATAGGGCCACAGATAATATAGATACAAAGTTAAATTGCACTGATTGTGTGTAGTTTGATCATGATCGACATTTTCCATGTCTCTGATTCTGTTTTTAGTGGAATACTAATGCACTCATATTTGAAATGTCTCTTTGTTTTTAATCATCCAGAGACCGTCTTCAACAAGAAAGAGAGGAAGCTCTGTCTGACTTCAAGACGGGAAAGGCCCCCATACTAATAGCAACATCTGTTGCTGCCCGTGGTCTGGACATCCCCGCAGTGAAACATGTCATAAACTACGATCTACCCCAGTCTATAGATGAATATGTACATAGGATTGGAAGAACTGGACGATGTGGCAATCTAGGCAAGGCAACTTCATTCTACATGCATGATACAGATTCTGGAATAGCAAAGGCCCTTGTTAGAATATTAGCAGAGGTAAGCACAGAAGCCTGTAGATTTCATTATTATGCCCCCCTTCAACAAAGTGGGGGTATATTGCTTTGCACATGCCGGTCGGTCGGTAGACCTTACCTTGTCCGGATAATAACTAGACACAGAATTGACCTAGGTTCGTCAAATTTGGCACAGACATTCATCTCAGAGTGTAGATGATCCCTATTGATTTTGAGGTCAATCGGTCAAATGTCAAGGTCACAGTGACCGTCAACATGTTGATATATAGACCAAACCTTGTCTGGATGATAACTAGACACAGAATTGACCTAAGTTCGTCAAATTTGGCACAGACATGCGTCTCCGAGTGTAGATGATCCCTATTGATTTTGAGGTAAATCAGTCAAATGTCAAGGTCACAGTGACCGTCAACATGTTGATGTATAGACCAAACCTTGTCTGGATGATAACTAGACACAGAATTGACCTAAGTTGGTCAAATTTGGCACAGACATTCGTCTCGGAGTGTAGATGATCCCTATTGATTTTAAGGTCAATCGGTCAAATGTCAAGGTCACAGTGACCGTCAACATGTTGATAAATAGACCAAACCTTGTCTGGATGATAACTAGACACAGAATTGACCTAGGTTCGTCAAATTTGGCACAGACATTTGTCTCGGAGTGTAGATGATCCATATCGGTTTTGAGATTAATCCATCAAAGGTCAAGGTCACAGTGGCCTTCAACTTAATGATATATAGACCAAACCTTGTCCGGATGATAACTAGACACAGAATTGACCTAGGTCCTTCAAATTCTGTACAGATATTCATCTTGTAGTGTAAATGATCCCTATCGATTTTAAGGTTAATCCGTGAAAGGACAAGGTCACAGTGACCACCAGATGATTCAGGGCCCATGCTGCCGTTCGCCACTTGAGCCATTTGCTCAAAAAAAATTAAAGTGTCTCAAAAATCATCATATGTGGCTCAACTTGTGGCTCCAACATTTTATTCGCATATTATCGGGGACGTAGTAAGCATTGAAGTCGACTGGGAAAAAGCTGAAGTCGAACGCGTGTTCTGATATCAGTTTATGAACTGTGCCACTTCATGTATCAATGTGGCAGTAGGGGGGCATGACTTTTACAAACAGACATCTTCTTTTGATAGATTGGAAGGTTTTGTATTATTTTGATTGGTTGATAGGTTACTCCAATGCTGTCTTTATACCTGTTAAATAAAATACATTTTTAAATATTGTAACTATTCAAAGTTGTTTAGCCAGAATATATATAGAGCAACAAAACAAGCAGTGTAGATTTAGGTTCAGGCAGCTAAGCTGGTTAGCTCAGTCAGTAACATACAAGGCTTGAAACCAGGGAATCGCTGCCTTGAATCCCCAGCTCAGCCATTTTTTGTCTGAGGATTGATGATAGTCAAGGTCCATTCCTCTTTCACTGCTGATCATTGATTGAACACTGGTCATGTGGAGAAGCAGGGAGTTATTTGGGAAGAACACAGTGTGGATTACTGGTAAACATGAAAGGTGCTTAATCCCCTGCAATTGAACTGAATTAATAGCGTCATAAACCTTAAAAACAAACAAGATCAGGCAGCATATCCTGTGCAGTTAGGGCCGATTTATAGTCTTAAAAACACAGAGTTTGTCTTCCATAATGCCCTGTAACACGTTACTGCAGACGATATTTTTTTTACTTTTACACCTGACCTCTTTCGAAAAAAAGGTTATCTGTGAATTTCAGGAGGTCTTGAGGTTAACCCTTTGCCACACAGTCCCAAGTTGTCGTGTGCCAGATGGAGAAGACTTTTGAAAACATTGTAAGAAAAGGAGAAAATGCTGGTTATCAGCATTTTCTCCTTTTCTCATAATGTTTTCTACCTTTTCACAGGTAAATCCCATAATGGGAGCCCAATTTAATTTGTCATCTGAAAATGCTTTGAGTATGGATCTTAAGATTTTGTTGTCTGTTACGGAGTCGAACTGTTTTAAGCATTATTGAGGGTGGTACGTGATGTTACTTCATAAGGATGTTTGTTATTCATTCTTGTTTAGGCATGCCAAGTTGTACCTGAGTGGTTGGAGGAATACGCTAAAGGTAGCGTGTCCACAGCTGGAAAATTCTCGCAAGGTGGAAGATTCGGTGGAAAAGACATCAGAAAAGGTGTTTCAAGGGTAGGTGACACAATCTAGAGCTTAACCCTTTACCACACAATTTTTGCCATCATTTGAGCCATATTTGAATGGGTTTTTTGCAAATGCTTTCAAGTTGGATGAGTCTAAAGTTTGTCAGCTGATGAAGGGGTAAGTAAATTGAAGTAATTTTTAGCTTCACTGGCCAAAGGCCAGCGAGCTATTGTCATGGCGTTGTGTCCGTCGTGCGTGCGTCCGTCCGTTCGTGCGTCCGTGCGTGCGTCCGTAAACTTTTTCTCTAAAAAACTTCTGCTCAGAAACTATTGAGTGGATTTTTACCAAATTTCACAGGAATGTTCCTATGGTGGTCCTCTTTCAAATTCCTTCAAATAATTGTGTTCCATGAAGAATTCTGGTTGCCATGGCAACCAAAGTAAAAAACCTTTAAAAATCTTCTCCTCCCAAACCGCTATTTGGATAGCATTATTATTTTGCAGGAATGTTCCTTAGATACAGGTTTACAGAATTCCTTAAAAAAAAAAAAGATCTGTCAAAAAACATGGCTTTTATGGGAGACTCATTTTCCGTTTATGGTATAAAGTAAAATCTTTGAAAAATTTCTTCTCTAAAACTATTCATTGAATTTCATTGTTGTTTTGCAGGTAAGTTCCTATGGTGGTTGTCTACCAAATTGTTTCTTCAGTGAGCTAAAATGCAGGGTTGAATGATAATTGTTAAAAACTTCCTTTCGCCATTATAGAAATACCAGGCCTGTGGAGCGATACAGGCGCTCAAGCGCCTCTAGTTGGATAAAACTTGTGGCAACAAAACAATGAAACAGCAACTGATTTTAAGTGTCAGCAAACAAAACTGCTCTTTTTAACTGGCTCCTGAACAAAAGAAAGAGGGGAAAAAATGGTCAATCACAGAAAGACAACGTACTTGATGTACGGACTTGATGTACCCTTCACAACACAGTCCCAAGTTTTAACAATTTTGATGAGAACAGCTTCAGAAAACATTGTGGGAAAAGGAGAAAATGCTGGAAACCAGCATTTTTAGCTCTTCTGGCCAAAGGCCAGCGGGCTTATGTCATGGCTCGGTGTCCGTCGTGCGTGCGTGCGTGCGTCCGTCCGTCCGTCCGTCCGTCCGTCCGTTCGTTAACTTTTTTTTCAAACTACTTCTCTGAAACTACCTATCCAAATTTGATGAAATTTCACAGAAATGATCCTGCCATGGTCCTCTTTAGAATTTCTTGAAAGAATTTGATTCCTTCAAAAACTCTGGTTACCATGGCAACAAAACTGAAAAATATTGAACATTTTTGAAAATCTTCTTGTCTGAAACCATAAGGCCCAGGGCTACCAAATTTGGCATGTAGCTTTATCTAATGGACCTCTATCAAATTCCTTCATATTATAGCCCTGGGGTCAAAATTGGCTCTGCCCCGGAGATCACAAGTTTAACATGGGCTTATATAGTGACTAATTTAAAATGGTAATCAAGGGAAATAACTCCTGTTATACAAGATAAAGTTTGTTACTATCTACCTCCCTTGATTATCAAACTGCACTTATACATTATTGGAGTTTGGTATTCAAGTTTTTTGGAGAGGAAATGTTCTGTTTTAAGGGAGAGTGATTTATTTTGATGCTAATGGTTATGCTCACATGAATGGAATGTTTAATTTAAAGTAAGGTTTCTATCACTCAAATTTTTTCAGAACTTTACCTTTCATGCTAATGAATAAACCTGCTTGTATTCACTGACATTATCTTTGCATTTAAAAAGATATGACTGTTTTTGTTTGGCTGGCGGGGTGGAGGTCATGTTTTCAAAGTAAGTTTATTACCATACAGACTTTTTATGCTGTATGTCTCTGTCAATGCCAGTTAAGCGCATGATACGTTAATTTTACTCTTTAAGAAATGACAAATTTTTTTTTACTGTACCAAGTTTAAAGCCATTGCAAAAAGACAAATTGAATGTAGCTTAAATGACTATTTCTGTCTTTGATAGGTTAGGAAACATGGGAAAAGGAGAAAATACTGGCTGACAACATGTTGCTCTTACCTCACGATGTTTTTGAAAGCCTTCTCTTTCAGGGTCATTAAGACTTCGATTGATTTGGTAAAGGGTTAAAAAGCCAGTGGAGCGATACAGGGCCATCATGGCCCTCTTGTTTTCCTTTTCCCATAATGTTTTCTAGCCAGTAAAAGGCAACACCTCATTTGTGCAACATTTTATTTGTGGTCTGCAAAAGTTTTCAACTTGGGAAAAGTCTAAAATTTTGTATGGGGAGGAGTTTTGTGCAGTTGAAGAGTCTTTGCCAAACAACAAAATTTTAGACAAATTTGAGTTTAACCCTTTACCACACAATCCCTTCTTATAACAACCCTGCTGTACTTGCCCAATGCATTCATGCCAAACAAATTTCGAATAGATAGGCCCATTTAACTCTTCACCATACAGATTTTTTTGACAGGTCAAAATTAAAAGCATTTGCAGACAGCAAATGAAATATTGCCTAAATTGTCAGATTTGTCTCTGATAGGATAGCAAACATTGTGGCAAAAGGAGAAAATGTTGGTTGAAAGCATCTTCTTCTTTTGACACAATGTTTTCGAAAGCCATGAAGTTACATAGGCAGTGTAGACTTTATTGACTTTTGAAGTGAACAAGACATGGCATAATGATAAACAGAATTTTTTGCTGTAAATTTCAGACCAGGGATGAAGGAGAGAATCCGTCATTTGGTGGTGGTTTTGGTGGTGGATTCAATACAGGGATGAGTGGTATGAGTAGCGGAGGCGGTCCTAGTCACTTTGACAACGGTGAAGACGAGGAAAGTTGGGATTAACTTCGTGGATACTTTTTCGCAGCAAAGCAGAGTTAAGAAAGGAAGCATCAAGTGTAGG
Organism: Hippopus hippopus; assembly: GCA_946811185.2. NCBI lineage: Eukaryota > Metazoa > Mollusca > Bivalvia > Cardiida > Cardiidae > Hippopus > Hippopus hippopus. The sequence continues at coordinate 25,366,954 of OX328099.1, forward strand.
TTGGAAGGAATTAGTTGAGAGCAGTGCATCATTTTACATACAGCTTTTTTTTCTAAATGTGCTGAATACTTGTGTTTTTTTACAATAAGTTTGCCTTCCTTCTAAAAATAATTTTATCTTTACAGTGACCAAATGAACTTAACTCTTTTCAGTGATCAACTATTTTCTTCAGTAGTAATGGAAATACTAGTATGAAAAGTTTATGGAAAAGCAGGTGGAGGTGGGGTTTTGGTTTACTGAAGAAAGAAATTGATATAGATTTCTCTTTTCAGACCATTCTTATTTGGAGGACTTGCAAATTACTGTTAATATTTTTTCACAGCTAATACAAGTAGAAAATTCAAAAGGGATTGAGGGAAGGCAAATCATATTGTGTAGTGGATGCTTAACATGGTGTTGAAAGGAAGTGCTGTTCACATGTACAAAGAGCATGTAAATATGTTGTTTATATAAGTTACTTTCAGTTTCATTTAAGAAAAAAATCTTAAATACTTAACAATATTCATGTGGTGCCATTGGAGTTGAGCAGTTTCGATGACAAGAAGAAATTAGAGCTGTGCAACAAGCAATGTTTGTATGTTCATTTAAGATGGTGAAAGAATGGACATTTTCTACGGCTGCACTTCAAGTACAGAATAGCAGTTCATGTCATATTCATTTGTTTCACCCTGTGCTGGAAACATGGAAGCAGGTGACTACTTGAACTACAGTGAACAGGGAGACATTACTCGCAGTACCCTTTTGGCTTTGCTGCCAGGGGTTTTCTGCCAGAAAGTCAGTATAATATCCAAGAATGAAGACTATTTATCTTTGTAGTAAGGGTGTAAACACAGAAATTTAAACAGTAAAGGAAATCTGATAAACAAAATAGAGAAGTGGATGATCAGGCATTATAAGTGATATGCTAAAAAGGACACAAACTTTGCTGGTTTTTGCAAGCATAGTCTACTCAGTCAAATGTTAATGGACATTTTTGTGACAAAAACAAATCAATGACTTTGAACTGAAACAGACTATGCTAGCCTTGTATTAGTTGTAAAATGGTGCTAAAGACTTGCAAATGGTCATAGACATGGTGTATAGGGTGGAGGTCTGGATCTCGCAGTCTTTTTGGTGAAGTGTTGGAGGTGTAGAGTGTATATAGATCTCATTTTGTATCTTTCTAGTCAAAAGGAACATAGACATTTGTTTTTCTGTTGGACCATGAATGAACTTGGAGAAAAGGGTTGGCTTCTTCCTTGTCACAGTTAGATTAAGTGTAGGCTGTTTGGGGATTTTTTTTTGTATATTACTGATCCTTTTGGCTGTGGCCAGTTAGTCTATGGTTCTGCCTGACAAATGTTTGATCTCCAAACAGATGTGTCATTGTTGGCCTTTACTGCACAAAAATAAAAAAAAAATATATTTCCAGCAAGACAAAAGCAGCTGTTGAATGAGTCTTGGCAATGCTGATACAAATTTTTGGGCAGTGTCTGTTTGTATTGCAGCAGGATCTTGCGGAAGCTGTAGGTGCCTTTGCGGACAGTTTAGATTAAGATCAGATGCACAGAATGTGCAGTATGATGCTGGTCTTATTGAGTGACCTGTTGTGAGATATTTGAACCAAAAAGGGCAGAGACATTGTAATAATTTTGCTTTTTTCTGCAGATTTCAATTGTCCATTTCAATTATTTAGATGTTCTCAAGTCAAATTGTCTTATTTCATTTGTGTGTTCGCCACCAAATAATAAGGGTAGAGCTCCAGATAAGAGGGAGTGATAGTATTCTAAATCCATTATTTCTCTTCCAAACCCTATGTTGTGGGTACTCATTAGAATTGTCTCGAGACGATTCTAATGAGTACACATTACATAAGGTTTAGTGGAGAATAATTTTTTTTTTTTTTTCAATTTTGAAATCGAAATCACTCCCTCTATCTGGAGCTCTGATAAGGGTAAAGTCTGTCCCACATATGCATACATTTTTACTCTTTAAAAGACAACAAAAATTTGGACCAAATCAAAAAATTGACAGCTTTTGTGGACGACAAATTGAATTCAGTTCTGTCTTTGATAGGCTAAAAGGAGAAAATGTTGGTTACATTTTTTTTTTTTTTTTCTCCTTTTCCCACAATGTGTTCAGAAGCCTTCTTCCTCTAGGTTGTTAAAATCTGGATTGTGTGGTAAGGGGTTAATAAAGACTTCAAATTGTGACTTATTAAAAGAGTTAAGCCATTACCAAATAACAATTATATAGACTTGTCCAAATTCAAAGTATTTGCAGACAACATTTTAAATTTGGTTCAAAGGATGGAATTTGTCTTTGATAGAGTAGAAAACATTGGAAAAAAAGAGAATGCAGGTTTCCAGTATTTTCTTTTTCCCCACAATGTTTTCAAAAGGCTTCTTTCTCATTGTCCCTAAAAGTCCGGATTGTTAATCGATAGCATGTGTCAACATCAAATTATATTTGAAATGATTATATTGGCTTTCAAAATGTCAATAAGCATTGTGGGGAAAATGAGAAAATGCTATGTAGCTTTTCCCTTGCAATATTTTCTTGAGCCTGGGGTTGTTCAACACAAGATTGTTTGATAATGGATGAAAATATTGTGTGCAGTATCAAAAAAATTATTCATATTTCTTCTTGTGCAGTTAATGGTGTAGAAAAGGTCTTCATGATACATAAGAGGCAATGGGTTAGTTCATGGAATTGATTTGCCCTTAGAGTGCTTAAGCCTTTATCAAACATCGAAATTTTAGGCTAAACCGAATTGAAAGAATTTGCTGACAACAAATTCACTGTAGCTTAAAAAGATGATCTTTGAAATGGTAGAAAACATGGTGGAAAAAGAAGTAAATACTGTTTACCTGCTTTTTTCCCTTTATCCATAATGTTTTCAATGTTGTTATTCCAAAGGGTTGTTAAAACTCCAGATTGTTTTGCAAAGTCTTTGGGAAACAATGGAGATTTCACTTACCTGATGGGAAAGAGCTAGAAAATTTTGGGGCCGACTATCAAACAGAATACTGAACAGTGTAGATCTAAGATCACAGTGCATGTTCTTTATAGTCTGATCTTGGCCTATACTGGTTTTCAAAAGTTTTGACTGGCACTCTTTGCGCTAATTTGCTTGTTTTTTTCCTATGGGAGATCATGGTGGTTGTAAGCCAAGTTTATTTATGGATAGAAGATCAAATGATTCTCAGGGAAGAACAAATACCAGTTTTTTTTGTCATGTTCAATCTTTACTATTGTGACACCGTGGCATTTCAGTTTTACTTTACCTTGTTTATTCCAGGCTGGAACATCTATATATAATCTTAACCCTTAAAGCGTCTTCGACAACTTGAGTTTTGCCTTTGCGAGTAGTGTAGATTGAGATCAGACTGCACAGAACTTGCAGTCTGATCTTTTAACTATGCTGTTTGCTTTTCTTAGACATTATGGTCAACAGCAACAGTGAAATTGCAATTATTAGGATTTTAGAGCTCTTAAGGGTTAAATTTAGTTTTTCATATTTTTGGTGTGGCGGGCCTCAAGTGATGGTTCAGAATCTCAGAGGTACAGGCAGGAGAAGTGTTTGTAGACTAAGGACTCTTGAGTATTATTCTTGATGAAATTTCATTTTTTTTTTTTTTTTTCAAAAACTGCAAACCCCCTCTTTCATGCGGACCTCTGCAGATAAAACTGTTTACAAGGTTTTGTTCTAAATTTGGTGTTTCATTTGGTGGAGTGTGGATCATTTTTATTTAAAGATTGTTGAAATCTAAGGCTTTTTGAGTTTTTAGTCAGTTGATAATAACAAGGATTGAGGTTTTGAAATTGTATAATCTTCTATTGGCTTACTGGAGCTGTCACAGTTATTACTGGGGTTTTAGTGCAGGAACAAAGCTGGCTTATAACTCTTAGAGTGCTAAATAAGTGAAATGGACATTTATAGTGAAGAGAAAACTGTAAAAAGTTGCTATCTTAAAAAAAAACAACAAAGAAAGTCTTGCATATATTGTTGGACAGTGCAGATCAGTCATACTGCATGTTCAGTGCTTTCTGAACTTGATTTACTTTGTCCAAAATAGCACCTTGAGTTGTCCATAGCATGTTAAGAGTTTGTAAGTGTCAGAAAAATGATAGGTGGAATGTATATTATTGGGCACTTGGTGAATGGTACAGTGCATAAAGCTGGTAGTCTGTTCGGGAGTGCTTGTGTAGATTTACAAGCTGCAGCAACATAATGAAGAGCTGTTTGACTGGCAAGCAGTTTGAGCATTACTGACTTGTTGTACCCATGTTTACTATGAGGATGTGAGTGTTGGGATAACTTTGTGGTCAGTAGCAAGGTTTCACCTCGGAAAGGGGTTACAAACCTAGAAGTTGGTGTCTGTTTATACTGTCGGTAAACCATTCTACAATATGATCTTGAATTCAAGCAACCTGTGGTTTAATATCTGTGCGCTGTGTTAAGGAGGCTGGTAGACAGGAGAAATGGTAGTGATGTCAAACAGTATATAGGTTGCACAGTTGGGATTTGTCTGTGGAGTTTGTAGACAGACTGTTTGAAACAGAACTTGGACAGCTCTCAGTACACATCTGGTAGGTTTGGTTGACAGGATCTGTGGTAGATACTTTGAACAGCTCATAGCTTTATGTCTAGGACATTAGTGATTTATATTGTGTGCCGAATGTTGGGAAATGAGTGCATCTAGCATATGGATTCATATGTCATTTCTAGGGTTGTGTTTTGGCCTAGCTATGTTGAGGTTGGTGTGGACAGGACTTTGTTCTGCTAAAGCACTACATGACCAAGTCTTTCAATTCCAGTTTACATCTGTGATACAAGCAAACTTGCAGAATAGTCCCATCTAGTACAAATGTCTTCTTGTTGCCTCTAGATAAAGTTTTGTGCTACTTCTGAATTATTAGGGTAAAAAGATTCAAGATTTTCTTTGTTAAATAAACTATAGCAACTTGACAATGCATAGGGAAAACTTTCGCCAAGCAAAATTCCTTCCTTCCTCATAGTTACCACAGCATACTTCTGACAGATTCAAGAACAGTCCCAACTATAACAATATTAAGGCTGTTCATGTGGGAATAATTCATACAATATTTGACGTAGGTCTAGTTGATGGAAAAATCAAACTGCTTAGTCTAGAGTCTCATCTTGATCTGTACCATCCACAAAAACAATACTTGTTACAGGTATTGTTTTAATCTAATATTTTAGAAAATATGAATGACCTGCATAAACTGCCTTGACGTTACCACACAATCCCAACTTTTAACGACTATGAGAAAGAAGACTTTCGAAAATATTGTTTGAAAAGGAGAAAATGCTTGTAACCAGCATTTTCTCGTTTCTACCTGTTCAAAGACTACAACTGGTGTCCGCGGTATTGAGCTAGAGCGTCAGCCTCATAACCATAAGGTCCCGAGTTCGATACACGGGAGCGGCTGTCAACTTTGGGACTTTTCATTGGCTCCCACATTCAGCGCGAGTGCTGGTGTAGTTCCCAGGAAGCAGAATCGAGAGAGATTAGTATAAGTTGTAAGACCTTGTTTCTCAATCGATGTAAACTAAATATGTTTAAAGACAACGTCACAATTTGAGCATCATTTAATTGTTGTCTGTACATGCATTGGGTTTGGACGAGTCCAAAATTTCATTGTGGTAAACAGTTAATCCATTTCTTTAAAAGGCTAGTTTTCTGCCTATGCCCATTAAAATCTTCAAAAGAAAAAAAAAAAATGCTAGTAACCAGAATTATCTCTGTCACAATGTTTTCAAAAGCTGTTTTCTATAGGTTAGACAACTTAGGATTGTTTGGTATTGGGTTAATTAATACCTTGACTAAACGATTCCATGTTTATACCTCTTTGGCAGAGAATTTTGAATGTCTGATCTTAACACATATCTTGAGATACCTCTTTTGGCACTGCAGCCTTGAACTGCCTTATTTTGGATTCTTTTATTGTTGGGAAATTTACTGCATATATTTTAACCCTTTACCAAATTTGTAATCTTTTTTAAATTGAGAGCATTTGTAGACAATTTTAATTTGGCTCAAATGGTGCAATTATTCTTTGATAGGGTAGAAAACATTGTGGGAAATGGAGAAAATGCTGGTTACCAGCATTTTCTCCTTTTCCCACAATGTTTTCAAAAGGCTTCTTTCCTAGGGTTAAAGGTCGGCATTTTGCAGTAAAGGGTTATTTTGTGGTCTAATGGCTGATTATTATTGTAAAAGATTGTTCATGGAGGCATAAGTTGACATTCTGTAATCGTCACAGTGATGGGAGAAAGCCAACACTATTCTTAAGTTTGCAAGGCGTACATCAAAACCAGACCATACCATTCAATGCTTAAACCTTGAGAAAAGATTATTTAGTAAAAATCTGTGATAAGTCCATTCATTTGTTACCAAAACGTTCAGTATTCTTATTTTTTATAGGCCGAACTGTTTTAGGACGGCAGATATATTATTTACTCTTTTCTCCGGATTTTTTATCATCACTTGAAATGCCTACTCTCCACGTGTAAATTTTTTTTAGTTTTTGTTGAAAACACTTTTTATACTTTTTTTTTTTAAAGTTTATCCTGTTCACAGATTTGTTGATGCCAAACTAGGTGTAAATAAATCTGATATGTAATACTCCATTTGTTTTTCATCTCTCTCTCTCTCTCTCTCTCTCTCTCTCTCTCTCTCTGCATAAGGGTATTCGTTGTTCATCAGTCCTCTGGTTAGGGCAGTTTGCAGTAAATCGTGAGATCCAATTTAGCTGGTGCCACTTGTCATGGGGAATTGTCCTTGGACAGGGCACTGCACAGCCCCAGCGAAATGAAACACGGGAAATACATAATTAAATGAATTGTCGTCAGTCAGACTAAAATACTGTTGAAAGCACTGTAAAACACCATGCTTCATTTTGACAACAAAATAGCTGTCATGTTTGAAAACAGAACATGGAGTTGATTATTGTTCCTTTTATAAGCATGTCCTGCGTGACTAGGCTATGAAGGTATAGGATTCGAAACCTGGCTGGAGGCCTTACACTCGAGAGGTCCTGCGTGGCACAGTGGTAAAGTAGGACTTGTGACCTGGAGGCCACGGGTTCGAACCTCACTGGATCCCCTTGGCCTTTTCGTGGGAGTGTCCTTGGGCAAGATACTTCCGAGCCCTAGGCAAGTACTGGTGAAAACCAGAAAATATATATACATGAATATGTGAGCTGTCGCAGTGATACTACTGAAATAATGTTGAAAGCGGCGTAAAACACCAATAAGTCTTGCCCTTTTACCAAACAATCTCGAGTTTCAAAATCTGTTAAGATACAGACTTGAAAAATATTGTGGGAAAAGGAAAAAATTCTGGTTACCAGAATTTTCTTCTTTTCCCGCAATGTTTTCTACCCTTCCAAACACAGATTTCATATTTAGAGCTGCATTCATTTTGTTGTCTGCAAATGTTTTCAATTTTGGTAAAGTCTAAAATTTTGCTGCTTGGTAAAGAGTTAACGCGTTTGCACTATGACAAGATGTCTCTGGCCATGTCATCAGAGGACTAGTTATACCAAGGTCATACATGAATAAATGAACTGTCGCCGTAATTTGGCTGAAATCATTTTAATAGTGGCAACACAAAGGAATCCTACAAGTACCAACTGAAAATTAATCGAGACTGATTAATGCCCAATATTACACTACGCACATATTCATAAAGTGGTCAGAGGGAAACAACTGGGATTTTATGACAGTAGATAGGAAAATACATGTTTTAGCTCATTTTCCCAGATAGTATAATACATTTTCTAGCTCATTCATTTTATGGGTAATTTTTGACCGCGTTTTCATCATTTTCTTTGATGGAGTAAGTTAACCGGTTAACCAATTAACCGACACATAGGTTAACCAACTAGCCAACTAGCCAACAAACCACTTAAAACCACACATTAAATGTGATAATTAGATATAATATATATTAGTCACTGATATATATATTATATGTATATAGTTATGCATAACATACTTAGATATGGGGGATTTAACTATAAATCAATTATATATATATATATATTTTTTATTTACTATCAGGAAAAAATTTTTTGAATTTTTTATAGAGAAAAATATATAATTAATATAAGATGGAGCCATTGAAGGAGTTCTTAAAGGAGTTAAACTTAGATAAAAATAAAAGTTTAATAAAGGCTATAGATAACATGGAAGAAAATTTGTTAAATATGGATATAGCTAAAGATAAATTTAAAAACTTAATTTCAAACAATGAAATTTTAGCAAGATTTGCTATACTTCTAGCTAATTATGTAAATAGTATTTTAAATTCTATTGACCCTAAAATCAATCAATCTACAGGTATGAAGACTGCAATTTTTTCTGAACTTTATGGAAGAAAAAATATGTCTAAAAAAGATATAAGGCAAGCATATAGTATATGTTTGGGAATTAAATTAGATAAAAAATTAACTAGAAACCAAATGTTATACAACTTTGTGTTGTTTACTTATAATATGTTTGAAAAAGAAAAATTATTAAAATTTTCTCCGCGTACTAAAGAAATAATAAAAAATAAAGTAACACCTTTAGAAAATATATATGGTATAACAAATAAGGTAGTTAAAAATGTTGAGTTTTTAAGTTAAGAAATTTTTTTTTTTTTAATTTTACAATAAAAATATAACTTCATTTATAAATAAAGTTATATTTTATGATGCCCCCAAGCTAAAGTATCAATATTATTTTCTAAAACAAATCTTTTATCATCACTTGAACCTAACGCTTTTTTATTTAACTCTTCTGTATATATATTATGTTCCTCACTTCTTAAAACAACCATTTTCCTATATTGGTCCTTTTTTGTAAGCAAACATTTTTTATAATCATCAAAATATATTTCTTTTTTAACAACCACTCTTTTAACACCTTTACATCTTTTATCTTCTTTACCATCTAAAGTTTTATAAGCATATTGCTTTGCACCTAAACCAACAAACCCAGTCATAATTTTACCACCTAACTCATCTTTAAACTTACCAACTACACCAGCATTACAATTATTTTTTAAGAAATGATTTTCAGAATAATTGCTTGTATCAAACATATCTGATACATCTTTTAACATATCCTTATATAAATCTTCAGTTTCTATTTCAAGGATAAAACTATCTGTATCAGTATAACACATTCTAACCTTTTCACCATATTTAGCTTTAAAGTAATTATAATAAGTTCTTTGCATATGCGTTTTACTAATATCTAAAATACTTAATCCTGAGTAAACAGGTTTATCATATTTTATTTCAGTTTTTTTCATATGCACCGCTACCAGGTCTTCATGAAATATTGTTTGATGAGTATAGTTTGGTTTTGCTACTAACTTTTTCAAATGTTCCTGATTATTAACTAATTCAATGGTCCTCCTTTTTCTCACATTTTCCATAGTTTTACCAAAAACTGAATTATTCATCAATTTAAAAAAATCTTTATCAAAATCATTTTTTGCTGCTTTTCTTAGGTTAATATTTTTATCAATATATGGTTTTAACCATGGACTTTCTACAAATTTAATTCCTTTATGTATTTTAGTAAGTTTTAAACCTAATTCAATACATGTTTTTAAAGCTTCATGATGAATAACATAATTCTTTTTATTATTTAAATTTGGGATAAGTTTTTCTACTTTTTCAATCTTTAAACGTTCAGGTGCTAAAGGAAAGTCGCTATGTAAATCATGTAATTCTTTTGAGTATTCTAAATCTACTTCTAATATACATGGGTGTTCCACCCAATTTTCTAATTCTTCATCTTCCATCCAAGTAAACCCATGAGTAGGAAGTGGTTTACTCATTGCCCAAGGATAGAGGCTATTTGCGTCTATATACAATAAATATTTTGATGGTTCATTAGAATTATACATATTACCCATATACTTATTATTTGCTTCTGTATATCTTTTACTACACATACTAACTCCCCCTCTGATACCCCTTTCAATCATTAAAAGCATATCAACATCAGATAAAAGTTCAAGATTTATTCCAGTAATTTTTAATAATGCATCCCAAGATAAACCTGGAGAGGTAAGATACCAACTAGGGTCTAAATTATAATTTTTACGACAAACATCTCTAAAGTTTTCAAAAATATCTGCTAAAAGCAATACATCTATTTCATTATAAAGTTTTAAATAATCCTCTAAAGTTTCCATATTAAAAGCTTTCCAAACCTTTTGAGCATGAGCATAATCTTCATCACTAATTCCTTCCTTATTTAGACTAGAGTAAAATGCTTTTTTAGGTGGTAATTCTTTATCTTTTAGTTTATCAAAAGAATCTAAATACTCATAAGGAAAAACTCCTTTTCTCCTAACTAATGGTAATTTATCAGCATTAAAATATTTTGATAAAATTTTTAATTGGTTTTCTTCTAAATTACTTGAAAGTTTATCTAAACTGGAACTCATAAATTTAAAACTATCAATAAATTTAATTTTATGATATATAAATTTAGTTTCTTCTTTTTTAGTATAACTCCCAACACAAATATTTTTACTAAAAGAAATATATTTTTCTTCAGTATTTGGAATGCAATCAATCTTTCCTTCAGTTTGACCTAAATATTTAATAAAAAGATGGGAGTCATATCCACTAAGATTATGTAGGTATACAGGAGTAAAGTTAGGTATTTTAGCATTTATATTACAATCATTATGTGCGGCACCTCTATATTTACCTGTAAAATGACAATGGTCTCTTACTCTACGACTATTTTCTGTAAACTTTCCACCACAAATCCAACAAGATGTTTTTTGCTTGTGTGTATATTCTTCCTCTGGTGTAATTATAATAGGTTTTGGTTTTTCATGATATTGTTGATAAATTTTTTTTATATCATTTTCTAAATAATCTATAAATTTTTCATCAGGTTTTTCTCCAACATAACTTCTTACTATAGGTGGCATAACATTATCATCAAAACATTTTATAATATAATAAAAACTACAAGGTATATGTTGTTGATGTTGTATAGTATAACTTTCTTTTTTAATTTCTTTTTGACATGTGTGTAATGGTGCTAAAACACTTTCAAAATCTGCATATACAACAAAAGGAACCTCAATTTTTTTATCATAGTTTTTAAAAGATAACCAAGTATTTGGTTCTGGCATATTTAAAGCAACAGGCTCAAATTCATTACAATATTTTTTATGTTTTTCTAAACGTTCTATACTACCAAAATGATTTAAACAACGTTTACAAAATTCTATATGTTTACAATCACTAGTTACTTGGCTTCTTATTAATTTATGAAAGTTTTTTATAAAAGCATAATGTGTGTTTTCCCCATCTTTAATAAGAAGAAGGTCAACATGCTTATCTTTTTCCTCCCTTGTAGCTCTTAAAGGATAAAATTTACATTCTTTAGTATAACCATATACATTTACACTGATTTCAGGATTTTTCTTTTCAAACTTACTAATATCTTTTAATGAAACAGGGTAATTGATTCCCTCCATGTTTAAACTACTTTCCTTTTCTTTCAAACCTTTATCAACTCTTTCTTCATTATGCTCTTTTGGATTTAACGCTCTTAAAATACACCATAAAAAACATTTATTATCTTTATTTTTCATATTAATAACTGCTTTTTTGCTACCAATCCACTTTGGTAAAGATAACCAACCATTAGCTCTTATAGGGTCATAAGAGGCTGTGTGTAATTCTAATTTTATAATATTCTTTAATACCCACCCGCTACCCCTACTTTGAAAAGTAGCTATCTTCTCTAAAACTTCATCTATCATATCATTTAATAATTCCTCTATTCCTCCCCTATTTAAATTTAAGAAATGACTACTATGAAAAGCAAACTCAACTTCTGAATCAGGGTTTGTACTTAAGTAAAATTTACATTTAAATACAAATTTTATTTTTCTTCCTAAATTATTTTTAATGGTATCTATTAAACGTGGCCAAGCATTAGCAAAGAATCTATGTACCGAATAACCTTCAACACCATCTATAGTATGTGTTCTACTAAATTCTCTAAATGCGGATTCCCCCTCTCTAACCTCAAATGGTGGTCTTGGTGGATAATTCTCTCTAACATTAGCAACAATTTCATCAAAAACTTGTGGTAGCCGTTCTTCAGCTACATTACCAGTTAACCAATTAGTAAAATTATTGATTCTACGTTGGATTGATTGAGGTATAACATTCGTTACGGCCCTCCCAACATTTGATGCAGCTCTTCTAGCTATATTTGAAATTCTATTAAGCCAACTCATTTTATAAAGTAAATATAATTTTCTTAACCTATTATCAAAAATTTTATTATATCTGCATATAAATATAATAAAATTACTGAATGTTAATCCTATATTTATCTTTCCAAACCCTTCCATTCCAATTCTCAATCGTTTGTGGACTGCGGTCTATAAATTGGCCTGCCTTATAAATTGATGGAAAGGTTTTTATTTCTCCAGTTTCAACATCCTCTAAACTAACTTTCTTAGGATTTTTCATAATAGTATGTAATCTATCAAACTTAGGGTCTTTGCTTTTTTCTTTTTTAGGTGATTCATTTGGAAACAATCCATGTTCTTTCACCAACTCAACTAAACGTTTTTTATCCCAGTATGAGTAGAAATTTATATTATTTTCTTTAAGAATTTTTTTTAAATCTGTAACCTTTATCATTTTTATATAGAAAAAAAAAATCTTAATACACTACACTCATTTTATTTCCATCAGACTGGAAGTTAATTAACCTATCACTAATAATAACAGCATATGCCTCTGTATTCGCAAGCACATTTTCAGTAAAATGTGTTTTGATTTGGATATCAGTGACAGAGTATTTTAATCTCTCACTCTGTTTGGAAACATCAAACAAAAACAAAGGATAAAGGGTTTTATAATCTGAGGGAGTAATGTTAGGGTTTGACACCATTTCATTCATGTTATAAAACTTAGACCTAAATAGAGAAGCGTCACCATACACTCTACTAAATTGGTTTGCAGTGAATGAAAGATTATAATCAACAGCGGGATATCTAGTAGAATTTAACGTAACATAAATGTTTTTAACGTTTCTATGGTCAAATATGGCTGGATTTTGTTGTTGGTCACCACTTTTACCAGTTTGAAAACCAACAATGATAAAACGTGGCACTTCAGGTGATGATTTGACAGCAAGTCTCCAGGTAAATGATGTTGACTCGGGAACCGCAATAGAGTCGCACTGTCTCATTCTATATCCAACCGGTATTTTTTCTTTTTTCTCAATAATTTTATAAAGTTGCATTTTCTCTTCATCTGCGGGTAACACATGAGGTATAAACCAAGATACTCTAAGTAAATTAATTCTACCATCAGCAGGAGCAGCACCATCTCGAAAGACCGCATCATTATCATTATTTCTCGTTAATGTGAGAGTTTGCTTCATTCCATACAATATCTTATCATAATCATCACAAAAACCAAATATATGTTTTAATGGAACTCTGAAGCTAAAGGTACCTCTTGGAAGAGGGTCATTAATAATATAATTTCTTCTTACAATAAAACCAGTGTTTCCGGCACCCGCGTTAGCTGCTGTATCTTTATACCACAATTGATTTAACCCTTGTGATTTAGAGAAATCATCTGGATATTTTAACAAACCAAACATTGTAGTAGCCTGACCAGGATTCAATACAGATTCAATCTCCATACCCGAAAGTTGATACTTAATATTTTTAAAAAGATACATGAGACCATTGTTTGTTAAAGAAATATTAGTGTTAGCATCATAAACTGCTCCAGTATCACTTCTTACTAATTCGCCTACAATAAGTAAATAACTTTCACTAGGATGAGTAAAAATATCTTGAGTCTCAATGTTAATCCTAATGTCTGTTCCTGAGCTGTTGAGATTGGTACCAGTGATTGGTTCATACTCATGGTGTTCATACTCAACAATACTATCATCTTTTAAAATTGGTTCGGTGATTTTTAAAATGTCCATTTTATAATAATAATTATAATTTTTAAATGAGATAAAAATTATAATTGTGTTACTTAAATTTCAAACCAAAGCTGGGGAAAAGACTTATTTTTTTCATTAACAAACACACCTCGAAGTTTAATGTTTTTTGTGATACCTAGATTAGTTTTAGGATAAATTATATTACCATATACAAGTGTTATTTCAGGTATACCCCAATTTTTTAAATATTTATTCACCTTTTCCTCAATCTCTTTTATTTTGGTTATTTTTTCAGGAGATAACTTCACAACAGCTTTTTTATAACCATATTTCGTTTTATCAATTTTAGAGATTTCACAATCTTGTATGTTTAAAGAAGCACCTACTATATTAACACAACTAGTATTATATTTTTCATAATCTACACGATTAAAATTTAATATAGACATTCTTTTTTTATATAATGAATATAATTTTCTTAACTTATTTATTTTTTTTTTTCTTCATACTGTTTTAATACCCGCTCCACTGTTTAATCTTTTAACTAAGTCTTGAATAGCAATGGCACTTCCATCTATTAATGTGCTAATGTTTTGTGTTTTAGGAGTATCATTAGGTTTTGGTGTTGTATTATATTTTTGTAAAATTTGCTTCGATTTTGGTGTTAAAGCTTTTGTAACTAATTTTTTTCCCGCTTCTACAGCCGCACTTTTTCCAACCTCTAAAGCTTTCTTTGCTCCTTCCTTAGCTACACTCTTTCCTACATCAAGGGCAGAAGACGCAATTTGTTTAGCTGTACTACTAGTAAAAAGCCTCGCTAAAAAGTTAGCAATACTATCAAAGATTCCGGCACCACCGTATGAATACCTTTTTTTAAATCCGTGTTTCTTAGTGATTATCATCTTTTTTATAGTATAGACATTAAATTTTTATAAGCCTTTGAATTTAAAACACCTTGTCTTTTTAATTCATCACAAATGCTTACTACCTCATTTCTTACACCTGTATTACCTGCTTCTTTACTTGCCATCAACAGGTCTAGTCTTTCTAGTAATGCGTTAGGGTCAGATGGGATAACAATTCCTTTTCCGGATAATCTCATATCATTCCAAAAGTTGGAAAGAATGTTTTTCCATTTATATGATTTACCACTTTTTGGAGATTTAGATGTTGGGTCATTATTACGATAGAGGGTATTGCTGTTTATCATTATCTCCTTGTAATCTTTAAAATCCTCATCATTATAAATATTTTCGTCTGGTATTTTAGACACGATTAATTCCCATAAACCAGGGGTACCATCATAAAACTTATCACCAACTATAATATTATCCTCTGAAATTCTAACTGGTGTGTTGCCAATATAAAATATATTATTTTTATCATATAACCCATACGTTCTATCAGCTTCAGACTTAGTAGTAAACTTTCTTAGGTACTTTTCCGCAATTGGTCCAATAAAAGATGGAATGGTTTCTTCCTTTTGTTCTGCTTCTTCAAAAAGCCGTATTAACTCATTAAATTCTTCATCTGTCATTTCTTCTGACTTTTCATAAGCTGTGATAGATGGAAATGCTGGAAAAGTAATAGCTTCTGGTAATTTTTCTACACCTTCTTTAATAGGTTTAAGTCCCTCTGTAATCTCCTTTGTTGTAGCTTTTTGCGTTTCCGTTATAGGTTTAAAAAACTTTGATAAATCGGTTTGAAGTTGTTGTTCTCCTGTTCTCTCTGCTAGTAGATTATCCCGAATCTTCTTTCTCGTTTCGAGATACTCTTTTACAATTAAGTCTCTTTTTGCAGGGTCAGTTATTTTTAGAAATGACATTTTTAATTAGCAACATATTTTTTTTAATAGTTTTTATCATAGTTTTTAACATATATTACGTGTCTGAGGAATTATCAATTTCACACATACACTTACACCTAAATTTTAATTTAGGAAACTTAATACGAAAGTTCTCCACTATGTTTGTTTTCAACGAGCCTCCGAAAGGATTCCCTTGCTTCTTGCCTCCCTTTCTCAATCAAACTTTCCTTATCTTCTGTTGTCATCTTCTTCTTAAACTTACTTCTAATTTCACTTTTCATTTCTTCATACTTACCCATTTCATCCATTATCAACTTAAACTCATCATCAGATATATGATTATCCATTAAAGCTTTTGATACATGATTATCTATAGTATTAAGCTTAGCAGCAGCAAGAGTTTGAATTTTTAAATGCTTTTCAGCTTTAGTAGTAGTCTTCCTAACAAATACTTTACTCACCAATGAAGCAAGACCAATTACACCAGCTGCAGCTTCCAATCCTACAGCAACAGGTGCCGCTGCAACAGTTGAAAGCAAAATAACACCTGCTCCTCCCAATGCTAATGAAACAATAACCAATCCTCCTTCAACATTATCAACTACTTTAGCCATTCTAGCATATTTTTTATTCAATCTTTCCCTTTCATTTATTTCCTTCTTGAGAAAATTTTGTACTTCTGATATTTTTTGAAGCCTATAAGAATGACCATTATCCATTGCATGCATTTCAATAGGTGGGGCGCTTGCGGTACCTCGTTCTTTAGGTAATATAGGATATATTTTATTAGGGTGTTCCTGATTTGTATCTGACATTTTATTAATATAATAATTTTTTTTATGCTAAATATTTTAGATAGCAGAATAACTCTCCCTCAGGTATTTCGATTGGTTTTTGCGAGAAATTATAAATGTAGACTAAAATATCATTAACGTCATTATCAAGATGTGCACCATTAAAAATGGTTAAACCATATTTCCATTTATTACTAATAGATATCACTACAACTCCTTGTGTAGTTATATAACCAAATCCTAGCGGAACTCTCATACCATCATGAGGAGGAATCTTGATAGTTACTTGTGAGTATATTTTCCATTTTAGAGAATCTTGCTTTAAGGGAGGATATCTTACTCCATGTAAATGAGGTTTCCAAAATATAGTTTTATGTTGGGTAGTAATATTAGGTTTTATACCAAATTTATGTATATCCATTTTTATTTGTTGTAAATAATATTTATAATATAGCTCCTAGGATAGGGATATTAGCAAATGGACTATTAGGTCCAAGTAAAAGTCCTTTTCCATCATACATTTTTCCTCCTTGCTTTAAATACAACCCATCACCAACGGAAGTTAATCCTTTACCTTTGTATGGTTTTAAGTATAATCCACTTCCATCAGTTTCAACTTGACAAACACATCCTCCTTTTTTAAGGTAAAGACCTGACCCCATAGCTTTTTGAACACCTGTTTGAGCTAATCCAGAAAGAGCACCAACACCTAAAGCTGGTAAAACAGTTTTTGCAAGCATCGGTAAAGCTCTAGCAGCCAACCCAGCTAACATTCCGAGAAAACCTCCCTCTATTTTCATGTTATGTTTAAGTTGTTTTGCAGTCATTTTAATAGTTATACCCACACCATCCTCATAAGCCTTAGCCATTTTCTTTGCTTGTGAATTGGTAATTGCTAAAACATCATTACCATGTAAATCTTCATGACCTAAACGAATACTTACTGGGCAACCAGCTTTAACAGCATATTGAAGCTTTTGCTTTTGTCCTTCAGATATATTTACTTTAACATTAGTGTAACTCGTCATTTTATATACAAATATTTTTTATTTATCTCGCTTCTCTAATATGAAACCTAATCGTTAAATTTTCACCTCTAAGATTTAGTAAATTACCATCTTGGTCCGTAATATTTACATTTAGGTTATGTATTTCATCTAACGTTATTGGTAAGTATACTAAATTAACTGGTGACTCAATTATCTTATATCCAGGTGCAACATCTGGGAAAAAAGAGTAAATAGTATTTTTTGTTGAACCATTAACGTAACTTCCTGAAATAATATCTATGTTAACGAGCAAACTATTTATGCTAAGAATGTTCACTACATTCTCTGACTCGTGAAATCCTTGCGTATATTTAGCGCGAGTAAATCCTAATACTTTAGCGATGGAACCTGGTTGATTAAAATCTACTTGATAACCATCGTCAATAGTAAGAACAGACTTTAGGGTATTAGTGTTCGCAGAAAAGTTAATAGGATACTCTTCATTAACTCTATCGTAATGACCATTTTTTCTCATTTCCTGACGAATCGTATCATTAATGTCAACGAGGTCATAACTTCCTTCAGGTATTTTTATTTTAATCCATGTGGTGCCATTGTCTGGAGAATAAACGAATGTGTTGTTCGTTTCATCAATGTTTGGAAAAGAGTAGTAAGTTTCGAGGTTTACTAAAGCTATTTCGTATACTTTATCCTTTTCCAGTTGAATTGGAGGATTAAACCTTGTTCTAAAACGTGTTTTGTTGTCGCTTACTATAATTTGAAATGATGTTTTATGGTTTGTATTTTTTACAATTTGTTCTAAAAGTTTTTCCATTTTATAATATTTAAATATTTTTTATACTGATTTAGGTATGTAAAAATTATCAAAACCGTTTCTATACTTTCCATCATGTTTTTTACTGGTTAAGTCAATGATAGCAAAACCATGTGGTCTTTCCCATGCCTTTTGACAAAACTTTCTAAACTCATCCTTAGACATATCTTCACCTATGTGGTCGCTATAAATATGATTAAGGTTTTTTAGGTCTTGTCGGAAAAGACAAATAAAATTAGCGTTTTCTCTAATAGTTTGTCTAGGTAGTCTAAAATAATTCTGTGAGAGGTAAAAGCAGTCAACATTACTATGCCTTCCTCGAATGTAGTAACACTCACATTTATTTTGCTTTTCTAAAAGTAAATCATCGAAAATCATTAAATTTTTATTTCCTGAGTTTAACTCTCTCGGGTCAGGTACATCACTAGCATTTTCAAAGAAGTTGCAATTTATATCCGATTTGTTTTTAATCGTTTTAACCCATTCTTCAACTAAAGCTGTTGGTGGAATGTTTGTTTCTTGTATCTCATCACGTATGTTAAACAACCTTAAGATATATTCTTTTGGTAGTTTCTCTTCAAAAGCCTTTTTTAGTATTCGGTATTCTGGTTGAAAAAGGCTTTTTCCAAAAACACTTAAATCGTTGTAGTCAAGCCAATCTGGTCTGAGTAAAAGGTTTAACAATAAAGTAGTTTTACCACATCCTGATTTTCCTATAATTAAACCCCTAATACTTTTTGGTAAAAGGGAGTGATTAAATCTCTTTGATACTACTTCATTCCATGATAAGTTTATAATATCCATTTTATTTAAATATTTTTATTTTTTATATATAAAATAAAATGTATTGTGTTAAATGTAAAAAACATACTGATACGAGTGATATAAAATATACCATTTCGAAAAATGGAAGAAATATGATGCAGGGAAAATGTGTTATTTGTGGAATAACTAAATCACAATTTATAAAAAAAAAACCACCGGGAGTAGTATATTAAATAAATTTATAAATAATTTACCTGTTGAAATGCATCTACCAGGGCACAACTTTACAGGACCAGGTACCAAACTAAATAAAAGACTCAATCCAGATTTAACACCGAAGGAATGGAGTAAACCAATAAACCGTGTTGATAAAGCCGCTTATAATCATGATGTTTGCTATCTTCAACACAATGATACTGCTACAAGAAACGCAGTGTGTGATAAGAATATGTTAACGGAGTTAGAAGGGATTTACAATCCTAGTATTAGAGAAAAAATGGAAAGAGGTTTGGTAAGTAGACTCATTGGAACTAAGATGAAATTTGGAATGGGGGTAAAAAAAAAAATTTCGAAATTTTAGCGGAAGAATTACATAAACCTGTAAAAAGAAATTTTAAGAAAAGGAGAGTTAGAGTAAACGGTATAGATAGGATATGGGCTGCGGATTTAGTAGACATGCAAGCATTTTCTAAGTTTAATCGTGGTGTTAAATACCTTCTCGCTGTCATTGACATCTTTTCTAAATATGGATATCTGGTGCCATTAAAAGACAAAACAGGAAAATCTGTTGCTATAGCATTAAAAAGTATTTTTAAGGAGAGAAAACCTGAAAAAATGTGGGTGGATAAGGGTAAAGAGTTTTATAACAAAGATGTAAAAGACTTGGTTGAATTGTATTCTACCGAAAATGAGGAAAAATCTAGTGTGGTTGAGAGATGGATTAGAACAATGAAAGAAAAAATGTGGAAGTATTTTTCCGCTAACTCTACAAACGTTTACATCAATGTGCTACCGGATTTAGTTAAAAAATATAATAACACGAGGCATTCATCTATTAAGATGACTCCGGTAGACGCTAGTAAAAAAGAAAATGAAACGAGAGTTTGGAGAAATCTTTACCCCAATCATTTAGAAATAAGAGACTCTAATCCTAAGTTTTCCGTTGGAGACAAAGTAAGGATAACTAAAAAGAAAAAGACTTTTGAGAAAGGTTATACAACAAGATGGACTGAGGAGGTTTTTACAGTTTCTGAAGTAAAACTTACATCACCTATAACATATAAAATTAAAGATTTTAATGGAGAAGAAATACAAGGTGCCTTTTATGAACCTGAACTACAGAAAACCAGTCAAGAGCTGTATAGGATAGAAAAGGTTATTAAAAAAGGAAAAAAGAAATCTCTTGTAAAGTGGAAAGGTTATCCTGATGAATTTAATTCATGGGTTGACAATAAAGACATTAAAAATATTTAACTATAAAAAAATGTCAAATATTTCGATTGAAAATGTAATTTTACCGAATAAACCGTTGAACAATTTCGAATTAGAGGGTGCCGTAAAAAGATTAAAGATTCCTTATTTTAGAGGAGTTTTTTTACTAGATACATTACCGAGAAAACCGAGTAAAAAAGAATGTGGTATAGTAAACTTTGATAAAAGTGGTGGACCTGGTACACATTGGGTCGCTTGGTATAAAAATGGTAAAACTAAAATTTATTTTGATAGTTATGGCATACAACCACCTATTGAAATTCGAGATTATTTAAAAAGCCCAATACAGTACAATACTGACCAATTACAACAAGCTGGGCAAGTATTTTGTGGCCATTTATGTTTGTACATTCTAAAAGAGTTATCTAGAGGTAACCAGTTTCAAAATGTTTTAAATAAACTTTTTTAGTACTATATAAAAAAATGCCTGTTGATAAATTTGGAAGAATGAAAGATGATGGTGAAACGAGTGAGGATGGTGTGTCACTCGCTTACATAAATAATAATTTTTCACGTAAAGATGGAACAACTGTTGTTACTGGGTCAATAAACATGAATGGTAATACATTAACGAGGGTTAGTAATCCAGTAAATCCTCAAGATGCAGCAACTAAGGCTTATGTTGACACCAACTCAGGGTTGTTGGGTGAAAATGGTGGATACCACGTTACTGGATATTTAAATATGGGTTTTAATCCGATAAGAAATGTTAAGGACCCAACAGAACCGAGTGAAGCTGCTACTAAAAATTATGTGGATAATGTTGATAGAGCCTTCGTTTATAAAGAAGGGAGGTGGTATGAGGCAGATGATGCAATCTCAATGGGAGGGCGAGTAATTAACAATCTCGGAATCCCCACGAGACACGACCAAGCCTCTAATAAGTTTTACGTGGATACCGCCATTGAGGTAGCTACCGCGGGTGAAAAAGCTTTAACAAAAAAACAAGATGGGTCCTATTCAGTGGATGGTGAAATAGATATGAATGGTAACTCGATTACTGGGTTGCCAAATCCTGTATCCCGTGACTCTGCTGTCAATAAAAATTATGTCGATAACGGTGGAGCTATTATAAAAAATCCGGATGGGAGTTTCATGGCGGTGACTGACATAGACCTTCAAGGTTTTTCTATAAAAAACGCGGCAACCCCGGTAGAAGAGAGAGATTTAGCAACAAAATCCTACGTGGATAGAAAAGTATCTCTTCCTTCTCTCATAGGTCCTAAACCTATTATAACCGTGTGGGCTGAAGAAAACGGGCCATTAGGGGTTGGTAATTATGAGTTTTCATTCGGTAATGGTAATTCAGGTAGAAAGCATGGTTTAGGGGGTTATTGTATGAGTGCTCCAGGTAGAATTACAAGAGGAAGTTTAACGGTTGTTAAAGATAATGCTAATGCATGAGGAGAAGAGATAAAAGTTAATATATCGATAAACAGAAATGAGCAGGTTGATTACTCTATTATTAAAAAAGCGGATGAAACTTGTAGTTGTGTAGTTTTTCCTAAACCACTTGAAATAAAACAATGTGACATCGTAAACTTTATCTCGAGAACAGATAGTCGTAATGTAACACACGCTTATATATCTATTTTGATAGAATTAGACTTGTAAAGTGATGGTAAAACTAGCATGAATATACCTATGTAAATATATATAATATATTATAAAAAAAATATATTATATATTTATTTAGACTTCTTCATATCACTTAAAATATCCATTAATCCAGCAATAATTAATTCTAATTCTTGTATACGTCTATCTAGTTTAATTATTTGTTTTTTAATAATATCATTATTAATAGGTTTATCTTTTTTCTTTGAAAATAATTTTATGAACTTCATTTTAAATATTTTACAAAATTCTTTTAACAAAAGATTATGTTCTACATATGGGGCATTTATTTAAGCTAGCTATTTTATCACATTTATCGCATATACATAGATGGTTACAACTAAATAATATATTAGGTTTAGCATTTTTACATATACAACATTCATCCTCTAAAAATATTTTTTGTTTTTTTTTGTTTTTTTTTAATTTGTAAAAATTCTTCCATATCATATTTTAAAAAATCTATACCATAATAACTTTTATCTCTTATAACCAAAAGAGAGCTATCAAATTCACTTCCATTAATAAAAGTTATATTACCAAATGGACTAGTAATTTTAACAAGTGTAGCTTCATTTCTATTAGTTTTAACATAACCAGATAGTGTTACATTTCTTGTTGATTCATCTATTTTTTTTAATGCTTCATTTACATCAGGGTCTCCATATAAATTATCAAATTTACCACTAAATTCTATAAAAGGTGAAAGATGGTTAAAATTTTTTAAATTTCTTCTAAACCCTGATAATATATAAGGACTAAGTTCAAAAACATAGTCCTTACAAAAGTGTATTTCCTTTAGATAAGGAATTAAATATCTTTTACTATCTGGTCTAATATCAAACCAATAAGGACCAACTCTTTTCCTTTCTTGAGTTTTATTATCATAAAGACCAACCCACATAGATAAATCATGTGTACCATATTGCACCATTTCTTTACTAAAACAATAATATATAACAGCTGCTGCTTTTTCTAAAGCAGTATAATACTTATTATGATGAATATTTGGAAAATATACTTTTCTTCCTTGACCTGGAATTTTGTAAATAGGTATTTCATTATATTTATTCCTTATATGATTTTTTAACTTCTTTAATTCTTCAGATGTAAATCTATTTAGCACTTCTATTTCATTAACTACCTCTTTAGGTTGCATTATATCAACTACATCATAAAAAACTTCATTTGTATGTAAGTTATTATTATCCATACTTATTTTTTATAATTTAAAATTTTAAAAATTCAAAAAAAATTTATAAAAAAAAATTTGTAAAAAAAAAAATAAGTTAAGAAATTATTAAATCCTATTAAAAAAGGAGGTATTGTTTTAGCGATTCCAACATTAATATTATCGAGTTTTTCTTCTAGCTATTTAGCCATGTTCATCTTTTATCAAATGTTAGATAATTAACATTTCCTATGTTGCTTTATTGTGATATAGGAAATATATAGATAAATATAACTCCTTTCTCAATGAGAAGTTATATTTATATTTTAATTAAGATATCGTTTAACATGTGTTTTCTTTCTACACATGGGGCATTTATAAAAATCATCTTTATCACATGAGTCACATATAGATATATGACCACAATCACAAAATAATACATTAGGTTTATTTTCATTACATATAATGCATAAATCCTCTAAAAATGTTTTGGTTTCTTGAATTTTTTTTGGTTTGTTATTTAATTCCTCTATTTCACTATCATATTCCTGCATATCATCACCACCAATATCATAAGGATAATCATTTGGAGTCCAAGGACTATAATCTTTTGTTACTATTATTTTCATTTAAGTCACCCTTTCTCGATTTAAATTTATATCATCATTATAATCAATAAATGAAAAGATTTCATCTATTGTTTCATTTAACTCTTCTATGAATTTACTATCATTATCTGGTCTATAAATTTCTAATGTAAACTCTCTAAGTCTCTTTAAATTAGTATTTATATTTATATGTATAGTAATATCAAGATATGGAATTTCATCGTTAAATATTATCATATTACTATAAATATAATAAAAAAAACCTTCATAATCTGTTAAAACACTACCTATAGAATGAATTGGAAATTCCTTATTTATAATATAAACATGAGTACCGAAACTAGTAAAATTATTTAAAGATTTAATATTTTTTTTATCATTTAAATGGTTATTTAAAAAACTAGTATGGGGTAAGCTTGTCATTTTTAATATATATTTTTAAAAAATTTATATTTTTCAATTTTTTTTTTATTATCAAATACTTAAAAATTGAATTTAAGGTAAAATGATTATAGTAATTAGATGGTCCCTCATGCATGGACTTATTCTGTGTTGACACATGGGACCATCATAAAATAAATAAATAATTTTTAATTTTGAATTTACCCTATTCACCCCATATCTAAGTATGTTATGCATAACTATATACATATAATATATATATCAGTGACTAATATATATTATATCTAATTATCACATTTAATGTGTGGTTTTAAGTGGTTTGTTGGCTAGTTGGCTAGTTGGTTAACCTATGTGTCGGTTAATTGGTTAACCGGTTAACTTACTCCATCAAAGAAAATGATGAAAACGCGGTCAAAAATTACCCATAAAATGAATGAGCTAGAAAATGTATTATACTATCTGGGAAAATGAGCTAAAACATGTATTTTCCTATCTACTTATGACATTTCACTACTTATCTCCCTTGATTATTACAAAAGTTGCAACATTCTTCATTTTATTGATTTAGGAAAATTTCTCCTTTTCATTCTAAAACAATTTTTTCAAATAGAAGGTTAAGTTTACATATTAAAAGTCGACGCAGTTTTAGCATTAATTGTATTTTTTATTCCAAAACTTTGTCATTCAGGCCACAGATTTTTGTTTTCAGCTACACAGTTCGTGGGAAAGTTCCTATCAAAAGCCGGTTTTTTTTTTTAGAGTTTATTGATTTTTGGCATAATTAAGTAGACCTCTTTTCATAATCGTAAATGTCGCCTTAGTTTCGAAAATATGTCCAAATGTGTTTTCTGCATCAAGCAAATTCTATACTCATCCATATTGAAAGCACTTGCAGACGACACATAAGATGTAGGACAGTTGGTGAGATTCGTCTTGAAACGGGAAGAAAACATTTGTGGGAAAATAAGAAAATGCTGGTTTTCAGCATTTTCTTCCTTTCATACAATGCTTTCAAAATCTCTCTTATCCGGGTCATTAAAATACATGTATCCCACGGATTACTGTGTAACTTGCATACATGTACTTCTAACGGATAAACGGAAAAGTTCATGTCAATAATAACCCACTTTTCCTATAAACTAAGAGAGAAAATTAAGTCCATCACGACGCTCATAACCTAAGATGTGACTAAGATAAAACGATGACAAACTTTCTTGCCAAGTTCCATAATACCTTAAGAAAGAATAGCCTTTGGCAGCTAGACTGTTCATAGATATCCTTTTCAAGACTAAGACGCTTTGCTGTATGAACACAAAGAGACCCCCATTCAATCTTATCTTGTATACCGGCGCCCGGAAGTGCAGTCGGTCGCGTACAGAACTTGAAAACCGAGGGTCGCTGATTCCCAGCTCTGCGAATTTCTTCACTACACTGTAAAAAAAATGTGTTATTTTACTCTATAATACGGGTTATTTGACACAAGTAGTAGTGTAACACTGAGTTACACTTAATAAGCAGTTATGTAACACGTTTTAAGAAAGTTAATCTTCTATCTCGGATAATGTTACACCAGTAATTGTGTTATGTCTTAAAAACACCGATTTATGTTTTCTTACACTGCACTTAGTGTAAGTCTGCACCTTTCGGAAAAGTCACACTACTTTCAGTGCTATCTTACCAATCGGTGTATAGAAACACCATGCATCGCGTTCAATAAACTTGAGAAAGGAGTTTCCTTACTCATTTGAGTAACCAATCGCCTCATTGAGAGGTAAACATTTGTCCCTGCACAAACCTAGTCACTTTTTCTTCGTGAAGTGATCCTATACGCTGTAGTCTAAAAAAAAGTCCATTCCCTAATTTACCATTTTAGAACCGTCCAAAATCAAGTAGAATGCATCGTATCTAGATCTAGATGTAGATCTAACAGTTATTGTCGATCCCATCCTATCCAAACAACTTGTATCGCTAAACGCTAATCGAACAAGGTTTACAACAACAGCGGCTATATTTTCACGTGGATATTAATATTTAAAAAAATAATTTTTAATGAAATTGTTTGTATCTGGTAAATGTAAGGTAGGTATCTATATAACAACCTACACCAAGTCGCACCGATCTTGGTGTAACGTTTGAATTTCCAGCGTTACTATACTTTATTAGAGTTACTCCCCTTGAAAGTCGAAGTCCTCGCATCGCAAACGCTCATTACCGCAAGAAACGTTCGAAGCTTTTTTCAGTCGCAGACTGACGTGACATGCTGGGAGATCTGGGAGACGGACTGCACATGGTTCTGCACGGAAATACTCTCAACACTACCATCGATCGTCAATACGAACATGGTATTTAATCTTCAAACAAGAAGAAAGACTATTGTTTAATGTGTTCACTTTGAACGATTTCACTTTATGTTCGAAATACAGTGTGGGTTTTGTGCATACGAAGTGAATGACGAAACGAATTATTTCCGTCATGTTTCAAGGAATCATAAAGGGGATGCACGGTTTTTTCTGACTTGTGGAATTAATGGTTGTCCAATCACTTTCAAAAAATTTTCCTCCTTTAAGTGTCATATTTACAGAAAACATAGAAGCAGTCTGTGTAGCAAAGATGAAGGAGCTATGTCGACATCAACAGTTATCAAAGATCAGCATGGGGAAGATAGTTGTAAATCCGAAGGTGAAGATATAAAGTGCATCTACTGTGATAGGCATTTATTATGCAACAAATCAGGTTTGATAAAGCACTTGAGACACCATATTGATACAGGCATGTCCATTCAATGTCCTTTTGAGAACTGCGATAACACCTATGCACTTTCAAGTTCATTTTCATCTCATTTGACCCGCAAACATTTTTTCATGACCACACAGAATTTCAAAGAAACATACCGATCAATTTTTGTTGTAAATGAGGATATTACTGGATTACAAAGTTCTCACAGAGAAATTGTTTTAGATGATGATGTTAATGATACAGAGTCTCAGAATGTCTCTTCCAATGATGATGGGAAGTCGGAAATAGATACATTTCAATCCTCATTTTTTCAAAGTTTGATGAGACTACAAGAACTTGAGCATCTGCCAGTTTCAACTCTTAATACAATATTAGATGAAATGTCATGTACTGTCAGCCAAACTTTGGAAAATTCAAAAGCAGCTGTTTTGTCAGTCCTCAAGGCGAATGGGGTAAAGGAAGAAATACAGACTCAAGTTGCAGAAAAAATGACAGGCAATATCTTTCAGTCTGTAGTTAGTGCTATGGATACACCATGTAAAAGAAAAAAGTATTTGATAAATAACTTTGATTATGTAAAACCCATTACCATCTCTTTTGGCCTTAATAGTAAGCACAAGGAAAGGCAATACCAATACATACCAATTTTAGAAGTGCTGAAATGTATGCTGAAATCAGAAGAAACACTTTCTGTAGTTATGAGAGGAAGTTACTTGATCTTTTGTGGTTCTACTACATATGAAAAACAGTATATTCATATATGAGCAAGGATGCTTTTGATAAGACTGTTTTGAATAAAATGGAGTGAAATGGTAATGGAATAATTAATATGTTAGAGAAAGGGTACTCTTTTTTATGATATTCAATACTGTACTTAGGAAGTTAGGTATTGCTCTTTGAGCCTTTACCACACAATCCCGAATTTTAACACCAATGTGGAAGAAGCCTTTTGAAAACATTTTCTCCTTGTCCCACAATGTTTTCTATCATATCAAAGACAACTTTCATCATTTGAGGCATGTGTATATTGTCATCTGCAAATGCTTTCAGTTTGAACAAGTCTAAGATTTTGTCGTGTGGTAAAGAGTTAACCCTGTATATTATAACCCTTTAAAGCCCCAATAGCAGCTAATAGTAATTAATGAAGGTATTAAGACACATTTGAATTTAAATCACACTTTTTTAAAAGTCTGGAAATTATTGTAAAGGTAGTCATCTGTTATTGTATGGTTGGTCTAAGTGTTAGTCACTGGCAGAAAAATGAAATTTAAAAGTCAGTCAAAAGCTGCCAAGTTGCTGTATCTTTTGTTTACTCTATACCTGGTGTTAAAATCAATTTTTCTGCTAATGACTGACACTAAGAAAGACTGTACAATAACAGATTCTCATCTTTATAATATATTTCATACTTTAAAAAGGTGGGATTTGGATGCAAATGCATCTTTAACATGTTTTACTTTTGGTTGCTGCTGGGCCTTTAGCAATCAAACCATTGTTTATCATAGCCTGATTTTCAATTATTATATGTCTTTGTTATTGAAGGGAAGGCTTTATGTTGTTTATTTTTATCTGAGTATCACATGGATTGTTTTTAAGATACAATTCAAGTGGGAATACATGTGCATATTATGATGGTGTTGAATCACATAATTTTAATTAGTCTGGCTGATAGTTAAAGGCCAATAGCAGCCAGAAGTAAACAGTTTTGGTGATAAAATTCATTTACATATGAATCATACCATTTTAAAGTATGGAAATTATTGTGAAGATGACAACCTGTTATTGTATGGCCGGTTGGCAGAAAAAATATTCAAAACTAGGTAAAAGGTTGCCAGGTCCCTCCCTTTATCTTTCGTTTACTTTTTATCTGGTTTTAAAGTTCATTTTTCTTCCAGCAACTAACTCTTATACTTACTTGCAATAACAAATTGCCATCTTCGCAACAATTTCCATCTTTTTAAATGGTATGATTTAAATTAAATGCTTTTTAACACCTGCATTGTTTACTTTTTGCCAAGACTTGGCCTTTAATTTACGGTGCACAGGGCTCTTTTTGTTTTTTACAGATGCACTATTATGAGAAATGCAGTGTTGGAAAAGGACAATTTCTCTTTTTCCTACATTGTTTTCCTCATTCAAAGACAATACCATACAAATACAACTCGACCCCAAGATGGTATTTTGATTGATTTTGCTCTAGATTTCATAAGTGTTAAAGGGAATTCCATACCAAAGCAGAAAAACGGTTATCATATTACATGTATATAGTAGTTTGCAAATACTGTTTGACACATTCTCTGTTTTGATCATTGAAAAGCCCTGTGGAATTGTTGTGCGTAGCTTTAAATTTGTAATTGTGATTTTTTTTTTAAACGCATAATTTGATTGAATAGCTTGATATACATAATGTATTCTCCTGTACTCTTCTCCATATGACAAAACTAAAGCATTCAAAGACCACACATTAAAGATGGTTTAAATGATGGAATTTCTGTTTGAAAGGGTATACAACTTTGTGGGAAAATGAGAAAATGCTGGTTACTAGCATTTTCTTCTTTTTCCAAAAAGTTTCCTAAAATTTTATTCATCAAGGTCTTTCAAACATGGGATTGTGTGATGAAGGGTTATAAGTGATTGCAAATACTTATAAAAACACACACATAGTTATACCCCCCACCTACAAAGTAGAGTGGGGTATATTGGTTTCACCCCATCTGTCTGTCTGTCCGTCTTTTCGTTTCCATGCTCTAACTCAAGAACCAATTGACCTAGGACTGTGAAACTTTACACAAGTGTTGCTCTTGACCCAAGGAGGTGCCCTATTGTTTTTGGGTCATTATGGTCAAAGGTCATGGTCACAGGCAAACTTTGTTTGAAATCGGTTTCCGTGTTCTATCTCAAGAACAAATTGACCGAGGACTGTGAAACTACACAAATGTTGCTCTTGACCCAAGGAGGTGCCCTATTGTTTCAGGTCACGAAGGTCAAAAGTCAAGGTCACAGGCAAAAGGTCAATTATTGTGGTACTTGAGTGACAAAATGCTGGTGGCGGGTATAAGTCCGCTTTGCGACAGTTCTAGTTCATTTTGTTTTGCTGTCTGCTCGTTTCTACTCAACTTTCATTGTTATATTGTATTTTTAACTGCCTTTTTTTAACCCTTTCCCAAACGACAAATTTTAGACTCTTCCAAACTGAAAGCGTTTGCAGACAACAATTTTAAATTTGATGAAAATGGCAGAAAGTTCTCTAAATGGGTAGAAAACGCTGTAGGAAAAGGAGAAATTGCTTGTTACGAGCAATTTCTCCTTTTCAAGCAGTGTTTTCAAAAGACTTGTACTGCAGACACATTAAAACGAGGGCTTGTTTGGGAAAGGGTTAATGCTACTCATGAAAATACATGAGACATATTTGGTTTTATTTTATTTACACAACCAGCAGTGTACTCACATAGGTAAATGTGAGTATTTTTTCCAAGCAATCAGGTTTATTTTATCTAACATGGTAGAAAATATTCTGGGAAAAGGAAAACTGGTCATAAATATGGTAAAAGTAATGTGTGAAAGAGAAAGTTTGCTGGTATCAAGCATTTTCTCTTTTGCACGCACGGTTTCAAAATTCATTTTTGTCAGATTGTATAAACACGGGATTTTCTGGTAAAAGACGAAAGACAGCTTTTGTGTGAAGCTAATACACTTGTACCAGGATGATTTGCCTGCTAAGCATAGTATCAATTTATGATATTAAGAAGTTATCTACATTAATCCTTTACCAAACTCATATGTAGTTTAACATACTGGCGAAAATGCCTTCACAGACAGAATTGTTATGATTAACAATATAGTTTCATCAACCAAAAATTTAAACTAACCAAATATGATTTTGAAAACCATTAATTTTTGGTTTGACGTGGAATGCTTGTATGAGGTAAAACATCTTGTGGGAAAAAGGAAAATTACTTTTAACACTTTAGCACACAATAACGACTTTTGATGACCCTGAGGTAGAAGCCTTATGAAAACATTGTTAGAAAAGGAGAAAATGCTGATAACCAGCATTTTCTCCTTTTCCCACAATGTTTTCTACCCTTCCCTAATCAAATTTTGATTCTTCAGTCATATTTATTTTGTCGTCTGCAAATGCTTTCAATTCGGACCAGTCTATAATTTTGTCGTTTGGTAAAGAGATAAGCAAATCCTCCTTGTCCCACAATGTTTCCAAGATTTAAACTTCATATATCTTAAAAAAAAACAACATAATCTTTGTTAAAAAGATAACTGAAAGACAAGTTATATCTATTAGATATCAGGTAATAAGCTTATACTAGCAGTTCTGCTTATTGTGGTTCTTGGATAAAAATTTTAATAAAATTATTATTTTTCATATAATTGTTGTCATTATATACACAAACACATTCTCCATAATCTATAACATTCTGGGTCTGGACCTTTACTTATTCATATTGACTAGAATTTTAGGCGGATGCTGTTAGTTTCAACTATTTACCCAGTTTTGCAAAGCCAAAAGTTTAGTACATATGACCCTACCTGTGAATCGGGTGTAGGACAAAAGCCGACTAGGACAGAAGCCCTCTAGGACAAAAGCCAACTGTGAACACTCAAGATTTTTGTCTGCCGCCGCTACTTATTATGTACTTTATTTTTCGAAATCTGAATAGAAAAAGTCCCAAATGGTGACATGATTTTCCCGTGTTGGTGTAAGAAATGACGAATATTCTACTAAATTCACACTGGTTTAGGAGTACCTGTCCTCACCTTGTGTGTAAAAATGCACCAAAATCAGTGTCAGAGAAGTTCTTTTGGTGTAATCTTTATTCCATTGTACTGTGTAAATTTACACCAAAGTTGGTGAATATTATGACTGAATCCGGTCTTATCTTTCTCAGGTTTTGGTGTAAAAGTACACGCAAAATGGTGGCAACTTCGCTGCCACCATTATTGGTGCAACATTTATTCTGTTTTCCAAGTGTAACTTAACACGCCGTACAAAAATAATTTACGCTACAAAACGTGTAAGTTTTCTCATAACTAAGCCGGTGTAAATTCGCACTCATATTGGTGGCAGCGGAGTTGCCACTATCATTGGTGTAACTTGCCCAATTATTTTTTACAGTGTAGGATCCATTTTTCATTTACCGCTGATCATTGTCTCGACAGTGGTTTTTTATGTGGGAAAGCAGCAAGTGGCTTTGGAAGAATGTTGTGCGAAGTGCCGGTAAAAGAAACTCCGGGGAGAACGATTAAGTGCACTGGCCGCCGTGATATAACTGAAATAATGATGAAAATAACGTTAAACACCAAGTACAACAAAACAAAGCAAAAAAAAAACAAACCCCAAACAAACAAAGATGTCCGGGAAATATTTACTACAGATGTTCTGAAGAAGTTTCGGTAAGTTTGGTACAAAAATGTGGCATATACACAAGGTGAGTCGATGACAGGCGCTCGGGTATCACAGTAGCTTCATTTTTCAGTAACTTAAAATGCTCTACCAGCTGAGTGAAGGATGTGTACAGGGTTTGCATCCTGCCGTGTAAAAATGAGCACGCTACAGAAACTTATACCAGGATAGCGAGTTCAACGCACCAGATCCATTCGCCGAATTTTCCGGATCTTCTGGCCGAACGCCATATCCTTGGCATCACCGACATAATACCTCTTTCAGTAGAGATGAAACGTAAAAAATGGCGTTGGATTGGTCGTGTAGCCCGGATGGAGACGAAGCCATTCTGATAATGGACATGAAGTAGACACCACTTTAAGAAAGGAAGAATGAAAGACCAAAGGAGACATGGAAAAGATCGGTTGACAAAAAGATTGAGGTTGAAGGTTAGAGCTGGCGTCAAGTATAGACATGGCGGAAGGATCGGCTAAATTGGAGGTCTCTGGTGGCAGCGTTATGCGCAAGCCAGTGCAAGGAGATTAAGGTAAGGAGTAAAGGGATACTTACATTCTTTGTTACATGATATTTCAAAATATATAAACCATTTAAACATCGCACAATGCTCGCACAAAAAAAAAAGCCTAGCATGCAAACTTCATCATATCATGTGGCTCCTACATAAGGTACTAGTATATTGTGTGTCGACCCATAAAGTTTCAACCACACACGTCATTCGGCAAACTTCGAGTGATCCGTTAAGTACATCGACTGTATTACGATAGAT
Organism: Hippopus hippopus; assembly: GCA_946811185.2. NCBI lineage: Eukaryota > Metazoa > Mollusca > Bivalvia > Cardiida > Cardiidae > Hippopus > Hippopus hippopus. The sequence continues at coordinate 25,400,317 of OX328099.1, forward strand.
CGATCATATATGCACCTACACGCTACATTTCTTTGCCGGAAATGGACCGCTTTATCGTCCTTAAAATTGTTAAGACTCGATTAAACATTTTTCTTTTTATCGAAATCTTTTTAGATGCATTTCCGTTGACAAACAGTTTGTAAGGTCAATATTTAACGTGGGTTACCAATTTCGCTACAGTTTTCGGCGACAGATTAACCCTTTACCAAACAATCCCTGGTTTTTACGACCCTGAGATAGAAGGCTTTTGAAAACATTGTGGGAAAAGAAGAAAATGCTGGTAACCAGCATTTTCTCCTTTTCCCACAATTTTTTATACCCTGCTGGAAACAAATTTCAATTTTTGAGTTAAGTTTATTTTGTCGTCTGCAAGTGCTTTCAATTTGGACCAGTCTAAAATTTTGTCGTTTGGTAAAGAGTTAATAGATATGAATAACTTTACAATGGTTGTAGCTGACGTTACTAGTTTATTTTCATGGATGCTGCCATGTGAACTTACGATCATGTGACATGTTTACACTCAAAATACAAATCGTGTTGATGCGGACAAGGTTCGATGTAGTTACGGAATCGGCCGAGTTTTGACGAGTGATAAATTCATAGGTGAGTCATGCTCTGTGAAAAGAGGGTTTAATGCATCTATAAAAAGTATCGACATTGGTCGAAACTTTTTACTGATTGTAAATTTTCTGCTTGTCCAAGAACCTCATCATTCAGCCTGTTGTTAGATAATATAGAATTTGTGGATGCATAACTATGTGATGGCTTGCAGAGCATCATACATTACTTCATTACATCATACATTACAGGATGCATTAAAGCCGCAATTCCGAGAGCATCGCGCACGTACAATGGCCATGAAAAATCAATAATTAAATACAATTTTTGTCGAAATCATGACCCTTTTTTTTTCTGAAAGAATATCTGACAAATTACTGCAAAGTCTAGAAGAAAGAACAGACTTCATATTTTGAGTAGTGTGATCTTGAACTAAACTCTCAGGAAATGCCGGCGGAAAATGAAAATGCGCCATTCTTTATGAAAAGGGGGCTTAATGTATTTTCAAAAAAGCATCGACCTAGGTCAGCCTGCGCAGTCCGCGCAGGCTGACCTAGGCCGAAACTTTTTGCTTTTGGTAAATGTTATGCATGTCTAAGGACCAGTGTACCTCATGATTTAGTAGGTTGTTATACAAAACAGATTTTGTGGATCTTTAACACTGATGACTTGCTTGGTATCATGCATCACGGAGATGCATCAAGCCCCCTTTTCACAGAGCTTGGCTCAAATATATACTTGATATATCTGGACAGTCATATCTGATACTGAAAAAAAAAAAACTGATCCAATAAGAGCTAGTCAAAGGGGACAAGTTTAAATTTGCTTTGTTTAAATAGCGTTTTAAATAATGCCGTTTTCAACATTATTTCAGTTATAATTCGGCGGCCAGTGCGTGCACTTATCCATGCTTTCCTGGAGTTTCTTTTTACCAGTACTCTGCACAATATTCTTCCCATGCCACTGGCTGCTTCCCCATATAACCATCGTCGAACTCGAAATATAGGTCAACAGTCCGAGAGGAATGAATCCTGTCGCAATGACTATCATCAACCCTCGGAAAAAAACTGGCCGAGTTGGGGATTCGGATCAGCAACCCTCTGGTCTCAATTCCTGTAGGCTACCGACTGCGCTATCGGGCTCGGTGACAATTTTAAATTCCAGTATTTATTTCATGCATTTCGGTAGTTTATCAAGAAATAAAGGTGGCTTATGGTTCAAGATATTTCATGGTTACGACCAGTGAAAAGTACCGATTTCATATTTTCTAACTCTTCAACTGAAGGCGGAAACAGTAGTTCCCGCACACTTGTTACCTAGAAAACAGCACGTGCGATTAAATCAGAGGGAAATATGACGTAATCTACGAGCATTTACCCTACATTTCTAGAACTTTACGTAATATTGTCATGCGTTGTTATATGGAGGGGGTACACCATGGGGAATTACCTAAAACAACTGTACTGGATTTTGACGCAAGTCCCAACAAAACAAGGGTTAGAAGCATAAAATAAATAGAATATTATTTTTATGTGAAAGGTTGAAATTTATTTAATCTTGTGAACATCATCGGCAATATTTTCACTCGTGGCTGCGCTACTCGTGAATATATTTCCGATGATGTTCACTCGATGAAATAAACTTTGATCTTTCACCACCGAAAAAAAAATATCCTCTATATCCATGCCGTTGATCGAACTTTCCGATTTCAATACAGCATCTTGCAACAAGGCATTCTCAGAAAGAAAACAATACAATATAGACCTACTGTTTGGGGAAAAAAAAAACTGGTAAAGTCATACCGTTAATCATATGATAAAGGGAGCTAATACTATATTTTCTTAATGTAACTAAAAAAAAAATGATTTATCACAAAATTGAGTAAAGTGATATCTGGCAAATCAACAGTAATAAAAGAAAGACAAAGCTAAGAGAAAAATATTTACAATGGTAATTCCTTAATGGGCTACTTGGCCTCTCTCGGTATAATGTGTTTTGCGCCAGAGTTTAACAAAGACTTGTCGGATTATCAAATGCTCAGTAACGTGCGTCGGTTACGAGAATTCAAATCAATATGATACGTATGTATCTGATGTTTTTAAAATGGGTGGAGTCACCGATCGCAAAACGACATTAATGTTAATTAATTAAACGCCGAATATTGCAAATTTTTATTGAATGTAATCGCACAGTTTATACAATTGCAGAGAAAAATATATCTTGTTGTACTTAGTTATCGGTATTTTCACAGGAAATTTTGATTTAGAAACATGCTTTTTAAAGCATCTTGCAACCAGGCTATTTAAAAAAAAAAAAAGCTACTGTTGGGAGGCTTCGTGTGTGTGGTATGTGATAAAAAAAATCTAGTTGCGAGTCGGTTTTAGTTGTGCTGAGCCGGTTTTAGTTGTGCTTAAAACTGAGCGTGCCGTCTAGGATTTTTGAATCCATGTAGGGCTGCCATGAATAAGATAACATGAGTAAGGTTGGGTTTTCCTAGCCTCTTCAAACATCCACATAACTACGTTTGATTCTTATATGTTCTAGATCTATACATGTACTTATTCAAACAAGAGCCTCGCAATGCGTAGCAATATACGCCAGAAGGAAGCTATCAGGAGCATGTGGCCTTTAACCCCCCTACTGTGACCTTGACCTTGGAGCTTGGCATATGAAACCTCTGACCTGAATGTCGTCTCATCAAGGTGTATACAATAATTAAGTGTGTGATATTTTCAGAATCCGATCAGGAGTTCAAGAGACAGGAAGTTGACAAGACGTACAAGCATTGACCTTTGACTCCTTGTTGTGACCTTGACATTCGAGCCTGACCGCTGAAACACCCGTTGTCTGCGCATGTCATATTCTTCGAAGATTCGACCTGTCTGCTATGACGCATCACCCATCCCCGAATACTTGGGAAAAGTAGGGCTTATACCGAAGCTATTAGCCTATTACCCAAGCATGTAGGGGCTGTTTTAATAAATGGCCGATGCATAGGTTACATGCTAGTCGATCATAGCCTAATGAATCGCACCAGGTAGCGTTTTATTGAGTAAACGTTTATTTCATTTTGAAATTCAAAGTAACGGTTGTTGTTTTAAAAAGTAGTCCGGTTCTGTACCCAGAATGCCCAAATTAGATAGATGTGTATTTGTAGAATGCCATCTAGCGGGAGATAATGCTGAAACACCTGTTTTGCACCTCGTCTCATGAAACTATTTCACACATGCTTGAAATACTTTCACAGTCAGACAGGAATTAAAGAGAAATAGAGAGGACACGAAATTGCTGACAGACGGACGGACGACCTGGGCATAACACAAGGCATACCATCGGTCTCATAAGATTTAAAAAGTAAGAAAGTATTTTACCAAAATGTAACCAGAAAACTTGCAAAAAAAAAAACCCGCATGCACCCAAACACTGATTGACGATTTCAATGTATTTTTTTAATTACGAGAGAGTGCCAAAAAACTATGATAAAGTGTTTATAAAAGGGAAAAAAAGTAAGTAATTGTTTTCGTTGACCCTCTGTTCTGATTAGTATTTTTTGTCATTTTAAAAAAATTCTCTCCCCCCCCCCCCAAAAAAAAAAAACCTGTCACTGCCAATGGCAACTTAAATAAAAGAGTAAACCAAGAGAAGACTATACAGAAGGCATATCTAATCTGTACTGTCTTTTTCCTCTGACTTTTATATTGCCCTTTAATTGTAACGAATGCATATCGAAATTCATTACGGGTGAATACATGTGCAAAACGTGCAATCACGTGAGTTGCACAATCGTTTTGCAATCACTATTATAAATAGTGTATAATCTATTTTCAAAATACAAGCGCTTGGTATTTACAAATAAATGTACGATTTAAATAGTTCTATCGTTAAAAAAAATTATCAGTAGGAGAGGTTTTTTGCTATGCACCATTGAAGAATATGTTGTCGTTAAAATAACACTAGTTTGATATTTACAGCTGTTTTTGCAACCACTGCACGGGTGTACGTGTATAAAGAATTACAAGAGAAACCAACTGAAGATTTGAATTCTACATACGATGTAATCGTTGTTGGTGCAGGTTGAGCAGGATCAGTGGTGGCTTCAAGAATGCGTCATGTAATTTAAGTCAACTCGTTTGATAAAAATGATAATACATACACACTCGAGTAAGATCCTCTGTATATCTGATGTCTCTCTGAAACTAGATATTATTATGGCGAGAACTAAGTTTTCGTGATTCCTGATAGAATTCTAGTGGTATTTGGACTTGTCAGGCTGTACAATCTAAGTTTGTACACAGTTTGATGCCAGCTCAGTTGAAAAAGAAAGAAAGTCCATTAATTGTCAAATAAAATCATTCTTGGATCAAAAGATTTTCTCTTGGATTTCTTAAATCAAAATCACCTAATTAAACTGTTCAAGAGTCCTTTTAATTATGCAGATAACCTGTGGAAATGTATGTAAATAACAACACAAAATCATTGCCGTTTAACTCGTAACTTTCAAAACCTTTTTTTTTTTAAATTAAATAGGCGCTACGAACTCTGTTAAAATGGATAACTCGCTGGGGACCTAATCATTCAGGATCTCAGATCCTAAGCCTATCATAGACTGGCAAGAGCAGTGGGGCGACGACAGTTTTTCTTCTTAAGACTCAACTAAAGTCAGCCTGGCCATCTTCGTATTCTGGTGTACTCTACTCGATACCATAATCGTATTTTAAGCAATTCCTGATTTCTATAAAATCATCAAGTACCGTATATCATTGACGTTTTCTCTTTGTTTCTCAACTCTTACATTGCTTAGCCAAAACTAAGCTGCTTTTGCGGACATTGTAGATCAAGATTAATACCAGTGCTTATAAAACCCGAGTTTATGCTCAACTGAGTTGGTGCTCAAACCTTAAAGATACATTCTTACAGCTAGAGGGAAAAAAAAGCTGTTAAAATTGAAAATGTGCAGAATGGCTCAGCTGTGTAAACAAAGATAAATTGCCAATATATATTGCATAAAAGAATAGAAAAACTCAAGGGATTTGTCCTTATTTAAAACCGGAAACGACAACAGCAATTTTTGAAGGCCTACAAAACAAATTATTCTGCTACATTTTTACAAGATATAGAGGGTATAATAAACCATGATCTAAGAAATGTTTCAATATGGGCAAACAATTTGGCTGGTTGATTTCAGCAAAAAAAATAAAACTGAAGCTGTTATATTTCCCTCGAAAAAGGATTATGCTGAGCCAGTACTCCTTTTTGAAAATACTAAAATTAAAATTGTAGACCAGCATAAACATCTCGGAATAACCCTAAGCAGTTCAGGCCAATGGAATGACCATATAAATAATAACTTAGAGGCTGCATCCAAAATAATGCATATTATGCGGAGACTTCAGTTTACTTTAACTCGTGCAGCCTTAAATCAGATTTATTTATCATTGGTAAGACTTGTCTTTGAATATTCATCGATAGTATGGGATGGCTGCGCAGTTTCATGTTTAGATTCTATTGAAAAATTACAGAATGAAGCTGCAAGAATTGTAATAGGCCTTAAAGATCAGTATCTCTTGAAAATCTTTACTGAGAATGTGGTTGGGAAACACTATCGTCCAGAAGAAAAAACTCTAAGTTGTGTTTTATGTACAAGGTTTCTAATAATCTTGTCCTACAATATATAGAAGAATTAATTCCTCCATTAGTTGGCAACAGATCGCAATATCAGCTGAGAGACAGTCAAAATTTTGAGAACATATATGCTAGAACAAATATTTCACAAAAGTCGTGTATACCCTCTTCAATTTCTCTTTGGAACAATCTTGAACAAGAAATAAGAAGTAGTGCAACATAAAGTTCGTTTAAATCCAAGCTAACTAATAAAACGAGGCCTGTCAAAATTTCGAACATTTATTGTTTTGGTAATAGATATCACAGTTATACATGCACGATTAAGAAACAACTGTAGTCATTTAAACGAAGACCTTTACATGAACCATTTAAGATTGGATCCCATGTGTGACTGTAACAATGGTGTTGAAAATGCTGAACATTATTTTTTTAAATGTTACCGTTATTCAGATTTAAGAATCTTGCTTTTCCGAGCAACAAGGGAATTCCACCATTTAAATATAGATAAATTATTGTTTGGCAGTGTTGACTCAACCTTAGACCAAAACTGTTTACTTTTTGAAGCTGTTCACAGGTATATAAAAGAGACAAAATGTTTTAAGTAATCGACACCTAATAGAATAGTGATAATCTTACCGGACGTCCAACTGAGAGCACCATCCGATTTCCTTCCATCTCTTTCTTCCTTTTCTATCTATACCCTCATTCTTTCCTTTCGTTTTTCATTCTTTTTTTTTTTTGTACGTATATTAGAATAGAATTCACTGTGGGTATATTGCCATTGTTGTAAAAAGAATTATTGAAATTGTTTTGTAGGGGAAGGACCGATTCTAAGTTGGTAGAACTTGTGGTCCAACCCCATTTCAACATTTATGAAATAAAATATGTTTAAACTAAACATTAAATGCATTTTATTTCCGTCGTAATTTGAGTAACCTTGCAGCCGTCAGGGAAAACATTTGGCATGAAGATACAAGAATGATTATAGTTTTATAAAATAAGGATGAAATGGGTTGAAAAATAGCCGAAAACTAGCTGAAAACGTGTATAGATGTATCTTTTAAGTCTAATTTATGCATACAATACAATGCAAAGATTTTATTTGTAACTGAAGGCCATACGACAGTACAAAACTTTGAAATAAAGACCTTGATTTGATAGGCAGAAATAAAGAAATAAAGAAAAGCTATAAAGTTCAGAGGTGACTCCGTAAGTTAAATATCAAATTAAATTTATGCAACTTTGAAATTTCGTGCTAAGCTGAGTTAAATACAAAAAAAAAAAAAAAGTTTTATAAGCATTGACCCAAATCACTTAAATTAGTCTGATCTGAGATCTGCTCCATCCGCTGTGTAATAATTGTGCTACTTATGTCAAAGCAGACCACACTAAACTAGCTACCATAAGTTTCATTTAACGTTTGGAGGGGGAGGTTTGCAATAGATATCAGACATAAAAAAATTACCATAACTGAGCCATGCTCTGTAAAAAAGGGGTTAATGCATCTGCAAAACGTATCGGCCCATATCAGCCTGCGCAGCTGACATGCACCGAACCTTTTTTGCTATCTATAGATTTCCTACATGTCAAAGGGCCAAAATACCCCTTGAAAACATCAGTTGTTAAACAAAATGGATTTTAGAGATCGATAGTTAAGTGTTGACATGCTTGGTATATTATTATACTGCAAAGAAATTTCTCGTGATCTGATTGGAATATATGCCCCGAACATACACGAGTATATCATGTACATTGGCAAAACCAACGTAAAAGTAGTTTCCCTTTCAGGAGCCCCGTATCCATGACTACACTATCAACACAACATCCAAAATGGCGGCGTCGATTAAGATTAACATCAAGATTATGCGCCAAGCTGCACGTTTTAGCACGTATTACCAAGGTTTCAGTGACGTCAGTTCCCAGTGACGTCAGTTTTCATTGAATTGGGGCACTCAGAAGGGAAATTCTACTTCGTCAGCGTACTCAATTTTTTAAACCAAAAAACAGGTAAAATTCGCTTAACAAACGTTGGAATGGTAAAACTTTGCAGTATAATAAATTCGTTGTACGGTCAGGTGGCAGGGGACTTGGAAACTTGTTCACGGCTGTGGTGAATCATGTCGCCCCGAGCCGAAGCCGTGTATCACGGAGATGCATTAAATCCCCTTGTCGCCCCGAGCCGTGTATCACGAAGATGCGTTAAATCCCCTTTTACCAGAGTATAGCTCAATTTGATTCTGTACTCATAGTTTCACTGTGTGCAACAGTACATTTTGGATACAATCTAATACGGCTTGAGAAAAGAATTCTTAGTTCAATATGAGATAGTATACGAAAAATTAAACTATGTGCACAGTTACAATCACGTGACAAGCAAGATAAAAAAAAAACACCACTTTTTAACATCGGGATCGATTACAGACTGTTCAGTTGGTCAATGATAGTGATAGCATGAAATTCTATTTACCAGTGTGATGATCTATGACTCACGTGGTAAACACTTTGACTATTTTTTCAACAGAATGTCGCCGGGAAAATCACGTTTTCTGTTGATATTTGTGGGTGTTTTTGCTATACTTGCACGCCGGTACTTGTACGATGAACTGCAAGGAAAACCAACTGAGGTTTTGAATTCTACATACGATGTAATCGTTGTTGGTGCAGGTTCAGCAGGATCAGTGGTGACTTCAAGATTATCAGAGAACCCGAATGTAAAAATTCTACTTCTTGAAGCGGGCGGTGAAGATACGGGTGGCTCTTTTCGAACGCCAGCTCGATTCTTTGAGAATTTGAATACGTTTTCAAACTGGAATTACCAGATCGAAAAGCAGAAACATGCTCATCTTACCCGAACTACAGATGACGAAGAATACTGGTGTGGTGGGCGTGTCCTTGGAGGTGGATCAAGTATAAATTACATGCAGTACGCAAGAGGAAGTCCTCTTGATTATGATCATTGGGAGGAACTTGGATGCCATGGATGGAGCTACAACGAAGTTTTACCTTATTTTTTGAAATCTGAAGATATGCAAGACGACACCCTTGTGAGGACAGATTACCACTCCAGAGATTGATTTCTTGGTGTGTCTTTGGCGTCGAACGATAAACTGTATCAGTATTTTCCTGAAGCAGGTAAGGAACTTGGATTTGAGGAAACCGATACAAATAGTGAAACTATATGTGGAATGAGTCGCTTTCAGTACACTGTTAGAAACGGCGAAAGATCAACACCGTCCATAAATTTACTGAGGAAGGCAATGTTGAGAGAAAATTTACAGGTATCTAATTATGTCTCGGGCCACAAAAATTGTGTTCCAAGGGAACAAAGCATCAGGTGTGGAATTTGTGAAAGACGGTCAGAAAGTTTCTGTAAGAGCTGAAAAAGAAGTAATTCTATCAGCAGGGGCTATATTGGATCACCAACACTGCTTATGTTGTCAGGTATTGGACCTGTTGTCCACTTAAACGAACTCGGTATACCAGAACTGGCTGACCTTCCAGTGGGTAGAAACCTTCAGTATCATTATGTTCTGCCAGTTTGGATTGGTACAAACAGATCCGATTTGAACCAAGGCCACCTAACTGCATTTAAGTCGGGTAAACTTGCATCAATTTCCTGGCCAGGAACCTTTTGTGCTAGATTGGATCGGCAGAAAACTGGGAAACCAGGTTTTATGAGTCTTTTATTTGATTTTAAATTACCTGGCATAGCTTATGACCTCTACAAGCATTGGCATATAGATGAAGGACTAGGGTTTACATTTATCATTTTAATATCAGATCCGGCGAGTCGTGGTTTCGTGAAGCTTCGAAGCCGTGATCCACTAGATTATCCAGTTATCGATCCACAATACTTCGCAGAGCAATCCAATATTGTAAAATGTATACAAGCAATAAGGTTTATCAAAGAACTTGCAAAAACCCGTAGTTTTGCCAATATAAATGCTTCAATGGATATGAACAGAATTGAACCATGTGTACATGAAAACTTCGATTGCGATGAGTATTGGGATTGCTTCGTCCGCCATGTAGTCGTTGGGCATCATCATGCCGGGACATGTAAAATGGGGTCATTCTCTGATCCCACAAGTGTTGTCGACTCACGACTTAGAGTTAAAGGTATTAAAGGTTTACGGGTCATCGACACTTCCGTTATGCTAACTGTAACTTCCGGTAACACCAGCGCTCCTGCCATTATGATTGGAGAGAAAGGGACTGATGCAATACTGCAAGACCTGATTGCAAAGTAATGAAAAGGAAATTGCTAATATGAAACACGCATAAAGTCATAGTGGTAGCATTGTACTGGAATATCTACTATATTTTGTATCTTTTTCATTCTTTTTTTAATACATGCCTGTGATTTGCAAAGATATATCACTTGAATGAGAACTGTAATGTAGATTTTATCTTTATACGGGCGAACGCCTATTGGTTACACGTATATAGTACATCTCAACCCTGAAGGACAATTTTACGGCCATTTTGAATTTCACCATATGGAGAAAAAGTTGGACTGCATCCGTACTTCAACTTCCTTGACAACCACAAGATTCATAAACACATGAAGAATTCAACACAGTCTCACAAAATACACAAAATTAAATCCCAATCAATATTTTTGTTAAAGTTTCTTTTAACCTACACCTTTTAGCCTTTGCTCGCGAATCATAACAAGAAAAGTTTTTAAAAAAATTCCGATAATGATAGATCTACATGTTGTTTCAAATGACGTATGAAATCCGCAATACGACAGGCGTTTGCGTTGACGTTATTTTCTGATTTCGGCCTTGATTCCGTTCGTCCTTTTGCAGTTCGCTATAGTTCGCGTTTGTTCTAGTTTCTTTAGCACCCTTATCTATGTCCTATGCTCTTTTACCCTTTGTTCACAAGGCTAATGAATAACCAGCTTATTCCGAGTGATAATTTAATTAATAAAAATAAATACTGTCGATTTTGAGAAAGTTGACATGATGGCGAGGGATAGATATTTGATTACTACACGTAGACGACTGGTTAAAAAATATTTTAGGCTAGATGGGGGGAGGGGGAGGGAAAGAGAGAGAGAGAGAGAGAGAGAGAGAGAGAGAGATTGATTGAATGTGTTTCTCGCCGCATTCAACAATATTTCAGTCATATCACTGCGACAGCTCACTTATTCATGTGTTTCCTGCGTTTCACCAGAACTAGCTAGGCTAGGGCTCTGAAGTGTCTTGCTCAAGGACACTCCCCCGAAAGAGGAGAGAGAGAGACAGAGAAAGGGGGAGAGTGGCTGATGGATTGCTTTTGGGGTGGTTACATCGTTTTCGGAGATGATGGATGGATGGATGGATGCGGAATGGATCCGGGATGGGTGGATAGATGGGTGATTTAAATATGAAAGAAGAGGAATGGATGGATAGATAAGTAGAAAGATATACAGATGGATAGATGGATAAAAAGGTTAAGTTTTATTATCAAGAGGTCCATATGCAGCTTACAATATTTAAAAAAATCCCAGTTGTCAAGATCATGAAGATCTACCCAGGGTTTATGGTATTAAAGCAATACAGAGGTGGACAAGCAAAGACCCTGATAGATTCTTACAGTTAGTAAGCAGAGCTACAGATAATATATGAATGAATGAATGAATGAATGAATGAATGACTTTATTGACTTATACATCCTGTACATAGTCAGTTACAACCAAAATAAATTTTCTCTCTTTAATTTTGCTTTAATGATGGGTTTTATCTTTAAAATGGTAGAAAACGTGGTAAGAAAAGGAGAAAAGGCTGGTTACCAGCATTTTCTCCTTTTTTCCACCTTGCCTTCAAAGTTACCCATTTCAGTGACGTTAAAACACGGAACTGCTTGGTTAAGGGTTAAAGAATGCATATGTAACGAAATGCAAGTACTGCTCTCTCTGTATATGTACACGTATTCACGCATTATCAGAGGTGCGAAGGGGGCTGATACTGTTGGAGAACATGTCCTCGCCGGAAGGAGTATATAGATCTAGGCCCCGACCAGCTAAACTGGTTTTCGCTTAATGCACTGGCTTTTGACCTGCTGTTTTGATAAACTCAAACAAATAAACAGTAATTTGCAATTCGTCAAAATGTGGACACCTTTTTTCCTGCAGGCCTCTTGCAGGCCTATTTGCAAGGACTTTTTCACACCATAGCAAATGAATATGATAGAAAATATTCTTCACGCTGTATGCTGCCATAAAAATTCGCCGGGCAATGCCACGTAACCATATCTGAACCGATCAGTTATTGTATTAATTATGTTTGAATATGTTTGAGGAAACAGGGCGTGCCATTCAACCAAATGGAAATATAACGTAATTTACCCTATATTTCTTGCGTTTTACGTAATATTGTAATGCGTTGTTATACGGGATATGACAACGCCGCGATTCCGCGATATTATCGTGGAAAAATCGGAGAAATCTCATTAAAAACCTTTAAACGCGAGAAAAAATCGCATCCAAAGTAAAGGATCAGTGATTACATGAAACGAATTTTCACTTTCGTTTTCGATAGTCAACAAGGGGACATAAATCATTCAGAGGAGTACGCCACAGGGAATTACCGAGCACAACTGTACTGGATTCTGATGTAACTCCCCCCAAAAAGGGGTTGGAAGCATTAAGTAAATAGAACATTTGTTTTAATTCGGTGAAAGATCGAAATTTATTTCATCTCGTGAACACCATCAGTAATATTTTCAGTCGTGGCTGCGGCACTCGTGAAAATATTACCGATGATGCTCACTCGATGAAATAAATTTCGAACTTTCACCGAAAAAAAAAACCCCAATATCCTCTATATAATTGACCGGTGAATGTTATAATTCATCGGTGAATGTTATTTTTGACATACCACGGATATTTATAGAACATGAATGTTTTATTAGCGGGTGAACGTCACGTATTATAACTAAGTCAGCATCATTTATGACATCATTATTACAGCTAGTCCATATCCGACTAGATTGATTAGATCTATTTCGCTTGTAAAACGCACATTTCTTTTTTTTTTTCATGATGAGCAAGAACTTGACTTGAAAAGAAAGGTTAAAGTCAAAAGCATAAAAGAAATAAGATAACTGTTCGTTTCGGTGTATGATCGAAATTTCTTTCATCTTGTGAAAAGTAAAGGCTATTTTTTCACTCGTGGCTTCGCTTTTCACTCGATGAAAGAAATTTCGATTATACGCCGAAACAGACATTATCCTCTGTTTCTTGCATCTTTGAAATGAATTGTACCAAGCTAGTCATCGTATTCATATGGATTCATTCTGTTGAACACCAGGCTAAATCATGAGGTAGAACAGTCCTTTGAGGTACAGAAAATTCACCATCACTGTTAAAGATGCTTTACATTCCCCGATTCCACATTATGTTTACTTCCCTCTCTTCTTTGTTTGTCTAGACAGTCATATACCCTCAGTGATAGTTGCATAAAATCTGTCGCAATAACTAGCGATATATCTGTACGCTTTTAAGTAAGAATCAAGATATGAGCCATGCTCTGTGAAAAGGGGGTTTAATGCATTTGCAAAAAAATCGTCAAATGTCAGCCTATGCAGTCCGCACAGACTAGTGATGGTCTTATGCCTTTCAGAGAGGCTCGAATCTATAGCTTCCAGCCTGCGAGTCCTACACTTCACTGAGCCACGCAAGGACGCCGCCTGGTTCAGTGAGAAAAAGGTTAAAAGTTTTAAGTTGTCTGTGTTTAACGCACGCTCAGCAGTCTTCTGTTGTCTCAGTTGCAACTATTAAAAGGTTTCTTGTGTTTTCCTACTTCACTGAAAGCTCTTTCCCAAACCATAGACTATATCTTGATTTAACAACAGCTAAAGCACATTAAATCTTGAAGGGAAACAAAACCCTGTCCCTATGTCTATTATCAAATTTATTTGTAGATTTTTGGCCCAACAGGGATTTTCGAATGGCTTAATGTTTTTTAACCATTACCGAGGCGCGTAAATATGCAGTACGTGTAAAACTCTACACAGGTATTTCTTTTTTTTTAAATTTGCGCGTGATTTATTTCATCACCAATGAAAGAGGCTTTTTCAAGAACCACAAAATACATTTGAAGGACAAGATTATTTTCAAAAGATATGGAAAGAACCATCTGCTAGGAAATTACATCTTCCTTTATTATTATAGCAGGGGTCCTGCGTGGCTGTGGTAAAACGTAGGACTCGGTTTTCGTGGATTGTCTTGAGCAAGACGATTAAGAGCCAAAGCCTAGTACTAGTAAGATCCAAGACATACATGAATATGTGAGCTGTCGTCGTGATATGACAGAAATAATGTTGAAATCGGTATAAACCACAATTTTATCAATCAATGTAATTTTTTGCAAAATTGTATCGAAGTTGGTAAGTGGAGCCTGACAAAATACCATTATCAAAACATATGAAAGTGAATATTTGCCATGACATTTAGCGACTTTTAAGCTCAAATTAGTAGGGGCTTTTGTGATTGCTATTGTCTGCCGTCTGCCTGTCAACATTGTCAAAGATCTCAAATATATTTTACTTGAGGCCGCTCAAGTCTTTGGAGAAGTCGGATGGAAGCCAGATTATATTTAAACTTCGATTTGGTAATAGAAGTATTACAACATTAATTGAACGAGTTACCACTGGTAACCCTTTTGTCAATTTTTGATAAGTCGATTGGGCCCCTTTTCCATTTTCAAGATTAAAAGATAATTATATTTATTTCATGCTTTCCGGTAGGTTATCGAGAAATATCAGTGAAATATTTTTCGATATTTACGACCAGTGAAAAAAATACCGATTTTTAACTCTTCAATTGAAGGTGGAAACAGTTGTTCCCGCGCACTAGTTATCTAGGTAAAACGCGAATGCCTCTCAATCATAGGGGTCCGTAGTTTGACTCCTGTCACCAATAGACTAAAACAAGGGATTTAACTGTATGCAGCCCGTTACTCGCCCCCGGTTACAAAAAAACAACGTATCTATTCTACCCCATCAGTTATTCTCTTAATTTTTTCTACAGCTGAGAACCAAAACATTTTTATACCAGAAAAACACAACTGTTTGTCAGTGGCTAATGCAGTCTGGCTGATACATTCGCTCGAACTTGTAAACTCGCTCAAAGATGGGGTAGAAAAGATACGTTGTTTTTTGTAACCGGGGGCGAGTAACGGACTGCATACAGTTAAATCCCTTGTTTATAGTATATAGTCTATGAGTGCCAGGAATCAAACTACGGACCCCTATGCTCTCAATCAGATGGAAATATGACGTAATTTACCTTACATTTCTCGCGCTTGACGTAATATTGTAATGCGTTGCTATGCGGAGGAAGTTCGCCACGGGGAATAACCGAAAAGAACTGGATTTTGATGTGAGTTCCTCCCAAAAAGGGCTAAATGCATGAAATAAAGAGAATATTTTTTTTTTTGTCTGTGAAATATCGAAATTTATTTCATCGAGTGAACATCATCGGTAATGTTTTCACTCGTGGCTGCGCCACTCGTGAAAATATTACCGATGACGTTCACTCGATGAAATAAATTTCGATCTTTCACCAAAAAAAAACCACAAATATCCTCTATTTATATGAAACATCATCTACAGATTTCTTATTTAAACTATTGAAATACGTCCGTAGAGTGGATCCAAGAGTTTGTACACATATTTCAAAGAGGTTTGCATGGAGACTTTAAAGAATCTATTTGTCAGAAACCACAACACTTTTTTAAAGTGAGCATGTGAACATTACGAATAATCGATGAGTGTTATTGACCATGTGACAATCTTTGCAAAGCTATGGCTCGAAATCTAGAAATATCTCAAGAGGTTATATTGCCCATTAAGGAGAAAACCACTAAACTATTTTATTTTTTACATTTGTGTTTCTTTTTTAATGATAGTTTGCCAGCCATCGCCTCACTTATTTCAGTGATGAATCATATCCTAAAGTTGACATTGTAAAAATCGCTAAAGCCACCTGAAAGCAAGCAATAAATGACAATGACATACTGAGGCCGTGCAAACCCTACTGCAATAATGATGTAATTTCAAGACGTTAATCGGCGAGAATATCACATAGTAAGTCTTATCGGAAAAGCTTACATAAAAGAACAGGTTGCTTGTTGGATACATACGGAATATCATGTAGTAGTAACTTTCCTGGGGTTAATAGTATTTGTTTCGAGCAGCTTGAGAAAATTTGATATTGCACAAGACCGACTGTGAGATCAGGCAAGAGCCTCCATTTTTCATAAACATAAAGCAAAGTTAATTAACTCTTTTGTACCCGTCAAGAAGCCGCAAAAAATCTTTGTAAAGATCAAGTGAAAATGCCTTTTTCAGACTGGCGAAGCTCACTAGTCTGTTCCCATCAAGTGTGACCCAGATTCAAATGAAAACATACAAACAAAAAAGAACCCACAGTCGCCACCCTACAGACAATACTTCTTCCTGTTAGAAATCGTTATGCTGTGAAATATTGCAATGTTGACTGCAAATGCCAAATCATCGAATTTATACGTTCTTTATTTCATTTTTTCAAATTAAGATCAACAAACATATCTTTTTCATGGTGTTTCTATGGTGTGACAAGTAATGGCTATGAGTGGAGGGTAAAGTCCACGGATCGGACTTAATTACCGGATTGAACCGGGCAACACCGGATCGGACTAAATAACTGGGTTTGACCGGATCGAACTTGATCGGGCTTAATGACAAGATTGGACCTACTTTGTTCAATTTTGTATGGACCGACCAAGTCTTTTCTCTCTTCTTTACCAAAGCCGCTTATTCCTCATTCGTTAGTCTGTCATTACTTTCTTTACCTTCATTCTTATTACCGCTATAAAACTCTGTCCGAAGTTTTATATATATAAATCTATATACCAAGAACGTAAATCTTTGTTGGGTCTCTCTAGCCCTATAATTATACATCGTGAATAGTGTGTATTGCATAATTATATGGTTTCTATTAAGAATGACATTCAGCTTGGTTTAATATTTCCTACAGTCCACCACGATACTACCTGCATATACCCTTTCAGCACACAAAAAGTAATGCAAGACGCTTAATTGAATATTGACCTAGATTTACTGCGCCTTGAAATTGGAACTCTGTGATACAGTTTTAAATTCAGGTGGCTAGTATTCAGAGATAGATCTATACGTATGAACAAAAACTCTTTCTCCATGACTAATCTTTTATACGGAGAACACTATGTTACAATTAAAACATTTTTCTGGATTAATATTAGTGGGTGTATTTGCCATTGTCACACGGATGTACGAATATAAAGAATTACAAGGGAAACCAGCTGAACTCTTGAATTCGACATACGATGTAATCGTTGTTGGTGCAGGTTCAGCAGGATCAGTGATGGCTTCAAGATTATCAGAGAACCCGAATGTAAAAATTCTACTTCTTGAAGCGGGCGGTGAAGATACAGGTGGCTCCTTTCGTACTCCAGCTCGAATCTTTGAGAATTTGAATACGTTTTCAAACTGGAATTACCTGATCGAAAAGCAGAAACATGCTCATCTTACCCGAACTACAGATGACGAAGAATACTGGTGTGGAGGGCGTGTCCTTGGAGGTGGATCAAGTATAAATTACATGCAGTACACAAGAGGAAGTCCTCTTGATTATGATCATTGGGAGGAACTTGGATGCCATGGATGGAGCTACAACGACGTTTTACCTTATTTTTTGAAATCTGAGGATATGCAAGACGAAGCCCTTGCTAATACAGCTTACCACTCAAAAGATGGATTTCTCGGCGTGTCGTTGACATCGAACGATAAATTATACAGCTATTTTCTTGAAGCAGGTAAAGAATTGGGTTTTGAAGAGGTTGACATGAATAGCGAAACTATATACGGAATGAGCCGCTACCAGTACACTGTTAGAAAAGGCGAAAGATCAACACCGTCCATAGATTTACTGAGAAAGGCAATGTTGAGAGAAAATCTACATGTATCTATTATGTCTTGGGCCACAAAAATTGTGTTCCAAGGGAACAAAGCATCTGGTGTGGAATTTGTGAAAGACGGTCAGAAAGTTTCTGTAAGAGCTGAAAAAGAAGTAATTCTGTCAGCAGGCGCTATTGGATCACCAAGTCTTTTGATGTTGTCGGGTATTGGACCTGCTGCCCACTTAAACGAACTCGGTATACCTGTTCTGGCTGACCTTCCAGTAGGTCAAAACCTTCAATATCATTATGCATTTCCGGTCTGGATAAGCATAAATAGATCTGATTTGAACCCACAATTTCCAACAACGCTTGACCGGATAAGGTACATGGCATTCAAATCCGGAAAACTTGCATCACTCTCTTGGCCAGGGACGTTTTATGTGCGATTTGATCGGGCAAAAACTGATAAACCAAACTTCTTAACGGTCTTAATGGATTTTAAACTACCTGGTTCGATTTATGACCTCCACAACCATCGACATATAGATGAAGGACCAGGTCTTACCTTTGTCGTAATGATGTCAAACCCTTCGAGTCGAGGTTTCATAAAACTTCGTAGTCCTGATCCGCTGGATTATCCAATTATCGATCCACAATACTTCGCAGAACAATCCGATATCAGCCAGTGTATTAGTGGAGTCAAGTCGCTCGAAGAATTTGTAGAAACAAGTACATTTGCCTCTCTTAATGCTTCGACCGATATCAATAGAATTAAACCATGTGAACATGAACTGTTTGGCTCTAATGAATACTGGGCTTGTTTCGTGGGTCACGTAGTCGTTGGGCATCATCATGCCGGGACATGCAAAATGGGGTCATCCTCTGACCCCACTAGTGTTGTCGATCCACAACTTAGAGTTAAGCGTATCAAAGGATTACGGGTCATCGATACGTCCATTATGCCAACTGTAACCTCCGGTAACACCAACGCTCCCGCCATTATGATTGGAGAGAAAGGAGCTGATATGGTGCTACAAGATCTAAATGCGAAATGAGCGAAAAAATGAGAAATTGAAAAAACTGTCATTGGTATCAATGCATATGCATATATATACTCAGAAAAAAAAGTTAAGCGCCACTAACTTCAGATGCCTACAAAGATTTAATTTGAAAGTCAAAGTTAGAACCAAGTATAGTGATGGCACAGACATTGTTCCATAGATGAATTTCAATGGTTATCAATACACATGTACGACGCGTACATGTGGCGTAACGCACGACAATAGCGAGGATGTGCACGTTGAAAAATCAAATTTTGTGTCGAGGTCTGTATCAGCTGATATCTTTAAAAGAACACACGATTTGAATTTTTGGGGGAGAAATGGCAAGGCGTAGACTATCTACGGGTGAAAGATGGAGAATATTTGGCATGAAGAATGGTGGTATGTCATGTAGAGCTATTGGCAGACAGTTAGGGTGCCATCATAGTGTGATCACTCGTTTGGTACAGAAACATGCCCAATCCAATGACGTAAAAGACCGTGCAAGATCCGGGCGACCGAGAATAACGTCTAACCGTGAAGACAGAGCCTTGTTGCGACTTGTCAGACGTTTCCCTTTTGCTAGTGCTCCAACGCTAAGGACCCAGTGGAATACCCACAGACCACTGTCTATTATGACAGTTAGGAATCGGCTCAAGATGGCAAGATATCGAGCACGTAGGCCAGTTAAACGTCCTTTAATGTCTGCCAGACATATCCGTGAACGTCTGATGTGCTGCAGAGCGCGAGCAGGTTGGAATTTGGCGTCGTGGCGCAGGATACACTGGTCTGACGAGTGTAGGATGTTGTTGCACGTTATTGATGGCAGAGTTCGTGTTTGGCGGCAACGTCACCGTCGACTTGCCCCAAAACACGTCCAGCCTACCCATCAAGGTGGTGGTGGGTCTGTGATGATATGGGGATGCGTTTCATATGGATGTAAACTGGATCTCGTGACAGTACAGGGTACGCTAAATGCTCAAAACTACCGTGATGACATCATTAATCCCTTCGTCGTGCCCCATTTCGACAACCATCCTCTTAGGACTCGACATGTGTACATGGACGATAACGCTAGACCTCACAGAGCAAGAGTTGTTGTTGATTTTCTTCGGCAAAATGCCATAACAACTCTTCCATGGCCAGCGTGCAGTCCAGATCTAAACCCCATAGAACATGTGTGGGACATTCTGGGGCGTAGAATTCGTAAAAGAGACCCTCCTTTTCGCACTCTACCAGAATTGAACGCTGCATTGCACCAGGAATGGCAATTAGTGCCTCAACAGACCATCCAAAAACTTATTCGTAGCATGCGTCGGAGGGTACAAGCAGTGATTAATGCACTTGGATCCTACACACGCTATTGACCGAACTGTGGTTACATCACATCTCTACTATGGGAACTATGGTTTTGTAACACCGAGCTATTGATCTGACACCCAATATGTGACTGACAGTAAAAGTTTTTCAGAGAGTAAATAGCTGTAATAACACACGTTTCTCAATATTCTCTGTAATTTTATGAAAACTGCAATAATAAAGAGTATTTTCACTTTCGTATGTCGTTAATAAACAACTCTAACCATATTTGGTACTGTTTTGCATAAAACTCTTTCTGTTATGTTTCTGTGTTAATGCTAGTTGGCACTTGGTTAAAAATTGAGGGTGGCGCTTAACTTTTTTTTCTGAGTATATATATGCATATATGATACTTTGAATTCGAATTATTAATATATCACTCTTATAGGATACATGTACATGTATTTTTTTTCCAATTAGCAATGAATTTGCGAAGAAATATGCATCTTTTAAATGGTTAAGAGTTTTGAACGTCTTACACATTAAATCGACCATGTCTTGACTTACAGAGGAAAAATGAACAGAGGGTTTTTTTTTAATTGTTGTATTTTATAAAAGAAATCGTTTGCGAAAAATGGTAAATTGCATAGCCTTAGCCCTTAGCCCTCCCCTTCCACTCACACTTTCTCTCTCTCTCTGTGTGTGTCTCTCTCTCTCCACTGTTGTTGTTTCAAAATGTATCATCTGTACTATCTCTGTTACTTTAAGTGGGCAATGGTGTTTTTAACAGGAGAGGCACAAGTATACAGACATGTGGACAAATATTCTGTACCAGTTGACTTCAAATATATTAACCTAAATGGCTGAGTAAAAAGTAAACGGGAGGTTTCACCGTATATTCAATAAAGGGAGATATCACAAAGAAGTTCATGCAATTCATTTATTCCTTACTGACCAAAGAATACTTTTTTAAACCTTCTTTGGGGCACGTCCTCTAAAACTAATTTAGGACGACTATGTAATGGTAGATTTGGAGATTTGGTCACGTGACCATGTAAATGTATTAGGTATCAACTGCAATGAGGTAATGTGGAACATATAGATCTAGATGTGTTCCATTTTCTAACCTAAAGGTATTTTTTGCTTGGCGTAGCAGTAAGGCACCTGTAAACAGTTTGCTTCGAATTGGCCTTGGTCAAAATTAGATATAACTGAGAAAGGTAGGTTTTCAATGCAATTTTGATAAGAAGAGTAGTTATTACACCCATGAATTGTGTTAGATTAAAGAAAAGAAGCGTTTGGTTTGCCTGTGAAACAGTAGGTCATGACCTTTCGTTCTTTGTTCTATAGTTTTGACCCCAAATGCGAAAGTGAGGGGTCATGGAGCTAGCGACTTTTTTTTAGCCGCGAAAACAAGGGTAGGGTCAGGGCACGAAAGATTGCGAAAAAACGGCATGGTAATGTGCTATTTTGGATTTTATCCCAAGATTATGTGTTGTTTTGAGTTTCAATTTAGCTTGGCATTTTCAGGCTAGCTTCCTGGGTTTGCATTTTGTGAATTTTGGAATATAGGCTAAAATGGCATATTTTGTCAGTTTTTTTCCGACCGTGCCACTTGCCTATATTGATCATTAATTTCACTATTTCACAAGTTGAACATGATTTATTGATAAAATCTAAAGAATTAGGATTGTGCTGTTGCATTTAAGTGCTCTTTATAATTTCAAGCTGATTATATAGACCTTTGTTTGATGAAGTTCTGTTTGGCCTATTGTCGACCGAGACGAGTTTAGCTGAAAACCGTGTTCTGCTACCTTAAGGCAATTGGCAATTTATGAAGTTTGTATTTTGACCGCAAATTGCATTTAGTCTAGTAATTCCATCAATTTCCAGTCTGGAAATAGTACTTAAACTGATCCTAAGACTGTCAATTTTGGCTGATATTCATTCAAAGAAGGGAGGTAACTCAAAATGCGGAAAAAGACAAATTCGGCGAATTTGGCGCTTGAAGTCATGTTGCCTGGTTTTGCTATTTTTGGACTTTTCCAGAGATGTTTTGCTTGAAACCAGTCTGATTTAGGCAATTCCGGTAAATTTAGACCATTTCTGATACTGGAGCAACAGATCTACATACCTACATGGCCAGTGCATTCTTCAATATTCCATTGTATCCGAAAAGAGTCGTCATGTTCCGAAATGCTCTATCCGACAAGTCTCTGGGCCATGACGAATGTGTAGTTTGGACCGGCCCAATCAATATATATGGCTATGGTGTATACCGAGTCTCGGTTGACGGTAAAAGAAACTGCTGGTTTATCGACTTGCATACTTCGTCAAGAAAAGTCCGATTCAGCTTTGTAGTGACAAACATATGTACATTTGTTTCCAAACAAATTATGCATCAATGTTGATCACTTGTCATATAAAAGGGTTCAGTTTTTGTGTTCTATTTGTTTCTAATATGTTTTGCAAGTTGCTGATATCTTAAACTTGTTGAAGCAGTTTCTAAAATTCTAATTCTTAGAATTTTTTATGTAACAGACAGTCAATTTGCCATGGTATGTTAAGAGAAGTGACAGTGTTAACAGAAATGGAACCCAAGACAGGGAAGAAGCAGTACTTTTGCAACTGAACAAGTACCTGAGGTAAGATTTATGTCCAGAAAGAGAATAGAAACTAGCCTTAGGTTGTAAAAGTGAAATTCAAGTTGTTCTCCCTAGACTTGTCTTTGAGCTCAAATTACCAGGAAAATGGGGTAAAATATGCTTATTTGCATAAGGGTTAAGAATCCATGTGAAATGAGTTCTGTGCAACTGAGCCTCATTCTGCTGGTTTAGATCAGTCAGTAACAAGGCAAGTTACTTGTTTAAAGTGTTTAAAGTGTTTTTTGGCATATTTGAAAAATTTCATTTTTGCCTTAAGGCACCTGTAAACAGTTTGCTTCAAATTGGCCATGGTCAAAATTAGATATAACTGAGAAAGGTAGGTTTTCAATGCAATTTTGATAAGAAGAGTAGTTATTACACCCATGAATTGTGTTAGATTAAAGAAAAGAAGCGTTTGGTTTGTCTGTGAAACAGTAGGTCATGACCTTTCGTTCTTTGTTCTATAGTTTTGACCCCAAATGCGAAAGTGAGGGGTCATGGAGCTAGCGGCTTTTTTTAGCCGCGAAAACAAGGGTAGGGTCAGGGCACGAAAGATTGCGAAAAAACGGCATGGTAATGTGCTATTTTGGATTTTATCCCAAGATTATGTGTTGTTTTGAGTTTTCAATTTAGCTTGGCATTTTCAGGCTAGCTTCCTGGGTTTGCATTTTGTGAATTTTGCAATATAGGCTAAAATGGCATATTTTGTCAGTTTTTTTCCGACCGTGCCACTTGCCTATATTGATCATTAATTTCACTATTTCACAAGTTGAACATGATTTATTGATAAAATCTAAAGAATTAGGATTGTGCTGTTGCATTTAAGTGCTCTTTATAATTTCAAGCTGATTATATAGACCTTTGTTTGATGAAGTTCTGTTTGGCCTATTGTCGACCGAGACGAGTTTAGCTGAAAACCGTGTTCTGCTACCTAAGCTAACTTTTTCAGCCACGCTGCCAGAAATGGTAGAAAGTCGTAAAAAAAAATAGAAATGAGCCATGGCAAAAGGGAGCTTAATGCATCTCCGTTGTGCATTATACTAAGCACTATGGATTCATGAGGTCGATTTTGTAGAACCACCGGCGGGATCCTTAGGTGGAATGGTCCTTGGACAGGCAGAAAATTGATCATTAGCAAAAAGTTTCCGCCCAGGTCGGCCTGCGCGCACTGCGCAGGCTGACCTGCGTCGATACCTTTTGCAGATGCATCATGCCCCCTTTTCACACGACATGGCTCAAATGTTTTTGTTGCTGTACGGTATTAAACCTTATTTTAAGGCTGTTTTCAACATTCTCTCAGTTACATCGCGGCGGTCGGTGCACCTATTCATGATTTCCTATGGTGTTTTTACCATTACTTCGCACAATATTCTTCCCGACCAAGTGGCTGCTTTCCTACATTGTCGAAACAACGATCAGAAAAAAGAATTGGTATAAACAAGCAGAACATTAAATTAACGAACTTCAACTGTGCTAATGGAAGTGGTTTTGAAACTATATAGTACACGGTTCATTCAGTTACTTAGAACCAGTTTATCAAAGACTGAGGAGTAAACTTCATTTGATTGTCCCTTGAACTGTATTTCAAATAATGCTAGATCAACATTAATACTTTTCCTGCCTCGGTTTAAATCAATATAAGCCATGCTCTGGAAAAAGTGGGGTTTGATACTTCTCCGTGATGCATTATACCAAGCAAGTGATCATGTAATGATAGATCTACGAAACCCATTTTGTCCAACAACCAACTGAATCATGAGATAGACTAGTACTTTAACAGGTACAAAATTTACCAAAAGCGCGGACTGTGCAGACTGAACTAGGTCGATATTGTTTACAGATGCATTAGACACCCTTTTCACAGAGTATGACTCACATATACTATTCAAGGAGATATTTTTATTTATCCATTTTTTATTATATCATTTCAGCATTTAAATATTTATGTATTCATTATTCATTCATATGTTCTTTCGAACAATAATTTGCGATTCATTTATGAGAACGATCGTCTGTTGTTTAGCTTTAGAAAATCTATACCTAGCGTCCTTATCTAGTCCTATACAAAGTTACGCAAGAAGCCATTTACCATGGGTGAATGCATCCGAGATATTGTGTTTATCGTGCTCTGACCTAAATTTACAACCACATGACTACCGATCTTGTGTAAGGTCGATTAACATTGTCAGGCCAGCAAGAGTTTCAACTCGATTACTGTTTAAACATTGGCTTGAAACGAAGCGTAACTTTATTTCTTTTTTTATTTTCATTAGATGCACTATGTTTTCGTTTAACTTGCTTCTTGGTGTGACAATTACGGCTACATTTGCCATACTAGTACGCTTGTACTGGAATAGTGAGGTACAAGGCGAAACAACAAAAGTTTTGAATTCTACATACGATGTCATAGTTGTTGGTGCAGGTTCGGCAGGATCAGTTGTTGCATCAAGATTGTCAGAGAACCCAAATTTGAAAGTTTTGCTGCTGGAAGAGGGTGGTGAGGATACAGATGGCTCTTTTCGTACCCCAGCTCGCATGTTTGAACACGCAAGGACATTTGCGATCTGGAAATATCAGATTGAGAAACAGAAACATGCTCACTTAACCCGCACGACCGAAGAAGAGGAAAAATGGGTCGGTGGACGTGTCCTTGGAGGGGGATCTAGTGTAAACTACATGCTATACGCTAGAGGAAGTCGTCATGATTACGATAAATGGGAGGAACTTGGATGCACCGGGTGGAGCTACAAGGACGTTTTACCTTATTTCCTAAAATCCGAGGACATCCAAGACGACACTCTTGAGAAAACAGATTACCACTCTAAAGGAGGATTTCTAGGCGTGTCTTTGAGACCAAAGAACACTTTATATCAGTATTTCCTAAATGCTGGTAAAGAACTCGGTTTTGGGGAAGTTGACCACAATGGTAAAGGTGAATTTGGGATAAGTAGCTTCCAATACACTGCCAAGAATGGTGAAAGATCAACACCGTCCATAGATTTACTGAGGAAGGCAATGTTGAGAGAAAATCTACATGTATCTATCATGTCTCGGGCCACTAGAATTGTGTTTCAAGGAAATAAAGCATCTGGTGTAGAATTTGTGAAAGACGGACAGAAAGTGCTTGTTAGAGCTGAAAAAGAAATAATTCTATCAGCAGGGGCTATTGGATCACCAAGACTTTTGATGTTGTCGGGTATTGGACCTGCAAACCATCTAAACGAACTCGGTATACCAGTTCTGGCTGACCTACCGGTTGGCCAAAATCTTCAGTATCATTACCTTGCGCCAGTGTGGATTCGTACGAACAGATCTGACTTGAATCCACAATTTCCAACAACACTTGATAAGATCAGGTACATGGCATTAAAGTCAGGAAAACTTGCATCTCCGTCTTGGCCAGCGACCATATACGCGCGATTTGATAGGAAGAAAACTGGGAGACCAGATTTTATGGGCATTTTAATTGATATGAAATTACCTGGTGTTGGGTTTGACATTCACAATCATAAACAGTTACAAGAAAATCCTGGTCTTACCTTTATCCTTTTTATATCAAGCCCTGCGACTAGAGGTTTCATAAAACTCCGAACCCGTGATCCGCTAGACAGCCCCATCATCGATCCAAATTACTTTTCGGACAAATCTGAAGTTGAACATTGTGTGAATGCCGTAAGGTTTGTAGAAGAATTGACTAGAACCAACAGTTTTGCTTCGATGAACGCTTCAGTTGACATTAATAGGATTATGCCATGTGAAGATAAAACTTTCGACTCCGATGAATACTGGGCTTGTTTCTTGGGCCATGTGATCCACGGGCAACATTATTCAGGGACATGTAAAATGGGCCCACTATCTGACCCAAACAGTGTTGTCGATCCACAACTTAAGGTTAAAGGTATACAAGGGTTGCGGGTCATTGACAGTTCTATTATGCCAACATTGATGTCCAGTTGCAACAACGCTCCAGCTATTATGATAGGTGAGAAAGGAGCTGATATAATACTAGAAGAGCTGAAAGAAGGATAAAAAAAAAAGACTGTGAAAAATGAAGAGAGACTAAGTAACTTGACAACCCAACTTTTGCTCTTTGTGTTACATACCCATACGGGGAAAAGCTCGTTGAGACATTGTCGTCACATTTTTTTATTATACAAGCAAACTTCATTGTTAGTATGTCCAATGTCCATATACAAAAACTACAAAAGTGCATTTTTCAAGGGACTTGGTTTTCAAATAGATCTAGTTTGAAACTGAACAAGGTTATCCTGCGTGCAGAGACTGTAACAATAAACTTCTACACGAACAATACATTCTGGAGGTTACGCATGTGTAAATGGTGTGATTTTTTTAAGGTAGACTACACAGGACCCAACTAAATTATTAGAACTGTGGTTACTTATAGGAGGAGCTTCGACTTTTCGTCCTAACAATACACTTCTTCTCTAATGTTCAAAGTTAGATATCGAGTTCTTACAGCTGGGTTTGTATGTAAATTTTGTGGTAGATTTGTCCCTCGTTATATTGATTTTCTCATTTAATAGCTAGCTCTTTCAGCACCATAGAAAAACACAGGGGCTTTGAAGGAGGCAATAGTTCAAGATCAGACTGCACAGAACGTCTAGTCTGATCTTCGATCTATACCGCCCAACTGTTTGGTAAGCCCATAAGATAGCATCCGAGTTTCCAGTGGATTTTATTTCCATCCGTTCAAAGAGGTTGAGTTTCTAGTATTTGGCGCAGAAAATGCTAATGCAACTAGATCTACGTAATGACGTCAAATTTCTTCAGCGTCTAGCACTTACTACAGTTGCTATTTATAGACACTGGGTGCCAGCATAGTGCCGGATACAAATACGACAAAGCTTATTACTGCATACTGCTTATTGCGACCAAGGAGCACTATTCTAAGGCCTTTCATAACTCTATACTAATTCTAAAGTCCAAGACTAGGCATCTAATTGGCTGAGACGTTTTTTCTCAACCAATTAAATCGTCAGTCTTGGCATTTAGATACTGGACGGTATTTAACCTTTTACCAAACGACAAAATTTTAGAGTCTTCCATATTAACAGCATTTGCTGGATTTGCTGACGATATATCAATTTCAGCTGTTGAATTTGCACCTGAAAGGGAAGAAAGCATTGTGGGAAAAGGAGAAAATGCTGGATACCAGCATTTTCTCCTTTTCCCGCAATGTTTTCAAAAGACTTCTTCATCATGGTCGTTAAACTCGGGATTGTGTGGTGAAAGGTTAAAGGAATTGGTGGATACAAACCTTATGTCCCGCATTCACAAATTGTTCACAATGGCATATAGACACCGATTCTAGATTAAGAAAATAACGCGATTTCTGATTAGCTCAACCAATGGGTTTAGCCAATCAGACCCTTTGATACTGTCAAATTTAGATAATTTATGAGAATCAGGCTGAGAATGTTATTAAAAATGGTTTGTGAAAAGAGGCCCTGATTTCCTGTACAAAGGAAGTTAAGGTTGGCCTCCAGATCTATATGGTCTGATCTT
Source organism: Hippopus hippopus (assembly GCA_946811185.2). Classification (NCBI taxonomy): domain Eukaryota; kingdom Metazoa; phylum Mollusca; class Bivalvia; order Cardiida; family Cardiidae; genus Hippopus; species Hippopus hippopus. The sequence goes on from OX328099.1 coordinate 25,428,919, forward strand.
GTCGGACTATGCAGAGAGCGTCGGGGTTCCATGATTGCGTAATACACGTGATACCTTAATAAGTAGGGCCTACTAATGTCTTAATCTATCTGAGTCATACTCTGGAAAAAAGGGGGCTTAATGCACCTCCGTGATCCATTATACCAATCAAGCCATCACATAATTATAGATCCAAAATAGCCACTTTTATTAACAACCGGCTTAATCATGAGATAGACTGGTCCTTTGACATACAGAAAAGAGACCAATAGGGAAAAGGTTCGGCCCAGGTTGACCTGGGTCGATACTTTTCGCAGATGCATTAAGCCCCCTTTTCACAGAGCATGGCTCATCTATTATGTGGCGTTATTTAACTAAGACAAAATACTTAATCCCGTACCATACAATCCCGACTTTTAATGACCATGAGGAAGGAGGGTTTAGAAAGCATAGTTGGAAAAGGAGAAAACGCTGGTAACCAGAATTGTCTCCTTTTCCGATTATGTTTTTAATTTTTTCTAAATCATATCTCATCATTTGAGCCATGTTTAGTTACTCCTATACAAATGGTCTCAATATGGACAACCGTGACAGACAAATGGAGCTTCAAAGCTTTCAGTGAAGACCCGTTTTACGTGGGTTTAACTGCAAACGACAAAATTTTGGACTGGTCCAAACTAAAAGCATTTGCAGATGACAAAATAAATGTAGCCCAAGTGATGATTTCTGTCTTTGATTGGGTAGAAAACATTGTGGGAAAAGGAGAAAATGCTGGTTACCAGCATTTTCTCTTTTTCCCACAACGTTTTCAAAAGGCCTCTTCCTCAGGGTCGTTAAAACTCGAGATTGTGTAGTAAAGGTTTAAAAGGATCAGGTGGGATATTGCGACAAAAGTAATTTAAGTAGACAGTCTGTTTGGAAGACGAGTCTTACCGAAATATAATCGCTGAACATGTAGATGTCTCATTTAAATCCTTTACCACATGACAAAATTTTATACTGATCCAAATTGAAAGCTGTTACAGACGACAACTTAGATGTGGGCTCAAACGGTGGAATTTGCTTTTCATACTGATGAATAAAACGTTCTGGAGAAAGGGGAAAACGCTGTTTACCAGCATTTTCTCCTTTTACAACAATATTTTCAAAAAGCCTCTTTTTCAGGGTCGTTAATGGATCCACTTGGATTTTCGTGGTAGTGTCCTTGGGAAAGACATCTCATGGCCCTAGCCTAGTACTGGTGAAACCCAGGAAATACATGAATATGTGAGCTGTCGTCGCTATATAATTGAAATGATGTTGAAAGCAGCTTAAAAACCATTTAATCATTAAGTCAGGGTGGTTAAATCTCGGGAATGTGTCTTTTTAAATCCTAACAATCAATGTTCATATTATCTTACAGTTTGTGTAATTGTTCATTCAGGTAGTGTTTTATTTCGCACAAATACAATAACCTTTCTTCAGCGTAGTTGACTTTAAGCTCGCTTTTGACCTATAATTGCCGAGCCTTGGCAAGACAATTATCAATTCTCACAACCGAGTTAAATATTTTTTATATACGACAACAGTATGTACGTATTCTATTTATCTTCTAACGTCTGATTTTTAGCTGTTTATTATTATCCCCCGCCGAAAAGGCGACGAGGGATATGGTAATAGTAGCCGTCCGTCCCTCTGTCATTCCGTCTTTCCGCCTGTCTGTCCGTCTTTCCGCCTGTCTGTCCGTCCTCCCTTCCATCTTTCTTGTCCGGAGAATAACTCAAAAACTATAAGAGGTGTAGGCAACATACTTCACAGGTGCATAGATCACATTGAGGAGAAGTGCAATGCACAAGAACCATAACTCTTGGTTGCATAGTTAAGGAGTTATAAACCTTTCGTTAATTTTTTAGCTCCACTGGCCGAAGGCCAGCGGGCTTATGTCATGGCCTGTTGTCCGTCGTGCGTCCATCCGTCCGTCCGTCCGTGCGTTAACTTTTTTTTAAAACGTCTTCTTCTCTGAAACTACCCATCCAATTTTGATGAAACTTCACAGAAATGATCCTGCCATGGTCCTCTTCAGAATTTCTTGAAAGAATTTAATTCCTTCAAAAACTCTGGTTGCCATGGCAACAAAACTGAAAAATTTTGAAAATCTTTGAAAATCTTCTTGTCTGAAACCGTAAGGCCAAGGGCTACCAAATTTGGCATGTAGCTTTATCTAGTGGACCTCTACCAAGTTTTTTCAATTTATAGCCCTGGGGTCAAAATTGGCCCCCTCCCCCCGGGGGTTACAAGTTATACATGGGCTTATTTAGGGAGATCTTTAAAATTCCTCTTCTACCCAGCCATAGGGCCTAGAGCTACCAAATTTGGCATGTAGCTTTATCTAGTGGACCTCTGCCAAGATTGTTCAAATTATAGCCCTGGGGTCAAATTAGGCCCTGCCCGGGGGTAACAAGTTTTACATGGGCTTATATAACAAGTTTTACATGGGCTTATATAGGGAGAACTTTAAAATTCTTCTTTGACCTAGCCATGGGGCCTAGGGCGACCAAATTTGGCATGTAGCTTTATCTAGTGGACCTGTACCAAGGGTGTCCAAATTATAGCCGAGGGTCAAATTTGACTTCGCTCCGGGGGGGTAACATGTTTTACATGGGCGGGCTTATATAGGAAAATCTTTCGCATCTAGCTATAAGGGCTAGGGCTATCAAATTTTGCATTTAGCTTTATCTAGGGGGTCTCTATCAAGGGTGCCCAAATTATAGCCCAGGGGGTCAAATGTAGCCCCACCCCAGGGGGTCACAAGTTCTACATGGTCTTATATAAGGAAACTTTAATAATCTACTTGTACATAGCCATATTTAGGCCTAGGGCTACCAAATTTTGCATGTAACTTTATATAATGGGCCTCTACCAAGAGGGCCCAAATTTTAACTTTGGGGGTCAAGTTTGACTCCACACCAGAGGTCACAAGTTTTACATTGGCTTTTATAGTGAAAACTTGATAAACCTGTGTCATGGATCACATATTTTACAGGGCCTTTTATTCAGCAAACTTGTTTTACATGACTTTTTATTGGGCAAGATTAAAAAATCTTTTTGTTTATAACCACACATTCTAGTTTCATATTGTAGGTCTGGGGTCAAAATTGCCTTCATTCCAGGGATCGCAAGTTTAACATGGGCTTCAAAATATTGTCACTTCAATTTAAACATTAATCAAGGGAAATAACTCTTTTTATGAAAGATAAAGTTCGTTACTATTTACCTCCCTTGATTATCAAGCTGCAGTGATACATGATTGGTGCTAGATAAGTTTTTTAGCTCCACTGGCCGAAGGCCAGCAGGCTTATGTTATGGCCCGTCGTCCGTTGTGCGTCCATCCGTATGTTAACTTTTTAGCTCACTTGAGCACAACGTGCTCAAGGGGAGCTTTTAGGATCACCTGGTGTCCGTCGTGCGTCGTGTGTCGTCAACAATTCTTTAAACATCAACTCCTCCTAAACCACTGGGCGGATTTGGACCAAACTTGGCTGGAATGTTCCTTGGAACGTCCTCTTTAAAAACTGTTCACAGAATTTGATTCCATCAAAAACTCTGGTTGCCATTGCAACCAAATGGAATTTTTTAGGGAATTCTTTAAAAATCTTCTCCTCTGAAACAGCAGGTCAGATTTTGAAATAATTTCACAGGATTGTTGCTTGGGTGACCTTTTTCAAAAACTGTTCGTAAAATTTTGATCCGTCAAAAAATGTGGCTCTGGTGAATGGGGGCTACTTGCACTATATGGAAATTTAGAAATTCTTAAAAATTATTCTTCTCTGAAACGACTGGTCAGAATTTTACTTAATAGCCAGTGGAGCGATACAGGGCCATCATGGCCCTCTTGTCTTACTTTAATTTTGTCCAAAGCACAACTTGAAAACTATAAGAGGTGTAAACATGATACTTCACAGGTGCATAAATCACATTGAGGAGAAGTGCAGTGCATAACAACCATAACCGTTGGTTGCATAGTTAAGGAGTTATTAACCTTTCGTATTTTTTTCTTAATATAATTTTTGTGCAAAGTACAACTTGACATTTACATGAGATATAAAAATGAATCTTCAAAAGTTGATAGATAACATTGAACAGAAGTGCTGTGTACAAGAACCATAACTTAAAAAATTCTCTCTTCTCTTTGTGGCAAATACAGAATCATTGTTATTATCGGGTGTAGGAGAACCATGTCTTAATTTGAACGTGCGCTACCATTGTCCAGTTTATGGTGTCTTTAATTTTATTAAAACAAAATACAAATGTTTTAAGAGAACTATTTGGAACTATGACCAAGGAGACTATGAAAACCTTAGACGGAATCTTCATGTTCTCGATTGGGATTATATATTTGATAATGACATTGACAAATACGCTGATAATTTAACTGAGGTCTTATCAAACGCTACCAAAGTCTGTATTCCTAATAAAAAAAGTATCAATTAACCCACACGAACCACCTTGGATCACATGCAACATTAAACGTAGAATTCGACAGAGAAAAAGATTTTATCGTAAAGCAAGACCCACAGGCAAGGAGCAACACTGGTCAAAATTTCGGTCTCTCAGAAATGAAGTAATTACCCTAATACGCGAAAGTAAGACTAATCACATCAATAAATTAGGACCAAATCTAAAATCAGGTAATCTTACATCACGAGATTGGTGGAAAACTCTTAAATCATTTATGTCTCGGACTTCATCTTTAACTTTACCCCCACTGTATGATTCAATTTCAGACTCTATTAAATCAGACGATTATGATAAAGCAAATCTTCTCAATTCCTTTCTTGCTGGACAAGCTGTAGTTGATGATTCACAAAAAACCTTACCGGCTAATTATCCAAAGTTCACAGGAATTCCCCTATCTTCTATAACAATTACGCAAGCCGACATATTAGATGTTTTAAAAAATTTACGCTGTGGTAAAGCACCAGGTCCTGATACTATTAACAATCGCGTTCTAGTTGAGGCCGCGTGTCAGTTGGCGGAACCACTAAGCCACTTATTTAACTATTCTTTACAATGTTGTAAGTTGCCATCGGCCTGGAAAGTATCTAATGTTTGTCCTATATTTAAAGGCGGTGATTCTTCCACTCCTTCTAACTATAGGCCTGTGTCTCTTTTAAATACAATGGAAAAGGTTTTAGAAAGAATAATTTTTAAGCATGTTTTTATACATTTGAAATATACAAACTTCTTTACATCTCATCAATCGGGGTTTTTACCTGGTGACTCAACCGTTAACCAGCTAACTTACATATACGACAAAATCTGCAGGGCTTTAGATGAGGGGTTAGAATTCCGAATAGTCTTCTTTGACATAAGCAAGGCATTGGACAGGGTCTGGCACAAGGGTTTACTTTTTAAGCTGGAAAGTGCTGGGGTACAAGGAAAATTATTGTCTTGGTTCTCTGATTACTTATTAAATAGAAAGCAATGCGTAGTAATGCCTGGTGCAACTTCTGATCCAAAATATGTCCATGCAGGAGTGCCACAGGGCTCTATCCTTGGTCCTCTATTATTTCTTGTCTATATAATGATATTGTTGAAGACATCGAGTCTAATATTAATTCATTTGCTGATGATACTTGTCCTTCTATGGTTGTTGGTGACCCTAATGTAGCGGGAACAATCTTACAAGATGATATTGACAAAATAACTCTTTGGGCTGACAAATGGCTAGTTAAATTTAACCCATCAAAGTCAGAATCCCTTATTATATCCAGAAAACGCAATAAACCTACTCATCCGGAAGTTTCGATGCTTAACACTGTTATCCATCAAGTAGAAATGCACAAGCGCTTGGGTGTATTCATTTTCAGCGATGGATCATGGGAGAACCACTTGAATTACATAATTGATAAAACCTGGAAAAAGATTCAGTGCCATGATGTAGGACTTATTGCCCTTTGTTCTTTTTTATACTTAAATTTTGTACGGAGCATAACTCAAAAACTATGAGAGTGAAAACATGATACTTCACAGGTGCATAAATCACATTGAGGAGAAGTGCAGTGCACAACAACCATAACTCTTAATTGCATAGTTAAGGAGTGATTGACCATTAGTATGTATTTTTTTCTTAATTTAATTTTGTGCAAAGCACAACTTGACATTTACATGAAATATGAAAATGAAACTTTAAAAGTTGATAGATAACATTGAGCAGAAGTGCTGTGTACAAGAACCGTTACTTTCAATGCCATAGTTAATGAGTTAATTGCCCTTTGATATTTTTCTTACTTAAATTTTTTCGGAGCATCACTTGAAAATCTTTAGAGGTATAAACATGATACTTCACAGGTGCAAAGATCACATTGAGGTGAAGTGCACTGCGCAAGAACTATAACTCTTGATTGCTTAATTTAAGTTATTGACCTTTCGTTATTTTTTCTTACTTTAATTTTGTCTAGAGCATAACTTGAAAACTACATGAGATATAAACATGAAACGTCACAGGTTGATAGATGACATTGAGGAGAAGTGCAGTGTATAAGAACCGTTACTTTCAGTGCCATAGTTTAGGAGTTATTGCCTTTTTTTTTTTTAAATTTTGTCCGGAGCATAACTCAAAAATTGTTTTGAAAGGTATCAATGCGAGACTTCATAGGTAGACAGATTTTATTGAGTAGAAGTGCAGTACCATGGTTTGGGAGTTATGTGCCTTTGTTAACTTTGAGTCTCAAGGTTTCTTTGGAGCATAACTCGACCTGTATTAACATAACAGCTGGATAGATGTCTCAGTGGAGGAGTGCAGTACACAAGAATGATAACTCTACCTTCCATGATTTTTTATTTATTGGTCTTTGTTGTTTTTCAGATTTTTTTTCTTTCTGATTTCATGTTTTTACACTTGACAGCTATATAAGAAAAGTGTACCTTGTTGAAGTTTTTTTTTAATTGTACTTTGTAGCATTGCCAGAAAATAATACTTAAATCTAGTTGTTTTAGCCAACCTACAAGAAGACACACATATTCTATTGAACAAGTATTCGGCGGGGGATTGCCATGTCAACACGGCTCTTGTTTATAACAATGAACAACACGAATTTCATTCTATTAGCAGATAAATGGATATGGATTAGCTGTAATAATGACGTCACGAATGATGTTTAGTACCTCATAAAACGTGACGTTTACCCGCAGAAAATTCATTCCTGTTCTGTAAATATCCGTGGTATATATCAAAAACTGTTCCATAAATATCCGTGGCATATGAATACGGAATATTATGCTGTAGTGACTTTCCTGGTGCTTGTATTTCCTTCGAGCAGCGTGAGAAAATTTAGTATCGCGCGAGACCGAAGGTCGAGCGAGATGCAAAAATTTTCTTACGCAGCGAGAAGTAAATACAAGCACCAGGAAAGTCACTACAGCATAATATTCCTTTTATTATATACCTACACCTTTTCAACGACAAAATATTGCAAATTATTGACATTTTATTCGAAAACGGTGAGCAAAATAAAACAAATAATGGCGTAGTAGCCATAACTTCGTTTATGAATGGCGGATAAATATTACAGCGTAAAATTTTGACCAATGAACTTGCAAATAAATACATACGTATACCGCCCGTGAGTTACGTCATTATGACGTCATCATACCATATTTGGAACCGTATTCCACTGAGTGTAGATACGGATTTTTTTTTCCGTCGTGTGTGATTTTATCCATAGGGGTCCGTAGTTTGACTCCTATCACCCATAGACTAAAACAAGGGATTTAACTATATGCAGCCCGTTACTCGCCCCCGGTTACAAAGAAACAACGTATCTTTTCTACCCCATCAGTAATTCTCCTAATTTTTTTCTACAGCTGAGAGCCAAAACATTTTTCTACCAGAAAAACAAACTGTTTGTCAGTGGCTAAAGCAGTCCGGCTGATACATTCGCTCGAACTTGTAAACTCGCTCAAAAATCTTCGCCATTGACACGGGTTCGTACATTCCATACTGACGTTCGCGCATATAAACCAATGAAATTTCTCGTTCCAAACAGTGTCACCGTACTGTCACGTGACAAAAAGGTGTGAGCAGCTATACGAAATTTCATTGGTTGAATGCACGACTGTTAGTACATATCAACCGATGAAATTTCTCATTCCAAACTATGTCACATGACAGAAGATGGCTGCAGCTGTTCGAAATAAGAACGTGGATCACAAATTCAACGAATTCTGAGGCGTTTCGTCGTTATTGAAGATAAAGACTATAGGTCAGTAGTATTTTTAAACATGTTTAAAGGGTTGTTGCCGCTAATGCTGCGTTTCATTGGATCTGAAGTGCATTTTATATCTTGAAAACGGATGTACGAACCCTTGTCAATGGCGCAGATTTTTGAGCGAGTTTACAAGTTCGAGCGAATGGATCGGCCAAACTGCATTAGCCACTGACAAACAGTTGTGTTTTTCTGGTAGAAAAATGATTTAGCTCTCAGCTGTAGAAAAAAAAAAATAGGAGAATAACTGATGGGATAGAAAAGATACGTTGTTTTTTTGTAACCGGGGGCGAGTAACGGGCTGCATACAGTTAAATCCCTTGTTTATAATATATAGTCTATGGGTGCCAGGAATCAAACTACGGACCCCTATGATTTTATCCGCGTGCGACCCATGTATTTAACCCGGAAAACTGACAGGTATATAATAAAAGAAAATATCGCATAGATAAATATTGCATGGATATTCGGTTAGTTGAAAGATAAACTGGAATGAATAAATAATCATTTGCAACTAGTCAAAAATGAAATCAAAAGGAACATTTGGCTTTTCAACAACATCCGAAACGAAGACGAAAAAGAGGCAAGAGATGGTTACCTTTCGTGATTTGTCATCATGGTGAGCCACAAACGAGTTTCTATATTAAAATTCCAGTACCTCTATCGTCGTACGTCTTTTTTTTTGCAAAGACATTTTTGTTACAGACACTAGACTTTTTGTATTCTGGAATTATAGTCTACTAAGAAAGTAAATGACTTTTGTTAGTATTATTTTTTATTTCTTTCTCTAGACGACGATCTCCTTACGTCCCTAGAACCTGAACGGTGTAGGTATATATAACTTTTTGCAGATACTGTAGAAGGCAGAGCTCTACAACTATTGATAGTACTCTTTGTCCAAAAGAGTTCTTAAGTGTTAACCAAACGACAAAATTCTAGACTGGTCTAAACTGAAAGTTTTTGCATACAAGATAGATCTATAGAATATGGCTTGAATTATGAAGTTTATCTCAAGCGCCAACGGATGCCAGATTATTCTCATCACATAAATGTTTCTTGGGAATTACTCGAAAAATCGCCAGATCTCTCTATCAGAAACTAGATCTAATATATTTATATATTAGACCGACTCACTGCTTTGACATAAATGTACGATCGGACCTTAAGAAAGTTCCAAGGAAGCTGACATAAATCTATAATTATTTGATTCCGAAAATAACACAAACCGTAGCTTTTCCACAATCATCAGAGTTTACCTGAAAATTTATAAATGTTGAACGTTGTTTTTTGGAGAGAACGGGCAAGAATAAAATATTTTTAAAAAAATGACGTCACATATCGCTCCTATCTGACGTCACAAAATCTTATCCCTAATCTGTGTAAGATATATAGGATCTGACATGAGTTGGTGTTTGAGATAAAATTTTTTCTTGACTAGTTTAATATAGTTTTAGCCCAAACGCCACCGACTATCAGATTCTTTCTATCACATAACGATATATTATGAAATACGTACAAAATGACGTCACAAAACTGTGATATCAAACGTGTATAAGATAAAAATTCGTTAAGGGTATAATAATTGGCTCGCAACACGGGAAAAGGGGCATTCGGACATTTGCGTAAAGTGTCGTCTCGGATCAGCCTGCGCAGTCTGCGCAGGCTAATCCGAGACGGCACATTACGACTACATTAGATTTTGTGATACAGTAGACTTCCGCAAAACAGAAAATTACATAAAAACGGAAAGTGTCGTTTCGGATCAGCCTGCGCGGACTGCGCAGGCTGATCCGAGACTACACTTTACGCAAAGGTCCGAATGCCCCTTTTCGCGTGTTGCAGGCCATATTACACCGACAACAAAGGATATATATGCGCCACTGTTTTTTTGACATTTTTTATGTCGTAAATTAAAATTACTTGATTAAGTAATAATAATAATGATAATAATGATAAAAAGATATAAGTATCTAAAAGTAGACTAGATATATCTGTTTCCTTCTTTGCAATGGTATAAAATTGACATTTTATAATGAAGTTGGTTGTTTTGCGATCGGTAACTCTGTCTATTCTATTACATCGGATATGACGTCATTATACCGATTTGAAACATTGCTGCAAGTCTTCGCGAAACTCTTGCGCCAAAAATAGAAATTCCTAAAGAGGCTATGTAGGCCATTAAGGAAATACCATTGAAACAAACTTTTTTCCTTTCCTTTTAACGGGTGATTTGCTAGCTATCAACTCGGCTTACTTACTTCAGAGACAAATCTTTTCTCGACGTTTGGTGAGGTTATAAAAATATGAATTGCTCCCTTTAATCAACTTCTGACCTCCTGTATTAAATTTATATTCGACGATCTTGTGAATATCCTCGCAAAATATGGATATGATCAAACTACATTTAGATCAATGATACATCAACAGATGAAACTGCGTGGAAGCCACTAGAACTACTTTTTGTAATATCTTGAACAGGAATGTTTGTTCCAAACAATAGTTTGATATACCGAAATATTCGGGGCATCACATGCTCATATAACTGACTTTTCAGTGACTAAAATTTGCCACGTTGTCATTTGATATCGTGCATAAAACCCCATATTTCCGGTAATCAGACCGACCTCCCTGTACAAAAAATTCTTTTTATGTAAATTTAATCGTAATTTTAGATAATTTCTTAACAGCTGTCTTCGCCGATGATGAATTTTCCACTGTAACCTGAGAATAGTGTAGATCAGGAGCAGAAGGCACAGAACGGTGCTTTTGGTTCAGTCGGAATAAGCTTGTACACTTTCTGATATTTCGTGAGATATCAAGACGAAAAATGTGACTCTTAATTTGTAATACAGTACATCACGTAATGCATAGTCTGATCTTGATCTACGATGTCTGTAAAAGTTCTGAAAGGCATTCCAAATTTAACATTGTACCAAACGACAAAATTTTAGACTTGTACAAATTAAAAGCATTCACAGACGACAAATTAAATGTAATTCATTTGATAAAATTTGCCTTTGTAAGGGTAGAAAGTATTGTTGGGAAATGAGAAAATTCAGGTAATCAGTATTTTCTGCTTTTTTTTTAAGGATTCTTTTAAAAGCTTCTTCTTCAGGGTCGTTAAAACACGGGATTGTTTGCTAAAGAGTTACCTTAAGTAACAGTTGCGGTTGATTGTGCCTTTCAAAAAGACGTCTGAAAACATTTGAGTCATGCTCTGGCAAAAAGGGGCTTAATGCATCTCCCTGATGCATTGTACAAAGCAAGTTGTCACATAATTACGGATCCATAAAATCCATTTTGTATAAGAACCAACTGAATTATGAGGTAGAATGGTCCTTGGACATGCAGAATATTGATCAATAGCAAAATGGTCTGACCTAGGTCGGATACTTTGTCGATACTTTTTGTAGATGCATTAAGCCTCCTTTTCACAGAGCAGTGCTCATACGCTCATATGGATCTTTATAGAAAACAGTACTCTCTCTCTCTCTCTCTCTCTCTCTCTCTCTTTCGTCATATGCTGCCATCTATGCTACGGAGCCTATGCCATCTGCATCCTAAATCTGAACAAGACGACAAATTTCTAGACATCTCCATTTTGTATTCATTTCGAGGCGACAAATTTAAATGTGTCTCAAATGATTATTGGGTTTCTATTTGAAAGGGTTGAAAATATTATGGAAAAAGGATAATAATGCTGCTTACCAGCATTTTCTCCTCTTCCCACGATGTTTGCAAAACCTTTTTCATCGGAGTCGTTTAATTAACTCTTTACTACACAATACCGAGTTTTAACGACCCTTAGGAAGAAGCCTTTTGAAAACATTGTAGGAAAAGGAGAAAATGCTGGTAACCAGCATTTTCTCCTTTTCCCACAATGTTTTTTTACCCTTCTCACAACATGTTTTAATTTTTCAGCCACATTTATTTTGTCGTCTGCAAGTGCTTTCAATTTAGTATAGCCTAAAATTTTGTCGTTTGGTAAAGAGTTAAATCAGGGATTGTCTGGTACACGCCTAACCCTACCTTATCTCAAAAGTGCTACAAAAATGATTCCGTTGGTCAAAGAACGAAAAAATTCATCGATCTCGTAGTTTCCTCGGCTAGAATATCTCTCAAAATATCACAAAGTATATACACAGTATCAGATTTCATTCAAAATGCAGCCTAATCTTGACCTACACCATCTGTAAAAGGGACTGAAGGAATAAATTGGCACTCGGGATCTAAACTTTTTACCGAACAGTACCACTTGGCTTTTGAAAACATAGAGGGAAAGGGAGAAATTGCAGGTAACAAGCAATTTCTCTCTATTTCCAACAAAGTATTTTTACCTGTCACTGACAAATCCCATTAATCGAATCATGTTTGAATTGTCGTCTGCAAATTATGTACGAGCATAGAATTTTGTCGTGTGGTAAATGATCGAAGCCCAGCTCCACAACTCTTTTCGATTGATTGATTGTTTGATTGATTGAATGGTTTTTAACACCGCTTTCATCATTATTTCAGTCATATCACGGCGTCAGCTAAAACATTCACGTATGTCCTGGGCTTCACTAGTATTAGGATAGGGCTGTAAAGTGTCTTGCCCAAGGACACTCCTACGAAAACCCCAGTGCGTCCAGAGAGGCTTGAACCCGTGCGTCCAGGCTAGGAGTCCTACACTTTACCACAGGGCCACGCAGGACCCCTATCTCCTTTCTATTGATGATAGTCAAACTAGTCAGCAAGATTCATTCCCCTCTCACAACTGAGCATTGTTTCTACTAAGTCTATGTAGAACAGAAATCACTTAGGCTTGCAAAACAATTATGCGAAGTACTGGAAAAGAAATGAGCCATGCTTTGGCAAAAGGAGGCTTAACGCATCTCCGTGATCCATGATACTAAACAAATTATTATATAACTGCGGCTCCATAAAATCCTATTTCTCTAACAACTGACTAAAAAATAAGGTGCACTGGTCCTTTGACATGCAGAAAGTTGAGCTAAAGCAAAAAGTTTCGGCCCAGGTCTGCGCAGGCTGACTTGGGTCAATACAGTTTGCAGATGCATTAAGCCCTTTTTCACAGAGCATAGCTCTAATACTAGTGCAGTGTGCCAGCAGCTTTTAGATGGTTGGAATAAACGGTTGAAAATAGTGCTTACCACCATGCAAATTGATATTGGATAGAAACACGGTGACAATGTGTGAAGTATTCTGACCCATATCAACCCCTACTGGGCAACATTTTGGCCTTTTTCAATTGCCTGTCAAAGGCTATGTTATCTATGTACGTCGATATCGTCCTTAAGTCTGATGGTTAATTTGGGGAGATTTGCTCACAATCTATGTACAATCGAGTTATTACAAAAGTAGAAAAGTATTAAGCATGTATTGGCGCGGATATTCGAGTGCAATGATTACTTACAAGCTTCACTAGGCAAAAAAAAAACAATCTTATTCTAAAAATGCACCGAGCATCCACAAAAATAAGTTGCCATGATAAACAATTTCAGTGTCAAGAAAATGAGCAACTGCAATGGTCAGATTTTTTGGAAAGGGTTAAATTTGACTGGCATTTCTTTGATCACTACCGATCTCCTTAATCACAAAATTCACTGAAAATCTGATTTTCTTGGAAGAAGGACAGTAACGGAATATAGTTTAGGTGTGAAATTACATTCTAACGCAACACGTGAGTTCGGCTCTATAAACACAGTTCAACGGAAGCGTAGTAAAATCGACGTCATTCTATATAAAGTTAATCGCCCATGGCTGTTCCATGTCTCTGCCCTCCAATATTTCATCAATAAAAATTACTTGACTTCTTTGTCGTTTAAAAGGGAGAAAATAAAATGGTGAAACGATGCGGTTCTCAATTTCGACGGCTTTATTGAAATGTTGACCTTTTTTTCATATTTACCGACTTGGTAGTGGGGTTTCGTTTTGGTTAGTAACTGAAACAGGTGTGGTTTATTCAAGTGAATTAATCCGCATCCGCTTTTGTATATTAAGTATGAACTTGTTTTCCTTTGATCAAGTGTCGGTCATGTTAGAATCGCTTTCTATCGTGGTTTATCGTTCATTATTGCATAAAATGTGCCTTTCCGGGCCGTTACAAGCATGTATTAACCGGGCGTTAACGGGAGAAAACGTGTATTAATCAGTAAATTTACGTGCCGTTAACGCCCGGCTTTGTACTATCAATATCCTCGATCCGGGCCTACCTTGTAAACAACGTTTGTTCTTGTCAGATCTTCCCTGGACTCCCACCAACAAACTGTAGGAACTTGTACCATATTAGATCCTTTTTATGGCTTGTCTTTGATGATAAATATACGCTGATAGGTGGAATCATTTGTACACGGCGACCTCAAGAACGTGAATCCAAAGTGTTCCCATGCCATCATAATGGCATCCTTTCGATCACCCTTGCACCGGGAAAAGTGCATATCATTCAGAGTCTTGCTTCGAATGAGACTAATATTTATAGAAAAAATGAATAAAGGGTTGGATGACATTCTCCGATTTTTGATATTTGACCCTGGAACAAAAAAAAAAATCACGGTTAAACCGTGAAACTCACCTCCGTATCCACCCCGATTCATAGTTAAGATCGGTCTTAAAGCAACAAAAGAGAGTGTATGATACAAGATGTAGCCACTATAATCTTGTAACAGTTATTTATGTTGAAGCAGTGACCTATATTTACTATTACTGCGCCTTCCATCATTTTAGATCAACGATAACGAGTCTTCTGCGTGTTAAGGATAGGGCACCCTAATGAGATTCGTGTAACATCGACTTCCATCGCCGAAAAACGTACGGATTCGGCTAAGACTCGGGTAATCCGTAATCGATTGGCAGATAGACGCTGGTTCCCCTAACTCTCATATTAAAAGACGGAAGCTGCCGAGATCGGCCGAATAGTCTTTACGAAAACGTCCATGTTACACGATATTTACTGATGAGTTAGTGAGTCTACAGCCCCTAACTCTCATATAAAAAAACGGAAGCTGCCGAGATTGGCCGAATAACCTTTACGAAAACGTCGATATTACGATATTACCGATGAATTAGGGGTCGCAGACCTTAAAGGACAATTCCAACTCATGAACGAGTCGGTTGTTAGACAAAATGGAGCCATGATACCATTACATAATTATATCATCACATAATTATAGAACCATAAAATCCATTTTCTCTGACAAAACCGACAAAACTCTACTGAATCATGACTGAATCATGAGGTACACTGGTCCTTGGACATGCAGAAATTTTACCAATAGCGAAAAGTTTCGACCTAGGTCAGCCTGCGCAATCGGCGCAGGCTGACCTGGGTCGATACTTTTCGAAGATGCAGTAAGACCCCTTTTCACAGGGCATGGCTCATTTATTTATTTGTGAAAACATTGTGGCGAAAGGAGAAGTTGCTCGTCACACGCCATTTCTTTATTTACCATTATGTTCTGCTGCAAGAAGGAAATATTTATGTGTGCTTAAAATAACAATAAAGGCCAAAAGTAAACAAAGTGGGTATTTAAATGCATTTAACTCTATATCATACCATTTAAAAGTATGAAAATTATTGTGAAGATGATAATCTGTCATTGTACGGTCGGTCCAAGTGTCAGTCGCTGACAGAGAAATTAATTTCAAAACTAGGTTAAAACCTGTCAGGTAGCTCTGTCTTTTGTTTATTTTTTGCCTGATTTTAAAATTCTTGTTTCTGCCAGCGACTAACACATGGCCCGACCACACAATAACAGACTGTCATCTTCACAATATTTTCCATACTTTTAAATGGTCTGATTTAAATTAAAAATGTATTATGGCACCTGCTTTGATAGTTTGGCCTCTCCTGGGCGTAAAAGCCCCACCCATCATTTTGTCTTTGGATTCAAGTACATAAAAAACATTTAAAAGAGAAAATACTTTTACTATCATTGTTATCATGGGGTCCTGCGTGGCTCAGTGGCAAAGTGTAAGACTCATGACCTTGAGGCCCCGGGTTCGAGCCTCATTGGAGGCACTGGGCTTTTTGTGGGAGCGTCCTTGGGCAAGACACTTCAGAGCCCCAGCCTAGTGCTGGTGAAACCCGGGAAATACATGAATATGTGAGCTGTCGCCGTGACATGACTGAACTAATGTTGAAAGCGGCGTAAAACACCATTATATCAGTCAATGGTATCATAGAGACCGAACTATTTTGTTGAAGATTTTTACACACACAAAGCTATTGACGGTTAAATGAGAAAGTAATCACAGAGCGATTGCGATATGGCAAGACACATTGTTCTTAAGGGAAAAATAAGAAAAAAAGAGTGTCGTCTGCTTCATGTAACACGTAATTTAAAACCGCGGAATGTTTTTTCCGATACAGATATTCACAAGACAGCGCTTTACATATACATTTATATGTGTATTATAACCCCTGTAGGTAGGAAAGAATGGTGATAATATATGGTTTTTAAAAATCAGAAGATGCAATTTAAAGGCTGTTTCAGCCAAATCGCCTCAGAAAATGTTATATTGTTTAAATGAAAGATTAGAGTTACTGCTTTGCATTCTGAACATCACCCATACTGAACTGCACTCAACGCTTCATAGATTCATAGATTCATAAAAAAAAACACGATCGGTAAACACATTGCTATTTTTAGATGACACCAGGTGCTTGATCGAAGCCGACCGAGGTAGGTCATTTACATGTTTTTCTGTTTATCATTATATGCCCGTACATTATTCTTTAAACCTGGACACTTTTGACACGTCTGGACTGGGTTCTTTTTCGACATTATTGTTAATTCGTCCATCGAGACCATTTATTTGCTGAATAATAGATAATTCAAATTTAACAGAAATATTTTGTGGATTTCATAATTACTCTGTATTCATTTAATTTGAGATTTTTATATGTTGTTCGCAGAGTATTCCTTTCGTCCCAAAAGTGATGATCAAAGTTGATGCAGCTGACAGTATTTCGATTGTAGGGGAGATCACTAGCATTACGATTTACGAGAGATCACATTCTGTATCAGTTGAATAATTTGTCAGATGACTCATTCTAGATTTAAACCTTTAGCTAATAATCGCGTCTCAGGGACCTTTTGCGGACAGTGTAGATCAAGATCAGACTGCACAGAACGTGCAGTCTGATCTTGAACCTACACTGTCCGCTAAGGAGATGTGTTTCCCGCAACTTTGAAATTGAAATATTTGAGTTATTACTATAGGCTTGAAAGGTTAATTTCACTTATTTAGCAGGTTAGGGTTAAGTGTAACTAATGATGTACACGGGGCGATTCGCTTTTTTCCATTACCACTGCACAGTACTGAACTATACATAAATACATGTTTTCGTCTAGCAGCAGAACATTACGGTAAATAAATTGACTCGATAGATTGAATTGGAGTTTAACGCCATTTTAACAGCTTAGGTTATATCACGGCGGTCAGTGCACCTACGCATTAGTCTCAATAATGAGACGCTACGGTGATTTTTTTTCATATTTGGACATTTATTGTGCACCAGAGGCGACCAGTCAAAAAGTAACATCAGCGTTGGGGACAGAAAACTGTTATCTGTACTAACCTAAGTATATGTTTCCTGTCTTTCTCACACCAGTACTGACACAACTTTCTAAGTCACTGACTACTTTCTCACTTGCATCAGAGGTGAGAGGCGAAAAATCGCCGGAAAGAAAGTTTGCCCCAACCGGGTATCGAACTTGCAACCACCAGGTCAGGTCATGGGTCCCATACGCTAACCAATGAGCTACTCGGGCGGGTACGGTAAATAAAGAAATTGCGCTTAATCAGCAACTTGTCCTTTGCCACATTGTTTTCACAATTATCTCTGTTCTCACCTTTAACCCTTAGGCTGCTAAGCGCGACTCACTGACTTTTTGCGCATAGTGTAGATCAACATCAGACTGCACGGAACGTGCAGTCTGATCTTAGATCTACACCGTCGGATAAAGAGATATCATTCCCCAAAAGATAACTTTGAAATAGCAGTATTTGGATTTTTACCATCGATATGAAAATTTCACTTCAGTTATTAAGCAGGATAAAGCTTAACTCATCTTGATTATCCATCCGTACACGGGTGATTTCAAAGTCGCCTGCAACAAATCGGTAGCAAGCGAAAACAAATTAGCGATTGAGCGGCGCTCTAGGAAAAGGAGGTTAAAGGTCTACGGCCCCTAACTCATCGTTAACATCGACGTTTTCGTAAAGGCTATTCGGCGAATCTCGGCAGCTTCCGTCTTTGAATATGAAAGTTAGGGATCGTAGACTCACAAACTCACCGGTAAATATCGTGTAACATCGACCTTTTTTGTAAAGGCTATTCGGCCCATCTCGGCAGCTTCCGTCTTTCAATATGAGAGTTAGCGGCCGTAGACCTTAATGCATTTACCATTGGCAAAAAGTTTCCACCCAGGTCACGCAAATAATTCTTCGTTGGCAAAAAGTTTCGACTTAGGTCAATCTACGCGGTCTGCGCAGGCTGATCTGAATCGATGCATTTTTTCAGATGAATTAACCGACCCTTGCATAGAGCATGGCCCAAGCTGTTTTGCTTGGCAGAATTACCGATGATTATTTGTTTGAATGACAACCATCGTCGAAACAGTGATCAGCGGTGAGAGAGGAATGAATCATATCGCAATGGCTACCATCAATCCTAGGAAAGAAATTATCCGAGCTTGGGTTTCGAACCAGCCACCCCTTCTGCTCAAGACCTGTACCCTACCGACTGCGCTACCGGAACTCGGCAGAATCACCAATGGATCACGAGTGGATTAGCTCGTACTCAGTTGGTTATTTGTTAAAGCGTTTAGTTTATAGTTAGGGAATCTTTGTTTGATTCTTAAAAGCGGCAATGGTTAACTATTAGAGTCCTTGGGTAAGCCATAGTAGAGCCTTGTACCAGTGAATCCAATGAAAAACATCCTAAGGTGAACCGCTGCCGTGGTATGACATATATCCAGTAAAAACGTAAAATGCCATTCAAATCCCATCAAAAGATTTAAGGGACCTGTGTGGCTCACTGGTAAATTGTAGGACTAGTAACACGGAGGTCCCAGTTTCGAGCCTCTTTGGAGCACTGGGAGTGTTCTTCGGCAAGAGAGTTCAGAGACCTAGCCTAGTACTGATGAAGTCCAGAACATTCATTTAATATGTAAATTGTCGCCGTGATATGATTATAACAATGTTTAAAGCGGCGTAAAGTACCATTTAGTCATTCAATAAAAAAATTTTCAATGTAGGAGTATAATTACAATTCTCACTGAACCGTATAAAATGAGCCATGCTGTGGCAAAAAGGGGTTTGATGTATTGCCGTTATGCATAATACCAAACAAGTCATCACATAATTATAAATCCTTAAAGTCCAGTCTGACTATCAACCAATTGAATCATGAGGTAGAATGGTCCTTGGACATGCAGAAAATTTACCAAAAGCAAAAAGTTTTGGACTGCGCTTATTGCCATGGGTTGCTCCTTTTTTTTCCAGATGCATTAACCCTTTACCACACAATCCCGACTTTTAACGACACTGAGAAAAATACCTTTTGAAAACATTGTGGGAAAAGGAGAAAATGCTGGTAACCAGCATTTTCTCCTTTTTCCCACAATGTTTTCTACCCTACAAAAGACGAATTGCATCGTTTGAGCCACATTTCTTTTGTCGTCTGCAAATGCTTTCAATTTGAACTAGTCGCAAATTTTGTCGCTAGGTAAAGTTTTAAACCCCCTTTTAAAAGACCATGGCTCTTTAATGAATTTCACGAACACTTTGCCTTCATGTGTGTATGTTTTCCCTCTTGTTTAATGTTACAATTTACGAGGAAAATGTGGAAGATCTTAAATTCTATGTCTAAAAGCATTCTAGAAAACTTCGTGTCAAATGAAAATATGACACAATCCAGTCACTTTATCAATGTGTCACAATTTTTTCAAAAGCGTCCCAATGCATGCAAAGGCGTCTCCAAGGGAACTTGTGTAAAAAAAAAGGGGGAGTTAGCTTTTAAATTATTCAAGGCTATACTTTAGCTAGCTGACAAATTAGTTTCCGGGTCATAGCATCAAAAGGTAGTTATATTTCAAAATGAGTTAAAATCAGTTCGGCTGCATATGTTATACTGAGGTTTATACACCTTTTTTTTTTTAATCAATAGACAAATATGGCAGACAACAAGAAACCAGGTACAATGAAATACGATGACTGGATTAAACATTGGGGCGATGATGATGCGCCTTTTCATGTAGATGAACCAGACGAGTAAGTTTAACTTTCAGATCAACTGCTGTTTCGACTTTTTCTTTATTGACACTATGAAATCCTCAGGGAATGAATGAAACACTATGAAAAAACCCACTTTATTGTTCGATATTTAGGGTATTGCCCTTTTCAAGATTTCGAAACACCGTTTTCGCTAGAACATTTTTTAGCATAAAAAATGTTATAGAGGAAAATGTGTTTCGAACTCGTGAAAAAGGCGATAGCCGAAATATCGAACAATTAAATGTTTTTTTTTTTTGTTCATAGCGTTTCTTATATTGGAATGCAGTAATTTGCTTGGAAAGAGTGTTGTCAAGATGTTTTACAGTCCCCGTGTTTTAACTAACCCGTGGAAGAAAGCTTTTGGGAATGATTGTGGGAAAAGGAGAAAAAGCTGGTAAACATGTTTTCCACCGTTTTTACGATAAATGCCACCATTTCAGCTCCGTTTACTTTGCTGTCAGCACCCAAAATTCAGCTTATTTACCTTCTCATAAATCGGTATCATTCGAGTATGTATTTGTTACAAACACATCTTGTATTTGGTCCGGGAGCCTGGTCCAACTGGTTCAGCCAGTTAAAAGTTCTCTACTTTTTAAATCTACAAAATGACTAAGAATGTTCTTCAGAACAGTTGCGAAATTATTTTTGTCGTTGGTATAAGCCGATGTTTATGAGCTCCTACCGATTTTACTGGGGGAAGGGGAAGGGGATTGTAATGTCGCTGTAGTTTTCGTCCATCCTTCTTATTCTGGAATCTGCGACAACTAAAAGAGCCTTAGCTTTGAATTAATGAAAATATGCAGATGCTCTATGTCCCTCAATGTAAGACCAGGGTCAAGGACACTGTTAATGAAAAGAAAGCGCTACAATATCGACAATGTAAGGTCTATGAGAAGTTGGGTAGGCCTACATACCTTCGTTTTACGGATGAATAAAGGCCAAGGTCACGATAAAAAAATATATAAACAATTAAGATCCAAGCTCTATACCGGTATGAGACTGATTTTCCATGCAAAATTATTTTGGCCTTCTTTATGATGCTTTTAAATAGGTGTTTAATCTGTGTGCTTCGATTGGTGATTCCGTGACGTTGCTTCAAACAAAATAGCTATTTTTTCTTCTCCTTCATTATAATCATACTATTTACAGGGTTCTCGTAGAGAAAGTTTCGAAATACTTTAATGACAGACCTTGCAGTGTCTTTGTACCGCTTTGTGGAAAAACTGTGGACATTTTATGGTAAGTTTAGTCATTGTTTCCGTTCTACTGTAGACATATCGTATAGATGGCTACATCCTCCTACCAACGGCTAAGCCCTGATGGTCCAGTAGTATTGTGCAGTGCTAATTGAAGGAAATGCGATTTCGACTCCGATAAGGCCTAACTTCTTTCTGAGGATTATGACATTGTGACTTTTTACATGGGAAAGTTTCCAAGAAAGGAGCGAGAACTTAAACTTATTCCTTTTTGTATTCTGTCATTGTCTGTGGATTGTTAATAGAGCTTCGATCTTCAGGCCAACATTAAGATATTTACAGTCACAAAAGGCCAGAGTAAGGTAACCTTTGCTACGACGTAAATGGGCACATAGACCTCATGTTCTTATAAGGTCACTCATCACGTATATCGTGATACTTTTTTGCCGGCGATACCCTGCTCTTGCACTTAGATCTAGGCCTTATTTGTTTATAGGGTCACAGACTCATCAAGTACATAAAAATCGAACAGAATTCTACAATATTAAGATCACCATACACGTACTTATAACATTCTTCCCTCTTTATGGCTTTGAATAATACAGCTATTTTGCAGGTTGTATAATCAAGGTCACACCGTGGTTGGCGTTGAAATAGCTGAAAAGGCCGTGTCAGATTTTTTCAAAGAGCAGAAATTGGAACCACACATGGAAAGTATTGCTGATGTGGGAAACGTGTACAGAGTGAGTATACCGAGTAATAAATTAGATTTCGTTGAGGCAAAACCCGTTTACCATGTATTTTCAAACGTACACTACTCTTTTGGCTCAGTGGTCGACCACACATTCCTGATTTTTAACGTCCCTGAAGAGAAATCCTTTGAAAACATAGTGGGAAAAGGAGAAAACGCTGGTTACAGACATTTTTTCTTTTTCCAATAACGTTTTGTTCCCTTCATTCCTCGTCTACAAATGCTGTTAATTTGGACATGTCTAAAATTTTGTCGTTTGGTAAAGAGTAAGGGCGTTGGATCTGAAACAAAAATGCCTGTTTTTATCATTGCTGGTAGCGCTTACAACATGAGCGTGTCTCGAAAAGGCATCTCATTGCCTTATACTAGCCCAGGTTATGTGAAACTCGGTCTTGAAAGTATTAACAAAAACCAGAACAATATTAAAGAAATCTAACGGAGATAGTGGGGTTCTCGAATTTCTTGGATCGGCGGAAAAGTGAAGTGTATCGTCTGTTTTACAATTCTTTGGCCCTATTGTATCTCTTACTGTCGGCCTCTGTATAACCAAGATCATGCGTTTTATGCAGTCTGATCTGAAGATACGCTGTTCGCTAAGACAATTAAACCTACATCAGCGCTAAAAGGGTCAACAAAATTCTTGAAAGTATGTGAAATCAAAGTTGAGTAACATCAAATCTGTCTATAATTACTTGCTCATAATGTATCGCTTCAGTTCATAGCTCTTTCAGGTTTCTACAAATCTCCCTCCGTGGCTTTCGTTTGCTTGTTTCCTGATGACTTATATTATTTCCTAAATCAAATATGCAGAGATTATGTTTAAAAAGTCCTTGTAGGTATGTCCTTTAGAAAATAAAGCTGAATTAAGATCTGATAAATGAACACATATGTGGAAAAATTGTAGCCAAAGAGGAATAGGGAATAACTCGTTTTCAACTGGTATACCGCAGAAAGAGAAAAGTCGTCTGTAAGTGGTTATTTTGAATGTGTTCAGTCCTAGGCCAAGGAAATGAACATGTTTGTTTCGTGTTTAATTTCAGACAAAAGATAAAAGAATCCAGCTTTATGCCGCGAATGTCTTCAAAATTACAGCGTAAGTAATTTTGTTACCTAATCTATACTCAGGGAAAAATAAGGTGACGTTGAAATCTTTATTCTAACATGACACGTGAATTCGGCTTTATAAACACAGTGCAACAAAAGCGTGGTAAAATCTACGTTATTCTATGTAGAGTGACGTCATTCTATATACAGTGACGTCATTCTGTATAAAGTAAGTAAGTAAGTTATTCAATGGAATATAATCTGCATCCGCGTTTTTACTCTAAGTATGAACTTGTTTTCCTTTGATTAAGAGTTGGTCATGTTAGAATCGAAATAATCTTCTTTCTATCGTGGTTTATCGTTCAATAAACCACGTTGTGAGTCATGAGGCGCATTAAATAAATCACTCGGGCTATCGCCCTCGTGGATTATTTATTGTGCCTCATAACTCACAACCGTGGTTTATTGAACGATAAACCACGATAGAAAGAAGATTATTTCTTAAATAAATCACGCTGTGAGTTATGAGGCGCAATGAATAAACCACTCGGGCTATCGCCTTCGTGGATTATTTATTGTGCCTCATAACTCACAACTGTGGTTTATTGAACGATAAACCACGATAGAAAGAAGATTATTTCTTAAACATAGTTTCTTTTATATAATTATAAGACACTTTGTCTCAGCCAATCAGATGTCTAGACTTCGAATAGAGAAATATAGTTGCTTATGGAATATTTAGCGAACACGTTTCCTGCATCTACAATGTCCGATATTTGTGAGATATTCTGGAGATATGTCATAAAAATTTCATTTTTTTTTTTTTTGTCTTTTTTTTTTTAAATATTTAATGCCTTCTGAAAAAGCCATTTTTTAAAACTCATTTCCTTTCTTTAGCTCTTTAATTTTCAATATTTTAGTACCATCTGAAAAACCTTTACTCAACAATTTATTTGTCTGTATTCAACTTTGTCTGAAAGAAATCTGTATTTAGAAGTTTAACCATCATAACTCTGTAAAATCTTTACCACCACCCATCGATAAATTTCTTGCTAAAACTGAAAGATGTTTATTCAGGACTGTAATTGCTATAAGAAATCTTTATTCAGCACTCCTGTTGTTATGATTCTGCCTCATAAGAAAAATTTGGAGTACTTTAATTCTTATAGCTGAAATTTGCATCATAAAACATATTCATAAACCACTCTTGTAATATGTACAAATGCCATTCAACCTGAAAAATCTTTATTTAGCACTGTAATTGTTATAATTCAAAACCATCCGAAGAATGATATGTTCCACATTGATTGTTGATATTTAATCCCATTTGAAAAATATTCATCCCGCACTTTTGAAAAAAAAAAAAAATTCGATACCACTTCTAAAATACTCAAATCTTTATTTAGAATTTATTGAAATATTATATAAAGAATTGTTAAATTCTTAAATCAAATTATTTCAAGCAAAATAAGAACAATACAATACAAAGATTTTTATTTATAAATGAAGGCCACCGGCCCATAATACAAAATTTCATATACAATTATAACAAACAACAATGAAGAGTTGCAAATTACATCTACATGCAAAGTAGAATCACTTTAACCTTTATTCTGCTACATAAATGAAACGTTCCAGCTGATAATTAAAACTCAAATATTGCTATTTTAAAGTTATTTATTAGGGGGGGGGGGGATAATATCTCGTCATCGGACAGTGTTGATCCAAGATCAGATTGCACGTTCTGTGCAGTCTGATCTTGATCTACACTGTCCGCAAAAAGGTCAGTGAGTCGCGCTTAGCAGGCTAAGGGTTAATTACTTTGATTAGCATCTTTTAATGTTAAAATAGTTGAAATACATTTTGCTACCTTTCTGATAGTTACTAAATTTTTGCTTTTCATTAAATTATAAAAGGACAAAATTTCATGATTTAATAAACATTGGTGGCACCCCCATCATCTCTTTCTATGTTAAAATGTCTACCTAGTTCTATGTTTAATTTGTGTGCGAACAGTCGGAAATTCTTCTCTTAAAAAGCTTAACAAAGTAATCAATATCCCCTATGTATTGCGAAAGCCACGCATAGGCAAAGCCATCTGTACAAAGAAGATTTTTAACTTGTGTAACCCAATTGATCCTACCAAGATCTGCATGTGCCTTAAGCATCTTATAAAATTGCTTAGGAAAACGATGATTATCCATAGGTAATAGTTTACACCAATATTTAACTACTTTAGTTTTATAAGTAACACATAAGGGTAGCCTACCACATTCAGATAAGACAATACAATTATTAACTGAATGATTTACACCTAAAAATTCCCGACAAAACTTTAAATGAACATTTTCAATGATATCGGAATACTCAAATCCTCATAGCTCTGCACCAAATGTGAGGATGGGTAAGACCATTGCATCAAATAATTAAAAGTACTCATTATGCAAAAAGAAGCCAAATACTGATATGATTTAATGGAAAACATTGCCTTTTTTGCTTGTGACGCCATATTTTGTTCTTCTTTAGCGACTTGATTGGCACCTTTGATATCATCTGGGACTCTGCAGGGCTCAGCGTGATCAATAAAGATGACAGACCAAAGTGAGTTTAAGAGGATTTTTTCAGTTACGGTACACACCACCTGCTTTGTCAAAGTGCACTTTGAAAACATTATGTGAACGGGATGAAATTGCCAGAAATGCATAATTTCTCGTTTTTTGCCCTTTTTTTTCCCAAATGTACTCTAAAACATACCTTTTATTTGTGACGACTTTTATTGTTACAGTTATGTTTTCAAATTTCTTCAAATTTGTTTCAGGCGTTAAAGAGTCAGCACTTGCTGACAGTTTTTGTGCACGAAGCACGTTTAGCAAGAAGACTCAAACTAAGAACGAAGAGTTTCTTCCGAGTTTTACTCGTAACTATTTTGTATTCATATTATCTTTTACACGTTTGATATCACAATTGTGTGACGTTACTTTTGACGTCATTTTTGTACGTATTCCATAGAAGTGAATGGGTTTTATGAATATTTATGGCTCGCTTACTAAAATTTTCCTTAGACTCGTTTAATAAAATTTTATCTCGAACACCAACTTATGTCAGATCCTATACATCTCCGAAACATGATATGGCCAGAGGAGTTTGAAAAAATCCCTGCAAAATATTGATAATCAACATGGATTTAAGTAGACCTCCCATTCAGTTGCATACACTTACTCACGTAAGTACAGATACTTGTATAAGTAAATCTGAGTCACATGTGGTGTCATTTGAACGCAAACACGACGTAAGTATAAACACCCCTGGAGAAATTTTGGTAAGGTATATACGGCAAAAGCTAATTATGTCATGTAAACGGACATCATCCAAACGCATGTGAGCAAAAACTGATATTTCTATACTCCTTGGATGCTGTCAATAATATTAATCATAATCCATTACTCCGACAAATTCATATGTCGTCGGCAAAAGGTTGCTCAATTCAGAATGGCTGCAAAAGAAAAGAATATGTGCCCTAAGGACAGAAAAGAGGCCTGCAAAAGGACTGTTATCGTAAACTGACGAAAACTTGAAATTTCATTGTTGGATTAAGATTAGTATATTCCTGAAAGAATAAAGATAAACTAGTCCCTAACAAACGTTAGCTCTTATGTGAACTCTACAAGCATTTATACGCATTGTACTTCTACTTACGTCGTTATCTTTACGTCATGAAGCATAACAAAAGACATACGAGTGTAAGTTTAGTGCATGCAAAAAAAGCCTAGGACATGTTCATGTATACAGTAAAGAATATTATGGCCTAGGGAAATATTGTTCATTGTGGTTTTCTGGAAGATGGAAAATGCTATGAACTGTTTCTTGTTTTCTTTTTCAAGGTATTTCAAGCTTATCAAATCTTTGACGAAACCGGAGTCAACTTATTTCGTTGCGGGATCGGATTATGATTCATCTGTGTGGCCTGGTATGTACCTTACAGAGTGTAAAGATGGATGGATGGGTGGATGGGATAGGATGGAATGGACTGGGATAGGATGGAACGGGATGGGATGAGACGAATCGGGATGGGATGGGATGGAACGGTATGGGATGGATGGTAAGATAAATGAGTGAGTCGGTGGAAATAAGAGCCAATTTATCCCACGAAATTTTCATTACACATTTATGTAAAAAAAAAAAAAGAATAAATAACAGGAGTTGGGGTAAGTGGATTCAAATCCCACCAAGCCTATACTATTTTTTCCTCGTCATAGTTATTCCTTATCATTATTCTTAAAGCTTTGCAAGTTAAAAAACCTGACCTAAACCTCGATATGCCTCTTTCGCATTAAACGCTCGATTTTCTGGATCCACGATTTCTTTTTTCAAAGTTAAATAGGTTAAAAGACCCTAGACAAAGACTTTCCAAATCATAGTGAGAAAAGGAGTATATACTGTTAATAATGCAAGACGCGAAAGTCGTCTGTTAAAGATAATGAGTTAAGTGTAACTGCAGCCTCCTATTTTTTCTTTTTTTTAAAACTTATGACCATATGACATAATTTAAGACTTGTCAAATTTGAAAGGATTTGCAGAGACAAACTGAGTGTAACTCAAAGATGTAATGTGTCTTTCATAGAGTAGAAAATTGTGGAGGGAAAAACATGCTGGTTACCTGCAATTCTTGATCTGTCCACAATTTCTTCAAAAGGTTTCTTCTTCAGAGACGTTAAAAGTCGGGATTTCGGGTTAAAGAGTTAAATGTGTTCATTATTTTATAGGACCACCACACCCTTTGAACAAAAAGGTGCTGGACCAAATTTGTGGTGAGTAGGATATTTTTTAATAACCTTATTGGTCGAATAGCATTTACCAATCCTGTTTAGGAACGGGCGTGCGGCCTGATCGATTCTCGTCTTTTTCTAGATCATGTTGACTGTTAAAACTCTCAACCCGGCAAACCTCGTATGATGGATTGTTCAACTCCCGGTCCCGGCTGTGTTAAGTTGGAAGCCTACGATATGTACATGCACTTTCCATATTTTTTTTCTGGAAAAAGATCTGTACTGTTTGTGAAATAAGACTCATCTAAAAGAAATTTATAAGAAACCAATTTCAATCAAAATCGTGTGTTTTTTTTTTTATATAAGTCGTATTTAGGTTATCAAAAAGGTTGTTAACACATTTTTTTTGTTAGGTGTTTCCAAGTCGTTTTGATAATGTTCTCTCTTTTTACGCAGGTGACCTTTTTAATGTGGAGACTCTACAAGAGATGGATATGAGAGCCATGGGTGGACACGAACAAGAAGAAGCGGGTCAATCCGAGAGCAAGGAACAGGCTATTCACAACGCAACAAAAGATGACGATGAGAACTCATTTGCCTCAATCGAAAAAGCCTTACTGAAATCTGATTATTTGTTTTACAATTATCATCGGCTTACTTTAAAGTAGATAGAAAAAGAACTTTGGAACTATCTGGCGGATAGCTACATTTCAAACTCAACATGAGAAAGAAAGAGAGAGAGAGAGAGAGAGGGAGGTGGGATTGACTTACCTATTAAAGCGGGCATGAATATTCTGCAATCACAAAATTCTTTTGTAAATTCGTTGTTTGTTTCTTCTATTCCATACATTATCATTAATAGGAATGACGAGAAATACAATTGGATAAATCAAAAGAACAAACAATTTATGTTATTAGGAATTTATTTATCTTTGTTTTTATCTGCATTGTACACAAATATCTTACAGAACAAAGGAAGACTATGGAACGTACATTGTTATTATTATTACTTTTTTTTAATCACGATAAATCTATGTTCATCTGGAAGTCTAGAACGTATCAATATTCCTGCAGAAACAAGGTGACGCTACCTTAAGAAGCTTGACGATAGAGAGCATGCAACACCGATAACCTCTCGGTGCATGAACAAGAAAATGAACTTCCTGTATTTAGACGTCTGAAGCTTTTCCCCAATGAAGTGGAAGCTATAAAAATATGTGTACAACTGTCCTTCAAAAGAGGTCTAGGCTATGGCTTTGTATGATAATCTTCATTATTCCTCCTTATACACGGTAACTCTAAGAAAATAAGTTAGAGTATGCCTCTACCGATAGTAGACATTGTTCCTGTGTGTGGTCACAGTCTAAGAAGGTTTCTGTAATCGACAGTTAAATTCCAACCGCGTTCTTGTGCATTGTTCAATTGAAACAAAAACACAATTGAGAATTATCTTTCGATTATCTATGATGCTAGCTACCGGCATTTTGACTTTTTTCCTCAACGTTTTCTACTATATAATAAGACCAATACCCTCATTTCAGACGCTTTTAGTTTTTCGCATGTAAAAACTTTAAATATGGAAAAGTCTGAGGTTTGTTGTCAGGTAAAGAGATGCAAATGATCAGCTAAGTTTTCGGAAAGAATAAAGATATCAACTCCTCAGTTCTTGGCAGATACTATTAATTGGTACATTTGTCAAGCCAACAAGCACAACATATAAACGGAACAGCATGTGGCATGAAAAAGCTGATTTTGCCTTATCGATGCTATCCTTCAGTAATTGCCACTTCCTTGATTTGAAATCCAGTAAATATAAGTTTCACGGTTTACCTTCGAAGGCTTAAAGGAAATCTATGCCTTTAAGAGGATAACAACTCATTTTGCATGGATTTCTGAAATTGACTTGAAAACGTTTAGAACCACCCGTCTTGTCTACAAATACCACAAGGAATGACCAATCTCACCTTGTCAATTACGTGTGCTTCTTATTTTTCATCAACTGACTTGTCAGTTATCCTTCTGTTATTCATCAGTATCCAAAAAAGGATTTAATCTAATAGGCGGATGCTTACCGGTATCTACTTTTAAACGAATAGCATCAGTACCACATCATTTTCGAATACATCTAAAACAAATTATTTTTACCTAAAATCTGATTATTTCCCACCAGTGTTTAGGATGTGTTAAATCCGGTGCTTTGGGAGTTTGTGAGACTTTATTTGAATCCTGGAAATCATTAATCAATGGTTGATATATACTCAGTTCCATAAATAAGTGTGCACTTAATTTTCTTTTATTTCTCGTCGCATGTTTTACTGAAGACCAACAAATTTGGTATCACACTTTAGTTCAGAGTCTGTAGAAAATGCCAGGCTAATCAGATTTTGACTAACAGAAAGTTTAAGTTAGGTTTTTGTAGTTTAAATGAAGGTGGTACTAAAATCAAAGTTGCAAAAGTACTCAAAGACTAAGGTAACATTAAAGTTAGGTTTTTCTTAAAGATCTTGTAATTTTTCAATCAATATCTTGTATGGCCACCTCTGCTGTCGATACTTCTACAGACTCTGAACTAAAGTTTGATACTAAATTTGTTGGTCTTCAGTAAAACATGCGACGAGAAATAAAAGAAAATTAAGTGCACACTTATTTATGGAACTGAGTATAGATATCATCATATACGTGATCGATACATCTTATTAGAATCATTCTTATCAAATTATAACATTTTTGTTCACCCCAAGGCTGCTAGTAGCGACTGGGTAGAACAAGCGGTCAGATCTTGGATCGAAACTGTCCGATATATAGTGAGAAGCTCCCTTGACAAAAATCCCCGTATTTCCATTTTTTTTTATATCGGTCTAAAATTTTTATTTAGTAGCGAGGGGTGGAATGTGGAGATTTCTATCCACATAGGCTTCTTGCTTCATACCTCCACCACAAAGAATAAAAAATACTTGGAATTACCTTTTACATGACTTACCTGAAATTTGTTGTTTTTAAGAATAAACACAATTCATTGGTTGGTCCTGTTTTTTTTTTGCCCTAATCATTTTCTACTTCCAAGAAGAGTCCGAGTTTTATCAGTATGGATAGTATCTTTGTCATTCTTACGCATAATGCCGCAGCTTCGAACACTTGCTACTAGTCACGTAGTCACAAAGAGTACCTTTGACATCATTTTAGCCCAGTGTTCAATTGATCGAGTAATTCCTCCAATGCAATACACGAAGATGCATTAAACCTCTTTTCCTAGAGCACAGCTCAAAATGCTAGTA
The DNA here is from genome assembly GCA_946811185.2 of Hippopus hippopus. Lineage (NCBI taxonomy): Eukaryota > Metazoa > Mollusca > Bivalvia > Cardiida > Cardiidae > Hippopus > Hippopus hippopus. The sequence continues at coordinate 25,460,458 of OX328099.1, forward strand.
ACTAGAGAAGATTTTGCGAAAATAACAATTCGTAGGTGAAGGTATAGGCCAACAGACAATGCCTGTAGTTTTTTAAACGACTTAAGAGTGGATAACTCGACGGCAGATCTAGATACTTTACATCCAGTAATCGTGAGTTAGAAGCTTGTATTTTCTTTTCGGGCAAGATTTCTATTTTTAAGAGATTTTCACTTTTAACCCCTTACCACATGATCAAATTCTAGACTTGTTCTACTTGAAATCATTGGCTGATTAACTGATAGCATATTATTTTTTACGCTGCTTTCAAACTATTTCACCCAAATCACGGCGACCGCTTACTTATTCATGTTCGTTCCGAGTTTTACAAATATCAGATTAGTACCTTGACTAAGGACAATAACACCAAAAGCGCAAGGCCTCGAGCGAAGATCGAATCCGAATGCTAAATCTTCACTACTGAGCTACGCTGGCAGAAAGAATAATTAAGCGTAAACAAAAATAGAAATGTTGTTGTATTTTTTTTAACGCTGTATATCGCGACTGTAGTTGCATCTATACATGCTTTCCTAGGTTTTGTTTTTAACCAATACTTTGCACAATATTCTTCCCAACAAATTGGCTGCTTTCCTACATCGTCGAAAAAACGATCAGATGAAAAGGAGTTAGTATGCACTCAGACTTTTGTATTATCAAGTCTGTAAGATAAATACGGAATATTGTGTAACTGTAGTAACTCTTATATGGTACGTGGTTCCATGTGATTCGAGCAGTTTGAAAAAATTAATATCACGCGATACCGAAGGTCGAGAGAGATGTCAAAATATTTCCTACGCAGCAAGAAGCAAATACAAGCACCAACAAAGTTTCTACACCATAATATCTATTCCTATTTATTATTTACCGACAACTTTCAACGATCAAATTTTGCAATTATTCACTTTTTTATTCGAAAACGATAAACAAAATGAAATGATTAATGGTGTAGAGGGTGGTAACTTCGTTTTTATGAATGGCGGATGAATATTATAAAGTAACATTTTTACTGATCAAATCACAAATTAATGCATGCGTATTCCGTCTGCGAAATACGTCATCATACCATATATTAACCTCGTATTTGACACCGTGTACATGTAGGTACGATGGGTTTTTTTCTGTTGTGTGTGTTATTTCATCTGTGTGCAATACATGTATTTGAGCCGGAAAATTTACTGCTATAACAATAAAATCTCTATTGGTTTCACTTGATTGTATTAATCAGCCCAATAAGGTCCAGGTTATTTGGCATCAAGGTGAATTCTGGATTCTTTTGCTACCGTCTGTGATATTTTATCCGCGTGTGACGCATGTACCTGAGCCAGACATTTTTTAGGTATTTTATAAAACCCCGTCTTTCCGGTAATCGGACTGACCTACCTGTACCAAAACATTCTTCTTACGTAAGTGTAATTTTAGATAATATCTTTATCACTGTCTTCGCCGATGAATAGGATTACTGAAAGTAGACTGAGAATAGTGTAAATCAAGATCAAACTGCACAGAACAATGATCTTGGTTTAGATGGAATTAGAATGTACACTTTATGATATTTCGTATGATATTAAGAGAAAACAAACAACAACAAAAAAAAACGCTATTCAAACACATTAAACCTTTTCCAAACAATCCCGAGTTCTTAACGAACCTCATGTTGCATGCTTTCGAAAGCAATGTTGGAAGAGGAGAAAATGGAGCATTTCTACACTTTCAAGGCCAAATCTACTTTTGAGACACATTCAGTTTGTCGTCCGTTAAATGCTCTCGCGTTACGTTGATAAATTTAGTCCATAGGTTAAGAGATAAGAATATCGTATTTTTGCATTAAAAGATCTATTTTTACAGTTAAACAGAGACCGACTAGGTACCATAATTTGACATTCGAAAGTCTATTTTCACACTGTCACTGAGGCCGAAAAGGATCTTGAATGTCCAAATTTAGACTAATATACATATATGAGGTTTGGCCCCCAAAGCAAAATGTGTTAAGATATTTTTCTGGTATCGTGATACAACACAGTTTATCATAAAAGTTTTAAAATAACTCGATATCCGCAATAAATTTCGCTAAAACATCCGTCATTATCATCTGGAATGTGGTGGCAGTTTTATGCCACCATAGTAAGGGGGGCCTTTGCCGACACAATATTCAATTTCTTCTTCTGATTTCTTCGTTTATCAAAGTGTTCACCGCACTCGGTGCTGTCAGCGTACGAAAATTGGATACAGTTTTATAAAGGTCGAGAACTAGAAGTTGTATTCAACGTTCGTAGGTTCATGAAAAAAATCCGATCAATGTACACATTGCTATTTATAGATGGCACTGGGCGTTTGATCGAAGCCGAGGTGGGTCTATTTATATTATTTGTTCTTGTTTTATCGCAGCATGCATTCATAGCGCAATGTAAACTTCGACACGTTTGTCAGGCAAATAAACTGGTGCTTCCTAAATAGTTGTCGATCAACCGTTTCTTCAAGACCACTCCGTTGCCGAAGAGTCATTATTTTATACAGAAATGTCTGTCGTGTAAATTTCGTTACCTTATGTTCATAAATTTAGTGTGAGATATGTTATTCGCAGAGTATCCTTTCGTCCCAGAAGTAATTATCAAGATAGATGTATCTGTCAGTTTATAGACTGCATCAGATCATACCGCTCAGAGACATTAAGATACAGCATTCTGAATCAATTGAACAATTTGCCCGATAATTCGCAATCATGCTAGATTCAAATGTACCTGATTATGTACATATAGACGATTCGCTATAACACATAACCACTGCATAGCACTTACGCACACTTAAATGTTTCCGTCTTGCTTTGATTGATTGGAAAGTGTTTTACGCAGCTTTCAACATTATTTCAGTCCTACTGCAGCGACAGCTCAAATATTCATGCGTGTCGTGGGTTTCACCAGTACTAGGCTAGGGCTTGAAAGGTCTTGCCCAAGGATACTCCCACAAAGGGCCCAGTGTTTCCAGTGATGTTCGAACCCGGGACCTCCAGGTCACAAGTCCAGCACATTACCACTAAGTCACGCAAGACCTCTTCCGTCTTGTAGCTGAACATTCCGGTAAATAAAAAAAAAAAATTGCTAGTAACCAGCAACCCTCTTCGCCACAAAGTTTTTTCATAAAGATCTAAATGGTGTTTGAGATAAAATTTTATCAAACGAGTCTTGGAAAATGTTATCAAGCGAGCCTCTGGCGAGCTTAATACCATTTTTTTCTTGACGAGTCTAATAAAATTTCATCTCTTTTTCTCTATTTCCATCTCAAAGCCAACGAAAGTCTGATTCTTTTTATCAAATAACTGTATCTCAAGAATTACCTGAAAGATCGTTAGATCTCTATGAGGAGCTTAGATATTCATGAATGAGACTGACTCACTGATTTGACGTAAGTGTGCGTTCGGAGCTTGAAATAGTTCCAAAGAAGCTGACATATAATTAATAGATCTAAAACCTGAAATTAATACAAACCTCAGCTTTATCAAAATCATTTTCTCGGTTGAACTGACCGGGAATTTTATGCCGGATGTTGTTTTCCGAGGATGAAACAGTGTTTGAACTCATGCCGTTTTATATGACGACACAAAATCTTAACGTGCGTATTTTAATACGTACATATATATAGTGTTGCTGTTTATAAAAAGATATATAACGACTTTGGGAGAACCGCTTATTGTCGAGCCTCGACGAAACAATTTTAAATTCTCCCGACTGAGTTACATATTTTTGATAAACAATAATATTATGTACGTATCATATTTATCTTAAAACATGTCTGATTTGTTAGTGTATATTATTTCTAACAACGACTAACACGAATTGAGAAGTATATGCGAATGAATTGGTTCACTCACCCTTAATCAAGTTCATTTACGGAGGGGGATGAATTAGATATGGCAATGACGTTTAAAACCTCTTGGAATAGCTTGAGCAAAGCCCGGATTCGAACTCACAAATTTGTGATTTCTAGATCTAGTTTGTCTTTTGAGTCTTTTAGATATCTGTTCTGCAAAATATTCATGTTGCTCGTATTGAGGCTTTGCCTTATTCATATTATATATTACTTATGAACAAAGCCCGGTTTACTGCTTTGAAAGAGGTTTAAAATGATACTAACTTTGACGTCACACAATGCTATTCTCAGACATTGGTAACACATGCTGTTCTATAAATACCCGTCTTATATCAAAAACATATCGAATATCGTCCTTGTGGTTTATTTATTGTGCCTCATAACTCATAACAGTGGTTTGTGAACGATAAAACACGATAAAAAGAAGATTATTTCTTTAATAACACACACGACATCAAAATAAAAAATCCGTATCTACACACTGTGAAATATGGTTCCAAATATGATATGATGATGCAACTGGCGCAAGGACTAAGCATGCATTGATTTACAATTTGATTAGTCAAAATGTTACGGTATAATACTCATCCGCCATTCATAAAAACCGAGTCACTACCCTCCACACAATTAATTGTCTTATTTTGTTTACCGTTTTCGAATAAACTGTCAATTACTGCAAAAATTTGTCGCTGAAAGTTGTAGGTATTTAATAAAAGGAGTATTATGTTGTAGTGACTTTCCTGGTGCTTCTATTTGCTTCTCTCTGCGAAGGAAAATTTTGTCATCTCGCCCGACCTTCGGTTTTGCACAATATCAAATTTTCTACGCTTCTCGAATCAAATAGAGCACCAAGAAAGTTACTACAATATCATATTCCATATGTATCCAATAAAGAGATGGCTCATTTTGGACATTTTCTACACTTGTTAGATTTGTTTTAAACACCTTTCTGTGTATGCAGCGGCGTCAAAAGAAGCTTGGAGAGGAGAAGAGAATTATTTTTTTTTTAATTATTCGGGATTACATTATAGATAGCTGACAAAATTTCAGGTCATAGCATCAAAAGGTAATTATATTTCAAAATGATTTCAAATCAGTTATGCTGCATAGTTTGTACAGAAGTTTACATACACGTTTATTTTTTAACAGAGAAACATGGCTGCAAGCAACAGGAAACTAGGGACGATGGCATACTGTGATTGGATTAAACACTGGGACGATGATGACACGCCATTCCATGTACCTTATCCAGACAAGTGAGTTTAACTTCTAGATAAGCTGTAATTGCGATTTTTTCTATGTGACAAGATCTTCGTTACCAACCCTGTGTTTTAACGACTCCATGGATGAAAGGTTTTGAAACCAGTGTGGAAAAAAAGGAGAAAATGCTGTAAACAGCATTTTCTCTATTTCCCACAATGCTTTCTACTTTTTACGATAAATACCACCATTTCAGCTCCGTTTAATTTGTCGTCTGCAAATTGACCCCGAAATTCAGTCTCTTCACCTTCTCGTGTATCGTCTTTTTCTGTAAGGCTGTAAAGCTAAGAACAATGTCACTGTTAATGAAAAGGGTGCGTTACAACATAATCAGTGTATGAGCAAAGTCTATAGAAAGTTGTGTACATGCCCTCAATTTACTGATGAATAAAAGGTCACTGTCACGGAAAAAATCAGCTCTGAACCAGTATGAGACTTATTTTCCCATGCAAAATTGTTTTGGCCTGCATTATGATGCAGTAGGTGTTCATAGGTGTAGCCGAGATAAAAACAATTATACGCACAGTGAGGCACAGACTGCCGATGGGAAGGCAGCTGAAACATCACCACTTATTGTAAAGCATAGAGGAATTCTCTTGTCATCATTACACCAACTTTACCCATCTATTTAGTTTGAAAAGCCATGCAGATCTAGAGAAGAATCAATACATTTATATGATATCCTGATGTACAACTTTGGTTGTTTTTTTTTCATACGCACGTGCGTATTGTGCGTAGAGGGCGCTACGGCCTTGGTGTTTAATCCGTCTGCTTCGATTGGTGATCCTTTGCATGACGTTGCTTCAAACAACATTTCTCTTTCTTCAGCTTCATCATAAACATACAATTTACAGGATCCTCATAGAGAAAGTTTCGAAGTACTTTGATGACAGACCTTGCAGCGTCTTTGTGCCGCTATGTGGAAAAAGTGAAGACATGTTTTGGTGGGTTTAAAATAGTCGTTGTTTCCATTCTACTGTAGACATAATCATCCGGATGGCTTGATGCTTCTACCAGGGGGTTAAGCCCTGGTGGTTTAGTAGAACTGTGTAGCGCTAATAGTAGATAAGAAAGGAGAGTTCTAGGGCATCACCCAATTCACCCATCCGTCCTCTTTAAAATTCAACCATCTAACATGAATCTCAAACCTAACCATATCCCTGCTCAAATCTCAAACCCAACCATATCCCTGGCTAACTTAAAACCTAACCATATCCCTGGCTAACTATAAAACCTAACCATATCCCTGGCTAACTCTAAAACCAAACTATATGTGTGCTTTAATTAATAATTTAACCATGTTTATGATTAAATTATTGTTTCAACCATGTTTGTCTTTAAAACTAAAGTTAACCATCTCTTAGGTTAATTCCTTACTGGTCAAAAATTAACCATGGTAAATTAACCATGCGTTTCTTTGCGAAGCGGCTCCGTACGTATTTTTATATGGAAATATTTTTTTTTAAATTAATTTTATCTTACGGTGTCCCCGGGCTAACGTGTCAATCTTGTTTTCCAAGACATATCGTTTATCATCATCCGCGCTTAAAGCAATTTTATTAACCTCTTCTGTATACAACTGATGATTATAACTCCTAATTACTACCATCCTTCTATACTGATTCTTTTCTTCAAACAAGCATTTCTTATAATGCTCATGACTAATAAAATCTTTTACAACTTGCTGTTTAATACCTTTACACTTTTTACTTTCCTTTCCATCATCAGACATTTTATAAGAGTATAGTTTAGCTCTAAGACCAACAAATTCTTCAATAGTCATACCACAAGCAGGGTTGCATCTAGAGTGCGGGATTGACGAAATCCCGCATCAAAATAAAAAATCCCGCAAAAACGAAATTTGTTTGCGCACCAAATCCCGCACTAAAACGAACTAGCCCGCAAAAATTACATGATCGTGCGCACCATAATCGGGGAAAAAGAGAGAAAAAACGACTTGGGGGGAATAAAGTGTGACAAAATTTGCATGGTCACCCAAATAATCATTCGAAACTTAAAACCGTAAACTAAATCGTAGACTGTCGGGTTATTTTGATCATATCAATAGACGCTTGTCATTTGTGTTACTGTATGCAGACGAAAAGCCGCACTGCAGGGCCCATGCTGTTGATCACCGATTGCGACAATTTAGGAAAAATGTGTCCAAAAATGGCAAATCTGCTGGCAAAAAGTGATGTCTTAAGGCTACAAAATTCTTGAAAGAAAATAACTCCGTCATAAACAGCGAGTTAAGTATGACAGACCACACGTCACCGTTTATCACAACCTAACAAGCTGGCGTGTAATGAAAAGCGAGATGATGATGTCAATCCACTGATCTAGGATAAAATGACATCTTTTGAAGTGACCTGCAACCTTTATTGGCAAATTCTTGCAATATCATATGGAAATACTTTTAAGAAAATTAATTGACATGAAAAAAGACCGATGCAAAAACCGCGAAAACCCATGACACAACAAAATGTCTAATTGACTTCGTCTGATCAGAGGCACTTAAGACTATCTTTTCAGCTTTGCTAGTGAATTTAAGCAGTAAATTTACATAAATATCTGTATGAAACAATAGATGGAAGCTAAAATCTCAGTCTAACACTGACTGAGGTAAAAATTTCGTTGAATTTATGAAATGAAAATGTTGAACAACGTAGGATAGATAGGGTAGGATGGGGGTTAGTCTACTTGTCTTACAGTGATTGTAGTGTAACAAGTGTTAAAGAAGAAGTTACAAGACATTCATCTTAACAAAGAAGACTAGAATATAATAACCCTTTAATGGATATAATCATTATTATTTTTCCAAAGACAAAAACAAATAGTAAATTAACCCTTTACCACAATATCGGAACCGCCATGAGATTTGTCCCCCCTCTTTACACTTGAAAGGGGGGACGTGCCCCCCTTTTTCTGAAGATGATGGGGGCCAGCCCCCCTATTTGAAAATTTCTAGATGCAACCCTGCACAAGCTTCATCCTTAAACATACCAATTACTTTCTTATTCATACCAGTTGGAATACCTGATGGATGATCAGGTGGGTAATCACTTGTATCAAAGTTATCTTTCACATCATTACTTATATCTTTATAAAAATCTTCTGTTTCTATTTCATACATTAAACTGTCTGTATCAGTAAAAAGAAGTTTTGCTTTTTCACCATATTTCTCTTTAATATAATTGTAATGGAAGTTGTACATCAATGTTTTACTTAAATCCAAAATAGACATACCAACATAAATAGGTTTATTAAAATATAGATTTGTTTTTCTCATCTGAATTATACATAAATCCTCATTAATATTTGTTATATTATAAAAGTTTGGTTTAGCAACTAATTTTTCTGCTTTCTTTTTGGTACTAACTAATTTTATATTAACTCTATCTCTAATATTTTCCATTGTCTTACCAAATACTGAGTTATTCATAAGCTTAAAGAAATCCTTTTCGAAGTCATTCGATGCTTTTTTCCTGAGCTCACTATTTAATTCAATATAAGGTTTTAACCACTCACTCTCATTAAACTTAATACCTCTATGTATTTTTTTAATTCTTAAACCTAAACTTAAATACAATTTTAAATTTTCGTAATGTAATAAATATTTATTTTTATCATATAAATTAGGAATAAGTTTTTCAACCTTACCAACCTTTAATCGTTCAGGAGCTAAAGGGAAATCATTATGTAAATCATGTAACTCTTCAGGGTACGCTAAATCAACTTCTAATATACATGGATGATTTTTCCAATTTCCTAATTCATCCTCATTCATCCATTTAAAATTACCAGTGGGAAGTTTCTTACACATTGCCCAACCATAAAGATTATTTGCGTCTAAGTAAGCAATATATTTTGATGGTTCATCAGGATTATATTTATCTCCCATATATAAATTATTTGCTTTTGCAAATCGTTTAAAAATGTTGATATACCGCCTCTAACTCCTTTTTCGATAAATAACATCATATCAGGGTCTGTTAATAAATTTAATTTTACACCAGTAATCCTTAACATAGCATCCCAAGCTAATCCAGGCGCTGTATAAAACCATGATGGATCTAATCCATAATTGTTAAAACAAAGTTTCCTAAAATTCTCAAAGACATCCGCTAATAGTAAAACATCAGTTTTATTATATAAATCATGATAATCCTTAAATGTTTTCATATCAAATGTTTTCCAAACATTTAATGCATGTTAGTAATCTTCTTTCTTTATTCCACTACATTTAAGTTTTGAGTAAAATTCTCTTTGTAAAGGTATTTTTGTTTCATCCAGTTTTCTAAGTTGATCAAACCATTCATATGGAAAAACTCCTTTCTTTGAAACTAATTCAAGCTTTTCTCCATCAAAATATCTTGAAAGATTAACCATATTTTCTTTTGGCAATATACTAACCAGTCCATCTAAACTTTTTGGTAAAAACTTTATACTATCAAGAAATCTAATTTCATTGTGTTTCTCTTTAGCCGCACCTTCTTTATCCGTATATTGAATTGGTATGTTTTTAGAAACACTAATATATGTTTCTTTATTTGTTGGAATACAATTTGTATCACCCGGTGTTTTCATTAAATCTTTTATAAACAAATGAATATCATATTTACTGAAATTATGAAAAAACACAGGCGTAAAAGTCGGTCTTCTATATTTTAAATTACACATATTATGCGCGGTTCCCCTGAAATTTCCTGTATAATGACAATGATCTCTGACTTTTTGATCATGATTTGTAAATGGTTCATTACATATCCAACATTTTGTTGCTCTATCAAACTTCCTTTTATCATGAAGTGAATAATTCATTTCCCTTGTTGGTACCCTATCTATTTCCTTTATAACATTTTCTAAATCTTCTATAAATTTTTCTGATGCATTTTCACCAGAATATTGTACAAGCTTTGAAGGATATATTTTTTCATGAAGTGATTTTACGTAAAAACAATATCCTGAAATTTTGTGTTCATGAATTTGTTTTGTTCCACTACCTTTTTTTTTCGTATATCTTTTCTAATGTAGATTCCATATCTGCATAAATGGGTGTTTTTGTTGTTTATAAAAGTTTCGAAAAGATATTTGTGAACCCTCTTTTGGTAAATCTATTCTAACAGCATCTTTTTCATAACAATACTCTAAATGTTTATTTAAAGTTTCTTCTTTTTGAAAATGATTTAAACATCTTTCACAAATAAAAATTTCTCCATTATGATTGGAAATTTGTCTTGATAGCAGTCTACTCAAACCCTTAATTAAACAATAATGTTTTTTTTTCCGTCTTTTTCTAAAAGTAAAAGATTAACATGATGTTCTCTTTTGTAAACTTCTTTACTTATACTAAGTGGGTAGACACCAACGGAATCACTATACGCGTGTATCGATACAGATATTGAAGGATTTTGTTTCTCAAATTTATTTCTATCATGAATGGAAACAGGATATTCAATTCCTTCCATATTTAATGTGTTTAACAAAGGTCCTAGTCTACCAATTCTTTCAGGATGATCATCTGTTGGGTTTAAAGCTATAAGAATACAATACACAAAACACATATTATCATCTGTATTTTTTGGATTAATAACACTTCTTGTATTTCGTACCTTTATAGGAGTTGGAAACCAAGAACCAGCTCCTAATGGATTATATGATGCGGTGTGTAATCTTAGATCAATTACGTAAAGAGCTTTCCAATAATCTTCTTGCATCTCTTTTTCTGCAATTTTATTTAATATGTCATCTGCCATTTCATCGTATATTTCATTTTCATCGTCTCCCTCTAAATTAACTAATGGAAAAGCAGAATCAAAATTCATAGGTTTTAATTCATTAGTAATAGAGTGTTTCATCATACATTTCATAATGAGTTTAACTTTTGTTTGGCGATTATTTCTTATAACATTTGTTAAACCATTTTTTGCTAATTCTAAGAAAGAAGATGGTGAAGACTCGCCTTTACCTTCTATAAAATATTGTTTTGTGAAACCTCTAAATGCCGATGGACCTTCTTCAATTACTATTTCATCTTGCACCCTTTATAAACCACTTATTCTTTCTTTTAAAGCTTTTAGCTTAGGTGAAATACTTTTTGGAATTTCTTCAACATTATCTAAATAGTTCATTAACTCATCAACTGATGATGTAGGTGGAGGAGGTATTGCAGGGGGAGGAACAAAGGGTGTTGGGGTTAATATCGGGCCACTTATATTACCAATATCGTTATCTAATATTGGTGTGCCTCGATTACTTAAGAGATCAATTAAGGGGGCTCTTCTAAGCCTAGAGTATCCTCTAATTCCTCTAAGCTTAGCTAAATTCTTTAAACCTTTTACTGTAAGTCCTCTGAACTCGTTATTAGAAACAAAGGGTGTTGGGTCATTTAAGCGCTCAATTAATTCAGCTCTTCTAAGCCTAGAGTATCCTCGGATTCCTCTAGACTTGGCTAAATTCTTTAGACCTTGTAAGGTATATATAGTATAATTAATATTCTCCATTTTATATATATAAAATAAAAAAACTTAAGTTAATTTCATAAAATTTTATTATGGCAATGTCATAATAAAATTATTGAATGTTAATCTTATATTTATTCTTCCAAGTTCTCCCATTCCAGTTCACAATTGTTTGGGGGCAATGATCTATAAATTTACCCGCCATGTAAATTGATGGAAAGGTTTTTATTTCACCAGTTTCAACATCCTCTAAACTAACTTTTTTAGGATTATGCATAATAGTTTTTAATCTATCAAACCTAAGGTCTTTACTTCTTTCTTTTTTAGGTGACTCAGGTGAATCTTCTGGGAACAAACCATGTTTTTTCACCAACTCAACTAACCGTTTTTTATCCCAGTAAGAGTAAAATTCTATATTATTTTCTTTAAGAATTTTTTTTAAATCTGCTGTTTTTATCATTTTTTATATAGAAAAGAAAAATCTGAATACACTACACTCATTTTATTTCCATCAGACTGAAAGTTAATTAATCTATCACTAATAATAACAGCATATGCCTCGGTGCCTGCAGGCACATTTTCGTTAAAATTTGCCTTAATTTGGATATCGGTGACCGAGTATTTTAATCTCTCACTCTGTTTAGAAACATCAAACAAAAACAAAGGATAAAGGGTTTTATAATCTGTGGGGGAAATGTTAGGGTTTGATACCAACTCATCCATGTTATAAAACTTAGATCTAAATAATGCGGCATCACCAATCGCTCTACCAAATTGGTTACTAGGGAATGAAAGATTGTAGTCAACCGCTGGATATCTAGTGGTGTTTAACATAACATAAATATTTTTAACGTTTGTATGATTAAATATAGATGGATTTTGCTCTTGATCACCAATTTTATCGGTCTGAAAGCCAACAATGATAAAACGTGGCACCTCAGGAGATGATTTAACGGAAAGTCTCCAGGTAAATGTTGTTGATTGAGGAACTGAGATAGAGTCGCATTGAAGCATTCGATACCCAACCGGTATTTTTTCTTTTTTCTCAATAATTTTATAAAGTTCCATCTTCTCCTTATCCGCGGGTAGCACGTGTGGCATAAACCATGATATCTTTTTCAAAGTAATTCTACCAGCATCAACACCAGCATCTCTAAAGATAGCATCATCATCACCATTTCTTGTTAAGGTGAGAGTTTGTTTCATCCCGTACAATACCTTATTATAGTCTTCACAAAAACCAAATATATGTTTTAATGGAACTCTAAAGCTAAATGTTCCCTTTGGATGAGAATTATTAACGATGTATAGTTTTCTTACATTCCAACCTATGTTTTGGGCTTGTGCTGCGAGCGTTGTATCCTTATACCACAATTGGTTTAAGCCTTGTGATTTGGAAAATCATCCGGATATTTTAACAACCCAAGCATTGTAGTAGCCTGACCAGGATGTGTTAAGGATTCAATCTCCTGACCTGAAAGTTGATACTTGATATTTTTAAAAAGATGCATGAGAGCATTACTTGTTAGAGAAACGTTGTCAGCATTTGCGTAAGCTGTTCCATCAGCCTTTGTTAATCGACCTTCAATAAGTAAATAGCTCTCACTAGGATGCGCAAAAATATCTTGGGTTTCGATGCTAATCCTAATATCTCCTCCTGAGTTGTTGAGATTTGCACCTGTGATTGGTTCGTACTCAAAGTGCTCATACTCATCAATACTATCATCTTTTAAAATTGGTTCGGTAATTCTTAAAATGTCCATTTTTTATTATTACAATTATAATTTTAAATAAAATTATAATTGTGTTACTTTACTCTAAATCTCTAACCAAAGCTGGGGAAAAGACTTTTTTTCATTATTAACAAACACACCTTTAAGTTCAATGGTTTTTGGGGTATCTGTTTTAGTTTTAGGATAAACTCTATTACCATATACAAGTGTTATTTGGGGTATACCCATAACTTGTAAACGCTCATTCACCTTTTCCTCAATCTCTTTCATTACGATTACTTTTTCAGGAGACAACTTTACAACAGCTTTTTTGTAGCCATATTGCGTGTTATTAATTTCGAGGATCTCACAATCTTCTAGTTTTAAAGATGCACCTAGTATAGTAATAGAACTACTATTGTATTTTTCATAAAATACACGACTAAATGCTAATTTAGACATTCTCTTTTTTTATAATGAATATAATTATCTTAAGTCATTTTCATTTTTTCATACTACTTTAATGCCTGCTCCACTGTTTAATTTTTTAACTAAATCTTGAATAGCAATGGCACTTCCATCTATTAGGCTATTAATGTTTTGTGCTGTAGGTGTATCAGTGGGTTTTGGTGTTGTGGTATACTTTTGCAAAATCTTTCGCGATTTTGGTGTCAAAGCTTTTTTCAACTAACCTCTTTCCTGCGTCTACAGCTGCACTCTTTCCAGCCTCTAAAGCTTTTTTTGCGCCTTCCTTAGCTACACTCTTTCCCACATCAAAGGCAGAAGATGCAATTTGCTTAGCTGCGCTACTAGTAAAAAGTTTTGTAAAAAAGTTAGCATTGCTGTCAAAGATTCCGGCACCACCATATGAATACTTTTTTTCAAATCCGTGGTTTTTAGTGATAATCATTTTTTATAGTATAGACATTAAATTTTTATAAGCGTCTGAATCTAAGGCACCTTGTCTTTTTATCTTATCACATATGCTAACAATCTCATTTCTTACACCTGTGTTGCCTGCTGCTTTACTTGCCAACAACAAGTCTAATCTTTCTATTAATGCGTTAGGATCACATGGGATAACAATCCCACTTCCTTCATAATAATGTTTATTATCCCAAATGGTTTTAAGTACCCTTTTCCATTTTTGCCCTTTACTACTTTTAGGATATTTATTTTTTGGATCATTATCACGATGGAGGGTGTTGGTTTTTAACATCAACTTTGCGTAATTGTCGTAATCCCCATCAGTATAAATATTATCATCTGGATTCTTAGAAACGATTAACTCCCATAGACCAGGCGTGCCTTCATATTCTTCACCATCAACCAAAATATTGTTGTCTATGATAATAGCTTGCTTGTTACCAATATAAAAAATACCATCTCTATCATTTAGTCCATACGTTGTATCAGCTTCAGACTTAGTAGCAAACTTTCTTAAGTACTTCTCTGCTATTGACCCAATGAATTGTGTATCTTCTTCTCCCTCTGATGGTTTCTCAAAAGCCTGTATAGATGGAAATGCTGGAAACTTAATAGCTTGCGGTAAGTTTTCTATACCTTCTTTAATAGGTATAAGTCCTTCTGTAATCTCCTTTGTTGTAGCTTTTTGTGTTTCTGTAATAGGTTTAAAAAACTTTGTAAGATCAGTTTGCAATTCTTGCTCACCTGTTCTCTCCGTTAGTAGATTATCCCGAATATTTTTTTTTTTTTTTTCAAGATACTCTTTTACAATTAAGTCCCTTTTTGCAGGATCGGTGATTTTTAAAAAAGACATTTTTTTTTATTACTAACATAATTTTTTATCTCAGTTTCATCATAGTTTTTAACATAGTTTTTTAACACGTTTCATAACTACAGCTGCATGAAAACTTTATTTTTGGCCTGCTAGTATTCCAAGGGACCGCCATGATTCTTTTCAACCAACCTCCGAAAGGACTCACGCGCTTCTTGCCTCCCTTTCTCGATTAAACTTTCTTCGGTTTCGGTAGATATCTTTTTCTTTGTTTTTGTTCTTATTTCGTCCTTCATCTTTTTATACTTCTCTTGTTCTTCCATGATAAGTTTAAACTCTTTATCTGATATATGATTGTCGACTAAAGCTTTGGATATATGTGTAGCGATGGTGTCAAGCTTGGCATCAGCTATCATTCGAATCTTTTGGTGTTTTTCTGTCTTGGTTGTTGAATTTCTTACAACATACTTACCTACTAATGAAAGAAGACCGGTTGCTGCAGCTGATGCTTCCAATGCTATGGCAGCTGGAATAGCTACAATAGTAGATAGTAATCCGATTCCCCCAACTCCGCTAGCCATTGTAACCGTAATGAGAACCGTATCAATATTATCAACAATTTTTGCTGCTCTAAAATATTTCTTGGCTAGGGCATCTCTTTTTTGAATTTCATTTTCGAGAAACTTTTGTACTTCAGATATCTTTTGTAAACGGTAGGAATGACCTCTGTCATCTAGTGGCATCATTTCAATAGATAGGACGCTTGCAGTATTTCTTTCTCGAGGTAACGGAGGATAGACTTTATTAGGGTGTTTTTGATCAGTTTCTTTTATTTCCATTTTTTATTAAAATGATAATTTTTTATATCAAGATCGTAAATAATGCAGATAACAAAAAGGTTCCCCTTTTGGTATAATTAGAGTATTTTGAGAAAAGTTATATAAATATATTATAATATCATTAGATTCATTATCCGCATGTTCTCCATTTAAAATAGCGAGTTGCGTTTTCCATTTATTAGAAACACTAATACTAATTACTCCTTGTGACATTATATAACCAAAACCTAGCGAAAGTCTTTTACCATCCTTAGGAGGAATTTTAATTTCAACTTGCAAATATATTTCCCATTTTACAGGATTTTGTTTAATAGGTGGATACTCAACTTTTAAATCAGGTTTCCAAAATATAGTTTTAGGTTGAGTAGTAGTATTATTATTTCTTATACCAAATTTGTGTATATCCATTTTATTTTGTTATAAATAATATTTAAATATTATTATTTATAACATTACAATATAGCTCCTAAGATAGGAATATTAGCAAATGGACTATTAGGCCCAAGCAAAAGTCCTTTTCCATAATAAAATTTTCCTCCTTGCTTTAAATACAAACCATCACCAACAAACTCTAATCCTTTACCTCGTGCAGGACCTAAATAAAGCCCTTCTCCATCAGTTTCTATCTGGCAAACACATCCTCCTTTTTTAAGGTAAAGTCCTGACCCCATTGCTTTTTGTACTCCTGATGAGGCTAATCCAGAAAGAGCACCAACACCTAAAGCTGTTAAAACGGTTTTTGCTAGCATCGGTAAAGCTCTAGCAGCCAACCCAGCCAACATTCCAAGAAAACCTCCCTCTATTTTCGTATTATGTTTAAGTTGTTTTGCACTCATTCTGATCGTTATACCTTTACCATCCTCATAGGCTTTAGCCATTTTTTTTGCTTGTGAATTGGTAATCGCTAAAACATCATTACCTTGTAAATCTTCATGACCTAAACGAATACTTACTGGGCAACCACCTTTAACAGCATATTGAAGCTTTTGCTTTTGTCCTTCTGATATATTTACCCTAACAGTAGTGTAACTTGTCATTTTATATATAATTCTTTTTTTTTTATTTATCTCGCTTCTCTAATATGAAATTTAATTGTTAAATTTTCACCTCTAAGATTTAGTAAATTATCATCTTGGTCTGTAATTGATACCTCTAGGTTATGTATTTCATCCAAAGTTATTGGTAAGTATACTAAATTAACTGGTGACTCAGTTATCTTATATCCAGGTGAAACATTTGGGAAAAAAGAGTAAATAGTGTTTTTTGTTGAACCATTAACATAACTCCCTGAAATAATATCTATGTTAACGAGCAGACTGTTTATACTAAGAATGTTCACTACATTCTCCGACTCATGAAATCCTTGTGTATATTTAGCATGAGTAAATCCTAATACTTTGGCAATGGAGTTTGGCTGATTAAAATCTACTTGATAACCATCTTCTAAAGTAAGAACAGACTTTAGAGTATTCGTGTTCGCAGAAATGTTAATATAATACTCTTCATTAACTTCATCATAATGACCTCTTTTTCTCATTTCCTGATGAATGGTATCATTAATGTCAACAAGGTCATAACTTCCTTCAGGTATTTTTAATTTAATCCATGAATTATCATTGTCTGGAGAATAAATAAACATGTTCTTTGTTGCATCAATGTTTGGAAAAGAATAGTAAGTTTCAAGGTTTACTAAAGCTATTTCATATTTTTTTATCCTTTTCCAGCTGAATTGGGGGCATAAACCTAGTTCTAAAGCGTGTTTTGTTGTCGCTTACTATAATTCGAAATGATGTTTTGTGTTCCGTATTTTTTACAATTTGTTCTAAAAGATCTTACATTTTTATATAATAGATGTAATCTTTTTTAATTAGGTATGTAAAAATTGTCAAAACCGTTTCTATACTTTCCATCATGTTTTTTAATGGTTAGATCAATGATAGCAAAACCGTGTGGTTTTTCCCACGTCTTTTGACAAAATTTTCTAAACTCATCCTTAGGCATATCTTCACTTACATGATCGTTATAAATATGATTAATGATTTTAAGGTCTTGTGGAAAAAGACAAATAAAATTTGCGTTTTCTCTAATAGTTTGCCTTGGTAGCCTAAAATAATTTTGTGAAAGGTAAAAGCAGTCAACATTACTATGCCTTCCTCGAATGCAGTAACACTCACATTTGTTTTGCTTTTCTAAAAGTAGATCATCAAAAATCATTAAATTTTTGTTTTCTGAGTTTAACTCTCTTGGATCAGGCACATCACTCGCATTTTCAAAAAAGTTACAATTTATATCTGATTTGTTTTTAATCGTTTTAATCCATTCTTCAACCAAAGCTGTTGGTAAAATGTTTAGTTCTTGTATTTCATCTCGCATGTTAAACAACCTTAAGATACATTCTTTTGGTAGTCTTTCTTCAAAAGCCTTACTTAGTATTCGGTGTTCCGGTTGAAAAAGGCTTTTTCCAAAAACACTCAAATCATTATAGTCAAGCCAACCTGGTCTTAGCAGTAGGTTAAGTAAAAGAGTGGTTTTACCACATCCTGATTTACCTACAATTAAACCTCTAATACTTTTTGGTAAAAGGAGGTGATTAAATCTCTTTGATACTACTTCGTTCCATGATAAATTTATAATATCCATTTTATATAAGTTTTTTTTAAATTTTTATATAAAAAATGTATTGCGTTAAATGTAAAAAAGTTACAGATACAACCAACATAGAATATGCTGTTACTAAAAACGGAAGAAATATGAAACGTGGAAAATGTGTGGTTTGTGGAACAACTAAAACTCAGTTTGTTAAGACAACAAAGGGTGGATCATTGCTAAATAAAGCTATAAATAATTTACCTTTTGAAATGCATCTCCCTGGTCATAATTTTACGGGGCCCGGCACTAAATTAAAAAAAAGACTCAACCCAGATTTAACACCAAAGGATTGGAGCAAACCAATAAATCGTGTTGATAAAGCTGCTTATTATCATGATGTTTGTTATTTAAAAAATCCTACTACTGAAGTTAGAAATAAAGTGTGTGATAAAATATGATAACAGAGTTAGAAGGTATTTACAATCCTACTATTAGAGAAAAAATGGATAAGTCCATCGTTAGTAAACTCAAAGATAAAATTTGGAATGGGGGTTAAAGAAAATTTCAGCATGATAAATTTAGCGGAAGAATTACATAAATCCATTAAAAGAAAATTTAAGAAAAGGAGAGTTAGAGTAAACGGTATAGATAGAATATGGGCTGCGGATTTAGTAGACATGCAAGCATTTTCTAAATTTAATCGCGTTGTTAAATATCTTCTCGCCGTCATTGACATCTTTTCAAAATATGGATGGTTGGTACCAATAAAAGATAAAACGGGAAAATCTGTTGCTATGGCATTGAAGAGTATTTTTAAGGAAAGAAAACCAGATAAAATGTGGGTTGATAAGGGTAAAGAGTTTTACAACAAGGATGTTAAAGACTTGGTTGAATTATATTCCACTGAAAATGAGGAAAAATCTAGCGTGGTTGAGAGATGGATTAGAACAATGAAAGAAAAAATGTGGAAGTATTTTTCTACTAACTCCACAAACGTTTACATTGATGTGTTACCAGATCTCGTTAAAGAATATAATAACACGAGACATTCATCCATTAAAATGACCCCAGTAAATGCGAGTAAAAAAGAAAATGAAACCAAAGTTTGGAGAAATCTTTACCCCGATCATCTCGAAATAAAAGATATAAAACCTAAGTTTTCTGTTGGTGACAAAGTAAGGATAACTAAAAAGAAAAAGACTTTTGAGAAAGGTTTTACCACCAGATGGACTGAAGAAGTTTTTACAGTTTCTGAAGTAAAACATACATTACCTGTAACATATAAAATTGAAGATCTTAATGGAGAAGAAATACAAGGTACTTTTTATGAGCCCGAACTGCAAAAAACTAGTCAAGAGTTGTATAGGATAGAAAAGGTTATTAAAAAAGGAAAAAAGAAATCCCTTGTAAAGTGGAAAGGTTATCCTGATGAGTTTTATTCATGGGTTGATAATAATGACATTATAAATATTTCGTCATAAAAAAAATGTTAGATATTTCAATTGAAAACGTAATTTTACCAAATAAACCGTTGAACAATTTCGAATTGGAAAATGCGGCAAAAAGATTAAAGATTCCTTCTTTTAGGGGTGTATTTCTGCGAAACACTCTACCGAAAAAGTGTAGAAAAAAGGAATGTGGTATACTAAACCTTGATGACACGAGTGGGTCTGGTACACATTGGGTTGCTTGGTATAAAAACGGTAAAAATAAAATTTACTTTGATAGTTATGGTATACAACCACCTACTGAAATTCGAGAGTATCTGAGAAGCCCAATACATTAGAATACTGATCAATTACAACAAGCTGGACAAGTATTTTGTGGTCATTTATGTTTGTACACTCTTAAAGAGCTGGGTTTAGGTAATAAATTTCAAAGTGATAAATAAATTATTCTAGTACTAAAAAATGCCTGTTGATAAATTCGGACGAATGGATGTTAAAACAAGCGGTGATGGCGCGTCACTCGCTTACATAAATAATAATTTTTTACGTAAAGATGGAACAACCCCCGTTACTGGTTCTATAAACATGGCTGGTAATACTTTAACGGGGGTTAGTAATCCGGTAAATCCTCAAGACGTAGCGACTAAAAATTATGTTGATGATAATTCTGGGGGATTTTTAAAAGAAAATGGAGGATATCATGTTAATGGATGTTTAAATATGGGTTTTCACAAGATAAGAAACGTTAAAGAACCAACAGAACCGAACGAAACTGCTACTAAAAGTTATGTAGATAGAAGTGGTAGAGCAATAGTAGAACAACAAGACGGGACCTTTTCCGCTGTTGCTGATATAGATATGCGGGAGTATACTTTAACTAATCTTATAGATCCCGCGGATGCGCAAGATGCTGCAACTAAAAGATATGTGGATAGTGCTAATAGAGCCTTTGTTTATGGAGGCGGGGGTCATATGGCAGCTGGTGAGATTTCTATGGGTGAGCGGAGGATTTCCAACCTTGGACAACCCTTAGAACACCATCAAGCTGTAAATAAGTATTACGTAGACAGTAATATAGAAGCTGTTAAAAGTTACTCGGGGAGTGGCGCGATATTAAAAACTCCACAAGGAACTTTTTCTGCTGTTAAAGATATAGATATGAATAATAAATTTTTAAAAAATATTGCTGAACCAAAGGATCCACAAGATGCAGCAACCAAAGCCTATGTAGACGCTAATAAAGTAATAGCACCGAGGCTTATTGGTACTAAACCTATTCTAACTATATTGGGTGAAGAAAAAGGGGGAATATCAAACGGTAATTATGAGTTTTCTTTTGGTAATGGTAACTCAGGATCAAGTCACGGCTTAGGAGGTTATTGTATGAGTACATCGGGTAGAATTATAAGAGGAAGTTTGGTGACTGTTGAAGATGCCCATAATATAGCAGAAGAGGTAAAAGTTAATATTGTAGTAAACGGATTAGAGCAGGTTGATTACTCTATAGTTAAAAAAGCAGGTGAAAATTGTAGTTGTACGGTTTTTCCTCAAGCGCTCGAGCTAAAACAATGTGATGTAATAAACTTTATCTCAAGGTCAGATAATGCAGATGTAACACACGCTTACATATCTATTTTGATAGAGTTAGACTTGTAAAAAATATAACCTTGTGTAAAAAACTTATATTTTACGTTTAATGTCTTCTTTTTTATATATATTTCCCATTGTCTTTTTATCTAAAACTAGCAAAATTTATTTTTTGTTGACCACAACTTTTACATATATTTTCCTCATCATCATCAAAACTATTAGAGGATAAACATTCAAATACTATATATGGTGAAAAAGGAATTTCAGCATAATATCCTTTATCTATTTCATCATACATACTTAAATTCTTTTTCTTGAAGTCATCTTCTAACTTTAATTGATGATTAAATTGACTTAACATGTTATCGTATTTGTCATCTACCAATGTTAATATTGAAGGATAACCTACATAACAAAAACTTATAAAAAATACCATCTCTCTATCTTTTTCTTCTTCACTTTCCATTTCCTTCTTAAATTTACTATATTCATAATACCAGATACTTTTTATCTTTTCTAATGCTTTTACATGACATCTTTCATTAACACCATAAAAATTTGCTACCTTTTTATTTTTATTAATATAGTTTGAAGTAATTTGAATTAGTGATTTCATTTTATATAGAAAATATTTATTTATAGCGTTAAGCGCGGATGATGATAAACGATATGTCTTGGAAAACAAGATTGACACGTTAGCCTGGGTACACCGTAAGATAAAATTAATTTTAAAAAAAATAGTTCCATATAAAAATACGTACGGAGCCGCTTCGCGAAGAAACGCAGCTGATTTTTACCATAGTTAATTTTTGACCAGTATGGGTGAATTGGGTGATGCCCTAGAACTTTCCTTTCTTATCTACTGCTAATTCCAGGGAATGCAAATTCGAATCCCGGTTCGGCGTAATTATTTTCCGACGATTATTACATTGTAACTGGATTTTTCACCCCTTCGACTTTGATTAAGTTGGGACGGAGTCAGTTGGTTTGAAAGATCATGGTGCGAAGTATAAGTAAGGAAATTCCAGCAACTTGTTGCCTTTTTCTTGGCTATTTTGAAACTGAATATGCTGATATTGGTCCGAGGGCCTATATTCCATCTATCCTAGGCGCCAACAAAGGAGACAGCGAAACAGTACTTCTTCTTTCTTTTTAACCATCATTTTCTCTGGATTAAGGATAGGGCTTCGGTCCTCTGGCCATATCAGGATATTTAAATTTACAATAGCTAAGAGCAGGAAAAGCTTTGTACTACGACGTAAATGGGCATTTAGATCTCATGTGTTTATAAGACCACAAACCCATCCAGTATATACAATGAAAAAAAAAAAAAAAACGAACAGAATTCTACAATATTAAGATTACCATACAAACACGTAGTTGTATCATTTCTTCCCTCTATAGGGTTTGAATAATAACAATATTTTGCAGG
Organism: Hippopus hippopus; assembly: GCA_946811185.2. Taxonomy (NCBI): domain Eukaryota; kingdom Metazoa; phylum Mollusca; class Bivalvia; order Cardiida; family Cardiidae; genus Hippopus; species Hippopus hippopus. Next base: position 25,483,409 of record OX328099.1, read on the forward strand.
TTGTTTAATCAAGGTCACACCGTGGTTGGTGTTGAAATAGCTGAAAAGGCCGTAACGGAATTTTTCGAAGAGCAGGAATTAGAAGCACACGTGGAAAGTATTGCTAATGTCGGGAACGTATACAGAGTGAGTAAACCGAGTATTGAATTTTAAGATTTTGTCGTGGCCTAACCATGTTTACCATGTGTTTTCGAACTAATACTCCTTTTTTGATTTTATGGTTGAGGCTTTGAATTGTTTCAGCGAAAAGCATTGTTTGATCCCCGCTGGCCGCGCTTGTCACGCGAGGGTATCTTTCATCAAGGTACGTTAGAGCCCAAGGCTAGTTCTTCTGAGCTCAGGAAAACAATTTTAGAAAAAGGGCTTCAATGCATCTTAGCTATGCATTATACCACATAAGTCGTCACATAATTATGGACATCTAAAATCCATTTAGTCTACCAACCGACTGAATCTTGATGATCCTTTGATATGCAGAAAATTTACCAACAGCAAAAACCTTCGGCCCAGGTCAGCCGGTGCAGACTGCCCAGGCTAGCATAGGTTGATATTTTTCGCAGCTATATCAAACCCCTTTTCACAGAGCCTGACTCAAATTTAAGCGATGATTTCTTTTGGCCTTAAATCTTAGATCGATTAATGAGTAAGGTGTATTTAATCTGTTTTACAATACTTTGGTCATATTGTCTTGCGCACTACTGGACTATGTAGATCCAAGACCAAACTGAACATTATGAAATAGCTGCCAACATGCTTGGCTACAGCTCAAAACTTTTGTTGCTTGAATTTTTCTACGGCAGCTCTCGTGGGACTGATATTTCTTGAGTCATTATTTCCGAAAACTAATTTGCAGTGGTATGCCTTGGAAAGGTCCTACATTATGTAATATTGATAATAAAGATGAACTAATATCTGATGGATCATTGGATTAAAACCTGATAGATGAACACATATGTGGAAAAGCTGTAGCAAAAGCAGAAATAACGTTTTCAAAACCGGTATGCCGCTAGACAAGAAAATTTGTCTGTAGGTGATAATTTTGAATCTGTTCTGCCCTAGGCCAAGGAAATGATTATGCTTGGTTTCATGTGTAATTTCAGACAAAAGATAAAAGAATTCAGCTTTATGCTACCGATGTCTTCAAAATTACAGCGTAAGTAGTTTTGTAACCTATCCATATCCCTGGAAAAATAAAGGTCGAACGGTGTTAAGGTGACGTTAAAAAACTAAATAATGTTTCATTTATAAATCATAAGACATGTTATCTCTGCCAATGAGATGACTAGACTTCGGAAAATTATTAGAATCTACTTTTGAATGCTGAAAACGGCGCCAGCATCTACAATGTTTGTTATTTGTGAGATGTTCAGACCTACGTATCATTTGAGTCACGCTCTGTAAAAAGGTGCTTAAGTACAACGTTCCGCGTAGTCTGACTTTGGTCGAAAAATTTACGAGTAAATTTTCTGCATGTCGTACGGTCGGTGTTTAGACAAAATACGTGCAGATACATAATATCATGCGAAGACTTACTTTGTATAGTGAATCGGGAAGATGCATTAATTCCTTTTTCACAGAGCGCTTCTCATCCAGATTTATTTTGTCTTGGTCTTTAATGCCTTATTAAATTTCACTTTGTTCGCTGGGAGCCACACGTCACATGGTAGTGTCTTAGGGCAAGACTCTCTACCTAGCCTTGTACTACTGAATCCCAGGACATACATGAATATTTGAGTTTCCACCTCGATATGATTGCAATAATATTGAAAGTGGTGTAAATATCATTCAATCAACCAATTAACTATTTTTTAGCACAACAGTTATCAATATTTTGGTCTCATCTGGAAAACTTTTAGATCTACCCAGCAATACATTTGTTTATTCGATAAGAAATTCCTTCTTAAGCAGTCTATTTTTCATAGTTCTGTAAGATCTTTATTTAGCATTTCCATTGATTTTCTGCCCTAAGTGAAAGATCTTTATTCAAAACTCTGTTATGATTCTTCTCTGAGAAGTTTTCATTCAGCACACCGGTTGTTATGACATAGCTCCACCTGAAAACCGTTTGCGAGATTAAAAAATAATCTTCTTTCTATCCTGGTTTATTGTTCAATTAACCACGGTTGTGAGTTATGAGGCACAAAAAAAAAAAAAAAACCCAACAGGGCGATAGCGGTGGTTGAACGGTAAACCATGATAGAAAAAAGATTATTTCGATCCGAAAATGACTAACTCTTGATCAAAGAATAACAAGTTCATACTAAGTGTATAAGAGCGGATGCGGATAATTTTCCGTTGCCTGCGCATGTCATATTCTTCGAAGATTCGACCTGTCTGCTATGACGCATCACCCATCCCCGTGTACCTGGGAAAAGTAGGGCTTAAACCAAGCTATTAGCCTATTACCCAAGCATGTAGGGGCTGTTTTGATAAATTGCCGGTGCAAAGGTTACATGCTAGCCGATCATAGCTGAATGAATTGCACCAGGTAGCGTTTTATTGAGCAAACGTTTATTTCATTTTGAAATTCAAAGTAACGGTTGTTTTGAAAAGTAGTCCGGTTTTGTACCCAGAATGCCCAAATTAGATAGATTTGTATTTGTAGAATGCCATCTAGCGGGAGATAAGGGATAATTTTCCTTTGAATAAATCATTGCTGTTCCAGTGACTAACCTAAACAAAACACCACTGCCTAGTCGGTAAATATAAAAAGAATCAAAATTTCAGTAAAACCTTATTCATCAAACATAACAATAAAAACCACACTGTTCTAATATTGTATTTTCTCCCTTTCAGAAGTCAAAGAAGAATGAATGTATCGTCAAGCATTAGAGTCGCAGTTGCTTCGAATGCTCTGAATATTACTCCACCCACTCCCAATCCCATTTCTAATGAAACACCGGCCAGTCTTGAACTTACCTTCAACATGAAAAGACACCTAATTTATATATGTTTACTGGCAACATTTCAAATAGTTTCATTGTTGTTAATTTTTATCAAAAACAGTAAATACCGGTAAATCCTTGAGTTTTTCTTTCCTCTTTGGTCGGATCGCGGAAAATGAATATTTTTTTACGTCATGTCGCTTTCATTGATAAAATATCCGATAGCAGAGACATGGAACAGCCACGGGCGACTTACTTTACATAAATGACGTCACTTCATATGGAATGACGTCACCCCTACTACGCTTTCGTTGCACTTTGTTTTTAAAGCTGAATTCACATGTAATCTTAGAATTAAGAAATAATCCTCTGTCTATCATGGTTTATCGTTCAGTAAACCACGGTTGTGAGTTATGAGGCATAATAAATAAACCACGAGGACGATAGCCTAGTAGTTTATTCATTCCGCCTCATAACTCACAACCGTTGTATAGTGAACGATAAACCACGACAGAAAGAAGATTATTTCGATTCTAATATGACGAACTCCTGATCAAAGGAAAAAAAGTTCATACTTTGTATACAACAGCGGGTACGGATTAATTCCCTTAAATAAACCATCGTTGTTCCTGTTACTAACAAAAAACACAAAACCCCCGCTGCCCAGTCGGTAAATATACGCTTAAAAATCAATATTTCAAACGACAAAGAAGAATGAATGTATTGTCAAGCATAAGAGTCGCAGCTACAAATGCTCTGAATATTACCTAACCAACTCTCAATACCATTTCCAATGCAACACCTGCCAATTGCGATGGTAATCTTCAACATGAAAAAAAAACGCTTGATTTAAACTTGTTCACTAGATCTAGTTACATTTCAAATAGTATTTTTATCATAATAAATTTTTTTCAAAAACAGTAAATATAGGTAAATCGACGTTTTTCCTGCCTGCTTGATTGATTAGCGGACGGGTTGTTTACGTCATGTGACTTTCATTGATAAAATGTGCGAGGGCGGAGACATCAAACAGCCACGGGCGACTTACTGTATATAAAATGACGTCGATTTTACCACGCTTCCGTTGCACTGTGTTTATAGAACCGAATTCACGTGTCATGTTAGAATACGATTTTTAAAACTTCAATTTCCACCATAAAAATCTTACATAAGCTCTCTGTTACTAGGTAGAAACCTCATTTAATCTTCATTTAGCACTATAATTGTTATATACCACCCTCTTTAAAAGAATATTTAGCGTGAAAAATATACACATGCACTCCAATGACTAACACTATGCAACGTAAAATAACGATCTTTAAAATTAATATTTTTTGTTAATTCCATGATTGTGCTCCGAAATCTAATTATTCGAAGGAAGAAAAAAGATAGTCATGTATTGTTTGCTTGTTTGTTTGTTTTTCTTCTTCAGCGTTCTGATTGGCACCTTTGATGTAATTTGGGACTCTGCGGGACTCAGCGTGATCAATAAAGATGATCTACCGAAGTAAGTGTTCTTTTTTCCTTCAGGATGAGAAGATTTTTGTCTCAGTTATGGTTCACATTACAACCTGCAAAGTTTTTATTTTTTTTGCGTTTTGCAAGAGAGATTATGTCAAAGGGCTGAACTGCTTGTAATGCCCAATTTCTCGTTTTTGTCACTTTTTTATCTCATGTATTAATGCCACGGTTTATATTTCATTTATTGTAACTTTTCATTGCTATGTACAGTTATGTTATTTATGGTTACAGTTTTACTTTTCTTCAAATTTGTATCAGGGGATAATGAGTTAACACTTGCTGAGAGCTTTTCCGTGATGTGAAAACAGACACATTTCAAACTTCACTGTTTTGTATGGTATTGTTACATTCTGCAGTCTTCCATCTGACAAAAAATCAGTTGTACTTGTTTGCTTTAGTTTCCATTTGATAACAGTTTGATCGTCTTTTTCCTCATATCATTACAACCTAAATATGATATGCCAAGAGAACTTTGAAAACATTCTTGTAACATATTAGAAATCAACATAAAAGTAAATTTTCCATTCTAGTGCACTTATTTACTTACGTAAATATAAATACTTCTGTAAGTAAATCTACTCAATATAGTGTCATGTGAACGCAAATACAAACGGTAATGTAAACGCTCCTGGAGAAATTTGAAGTGAATATATACGACACAAGTAAAGTATGTCATGTAAACAGACATCAGCTTAACACATATAAAGGACTGATATTTCTGCACTCCTTGAATGCGGTCAATAATATTTTTATTATAATCCATTGTTCTGACAAATTTACATGTTGTCAGCAAAAGGTTGCTCACTTAAGAATGGTTTCACAGAAAGGGGCTGACAAAGAGTAGGAACAAAAAAGAGGCTGGCAAAACGGCTTTAATCGTATACTTGCAAAATCTCAAATTTTTTATTTAATTGTTAGGTGAAATTCTTTGTGCTCCTGCTGTAAAAAGAGATAAACAGACTTTAAGCAAGTTTTAACATTCGTGCAAAATCTAACAACATGTGTGTGCAATTTACATTTTAGGTGCGTACCTGTACCGCACAAAATCGAACAATGTGCTTATGAGTGAATAAAAATTATGAATGCGAATAAATCGCAGGACATGCGCATGTATATGGTTGAAAATATTACGATCTAGTGAGATATTGCTCATCACGAGCAATTTCTCTTCTCTTCACAATGTTTTTATTTGTACTCTGATGTGATATGGAAAAAAATTGTTTGTAGGAGATTATTAACCAGAGTATTTTTTGTTGTCTTTTTCAAGATATTTCAAGCTTATAAAGTCTTTGACAAAACCAGAGACAACTTATTTCGTTGCGGGGAATGATTACGATTCATCTGTGTGGCCTGGTATGTACCTTATAGGGTGTTAAAATTGGTGGGCGTATGTGATATGATGGGATGGACTGGGATAGGACAGGATTAGATGGGATGGGATGGATGTTAAGGTTAGTGAGTGGGTGGGTGGAAGTAAGAGCCAATTTATGTCTACAAAATTTTCACAAAACATACATGTAGAACATGGAATAAAGTTGGGGTAAGTGAATTCAAATCACACAAAGCATATACTCGATTTTCTGACCCCACTATTTGCACATTGAAAGTAATATGATTTTCATTTCAGGGAGATTTTTATGAATTCATTCATCAACACTTGACAAAAGTTTTCAGCAGAAGACTTTATTTTTACACTTGTAGAATATTTTATCATATAACCTCTCTTGTTTTCAGTGTCATATATCCATTACGCATTTTCTTGTCTTATAAACGTTTGATATCACAATTGTTTGACGTCATTTTTGATGTCATTTTGTACGTATTTCATAGAAGTGAATGGGTTTTATGGATATTACCACGGGTGTATCTATAGATGGTTTTGCACCTTCTGATTTATAATTTGTGAAATGCAGTTATGTGATAAAAAGAATCTGACATTTGTTGGCGTTTGAGATAACATTTCATTAAACTCGTCAAAGGCTCGCTTAATAATATTTTCCCTTGACTCGTTTAATAAAATTTTATCTCAAACACCAACTTATGTCAGATCCTATATAACCATAAAGATTTATGATCGAATTAATGGAGAAAATACTTGGTTTAAGCATTTTCTCCTTTAAGAAAAATGTTTTCCCAAAAGATTTTGCTGCAAGTGGCGAAAACCGTCTATTGGAGATAATGAATAGGAGAAAAAAGACAGTTACTTCCCTTGATAGGTCTCGACTTCTTACTAGGTTCTAAATAAGGTATCACTTGGTTTTTATCCTCGATATCCTTTGCACTATTTAGGTATGTTCAGGTTTAAATTTCTCCTTCAGATTTTATCAAACCGCAAATTTGATTTATTTGATGCATTTCGACGGTAATAGTGACTGAAATTGGATTTACAAATATTATGAAGACCCGACATATACATCATAAGTCAAATTATAATAATCGCTAAATCTCGTAGTAAACCAAGGATAAAAACAAAGGAAATCAAACAAAAGGACTCAGTTGCAATTTGGTGGCCTTTGTTTTTATCGAACATGGGAGATAATTTGGATTTCACTTTTTTCTCCCATTAAGTGCAACGGTACCCATCTAAGTTAAAAAAAAAAAAAATAAATAAACGTTATTTTATAGGTCCACCACACCCTTTAAACAGAAAAGTACTGGAGGAAGTATGTGGTGAGTAGCTAGTTTGGTAACTTTACTGGTCGAATAACGTTAAACAGAGCTCGTCTTTTGAATACCTGATTGACTGCTTATGATCTCATGCGGCAAACTTGGACTGATCGATCGATCGGCTTGATATCGTTTTATAAAATCCCCTACATTTACTTTTGGCTGGAAAGACTTTAACTGCTCTCTAAAAGAAATATATGATTAACAATTCTTAATCAGAATCGCTCTTTCTACATTTTCATTACAGATATTAAGGGTGCTATTACAATACTTTTAACGTGGCATAAACTTCTATCAGAGTTTGCAATTCGTATTGATTGATGCAAATAACATTACCGCGAAAGAAGGTTTTTGCAAATGTGGTCAAGAAAGGAAGAAATGCTAATAAGCATTTTCTCCTTTTCCATCAACTGATGTTTTTTTTAACCTTTCAACAACACATCCTGTGATTTGGACCACAATAGATTTGTCGTCTGCAAATACTTTCTTTGTGAACGAAAGATAAATAACTTTGTCATCTGATAAAGAGCTAAGATAGCGTCATATATGTTCTCTTTACACCCACAGGTGACCTATTTAATGTGGAGACTCTAAAAGAGAAAGATATAAGAGCTATGTATCCATACGAGCAGGATCAGTCCGAGAGCAAAGAACAGGCCATTCAAAATGCAAATGAAGCTGACGATGCGGACTACTTTGACTTAGTCGAAAGAGCCATACTGAAATCTGATTATCTATTTTACAGTTATCATCGGCTGACCTTAAAGAAGACAGAATAGGAACTCTGGGACTATCTGGCAAAAAAGCCACATGGCCAACCTTCAACCTGGATCAATAATTATAAAAAAAAGTTTTTACTTCTATGAATGTGCATGTCTCTCTTTTTTATCTGCATTGTATTTAATGACATTTTGAAATAAAGGAAGACTTTATGAAACGTACGTAGCTAGTCTTTTATCACGATAAATCGGATTTACCTGGAAGTCGTAAACCTATAAATATGCCAAGAGAAACACGATAACGCTACCTTAAGCAGCTCGACGATCGAGAGAATGGAACACCGATAACCTCTTAGTACATAAACACAACAAGAAAATAAAACTTGCTGTATCAGAGTGTATGCCGTTTTTCCCTCAGTTAAGTAGAAACTTTGCTTTTTGTCACTATGAAAAATTTGTCCAACTTTCTAGGTCAAGACTATGGCACTGCATTGACGAAAACTGCAATCGTTCATATACAGCAAGTGTCATTTGATTGTTTATGTCCAAGGTTTCTTTGACCAATGTCAGCCCTTGAAAAACAAGCTTGTTGCGAATATTACAAGGATAACAATGATGGTGTTCCTAAATACACGGCGGTTTGTTTCAATATTGAAGATTTAAATCCTGATTCATATACGAATTCATTGAATAGAAAAGCCCACTTTGTTGATAAAAAGTGACTCGTTACCACAAACTTACCTGTTTTTCGTGCATCAACATAGACAGTATTTGAATTATGAAAAAAATGAAATAGTATGTATCAATTAGTTGATTCTTCTATCATAATACTTCCAACGTCCTGTAGAAACACTACATCTTTTACCGTCAAATATTGCTCATTATTGTATTTCATTTAATTGATTTTTGGATTGACTGAAATTACCTGTGTGTTCTATTACTATGACTGCTCAAAGCCAAACGATCCATTGTCTGAACGACCTTACGTAAAAAGGCTTTTTAAGACATTACAGAATTGAATGAAATGCCAGTTACCATTATTTTCTCGTTTTACCTTTTAGATACAAATCCGATAATATAAGACGCGTTTAAATTGTCGTTTGTTAAAACATTTAATACCGGCCGGTCTAAAGTGTTATTTCCAAGTAAATAATTGAAAATGACCTGATGATGTTTCGGAATCGATAAGCATATCAAATAGGCCAAGCATATGTAACCGGATGATTGGTCCCGGGTTTTATTGTTTCTGTTCAATTTGAATTTCGCCGGGAACATGCTCACGTGACTTTCTTTTTGTTTGATTGTCAAAGGAAGGGAAAACACTGATTGTATCTCTGTGGTGTAAAACTTCGTATTGTCTTGGTTTGTAGCCATGTTTTGTCAGTTAAAACCATCAAAAAATGTTTGTCTGACTGTCTTTTGCTGTCTTTCTTTATTTCGTGATTTTGACACGGTTTGTTATGTTTGCCATTGGTTTTCGCGCCCGATGTCGATGATTGTCAGTCTGATCCAAAACCTGTCGTAACTAACCAATTTTTGCATGATTTTAATTCAATCACCTTTTATTGCAGACTAACATGAATGGCTGGCTTGTGGTGGCTGAGTGTGGAGTGGATGGCTGTTAATTCCACAAATTGGTAAGTGAATGTACTTGTCCTGTGTTTAAGATATTTTTGTATAAAATATTTACTGTATAATTATGTATTGAGCTAAGAACAGGACCAAGGTACTTTTCCTATTTTTATTTCAGACTGCTACTTTCTATTTCACTTGTATGTTGTCCACGTGTCACCAATGATTGATTACCAGTGAATGAAGAAGTAAAGAATATTCTAGAGAATCTGTCGTTGTATTCTGGACCATAAAACCCACCCCTTCATCCTTCTCTCTACGACCCTACTTTTCGATATAAGTATAAAAGTAGAGCTAGGTTACAAATGGCGCCCACCGTGATTTGAGTACAGCTACAGATCTACATTTTCAGCGTTGGATCAGACACCACTTAGTGAGTGATACCGAGTGTTGTGCTGTATGTGACTGTGACAAGTATTTAGTTGTGATAAGTGTTTAAAATAGTGTAAACAGTATTGGTTGGCCATTACAGTGTCAGGTACTCTCTTCATGCAACAGTGGTCTTAGTGTTTTCTGTGTGTTTCTGTTCTTCTTTCTCTGTCATGTGACTTTTCTATTTTTGACTTGACCTTGACAGACATAACTGTTAGGTAGTTAGTTCCCCTGGTAGTGTAAATAAGGTCAACTTGTATTTATTTGTGATAAGTTTAACTTTGCAGTTAACTTTTTCCCTTGAAACTTTATTTATTGAATTATCTGATCATTGCATACTTTACAGGTTATAATTATTTTTTTCAAGGTATTTGTACTTGAGAAAAAAAAATGGATCGAAAACATTGTGACATAAGTAGTTTGTGCATAAATAAGAAAACATTGTGACAAAAGTAGTGAAAACTTGATTTTGATTGAAACCATTGAAGTAAAAGTTGTCATAGCTTGATTTAAGTTAAGAAACATTGTGGCAGAAGTCATTGATTTATTTTGATTAGAAAACATTGTGATAAAAGAACTCATTGCTTGAAATTTTGAAAACATTGGATGAAAATCAGGTTTTCTATTATTTTTTTCTCCCTATTCCTTGCTTGGTGTATAACTTATTTAAGGAAAACATTGCAGCAAAAGCACTTTGTCCTTTCTGAAGTATAATTTACTTACCATTTGAATATATAATTGTATTTCAGGTTTATAAACTTAAATGTAATACGTTTATTGATTACCCTTCACTTCCATTTCAACCCTCATTTACAATTTCGTTGTCTGCTTTACTGAACAACTGATTTAGCTTCAGAAGATACCTCATCAATGGATTAAAGCAATATTTGCTTTGTCAACAGCCTTGATTGGATACCTAGAGGGGATTTACAGTTAATTTCAACAGGATTAACCCACCCTATCAGTTCCCCTTTAGTGTACTTTACCCCTTGCTTTACTCCTTATTGTGCTTTATATTACAAAAGCAGTCATTGCTTGTAAATAAATATATATTCCCTGTTCAGCCTATCCCCATATTTTGCTAGTCCTATTAATTTGGAAGTCATTGCCTTAGATCCCATATATTCATCAGTTTAAACATCATTTTCAGATTATTGTTTTTTATGAACTACTTTCAGATTTTGAGTGATAGTTCAGTGTCTGACCACAATTATTGGTTTATTTTGGGTGAACTGTGACATCTCAGTGTCTGTCTTAGAATTTTCTGGCCACTTTCAGTTATGAAAACATACAAATTGCTTTCATAATTTTTGCCCAGTTTTATGCTTATGTTTGACTTACATAATTCAAACAACAGCCTGTTCAATCCTAACTTCTTTATACAGTTTGATCTTTAGACTAAGATCAGATAGATTTAGCCATCATTGTTTATGAAAACATATACATGGTTTTCATGAAGGTTTTTTTTGATAAATTTACTGATGTTTGAATAGAATTAATTCAAACAACAGCTTTGTTTCTTACCTTGTATAAGAGAGTTACAGAACTTTGAAGTCAAGCTCTGACTTTGTTATACATCAAATTTGAGATATTTCATCATTATTTAGCTTAGACTTGGTGTAAGCAAAATAACTTTGCATTTTTTTCTACATATTACTGTATACACAGACTACATTGTATTAAATAGGTTGACCAAAGTTTTGCAAAACACAGCATACAGTTCACCTATTACATTAAAAGCGTTATCTTGCAGATTCCTACTCTGCATTGTGTTTGGGGGGAAAAAAAATTATACATTTTTTACTACACAGTATACAGATTATACTTCAATATAGTTGCCAATCTACAGTCACATTTATAAGTGAATACTTTACACAGACTTTACTAGTAACTACAGTTAGTGTGTTAATAAAAGTGATTGTGCATAATTGGCCAAACTAAAAAGGATTCGCCTTCCCATTATAGTACAGTGTTGACCAAAAGTGTTGGTTTTCAAAATACGGAAATAGTGTTGACCAAAAGTGTTGGTTTTCGAAATACAGAAGAGCATTCATATGTGTTTACTGGTATTGACCAAAAGTGTTGAAGTGTGTTCAACTTTACCATCCTAGACGTGATATAATCATTTGAAAAAAAAAAGAGTATCCACACTTGTGCTGTTTAGTTCAACAGTGATAGACAGACACTCATACTGTTTTCGAATTAGTATACAGTGTGTGATCATACCCGGACAAGACAAGTTATGTATCTCATTATTGTGCTGTTTTATTTATAAGTGAAAGAAAAACAGACACTGGGACAAATAAGTAGTATACTTATATTATACCGGCAAAACCAATTGTGATTCTCATTTTTGTGCTGTTTTATTAATTAGTGAAAGAAAACAGACACTGGGACCAATAAGTATTTACATTGATACTTTTACTTTACAGTTTCATAGTGACCAAATGTTTATGTGATAATACTTTGGTTCGCCTGACAAAATCTTTTGGAAAGTCGGAACATATTAGATAAGTGTGTGTTGACTTGGAGCTGCAACAATTACATAATGGCAGAAGGAGGTGAAGAGAAGATAGGAAGAGCAACAGGTGGTGTATCAGAGGAGGAAGAAAGATTGTTACATGCATTACATTTGTTGGGTATTAAGCCCCAATTAGGAACTATAGAAGACGTAACAAAATTATTGCAAGTTTTCGGAGGCGTGAAGAAGGAACCGCAGGACATGGGTGATGCAGCACCAAGACAAACCGGCTACCACTTTCCAAGACTGCCCATTTTCTTCGGTGAAGAAAATAAGGGAGATGTCAACTGGACTTCATTTCGGTATGAAATAGAAGCACTTGCCAGAGAAAGAGTTTTCTCTGAGGAACAGATCATTCTAGGTATTAGAAGATCGTGTAAAGGAAAGGCAGCAGATAACTTACGGAGGCTGGGCCTGAAGTTCAGTTACAGGATATATTGCACAAATTCAACAGTGACTACGGCTCTGTTGAATCACGAGAGATGACTTTAAAAAAGTTTTACAGTTGCCAGCAAACTGATGATGAATCGGTCACATCATATGCTTCTAGGCTAGAGGAAATCTTCAACCAAGCGATACATCTTCAAGCTTTGCGAAGAAGTGATCAAATAATCTTAAGAGAGGTCTTCCATGCAGGATTGAGGAAAGAGTTAAGACTCATGTCAGTTTATCAGTTTGATAAGATTGATAATTATGATGAACTAAAAAGGGAAATCAGAAGATTAGAATCAACCCTTACTGATAGTTTCAACCCTTCAGAGCAAAAGAAGACATGTAAAGCGACAGTCACAACAGATGTACATACCCAGGAGATGACAGAAGTGAAGGAGTTGCTGAAAAAACTAAATGATAGGATTGACAAGTTAGAAAAGGAGAAAATAGAAGCAACTCAACAACAAGGATTTCGTGGTTGTGGTAGAGGGTTCAGAGGATCCCGAGGTTTTAGAGGTCGAGGACGAGGTAGCGGAAACTACCAAGCTCAGAGGCCAGTTGGCAGTAATACTTTCCAGCCCACTTGTTGGACTTGCAACCTAAGAGGACATCTACAGCGAGATTGTCCATCTAACGCAAAAACAGTAATTTGCTACAACTGCAATGAACCTGGCCACAAGCAACAGGATTGCCCAAAAGAATAAGCGCTCATATTGCGGGATCAAATGTGAGCAAAGATAATAAAGATCCCAAATTAGTTGGACAACCTAACGAGGCGAGGATAAAAAAAAAATGGTAGTTCAACAACAACAGCTTTACTAGATACAGGCAGCTGCGTTAGCACCATTTCAAGATCTTTTATGGAAAAACATCTTCCTGAGACTACTTTAAAGAAGATTGAACAGCTGTTGAATATTGAATGCGCTGATGGTAGTCAACTCCCATACCTCGGCTACATAGAAGTTAACATTGAAATTACTACAGGGCTACCCAGTTCACAACCGAAAGACTGCTTACTATTAGTAATACCAGATACTCCTTACTCGGAAAACACTCCGGTCATATTGGGAACAAACATTCTACATGAATTTATGAATGACTACAAAGCAAAGTTTGGAAATAACTTTCTTCAAAAGCCAGGACTTCAAACACCATGGTATCTCTGTTTTCATGCTATTGTGGTCCGAGACAGAGAATTGAGGAGAAATATGAACAGAATTGCAGTAATAAGAAGTGCTGAATCATCAAAAATCATCTTGAAACCAAACCAAGTTATTTCAATCAAAGGACATACGGATAAGGAGTTGAACTATCCAAGCACTACTGCCATTATCCAGGAATCAAAAGATAGCTCAATACCGGAATTCATCGACATTACACCAGCAGTCATACTATTCGAAAATGGAAAAAAACAGGAGATAACAGTTACTCTGTCCAACTTGAGTACAGATACAGTTACTATCTCACCCAAAGCCATTATTTGTGAACTGCAACCTGTGAGAGTTACAGAAGATGTCTTCAATAATATATCGGAATCAGAAGGAGAAAAGGATATATTAGATAAATTGAATTTGGATCAAAATGGAATTTTAAAGGAGGAAGAGAGAGAAAGATTGAAATGTCTCCTTCGCAAACATGAAGACATATTCTCAAAACATGAGGCAGACATAGGCCATTGTGACGCAATAAAACATAGAATAGACCTTCTACCGGACAAAGACACACCATTTAAACAGAAACATAGACGTATTCCTCCCATGATGGTCGAGGAAGTACGACAACATTTGGAACAGCTTCTTTCAGCTGGTATAATTAGGAAATCCAAATCTCCCTGGGCTAGTAATATTGTCTTAGTGAGAAAGAAAAATGGAAACCTCAGGATGTGTGTGGATTATCGTTGCCTCAACAACAGAACAGTGAAGGATGCGTATGCACTTCCTAGGATTGAGGAGATTTTTGATGCGCTGAAGGGGAGTAAATACTTCAGCACTATAGATATGAAGTCTGGTTATCACCAAGTGGAGATCCAGGAAGAACACAAGGAGAGAACAGCTTTTACGGTCGGACCCCTTAGATTCTTCGAATATAATCGGATGCCGTTTGGACTTTCGAATTCTCCAGCCACCTACCAGCGGCTGATGGAAGAGTGTCTTGGAGACTACAACATGACCATCTGCGTGATTTATCTTGATGACCTTATAGTCTTTGCAGACACCTTTGATGAACGTTTACACAGACTGGATCTAGTTCTGACCAGACTTGCTCAACGTAATTTTAAACTATCTGCAGAAAAGTGTATTTTTATACAAGAAAGAGTTGGATTTTTAGGACACGTAGTCAGTTCAGATGGAATCGAGACAGATCCAGCAAAGATTGACAAGATTAGGAACTGGCCTGAACCTACCAATTCGGAAGAACTTAGATCCTTTCTAGCATTTGCAGGCTATTACAGACGTTTAATAAAGGATTTCAGCAAAATCACACGACCGCTTGCAGATCTAATACCTCCAAGTTCACACAAGAAGGGCCAAAAGAAAATACAACAACAATGGAGTTGGACAACAAAAGAGAAAGAAATATTTGAAAATCTGAAGGAGGTCCTGTCATCACCTCCAGTTTTAGCATATCCAGATTTCTCTCTTCCATTTGAACTCCATATAGACGCATCTGGAAAAGGTTTAGGAGCTGTCCTGTACCAGGAACAAGAAGGGATGAAGAGGGTAGTTGCATATGCAAGTAGATCTCTCTCCAAATCAGAAAGGAATTAAGTGCCTTCAAGTTAGAATTTCTTGCACTGAAGTGGGCTGTGACAGAAAAATTTACGGATTATTTGACACTGAACCATTTCACAGTTTTAACGGATAACAACCCACTCACTTATGTTTTAACCTCTGTAAAACTTGATGCCACAGGACATCGATGGGCTTCTGCTCTGGGCGAATACTCCTTTGACATTTTTTATCGACCTGGTCTTAAGAACACCGATGCAGATAGTATGAGCCGTTACCCTTTTGAAAAAGAAGAAACTGGGGTGGAACAGATACCTAAAGATACCATCAAGGCAGTGTGTAATTCCATAATACAGGTTTCTTATGTAGAGACTCTACCAGCTTTCGATATCAACATAGTCGAAGCAACAGAAATTCCTGGACAAACACTATCTCTGAAGGAACTCCGAGAAGTCAGAAGATTACAACGCGAGGATCCAATGATAGAAAAATGGAGAAAAGCTGTAATAGACAAAAGGCTGCCTAAAAATATCTGGAATAATGATGACCTGACTATGAGAAAACAATTTAAGAATATCAAAATGAAAAGAGGACTATTGTTCAGAGTAGATAGGGAACAGGAAGAGATTGAACAATTAATAATTCCCATGAACAGTAGAGAAGAAAATTTGAAAGGCCTACACAATAATGTTGGTCACCCTGGCAAAGAAAGGACCATGAGGTTGTTGAGAGAGAGATATTATTGGCCAGGCATGTCGTCATCTGTGGATAAATGGGTCACAACTTGCGAGAGATGTATAAGAAGAAAGTCGTCCAGAAATGAAAGAGCTCCATTAGTGAACATCAACACAACATATCCACTAGAATTGGTATGTTTTGACTATCTAACCTTGGAACCCTCAAAAGGTGGCATTTCCAACATTCTTGTAATTACAGATCATTTCACCAAATATGCCATGGCAATACCTACAAGAAATCAGACGGCCGAAACAACTGCCGAAGCATTTTACAACAACTTTATTTTGAACTTTGGAATTCCAACTCGTTTACATTCAGACCAAGGAGCAAACTTTGAGAGTGACATAATTCAAGAACTTTGTATTCTCACCGACATGAAAAAGACCCATACCACACCGTACCATCCACAAGGGAATGCAGGACCCGAGAGATTTAACAGGACACTCTTGGACATGCTTGGAACTCTAAACTGTGACCAAAAGCAAGACTGGAAGAAATATGTGAGCTCCCTAGTCTACTTTTACAACTGCACTCCTCATGAGTCAACAAAATTTACCCCATATGAGTTGATGTTTGGAAGGAAACCAAAGTTACCAATTGACTTAGAATATGAGAGCGTAAGAGAAGAAAATCAAAGTAAGTCGACAAAAGAATACATCAACGACCTAAAAGACAGATTGGAACAAACAAGAAAAATTCTTGAATCTCACACAGAGAAAGCCAAGAAGAAACAAAAGAAATATTATGACAGGAAAGCAAAGTCTGTTGAACTTTCTGTTGGAGATTGGGTTCTTGTAAAGAAGGTCGCATTTGAAGGCAAGCATAAGATAGCCGACAAATTCGGAGAAGAACCGTACACCATTACAGAACAACCAAGACCTGAAATACCTGTTTTCAAGGTTAAGTCAGAATCCTCTGGGATAGAAAAAACTCTCCATAGGAACCTTCTTTTAAAAATGGAGGGAAAGGATAGAGAAAATGAAATAGAAGAGGGATAGTCAGATGAAGAACTAGATAAAGAAATACTTCAAGAAAAAGGAGAACAAGAGAAGAAAGAAACAGATCATGACGTCATGAGAAATGAGGATGTGTCAGATGATGAGGATGGCATTGTTTTCAGAACTTTCAAGTGTGGGGACGCCCACAACCACATCACTGGCTCAGAATATGAAAGAAAAGAAAGAACTGTTGACAGTCAGGAAATAGTTCTGACAGAAACTACAGAAGAGATGACTGTAGATGAGGAAAGTAGGAATGAAGATAGAGAAGAAGTACCAGAAGTTTGTGAGAAGGTAGATGAAGGTACTGAAGAGACTGAAACAGAGATAAGTCAGGAGAATGTAGTTGAGAATGATAATGATGCTCAACATGATGAGGAGAAGGAGGATTCCATTGAGTCAGAGTCTAGTGGACAGAAAGTACATAGTACAGAAATAGAAATACAGAAGGAGGAGAGGAACTTACCTGTTCCAGCGCCAAGACGCTCATCTAGACCGAGGAAACCACCTGACCGATATGGTGAATATGTATGTAATGTGATGTCCCCTCGGCCTATAGACACCAATATTCATGCAGTCAACGAATTGATGAAGTCTGGCATCTTGAATAGTGTTGACACAGATACAGCACACAAAATCCTTTCGGCAATTTTAAACTGAACTCTTTTAACAAATTTTTTAACTCTTGTTTCATGTTATTTTGTTTTCTCATTGTAGATGAGTTCAGATGATTTTGTGGTAATGCGAGGACGCATTTCAGCTGAAGAGGAGAAGAAATTGTGGTAAAGAGAGGTAAAGTTCTACCAGTAAAAGGTATATTTGTATGTTTTTTTCAAACATTTGAAAACAGAGGCTTTTGGGTTTGAGATAATTTTTTTAGTTGTTTGCTAAGTTAGTCTGTCTGTTTGTTTTTTTACCATGCATTTGATGTTTTAAGTTTATAGTTGATTGAGATTGTAATACTCCTTGTCTTGTTTTTTCGGCTTATTAGGTTAGTTTAGGTTAGTAGTTATGTAAGTAGTAGTAAGTTCTGACTAACGTATGACATTTAGACGACTGGAGAATGACGGGACGTCATTTCTGAAAGAGGAGGAGCATGTAACCGGATAATTTGTCCCGGGTTTTATTGTTTCTGTTCAATTTGAATTTCGCCGGGAACATGCTCACGTGACTTTCTTTTTGTTTGATTGTCGAAGGAAGGGAAAACACTGATTGTATCTCTGTGGTGTAAAACTTCGTATTGTCTTGGTTTGTAGCCATGTTTTGTCAGTTAAAACCATCAAAAAATGTTTGTCTGACTGTCTTTTGCTGTCTTTCTTTATTTCGTGATTTTGACACGGTTTGTTATGTTTGCAATTGGTTTTCGCGCCCGATGTCGATGATTGTCAGTCTGATCCAAAACCTGTCGTAACTAACCAATTTTTGCATGATTTTAATTCAATCACCTTTTATTGCAGACTAACATGAATGGATGGCTTGGGGTGGCTGAGTGTGGAGTGGATGGTTGTTAATTCCACAAATTGGTAAGTGAATGTACTTGTCCTGTGTTTAAGATATTTTTGTATAAAGTATTTACTGTATAATTATGTATTGAGCTAAGAACAGGACCAAGGTACTTTTCCTATTTTTATTTCAGACTGCTACTTTCTATTTCACTTGTATGTTGTCCACGTGTCACCAATGATTGATTACCAGTGAATGAAGAAGTAAAGAATATTCTAGAGAATCTGTCGTTGTATTCTGGACCATAAAACCCACCCCTTCAACCTTCTCTCTACGACCCTACTTTTCGATATAAGTATAAAAGGAGAACTAGGTTACACATAAGTGATTATTCAAGTGCAT
Organism: Hippopus hippopus; assembly: GCA_946811185.2. Taxonomy (NCBI): domain Eukaryota; kingdom Metazoa; phylum Mollusca; class Bivalvia; order Cardiida; family Cardiidae; genus Hippopus; species Hippopus hippopus. Next base: position 25,502,468 of record OX328099.1, read on the forward strand.
AATTCGTCATTTCTTGAAATAAAGCTGGTGCATTTGTTAAGCCAAAAGGCATATCGTTAAAATGTGCGAATTGTCTTTTGCTTATAGATACTATCCATCAATACCTGTCACTTCCCTGGTTGTAATCTCATTGAACCTAAATTCAAAGCTTTACCTTAGATTATTTAAATGCAAACTATACCTGTAAGTAAATTATGAACCATTTCAAAAAAGTGCGTATAGTTTTCTTAAACTGAAACACAACTACATGTAAGATCCACCTTTCTTTCCCACAATAACCTGAGGGAAAACCCAACCTCACCTACTTCTATCGTTTATGTTTACTTTCAATAGTTCATTAACTGACTTGTCAATTATCTTGACCTTATTTACCTGCGTCCAAATGGAATTTGAAACTAATAGGCAGTTGCCTACCAGTATCTTTGGAAACCAATAGTGTTAGTACGACATCATTTTGGTATCTGTCTACAGACACATCAATATTTTTTTTTCTTCTTCTTCTTTTTTACAACCTGGTTATATCCTACCAGTGTTCAGTTTCCAAATCACCATTTTCTGAGTCTTTTTGTGCATTTTAATATCTGTTTAAAATGTACATCTATTTTATTCAGCTGCAGCAGCAGAGTTAGGGATATTAAGAGTTCTAGCTACACCGGTTCCATGTCTCATATTTACACCACAAAATTAAATTCAGAATAGCTGTTTACATATATAAAGGAACATTTTTTAAGAATTTACTCAATTCATGGGTAAGTCCTGCCCCTACCCCAATCGGTTTCTACGTCAGAGAAGGGTCTGTGTAAAACGAATCTTTATTATATATTTTACATTCTCACGCGTAATTGTGTCTCCAATACATATTAACAGCCATGTAGTCACAAAGCCTAACTAAGACATCATTTTAGCCCATTGATTAAGCAGTTCTCAGGCAATTTTTTTTAAACGTTTCGCCGTAGCTTTTTGTAATGATTGCATTCGTCTCTTTATCTGATGTGGTTTCTACTAATTATCCCTGATTGCCCTAATTTCGATTGTAATCGCTTTTGCTGTCTAGGCACAAATTACCGCTCCCTAAAGAGAGTCTGGGTTATTTCCAATTGTATTTAATTTTAAGAGATCGCTAGATCTATTGCCATTAAAAGTAATCCAGATTCAAACAAAACACCCGACAGTCGCCAAGTACTGCCCCAAACAAATTAATTCTTTCTGTTAGAAATCGTAATCTGTTAAATATGACAACGTTAACATAAACAACAAAATCTCTACCACTATTATTTGAATAATATCTTCTTCCAAAGACATAGGCTGAACAAGATGTCATCGATAAGGTGCAAGATGTTTGTTAACATGCAAATAAACCAGTGACTTACGCAAATCAGGCTAATCTTTACTTATCCAAACCCTACCTTTTTCATCCTCTTGTTTTAACTGGGTGCTATATAGTTTTGTTTCTTTTTCTTTTTTTTTTATCTCCGAGTTCGTCCAACCAATAAAAAGTGAAAAAGCGTGGAGTTTTCATAAAAAAAAAAAAAAAGATCCCTTGAAAGTATTCATATGCTGTTTTCAACTAAAGATCAACAAAAAGATTTTTTTCATGGTGATTCCTATATTGCAAGTAAGTAGCTATGATCCATTAGTAATGTCAATGGGTTGAACTTACCAACCGGATTGGACTTATTTATCGATTTGGACTGGATCGGACTAAAAACAGATTAGACAATATTTCTTAAACTTTGTATGGACCAACCAAGTTTTAGCTTCACCAATGCCAGTGATTCCACATTCTCTAGTCTGGCAGTTCTTTCAATTCTTTGATATTTCTTGACTATGAGCGCGGATATCTATATCAGCTGTACGGTCAGGTGCAGGGGATTTGGAAACTTGGTCGACATGATTCGCCACAGCCGTGACCAAGTTTCCAAGTCCACTGCCAACTGACCGTACAACGAAATTATTATACTGCACAGTTTAACCGTTCCAACATGAATTCAGCGAAATTTCCCTGGTTAATGATCTCCCGAATTGATTACGCTGACGAAGTAGAATTTCCCCTCTGAGTGCCCCGATTCAATGAAAACTATCGTTACTGAGAACTGAAATTACTAAAACCTTGATAAAACGAGCAGTTTGGTGCATGAACTTGGTGGTGTCACTGCGATAGACATTCGACGTATTATTATTTAAATATGGATTTAAACAACTTCAAGGTAAGTAACGATGTATTTTAATGATTTGTTGGCAAAAGTAAACGACCATTAGTTACCTCAAACGGCCATTAGGTTATCCTTTTAACGTACAATGTATGAGTTTCGACACTGCACAATTGACGACAGCTGTCATTAAAAAAAATCAATAAGCCAATCAGCGATCAGCATTTTCCCACCTAGAGTGGAAGCCGTCTCGCCGTTATCAAAGCTAGACATTCTGAATCATTAGGTGTTTAATGTATAGTAGATATAAATAAAATCAAAGGACTGAAAGTCCTGAAAAGCGGATTTGTTGAACAGTTTTAAGCTATGATTTGATGTAATGAAAATTAATTTTTTTATCACATGTAATACATGTATAATATGTAAGTAATTAGTAGAGTAAGCAAGGGCAATGGGAGTCGAAGTTGTTCTACCAAGTGTGCTGCCCAGCAACTGTTATTTTACTACTTATTAGAGTATTAATTTGATCCAACAATTTGATGTTTTTTTTTTGCCAGTATTATATTTAGGATTGTTAACACACATAGGACTGGGAAAAAAAACCAAGATGGATTTATAAGTGAAAGTTATTTGACAAATATATAGACCACTTCAGTTGTTGATTTGTTGATGAGTAAGACTTAAAAAACTATACAAAATAGGATGATGATATATAATGATATTTCTGTAAAAACAAGGTGTTAAGATCTACAGCTGTCAATCAGCAATCATGAGCAAATTTGATCAAAGAGTACAATATATTGCTACTTCCACATGTATGCAATACGAAATTTTTGTGCCTTCTTGTTAAACTTCTTACCAGAGAACAAGATTTTTGACTCCCCCCAAATTAAAACCAACTATTCAGATTTTCATACCCACAACAAACTCAAAAAAGACTTACTGAATTATAGCTGGAAATATCATTAGTAAAGAAGAAAGATAAGATTTAGAAAAAAAATATCTGAATTGATATTTCCTTAATGCGCTACTCAGCCTCTTTGGGTATTATTGGATTTCATGCCACAGTTTTGGAAAGCTTTGGGGGAATGGTACTTAATCAATAACATGCGCCATCAACAAGGATTTGTATACTCAAATCAGTATCAAGACGTCATATCTTGTGTAATAAAATAAAGAGTGACCTATTGCTAAAGTAGCCTACAATTCCATTATCAAATGCACAAAATTACATCATTTTACTGAATTTAACCATACACTTTATATGAAAAGAAATCTGGTAGTATTTATTGGCCTTTTATGAAATAATTTGATTTGTAGCATAAAAACTAAATAGCTTGCTATTTAGAGCATAAACAAACAATTCAATAGATATGGAGCCCTCTGATTATGTGGTTCGTATTTGTAAAGGGTAGATAAAATTCTGGAAGAAAAAAAGAAAAGAAATACTGATGTTATGTTTTCCAACACTGTTTTCATAAGCCCTATTACACAGGACTCATAAAACATAGGATTTATTGTGTGTTAAAGGGCTAAAAAAAGAAAAATCCTCAAAAATTCTCCCAATTTAACTTTGTATGACATAAAATTCAAGGGTCATATATAGGCCATGTTTGGACAAACCGTAAGGTATTCTTAATACTGGTTACATTTATTTGTAACAGTTCTGTTAAATAGCCCCAAAGGCTGGGATTTAACCTAGAACCTTCAGGTCCAAACTCCATAGGCAAATTCTCTAACACATTGCTACAAAAGCTAGCTCTATAGCAAGACAGATAAATGTACCCTTATACAAACACAAGCTATACATTTATATCAATCTGTGGGATAGACCAGTATACAACATATGGATCCATGTCAGGTTTCCTTGGCATCTGACAACTGGATCTGGATAAAATTTTGATTGGGGTTTATTTTAACACTTTACTGAACACTCATGTTAACCCTTAGGCTGCTAAGCGCGACTCACTGACCTTTTGCAGACAGTGTAGATCAAGATCAGACTGCACAGAACGTGCAGTTCGATCTTTGATCTACACTGTCCGATAAGGAGATATTTATCGTCCTCAAAATTACCTTGAAATAGCAACCTTTGGGATTTTACTATCGACTTGAAGGTATCACTTGAGTTATTCAGCAGGACAAGGGTTAATAACCCTGAAGGAAATAGGCAATTGAAAGCATCATGGGACAAGGACAAAATTCTTGTTGACGGTATTTTCTCCTGTTCCAACAGTGTTTTCAATCATATGAGTGAACTTCAGCTCATTTGTATTAGTTTCTGAATTGTTGTCTGCAGATACATTTAAAGAGCCTAAACCTTGTCATATGGGGAATGAATGAATAATGAAATAGCATCCATTTAAATACCATTTTTTATTAAAAAACCAAAAAGTAATTTATGCATAGATGGTGGACATAGACTAATCTGAACAATCTTACAAAAATTAACTCCCCTCTAAATGTGGATGTGGGACCCTGCATGGCTTACTAGTAAAGTTTAGGACTTGTTACCTGATGGCCGTATGTTTCTCTGTGGGAGTGTCCTTAGGCAAGACACTTCAGAGCCCTAGCCTAGTACTGCTGAAACCCAGACATACATAAATAAGCTAGTTGTAGCAGTTATATGACTGAAATAATGTTGAAAGCGACATTAAATGCCATTCAATTAATCAAATGTGGATCTAACATTGGCCTCCTGCAAGGTTAACTTTTATCTGACATTTCTGTCAGCCTCACAAAATGTAGCTCTTAAGTTTTTGAAAACATTGGTAGACAAACAGATTTTTTTTTCATTCTTACCAGTCATTTTTTCCCCATTCCATAACACCATAAAGGATACAATGTGTTTTAACTAAGGTAAGTGTGGCTATATTATCCCATTTTGAAGGATGTTCAGAAAAACTTTTTAAACAACTTACATGTATGCAATTGGCTGAGCTTTATTTGGCTGTACTAAAAATCAAGGGTTTTCAGAAGGCCTAGTGATGGTGGTTTTTGTCTGAGATTATGCTTTAAGTCTGATTGAAGATATCAACATCTCACCCTACGGTTTGTATACATGTGAGCTTGAATAAATACACTAAACATGATGACTATATTTTCCTTTACCATAGCATTTTAAGCATTTCTAAAATCATTATTAATCATCATAATGCAAGACTCTTTTGAAATATTGAAACTTCTGTACTCAGATATCAAGGTTTTGATTTTCAAAACAGCATTTTACAAACTTAGTCAGACTATAAACACAACAGTTTCTAAACTTTCATATAGTGGGTATAATCATATAGACTGCAAACAATTCAAATCTGAAATAGTGTGCCTATAGGAGTGGGATTTTACTATGTTAGGTGGTCTGATCTTAATCTACTCTTGCTACAAAGGAAACAAACTGTCCTCATTCTGAAGTATAAAGCATGTATTTTTTTGTAACTAGTATGGTTAGTTTAAACCCTTACAAAACAATCCCAACTTTAAATAACCCTGAGGAAGAAGGCTTTTAAGAAGAATTTGGGAATATGAGAAAATGCTGGTAACCAGCATTTTTCCTTTTGCCACAATGTCTTCAGACCTTCCAAAAATAAAATTCATTTTTTTTGAGGCACATTGATTCTGTTATCAGCAAATGCTTTCCATTTTGACAAGTCTCAAATTTTGTTGTGTGGTAAAGAGTTAAAAAAAAAAAACACTGGAGTCCTCTTAGGGAAATAGAAATAATGGTTTTTTTTATGTAATTTCTTACTGAAAGCACATTGTCCTTTCCATGTCTCTAACACCTAGGAATCTCTTCAAGCGTTCTTCTACTACACAACTTGAAACTATAATTTCAAAATGAAATACAAAATCAAACTAGACACAACAATTTGATTGTTCAGATACAATGATTTCTTCTTTCTTTTAAAAAGAAAATTCTTGGTTTTATTCCTGACCTAAAAAAATGTTATGTAATAGTCTGAAAGGTGAAAACCAAATGGTGTATTTAGTTTTTTCTAAGATTTAGGCCATGTGTAATTCATGAGTATTGAATATACCTTCCTTCTGTTACATACATGAAAATTCACCTTGTATCATCATAAAGACACAAGTCAAGAAATAATGATTTCACAAAAGAAAAGTAAGGTTAACTCATGCACTGGCACAAAACATGAAATTGATTGTAACTACCTTCAAGAATAATTTGATGTTTGACTGATTTCTGGTCGTTACATTAGTTTCAACACTATAGCAAATCTGCTATTAAAAAGTGATAAATTACATTAAGATTGATATCTATCATTAATCCTTACAGCCACGATTTCAAGATGCAGAGTTATACCAGGTAAAACTATTGATGCCGATGACCACTTCAGTTGGGAAAAAATTGTTTGTAAGGCATGCTTTTATATTGTCATAAATTTTCGAGAAATTTAATCATAGCTATAGATAGCTGTTTCTTTACTAAAACAAATATTTAGGTCATATTTCAGACAACTGGTTAGTTTTTTTTTTTTTTTTTTTTTTCCTCAAGTTAATTTATTTGTTTCCTGATTTCTTCCGTGAATATATACTTTTAAATTCATTTTCTTCCCAAATCGAGTTGACTTGCTATTTTGAATGCTGATTATAGATCTGTTATGTGCAATTTTACCCCCCAAATAATCCTGAAATAAATATAAATCGAAAAAATCACGTCAAAATGATGAATTTTCTCGAAAATGTTATTGATATAGTCTTCCTGGAAAGTCAAATCTTAACTGTATCCTGTTTTTTAATTAAAATGCTATGCAGGCACATTTTAAAAGTTTGTTTAAATTTAAAACAAATGTCATCTTTCTTTATGAGTAAAATATTAAAAATTAATGTTCTCGTTGGTCTCTGCATTTTAACCTTTTTATCAATGCAAACTTAAAGCCTGTTAAAGACGATATGCTACCTTGTATGATAACACACCCTGTAATTTCAATCTTTTGATTAATCTCCCTTAAACTATTATTTATATATCGAAAATCAAAGAGAAAGCAATCAAACTGTCTTCCATTAGGGACAAGATCTGTTGCACATGTTGCCAGCTTTCACGCAAAAAGTGGAGCAATGGCTTATGCGGTATTCCTTTGTTATCGGTATGCCACCCCACAAGTGTCCGGTACTGTCCTACTTGTAAAGTTACACGAACGTGTCATATGACTCTGACTCTTCGTGACCGTCTTTGATTATTAAAGATTGAAATTTGGGTTAAACATGTTCAATGTTCAAGTCAAGTTAATTTCTTTTTCTCTTTCTCTTACAGAATAGTATATAGAGGCGAATGATTAGAAGTATGTTCATGTTTCTATTCTTTTCATTCTTCTCCACGATTTTATCCCTCCAACTGGGAAAAAAATCAATTTGGTAACCTATTATTTGTTTTTGTATAGATCTTCCAATGTCGATTAAAAGATCGGGTAATCATTTTACCCTGCTAAATATATGTACGAGTATATTATGCCTGGTAATTTTAAATCCTGAGATTCCGGTGAAATTATGAAAGAACATATTGTGGACTAAATAGTGAAAAGAATCCCTGTATTTGAAGTTTGAACCTTGAAGAAAGATTAATTTTTGAGGTAAAAGATAAATTATCTTCGCAGAACCAATGATTTTAAGTCACGTTTAGGGAGTACTAGTTAAATGTATTACATTATCAAATGTAAGAGTTGCAAGGCGGCGTTCTTCCACAGGCTTTTCAATAAATTATTCTCTATCTCAATTTTCACCTTTATATACCTCTGTAACTTCGAAAAACCTAAATCCAAAAATTATTTCATGGTAGAAGCATCTTCTGGTAACTTACACATATCTCCTAGCTAAGTCATAGTGCCTTGGTAATATGTCTAGGAATCTTGATTCGCGGACAACGTGACATCAGTTGGAGGAGCGATCTCTCGTCTGTCGTTTGACGAAGGAATGGCTCGTTTTAACCAAGTGTATTTGTTATAGAATGACAACAAAATGATAATATGTGCAACTGCAGAACTATTCGTGTATTTTAAAGAATAATCCAGTCTTTCTGCTCTAATGACAACCATCAAAGAAGACTAGTACTAATATGGTGCGGGCTACTCATTAAGTTTGTCTTGTGGGCGGCTCGTATCGATCGACGCCGCCATTTTGGATGTTGTGTTGAAAGTGTTGTTACGTTGTCTGCGCATGTCATATTCTTCGAAGATTCGACCTGTCTGCTATGACGCATTACTGATCCCGTATACTAGGGAATAGTAGGGCTATACCGAAGCTATTATTCAAGCCTGTAGGGGCTGTTATAATAAATGGCCGGTGCATAGGTTACATGCTAGCTGATCATAGCTGAATGAATCGCACCAGGTACCGTTTTATTGAGTAAGCGTTTATTTTATTTTGAAATTCAAAGTAACGGTTGTCGTTTTGAAAAGTAGTCCGGTTCTGTACCCAGAATGCCAAAATTAGATAGATGTGTATTTGTAGAATGCCATCTAGCGGGAGATAATGAGTGTAGTTATGTATACGGGGCTCCCGAAAGGGAATCTGCTATTACGTGGATTTTGCCAGCGTACAGCAACATATGTTCGGAGCATGTTATCCAATCAGATCGCGAGAAATTTCTTTGCAGTGTAATAATAATTTTTGTAAAAGTCAAATATCGACTGTGGCACTGCCTGTCTGCTCAGGTATGTCGCCTTCGTACAGGACATGTTGCGTTTTATAGAGCACTGATTACATAGAGCAAGAATTTTACTAACATCAATTACCACGACACTGTTTCAGTAAACGCCTTCTTTTAACCCATATTCTCCCGCATATGAATTATTGCCTGTTACAGAAACATATTTCCTTAAGCGTATTAGATTTGAATTGGGTTTACAGGACCGAAAGTACTTCAGAGCAGCGATAAGTGTGGAGCAATATCAAATTGCACATATGTGCAGGCTGCTCATGATGATTACCAGCATTTTCTCCTTTTCCCACTATATATTCAAAAGTCTTATTCTTTTGGGGCGTTAAAACTCGGGATCGTGTGATAATGCGTTGATGAGACATAATATTGCATAGTTTGAATAATAGGAAGTAACCTCTTCCCCCTCCCTCCTTCCCGCACCAAAATTAGCGGGGCTGGCCTATGATGCGTCACTTGGTTGATGAATTCACCTTTGTGGTAGGGTACAGTTTCAGTTGGAGTTTGCAGTTCGTATCGGTCGATGTAAATATCTTCCCCGCGAAAGATTTTTTTTTAAATGTCATCGATATTTATTAATTTATTAGTTTATTTATTTATTCATCATTATTACTATTATTGTTGTTGTTTTTGTCAATTAAAGTAGTAGAATTATCGAAGGTTGGTAAGCATTTCTCCTTTTCCGTCAGTTTTTGTTACCTTTTAACGATAGATCCCGGGGTTTGGTCGTCTGCAAATACCTTCATTATATGAATGTTTTTTTTTTTTAAGTTTCATATGGTAAAGATTTAGGATGGCATCAAATATGGTCTCTCTATCCCCACAGGAGACCTGACCTGTTTTACCCTTCAAGGTCATGCAAAAACATGGGCTTTTGTGGAAGCACAGATCTAAAACAGCCCATAGACGCTCAAACTTTTCCATCAGTAGTATTAACGTCAAATTATTTGACGCTTTTTTGATCGTGTATGGGCCATATTGATGGCCTAAAAGTATTGAAGTCATTCAGTATGTTGACGGAGATGTTTCTACTTGATATTTTTTGCGCAAACCATCAAACAATTTGGGCTTGTTTGGCACCCCATCTACATTTTGCGCAAACTTCATTTTTTGATTCGACGTCCGAGAGAGAACATCGTCATGACGCCATCCAAGGAAGAGACAACATTTCTTCTGGGACTCTATTAGTTCATCGAATGCGTTTCCATCCATTCTTGAAATAGATTTTAAAGTCCTCTGGCTCATTGTCCCGCAGTTCTTTTAATACATGGTTTGGCCAAATTTAGTCCTCGGCTGGATCCAATTTTTCGCCATTTTCGTTTATTCCTTGGCGTTTTCCTCTTCAAAGCTAAAGCCAGTGCCAGTGTGGTTAATCCGTCTATTGTGACAGTTGGGCAGGAACAAAATATTGCACAATATATATTGTGCTGTCAATAACATTGCGACCAATATTATTGATGGAAAAATTTGAGTATGTATGGGCCGCTTAAGATCAGACTGCACAGAACGTGCAGTTTGATCTTAGATCTATGCCGTCAGGTTGTTTAATCAAGCCCATAATGTAAAATCTTTCATAGTTACAGTGGATCGTATTTTCAGGCGTCGAAAGAGGTTGAGTATATATGGCTTGCAACACGCGAAAAGGGGCATTCGGACATTTGCGTAAAGTGTCGTCTCGGATCAGCCTGCGCAGTCCGCGCAGGCTAATCCGAGACGACACTTTACGACTACATTAGATTTCGTGATACAGTAGACATTGCGCAAAACAGAAAATTACATAAAAACGGAAAGCGTCTTTTTGGATTAGCCTGCACGGACTGCGCAGGCTGATCCGAGACGACACTTTACGCAAATGCCCGAATGCCCTTTTCGCGTGTTGCAGGCCATTATTATGCAAGATGCACTGGCAAAAGGAGGTTTAATGCATCTCCGTGATGCATCATACCATGCAAGTCATCAGATAATAATGTTTCCTTATAAGGATTGGGCACCCTAATGCGGATTCCTGTAACATCGCCTTTCATCGCCAAAAAACGAACGGATTCGGCTAAGACTCGGGTAATTCGTAATCGATCGGCCGATAGATGCTGGTTCTCTGCATCCATTACGGATTACCCCAGTCTTAGCCGAATCCGTATGCTAAAAGGCAATGTTACACGAATCCCATTAGGGTGCCCTATTTTTAAAATCCATTTAGTCTAACAACTGACTGAATCATGTGGTATAGATCTACTGATCCTTTGACATGCAGAAAACTGTGAAATAGCAAAAAGTTTCGGCCAAGGTCAGCCTGGGCAGACTGCCCAGGCTGACGTGGGTCGATACATTTTGCAGATGCATTTGGCTCCCTTTTCGCAGAGCATGGCTCAATTATATTTTGCGCTGAAAGAGTTGATGTGGAGACTCTACAACAAATGGAAATGAGAGGTATCTATAACATGACCTTCCTTGTTTTCAGTATAATATACCCATCACGAATTTTCCTATCTTACAGACATTTTATATCACATTTGTGTGACGTCATTTCTTGACGTCATTCTGTACGTATTTCATAAATTTAAATGGGTTTTATGGATATTAACGCTTGTGTACCTATAGATTCTAGATGGTTCTGCATTTACTGATCTATTATTTATGAAATATCGTTATGCGATAAAAATATCTGACAGTCATTCGCGTTTGAAATAAAAGATTTATTAAACTCGTCAAGAATGTTAACATTATTCCCAGACTTGTGTACCTTTCGGAAATTCTGTTGAAGATCTTCAGAATAGCCTAAATCGGTTATATGAATATTGTGAATACTGGGGCTTAGAGGTGAACATTAATAAAAGGAAGATAGTAGTTTTTCGAAGGAGAGGACCTGTACTCGTTTCAGAAAAATGGTATTATAATGGTCATGCCCTAGAGGTAGTTGATAACTTTAATTATTTAAGAACTGTGTTTAATTTTACTGGCTCATTTAGTTTGAATACACAGTACATAGTTGGTAAATCTTTAAAAGCGATGAATGTATTACTCAGAAATATAGCGAAATTTGACTTAAAGGGCAAATCAACAAGTTTCAGATATGGTTAATTTTCAAATCTACACTTATCAAATGGTAACCTGGTAATGTTGTAATTAGAAAAAAAAAATTAGTAAAAGTACTTTTTTTCAATTCATATTTCTGCTTATTAAATTTTATTGCATCGCTTATCTCCCTTACTTATTGTTGCGTCCCTTGATTTGTGACGTCATAGGAGAGCTTGTTTCAATATGGACGTTGTTTACGACAGTGAACTGAGCGATACTGAAGACGAAGAAATAGACGATTCTGGGCCGGTAAGGCCGTACATGTACGAGCCAATTTTTAAAGAAACTTGTTAAGTTTCTGATGATGAAGATAAAAGTAACTTTTCGCCCACTGATGACGAAAATGACGATGTTGTGCCGGACTTTTCAACGTGTTGAGTATTGCGCGCTATTGAAATACGTCTATTACGGGGCGAACATCGCTTACAGAAATATTATTCTATACATGATAAAATTAAGTGTATGGCATTAACTTTGTTTCACGTGAAGCATTTTCAGTAGATTAACGGGCGGAATTAAACAACAACAACAACAACAACAAAAATACGGTTTCAAGACAGTTCCACGACAAGACAGTTCCCCGACACTTTTGAAGACATTTCCCCGACACTTTAGTTTCATGTCAAATAACCATTTTCTTGACTTTTACGATTGATAATCGTGAGATGTTAGTTCTAACTATTTGTTGATTGGTTCTTGTTGATATTTGTACCTTGTAAAGAATTCTGTAAACATTGACGGGTACAAGTTTATTCTCTCGTGGGTGAAGGGTTACACAATAAATCACGATTTTCATGAGAATAAGAATATTTTGAAATGCTGTTAACCAGCTTGAAATTTGATAAAAGAATATGTTCCGAGATTATAAAGACCTAATTCTCAAAAATTATTTTGAAAATTATTTTAGTTGTTTTTCTTACCATACAGAAATACATGAACATCAGAGAAAGGGAGAGGGGATCTACCTGTGTGAAATACTTTTTTGCTGTTTACCTTGTCCACATGATCCATTCAATGCAAAAATTTATCATACATGTATAGCTATTGTATGTTCAATATAGAGCTTCTCTATGAAAGTCTTAAACTCTGAATTGTAATTTGTTCAGTTGTTGTTTGTCTTATGCAAATTGTTTCAATTTGGATAAGTCTCAAATTGGTCTACCGTCTACTAGGGACTGAGCGGTTAATACTGACATTCCGGTCAAATTGCAGTATAGACGACTTCAGATTCATTGTAAAAACATAGAAAGAGCTGATAAGTATCAATTAGTCCTTTATCCACAATATTTTCTATTTTTAACTCTTTACCAAACGACAAAATATTAAACAGGTCCAAATTGAAATCACTTGCAGACGACAAAATAAAGTTAAATATTTCAAAAATTGAAATTTGTTTCCAGCAGAGTAGAAAACGTTGTGGTTAAAGGAGAAAATGCTGGCTACCAGCATTATCTCCTTTTCCTACAATGTTTTTAAAAGGCTTCTGTCTCAGGGTCGTAAAAACTAGGGATTGATTGGTAAAGGGTTAAATATAAATCCCACACATTGGGCACGAGTTTTGTTTTGGTTCCCAGGAAGCAGTATCCGAAGAGATTAGTACGAGTTGTATGAACTTGTTTCTCAAGAGGTGTAAAATACATGTTTAAATTGTTACCAAACATCAAATTTATTGACTCAACCGAATTGAAAGCATTTGGAGTCAACAAATTAAATTTTACTCACATGTTTGGACTTGTCTTTGATGGGGTAGAAAACATTGTAGAAAAAGGAGAAAATACTGGTTACCATCATTTTCTCCTTTACCTACAATGTTTTCAAAAGGTTTTTGTTTCTTCACAAGGGTCGTTAAAACAAAGGATTGTTTGGTAAAAGGTTAAACTAAGTTAAACTAAATTCCAATAAACAATCACATTTTATCGGTCATATTTAGATGCTGTGGATTTGAAATATTCTAATTTTTTATCATTTGGGTTAGGGTTAGGCTAAACCCTTACACAGATGGCAAAACTTTAGACTTGTCCACTCCACACCGAAAGTATTTGCAGATCACAGATCAAATGTGGCCTTGACAATAGGTTTGAGGGTAGAAAATATTGTAGGAAAAGAAGATAACTCTGGGAATCAGGACTTATTCCTTTTTTCACCCTGTCCTCAAAAGCCTTCTCCATTAGGGTGGTTGAAGATCAGAATTTTGAGGTAAAAGGTAAAAGAATTGGTGTGTGAGCCTGGTCAAAAACATTCTGTTTCTTAATTTAAAACAAAAAATGTGTTATTTTAATTTTCTCACTTTTGTCTGATTATCAGAGAAAATGACTTGTGTCAAATTATATGCATTTTCAAAATTTTCATACTGACATGGTCAAAACATTTTTCTCGGTGGCCTGTCTAGAAGACATAATATGGATAGGAAAAGGAAATATATCCACAAATCAAAATTGTATAGATATAATTCAAATTTTTTTCAAAATGCATGTAAGTTGTCAAATCATTTTTAAGAGTGAAATGTCAAAGAGAAGTAGTGTATGGGATAAAAGCTGTAACATGGGTTTACTGTCACCAACAAACATTACAGTGTAAAGGGGTGAGATATGCAAATGTTATGTAACCATTTCCTGTATTGTTTCAACTGGTCGGTGATGGATTTACATTTATGACCATGATTAGGGTTAGCCAGATACTGATTTCACCCTTTACCATACAAACCCTAGATCTAGTTTCCAATACCCAAAGAAAGAGTGTTTGAAAAACAGTGTTGGAAGAAAATGATGTTTGCTGTTCAAAGAATGATTATTATCCCTTGAAAGTTTACATCATTTGAACAATGTCGACTATGTTATTTGCAAAATTTATGTTATGAATTTGGATGAATCTATAATTTTGTTAAATGTTGAAATCATTTGGAAAAGGGAGAAAAGGGCAGCATTTTCTCTTTGTTCAGAATGAAGCGGTAATGTAGAAAAGGGTAAATTAGTACGAATAACAATTCATGTATTCCAATTTCAAGAAAAAAGAAATTACCTACTTCATGTTGGATTTTCTTTTTGGAAATTGCCGTTGCGGAATGTCTGTTCTCCAGATTTTCGGTTTAAGGCCTATCTCCTTTCGACTCGGAGTTTCGAATAATGTCGGCACAGCGTCAGGTTCTAACCGCAGGCTAAAATTCCTATAACCAACTTCTTTTGCGAGTTTTGGACTTATTAAGAACTGACTGTCATCGAAGTATTTCAGACACAATTTCGAATGAACCGATGGCAAAAAATCCGTCGCTACTGTCCGGCCCCGGTTTAAACGTTGAATCCATAGTTTCCTCCTTTTTAATTCCTTCGGAAATTTGAAAATACTACTTCTATGAGTTCCCGAATCGACGTTGCAGCCATAGGCTGCACAATTTACCATTTTTTCGGCTCAATTCTCAGTTAATACTCAGATATCTGCAAACAATCATCCGCGTTCCTACTTAATGTCTACTGACGGTATACACAGAGTGACTCGACAATGACGTCACACATGCACGGGAGATAAGCGAATCAGGGGAAGTAAGCCATGTACCATTTTTAGGGCCGTATATCAGCGTGACAATTCGGCCGTGGTTTATGGCATGTTACAGGGTGGTATTTATGAAAAATGACAGACACATGTTTAACTGACATCATTTGCAGCTGATTAAAGGAAAAAAACAGTCTGGTCAAAATATTTTAGGATTTGTCCTTTAAGCCCAGTAGTATCACTGGAATTGTTTGATGCTTTTGTCGGGTCAATTTTAAATTATGGTTGTCAAGTCTGGGGATTTAGTAAATCTAAGGAGCTAGAACGTATATATTCAAGATTCTGTAAACGCATTTTAGGAGTTAAGCTTACTTGTTCTAATGCAGCTATTTACGGTGAACTAGGTCGAGTCCCTGTATATATTAATCGGAATGTTCAAATTATCAAGTATTGGTTAAAGGTAGTACATTCAGAGAATATTATACTGAAAACGGTGTACGAAAATACCTTATTTAAATGCTCCATGGGCGAGAGGAATTGGGCATACAACGTTAAAACAATATTGAATAACTTTGGTTTTTCTGAATATTGGGACTTCCAAAATAATATTAATGAAAAGAAATTATTTCAGTTTTTTAAGAATCGGTTATTAGATTGTTTCAGACAATCTTGGATGTCCGATAGTAGATAGAAAGAGAGAGTTCTGGATTTAGCCATCTAAATCTGCCATCTAAATCTAAACATATGCGCGGTTCAATTAATTAACCACCCCCCTCTTTAAAATTTATATGGTTGAACTTTTTAAATCTATGGTTGACACCCCATCAAATTACCCATATCATCAACCATCTTTAAAAACCACAACCACCCAAAATCCAACCATATACCTGCTTAAATCCAATATCAACCATCTCTATGCTTTAATTGATAATTCAACCATCTCTCTGCTTTAATTAATAATTCAACCATATACCTGGCTAACTCTAAAATCTGGCCATCTCTATGCTTTAATTGATAATTCAACCATCTCTCTGCTTTAATTAATAATTCAACCATATACCTCGCTAACTCTAAAATCTGGCCATCTCTATGCTTAAATTAATATTCAACCATCCTCCTCTTTAAAATTTATATGGTTGAACTTTTTAAACCTATGGTTGACACCCCATCAAATTACCCATATCATCAACCATCTTGAAAAACCACAACCACCCAAAATCCAATTTAGGTCAAAGGTCGTCAAAACTAGGACGCTCCTCTCACACCCATCCCTCAAAATACACCCCAACGATCTGTATTTTAGCCCATATACCTATATGAGTGAAAATCCCTATCTCTGATAAAAATAACCCCCACCACACCTATGCTTATACCGCTATACAACATCTCCGTTAACGCGTCTCATATTTTCGCTCATATAGCTATATGAGCGAAATTACAACATTTTTTACTCTGACATGCGATATATATTCTGCCCTATACATAGTAAATTTTCTAAGATCTGCGTGTTTATCTTAGTGTGTCCCCAAGCTAATGTATCGATATTGTTCCTAAGGATATAGCGTTTATCATCGTTACTGCTTAAAGCGACTTTATTCACCTCTTCTGTATACAACTGATGATTATGACTTCTAATAACCACCATTTTCCTTAATTGTGTCTTATTTTCAAACAAACACTCTTTATAATGGTCGTGTTTAATAAATGCTTTTATTACATGCCTTTTAATTCCCTTACATTTTTTGCTCTCCTCTTCATCATTACACATTTTATAAGAGTATAGCTTAGACCTTAGACCCACAAACTCCTCGATAATCTTGCCACTGGCCTCATCTTTAAACATACCTACAACTTTCTTATTTAATCCGGTGGGAATTCCTGAAGGATGATCAAGTGGGTAATCACTTGTATCGAACCATCTTTAACATCAACGCTAATATCCTTATAGAAATCTTTTGTTTCTATTTCATACATTAAGCTATCTGTATCAGTGAAAAGAAGTTTAACTTTTTCACCGTATTTATCTTTAATATAATTATAATGAAAGTTATACATCAATGTCTTACTTAAATCTAAAATACACATCCCTGCATAAATAGGTTTATTAAAATATAAACGCGGTTTTTTCATTTGAATTATGCATAAATTTTCATCAAGGATTTTTATATCGTAATAGTTAGGCTTAGCGGCTAATTTTTCTGCTTTTACCCTGGTACTAACTAATCTTACATCTACTCTATTTCTAATATTTTCCATAGTCTTACCAAATACAGAATTATTCATAAGTTTAAAGAAATCCTTTTCAAATCCGGTTTTAGCTTTTGCTCTTAGTGTAGTATTTTTATCGATATAAGGTTCTAGCCATTCACTCTCATCAAAAGTTAACCCTCTATGAATCTTTTTAAGCTTTAGACCCAAACTTAAATACAACTTTAAATTTTCATAACGTAATATATATTTATTTTTATCATATAAATTAGGTATAAGTTTCTCAACTTTACCAGTCTTTAATCTTTCAGGAGCCAACTGGAAATCATTATGTAAATCATGTAATTCTTTAGGATATTCTAAATCAACCTCTAATATACAAGGATGACTCTGCCAATTTTCTAAATCATTTTCATCCATCCATTTGAAATTACCAATGGGAAGTTTTTGACACATTGCCCATCCATAGAGATTATTCGCATCCAAATATGTAATAAATTTAGATGGTTCTTTAGAGTCATATTTTTCACCCATATATATATTATTTGCTTTTGCATATCGTTTAAAAATTGTTGAGATACCTCCCCTTATTCCGTTTTCAATAAATAAAATCATATCGGGGTCTGATAATAATTCTAATTTTACCTTAGTAGTTTTTAACATTGCCTCCCAAGCTAACCCCGGCGCTGTAAAAAACCATGATGGGTCTAATCCATAATTATCAAAGCAAACATTCCTAAAATTTTCAAAGACATCCGTCAAAAGTAAAACATCAGTCTTATTATATAAGTCATGATAATCTTTAACCGTTTTCATCTCGAAGGTTTTCCATACATTTAATGCATGTTGATAATCCTCCTTCCCAATTCCACTATATTTAAGCTTTGAGTAAAATTCTTTTTGCTTAGGTAACTTTGTTTCCTCTAATTTACTAAGGTTATCGAACCATTCATATGGAAATATGCCTTTTTGAGAGATCAATTCAAGCTTTTCCCCCTCAAAATATTTCATAAGATTAGTCTTGTCCTCCTTAGTTAGAGTGCTAGCTAATTCATCTAAACTTTTACCTAAAAATTTTAAACTATCAAGGAATCTAATCTCATGCATTTTAGTTTTCTTTATTTCTTTTTTTGTTTTCTTATCTTTAGCAGTGTATTCTATTGGCACATTTTTAGACACGCTTATATATGTTTCCTTGTTTGTTGGTATACAACTCGTCTCACCAGGTGTACTCATTAAGTCTTTTATAAATAAATGAGCATCATACTTACTAAAATTATGAAAGAATACAGGTGTAAAAGTAGGTCTTCCACATTTTAAAGTACACGCACTGTGTACGGCTCCTCTATACCTTCCAGTATAAGGGCAATAGTCTCTCACTTTTTTCATACCATTACATTTTTTAAGCGGTTTTTTACATTCTGGGCATATTTCCTTTTTATCTTTCTTCTCCTTTTTTTCTTTCTTCTCTTCTGTCTTTCCCTTACATTTTGAAAATGACTTACTACATAACAAGCATTTTTCTGCTTCTCTAAAATTCCGGTTATCCCCAACTATACAAAATGCTTCCCTCGAAGGCACACTATCTATTTCTCTCATAACATTTTCTAAATCCTCTATGAATTTCTTAGATGCATTTTCACCAGAATATTGGACAAGCTTTGAAGGGTAAAAATCTTCACAATATGATTTAAGATAAAAACAATACCCTGAAATGTTATGCTCATTAATTACTTTTGTCCCACTGCCTTTATTTTCGTTTTTCTTTTCTAATGTAGACTCCATATCCGCATAAATTGTAAAAGGGTGTCTCAGTTTTTTATAATAATTCTGAAAAGATATCTCGGTACCCTTTTCAGGTAAGTCTATTCTACAAGCATCTTTTTCACCACAATACTCTAAATGTTTATTTAAAGTTTCTTCTTTTTGGAAATGATTTAAACATCTTTCACAAATATAAGTTTTACCGTTATGATTAGATATCTGTTTAGATAACAATCTACTCATATCTTTAATTAAACAATAATGTTTTTTACCATCCTTCTCAAGAAGTAAAAGATTAATATGATGGTCTCTATTATAAACTTCTTTACTTAAACTAAGTGGATAAACACCAGTGGAATCATGATACCCAAAAATCGATACTGATATTGATGGGTTTAGGGTTTCAAATTTAATTCTATCCTGAAGGAAAACAGGGTAATTAATCCCTTCCATATTTATAGTGTTTAATAATGGTCTTAGTCTTTCAACTATTTCAGGATGTACAATTGTTGAGTTCAAAGCCATAAGAATACAATAAGCAAAGCACATATCATCATTCTTATTTATTGGATTAATAACACTTTTTGTATTTGCTATCTTAGGGGGAGTTGGGAACCAAGAATTACCCCTTAATGGGTTATATGATACTGTGTGTAATCTTAAATCGATTATGTAAAGAAATTTATAATAATCCTCTTTCATTTCCTCCAATGCTATATCAATTAATATCTGTTCTCTCATTTCTTCATATATTTTATCCACATCAGTCTCATCTAAATTAACAACTGGATAACCAGAATGAAAATACATCTCTTTTAAATCATGATCAATAGAATGTTTCATCATACACGTCATAATAAGTTTAACTTTTGTTTGGCGATTATTTCTCATAACATTGGTTATTTTATCTTTTACTAAATCAAAGAAATCAGCCGGTGTATAAAGTTCTTTACCTTTTATATAGTATTCTTTGGTAAATCCTCTAAATGCTGAATCCCCTTCTATAATCTCTATTTTATCTTTATCTCTATATAACTCATCTATTTTTTCTTTTAAAGCTTTTAAACTTGGTGATATTTTTTGGGGGAATTTTTTTAATACTATCTAAATAGTTCATCAACTCCTCAGCTGCGGCTGTAGGTGGAGTTGGTACCATGGGAGGTGTTGGTTTTGGTTTTGGTGTGTAAGGTGTTGGTTTTAATGCAGGGGCTTCAAAATTATCAATATCATAATCTAATATTGGTGCCCCCCGATTTAATAAGAGATCGATTAATTGAGCTCTTCTAAGTGTAGAGTATCCTCTAATTCTTCGATTTTTAGCTTCTTGTTTTAAGCCTTTTACTGTGAACCTCCTGAATTGATGAGCAAGACTAGGAGGCGGAGGATTCCTTAGACGTGTAATTAATTCAGCTTTTCTAAGTCCAGAGTAACTTCGGATTCCCTTAGACTTGGCTAAATTTTTTAAATCATGTACAGTATATGTACTTTAATTTTCCATTTTTTATATATAGAAATAAAAATTCTTAACTTAAATTCATAATAACTTTATTGTGGAGTGTCATAATAAAATTATTGAATGTTAATCTTATATTTATTCTTCCAAATTCTTCCGTTCCATTTTGCAACTGTTTGAGGACAACGATCTATAAATTTACCCGCCTTGTAGATTGATGAGAATATTATTATTTCACTAGTTTCAACATCTTCTAAACTAACTTTTTTAGGATTATTCTTAATAGTGTTTAATCTTTCAAACTTCGGATCCTTACTTATTTCTTTTTTAGGTAACTTAGGGAACTCAGGGAGTTCTTTTGGGAATAACCCATGTTCTTTCACCAACTCAAGTAGCCGCTTTTTATCCCAGTAAGAGTGAAATTTTATATTATTTTCTTTAAGAATTTTTCTTAAATCGGTAATCTTTATCATTTTTTATATAAGAAAAAAAATATGTTAATACACTACACTCATTTTATTTCCGACAGACTGGAAGTTAATTAACTTATCACTAATGATAACAGCATATGCCTCTGTGTTTGCAGGTACATTTACAGTAAAATTTGTCTTAATTTGGATATCAGTGACTGAGTATTTTAATCTCTCACTCTGCTTGGAAACGTCAAATAAAAACAAAGGATAAAGGGTTTTATAATCTGAGGGGGTAATGTTAGGGTTTGACACCAACTCATCCTTGTTATAAAACTTAGATCTAAATAGAGCAGCATCAGCATAACATAACATATATATTTTTAACGTTTGTATGATAAAATATGGCTGGATTTTGTTGCTGGTCACCACTTTTACCAGTCTGAAAACCAACAATAATAAAACGTGGTACTTCAGGAGATGATTTTACAGAAAGTCTCCAGCTAAATGATGTTGACTGAGGAACCGCGATAGAGTCACACTGTCTCATTCTATATCCAACTCGTATTTTTTCTTTTTTCTCGATCATTTTATAAAGTCCCATCTTTTCCTCATCTGCGGGTAGCACGTGCGGCATAAACCAAGATATTTTAATGAAATTAATTCTACCATCAGCAGGAGCAGCACCATCTCGAAAGATTGCATCATCATCATCATTTCTTGTCAAGGTGAGAGTTTGCTTCATTCCATACAATATTTTACTATAATCATCACAAAAACCAAATATATGTTTTAATGGAACTCTGAAGCTAAAGGTACCTCTTGGAAGGGCATCCCTAATAATATACCTTCTTCTTACTTCAAAGCCAGTGTTTCCAGCAGCTGCATTAATTGTTGTATCTTTGTACCACAATTGGTTTAACCCCTGTGATTTTGAAAAAATCATCCGGATATTTTAACAAGCCGAGCATTGTAGTAGTCTGGCCTGGATGTGTTATGGATTCAATTTCCTGACCAGAAAGTTGATACTTAACATTTTTAAAAAGATACATGAGACCATTGTTTGTTAAAGAAATATTGGTGTTACCATCGTAAGCTGCTCCAGTATCACTTCTTACTAATTCACCTATAATAAGTAAATAGCTCTCACTAGGATGTGTAAAAATATCTTGGGTTTCAATGCTAATTCTAATATCTCCTCCCGAGTTGTTGAGATTAGCACCTGTGACCGGTTCATACTCATGGTGTTCATACTCATCAATACTATCGTCTTTTAAAATTGGGTCGGTGATTTTTAAAATGTCCATTTTATTATTGCAATTATAATTTTAAATAAAAATTATAATTGTATCACTTTTACTTAAATTTCTTCCCAAAGCTGGGGAAAAGACTTATTTTCACTATTACCAAACACACCTTTAAGTTTAATTTTATTTAGTTTATTTTCTGGGGTAAATGTTTTCTTTTTAGGGTAAATTCTATTTCCGTATACAAGTTTTATTTGGGGTATATTCCACTCTTGTAAATGTTCATTCACCTTTTCCTCAATCTCTTTCATCTTGATTACTTTTTCAGGAGATAACTTCACAACGGCTTTTTTATAACCATATTCTGTGTTATTAATTTCAAGAATCTCGCAATCTTTTAGGCCTAAAGATGCATTTAGTATATGAATAGTACTACTTCTGTATTTTGAATAATATTCACGATCAAATATTAAGTTTGACATTGTTTTTTATATAATAAAATAATTTTCTTAACTTATTTTTATTTTTCCTTTATACTACCTTAATACCTGCCCCACTGTTTAATTTTTTAACTAAGTCTTGAATAGCTATGGCACTTCCATCTATTAATGTATTAATATTTTGTATTTTAGGAGTATCATCGGGTTTCGACGTTGTAGGGGTATCAACAGGTTTCGGTGTTGTGTTATATTTTTGTAATATTTTCTTTGATTTTGGTGTTAAAGCTTTTGTAACTAATTTCTTCCCTGCTTCTACAGCTGCACTCTTTCCCACCTCTAAAGTTTTCTTTGCTCCTTCCTTAGCTACACTCTTTCCCACATCAAGGGCAGAAGATGCAATTTGTTTAGCCGCACTACTTGTAAAAAGCCTCGCTAAAAAGCTAGCAATGCTATCAAAAATTCCGGTACCACCGTATGAATAATTTTTTTTAAATCCGTGTTTTTTATTGATGATCATTTTTTATAGTATAGACATTAAATTTTTATAAGCGTTTGAATTTAAAACACCTTGTCTTTTTAATTCATCACAAATGCTTACAAGCTCATTTCTTACACCTGTGTTACCTGCTTTTTTACTTGCCAATAGCAGGTCTAGTCTTTCTATTAATGCGTTAGGGTCAGATGGGATAACAACGATACCCTCTCCTTTTTGAAACTTTTTCCTACCATGCCAAATGGGACTAAGTATTTTATCCCATTTATCACTTTTACTGGAACTAGGTCGGCTTTGGCTTCGATCGTAATTCCGAAAAAGGGCATTAGTTTTTACCAATAACTTCGCGTAATTACTATAATCAGTAGCGCTAAAAATGCTTTCATCTGGGTCCTTGCTTATAACTAACTCCCATAGACCAGGTGTTCCTTCGTATTTTTTATTATCAATTATAATATCATCTCCATCAAACATTACTAGTTTGTTGCCAATATATAACTTACCATCACTTTTATTATACCTTACTCCAAATTTTGTATCTGTTATTTTCGGATCACCAAGCATCATTAAATGGGCCATCGCTGTTTTTCCAAGATTTTTTCCTTGTTTTTTTAATGATTCTTCAATAGCCTTTATAGTTGAGTTTGGAAATGTAATAGTCTTCGGTAAGCTTTCTATACCCTCTTTAATAGGTATAAGTCCTTCTGTAATCTCCTTTGTTGCAGTTTTTTGTGTTTCTGTAATAGGTTTAAAAAACTTAGAAAGATCTGTTTGAAGTTGCTGTTCACCTGTTCTCTCTGCTAGTAGATTATCCCCAATATTCTTTTTTGTTTCAAGATACTCTTTTACAATTAAGTCCCTTTTTGCAGGATCAGTGATTTTTAAAAAAGACATTTTTTTAATTACTAAAATAATTTTTTATCTCAGTTTTTAACACAGTTTTTAACATAGTTTTTAACATAGTTTTTATCACGTTTCATAACTAAAGCTGGATGAAAACTTTATTTTTGGTCTTTTAATATTCAAGCGACCCGCCGTGACTCTTTTCAACCAACCTCCGAAAGGACTCCCTTTGCTCACGCCTCCCTCTCTCAATTAAACTTTCTTCATTTTCAGCAGATATCTTTTTCTTAGTTTTTTTCTTATCTCATCCTTCATCTTCTTATACTTCTCTTGTTCTTCCATGATAAGTTTAAACTCTTCATCTGATATATGATTGTCAACTAAAGCTTTGGATATATGTGAAGCAATTGTATCAAGTTTAGCATCAGCTATCATTCGAATCTTTTGATGTTTTTCTCCCTTGTTTTTGAATTTCTTACTACATATTTACCTACCATTGAGAGTAATCCGGTTCCTGCACTTGTAATTTCTAAACCCAATGCTACTGGTACCGCTACAACTGTACCTAATAATATGGCTCCCCCAACACCAGAGGCCATTGTTAACCCAATTAATGCTGTATCAATATTATCAACTAGTCTTGCGGCTCTAAAATATTTCTTGGCTAGGGCTTCTCTTTTTTGAACTTCATTCTCAAGAAACTTTTGTACTTCGGATATCTTTTGTAAACGGTAGGAATGACCTTTGTCATCTTGTGTCAACATTTCAATAGACGGGGCTGAAGGTGTATTACTTTCTTTAGGTAACGAAGGATAGACTTTATTAGGATGTTTTTGATCTATATCTGTCATTTTTTATTAAAATTATAATTTTTTATCTCAGGATTGTAAGTATTTTAGATAGCAAAATAACTCTCCCTCAGGTATTTCATTCGTTTTTGGTGAGAAATTATAAATGTAGACTAAAATATCATTAGTCGTGTAATCAAGATGTGTTCCATTAAAAATGGTTAAACTATCTTTCCATTTATTACTAACAGATATCACTACAACTCCTTGTGTAGTTATATAACCGAATCCTAGCGATACTATTTTCCCATCTTTAGAAGGGATCTTAATGTCATCTTGAGAATAAATTTTCCATTTTAAAGGATCTTGCTTGATGGGAGGATAATCAACATGTAAGTTAGGTTTCCAAAATATAGTTTTATGTTGATTAGTAATATTAGGTTTTATACCAAATTTGTGTATATCCATTTTTATTTTGTTATAAATAATATTTAAATATTATTATTTATAACATTACAATATAACTTAATCATTACTTATATAATCATGATTTCTATCACCATAAAAAACAAAAAATAAAGGTTCATTTTTTGCGATAGTAATCTTTTTATCAGAAATATTTTTTATAATTACAATTATATCATCTCTTGTACCAAATCTTGGGTCACTCTCGTGTATTAGGCCTTGTAAGGTTAAATGATCATTAAGTACAGTTACAATATTACCACAACTTCTAAAAATACACCCAAGCCCAAGTTGCAATCTTACACTTTTTCCAGGTTGTAGTATTATTTCACTTTGTGAATATACTTCCCATGCAATATCTGCTATATTTTTAGGTGGATATTCCAAATTTTGGAAAGGAACCCATATTACTTCTTTCATATTTTCATTATTTTGAAAATCACAACTATTTCTTCGTATCATTTTTTAATTATGTATTATTTTTTTTATATTAATATTTTTTATAAGATAGCTCCTAAAATAGGTATATAAGCAAATGGGCTATTAGGTCCAAGCAAAAGTCCTTTTCCATCATACATTTTTCCTCCTTGTTTTAAATACAATCCATCACCAACAGACCCTAATCCTCTACCTTTGTATGGCTTTAAGTATAATCCAGATCCATCAGTTTCCACCTGACGAACGCAACCTCCTTTTTTAAGATAAAGACCAGAACCCAATGCTTTTTGTACCCCTGTTTGAGCTAATCCAGACAGAGCACCAACACCTAAAGCTGGTAAAACGGTTTTTGCTAACATCGGTAAAGCACTGGCAGCCAGCCCAGCCAACATTCCAAGAAAACCTCCCTCTATTTTCATATTATGTTTAAGTTGTTTAGCAGACATTTTAATAGTTATACCCTTACCCCCCTCATAGGCTTTAGCCATTTTCTTTGCTTGTGAATTGGTTAATGCTAAAACATCATTACCTTGTAAATCTTCATGGCCTAAACGAATACTTACTGGACAACCACCTTTAACAGCATGTTGAAGCTTTTGCTTTTGTCCTTCAGATATATTTACTTTAACAATAGTGTAACTTGTCATTTTTATATATAATTCTTTTTTATTTTATCTCGCTTCTCTAATATGGAATCTAATTGTTAAATTTTCACCTCTAAGATTTAGTAACTTGCCATCTTGGTCTGTAATATTTACCCCTAGGCTATGGATTTCATGTAATGTTAATGGTAAGTATACTAAATTAAGTGGTGACTCAATTATCTTATATCCAGGTGCAACATCTGGGAAAAAAGAGTAAATAGTGTTTTTTGTTGAACCATTAACATAACTTCCTGAAATAATATCTATGTTAACAAGCAAACTGTTTATACTAAGAATGTTTACTACATTCTCTGACTCGTGAAATCCTTGTGTATATTTAGCGTGAGTAAATCCTAATACTTTAGCAATGGAGTTTGGTTGATTAAAATCTACTTGATAACCATCTTCTAGAGTAAGAACAGACTTTAGAGTATTGGTGTTTGCAGAAATGTTAATATAATACTCTTCATTAACTTCATCGTAATGACCCTTTTTTCTCATCTCTTGGTGAATGGTATCATTAATGTCAACAAGGTCATAACTTCCTTCAGGTATTTTTATTTTAATCCATGAGGTACCATTGTCTGGAGAATAAACGAATACGTTGTTTGTTTCATCAATATTTGGGAAAGAGTAGTAAGTTTCAAGGTTTACTAAAGCTATCTCGTATTTTTTATCCTTTTCCAACTGAATTGGAGGATTAAACTTTGTTCTAAAATGTGTTTTAGTGTCGCTTACTATAATTTGAAATGATGTTTTGTGGGTTGTATTTTTTACAATTTGTTCTAAAAGATCTTCCATTTTATAAAAAAGTAAAAATATTATTTAGTTGAGTAAATAATATTTTTTATACTGACTTAGGTATGTAAAAAATGTCAAAGCCGTTTCTATACTTCCAATCATTTTTTTTACTGGTTAGATCAATGATAGCAAAGCCGTGTGGTTTTTCCCATGTCTTTTTACAAAATTCCCTAAATTCATCCTTTGACATATCATCACCTACATGATCACTATAAATATGGTTAATGTTTTTTAGGTCTTGTCGGAAAAGACAAATAAAATTAGCGTTTTCTCTAATAGTTTGCCTTGGTAGTCTAAAATAATTTTGTGAAAGGTAAAAGCAGTCAACATTACTATGCCTTCCACGAATGTAATAACACTCACATTTATTTTGCCTTTCTAAAAGTAAATCATCAAAAATCATTAAATTTTTATTTTCTGAGTTTAACTCTCTCGGATCAGGTACATCACTCGCATTTTCAAAAAAGTTACAATTTATATCCGATTTGTTTTTAATCGTTTTAATCCATTCTTCAACCAAAGCTGTAGGGGGTATGTTTTGTTCTTGTATTTCATCACGCATGTTAAACAATCTTAAGATACATTCTTTCGGTAGTTTTTCTTCAAAAGCCTTTTTTAGTATTCGGTATTCCGGTTGAAAAAGGCTTTTTCCAAAAACACTTAAATCATTATAGTCGAGCCATCCCGGTCTAAGTAAAAGATTTAACAGTAAGGTAGTTTTACCACATCCTGATTTGCCTATAATTAAACCTCTGATACTTTTTGGTAAAAGAGAGTGATTAAATCTCTTTGATACTACTTCATTCCATGATAAATTTGCGACATCCATTTTATATAACTTTTTTAATTTTTATATATAAAAATGTATTGTGTTAAATGTAAAAAACATACTGATACAAGCAACATAAACTTTGCTGTTGCTAAAAATGGAAGAAATATGAAACGAGGAAAATGTGTTGTTTGCGGAATAACTAAAACTCAGTTTGTTAAGACGACAAAGGGCGGATCATTACTAAATAAAGCTATAAATAATTTACCTGTTGAAATGCACCTCCCTGGGCATAATTTTACAGGACCCGGCACTAAATTAAAGAAAAGACTCAATCCAGATTTAACACCAAAGAAATGGAGTAAACCAATAAACCGAGTTGATAAAGCTGCTTATCACCATGATGTTTGCTATCTTCAGCATAATGATACTGCCACAAGAAACGCAGTGTACGATAAAAATATGTTAACAGAGTTAAAAGGTATTTACAATCCTACTATTAGAGAAAAAATGGAAAGGGGTTTGGTAAGTAAACTTATTGGAACGAAGATGAAATTTGGAATGGGAGTTAAAAAAAAAATTTCAGCATGATAAATTTAGCGGAAGAATTACATAAACCTGTAAGAAGAAAATTTAAAAAAAAGGAGAGTTATAGTAAACGGTATAGATAAGATATGGGCTGCGGATTTAGTAGACATGCAAGCATTTTCTACGTTTAATCGCGGTGTAAAATACCTTCTCGCTGTCATAGACATCTTTTCTAAATATGGATGGTTGATACCATTAAAAGATAAAACAGGATAATCTGTTGCTATAGCATTAAAAAGTATTTTTAAGGAGAGGAAACCTGAAAAAATGTGGGTGGATAAGGGTAAAGAGTTCTATAACAAAGATGTTAAAGACTTGGTTGAATTGTATTCCACTGAAAATGAGGAAAAATCCAGTGTTGTTGAGAGATGGATTAGAACAATGAAAGAAAAAATGTGGAAGCATTTTTCTGCTCATTCTACAAACATCTACATTGATGTGTTACAAGATCTCGTTAAAGAATATAATAACACGAGACATTCTTCTATTAAGATGACTCCGGTAAATGCGAGTAAAAAAGAAAATGAACCCAAAGTCTGGAGAAATCTTTACCCTGATCATTTCAAAATAGATGATATAAATCCTAAGTTTTCCGTTGGAGACAGAGTAAGGATAGCTAAAAAGAAAAAGACTTTTGAGAAAGGTTATACAACAAGATGGACTGAGGAGATTTTTTCAGTTTCTTAAGTAAAACATACATCACCTGTAACATATAAAATTAAGGATCTTAATGGAGAAGAAATAAAAGGTACCTTTTATGAACCTGAACTGCAGAAAACCAGGCAAGAGCTGTATAGGATAGAAAAGGTTATTAAAAAAAGAAAAAAGTCTCTTGTAAAGTGGAAAGGTTATTCTGATGAATTTAATTCATGGGTTGACAATAAAGACATTAGAAATATTTAACTATAAAAAAATGTTAAATATTTCGATTGAAAAAGGTAATTTTACCAAATAAACCTTTAAATAATTTTGAATTGGAAGATGCGGTAAAAAGATTAGAAATTCCTTCTTTTAGAGGAGTTTTTTTACTAGATACGTTACCGAGAAAAGCAAATAAAAAAGAATGTGGTATAGTAAACTTTGATAAAAGTGGTGGACCTGGTACACATTGGGTTGCTTGGTATAAAAACGGTAAAACTAAAATTTATTTTGATAGTTATGGCATACAACCACCTATTGAAATTCAAGAGTACCTAAAAAGCCCCATACACTATAATACTGATCAAATACAACAAGCTGGACAAGTATTTTGTGGTCATTTATGTTTGTACATTCTAAAAGAGTTAGGCTCGGGTAATAAGTTTCAGACAGTGATAAATAAACTTTTTTAATAATAAAAAATGCCTGTTGATAAATTTGGACGAATGAAAGATGATAAAACAAGCGTTAATGGTGTGTCACTCGCTTACATAAATAATAATTTTTTACGTAAGGATGGAACAACTGTTGTTTCTGGTTCTATAGACATGAATGGTAATACATTAACGAGGGTTAGTAATCCGGTAAATTCTCAAGATGTTGCTACAAAACATTATGTTGATGAAAATTCTGGGGGTTTATTAAAAGAAGATTGTGGATACCAAGCCCTTGGATTTATAAATTATAAAATATGGGTTTCAATGAAATAAGAAATGTTAAGGAGCCTACAGAACCGAACGAAGCTGCTACTAAAAAATATGTGGATAGAAGCGGTAAAGCAATAGTAGAGAACCGAGATGGCACTTTTTCCGCTATTGCAAATATAGATATGCGGGAGTATACTTTAACTAATCTTTTGGATCCCGCAGATGCACAAGATACAGCAACTAAAAGATATGTAGATAGTGCAAATAAAGCCTTCGTTTATGGAGGTGGTAGGTATATGGCAGTTGATGATGTCTTTATGGGAGGACGAAGAATTAACAATGTTGGAAGCCCTTTAGAAAATGATCAAGCTGTAAATAAGTTTTACGTAGATACAGTCATTGAGGTAGCTACTGCGGGTGAAAAAGCTTTAACAAAAAACCAAGATGGAAGTTTCACAGCAGCGGCTGACATAGATCTTCAAGGTTTTTCTCTAAAAAACGCGGCAACCCCGGTAGAAGACAGAGATTTGGCAACAAAATCCTACATGGATAAAAAAGTATCCCTTCCTTCTCTCATAGGTCCTAAACCTATTATAACTGTGTGGGCTGAAGAAAATGGACCAATAGGAGATGGTAATTATGAGTTTTCATTCGGTAATGGTAATTCAGGCAAAAAGCATGCTTTAGGGGGTTACTGCATGAGTGCATCGGGTAGAATTATAAGAGGAAGTTTAACGATTGTTAAAGATGATCCTAATGTACCAGAAGAAGAGGTAAAAGTTAATATTACAGTAAACGGAATAGAGCAGGTTGATTACTCTATTGTTAAAAAAGCGGACGAAATTTGTAGCTGTACGGTTTTTCCAAGGGCGTTGGAGGTAAAACAATGCGACATCGTAAACTTTATCTCAAGATCACACAACCGTAATGTAATACACGCTTACATATCTATTTTGATAGAGATAGACTTGTAAAAATATAACTTTGTTTATAAAAGTTATATTTTACGTTTGATATCTGTTTTAACTTTACAAACAGGACATTTGTTAAAATTAGATATTGTGTCGCAGTCATCGCAAATACATATATGTCCTCAATTGCAAAATAATATATCAGAATCTTTTTCCCAACATATAATACATTTTTCTGATTTAAATGTTTTTTCTTCATTAGTAGTTTCTATTTTTACAGTATAGTTAATTACATATGGAATATTAGTTCTATATGAGCTACCTTGAATTGTTTCTATAAATCGATATCCGAAGAATGGAAACAAAGCTTCAATGCACATAGAACATTGGCCACCATTACAAAAACATTTCCGGCCAGTATTTCCGCCGGATATTGTTAGAACTGGGGAAAAAGTTTCACCTTCAATATATGCATCATTAGGTATAAAATCTTCATAAAAAACTAGTTTATCAAAATTTCTTAAAAAGCTGATATAAACACCCTCATGATTATTGCCGCTAAAAATCCATTCAAAATCATCCTGTCTTTAACCAAAGCATAAACTTAATGGAACCGTAATCTTTTATTACTTTACTACATTCATAGTAGAAAGTAGGCTTTAAGTTCTTAAGTAATTCAACATGATTTTCATTTGTTGCCTTATCAAAGCATATATATTTTCTATAATCCCAAAGAGTTGATACCTTTTCACAGGTGGGAGTGTAAATAAGTTTATTTTTTAACATATCGTTTAATTTATCACCAAAGATATCTATTCTTGTTTTAATACTCATGTTTATTTTTTTATTACTAATTTTTTTTATTCAACTTCACATTGAATATTTAACTTCTGTGTGTTGAAGTTAAATATTTAAATTTACTTATTCCTCATCCTCGTCGGAACTTGGGCATTCATCTATGATATTAGGGAAAATTTCCTTTTCCTTTCCCGGTAATTTTACATTCTTCTCCATTATTTTTACTGATATAACTTTAATCTGGATCGTTTCGATGTTTTTATGTTTAAATATTCCTTCTACTTTTAAAATACAGAACAACTTACAGGCAACTTTCTTATATAAGAGAGGGTCTACCAGTTTGTTGTTTTCATCGTAAAAGAAGGTCTTATGTTGTTTGTTTTCGTAAAGCTTTGGGTATAACATAGCCGATCCATCCTCTTTATATCTTAAAATATTAATTGCGTCTAAATTTTTGATCCTATCTTCTCTTAGTTCTTCGTCCATTCCATGCTCTCGGAAGAAATCTGTTAGTTTTTCCAGATCTTCTTTAAAAGCTCTTTCCTTTTTCGTAGGCTTTTCACCGTTATAACATAGTAAAGATAAGGAGTAATCTTTTAGATCTTTTCCTTCTTATTTCCGAATCCTGCATTAACACCAGATGAAATTAAAATAGGGGTACGCATAAACAACGAACCATTTTCATTATTAGGGTATCTGTACTTTATTGGAATCTTAACAAAAGCATACTCTTTGCTTTTATATTTATCCGCGTAATCTATAGAAATGTCTTCTTTATAAAGTTCTCCACTTTTGATATAATTCATATCTACACTTATTTGTTATATATAAGATTTTTTTTTTAACTTAATTATTTTTTTCTTAGACCCCATACAAAAAGATATAAACCTATAAAGTCGCTTTAAGCAGTAACGATGATAAACGCTATATCCTTAGGAACAATATCGATACATTAGCTTGGGGACACACTAAGATAAACACGCAGATCTTAGAAAATTTACTATGTATAGGGCAGAATATATATCGCATGTCAGAGTAAAAAATGTTGTAATTTCGCTCATATAGCTATATGAGCGAAAATATGAGACGCGTTAACGGAGATGTTGTATAGCGGTATAAGCATAGGTGTGGTGGGGGTTATTTTTATCAGAGATAGGGATTTTCACTCATATAGGTATATGGGCTAAAATACAGATCGTTGGGGTGTATTTTGAGGGATGGGTGTGAGAGGAGCGTCCTAGTTTTGACGACCTTTGACCTAAATTGGATTTTGGGTGGTTGTGATTTTTAAAGATGGTTGATGATATGGGTAATTTGATGGGGTGTCAACCATAGGTTTAAAAAGTTCAACCATATAATTTTTAAAGAGGGGGATGGTTGAATATTAATTTAAGCATAGAGATGACCAGATTTTAGAGTTAGCGAGGTATATGGTTGAATTATTAATTAAAGCAGAGAGAAGGTTGAATTATCAATTAAAGCATAGAGATGGCCAGATTTTAGAGTTAGCCAGGTATATGGTTGAATTATTAATTAAAGCAGAAGGATGGTTGAATTATCAATTAAAGCATAGAGATGGTTGATATTGGATTTAAGCAGGTATATGGTTGGATTTTGGGTGGTTGTGGTTTTTAAAGATGGTTGATGATATGGGTAATTTGATGGGGTGTCAACCATAGGTTTAAAAAGTTCAACCATATAAATTTTAAAGAGGGGGATGGTTAATTAATTGAACCGCGCATATGTTTAGATTTAGATGGCTAAATCCAGAACTCTCTCTTTCTATCTACTTCCGATATAGAAAATAATTCTGTTCTTACTCACTTGTATTTCCATTTGAAACCGATTTTTGGGTTGGAAGATTATATTCAGAAGGTACAAACTAAATATCTTAGAAGCATGTTGACCCGTCTTGGAGTTTCGTTCCATAATTTAAGAATAAAGACGGGCAGGTATGGGAGAAACCGCATTGCGTGAAGCGAAAGAAGTTGCCTGATTTGTAATAAGTCGGATATAGAAGACGAGTATCATTTTATATTGATTTGTGACGTGTATAGCGATATTCGTCAAAAATATAGTAAAAAATATCATTATAAAAAACCAAGTATGTACAGATTAATAGAACTTTCGGCTAATTGTAACAAACGAATAGTCTTAAATCTTTCCTACTATATTAACGAAGCTGTAAAGCGCCGTTTATCCATTATTAACGTCATCTCCTCTTGATTGTGCCTTAATAAGTGGCCATACAATTATTTACATGTTGATTCTCGTCACCGTTAACCCTTATCCTGCTAAATAACTAAAATGTAATTTTCAGTTTGTTATTAAAAACCCAAATATTGCATTTTCAAAGTTATGGTTTGGGGAATAATATCTCCTTACCGTACAGTGTAGATCCAAGATCAGACTGCACGTTCTGCGCGGTCTGATGTTGATCTACACTAGCCGCAAGCGTCAGTGAGTCGCGCTAAGCAGCCTAAAGGTTAATATTCTCTATCTGCTTTTAGGTAAGGTGTAATATAAATATGTCGCTATCCATGTATCCGTATGTTTAAACTTTCTTTTGTCAGGACTTAGCTCAGTTATATAGTCTATATGTATTACATATGT
This sequence comes from Hippopus hippopus, assembly GCA_946811185.2. Classification (NCBI taxonomy): domain Eukaryota; kingdom Metazoa; phylum Mollusca; class Bivalvia; order Cardiida; family Cardiidae; genus Hippopus; species Hippopus hippopus. The sequence continues at coordinate 25,537,087 of OX328099.1, forward strand.
ATTAACTTTGCCACAACGCTTCACTTCCTTAGGCCTGTGTGTCTCTATAGATTTTCAAGTCTAATTAACTCTTTGCCATTCGACAAACTTCTTTTATCGTCCAAATACAATCAGTTATAGACGCCGAATTTTACTTCGATAAGTCTGAGGAGCGGAGAGCATTGTGGGAAGGGGAGAGAATTCTTGTCACCGTTTTTCCATCCACACAATGGAATCAAAATTTTGCTTTTCGGGGTCATTGGAACATTGGATCTTTTGGTAAAGTGTTAAGTGTTTAACGAAAAGATTTCCATACTATATAGTTATATAGTAATATGGCTGGTCGATTGATCGGCTTTTGTAATTGACTATATGACCAATGCAGAAGCAAATCTATCTGTAAGGAAAATGTATACGATGCTAAATACCATAATCGTCCGTGCTCATTCTCCACTTTTCCGGCTTTCTTTCCTGTTTTCTCTTTCATGTCTTGTTATGGCATTTGATTATTTAAACCCATTTTTTAAATGACCTGTTAGATGTTAAATATGTATGTGTATGTACGAAATGCATGTGTATGCATAAGCATTCAATGAAATCTTGAATCTTGAATCTTTAATGAAATTTTTATCTAAAACGCGATTTCGTGTCAGATACTATACAGATCCTATACATGTAGATCTATACCTAAAATGCCAACTTATGTCAGATCCTATATATAGACGGACACGAACACGTCGCTCTAGGCGTGTCAGTCTGAGAGCAAGGAACAGGCCATAGACAACACAACTGAAGACGACAATGAGAACTACTTTGTCTCAATCGAAAAAGGCTTCAACTCCTTCTTTACTGTAGACGACTCCAGAAGTCTTTTTGTGGACAGTGAAGATCAAGATCAGAATGTGCAGTCTGTTCTCGAATCTTCACTGTCCACCACTTTATTTAAGATTATGAACTTACCGTCACTAACCTGCGGAGGAACTGTATTTATTAGAGTTGAAAAAGTGTCATTTCAACAATTGGTAGTGATAGAGGTAATCCAGTCGAACTATTCTGGACTGACTTTGAAGAAAAGATCATGGGAAGTTTGGAAGTCTTGGCCATATTCCTAGTTTGACACAGACAGGCAGGCAGACAGACAGACAGACAGACAGACAGACCTAGGATATATTATGTATGAGCCAAGCCCCGTGAAAAGGGGGTTTAATGCATCTCCATGGTCCATGATATCAAGCAAGGCATCGCATGAAAATGGGTCTATGAAATCCATTTTGCCGAACAATCAACTGAATCATGAGGTAAACTGGTCCCTTGACATGCAGAAAATTGACCAATAGCAAGAAAGAGTTAACCTATATCAGCCTGTGCCGACCGCCAAGGCTACCCTGGATCGATACTTTTTGCAGACACATTAAACCCCCTTTTCACAGAGCATGGTTCATATATTTTTTGTTAAAACTATAAACATCTGTTTCAAAAGTTTGTTGATATCAAACCACCTGATATATGGGCGTGAATATTTCCCTCATATCAGGCCACTGTGTATTTTGTTGGATTGTTTCACATACACAATTGTTGATGGAAAATGACGAGGAACATAATATTCTGTTACACTAAAAGAATGTAAGATTTGTATTTAATTTATACATGAGCCATGCTCTGGCAAAAAGGGGCTTATTGCATCTCCGTAATTCATTATGTTAAGCAAGACATCACATAATTTTGGATCACTTAAATACATTTTTTTCTGTCAAGTTATTGAAGTCTGGATTGCAGTCCGCGCAGGCTCACCTCGGTCGATACTTTTTGTTTTGCATATTTCTTAAGCCCCCTTTTGCCAGAGCGCGGTTCATACATAAATGCATGTTTATATCTTCGTCTGTATCGTATTATTACATTTGATTTTTTGAAATAAAAAAAAGGAAGATTATAAAAAAAAAAGTTCATGAATAATTTCTGTATATCTAGAATTCTCAAATCACGTAAAGGTATATACCAGGAAGTTTTGGACGCATAGCTTTGTCCAATGAAACTTATTTGCGATAGATAGGGTATAAATCCATAATTGGTACAGTTAATAACACGATATATCTTCAAAAAAAAAGAAAAAACTAAACGGCGTAAGAGATACTGGAATATGAATATTGAAACTCTTGTGGCTCAATATTAATTAGAGTAATGAAAAGTAACCTTACGAGCAATTGCCTTTTTTTCCTCACTCTTTTTCATATTGTTGAAAAGTAGTGCTGGGTTATTAGGTAACGCATATAGAAAATAAATAAATAAATAAATTTCCAAACAGAATATGAAAAGGATCATTCTCTATTACACCAATTTGCTATGGTTTAAATCAAGGCCCTGAGGTATCGATTAGAGGTGTAAATAGTGGTTTCATAAATGTGCGAGGAAGTAGAGCAGCAGGACCCGCAGAATAAAAATGTGCACAGTTTTAACAATTCGCAAATTACCATCTATTCATTCTTCATCAATACCAAGAAGTGGGCCAGCGCATTCAGCTACGCCGATAAAGAAAAGCAAAATTCACTACATTTTTCTTTCTGCTGTTCTTTCCCTGATGAAAAGGAAGCCTCCCTGTTTATGGTGGCACATTTCTACCACGAGATACGAGATAGCTATCATGATAATTTTACAAAACTATCGCGATAAATTAAGTTTCCTGGAAATTTTATCGAGATAGTGAAAAGTTTCCTGAAAAAAAATATCATAAACTTAATATTTTAACGCAAAATTTCTCAATCGTGCACGAAGCTGACATGCAAGATAAAATTATCGTGATAGTTCTACCTGTTTCTCGATATCTATAAATAGAAAATTTATCATTTGGATGAACTCGGTAGTTTTTGACTTCACAAGATTGCAGTAAGTAAAAGTTCGAATAATTAATAATTGTAGCTTAATTGGTAAATTTTGACAAGACTCGAAATGAACAGAAGTCTATAAAATCACAAAGACGACTCGAAATGCCTCCTACGAACAACTTTAAAACCATTTTGGGAAAAGGAGAATTCATAAGGTTGTAGACGAAGATGTTCCGAAACCGTATCTAACTATAGATACCGTGAATGTCAGTTATGGGTACGAAAGCAAAAAGAAATAAATCATGATAAAAGGTAGAATTATCGCGATATTTTTATCGTGAAAATTTTTATTATCTAGATAATGTTTCCAGGAAACTTTGTTTTATCACGATAGTTTTCTAAAATTATCATGATAGCTATCTCGTATCTCGCGGCAGAAATATGCCACCATAGCTGTTTGTTCAGTGAAATGTTTGTCCAATTGTCTGCACGAAAAGATATGGACCATGTTCTCGCAAAAGGGGTTTCAATGCATCTTCTTGATGCATGATAACATGGAACTCGTCCCATAGTTATGGATCAATAAAAACCATTTTGTCTAACAACCGAAAGGATCATGAGATAGTATTGTCCTTCGACATGCATAAAATTCACAAATAGGAAAAGGTTTCAACCCATGTTACATGTAGACTGCGCAGGCTTACTGCATGTCGAAAGACGAGTCTACCTCAAGATTTAGTCGATTGTTAGACAAAAGGATGTTACGGATGTTATGGAACCATAATTACGTGATGACTTGCTTAATATAATGCATCAGAGTGATGCATTAAACCCCCTTTTGCCAGTTGAAACTAACTCATATCTAAATACTTCATGAAATCAAAGTCAGAACAACATTTCGCCTCCTCTATTAGAATATAGCATCAGAATTGCTTGGTATCAAATTTTCCGATCCGCATATCCTAGAATGTTTTGTGTTGCTACCAACATATTGTTAAGCGAGACCCAGGCATGTTTTCACCAACCATTGTTAACCCTTAGGCTGCAGAGCGCGACTCAATGACCTTTTGCGGATAATATAGATCAAGATCAGACTGCACAGAACGTGCAGTCTGATCTTGGATCTACACTGTCCAATAAGGAGATATTTCTCCCCCAAAAATAACTTTGAAATAGCAACCCTTGAGTTATTACTATCGATTTGAAGGTATAATATAATTTACTCAGCAGGATAAGGGTTAATCGCATTCTTAGTCTAGTTCAAACTAACAAAAATAACATAATTTAGGATAGGTTACACCATTTGATTCAGTCGCTGAGACATTATGTTACTTTGAAATTTGGAAAATTTTCTTTGACTCTTAGACTGAGAATTTAAATGAGGCTGGATGGTAAACAAGAGCCCAGAATGTTTGAGAAATATAGAATCTGACATGAGTTGGCGCTTGAGATAAAACTTTATTAAACGAGTCTAGGGAAAATGTTATTAAGCGAGCCCTTGGCGAGCTTAACAACATTTTTTCTTGACGCGTTTTATCAGATTTTATCTCAAACGCCAACTGTCAGATTCTTGTTATCGCATAACGATATTTAACGAATTACAGATCAGAAAATGTAAAACCATCTATAGATGCAAGCGTATTAATATCAATAAAACCATTTCACTTGAATACATACAAAATTACGTCAAAAATGACGTCACAACGTGTATAAGTTAAGAAAATTCGTAATGGGTATATTACACTGAAAACAAGGGAGGTTATGTGATAAATAAAGGATCTGACATGAGTTGGTGTTTGAGATAGAATTTTATTAAACGAGTCTAGAGAAAATGTTATTAGGCGAGCCTTTAGCGAGCTTAATAACATTTTTTCTAGACGAGTTTAATAAAATTGATCTCAAAGGCCAAAGAATGTCAGATTCTTTTTATCACAAAACGATATTTCAGAAATTATAGACCAGAGGATGCAAAACCATCTATGGATGCACCTGCAGTAATATCCATGAAATCTTATTCACTTCTATGAAATACACACAAAATGACTTCAAAAATGACGTCATGCAATTGTGATATCAAACGTGTATAAGATATGAAAATTCGTGATGGGTATATTACACCATAGGCCTCTGAAACTCCATTGGTCTATCAAGGAATAATGAAATTTTCATTGTTTGACACTGTTACTATTAACAGCACATTGGGGATTTCTTCTGTATCGTATATACATGTAGTAAGTATACGATATAGAGGGAATCGCCAGTATGCTATTTATAGAAACAGTGTTAATGAAAAGTTGAAAATATATTCTGTGATATACAGGCGATGCACCAATGTGCTATAAGTGTTCGATGATCGACCAAGGACAATTTTAGTGTTCAGTGATAGACCAATAAAGCTTCAAAGGCCTGTGATTACACTGAAGACAAGGGAGGTTATGTGATTAAATGGCAGAATTCATTACAACGGTAACTAAATGAGCAACCACTTGGTTTGATTGACGTACAATCTGTCAATTAATGATTTCTCTTGATCAGGCGATCAGTTATGTTTATGAGGCGTCTTTTTCCGATCGCAAGTCGGCTAAAATATCGTAACAAACGGAGGTATTATGGTAGGTGGTAAATTATCTTTCGACGACTCAATTTTCTAATAAGAAGGTTCAAAATTAAATATCCAAGGACTGAACTCTTCACTTACTGGCAAAATGTAAGACTTGTTCAAATTTAAAGCTGTTGCGAACGACAAATATATTGTTCGTCAAATGACAAAATTTATTTCTGAAACGATTGAAACATTGTGGGTAAAGGAGAAAATGATGGTGACCAGCATTTTCTCCTTTTCCTACAACGTTTTCAGTACCTTCTTTATATGAGTCCTTAAAATACTTTAAGCTCGATATGGGCTTAACTCTTATTCAATTACAATTATCTCTAACCCCTGTGCCTCACGACTCGAAGGAGGTTTATTAAAGATGAAATGTATACGGGAAAAGGAGATAAAGCTACCAACATTTTTCTCTCTTTTCCACAAAATTGTCTCCCCTTTCAAAAACAAATCCTATTTTATCAGTCGCATATGATTTGTCGTCTGCAATCTTTACATTATTGACAAGTCTTGAAGTGTGTCGTCTTGTTAAGACTGGATCATACAGGCCCGATTTTACAGATAAATTTTATGATTTCAACTCTTTACCAAACGACAAAAGTTTAAACCTGTTTAAATTGAAAGCATTTGCAGACGATAAATCATATGCTGCTTAAATGATAAGAATGTATAGAAAACATTCTCTGTGGAGGAGACAAAGCTGGTTACAAGCATTTTCACCTTTTTCCTACAATGTTTTCAAAGGTAATTTTTACTTCAGGGTCATTACAATTCTGTACTGTATGGTCAAGGGTTTAATGATAGGGCATCCTACTGTGATTCGTGTAACATCGCCTTTCATCGTACGGATTCGGCTACACTCGGGTAATCCCTAATCGATGTAGGAAACCAGCATATATCGGCCGATCGATTACGGGTTACCCGAATCTTAGCCGAATCCGTACGTTTTTCGGCGATAAAAGGCGATGTTACAGGAATCCGCATTAGGGTGCCCTATCCTTAAACCTGTAACAACATAATACACAATTTTATTATACTTCTGCAATAAGCGTTTCAGTTTTAAGGAGTTAAAAACGCCTGTAATGAATAACAAGAAATACATTTTTAACCCATATCCTGCTGAATAAAATAGACTATACCTTAAAGTCGGTGGTAAAACCCAAATGTTGCTATTTTAAAGTTATTTTTTCGAGGAAAATATCTCCATATCCGACAGTGTAGATCGAAGATCAGACTGCACGTTCTGTGCAGTCCGATCTGGATGTATACTTTCCGCAAAAGATACTTGAGTCGCCCTTAGCAGCCTAAAGGTTAAACAAGAAATACCGTTTACCTTTATCCTGCTAAATAACTGAAATGAAACTTGCAAGTCCATAGCAAAAAAACGCAAATGTTGCTGTTTCAAAGGTATGTTTTGTGGGAAAAAATATTTCCATATCGGACAGTGTTGATTCAAAATCAAACTGCACGTTCTGTGCAGTCTGATCTTGATCTATACTGTCCGCAAAAGGTCCTTGAGTAGCGCTTAGCAACCTTAGCGTTAATGAAAATGATAGACGGTGTAAGAGGTACCCGATTATGAATATTGAACTTCCTTTGTGGTTCGATCTGAGAAGAGATAATGAAAAGTAATCGTGCTAGCAATTTGGTTGAGTCAAAAATTTTGTGGCGAGCCCCGGTGGTGCAGTCGGTAGCCTACAGGATTTGAGAACAGGGGGCCACTGGTTCGAATCCCCAGCTCGGCCAATTTCTATCTTAGGATTGGTAATAGTGAAATAGTGATTCATTCCTCTCTCACTGCGTACCATTGTTTCGAAGTTGGTTAGATGGAAAAACAGCCAGTGGCTTCGGAAGAATATTATCCTAAATACTGGTAACAGAAAATCCGGGAAAGCATGGAAAGGTGCACCTATATACCTGAAATAATGTTAAAAACGACCCAAAAGACCACCCAATCTAACAATCAATCACACATTTTGTTCTTTGGAAAAGAGTCTAGGAGGCAAAAGAGATACGATAAGGGTGGTATGATAGCTTTATCAAAGTATAATCCTTTACCAAACTGTCCTGATTTTACGACCCCAAGTAGAAAGGCCACTGACAACATCGTGGGAAAATGAGGAAGTGCTGTAAGGTTGCATTCCACATGTTTAACACTATGTTTGCCTTAATAGATCCCATCACTTGTAGTACATTTATCTATCTTCTAGAAATGCTTTCAATCTTGTTGAAGTCTAAAGTTTTGTAGCCCTCCTAGTAAAGAAATTCAATACGCGCATGCGTAATCAACCAGGAAGTGTATTTAGCTATGGTATACTTTCCTGGCATACTATATCTGCGCTTACGTGATTTTTATGTTCAATTCTGGATTTATATGAAGTTGGTAAAGATATAATTATGTCATAAACAGTGTAAGAACAGTAGAGTATATCATAGACGACTGATTACATTTTAAGTGTAGGACAGTTAGCTTAACCAAACGAAATTGGAAGAATTTGCAGACGACAAATTAAATGTGACTTTACATTAAAAAGGTAGAAACATCACGGACAAAAGAGAAAATGTTGTTCCCTTTTTTACCACGGTGCTCAAGGTCATCAAAAAAGGGATTGTCTGGTAAATGGTTAATATAAGAATCATTGATATTTGTGCTTTATGGATCGTGAAATGTGACAACAGATAAAGAAATAGGTGTAATTTAACCGCTCAATGATTACATGTAGTTTAATTCACACACAAAACAAATACATGTAGTACTGCACGTATCTTTTATTCTTATTCTGCTAAATAAGTTAAATGAAACTTCCAAGCCTATAGGAAAAAATATGAATAAAGCTACTTCAAACTTACTTTTAGGCGAAAAGTATCTCTTTATCGGACAGTGCAGATCTAAGATCAGACTGCATGTTCTGTGCAGTCTGATCTTGATCTACACTGTCTGCAAACGTCAGTGACTCACCCTTAGCAACCCGAGGGTTAAAGAAAATAGACGGCGCAATAGGTACTAGAAGATGAAGATGTTTAAACCATTTTGTGGTTCTCTTTGGAGAAAAATAATGAAAAGTAGCCTCGCCAGCAATAACTTCTTTTTCCTCATTGTTTTGCGTGCTGTTGAAGAGTGCAACTACCAGTTAGACATATTTTTCAAAATTAAATGTTAATCCAAATCATTGCTGGAGTGGCAAAAGATGTTGCTAAAAAAGGAGATGTATGTGAAAATACATGTATACATACCGTAATGAGTTATTACTAAAACGCATAAAAAATATTAAACACAAATCAGTACAAGAAAAGGATTATCCCTTTTCATATTCATTTGCTACGGTGTAAATACGCGCCCCAGGGTATCGATTAGCAGTAGCAGCGTTTGTATTATGTATTCTAACATGACACGTGAATTCGGCTCTATAAACACAGTGCAGCGAAAGCGTGGTAAAATCTACGTCATTCTATACAGAGTGACGTTCATTCTGTATGAAGTAAGTAAGTAAGTTATTCAATGAAATATAATCTGCATCCGCGTTTTTACCCAAAGTATGAACTTGTTTTCCTTTGATTAAGAGTTGGTCATGTTAGAATCGAAATAATCTTCTTTCTATCGTGGTTTATCGTTCAATAAACCACGTTGTGAGTTATGAGGCGCAATGAATAAACCACTCGGGCTATCGCCCTTGTGGATTATTTATTGTGCCTCATAACTCACAACTGTGGTTTATTGAACGATAAACCACGATAGAAAGAAGATTATTTCTTAAATGATCATCGATGTCATATATGGGCCCACAGATAGGCCTATACATTTCCACATTTTTGACCAATCACAAATTACTATTTATTCATTCGTGTATATTAATTCCAAGAAATTGGCCTAAAGCCAGCATATTCAGCTACGCTGAAAACTGTACGAAACTGGGTGCATAAAAAAAGAACTTTTTTTTCTAAAAATGTGTTCATCGAGCTCCTTCAACAAAAGGTTCATATACATGTACCTGTATACTATTAAATGGCTTGCAACACGCTTAAAGGGGCATTCGGACATTTGCGTAAAGTGTCGTCTCGGATCAGCCTGCGCAGTCCGCGCAGGCTAATCCGAAACGACACTTTCCGTTTTTATGCAATTTTCTGTTTTGCGCAAGTCTACCGTAGCACAAAATCTAATGTAGTCGTAAAGTGTCGTGTGTTGCAAGCCATTTAGCTTTAGCTTTGCACGACATTCAACCCTTACCAAATAATACTGGGTTTTAATCGCCCTGAGTTGAAAGACTCTAAATAACAATGAGAGGAAAGGAGACAAAGCTGGAAACCAGCACTTTCTCCTTTTCTCACAATGTTTTGTATTCTTTCGGAGACGATTCTCATTACTTTAGCAAAATTTACTTTGTCGTCTGCAAATGCTTTCAATATGAATGTGTATAATATTTTGTCATTTGGTTGAGTTACATCTATAAAACTTTGTTATCATGTTTAATGTATTTCAACAGGTAAATTGAGCATAGGGACCAATAACCCATTCAGGTTATTTTGTGGAAAACGAGGTTTTTACGCACGGGATATCAACTACACAAAACGTCCAGTATGATCTTGGATCTATACTGTTTACTTTTTTAGTAAAATTTCAAGACGAAAAATCTTTATGAAGATCTATCTCATTTGAGTGTATCTTCAGTCGCCAAACAGGTCGAGTTTACATATTTGGCTCCGAAAGATTTAAAAATAATTACTTTGGACTAGAAATATAATTTCATTTTTTTCAAAGTAGCAAACGATGCCAGATAGGATTTATGGCGATTATGTGACCTGTTGCTATTAATGATAGTTTGGCATCGCTCCTCTTACTTCCTATCAATTGCTAATTATTCTTTGTGCAATGGCATTGCACAAAGCTCTTAAATGCTTCTAGGTTTAATCTGACGGGCTTAAGTTGGACATCCTGCTCATTACAAACGTGCTCGATAGGCCTGAGGCCAGGAGCTTATGCTTGCAAGTCCAGACAATGCAATACCATTCCTTTCCAGATACTATGGTACAGTTAGGAAAGTACTAGACCGTGCATAATCGCCCATTAGACGGAACTCATCACCAATTGTACCAGCTTACAGCCTCACAAGGGTACACAGAGCATCAGGTGAGTTGACAATGTGTGATAAAGGATGACGAGGTCTGTTGGTCCATCCCAACTGTTGGCCCATCCTATTCGCGTCCTGTTAAAGAATGCTGGCTGCCAGGATTCTAGTTGGATATCTGCTCTGACCTTGATCATACAAAGCTTGTTTGTGTAATGTGAATTGTACGTTGAATCATCTGTAGATATTACAGGGCGCACGCCTATGCTGTTTCTACCAACATAGTCCACGGCCCATGCATACAGTTGCTGGTTTTCTACTCCCACAGAAATTGTAATCCCCGGTACACATTCTGCGCAGAAAATGTACTCCCCGGTCCATTTTCTAAAAGAAAAAGAACTCGCCATTTCATTGTCTATACGCTGAATATGTACTGCGAAGTCCGTATTTTACATAGAAAATGTACTGGGGCGTACAAATTCTACGGGACTACATATTTATCATTACTGGCAGTAGTCTTGAGAACAGATTGCGTTACAAGGTTGTCTCGACCGACGAAAATTTTCTTGCCTTGGTTTGTGTAGTAAACTGACTGAACCCATGTTTATTCTGAGGGTCAACACGAAGTTTGGTTGCTGTCACAAAACAATTTCTGTGATGATAAAAAGAAACATTCTTCAGCTGCAGAGATAGCTCTTACTTTGCAAAAAATAATCGGCCCGACAAGTGTACCATATTGCTGAAACGCGCATAGTCTCTTGTTATATTATGGTGGGCAATAAGGCCTCGCCAACATGGCAATGATAGCCCGTTACATTTGCTTGGTATACCCCTTGTTCTGCAACAAATATGCGGCCCGACATGTGTAGCATACTGCTGAAAGGCGCCTGGTCTCTGGTGATATTATTATAGTGGACACTAAGGGCCTCGCCAACATCGCGATGATAGTCCATTGGCCTGGGTCGTTATTCACCAACCATTCTCAAAAACAACCTTTGTTTTATTCTCAAGAATTTTGAAAATTTGAAAGTAAAACAAATTTTGATTGGCTAAACCAAATGGTTAAGCCAATCAGAAGTTGCGTTACTTTATAAAAGAAGAATTAGACTAAGAGTGCAATTAAGAATGGTTGGTAAATACAGACCAGCACCCGATTGTACAAACGTTGGTTAAATTTAACCACTGGGTTAAAAGTTTGGTTAGGAGAGAGTTTGGGTTAAATTATTGGTTAGCGATTGTATAAAGATCTGGTTAACTTTAACCAGAATCAAATTCCGGTTAAATTTAACCCACCTCCACTATACCGGTTAACCATTTAACCAAAAAACAACATGGCCGTCCGTGTTACACCGGTAGCTAGACAACCGAGGCAATCTCGACGATTAAATGTGCAAACTTTCGAATTCGACGACAAAAAACTTCGACGACGATGTAGATCTAGGTTTGAAGCGGCAAATTTAGACAAGAGATTGTATATGTATGATTCCTGTATAGGCAGACTAGAAAAACTTTTAGAGGATCGACTTCGAGACGGGACGAATCGTAACCTACATTGACATCAAGATCTAGCCTAGCTAGGCATAGTATTGTCCTAAAGCTTTTTGTGGTTGATTTTGTGGACACATTTGGGGTAGATATCCGTAATTTGCCCAGAACCATCGCAAGGGTTAGACTCAAAAGACACTGTTTACTTTGAAAGACGTAGATCTACGTCTACCGTTAGGCCTACATAAAATTCACGACGACCGGGGACAAACGAGGGACCACACGACATGGGTTTTACGAGATCGGCAGTTTTTTTCTGGAGTTGTGGGATGCGTTGATGGCACCCACATTGAAATTTTATGTCCATCTGAATATGGAGCGGCCTTCATTAACAGATAAAAGTGTGCAGGAAACCTGCGATTTTGCAACTTTCCTGGTGATAAAACTGTGTAGTCTCCCCTGTCGGGACTGTACCCTGAATGTTGAAAGTGACTTACAAATAAGAGCAAATAGTGAAGTCTAATTGATTTTCCCCATAATATAACATCCTATTTTCTTTAAAAACAAAGATAATATCAAATTTATGCACCAGGGAATGTATGCTATATTTAATTATGATAATCTACGCTCATATAAGTATGAGAATTCGATGGCTTAATGGATATGGCACCTGTCTACGGAAAAGGAGTTTGGGGTTCAAATCAGATCTGTCTAACCTATTTTCACCTAGGGATTTTCTGTACTCTTTCCATTTTTTATTCACATTCATATAGTCAGAAATTTAAATTGGATCAAGAACTTTGGCTTTTGACTTCAATAAATACATAATACGCTCCTTTGACTTAAATAAATTTGTACCAGTGACTGCAGAAAGGGGTCTTACGACAAAAAAATGGCCTTTTCAGTTTTTCCCATAATTGGATACGACTACATGTCTTGAGCATAATCTGCCAAGCCTCGGTAGTGTACAAGACTTGAGAACAGGAGGTCACTAGTTTGATCCGCGGCTCAACCAATTTCTTTCCGAGGATTGGTGATAGTAATTGTGACAGGATTCATTCCTCTCTCACCGCTGATCATTGTTTTGATGATGGTTATGTGGGAAAGCAGCCAGTGGCTCGGAAAGAATATTGTGGTGAGTACTGGTAACAAAAATTCCAGGAAAGCATGGATAGGTGCACTGGCCGCCATGATAAAACTGAAACTTATAATAATGATAATGATGTGAAACACCATACAACTGGAACATAATCTGTGTATTCCTTTCATAAACCTTTGTCTTCTTCCACAAACAAATAAAACCTATACTTAACCAGCTATTTTTAGATTTTCCAAACCCCATTTCACCTTACATTTAGGATGTATACTTATAGAAGAGGATAATGTGCTTTTTCAGCAGCATCAAAAATGTAATGGGTTGGTATGCAATCAACTTTTACAAGCACTTTCTCCTTTTTGAAGCTATCAGCTTCAGGGGCATAAAAAGTTATTTTTATCTCCAGTTGGAGAGTGATGTCAATACAAGCCTGAATGTGGGACAGCAACAAAAACAGTTTTATCATTTTAAGTTATTTATTCCTGTAACATGTCATGACTAATGTTATACCCATCTAATGTTTATATAATAAACTGATTAAATATCCAAAATTGTCAAAAAAAACATGTACTGAAATACACAAATTCGTATAATCCCTAGAATTCAATTTAACCTTCTACCACATGATTCAATGATCCCAAGAAAAAAATTGCTGAAAAATGAGAAAATGTTGGTAACCAGTTTTTTTACTTTTTCCTAAATGTTTTCTAAAAAGAGAAAATCATCATTTGATCAACAGTTAATTTGTTGTTTGCAAATACTTTCAATTTGCAGTCTAGAATTTTGTCTTTTGGTAAAGAGTTAAATGGACATTTTCCAGTCTGGGAAAAAAAGTGAAAATAGCAATACAAGTATCTACCATAATATTGTTAACACAAAAGAAAGGTATAGATCAAAGATCATACTGCACATTCTTTGCAGTCTGGTCTTGATCTAAATTGTCTGTAAAAGGTAGTCTGATAGGAAATGGTGATACATTTTTATGTGCTATTTTAAGTGGTTCAAATAGCTTTGGTTTAAAAGAAAAAGAGTGGTTGAACAAGTGACATGTTCAAGTATCTTTTGCACATTGTGACACACTGAGAACACTTAAATTACTCAAAAGTTTGACTGATTGAATGTATGGTTCTCCATTTGAACCTCTCATAACACTAAAACACCTGCCTGGTGTAAACTTGGTACAGCATTGTCCAGGCACTATCATTCTGTACTGAATGTCTGTGTTTTTACCTATTTAAAGTAGAAATTCAATCTTTAAAGGAGTGAAATTCATTATGTTAACCCTTTACCAAACAATTCTGTCTTAGCAACCATAGAAAAGACTTGGTAAACGTTGTGAGAAAATGGAAAAATGCCAGTAATCAACATTTTTTCTGTTAACCACAGTGTTTTATACCTTTTCAACTCTTTCATCATTTAACCACACTTTAATTTGTTGTCTGCAAATGTTTTAAATCCCGACCAGTGCTAATTTTTTTTTTTTTTATTTGGTACAGAGTTATGTGATGGATGTCATCTCTAAATGACAATTGCAAAGATCTATCCAGCCCAGTTTTGTAACTTTGATGCTACCTACCATGAGTAAAATTCTACCACTGCACACCAAAATCAGTCTACATGTTTATGCAGCCTTTCTACAAGCAGTCAAATTTCAGTCTAAACCTTTCACTCCTTTTATGAGAAATTTACCACAAAAAAAAAATCTACTGAAAATGACTGATTGAAAGTGATATAATAAAATATATAGACTTGTACTGAAATTTCCTTTCAAAGTGTATTATGACTGACACAGATTTCTGTTTTTAACTTGACTGCTGGTACTTGTAATGTTTACTTTACTAAGTCTGATACCTACTGGATGAAAACAACAATAACCCTTTTTTCTGACATTGTTCACCTTTCAATTTCTAAGAACAAAAGAAAATATCTTTGGCAAAAAAAAAAAAATACAAAGACCTGTTAAAAGTCTCTACAATGAAGTTGATTTATGACAATATTTTTTTTTCTGTTGATAGTAGATCTTTTTACCACAGTGGATCTAAAAATGATTTCACACTCTCTTTTTACAACTCATTGATGTACAACTAGTAACTGCTTCAAAGGCTATATATTTTTTGGTGCTCATGTTTGTAAATATATGTCAGTTGTATACAAGATATGAGTAAGGTAGCAGTTAATTTCAAACTGCTTGAAGTCTGTAAAACACTGGTATGTCTATCACTTCTACCATAAACTGAATTAGGTGCAAAAATATCTCTATGAAAGATAAAGCATAATCAGAGAACATAAACGTGACAAAAAAAAGTAATTTATGCATGTTATATGTGAGATTCACTAGCCCATAGATATGACAGATATTTTTCCAGTACCTAATTTCTTTTACCTCTTCCACTGCCAGTGGGGATTAAAATAGCTTTTGGAGAGCCGAGACTGTGGATCAAGATCAGAAAGTGCAATGTGCTACCTGATGCTGTTTTTCTTTTAGCAAAACCATCTTACAGTACAAGAGTAATCTACTTTCAGGCTTTGAAATAAGCTGAATTTATTATTATTTTTCATTTTGGCAGCAAAAAAGTTACAGGTAACATTCAACCAACTAGATTGTTGAACAACACATACCTGTCATTTTCCAAGAATGCTGAACTCAAGTTCTTGAAAATCAGACATAATGCTCAACCATGCTAAATAAACTACACCATCCCTTTACCACTTTACCATCATCATTCAAATATGTGTTTATTTACCTAGGATGAGAATGACAGTAATGAAAGTTTTGTATTGATCAGAATAAAACTAAAACACATAATGAAAACAAGATGAAACCCATGTTGTGGGTGCTCAATGGAATATACTGAAGGATATAGATCTACCATACACGTTTTAAAAATCCAATCACCATCTGATAATCAGAAATCAACTAGTTATCTGATCGTCTGACAAATTACTTAAGAATGATTGCTACTTTCTACATGTATATAGCTATATATGTCTGTTTGCATCAGGGATCGTAAGATCCCTGGTTTGCATAGAGCTCCCAGCCTCAGTTCGTTTATTATTAAATGGTACAAAAACAAGCCAAACTGAGGCAAGATTACAAATTGGCAAATAATGATAACTTTCAACATCAAGCATATTCGTCATGTTACTCTAAATCTTTCAACTTTTAGTCAAGTTAACATGAGATGCAACATGAGATCCTGGATCAAGTTTGTTTTCGAAAGTTGGGTAGTTTTTCACCCGTGACAACCGTTATGTTGTTCTCAATCATTGACCAAAAACATTGTCTTGATACACGATCATTTTATGCAGAATCGGACTGAAGGTGGGAGTGTGGGATTACGGACTTATTTACCCATTTTCTGTTCAAATATTGGCGGATAATGTACGAAAAGACAGTTGCTACAAACAAAACTTTTACTGAATAGTTACCGATGACACAACTTCCGGGTCATTCAAAGTGCCGAAAGAAATATTGCGATAGAAAGTCCTATTGCATATATAAAACACACGAACCTTACCTAAGACATATTCTTGTATGTAGTCATCATATTTTGTCTTTAAAACCGATGTATAGATCGTTGCATCTGAATACGAAGTCATCGCTGTTTTCAAGCAGGAAGAGATACACTCGGTACGGACAAAACCACTTCGACAGCCTTTATTTTATCGTAATACGACCGGACATCTCAAATTTTTGTCTGAATTGTAACATGTGTAGACTTCGGAGACTATACAAAAACTAAAATATGTGTTTAAACCCAAAATAACAGCGGTATTAGTATAAAAATACATTTTTATAATCAATTATCAAAAGCACTCTCTTTATGTTGTATGAGCGGTAAAATGTGCGTGAGGGGATACATTTGTGACGTATCGTGCGTGAAAACTTGGAAAGAGAACTGCATGACGGCATATATTTGTTGGGTTAACTTTTGGTTAATTTAACCATTCTGGTTAAGTAACCAGTTTGGTTATCTGTTTTATACAAGTGTTTAACCAGTTTGGTTAGTTAACCAAACTGGTTAAAAGTTAACCCAAGGTTAGAGTTTAACCCTGGGTTAGTTTAACCAACGTTTATACAATCGGGTGCAGGACGTCATCTCAACTGACCCACCGCGCTTACGATTAACGCCTTCTAAAATTCAAATAAGCCGTATTTCAAGCATAAGGCTATAGCTCTTCGATTTTGAATAAAGATTGTTTAATAAAAGGTTCAATCCACCTCGTAGTTTTAAGATGTAGCCTATATACTCCAACGTTTAATCCTACCACTATATTTATGCTGTTCTTCACTCTTCATTTATCCAGGTAAATATTTTCGTTATAGACCAGTTGGCATATCAAGGATATCAAAATTTCGAATATCATAGGGAACTTCACTTCGCAAGAAACTCAAATCGGAGGCCGCATTCACCAACCATTCTGAATACTTTTAGTCTAATTCTTTGGAGTTTTCGACATTGCAAGTGACGCAACTTTCGATAGTAACATAATTTTTGATTGCCTAAAACAAATGAACCATGCTTTGGCAAAAGGGGGCTTAATGCATCATGGTGATGCATGATACCAGCCCAAGTCATCACATAATTATGGATCCATAATAGCCACTTTTTTAAACATCCGGCTTAATCATGTGGCAGACTGGTCCTTTGACATACAGAAAATTGACCGATAGCGAAAAGTTTCGGCCCAGGTCAGCCTGCGCGGACTCTGCAGGCTGACCTAGTCGATACTTTTCGCAGATGCATTAAGCCCCCTTTTCACAGAGCAAGGCTCATTAATGGTTTAGCCAATCAGAAATTGTGCTACTTCCAAAATTAACAATAAGACCAAGAATTCAAGTTAGAATAGTGGTGATAAAAGGCCATGGTGTTTAATATCGAGTTATACCAAAATGTTTTTGCCGATCTTCATGGCTGCAAAATCATTCTGTAACTACTAGAATAGTTCTTGTTTCCGTTGCAGGGTACATAGTTTACCTATACTCGTTTTGAGGAGAAAAGACTCGCAATGGATCAACAATCTGAAGTAACGTTTCCTAAACGTTTAAGTACTTTAAAAGAAATCGTTGAAAACAAGTTACACGAGTTTCCAATCGTTGTTAAGACCCGAAACAAAATGGTGTCGTATCAGCAACTACCAATCGAAGAGGAGGGAAAAGTGATATTTTTAGAACAGGAAATGGAGATTCCTTATGCAAGAATCAAAGTACTGAAGTTCCACAGTGAGGACGATGTAGTTTCAGCACGAGGGACGGAGTTTGTTGCATCATATAGTTCCTTTATCGATGAGGAGTTCTACATTCCAGTTGGCTGCCCTGGAAAACTGAAAATTGTGAAGTATCCAGGAAAACATCACAGATACATGAGTATTGCACAGGTAAGCATAGACAAAAGTCACACACAAAAAAAGCTTTCTCTTGTTAATCCATAACTAACACTACCATTTACAACAGAGATTACTGTTGAAGACAGGGCAAGATTAAGACCAGACTGCACAGAATGTGCAGTCTAATTTTGGATCCAACTAATCTGTGGCTCTAACTGAAATAATGTCATCAACCCTTCACCCTTTATTTCCTGTAGAATGGCACTTGGTTCGGTATTCACCAACCATTCTTCATTTAATTCTAAGTCTAATTCTCGATTGAGAAAGTAACGCAACCTATGATTGGCTAAACCATTTGGTTTAGCCAATGAGAGGTTGTGTAACTTTCATATTTAGAAAATTCTTGAGAATAAGACTTAAAACGTTTCAAGAATGGTTGATAAATACAGACTCTGTACAAGACAATGTTTATTATCCTAAGCTTCGACAACAGGAATAGCAGAGCATTAAAATCTAGTCAGAATGCCTGTATGCTTTTACAGAAATATTTATTCATTTATTTATATATATATTTATTTATTTTTATTTTATTTCTCTATCTATTTATTTACTTTAAAGAAATATAAAACCTGCCATAACACTGCTATTATGAATAAATGACTTGAGGAATAGGGGTATACATATATGATGTATCGTTATCTATACATTATGTACCCCCTTATGATATTACATGGATTTATCATCCAAAAATTTAACGATGCTCTGTGAACAGGAGATTTAATGCATCTGCAAAAAGTATCGACCAAGGTCAGCCTGCGGGAACTGCGCAGGCTGACCTCGATCGAAACATTTTGCTATTGGTCAATTGGTTAATTTTCTACCCCATGAGTAAGTCGGCTGATGAACAAAATGAATATGACAATGACAATGACTTTATTATAAGTAATAAGGCCACCGGCCCATAATACAAAAAAATACATGTAGAAACAAACATTATACAGAGTAGATGAGTTACGCTCAATACTTGATCATGTTAAAATCAAAAAAAAAAAATTATAACAATGAGTTTATGTTAATTGCAAGACGCTACCTTGACATTTAAAAATTGCACCTTTTAACATTTTTCCAAATAATACCGAGTTGTAACGATCCTGAGGAAGAAGACTCTTGAAAGGTACAATGAGAAAATTAGAAAACGCAAGTTACCAGTATTTTCTCCACCTACAGCAATACAATCTACCCTGTCAGAGACAAATCCCTTCCCATCAATGTCCTATCAATGGGTCAAACAGTCTGGGTCAACTAACAATGACAATGACTCTATTTAAAATTAACAAGGCCACCGGCCGATAATACAAGAAAATACATTTAAAGATAAATATTATACATAACAGACGAGTTACGTCCCTTTTATTACCATGCTAACCATTAACCTGATCAAAAATACAGTTAACCTTTCAAACTAATAGTATGTGCCCTAATTATGCTATTTCATAGGTACTTATTGGGGAAATATTTGTCCCTATCAGACAGTGTAGATCTAAGATCAGACTGCACGATCCTGATCCACACTGCCCGCAGGGGTCTGAGAGTGGCGCTTAGCAGTACAAGGGTTAAAATCGAGTACTGTTCTAACACTCTGTATTTACATTGGAAAACGACCGTTTACAGGAACGTCAAAATGGCAACCTTTACCATAAAAACTTAGTTTCAGTGACCTTGAAGAAGAACAATTGAAAACATTGAGAGAAAAGGACAAAACGTGGGCAACAGCATTTTCCCCTTTTTTCAGCAATATTCCTTATTCTTTCCGATGCAAATCCATAATTGAAGCCATAATTTGTAGCATACGTTACCATAAAATTACATCTTTAAACTTGTGTAACCAAGTTTGCTAGTATTTTAAATCACTTGGGAAAAAAAGATAGTAATAAAAATTCTAAATTTGTCAATTTACATGTAAGTCATTTCATAACCATGTATATATAATGGGCTAGATATCAAATGATGATTGGATTTGTAGATTGAAGTAAATAGTAAAAATTAGCTTCACTACAACTAGAAGTATACCAGTTATATAAAAAGTTTGTTCTTATTTCTTTAAATTTTTCACATTCAAAAAATACATGATACTCACATTCTATAACTTTAACCTCATAATTGCTGTAACAATAAAGACAAATTCTTTTATCTAGATTTTATCGACCAATTATTATATGGTGACCTGCTTGGTACCATGCATCACGGAGATACATCAAACCAACCTTTGCCAGAGCACGGACCAGTTAATTTTCAATGATTATCCAGTCACTATTATCATCACCGATTATATCCTTTGGATCATCCTTCGCCGTATATCATTTAGATCATTCTTTGTCGGCGAAAAGACAAATTTGATCTCCTGTAGAATTTCCACTCTCTTGTCCATATTCTGTGTAGAAAAGAATTATACTCCCTGGTCAATATTCTACCTAGAAAGTGTGCTCACGGTCTATTTCTATATATGTAGAAAATGTACTCCCTCGTCTGTTCTACGTAGAAAAGGTACTCACTTGTCAATATTCTACGTAGAAAATGGGGGTGATTTGGGTGAATTCAGACTGATTGACTGATTGACAGATTTTTACCATCGCTATCATATATTCTGTAATATCTCAACGACAGTGTGCTAATTCGTGTAATGCCCTGAGTTTCACAAATACTAGGGTGGGGCTCTGAAGTGACTTGCCAAAGTACACTTCCACGAAAAACCCAGTACTTCCAATGATGCTCAAACTCAACCATACTCGGCACAAATTGTACACTTAACCACTGAGCTTCACAGGACCACCTGGGTAACTATAGGCATAGTTCGTTTGCAGCAATATAAGAAGTGATGCTAAAGAATTCCGCCACGCCCGAGTTTCTTTCATAAATGAGCCAAGCTCTGGCAAAAAGGGGTTTAATGCATTTGTGTGATGCATTATACCAAGCAAGACATTACATGATTATGGATCCATAGAATTGATTGTATAACAACTGACAGAATCATAAGATACATTGGTCCTTTGACATGCCAGAAAATTGACCAATAGCAAAAGACTTTTTACAGAGCATGGCTCATATCATTTAGCAAAATTTATTATATTCTTATCAGTGAATTACTGGAATTTCAGTGAATAACACCAATAGTGACGATAAATATGGTATCATAACAAGTGACGATATAGTTTTAGAATGTTTGCCGGAATTACTTTTTTCCTATATTGCTCATCATTGTACCATTCTTGATAATTATTATAATAAAAGAGTGAATTAGGAATGTAATAAATAGGATAATCAACTGGTTGTGTGTGATATTAAAAATCTGTCACTAGAATAGGGTGTGATGCGGTTAAAAAACTCGTCCTTCGGACTCGTTTTTTCAACCGCATCACATCCCATTCTAGTGACAAATTTTTTATCACACACAACCAGTTGATTATGTTCTATGTTTGTCGCATATCAATGTTATATTACATTATTATAACTTGGCACCATGCTTAACTCTATATCAGAAGATAAAACAACTTTTGAATTCCTCAAGATTGACATCATTTGCAGAAGGCATGTGTCTCGAACGATGTTTCAAATGATGATATTTGACTTTGAAAGGGTCGAAAATAATGTGGTAAAAGGAACTAGTATTTTCTCATTTTCCCATAATGCTTTTCAATGGCCTTCTTTTTCATGGTAGTTAAACACAGTATTGTGTGGTAAAGGTTTCAAGAGAAAATGCTTCTGACCAGCTTTTTTCCCCATTGTCAACGCTATTTTCTATCCTTTAAAAACAAATACCATAATGTTAGCCACTTTATATAGGTTTTTGGCATGCATAACTGTAGCAATAAAGACAATCTAAAATGCTGTCGTGTGGTTCAGAATTTACCTGTAGTTTCGAATTAGTATGCGGTTATTGTTACTATTATTATCATAATACTACTATTATTTTTTTTTTGTTACAGGTGATGGAGGAAAATCCTCGTCGTTTAAAGGCAAACAAAGACATTATGGCTGTGCCCCCTCGCCATGTCACTGACAAATGTTTAAACTGCATTTCATCAGGGACAATCGTTGAACCCAGGGCCATATTGCATAAACCCAATTGCAGGTACTTGAAGTGCGTTGATTCTGCAGGCACGAACTATTTTCTGCGTGAAAACTGTCCCGCTGACTTTACAGCAGTACCTGACGAAACGATTTATACTTTACAGACTTTAAGAGACTCTGGTGTTCTGCTTCCTACGCCGATACAATTTGAGCCGGCGACTATATCACCGCATGACGTAGTGCTTTTTCACGACAAAATCGCACGCGATAATTTGGTCATTAGTTCCGGTCCTTTGGAATTGCTTGGAATTGTGTGTCTTAAAGTGCTTGTAGCGAGAATGAGACAAAGCGACCGGGGTTGCTATAAAACAGTTTTGTTCCAAAGTGAATATTGTGATAAGTTCCTAGTGCAAGAAGCAGAGTTTATATCTCCCGTGGTAAAATCGAAATATATAGAAAGAAAGTTTGGTGGTTGCATAGAGGATACTGACTTTGTACAGAACAAAATGTATCTGTTGCCGACCGACAAAACATTCGTCTGCTGGTTACAGAAGCAAAGACTTTCGGACAAAAAACCTCCGATTCCTTTCTGTGGTAATTTTAATTCTTTTCTCTTTCCCCCCCCCCCCATTCCCCCCCCCCCCATTTTTATATCTATTCGGCCATTTTTATCCACGGTGAAAACACAACACTTTGGTACGTACGGGTGTAACAGACAAGATGTATAAAAGCATGGTTCCTAACGTGCAAGAGATACCAAATGCATAGCATAATTCATTTTGAATCGATAGAGAATCTGCAGGTAGAATGGATGATGTCGTAAAAAGGTGATTATTCGATAGGAACAGATTGGTCTTAACTTCACAGTTAAATTAAAAATAAGAGTTATTTTCAATCAATAGAAACTGACAAATCATCATAATTTCAAAATGCTTCGGACAAAATATCCCTTAACTCTTTAGCAAACGGCTATATTTTAGACTCGATCCAATTTCAAAGCTCTTATATATAGGCATACGACAAATTAAATGTGGCTCATTTAATGAAATTTGTCTCTGAAAAGGC
This sequence comes from Hippopus hippopus, assembly GCA_946811185.2. Taxonomy (NCBI): domain Eukaryota; kingdom Metazoa; phylum Mollusca; class Bivalvia; order Cardiida; family Cardiidae; genus Hippopus; species Hippopus hippopus. The sequence goes on from OX328099.1 coordinate 25,560,595, forward strand.
TGGTTACCAGCATTTTCTCCTTTTTCCACAATGTTTTCAAAATACTTCTTTCTCAAGGTCGTTAAAACTCGGGATTGTGTAGTTAATAATAAATCCTCTGATTGAGGATTAATAGGCCGCTTCTTCATGTTTTTGCTGGCCGACAAGATCATAAGGTGGAGTGGTCCTTTGGCACACAGAAAACTGACTGACAGCAAAGAGTTTCAACCCAAGTGAGCCTAGGCGTAATGTTTAGGCTGACCGGGGTCGATACTTTTGCAGATGTTATAAAACCGTTTTCACAGAGAATGGATCATACGTTTTTTCGTTTTTTTTTTTTTAATTCTCTTTTTATGTTTGCTTGCTTTTTTACCTATTACGTATTAGAATTGGGCTTTACCATGAATTAATAACATTTAGTCACGTAACGATGACATTCCACTTATTTATGCCAAAGAGGTTTGTTTTTTAAGATAAAAACTTCTATTCTATCTCAGACAAGGAACTTCTTTTTTCATTAGAATCGTCGGACTCCGACAGCGATTACGAAGTACCGGAAACGCCAGAACCAGCACCGGTAGTACCCCCGCCAATCCCTGGTAAATATTCTGTTCTATCAATCTTTAACCTGCTATTTCAATAAATAGAATGAAAATTTTAAGTAGATAACAAAACGACGGATTTTTACAATTTGAAAAGGTTTCCGGAACAAAAAGAAAAGAGCCAACACCTCACGACCAGTGTATATCCAAAGGAAGACTGCACGTTCTGTGCAATCTGATCTTGATCTACGGTGTTCGTTGAAATATGTTCAATGAATGACGATTAACAGCCCGTGGGTTAACGTATCACTTTACCAACTTACGCATTTCAATATCGTTCTAGGAGAGTGCTTGTAGTAGCATATAGAAAGAGAGACAATTCATCAGTATTTTTATTTGTTTATTTGATTTAGGCGTGAGTAATGCTACTATTAGAGGTTCTTTTTGTGGTTAAATCAATGAAACATAATTACAGCAGTTGTATTTGTTATTGATTTCAACCTATGAGGTTTTTTTTTTTTTTCTTAATCACATATTAGTCATTATTCTAATTTGTTTGTGTAAATTTCCACTAAAAGGAGGTAAGTCTTTACTGCACTAACGAATATAAATTTTAAGTCAGGCATAGGTGATGGGAAACAACTTTGCCATAACTACATCCTCCAATATTTCATATTATCAAAATTTGAAACAGGTAAATAACCCTAACGAAGGCTCATTTTGAGTTTGTACTTTCTGTAAGTTAAATTAACTTATTTATCAATTAAAAAAGAAAAACTTTCTTGTCTCAAAGTATTAGGCATACAGCCCTCATATAAGGTTTGCAGCCGTGATGTATTTGGTATATAAACCTAAGATTGCACAATAGATTTCCAGCAGAGTATGAAAATTTAACCCTTTGATAAAATAGCCCAAGCCCGTGGGCCACTTGTTCATGCTAAAGTAACATAGCAAAGAATAAAGGCAATCGAAATATTATTTGGTTCAAAAGCGTCATCTTATGAGCACATATGAAGTGTCCTCAAAGGATGGCCTTAAATCAAAACTAACTCCTTTAAAGGGTTTATTCTATCATATACTTTTTGAAGTTAGATGTCTTATGGCTTCTTTCAGGCGAGAGGTTTCAGAGCGGTCACCACCCTCTTCTTTTTCCGTCCTCGCGTGTCAATACTAAAACAAGGAAAACATGTAAAATCTTCCCGTAGCCTTCTGCAACTTGTACATGAACGCTATTCTCACGACCTGGCTAACATTTTACAAGTTTCGCCATACAAAGGGGTCTGCCTGGACCGAGTCATCATGACAAGATTCATTCCTCTCCCGCCACTAAATACCTTTTCGACAGGTTAAAGAACAATTTGCCGTCGGAAAAAGACACTTGCTGTCGCCTTTCGCAATCCCATTATAGTGGCTGCACTGTAATTTTACAAAAGTAAAGAATAACCATTCCCTGTGAAAAGAAGGTTTAATGCATCTGCAAAAAGTATCGACACATGTCAGCCGTCAGCCTGTGCAGTCGCACAGGCTGACATGTGTCGAAACTTTTTGCTATACGTAAATTTTCTGCTAGTCAAAAATCCATTCTATTTCAGGATTCAGTCGGTCGTTAGTCAAAGTAGATTTTATGGATCAAGTAATAATATGATGACTTGCTTGGTAAAATGCATGACGGAGATGCATTGAACCCCATATTGCCAGAGCATAGCTCATGTTTTGGCTTGACCGTCATGAAAGATAAGTGCTTGAAGCAGATTTCAGATTTTCGTCTGACACGGTCCGCAAAAGATATAAAAGAATAAAAATATAAATGAGTGGAGTTTGCCAATGGCACGTTCTGTAATCTATTCCACATACCTATTCTTTATATAAATACAGATTAAATTAGAAAAAAAAAAGCCTTTGTGTTATATGATCCCAAACCATTGTTCTCTGTAAGTATGATGAACATTTTGTGTCCGCCTCTATTGAAATCAGAGATAATTTAAATTACCGGTTTAGTTTAAACATATTTTATTCAATATAATAGTTACATACATGTTAATATACCATATAAATTACCGGTTTATAAAATAAATCACGACATAAAACAACAGAGAATCTCAATCTTGAGGATAAGCAATGGCGATCGACGATATACCCGCGGGTAATATTATTCTAAAAAGATTTTTTTAATCTATGAAACTTATGCCGTTTTGTGTTTATCAGAGAGTTCCAGCTTAAACCCACAACATGGGTTGCACTGAAGATGTTTTTTCTCTACTGTACTTCTGTCCTCCCTGTCTTCTTCGTCTTCTTTGGCAGGGTTGTTGTCATAATTATCATCATCAGCAACAGCAGCAGCAACAGCAGAAACAGCGGCGTTATCATTATCACCATTGTTATCATCGAAATTATCACCACCACATCGTCATCTGCATTTACATTTGCATCATCTGCATCATCATCATAATTTGCATTACTGATTATATAAAACGTTTGAATCATAAATAATTTTTAAAGCTATAATTAATGGTTATTATCTACAGAGAAAATCTACGCAAGACGAAGGGAGAACGAATACCCGGAACTTGCTGACCTAAACCTTGTTCACACGACCGTTTTACTGCCGATACCAAAGGTAGGAAATTTCATTGTCTGTTGAGCTGATGATTCTGTTTACGTACATGAATGGCACTCTTGGAGAAGGGTGTTTAATGCATAGAGGGTATTTGGTTTTTTTCGGTGAAAGATCGAAATTTATTTCATCGAGTGAACACCATCGGTAATATTTTCACGAGTGGCTGCCACTCGTGAAAATATTACCGATGGTGTTCACTCGATGAAATAAATTTCGATCTTTCACCGAAAAAAACAAATATTCTATTTATTTCATGCTTTTAACCTTTTTTGGGAGGAACTTACATCAAAATCCAGTACAGTTCTTTTCGGTTATTCCCCGTGGTGTATCCCCTCCGCATAGCAACGCATTACAATATTACGTCAAGCGCGAGAAATGTAAATTACGTCATATTTCCATCTGGTTGAGAGGCACGCGCGTTTTACCTAGGTAACTAGTGCCCGGGAACAACTGTTTCCGCCTTCAATTGAAGAGTTAGAATATAAAAATCGGTATTTTCACTGGTCGTAACCATGAAATATTGAAAAGTATTTCATTGATATTGCTCGATAACCTACCGGAAAGCATGAAATAAATCTGGGTAATTCATTAAACCGAGTAAGTGATTACATAATTATTGATCCATAAGATCCATTTTGTCTAACAAGAGACTGACTCATGAGGTCCAATGGTCTTAGGATATGCACAAAATTTACGAATAGCAAAAGGTTTTGATCCATGTCAGCCTGAGCGGATAGCGCAGACTGACATGTTTGGATCGTTTTTGCAGATGGATTAAATCTCCTTTTCACGTGTATTTGTAATATTCCTTTTAAAACAAAGTAACATACTGGGAAACTGATCTGCGTTAGCATTTTTACCTTTTGTCACTTTGCTTTCATGACCTTCGTCGTTTGCATCAGTCTCCCTAGTTGATTTTAATTAGGTAGTTATGGCCTTCTGAAACAAATTCACATCTTTGAAATTACGCGTGTAAAATTCGGCGAAGTTTTGTCCACGAGTACTTGTGAATACTTCAGTGTAGAAGAATACACCAACTGGTAACCATTGTCCCAACCGGTGGGCAGTGCAATACGTCGTCACACTGGGCATGAAGAGAATTGTATCCGGACTTTTGCCGATAGGCCACATTCAGGTAGACTCCATGATTGTGCTGACATAATTCACTTAACATTCAGTGAATGGTAACTGTTAACGCCATATGTGTTGACAAACTGTCCAAAAAATCAGCCAAAAGGCCGTCAGTTGAACGCCGTGCGTAAAACTGCGTAATGTAGAAAAGATATGAATTGGACTGCCTTCATCTGTAGGTTCCAACTTAAGTTTCCTGCAAGACAGCCGTAATCTGTGAGTTCCAAGTTATATTTAGTGCAAGACAGCCGTCATCTGTAAGTTCCAACCTTCTGTTTCCTGCATAGCAGCCGTCATCTGTAAATTCAAAGGACCAGTTTCCATAAGGGGGTTTTGGTGGTAGTTGAATATTTGAATAATATTTTGGGCACATATTATAGCCACATAAAGGGAACATGCATTGATGAAAAATTTAAGTCGAACAGACCTTTGGTTTAGTGTCAATTGTGTTTTGAAAGTGGGTGGGGTAATTCTATATCTGTCCTACCCGAGGCAATAAATTATCGATTCTGCGTGCTCACAGAACTGAAATACTATTGAACAAGGAACATTCCTGTGCAGCCAGTTTCCTTCAAAGTCAAGCACAGCCTAAAAGCGTCCAGAAGCTAATAAAAATTGTCAACCTAAGAGTTGGCCAGAATAACACGATTTCTGACATCATATTCTGGTTCCATGTAGATTTTGCCGCATGCGAACAACTGCTGTCCAGTAAATACTAGTATTCAGTTATCTTAACTCTTTACCAGACGACAAAATTTTAGCCTTGTACAAATTGAAAGCATTTGCAGACGACGATTTCAATGTGGCTCAGACGGTGCAATTTTTCTTTGATAGGATAGAAAGCATTGTGGGAAAAGGAGAAAATGCTGGTTACCATTTTCTCCTTTTCCCACAATGCTTTCAGCAGGCTTCTTTCCCAGGGTCGGCATTGTGTGGTAAAGGGTTAAACGATCAACTGTACAAAAAGAATTTACCGTGCCTTTAATCTGGGTAGTGCTTATAAACTAATTGTTCAACGAGGGATGATGCTTTTCTATACCTTGTAAGTTTGTCTGCATCTTTTCCATAAACGACAAGTATTTAAAGTACACGATACTATTCTTCCATATTTTGATAAATGAGCCACGCTTTGTGAAAAGAGGGTTTCATGCATATGCATTAAAGTATTGACTCATGTTAGCCTGCTCAGTCCGCGCAGGCTGACCTGGGTCGCATCTTTTTGCTATTGGTCAATTTTCTACATGTCAAAGAACCAGTCTTCCTCACGACTCAATCGATTTTTAGACAGAATGGATTTTATGGATCCATAATTATGTGACGACTTGCTTTGTACAATGGATCACGGAGATTCATTAAACCCCCGTTTGACAGAGCATGGCTAATTAATATCTTCTTTTCTTCCTTAGGTTCAGGATCAAGATGTGCTGCATAGAATTAAGGAAAAAGCAAGACTCGGATTTGGTAACGTGCACGCTGAGCTTAAGAAAATGATGACGAAACGAAAGCAAAAAGACGTGTCAAAAACATACTCGTTAGACATAGCAGATAACGCTGAAAAACCAAAAAAGAAAGAGAAATTGAAGCAGTCCACGTCAGTGGACGAAACCAAGTCAACAATTCAACGAGCACCGTCGTTTCCAATATATAAGCGAAAAAACGTTCCGTTACCACCGCTACCACGTGAGGCGACGACATCAGTGTACGTGATTGAAGACAACCCAAAAAATCAATACGATTATGTTGCTGTTGAGCACCTGACAGAGAGCAAACCTACAAAGGTAACCGCGCGTGTAACACCAATTTCAGCCAGCAAGAGAAATCCTATTGACACAAAAGCGTCGATAGAAGTTGGTGTGCCAAACCCCAAAACTCGTCGACCAGACGTTCACGGAACTCCGACAAAGTCTTCTTCTTGCCCGGTACCTTCTCCTCCTGAAAGTCCAACATCCGAATATGAAGATTCTGTATTTGATTATGAAAATCAGCATGACGACACCAAATATCCTACGTCTGAAAGGGATGGCTCTACCAACATAGACCAACCGCCTTCAGGTCTTTCCTTTTTCTCGTATTCGGTAGATGAAGTCGTTCAGTGTTTAGAGTACTGCGGTCTGAGAAAGTTGGCTATGGTCTGCCAAGAACAGAGACTAGACGGAGAGTTTTTCAAAAGTACAGAGGGTGACACCATAAAGAATTTATTTAACTTATCGGGCCTGGATCTTTTGAAGCTGGAGAAGATATATGAAGGCTGGAGACCAAAACTAGCTTGAGTAACTCCATGTGACAGTAACTTTCTAACAGAAAACCAAATTTGTGGCCGGTCGATATTGAAAGGATTTGCAGACGACAATCTAGGTGTTGTTTAATGATGTCAGGCAGCCGGGCGTCTCAAAAAGTTTGTAAATACGTGCGTTACTAAGGACTAATTTTACGTCGGGAGATGGTGCACCAAACATTTGCGGGGTTTACCCATATTCTGTTTTGTGCGACCTGTTTTGAAATTGGCTCAGAGTGTAGAACAAAATCAGTCCTTACGTCGATGCAGTCTGATCTTTTTCACCACTCTTCGAAATCCACTATAATGACGAAATTATTTCTATCCGTTTAACACTTTATTGAACCATTACGATTTTAAACGAGCCTGGGAAAGAGGCCTTTTGAAAACATTGTGGGAAAAGGGAAAAAATGCTGGTAACCAGCATTTTTTCCTTTTCCCACAATGTTTTCTACCCTATCAAAGAAAAATTGCACCATTTGAACCACATTGAAATTGTCGTCTGCAATTTTTTTTCAATTTAGACAAGGCTAAAATTTTGTTGTCTGGTAAACCAGATACTCACTCAAAGAAGCATCTATCCTGACTATGATTCGCAAGTTCTTCAGAAAATCAGGAGTAAAGGCTGGTAATTTTCATCTGCGTGCAAAGATGGTTTTATTAAAACTAAAATTAATATAGAGATACACGTAAAAACACAAAGAATTACCCAGTTCTTAAGTATCTTTTCGGCAAGATTTGCTATTCTATTAGTAACAGGATAGACGCTATTCCGTAACACAGAAGCGATCAACTCTTCACCAAACGACACGATATTAGACCTGTCCAAATTAAAAGCTTTTGCAGACGAAAAAAATAAAATTGACACAAAAATTGAAATTTAAAAGGTTAGAAAATATTGTGGTAAAAGGAGAAATTGCTGATTACCAGGATTTTCTCCTTTCCCCACAATGTTTTCAAAAGACTTCTTTCGAAGGGTCGTTAAAAGTCGGGATTTTGTGGTAAAGGGATTGATACATTTTGAACACAGTTGAATAACAATTGCCCGGACAGCTCAGATACAGTTGTGAAGGTCAAGGATTCGAATCCCAGCGGAGGAAAATTAATCTTGGAGTATTTTTCCAAACTCAAGAGTAAATAATCACATTCTTGTGATTTTCCCGACTACATGTACCTTCCCTAAAAAACAAAATCCTGTTTTATGCTCCTTTAAATGATTAGGGTTTTTATGACTGTTTCAAGAGAATACAAGGGTCCTGCGTGGCTCATTGGTAAGGTGTAGGACTCGTAGCCTGGAAGCACTGTGGTTTTCTTGTAAGTGTCCTCGGGCAAGACACTACAAGGCCCATGCCTAGTACTGGTGAAAAGTAGGATTTACGTAAATAAGCGATCTCTCACCGTGATATGACTGAAATAATGCTGAAAGCGCCGTAAAACACCATTCAATCAATCAACAAAGTGAAAACAAGGCGGACCCTTACCTTTGTTAACTCTTCACCACAATATTTTAGACTGGTCAAAATTTAAAGCTTTTATATATGGCTCAAATAACTGGGTTTGTGTCTGAAAGGTTAAGAAAACATTGTGGAAAAAGGAGAAAATGCTGGTTATCAGCATTTTCTCCTTTTCCCACAATGTTCTTAGAAGTATAATTTCCCAGGGTCGTTAAAACTTGGGGTCGTGTGGTTATGGATTAACCAAAGAAGAAGAACCGCACACCAGAAAAAATTCCGTTGTCTGCGCATGTCATATTCTTCGAAGATTCGACCTGTCTGCTATGACGCATCACCCATCCCCCGAATATTTGGGAAAAGTAGGGCTTACAGCGAAGCTATTAGCCTATTACCCAAGCATGTAGGGGCTGTTTTAATAAATGGTCGATGCATAGGTTACATGCTAGCCGATCACAGCTGAATGAATCGCACCAGGTAGCGTTTTATTGAGTAAACGTTTATTTTATTTTGAAATTCAAAGTAACGGTTGTCGTTTTGAAAAATTAGTCCGCTTCTGTACCCGGCATGCCCATATTAGATAGATGTGTATTTGTAGAATGCCATCTAGCGGGAGATAATGGAAAAAATTCAGGCAACCCCCCCCCCCCCTCCCCATACTAGCAAAACAATGCAAACATATACAATGCACTTATTCTTTAGTACTCATACAACAGCACCCCCATGAAGGATGTACTCCGTTCTGCAGGATTACCGTGGACAGTATGGTATCCACTGCTATGCATCGCCCATACTCGCAGTCCTTTTAAAACGTGTACAACAATTGTGTTGCTACCTTGGTTATCTTCATTTAACTGTCGGCTTTCAGCAACAGCACTCACCTACAAATTTGTCATTATTAACTTTTAACAAAATACTGGACTTGTTCGACCTGAAGTCATTTACGGATGACAAATGATTTGATGGAATTCGTCAATGACAGGGTAGAAAATATTGTGGGGATAAGGGGAAAATGCTGTTACCAGCATTTTCTCCTTTACATACGATATTTTCAAAAGGCTTCTTCCTCGGGTTCATAAAATTTTAGAATCGTGTGGTACGGTGTTAAAGGCCCACTAGCGGCCAAAAGAAACACTAGATTTGACATTCTTAATTCTAGTTTTAAGATTCATTATTCTGCCAGCGACTGAAACTTTGACAAACTGTACTATAGCTCAGACTTATATCTATATTTTAAATGGTATGAACTGAATTTGCAATTTGACCTCCCCAAAATCGCTTACTTTTGGCCACTACTGGGCATTAAATTAACTCGAACCGAGCACTGCTCTCTGTGTGGAAATTTTCAAATAGATCTTTGCCATCAAAAGCAATTTAATACATTTAGTGGTAGACTTAAAACAACGACAATGACCTACAAATTTGTCGTTATCAATGTATTCAAACCGATCAGTGCTGTACTTATAATAGATATTGAAACAGATCTATGTTATAAAAGCAATAAGCTTACTACTGGACTTTTAGGAAAGACAGTGACCTCTAAAGTTCTCATGTGTGACTCAAAACGTTCACTGTTCTACAGTGGCATACTGAAATAACTATTTTTCATCAAAATCAGTGTTCACTAGATCTAGTCGGGTTTCAGCAACGTCAATGACCTGCAGATTTGTCGTTATTTATTGACTCGAACTTATCACTGATCTTTATATGGAAATGGTAAATAGATCTACGTCATTCAAAATATATTTTACGCCATTTTTACAGGATTGTACTTTTATCATGGAGGTCAATACATGTGTCTATAAGCTGTAGACCTACCACACAAAATACTTTTTCCAAACCAACATCAACAAATTTAAACTTTTTTAACACCATTATGGTATCATTGAACCTGGGCATTAGCTAGCTAATTTATGAAGCATAGATCAATCGATAAAACTGAGCAGAACAGACAGAAAGGCAATTCATTGCAATTCGTCAAAATTCTACCAGTTTTTCCGTGCAAACAAAAAAAAACCCACGTCAGTTTCAATCCTGGGGATAACCTTAATAAACACTGCATAACGTACCATGTGTTTTCCGTCGACTACAAGATCTGTCCAGTTGTCATAGTAATCCTGTCCATTAAGTTGGCGAGCTGTTGTGGCCCAGGAGAAAAGGTAGAGACCAGAAACCGGAGCTACGAAAATCGCTATTGTAGCAAATAGTTTGGTAATTATAAACTTTTGAACCCAATTTTGTGGTGTTTTATTTTTGTTCTGAAATTTCTGTGTATTTTCTGTAGCTCCATTTTACAATCATAGTTGGCACCGCTCTAACTTCTTGTTTACACCTTATTCAAAGCTGCGGGAAATCTCTTTTTCATCAGTATCTTTTAGCGACGGTCAAATCTGTGTACAGCAGCCACTGAAGTGAAGTTCTAAAAGTGGCTGTTGCTAACAGATTGGCTGTTGTCCACAATATGCGCTTCTTGCAATATATTGTGTTGCGAATATGATGGTTTCAATAGGTAAATGTTTGCAATGTTTGCAATGAACTTTCAATCTATTTCTTTAAAAAAAAAAATAAAATAAAATAAAACGCAGACAACGTAAGTTTTAAACATTTACATTCAAATCTGTGCAAGTAGCCACACATGAACAGCAGTCAATCTGTGAACGAAGGAGTAGTTGAGTTGTAATTATCAATTTTTTCAAGTAAACACTATGTGATGGTTGGGTGTGATAAAGGCGGCTGTTGTGTAAGTGTCATAAACAGTAAAATCATACCAATTAAAGTGACTGCTGGCTGCATTTGGCAGATTATTGCTATGCACAAGGTAATTAAAGAAGAAATATCGGACTTGTGTTGGCTGCTGTTGACAGATTGACTGCCTTTCATGTGTGGCTGCTGGCACAGATTTAACTGCATTTATAAGAAGCACTGTTCAAACGACCAAAATTCGTGTTTCAAATGAATACTCTTAAACACAGTCTAAGACTAACGAACGACAAAGTCGATGGCTGGTATTACTGAAATTTAGGAATTTCATTACAAAAGTTAATCTAGGAAAATAATACAACGCGTTTACTCATTGGTCAAATTTGCCGCAAAGTTTCAATGCGGAACAAATGAAATATTTTTTCAATCATTCACGACAACGAGATTTCGTAAGCCAAATATCCTACAGTTACATATATATGGACACATAGCAGAAACTGAGCTTCCCTACATGAACACATTAGGATTTAGGCCTACCTAGTGCATGCATTTGCACAGTGTAGATTGTTTAATCTAACTACAATTTTTTAGTATGGATAAACCTTATCAAAGCAATAAAATATACCTGTAGCATTGTTGTATGCGTTGCCATCGTTGGTAAGCACACGGTTGTAGGTTATTGTGTCTCCTCTACTTAGTCCCATGAGGGGTTGGTCTAAATATGCGCTAAAAGCAATAAACGGAAAGCCTTGTCGTCGTCCTACAAATATGGAAACATTCAAAAGAAACTAAGAATTTAAAAAAAACAGAGACCAAATACCTGAGGTAAGTATGGTGGCATATTTCTGCCGCGAGATACGAGATAGTTCAAGAGAACTATCGTAATAAAACAAAGTTTCCTGGAAATATTATCTAGATAATAACAATTTTCACGATAAAAGTATCGCGATAATTCTAACTGTTATCATGATTTCTTTTTTTTTGCTTTCGTGCACATAACTGACATTCACGGTATCTATAATTAGATACGGTTTTGGAACATCTTCGTCTACAACCTTATGAATTCTCCTTTTTCCTGCATGGTTTTAAAGTTGTTCGTAGGAGGCATTTCGAGTCGTCTTTGTGGTTTTACAGACTTCTGTTCATTTCGAGTCTTGTCAAAATTTATCTATAAAGCTACATCATTGTTAATGATTCGAATTTTTACTTACTGTAATCTTGTGAAGTCAAAAACTACCGAGTTCATCCAAATGATAAATTTTCTGTTTATAGATATCGAGAAACAGATAGCACAATCACAATAATTTCATCTCGAATGTCAGCTCCGTGCACGATTGAGAAATTTTGCATTAAAATATTAAGTTTATTGCGATATTTTTTTTCTTTCAGGAAACTTTTCACTATCTCGATAAAATTTCCAGGAAACTTCAATTTATCGCGGTAGTTTTCTGAAATTATCATGACAGCTATCTCGTATTTCATTGCAGAAAAATGCCATCATAGGTCAGAGACAGAAAATACAGAAGTTCGAACCTTACTTGCACTATGCCAAAGGAGAAACACTTCTTCGAATCTCTAAAATAGACCCTGTTATTGAGTAATAGTTGTACACGGTTACAGAAAAATGGCAGTATAACTAAAAAGAAACTTCGCAACACAAATGTGTGCTCGTCTACAGACAGACAAAGGATTAGATGGATAGGCTCATTGCAATATGCCCTCGAAAAACTGTTTTCTGGGAATAGATGTGTTTGATCAAAGTTCCTAGATAAGCACGACAACGTTACGATCGTGCGTGTAAAGGTAATCTTGACCGAAACATGTACTACAGTAATAGCAAGCGTAACGTTAAATCTCGGAAAATCAAAGCACTTGGCCAATTGTTTTCCGAAACTGAAAATCAGTTGCAAGTGAAAACTTGGAATTGTCTGGTAAAGGATGAAAAGAAATATTAGATCGATTGATAGTAGATCAGGCATATAAAAGTAGCTATCATGACAACTTAGTCCTGGCTTCAATGATGTCCTGGCTTGTAGTGAAAGGTTTAAAAACTAACATTTATGTAAATGATCTTACCTCTTGCTAATTTTGGTGGAACTTTCTGATTCTTCTCCAAGTCAGATATACGAGCCCGTAGTTCCACATTTCCTTTATTGACCAGCTCAAATTTAGCTGCAAGTTGATCGACTTGGCTTTTTAAAGATTTGATCAGTAGAAGCTCATTGCTTGATAAATGACATGAACAGAATGGGAAAACGAATGACAGACAGAAAATCCAGGCGAAATTCATGACTTTTGATCTCCTCTTGTACCTATGCCGGATTTACGAAGACAACCAAATTATAAAAAAGAAAACAAGTGGATTAAAATCTTATCAGTAATTTTAACCTTACATAAACAAAGATAACAGGGATAATTGAGAGAGAGAGAAAAAAAAAAAACGGGTCAAACTAGGAAAATCAGGGCTCTCAGGTTTCAACCATATTTTGAACAGCTGCAAATTGAAGATAAAGAGGTTGAGTGCCATGTATGTCACAGTTACAATCTTAAAACATGAAAGACTCCAGCATGAAGGCGCCAGTTTGACCTGAATACCCAGTACCATTTAGGATAGTAGTGTACATTAATGATAAGATTGCGTGACCTATGCAGTCAGTACTGAATTTATACGGTCCTCTTCGATGGAAGAAACAAAAGAAAGTAGTATCACAGATAACGATCAACTATATGCGGTCACGATCATTACTTCGGCCATTTGCGGACTTACAATGATTTTTTTGCGTTTTCTTTTTTGAAAAAAAATAGGGAAATCTAAGGGTTTCTTTTTGTGTGTGTGTGTGTGTGTGTGAAGATAGTTCCTTTTTCGCCACACAAATCGCTTGTGTTAATCATAAATTTAAAAAAAAAAAAAATGTTCATAATCACAATTCAATTTCGAACCTAATTGTCCTGTTCATGACATTTTAATAAAAGGTAATGGGCGGTAAATTATGGCATAATTTTATACCCTTTATGCACAGAGACTTGCCTAAAGGAAACTATATATAACAGGGTATACATGTACTTGTGATGACTCAATCTTGTATCGATGAAGAGTATCTCATACTGTGTTGCCAGTTGAAGTTGTTCAGAAGAAATAGTTATGTAAAAAGTAAAAAAAAAACTAGATCTACTTCCCCCGATAAAAGAATTTTATCACAATATAGGGTTACGATGATGATGATGATGCTAATAATGATAATAATAATAATAATAATAATAATAATAAAATTTAATGATAATAATAAAACCTTTCAACAAGTTTACCCTTTCATTCAAAATGATCCTTGACTTTACATTCCGTAAGCGCCAGAATGGAAAAAAATAAGCGAGTTATCTTCCGAAATAGAAAAATGAATGCTTTCGAACTTCGATTTTAATTCATGCATGTATCTATGTTTGTGTGTGTATACATATTATATGCAATCGAATTAAATAATGGTGGGAAGGCTAAAGTTTACAATATGTAATTATTACATACATGTACGAGGGGTGTTCGAAAAGTTTCGGGACAATTGCCGCCATTCATTTATTGTTCGATATTATTAAATGATTTTTTAGGTAATGATAGCTATAACCATATTCTATAGGTTAGTTGAAACAAATAAACGAAGATAATAGCAGCGCGTGATTTATTATCACCATAGCAACGTCAAAAGTAGACGTGAGCGGGGCACGCCAATGCACTGAGTAAAAGGTTGTCTTACCAAAGGTATGAAATAGTCATTGTTTTTCAAAATACTCCCCTGCATATTTAATGCACTTCTGATGCCTACGAACCCACGAATAAAAACAGTTTTTGAAGTCTGGTGATGAAATTTTCCTAATACATTCCCTGACTATCATGGGCAGGTCATCGACGTGGTCGAAACGGTGGCCGCGTAAGTCACGTTTGATAGTGGGGAATAACCAAAAATCGCACGGAGCGAGGTCAGGGGAGTATGGTGGATGCGCAATGGTGTCAATCTTTCTGTCAGTAAGCACATTCTTGGTAGTTGATGAGGTATGGGGTGTGGCGTTGTCATGATGTAAGTAGAATTTTCCGTCTTTTTCTGGTCTTTTCTTCTTAACTGCTCTGATCAAATCACGTCGTAGCACCTGAAACGAGGCAGTGGTTTTGTCTATGCATCGATATACATGCAACAACGAAGTTATGTTTATCAAACAATGATTTAACTAATTGTTTCTATAACCAGGTAAAGTAAAATATTATAATTTAAATTATGTAATTAAAAATAGAAACACCGAACCTTTGAGTAATACTGCGCTGTCACTGTCTTTCCGGCCGGCACTGCGTGGCAGAGAATAACGCCCTTCGTGTCAAAAAAGACGATAAACATCAACTTCTTAGCAGACGTTTTCACCATAGCTTTAGTAGGGGAGGGAGAATTAGGTGTTTTCCATACAGAACTGTCTTGCTTGGTCTCTGGGTCATACAGACTTATCCAAGTTTCAACGACCGTAATAATGGAGTCCAAGAACCTGTCACCACGCTCTCTGTATTGCCTCAGAAAAGCCTTACTGTCGGCGACTCGCTGTAACTTTTGATGGTTGGTGAGTAGCCGGGGCGCCCAGCGTGCGCATACTTTTGTCATACCCAACTCATTTTTGATGATTTCGTGAACAGACGCAGATCCCAGTCCAGTTTTCAAAGCAATATCACGTACCGTTAGCCTCCTGTCAGATCTCAGTATGCCTTTCATGATTTTACACTGGGACGTCCCGACCTCGGAAGGTCAGGTGGTTTACGCGTAGGATCTTCTTTGAACGTGTTATACCACTCATAAATTCCTGTTCTTGACATTGCGTTAGGTCCATATGTAGATTTTATCATTGACAATTTCTCGGATCGACTTTTTCCCATCAAAACACAAAATTTTACTGAATACCGTTGTTCCGGATTCATTTTACACCTATTAGTTGAAACACCTGACTTGTTTATACCGTAACGACCGGAAATGACGTTGTTGACGTCGTGCATATCGGCGCAAAAAATTACATGAACGTCATAAACATACTGGAGCGCTAATTCAATAGATAATTGCCAATAAAAATTAGTCATTTTATGCTGTGACGTCAAGGTGACAACTCAAGTTGACTTGACGTTGCTATGGCTATAATAAATCATGCGCTGCTTACATCTTCGTTTAATTGTTTCAATTAACCTATAGAATATGGTTATAGCTATCATTACCTAAAAAATCATTTAATAATATCAAACAATAAATGAATGGCGGCACTTGTCCCGAAACCTTTCGAACACCCCTCGTACATACCATTTAAATAACTTAGCACAATAAAACAAAGCCAAACGGCGGAACCTGCTTATAAACCTTGCCTGTGGCATTATGAAATTCCTCGCGTTGTCTGCTCATGTCATATTCTTCGAAGATTAGACCTGTCTGTTATGACGCATCACTATCCTGCACATGATAAATATCAATACGCGGTGGGTAAACTAAAACTGCCGCTAAAAAAGTGGCAATGTGGAAAATGGCTATAAACAGTACTTCTGTTGAAAAATCTAGCCTGTTTCATGCTCCAATTTTCTTAAAAAAGTCCATAATTTCAAATGGAAAAATAGTTTTCAAAAATATCGTTGTTGACTGCAAATCTTTGTCTTTGAGTGCAGTTTCTAAATATCTATAGGGAAACCAGGATTTGTGCAGGGTTTTTCCACAGACTTATCTACAAGAAATGTCTGGGCTTATAAATATCGGTGCTTCTTCCCAAGCCTTTAGAGGTTGTGTTTATAAATGACTGGTGCAAAGGTTATATGCGAGCTAACCAGGGCTTGATACATCGTATCAGGTAACGTTCTTTTCAATAAACGTATACCGGTATTTCATTTTGAAAGTCAAAGTAACGGTTGCTGTTTTGAAAAGTAGTCCGGTTCTGTACCCAGAATGCGCAAATCAGGTAGGTAAGTATTTGAAAAATGTCACGTAGTGGAAGATAATAAATTCCTCGTTCCTTTTCATACCATGGCGCGCATGAGTACACATTATGCCGCAACTATATTAAATCAAAGTGCTGCCAGCACTGTAATCGGTCGACACTGAATAACTATAATGGTTTGAAATCACAAATCAAATGGCAGTTGTCTGAACTATGTATGGGATAGAAATCCTATACCTTGTAACAGAGCCACGTAGGAACCCCCTTTTTTAACTGTCCTTTACAAATTAGTAGTTTAATGGAATGCTATAGATATATGAACGTTAAATATATGTGACAATTCTGATCAGTAGTGCCCATCATCAACCCTTAGATATCACTCATCCTGAATAACAGTACCTATCAACCTTTTAAATAAGTTAAACAATATACAAATATTCTTTTCTGTAACTTTTGCAACTTTGATAACTGTACGGTAAGATATTGTCAGATATTATCAGTAGTATCCATACTTTAAAATGGTATGAATAAGTCGTATAAAATATGCCTGTATTATAACACAAATTGTTTACTTTTTGCTGCAAGTAGGCCTTTTACTTTTTTCTATTTTTAAGAAGTCATCGTGTTCATCTGGACAAATTGTCCTACCTAATTTTTTTTTTTTTTTTTGACTGGCTAAATTGATCTGGGCAGAATCGTTGTCCAAAACATTGGCTGGCCAATTTATTCCACATTTGTTTCAAGAGAATGTAATATCTTTCCAACCCTCATCCCTTTTCCAAATGATGTAATTTTGGACTTGTCCAAATCGAAAGCATTTGCACATACGAATCAAATTTCATTGTCTTCAAAAGCGACTTTACTAGTCCTCAGACAACACAGGTCATTGTATTTGAGTCATTCTAATGAGCAAGAGCATCACTACAGTGAACCTTGGGCTCTTAATCTGAAATATGGAGGATGAGAATCAACTAATATGGAGTAGCTAATGAGACAAACATCTGAGTTTTACACTTAAAGCACTGAACTAATGAAATAGATATGTGAAACGTGGAAAAGCAGCCTATTACTATTACAGGACCACTGCTGTTTTGATTAGAATATCTCAGAAAACTGGCCTAACAAACCCAAGATCTGATTGCATGTTCTACGCTGTCTGGTCTGAATCTGCGCTCTCCGAAAAAGCATTTTTACCAGGTCAGTTGATTCAGACATGGAGAATATGAAGTTAAGTGAGCTTATTTGTTTTGCACTTTCACTTTTTTCCTCTATGAAAATGCTCTATTCAACTCTACCCGTGAAATTACAAAATGTTGAAATTCTTTCAAATAATGAAAAAACGCTGTGAGGAAAAAGAGAACATGCTGAATACATGCAGTTTTTCTGACTACATTTTAAAGCCCCACAGGATTGTTTAGTCAACATTTGACAGACTGACTTCAGTCTTTAGAATATCATCAAGAAGAAACATGGATGGACGGAGAGGAAGAGGGGCTATGAAAACGATTTAATCCTTAACCTGCTAAATGAATGAAATTAAATTTTCAAGCTACAGTAAAACCCAAAGTTTTAACTATTTCACAGGTATTTTTAGGGAAAAAATATCTCCTCATCGGACAGTGTAGATCCAAAATCAGACTGCATGTAATGTGCAGTCTGGTCTTGATCTATACTGTCCGCAAAAGGTCATAAAGTCGCGCTTAGCAGTCCAAGGAATAATACACGTACATCCTAAACTGAAGGATGCCTAATCAGATCTATGCTGGTCAGTATTGTGAATGGACAGTCTGGTTACTAAGGTTGCAAGCGTGAGATAACCAGTTCATTCTGAAAATGTTTACGTAATGACCTCTCCGCTAGGGTCATGTACCTTACACAACTCTACATCTTTTGTTCCTCACAGGTTCACCTCGCTAACAATAAAAGACCAACAGCCGAATACTATTTTAAACTTACAGCTGTTTCCAGTTGCATATACACCAGTTTGCTCTAAGGCAAAAAAATCAACACTCGGCCGATCTCGTAACAATGTATAACCAGCTGATCAACGGATCACTCGAAGTTTGCCGAATAATATGAACGACTAGAAGATGTGGTTACAATATCTGATACTCCTTGGTTCTCTCTTGTTTCATTCATAAGTTGTTATCAGGGTTAAAAGTTCAATGTAATAAGGTCACAACAGCTAGTATTAGTGTTATAAGACTGTAAGAAAAAGCTGTCACGAGTTGCAGTTAGATCAGTTTGCCCTCAGCAGACCGGTTTCCGAAATTTGTGGTCTCTCTAATCGTCCGGCTCACGCCGACCGATTAAAATAGTTTACTAGCACGTTTACTTTGATATTTGTGTTTGTGGTCACAAGGACTTGTGGAATTATTAACAATTTCTGGATATAGTTGCTGGCATTTGAAGTGATATTTAGTGAAGTATACTTGTATATTGAAATAACAAAGCATTTTGAAAGGAAGATGTATCTATAGATGTAATTTTATTATAATTATACCTGAAAATTTTCCGGAGAAAATACGTGCGTCGCACGCAAATAAAATATCACACAGGACAGAAAAAAATCCATATCTACACACTGTGAAATACGGTTCCAAATATCGTAAGATGACGTAATAATGACGCAACTCACGCGCGGTATACGTATGTATTCATTTGCAAGTTCATTGGCCAAAATTTTACGGTGTAATTTTCATTCGCCATTCATAAAAACGAAGTTACTGGCTACTACACCATTATTTGTTTTATTTTGCTTAACGTTTTCGAATAAAATGTCAATAATTTGCAATATTTTGTCGTTGAAACGTGTAGGTATATAATAAAAGCAATATTAAGCTGTAGTGACCTTCCTGGTGCTTGTACAGGGTGATACATAATATCTGTTATGGTCTTCAGCGTTAATGGTATAAATACAGTTTGAAATGGCTGTACTCACTCCCTATGTACATAATCTAGAGACCTGTAAGTTTTGTTTGATAGTAAAAGCATTACACTTACACTTCCATCATGGTCTGTATCTCAATTTATAGATTTACATCATATGCTCAATGTGACGTCCTTTTTGGGCGATAATGACGTCAAGTCTCTTCTTGAAATTGTCAATCACGGACTCACACATTTCCGGTGTTATTTTCTCGATTTCTCTACGGATGGCGTTTTTCAAGTCTTGTAAAGTTGCTGGTTTAGGTGTGTAGACCTTATCCTTAAGGTATCCCCAAAGGAAAAAGTCAAGCGGATTGAGGTCTGGGGAGTGGGGAGGCCAAATCTTTTCAGTTTTGAATGAGATGAAATTTTCACCGAAAGTTTCATGTAACCAAGACAACACATGTTTTGCTGTGTGAGGTGTCGCCCCGTCCTGCTGAAACCACATATTTTCTATATTCATACCAATTCTTCTTAAAGCTGGCATAGATTTATTCTTGAGTAATTGAATATAACGCTCACTGTTCACTGTCGCGTTCTCACCTTTTTCCTCAAAGAAAAACGGCCCTATCACGCCTGCACTGCTTAAGGCGACCCAAACAGTAATTTTGTCATCGTGCAAAGGTTTCTCATTGTGGAAGTTCAGCTTTTCCGTTCCCCAGAAGCGGCAGTTTTGTTTATTTACAACATCATTCAAGTAAAAGTGGGATTCGTCGGAGAACCACATTTTATTTACGATTTCTAAATGGCCCTTCATCCATCTTGCAAATTCAATACGACTTTCGATATCAGATTCCTTCAAGTGTTGCATCACAGATTTACTGTATGGAAAATATTTCAAGTCAAACCTTAACGTCCTGTAGACACTTGAGTATTTTGTCACATTAGTGAGATCACTAACAACTTGACGTACAGACTTTTCAGGCGTTTCATCAATTATGTGCTTTACCTCTTGAACATTTTCAGAACTCCTGCTAGATCTTGGTCTTCCAGCATTATCATGGCGTTTGTCTGCAACTGATCCAGTTTCCTTGAATCGTGCAACAAGCCTGTATAGCTGTCTAGCAGAAAGTTTTCTTATTTCTGTATCATTTGGATATCTTCTTCTCATGGTTCTAAGTGCTTTAGTAGCAGAACGACTCTCAAAGTAGAGCTGAAGTGCTTCAGCAGCCATTTTCCTGGACAATCCCATCTTGGAAAACAAGTACTGTTTATGACGTTATGAATGACGTCATGACGTTAACGTCTTTCCCGTACTTTTGTAGTAAAATAAAACTTACATCTATCCTCACTCCAACAATATTAAAAACTTATTTAAATCGTAAGCGGATAAAAAGTTATTTAACAATGAAATCATGACAGATATTATGAATCACCCTATATTTACTTCTCGCTGCTAAGAAAATATTGGTATCTCGCTCGACCTTTGGTCTCGCGCGATACCAAAATTTCTCACGCTGCTCGAAGTAAATACAAGCACCAGGAAAGTCACTACAGCATAATTAGACTATGAGCCAGCAGAGTGTTTGCTTTCTCCCCCCCCACCCGGGGAATTTTCGGGACTATGATTTTCTTGAGCCCCAAGGTCTCCTGAGCGCATTCCCAAAGTCTGCCACCTGGCGAGTGGGGCTTTTGGAAGTTATAGAGGTCAAAGGTCATCAAGTGCACCTATAACCCTAACCTCATTAGTTGATCCTCAGTTGACAGTTTATTGGAAATTTTATACCTTGTGAAAGTCCCAAATGATCTCAGGTAATGTAATAAGCTTATATATTTAGATAATTCTATGCATTTGTAACAAATTAAAAGAACATTTAATGTGAATCAAAGCACTGACAGCCCTATTTTTCTATGATTCAAGCTTCCAAAAAATCATAATCTGAGAAAACTAACGGGATATTTTTCAGATAAAGCACATTTTCTTAATCACAAATGCCTTGAATGCATCCTAGAAGCAACCCAAACTGCATTTTCAGATTTACTGTATATCAATTTGTCATATTCATGAATAAAATGGAAGCACTTATAACCAAAGTTCATGAATATACTTTATATCAGCTGCTGAGAATTCAACAACTATCTGGTTCATTTCTTTATTTTAGATTAAAAAAAAAAAAAAAAAAATGAAAAAAAAATCTAAAATTTATTGGTATGCTTATTTTCATGATCTTAATAATTATATTCATTACAGTAAACTGAAACATTTAGTGTAAATCAAAGTGCTGAAGTTACTGATACATTGTATACCATAACTGTTACATCTAGAAAACGGACAAAAAAGTTTAAAAGTAAAATATATCTTGATCTTGTTTACTAAGAAGACATTGCATAATGCTATCTACAGTGCCTTCTCTTGTTATTTTATCAATTTAGTTCTCTCAGACAATGATATGAAACTTGCCATGACAAAGTAGTACAGGCATATCCACCTTTTTTTAGTTAAATACATTATGCATGAATTTAACCCTTTCAGCACTATAGGCTAAAACAGAGGCCTTTACGGACGACATAGATCAAGATCAGACTGCACAAAGCATGCAGTCTGATCTTGGGACTCTGTCATCTGCTTGTTTAGTCAAGCCTAATATGATAAAACTCTTTCTGAGTTTCAGTGGAGCCTATTTCCAGGCATTGAAAGAGGTGGACATTAAATATTTGGCACCAAAAGAGTTAACTGCCTAAAATCAGAGATATATTATTCAATGTTAATCTTGTTTTACTTTTTACACATGTCAATTAATAAATAAGGTGATTTACTTGCAATGTGAGTTACCAAGATGAGCTGAATTCCTCATGTGGATTTGATATTTCAATAGAGCAGATGCACTGGTTATCTCACATTGTTGGTCAGTATTAATTTACCGAGGACCATAGTGTTATAGTGAAGGAGAGCTCATTCATGCTTGTATTTGCTCAGTAAAATCTTCACCATCATCATTCTCATGCTAACCAGCCATATTTCTGGCTTTATGTTTTTGTTATGAAAACTGTGGTTGTTGTTTTTCCGTTCTTACCTGTTCAGAATTATGTCAGGTTAACTGCTTGGCCTTAAGAAACAAGGAAATAATATAAGGCATCGTACCATGACTATGAAAGAAGGCTAAGTATAAATGTTGGAAATGAGATGGATTGGGTTTGATACAATATGCTTAAGTCTTAAACTATACCATGAAGAGCCCTGGTTTTTTTTTCCCATTCTTTTATCCATTTTGTTTCCCTTTTATGTTAACTTTGAAATGAAGGTCATTTTGTGTGTAACCATGTACTGTTATTTTTCTTATCATTAACATATTTTTTGGCATAACGGTCATGCAAATTATTATCATTAGCATGGCAATCCTTTTATTGCTCAGATTATCTTGTTCTTACGTATGTATAACTTCTTGCTTTCTGCTTGCATAGCTTCAAGGCTGTGTCTTCTTTTACTCAATTACATTGTATTCTAGAGATTTATCATCTGTGTAATTTCAAAACTTGCTTTTTTTAGTTTTTTGTTTGATATTGTATACATTTAAGAGAAACAGAATCTTTTTTGATATTTCAGCTGGACAGTTATCATTTACCTTATTTGAGAGATGATTAGTGACTCTGCTTATTTCTGCTATGGGCAAAAGGCCTGTGCATGAGCTTTGTTTTTCTCTCTTACTACCAAACATGTATATAAAGGTACCTGTAGTATGTCAAAAAGAAAATGTCTGCTGTAATATATTTAGACTATGCTTACCTCCACCTCACCCAATATCAGCATAATTGTATTATTGTGCATAAACAGATGAACTTTTTTTTTTTTTTTGCATTTGGTATCAAGATCATGGGTTTATTGTTATTTCTAGGATATTGTTTCCCATGTTAAAATAGACAGATTTCATTTTACTGTGCTATTCCATATAAGTGATGCACCAATAATTGCCCATCTGTAGGAAGAAATGATCAGTGATCTAATGGGGAGACAGTTTCTTCTTTTCTGACCTGATTTCTCATTCGCAAAGTCTATGCTGTGAAGGGAAGTCTCTGTATTTCAACAAAAGTAAATCCTGTTTTGCAAAATGCTATCTTGGAATCATTTAGAGAATAACAAACCCAGAGTGTTTCAAAAATGGTTTTATGCATGCCCTTTTTGCATACATTTTGGTGCTTTTCAATTAATAAGGTAAAAATGTGATATTGTGAACAGGACAGAAACTTTAATGAATTTTTCACAATGTTTACTGGGTACTTCCCCATGTCATAGACATGCAGTACGTGTATAAAATAATTCAGAGTATAAATCATAGCAATGATTTAGTTAATATAGTGAAATATATTCTAACCAAGGGCTGAGGAAAATGATAACAATGTTGACTTCATGAATGTGGTCAATGGGTGATAGACTTTCATATAGCATGGAATGATATGTTGTGAGCATCATTGTTATCATTTCAATGAAAGGCAAGTTCATATTAGTCTCAAACTCTGTGAAGGGCCACCATAAGAAAAAATCTAAACAGCTTTATTCACTGGGTTTAATACAATACCAGTCAAGGGCCACAATTAAAAAAAAAATCTAAACAGCTTTATTCACTGGGTTTAATACAATACCAATCAATGTGGCAAATTACTGTTGATTATAGAAGTGATAAATACAATCCTGACATAAATGAGTTCTTATGGGTCAACAGCAAGAAATATCTTTAATTCCAGCAGATGTCATAAGATTTTAAAACAGATCAACATTTGTCACTATCAATACTCTGATTTCCTTCACTGACACAACTTATAGATAGGACAAATTATAATGGTAAGGCATAATATTTGTCATGGAATCTATTCTGTATCACTAAGATCATATCTGATGATTTTGTATGCTATGGATACTTTTTTGGGTACCAGCCATTTTACGCTCACAAACATGGCCAAGAACAGTTCTCTCAGTACTTTGATTCAAACAAAATTGCTTCTATTTCTGTAAAAAAGCTGTTTTGACTACAGATATTAGTGTATAAACCCATCTGAACATGTTTCTGACATATTAAATGTAGAAAATGAAATGACAATTTAACCTGAACAGCTATTCATTGGTATCTCGTATGCAACAGAGCACTTGATGACCTTTGACCTCTATAACTCGCAAAAGCCCCACTCGCCAGGTGGCAGACTTTGACAAAGTGCTCAGGAGGCCTTAGGGTTTCAGAAAATAATAGTGCCGAAAATTCCCCCGGAGGGGGGGGGGGGGGGGGAGGGAGACCTATTGGTGGCTCAATGTCTAAATATTCCGTATATATTCAATTGTGATACATGTTTGAAGTTAGCGTAGGTCAGATCAAAGATATTAATTCTAAACTAGGCCTATTCCTGGTAAAATACACACTTCGTCGGCATTGTGCGCCAGTAATTGTAATCTCGGTCGACTTTAAAGTGCTCCTGTATACAATGGGGAAGATGAGGGTGTTTTCATGGTGTCCGTGGTTGTGAGGTAGAGCGTTGACCTCGTAACCTTAAGGTCCCGAGTTCGATAACTGAGAGCTGTTCATTGACCCACACATTCGGTGCAAGCATTGGTGTAGTTTCTAGGAAGCAGAACCGAGAGAGATTAGTATAAGTTGCAAGAGCTTATTTCTCATTCGATGTGAAATAAATACGTTTAAACTAAATCAGGGTATTCTACTTTCTTTCACAAACATCGAGAAGCAATAAAGTGGTGTATCTTCTCTGTACAATGAAAGAAAGTTCCACAGATGTGGTAAATAAATTTACTGCCATTTAAAAAAAAAAAATACAAACTCAAACTCAAACCGATGAAACTTCTTTAAGAAAAAATATATATCGATAGATTTCTAGGTCTAAATGCAATAAATCATTACTATATATTTACATAAAAAATTATCATTTGTTTACTGTGTCTAAATCTAGATCTGTATCACTTTCAACAGTATCAATTAACAGCAACCGTTACCTTCTCATGTTCTTTCTTGGGTTTCAGCACCTAATAGGTTGGACTCTGAAGCGCCTTGCTATGGCAAGAAGAAAAACTGAAAGTCAAATCCTAATTTTGCCATATAAAGTTTTTTATTTCATGCTTTCCGGTAGGTTATCGAAAAATATCGGTGAAATATTTTTCGATATTTCATGGTTACGGCCAGTGAAAATACCGATTTTTATATTCTAACTCTTCAATTGAAGGCGGAAACAGTTGTTCCCTCGCACTAGTTACCTAGGTAAAATGCGCGTTCCTCACAACCAGATGGAAATATGACATAATTTACCTTACATTTCTCGCGCTTGACGTAATATTGTAATGTGTTGCTATGCGGAGGAGGTACGCCACGGGGAATAACCGAAAAGAACTGTACTGGATTTTGATTAAGTTTCCCCCAGAAAGGGTTAAAAGCATGAAATAAATAGAATATTTGTTTTTTTCGGTGAAAGATCGAAATTTATTTCATCAGGTGAACATCACCGGTAATATTTTCACGAGTGGAACCGATAATGTTCACTCGATGAAATAAATTTCGATCTTTCACAGTAAAAAACAAATATCCTCTATCTCTTGTATTCACACTATTTATCTTTTAAATTACCGTTTATTCGATTTACTTAATTTTTCAGGGTTTATTCATCTGCTGTCACAGTAAAACACACAACTGTCCACGAATGCGACTTCTGGTTTTGAAGGGTCGCATCCGGGTACAGAGACGATCGTGAAAACAAGAGGGTCATGATGGCCCAGTATAACGCCTTTTGAATAAATGTATCATGTGCTTACCTAGAGAAAACAGCCTATCCCCCTCCCCACACACACACACAAAATAAAAAAACTCATATTTTTTCAAATGCAAAGATGATGTCATTGAATACAAGCAGTTCCTATCAAATATCGTTCATACCGAATATGGCAACCAGAGTTTTAGCTGGGATCAAATTCTTTAAAGGAATTTTGAAGAGACCCATGGCAGGATCATTTCTGTAAAGCTTAATTAAAATTGGAGAAAAATATTTATCGCACACACGGACTGATGCACA
The DNA here is from genome assembly GCA_946811185.2 of Hippopus hippopus. NCBI lineage: Eukaryota > Metazoa > Mollusca > Bivalvia > Cardiida > Cardiidae > Hippopus > Hippopus hippopus. The sequence goes on from OX328099.1 coordinate 25,587,154, forward strand.
ACGGACACCCAGCCATGACATAAGCTCGCTAGCCTTCGGCCAGTAGAGCTAAAAATGGGAGAAACCCTCGCACAGGTTTTGTGCGCTCGTTTTAACTCTCATATTGTCACAAAATTGGTGACTAAACTACAACTTAAAAGATATCTTTTGCTTGCGTATTTCATCATTCTTCGTTTCACTGAATACGAATGTTTTCAGGTCAAACGCCAAACTTAAGAAAAACATTTTAATTCATCTTTTACCCAAGACGTTTATGTTTCCTATAATGAACGCAAGATGGCTGCCAAACACGATAAATTTCGTTATAAATGTCCTCTAAAATTGCTTTCGGTAATGAAACGTTTAATAATTTGCCCTTGGTCATGTGTGTCACTAAAACTTAATTTGCATTTCGTTGCATTACAAATCAAGCTGACGAAAGAAGTCAGTACAGCGCTGTAGCTTTTCGACTGGAAATCCATGATGGACTTGAGACAGTAGGGTACTCAAAAACGTCTATTCCCAATAATCAGACGTTTACTGCATCTTAAAAAAGCGTCTTAAAATTTCATCGTTTGTTAAAAAGCGATATAAGTTACCCATGTCTTGGTACTGTCTGTGGGTCTTGTTGCTGTTTACAGAACACCTGCCTGTAATGTTAAGTCATTACCATCTGAATTTTTCGCTTTTGCAGCTCACAACTAGGTAAAACATTGGGAAATTGATTGTAGGGATTTTTTTTGGTCACTTCGTTTTCATCTGTATCCATGTTTAAAAACCCCTGTTGATTGGTCTTAACTAACAAGCTTGTTTTCAAATGCACCTGCTGTAAATTAAGTTCAAGAAATATGTTTTGTCAAATATTTACCCCTGTCATTGGCAATCAATAAAGCGATCCTTGGCCCAAATGTTTGAGGTCGCATTACTTCCTGAGAACTTTTTTGTCCTCTTCCTGCTGACAATTTAATCCATAACCAAACAATCCTTAGCTTTGGCAACCCTAGAGAAAATGACTTTGGAAAACATGGTCGAAATCGGAAAAATGCCAGTAACCAGCATTTTTCCTTTTTCCACAGTGTTTTCCACCCTTCAAAAAACAAATTTCAATTTTTGAGTCGTATCTATTTTGTCCTCGGCAAATCCTTTCAACATGTACATGTCTAAAACTTTGCTGTTCAGTAAAGGGTTAAATAAAACAATACACCAAAGTGAGAAACTATTAGCAACCAGCATTTTCACATTTTGCTGCATTGTAATAGCAGGTATTGATGTTTTTCTCTATGTTGCTTAATCCATTTTTTTTTTTTACAAGAGTAATGCATGCAGGTGTCAACACCTGGCTGCAGTTGCCTTAAGTGAAAATGCCAAGTTGAAAAAGGGGCATAATTGTGTGAAATATTTATTGATGGTTACCTGCCTGTGTGGTATGGGTTCCCTTTTTTGATAGTTAAACAGCTAGTCCATGTCTGAAGTAAATATCTTCAGTAACAGCAGAAATGTTATAAAATGTCAAAGTTTTTGCACAATGACATACACCACTGCACTATGACAATAACTTTACTATTCCTTTGAAAACGGCCGAGCTAAAAATAGTGTGTTTAAATCCTTCAGCACCAGATATATAAACCCAAGCTCTTTCAAAGTCTGAAAATACTATCCACCGAAACTCACAAAGATTTTTATTTCAAAAATAGGCCTGACTAAATAAGTAGACAGTATTGATCCAAGATCAGACTCCACATTCTGTGCAGTCTGATTTTGATCTGTACTGTCTGCAAAAGTCCCTGTTCTAGCCTATGGCGCTAGAAGGGTTACAATTTGACTGCTGGAGATTGTTTAGTGAGGTAAGAAATTCAAGTATTATAACCAATGTTGTTGGAACTATAAACACAAAGAAGACAAGCAGGTTTGGGGTTGGATTATTGTATTTATTAACACATGATTTTTTTTTTTTATTTCAGACATAATAAACAACCAGGCATTTACAGTGTGGTAATCAATGGTGAATTAAATGTAAACTTTAACACATTTCTGATAGGCCATTAAGAGTAATAAAATAAAAAATCCTCTGAAAGTCTACTTGCTTTGAGCCTTGCTTTCGAAATTAAAAAGAAAAAAAAAATATTTTCATTAATGAATTTGATGACTTATTTATATTGTTCTCTTCAGACGCATTTCAGTAGGAAAAAAAGTCTAGGTTAATGGAGGTCAACTGGCACAAGAGGATGAGCTATATCCATCTAAAACATTTAGACAAGACATAACAGGAGTATATAGTCAAAAATGTTTTCAGAGATCATGTAAGGGAAGCAGATGGTCTTTTAACACAATTCAATCAATTTAACTCTGCCAAACAACAAAATTTTGAACTGGACCAAATTGAAAGCATATGCAGACAACAAATTTAATGTTGCTAGAATGATGATTTCTCTCTTTGATAGGGTAGAAAACATTGCGGAAAAAGGAGAAAATGCTGGTTACCAGCATTTTCTCCTTTTCCCACGAAGTTTTCAAAAGCCTTCTTCTTAAGGGTCATTAAAAGTCGGGATGGTGTGGTAAGGGGTTAAGTAAGGCAGGCTGTAAAGTGAAATGGTGGTCTCTTACAGGAGATGGTTGATTAAGTACTATAACTGCATTTAAGTATGAGCTTAAAACGATACAACTGCTGCATCTCTAAATGCTCCATCAAGTGGCTTATTCACTTTTTTTTCCAGAGCAACAGCAATAAAAAGATTTAGGCATAAATTTAATAACTAGGTATCAAATAAAAATGCTTTAAATACTGTAACCTTTCACAGCAAATTGATATTTCTGGTTAAGTTTCCAAGAGACTAAAAATATCAATGTGCAACCAAGAGTTTTGAAAGTGTAACAAGACATGGATAACAACATGTTTAACTCATTACCAAATGACAAAATTTTAGGTTTGTCCAAATCGAAAGCATTTGCAGAAGACAAAATAAAAGTGACTGAAAATTTGAAATTTGTTTTGTGAAGGGTAGAAAACATTGTGGGAAAAGGAGAAAATGCTGGTTACCAGCATTTTCTCCTTTTCCCACAATATTTTCTAAAAGCTTCTTTCTCAGGGTCGTCAAAAGTAGGGATTGTGTGGTAATGGGTTAAGTCACAATCCCAAGTTTTAAAAAAAACCCCAAAACTTCCGGGAAGAAGGTTTTCAAAAATAATGTGGAAAAAAGAGAAAATACTAGCAACCATTATTTTGCCATTTTCCACAAATTTTCCAACATTTCACTGACAATTTCAACCATATGAGCTACACCTGAATTGTTGTCTACTGTTGTTTGGATATGGACAAGTTGTATTTCTTTTTCTTTTTGTATAGAGTTGATACATGACCTTAAATATAAACAATGTGGTTAATGAGAAAGTGCTTGTTATGAATAAATTCTCCTGGCCCACAATGATTTCAAAAGTTATGAACTGCATAACAGAAAAAAGTAAGTCTGCAGGAGGCAAAAATTTTCATAGATCTCACTGCATCTCAACACTTAGCCTGTCAAGTGCCACTCAGTGACCTTTTGCAGACAGTGTAGATTAAGATCAGACTGCACAGAATCTACAGTCTGGTCTTGGATCTACACTGTCTGATAAGGAGATGTTTTTCTCAAAAAAAAAAAAGACTGAAGAAGTATTACTCAGGTTTTCACTATCAGCTTAACCCTTTACCACATAATCCCGACTTTTAACGACCCTGACAGAAAAGGCTTTTGAAAACATTGTGAGAAAAGAAGAAAATGCTGGTTACCAGCATTTTCTCCTTTTCCCACAATGTTTTCTACCCTATCAAAGAAAAATTGCACCATTTGACTCACATTGCAATTGTCATCTGCAACTGCTTTCAATTTGGACAAGGCTAAAAAATTAGTCATCTGGTAAAGGGTTAAAAGTTTAACTTACTCGGCTGGATAAGGCTTAACCCTTTACCAAACAATCCCTGGTTTTTACGACCCTGAGATAGAAGCCTTTTGAAAACATTGTGGGAAAAGGAGAAAATGCTGGTAACCAGCATTTTCTCCTTTTCCCACAATGTTTTCTACCCTGCTTGAAACAAATTTCAATTTTTGAGTTACGTTTGTCGTCTGCAAGTGCTTTCAATTTGGACCAGTCTAAAATTTGTCGTTTGGGAAAGGGTTAAGGGAACATCTGTCTGGTAGAACAGTCTTTGGTAAGCTTCATGCACACACTTTGTCCAAAGTGACAATGATTTCCTAACAGGTAACCACTTTGCTTTACCAACAACTATCTTACACAAAAGGAAAAAAAAAAAAACCTACATCATGGTTTGCACAAATAGAGAAATGTTAAAAATTTGCTGGGTTTTTGTTACAGCACATAAAACATAAATTTCACAAATATGGTCTCAAAATTCACAAAATGTAAGTGGAGGAGAAAAAAACAAAAATGTTCTATATATACAGACAAGTACATGTATTAAACTTTTACCAGGCAACAAATTTTAGACGTCCACATTGAAAGCATTCCAAGATTACAAAATGTGTGTCACATCATAGAATGGGTAGAAAGCATATTGGGAAAAGAAGAAAATGCTGGTTACAATGCTGGAAACCAGCATTTTCCACTGCTACCAAGTCTTTTACAATATTAGGGTTGTTTTAAGTACATGGAAATGGACAACTGGTTTGCAAAATTCATACCAAAGGGACATAATCATGGTTGTGCTAAAGCTATTATTATATGAAGTGAATGGCCTCCCTTTGACACACACACATACACACACTGGTTGTACCCAGATGCGTTAGATGGACTCTCTTGATCATGATCAGACTACAAGGAAAGTGACGTCTTATCTTGGATCTTCACTCAAATATTTTGTTGATTATCCTGACCTTAGCTCTTTATCAGACAACAAAATATTAGACTTGTCCAAATTGAAGGCAAATAGTAAATTAAATCTGGCTCAGATGATGGAATTGTCTTTGAAAAACACTGGCAATCATTGTGGAACAAAGTGAAAATGCTGAATTCCAGCATTTTCTCATATTCCCACAAAGTTTTGTAAAGCTTTTTTCTTAGGGGTTGTTAACACACAGAATTATTTGGTAAAGAGTTAACAGCCATTAGTTTGCAATATTTGGGTCTTGACTACAAACTGAAGAGTCCACTTGATTTACCATAAAATTCATTATCTGAAGGTCAACTATTCCTGTTTAGCATTGTAACAATAAAGTGAATAAAATATAAAGAGAACAAATGAAAAATAACTAGCAATCACTAACATCTCAAATTGCTAATTTCAATTTCAGGAGAGCAAATAGCAGTTGCGAAAGAGAAGTGTTCTCTGAAGCATCCCAAAATTCTCTAAGTAATGACTTAATAAATAATAATCCCCATAGTCCCATACTTTGCCAAGGTGAATTATGGGTAGTAGTAATTTTGTGATAGAGAGGGTAGTACAACTTTAGTTCTTCAATGTAAACATCTTTATTGTAAACTTTCTTCACTATCTACTTAACTCTTTACCGAACGACAAAATTTTAGACTTGTCCAAATTGGAAGCATTTACAGATGACAAAATAAATGTGATTCAAAAATTGAAACTTGACTTTAGAAGAGCAGAAAACATTGTGGGAAAAGGAGAAAATGCTGGTTACCAGCATTTTCTCCTTTTCCCACAATGTTTTCAGAAGGTTTCTTCCTCTGGGTCATAAAAACCAAGGATTGCTTGGAAAAGGGTGCAGATTCATAATATCATGTAAATTAAAGACAAATGATGTATGCTCTGGCAAAAGTGGGTTTGATACATATCCATAATTTATTATACCAAGCAAGACATCACATAATTAGGAATCCACAAAATCTATTTAGTCTGACAATTGACAGGATATCGAGGGGTTAGAGCAAAAACCTCGTATCGGATGGATTTTGAAAAAATCACTTTATTCCACAAAAATGTTCGTTTTCTGTATTTACACCTTGTGTCAAAAGATGAGCTCATTATCTCTATCAATTACAGAGATACTGATTTATGACCAAATCACGTATCAATTTTCTGGTGTTAAATGAAATACAAAAACCCCTTATATCTCCGTAACACCTCTAAGATGAGCTTAAAGAGATGTGCAAAAATGATGCAAAAGAAAATAAGGGGTTATTGCAGAAACCTTTTTGACAAAATGTGCACCACAGTACTATGCAAAAACATCATATTTTTTGTGGTATTTGTCGAAGACAATACCACTGTGAGTTCAATATTGAATTTTGAAGACCATGTATCGTATTTTGTGCAAAGCCGAAGGAAATAAAACCAATTAAACTCAATTTTTCTCATGCAAGTGAGTTTTTCGGTAGCACTCAGATATGTAATTGGAAATGGCATGTTAAAATACACTGGGTGAGGCCATCGATCGTGGAAATACTAATTTTTGATTGAAAATAGCCTCACTTGCTCATAGCCTTCTATTGGCGCAATGATACAAAATTTGTCTACCGATCGCTTGGTCCTGCGCTTTTTCGTTCCAAAACCAGTTCGTCCCATGGCTTGTTCATCCCATGATTGCGCGCTACTCCATTTGATTGGGCATGAATATTTATAGATCAAAATAATTGATTGTAATGTTGGGAATTAAATGGTAACAGCCAAAGATATTTCAAAATCATAGTTTTCAGGTACAAACATAATTTCATTCGATATATTCACTTGGTTTCTCTCCTTATTCATCTTGCATCCTACTGTCAAGGAACGTTTCTCCTGAGTCCTCCTAATGATCACAGGGAGACCACCAATACACAAATAATCCTAACTTTTGAGTACTCTCCCTTCAACCAAAAAGGTATTCATTTGCTTAGTAGGTTGACTTTCAAGCAAATATTTGAATAATATTTCTCTTTTTCTTTCAAATTATTAATTCCACACAATGGCTTCCTTGACAAATACCACCTCAGCATTCTCAACGCTTTGATTGTTGCAGGGTTTTTGCTCTCACATTCGGTCAGAATTTTCCGTGATCTTACTTAGCAAGAAACAATCAATTGAAGATAAATACGAGCCTGGTCAAATATGATCAGTCACATGTTCATGCAAAAACCAAGTATTTGGATTTACTCTGGTCTTGCTGTAACGTGATATAACAATTTATATGGTAATATGAGGACAGTAATGGCTTATCAACAAATACAACATTTTTTGCTGGGAAAATACTGGTAACCTTACTCTTAATTGGGTGATAAAAGAATGTGTCTTATACCAAACAGCTCTTCTCACATCAGTTTTGGTCATTTTCTCATAAGCTAAAAGTGGTTTTACATGGTGGAATATTTTAGTAGCAAGGTAAGCATTGTTTTTCATTTTCATCTATCTTTAAAATCAATTTATTGATTAAACGAATCCTGTTGCAATGACTATCATCAATCCCCGGAAAGAAATTGGCTGAGTCGGGGATCGAACCAGTGACCCTCTGTTCTCAAGTCCTGTACGCTACTGACTGACCTTCCAGGGCTCGGCGAATTACCTCTACTGTGATACTAGCTTTTGATTGTAAAAAAAGGCAGTATACTAAAGAAATTATTGTTGAAATAATGCACTTAACATAGTAATTTCAAAAGTGTCTGATTTTGACTTTGTGTAGTTCATACTTATAGGGATTTATCAATTTGAAATGATGTAAATAAATGAATTTCTTCCTGATGATGTGTTAGTTAATAAAAGACAAATCCTTTCCACATACATTTCTGAACAGTGTTTAATGCTTTTCTCTGATTGAAAAAAGGGCAGAAGACCTTTACATTAAAAGCTTTGTGATTTGACATTGATTTTTTGCAGATGTGGTCATATTCAGATGACGAGCTGATACAAAGTACTTTCGAAACAGAAAAGAAATATGTACAAAAACAAAGTTCTCGAAACACAAATTTTATCAATACAGCTAGTGAAAAGAATGCCATGAATTATGACGATGAACAAACTGTACATGATGATCTGCAGGAACTTGCTATTGTATCAGAAAAACATGATTTAGTGAAACAAGATTCCCAGCTTGCAAATTATGATATGGCTAATAAAGAGAAGGCAAAAAAAAAATGAAGGAGAAAAAAATGCACAGTATCACTTTCAAAAAGAAAATTCAGAAAGAGAGGAACCTACTCAAGAGCCCAATGAAATAGCTCTGAAAATGATTGCAGTTACGACAGAAAATTCAAGTGGTGGCACAGTTGACATTGAAAGCATTGAACTCAGGCAGCACAGGAACATAAGGAGAAAAACTCAAGCTCAATGCAACCAGACTTATACTTCAAGTTCTGATGAAAACATCCCTCTTAGTGTGTACTTACAAAAGGAAAAAATGAAAGGGTTCAGTTTTGATTATAGTGATGATGATAAAACATTCATTACTACTTCAAAAGACCTCAATACAACAGATTCAGAGTGTTATTCCGACGCTTCGTTTAAAACGGACCAGGAATTACAGTACAAAAAACGGCTTAAAAAGCCTCTTTCTAAGAAAGGGAAGATAAAGAGTTTGGGAAAGAAAAAACATTCTACAAGAATATAGGAAGATATACTTTCCGAGGATTCAGTCTCCAATGCAGATATCCAAAGAGTTAAAGAAATTAGTTCCATTCAGGCCCTTGTAAACCATGCTGTTGTTAAAGCAACTGAAGGTCGACTGGATCAAGTCCTTTATTCTAACAAGTTACAGAGATGTGCAGTACCTCGGCATGGAAACTGCTTTTTTGATGCAGCCCTGCTTTCGGGCAATATAAAGGGCACAAGTCTTGAATTACGCCACACCCTTTGCAAACATCTAGTGGAATACAAAGAAGAGTATATTGGATTCATGACAAGTATGCAATCTTTAGAGGATAAGCAAACAACAGCTCTCAGATATCTACAAGAAGTTGAAAACTTACAAAAGGAAGGGTATTGGTCAATTAGGGTAGCAGACTTTCTGCCACTTGCTTCAGCAAACCACACGAAACGCACAGTAAAAATCTATACAAGTAAGCCAGAACAGCCAGTAATAGTAGTTCAACCTTCACAAGTTTTAAGTCCAGATTTAGGAGAATTTTGCCCTGCTTACATTTCAGTTCCACATGTTCTAGAACATTATGACGGATGTGAACTGGTACCAATTCCTGATTCAAATATAAGTGATGTAATAAATATCGAAAGACCTGGAATAAGTAAGTCCATAGATGATGAGGACAAATTGATTGCAACACCAGTAGCATTGCAGTCTTTGCAAGATACAGGTACTCCTAGAAAAAAGGCACATTTCATCACACCAGAAAAGAGGAAGCCGTCACGAAAAAGAAAGGCAACCCCCGAAAATTGGGAACGAAATATTCAGAAAAAGTTAAGGCTGGACAGGAATACACATCAGCAACTGGGAAAAAAGTTCCTAAAAAGGTTCTGAAGCAATGCAATTGCACAAAGTGTAGATATAAATGCATCACAAAGTTTACTGAGGAAGAAAGGCAGAGGATATTCAACTCTTTTTGGGCAATGGAATCATACGAAAGACAAAAAGACTTCATTTGTGCAAGAGTTTTAGAGAAGAAAACCAAAACTTTTCTTGACGAGAATGAACAGAAAGTACCAAAAAAGAAAAAAGTAGCTCATACATACAGTTTTGAAATTAGATGTGTGTAAAAGATTCTTTTTAGCAAAGTTATCAGTTGGAGAAGCTTTCCATCAGCCAATAAGACAAGAAGTGAAATGATTGACAGGGTGAAGAATCATATTAGGTCTTTTCCAACTGTTGAAAGTCACTATACATGCAAGGATTCAAACCGTCAATATCTGGAGCCAATTCTTACTCTTCCAAAAATGTATGACTTGTACAAAGAGAAATGTGAAGAAGAACAAAAACCATTTGTAAAATTGTCCATGTATAGGCACATATTCAGTGAAGATTTTAACTTGTCCTTCCATGTTCCCAAGAAAGATCAGTGCAATCTTTGTTCAAAATATTACACTGCTGAACAGGATGGTGTAATGACAGATAAGTTGAAGGAGGAATTCAATTTACATCAAAAATGGAAGATCATGGCAAGAGAAGAAAAGGAAAAAGATAAGCAATTAGCAAAGACTGATTCAGAAGTGCATACTTGTACATTTGATTTACAATCTGTCTTGTATACTCCTTGCAGTTTAGTAAGCATGATGTATTACATGCGAAAGCTGTGCCGCTATAACCTCTCGGTATACAGTTTGGGCAGTGGTGAGGGGTCATGTTATGTGTGGTCAGAAGTCAATGGTAAAAGAGGTTCTAGTGAAATAGCTACTTGCATTCATCGCTACCTGAAGAGTCTCTCCCTCTACAATTGAACATGTCATCTTATATTCTGATGCTTGTACAGGCCAAAACAGAAACCAGATCATGGCAACAAGTCTTATGCTAGCAGTTAATGAAATAGAACACATCAAAACAATCGATCATAAATTTCTTGAATCTGGTCACACTCACATGGAGTGGACAGCATGCATGCTGCCATAGAATTTGCCAAGAGAAAGACCCAGATAAATGTACCAAGCCAGTGGGATACCGTCATAACTATGGCACGTAGAAACAAACCTTATCAAGTTGTTTTGTTGCGATATTCTGACTTTATTGACTTTCACAAACTAAGGTCAAACAATTTGAGAGTTGGTACTACAGACAGTGGAGTAAAAGTAAACTGGACCCTAATGAAATGGATGTGGTTTACTTTAACTGATCCAGGGGCCTGTTATTTTAAGTATGATATAAATGATAAAGACTTTGAAAGGATACTGCTTGTACACCTACAGAATACTTCACAGGAAATCTCTACAAAGTACATTTAAAGGATTCCAATATCAAGTGCAAAAAAGAAAGATTTAGTTAATCTCTGTAAAAATGGAACAAATCCAAGAGAGTTTCATGAATACTATAAAACACTTCCCTCAAGTCAATCCAAAAAAGATACTCTTATGGAGCCTGATGCAAATGATGAAAGTGATGTTGACATGGAAGAGGATTAGACACTGAACTGTTGTTCTGATTGACATTTATCAGCTTTAACTTTTTACAACACAATCCTGATTTTTAATGACCCTGATGAAATAGCCTTTTGAAAACAGAGTGGGAAAGGGAGAAAATGCTGTAATCAGCTTTTTCTCCTCTTCCAACAATGTTTTTTACATTTTCACATACAATTACCATTATCTTAGCTAGTTTTAATTTGTTGTCTGCAAATGCTTTGAATTTGCACCAGTGTAAAATTTGTTGTTTTATAGAGTAAAATTTATGAGAACTACTTGCCCTCCAAGAAAATGATGAATTGATTGTTTCCTGTGACATGATAGAGTATAGTTTCCTTTATTTCAACTTTTTTAATCACAAAAATAACATCAAAACCCTCAATTTAGTGTGAATGAGACAATATTGCCTGTGAAAACGTGTACATAATGCATCAATTGATTACTGCAAAAAGAGCATATTTTTAAATGCACTTTTTATGCACTCAAATTTCTGCAATGTAATTTGATTTGTGTCTGAGCAAAAATATTGTATCATAGTGTAGAATGTTTTTGCTAAAAAAAATATTCAGATACTACTGGATTACTATTGAGCAAAAAACTTGTATCAGGTAGTACATGGTTTTTGCTCAAACAAATCTGGCTTTGTTTTTAATAGCCTCTGAGCAAAAACCTGATTTCTCAACATACTATGTTTTTTTGCAAACTTATGTATTGTATTTTGCTGAAAAACGTCTGCAAAAACATTTTTCTTTTTTTTTCTCATCATACTACAAAAATAAAAGTGTGTCGGTTTTGTAGGTTATTCTTGGTGTGATTTTCTACATATATGCAAATTTGTATAATTTAAATGAAGATTTGTGAGGAGTTATACAGTTTTTTGTTTCTCCTGAAAACTTTCTGAAAACGAAGATACGAGGTTTTTGCTCTAAACCCTCGATATGGAGGTACAATGGTCCTTAGACATGCATAAAATTTACAAAATAGCAACACGCTCTGCCATGTCAGCCTGCGCAAAACTGCTCAGGCTGACATGGCTTGATACTTTTTGCAGATCAATCCCCCTCTTCACAGAGCATGGCTCAAATTTGTTTTCCCCTGCAGATGCCATTTTGCAGCAGACAATTTTTTTAAACATTACACCAGAAAGACAAACAGCTTATAATGAGCAGTTTTTTTCCATTTGCAACACTGATTTCACATCTGTTGAAATACCATACCTTAATCTATGATTATATCCATGTTTAACAATTGTATTGCCAGGAAAGTGAGAACCCTTTACCAAATGGTTCTCTTTTCTGCTGACCCTGATCAAAACATCACAGTCACAAGCATGTTTTTCCTTTTCCAAAGAAGTTTTCTATCCTTTTAATGACAAATTATAACATCTGATCCACATATTTTGTGTGATCTGCAAATATCAATACGTAAGTCTTAAACCTTGAAGCCAGCCTTGAAACGTGTTAATGACCTCACATACACCTTTTTCCAAACAATCCCCAGTTTTAATGATCATGAAAGAGACAACTCTTCTGCATTTTCGTTTTCACACTGACCCTATTAGGGACAATTTCTATCATATGAATCACGTTTGTCACCCGCAAATGACATCAGTTTGGACAAAACAATAAATTCTTCATCTTTTAACTCTTTACCAGACGACAAAATTTAGCCTTGTCCAAACTGAAAGCATTTGCAGACAACAAATTAAATTTGGCTCATATGATTATTTCAATCTTTCAAAGGTTAGAAAACATTGTGGGAAAAGGAGAAAATACTGGTTACCAGCATTTTCTCCTTTTTCCACAATTTTTTCAAAAGGCTTCTTCCTAAGGGTCGTTAAAAGTCGTGATTGTGCGGTAAAGGTGTAAGGGTAAACACTTTATTCTAACATGACACGTGAATTCGGCTCTATAAACACAGTGCAACGAAAGTGTGTTAAAATCTACGTCATTCTATATACAGTGACGTCATTCTGTATAAAGTAAGTGAGTTATTCAATGGAATATAATCTGCATCCGCATTTTTACTCTAAGTATGAACTTGTTTTCCTTTGATTAAGAGTTGGCCATGTTAGGATCGAAATAATCTTCTTTCTATCGTGGTTTATCATTCAATAAACCACAGTAGTGAGTTATGAGGCACAATAAATAATCCACGAGGGCGATAGCCCGAGTGGTTTATTCACTGAGCCTCATAACTCACAACGTGGTTTATTAAACGATAAACCACAATAGAAAGAAGATTATTTCTTAACCAGACAACAAAATTTTGGACTTTTGCAAAGTAAATGCATTTGCAGACCAAAAAATAAAAGTAAGTGAAATAATGTGATATGACAGACAACATTGTGGAATACAGAAAAAAGCTGAAAAAAGCTTTCTTTTCAAGGGTCTTAAAAACATGGGATGGTTTAGTAAATGGTTAAAAAGAGATAAAGTACTGGCTTTCCAACTAAGCTAGATTTGTGATTCATCATAATATTGAGCATTTCCTTTGGTTGATGCACAGTGAAAAGTGGAAGACAGTTTATGAGAAAATACACAGCTTATGAATAAAAGCACTGACTATAGATACAAGCTGCTTTTCCTGAGCTATAAAAGAGCCTAATCTACCAGAATATTGTGATGCCATTTGTTAAAGTGAACTGGCTTTCAAAGATGAAGCATATTTAGCTCTTTACAAGATGATCCAAAGTTGTAACAAACCCAAGAGATCTTTTGAAACCATTGTGGGAAAAGAAAAGAAAATGGTGACAAGCATTTTATCTTTCCCCACAATATTTTCTACCCTTTCAAAGGCATATCCCTTAATTTGGGCCACATTTAAATCACCATCTACAAATGGTTTCAATTTAGATGATCCTAAAATATTTCTGGTTAGTATAGACTTAATTTTTACCCAAATGAAACCATTATTTTCTGCAGATAACAGGTTAAATGTGAATCAAAATGAAGGCATTGTCTTTGAAAGGGCAGAAAACATAGTGAGAAAAAGGACAAAATGCTAGTGATCAGCATTTTCTACATTTCCAACAATGTTTTCCAAAGCCTCCTTCGAAGTTGTTAAAACATAGGACAGTTTGGTAAAGGAGTAAAACAAGAGGGCCATGATGGTCTTGTATTGCTCTACTAGCTTTTAGATAAGTAGATCATAACTCTCATGAATATTTGCATTTGTCTATCAGAAGTCTGTAATGTGTAGCATATGTTACAGAGATCAATCTGATCTTGGATTTACAAAGCTTGATCTTACACAGCTGTTTGGCCTCAAATGTCATGTTCTGTACAGTCTGAACTAAGTCAACACTGGTAGTAGCAGTAGCAAGTACAGTTTTATTAAGCATTTTGAGGGTAAAAAAGCCAAAGGTTCACAGATTAGTTTATATTACCAATAGCTCTAGTAAGCTGATTGTATTTCATCAATAGTTTGATAAATGATGACAAACTTGCCATTCGTGCAAGTGATTATGGTAGTAAAAAATGGAAAATATCCCCTTATTATGCAAGTATTTATCAGCAATCACCGAAGAACCAAGTTTGTTTACCACTTTGCCAGACAATCCTGTGTTGTAACAACCTCGAGAAAGAAGGCCTTTGAAAACTCTGTAGGAAAAGGAGAAAATACTGATAACCATTCCCACAATATTTTAATTACTCTTTCAAAGATGACTCCCGTCATTTGAGCCACATTTGATTTGTAGTCTGAAAATGCTGTAGATTTTTTTAGTCTATAAATTTGTCATCTTGTATAGAGTTAACCAAAAGTCCTCTACAACTATATCAAAATAATCAGTCTTCAAAAAGCCTGCTGAAGCAAAATGGCCATTGTGAATCTTGGTCACATAGGTATAAATAGACACCTTGTACCTTTTTACTAGATGAATAAATCATAGATGTGTCCAAATTCAGTACATTTGCAGAGGGGAGAACAGAAAATGTTGATTATCAGCACTTTCTATTTTTCCCGGTCATGTTTTCAGTATACTGGTCCCTTGGGGCTGTTAAACACAGGATCGTATTAGTAGAGGGTGAACTCATTACCTTCTGAAAAGCAGCAGATGACTTACGGAAATTATTATACATGCTCCTGAACATGTATAAATCATATGCATGAAAACACTGTGGTAAAAAAAGTCTGCATCAAGACTCTTAAAAAGTTACCTGCTTGAGGTAATGAGACATTAACTCTTTACCAAACGACAAAATTTTAGACTTGTCCAAACTGAAAGCATTTGCTAACGACAGATTAAATGCAACTTAAATTACGGATTTTGTCTTTGATAGGGTAGAAAACATTGTGGGAAAAGGAGAAAATGCTGGTTACCAGCAATTTCTTCTTTTTCAAAACGTTTCCAAAAGCTTTCTTCTTCAGGGTTGTTAAAACTCAGGATTCTATGATAAAGGGGTTAAAACATACAACAAAACATGGCAATTAAAACAATTTGGATTTCTCATTCACCGAAAAAATGTAAACCGTATGCATGTAATTGCTAACATATGATTACTGAATCTTAGTAAGGCCTTAGAAGCGATGAGAAAATAAATGTGAAAGCCTGTACTCAACATCATTCTAAATTTTCTTTCTTAGTCTTAATCTAGATTTAGAAAGTCATACAATTTCTGATTGGCAAAATCAAATGTTACTCGATCTAGCCAATCTGAAAATGTATTACTTTGAAAATCTTAAAATTTTTGAAAGTTAAACTATAAATATTATAGAATGGTTGGTGAAAGTGGGTCCTTGTATCAGGTATTCACTTACGTAAGAACGCTCTTTATTGAATATAAAAGACAGAGTTAATAATATTGACAACTGATATGACTGATAGAAAACCTTACGGTCTCTTATGTAAAGCAGAACAAGGAGTATTAGAAAATTATCTGGAAAGGTGTTTCGGTGCTACCTGACATTGCCACAGTGAATAAGTAATTTTAACTCTTTACCAAACAACAAAATTTCAGACTAGTCCAAATTGAAAGCATGTACAGATGACAAAATATTTGTGACTGAAAAATTGAAACTTGTTTTAGGTAGGGTAGAAAACATTGTGGGAAAAGGAGAAAATGCTGGTTACCAGCATTTTCTCCTTTTCCCACAATGTTTTCAAAAGGCTTCTTTCCCATGGTCGTTAAAAGTCGGGATTGTGTGGTAAAGGGTTAATTAGTGTACTATGGCTAAGTTTGTCTTTTAGATCATATCAAAAACATTATTATGGAAGTATCCTTTGGACAAAATTTTATAGGAAAGTTTGTATTATCAAAACACTGTTCTAGTTACTTTTTGAACACCCTTCATATATGTGTACAAACAAGAAAATTATACATTTTGATGTAGAATCGAAACATTATTCATTCAGGAACACTAAAATTAAATATTTTCACATGAGGCTTTGTCAATCTTCTACATATCAATTCTCATGTTTGTTCAGTAAAACTGTCTATTGACTGTCACACCAAAACAAACAATATTATAAGTGGAAAGTCATCTCGCATAATTTTTTTTTTTTTAATAAAATGGCCATCATGGTGTATCTTTGTGATACTGTAATATAGAAATATCCGAACAATAATCTTACATCAAAAGCACTCAGTGTTAGGCATATAAATCACAAATACAAAGACAAGTAAACATTATGAGCAACTTCACCACTTTTTACAATTTTTTCAAAGCCTGTCTCATATTAAAGCCTACACATACATACATGTACATGTATATAAGGAAAAATGTAAATACAGACAAAAACTAACAATGACTTGATGGTGAAAATACAATGTAACACATTAAGCCTATATCCAAACAATCCGTAGTTTTCATGACCTTGAGGAAGAAGACTTTTGAAAACATTGAGAGAAAAGGAGAAAATGCTGGTTTCCACTTTTTTTTTGAGGGGGGGGGGGGTGGTCACTAAAACTCTGGATTGTATGATAAAGGGTTGATAAACATATAAAATTAAACCAAATTACAACACTGATTGCAAAAAACACTGTATACAGTAGACACTGGAATTTTTCGTCAACATTCACATTCACAACATTATGGTCATACCTCTTATGATAATATTTGTGAGAGATGAACTTTTCTTTTAAGTAAATGATTGGCAGAGCAGAACTAGTAATGGAAACAAGGAGCATTTACTTTCAATTTTCAACAATTACGTTAACTCTTAACCAAACTATCCTGAAATTTAATGACCCAGGTGAAGGAGACCTTTCAAAAGATTGTGGGGGAAAAAAAGTAAATGCTGGGAACCAGCATTTTCTCCTTTTCTCCTCAGTCTTTTCTACACTTTCACAGTCTCCAGTATTATACAGGAAATACTGAAATGAATTCAAACCTAGGCCAACATGTCCGAGAATTATCAGAGATTCAGGGAAAATTGTAACATTTACCAAAATATTTTCTAAGTGTTCTAATAATGCCTGCAACAGTTCTGTACTGCAATGACATATTATTGGCACAGTCACTGTTTGACAGTCTTTCTCTTTGACCTTGTAAGATCATTAGATGCCCTTGACCTAAATTTGAATGTCATATGAAGACATAATCATTCAATATCTGTATCACAAATAATTTTACGCTAACACTAGTAACACTGGGCAACAAAGTTGTAAGATACAGTGTATTTCCAACCACTACAGATAATTTTAATTAAACATAAAAAATATGTATATTTAAATTTCAGAAATAAAGAAAAGTAACAAATATAATAAATGATCATATATTATAACCAAGGAATTTTCTGTCATGAACCATATCACCATGGTGACAGATGCTGCTTTTGTGGACAGCATCAACCAACATCAGGCTGCAAAAAATGTGCAGTCAAGTCCTGGATTGAATTGTTCAACTACTTCATTTTAAGGTAAGGCAAAAAAAATTGTATAAGAGGTGCTCTTGGAGATGGGGGTTCAATGCGTCTTCGTAAATGCATTATAGCAAGCAAGCAAGCTGTTCCATAATGTGGGTCCAATTCGTCTAACATCTGGCTAAATCAGAGGGTAGAATGGTCCTTTGGCATGCAGAAAATTTACCAACAGCAAAAGGTTTTGATCCATGTCAGCCTGGACAGAGTGTGCAGGCTGACATGGGTTGTTAGTTTTTGAAGAAGCATTAAATCAGCTTTTCACAGAGCATAGCTCCTTTTCTATTGCATGAATAAATAGAAATAAAGTGAATGCATTTCTACATTTTCAAACACACCATTTTGTTAAGAAAATATAAATTGAATTAAGTTATAATTTTGATGTATTTTAATCTTTCACCAAAGGGAGATAAATCTTTTCACCCTTGCAAGAAAAAATGTAGTGTTTTCTTGGTTATAGATAAAAGCTTAAGGACAGCCAAACTCAAAAATGTGACTTGGTTAAATTTATAATTGTTTACAATTTCAGAAATATCAAATTCTTGGGGATACCTTTATAAAAGACACATAATATTCTCCCTTTACACATGCCTTACCTTAAGCTTAGGTAAAAAAGGCCTCTTAACCCTTTACCCCATATATGATCCCATATTTTTACAACCCTGAGGAAAACATTGTGGGGCAAAAGACAAAATGCTAGTCACCAGATTTTTCTTTTTTATCCACAAAGTTTTCTACCATTTCTGAGATAATTTCAATCAGTTGAGCCACAATAACCCTTTACCACACAATCCCGACATTTAATGACCCTGGGAAAGAAGCCTTTTGAAAACATGGTGGGAAAAGGAGAAAATGCTGGTAACCAGCATTTTCTCCTTTTCCCACCATATTTTCTACCCTTCCATAAGTTTCAATTTTTCAGTCACATTTATTTTGTCGTCTACAAATGCTCTCAATTTGGACTAGTCCAATATTTTATCGTTTGGTAAAGAGTTAAGTATGTTGCCTGCAAATGCTTTCCATATGGATGTGTTAAAGATTTTTTCTTCTGGTACAGAGTTTAATTTCATGAGAATTGTTTCTTTAGCCCTAGATAAGAAGTCAAATTCATTTTCTTGGCAGCAGGAGACTTAAGTTTTAAATGGCTATGCCAAAAACTGGTTTGTAGGTAGACAGATACCTCTAAGCTATCTCATGACAATTCCATATCAACCAAGAGCAGAGTTTCTGACATGGAATAGTACTCCCACGTGCTGCCAGTCTACGGTTTCAGGTGACATTTCAATCACCAGCATTCAGCTTGAGGCTTGAGGGTCACATTGCAATAATCTAACGATGGAGGGGTCACTCTTTGCTCCCTCGATGAATTCTGATAGTGACAACTGACCATCTAGATTCTTGTCCATCTGTCTGAATATCTTATCTGTCCGTTTTTCTGGAGTGGACTCATCCTCAGGCATTTTCATCACTGTTCCAACCATTTTGTAGATAGCCTGAAAGTAGTCAAAAAGATTTCTAAAGTATTATGGCCGTTAACATTTTGTAATATGAAAACAAAGCAAATGGAAATTGAAATCTACAGCGCTTGCATAAAGAACAAGTGGAACTGTACCTTTTTAACTCTACCAAGCAAAACAATTTGAGAAAGCTCCATTTGAAAGCATTTGCAGATGACATATCAAATTCTTGCTACAATGATGTGATTTCAATTTGAAAGAAAAGAAAAAATGTGGAAAAAATGAGAAAATCCTGAACTTGTAAAAAAAAAAGACATCAAAGGTAAGCAGTAAAGTCCACAAAAGACTGTAACCAGACACCAACCTTGCTCAGTAGCAACAGCCTTCACCTGAAAGCTGTATTTTTGCCAAGCACTCTACTTAAACCTTTTCCAGAGGACAAATTTTAGATTTGTCCAAACTGAAAGCAACTGCAGGCAACCAAGTACATGTACGCAAATAAAACAAAAGGGCCAAGATGGCCCTGGATCGCTCACCTGAATTTTTAAGAGGACAATAGCCAATTTTTCTTGAGGTATTGAAACTTTGGAAACAAAATCATTATTTTGCCAAGCAATTTTGAAAAGGTCACCTGTAAAAGTCATTTCAAAATCTGTCACCACCCCTACAATCATCACCACAGCAATGAATTTGATGAATCAGAATTCTGCAAATAAATTTTTGGATAGATCACCCAAGGACAATTTCTTGAAGAAGAGCACATGCTTGATAGTGACTAAAAACATAAGTCGAACAAGAGCACCACATGCAGGTACCAACAATTGGCTGTTGGTTTTCGACGGATAAAAATTTCCCTAACAATTTTTGAAAAGGGTCACCCTAGGAACATTTCTGTGAAATTATTTCAAAATCTGACCAGCCGTTCCAGAGAAGAAGAATTAAGAAATTCCTCTTCATGTCCCTGTAGTGCAAATAGCCCACACCATCAGAGCCATGTTTCTTGACAGATCACAATTTTGTGAACAATTTTTGAAAAGAGTCACCCGAGGAACATTGCTGTGAAATTATTTCAAAATCTGACCAGCGGTTTCAGAGACGAAGAATTTTTAAGAATTTCTTCATGTCCGTATAGTCCATGTCCATATAGTGCAAGTGGGCCCCCCCACCCATCAGAGCCATGTTTCTTGATGAATCAGCATTTTGCGAACACTTTTTGAAAAGGGTCACCAAAGGAACATTTCTGTGAAATTATTTCAAAATCTGACCAGCGGTTTCAGAGAAGAAGAATTTTTAAGAATTTCTTCATTTCTGTATAGTGCAAGTAGTCCCCATTCACCAGAGCCATGTTTCTTGACGGATCAAAATTTCGTAAACAATTTTTGAAAAGGGTCACCCAATGAACATCTCTGAAATTATTTCAAAATCTGACAAGCGGTTTCAGAGAAGAAGAATTTTTAAGAATTTCTTCATTTCTGTATAGTGAAAGTAGCCCCCATTCACCAGAGCCATGTTTCTTGACGGATCGAAATTTCGCAAACAATTTTTGGAAAGGCCATGTTTTTTGATGGATCAAAATTTCACCTACACTTTTCGAAAAGAGTCACCCAAGGAACATTACTGTGAAATTATTTCAAAATCTGACTAGCGATTTCAGAGGAGAAGATTTTTAAAGAATGCAAAGAGCCCCCCCCCCCCCCACCCCCACCACGGCCAAGTTTTTCGAGGGATCAAAATTTCACGAACAAGTTTTGAAAAGGGTCACCCAAGGAACATTTCTGTGAAATTATTTCAAAATCTGATCAGCTGTTTTAGAGGAGAAGATTTCTAAAGAATTTCTTAGAAAATTCCATTTGGTTGCCATGGCAACCAGAGTTTTTGATGGAATCAAATTCTGTGAAAAAATTTTAAAGAGGACCTCCCAAGGAACATTCCAGCTAAGTTTGGTCCAAATCGGCCAAGCGGTTTAGGAGGAGAAGATGTTTAAAGAATTGTTGACGCCACACGACGGATGATGCACGATGGACACTGTGTGATCCTAAAAGCTCCCCTTGAGCACAACGTGCTCAGGTGAGTTGAAAAAAGGGACATTTTCAAAATAATCGAGACAAATGTACTTCACCATCTACCACATGATAAAATTTTAGACCTGTCCAAATTGAAAGTATTTGCAGACAACAAATTAAATATAAGCTGTGAGCTGGTTACCAGTATTTTCTCCTCTACCCACAAAAGCATTCCTGTTTAGGGTTGTTTAAACCCGAAATTGTGTGGTAAAGGGTTAAATTATCCAGAACTTTGAGGGTTAAAATCATCAAAGCAATTTCGGCTTACACCTCGGAAAGAATACATCATCTATAATGAGCAAACTTGGAACAAAACTTGCATGTAAAATCAACGTTACCAAGTGGTCTTAATTATGGAATATTATTTATGACCAACTTACATGATGTATAATTTACCAGGTATATACCGTAACCCATTACCACGCAAGCTTGATTTTCCTACACACCTGTTCCAGACATGCAGCTTTAGAAAATGTTTCATGGGGATAAAAGAGAAGCGATTTCCTGCTATATTTTCAATCATTTGAAACAGACATTTTCAAGTAGTTAAAGTTGTTTATCACATAACCGCCCTCATTTTCATTGTAATATGGCTTGCAACACGTGAAAAGGAGCATTCGGACATTTGCGTAAAGTGTTGTATTGGATCAGCCTGAGCAGGCTAGTATGCGCAGGCTAATCCGAGACGGTACGTTATGACTACATTAGATTTTGTGCTACAGTAGACTTGCGCAAAACAGAAAATTACATAAAAACGGAAAGTGTTGTTTCAGATTAGCCTGTGCGGACTGCACAGGCTGATCCGACATGACACTTTACACAAATGTTTGAATGCCCCTTTTTGAGTGTTGCAGGCCATATAGCTATCAGAAATTTTCTTATCTTACACACATTTGAGATAAGAGTCTGTGATGTCACTGGACATTTATGTGATGCCATGTTTAACCCTTCACCAAACAATCCCGGGTTTTCACGACCCTGAGAAAAAAGCCTTCTTGAAAACATTGTGGGAAAAGGAGAAAATGCTAGTAACCAGCATTTTCTCCTTTTCCCACAATTTTTTCTACCCTTCCCAAAACAATTTCAATTTTTTAGTCACATTAATTTTGTCATCTGCAAATGCTTCCAATTTGGACTAGTCTAAAATTTTGTCGTTTGGTAAAGAGTTAAAAGCATTGTATTCTTGTCCGTTATTTTCAAAAACAACCCCCAACACAAATTTCTCAGTCCACACAACTGTGAAATTGATGGTTGTGGTATTGTAATGGAAAGTGGTATATGAATATGATGAAACATGCAGCTTTGTCATGATCATCAATTTTGACAGTACATAGAAATCCTAGTCAGCCATATTTATTGATTGACTTATTTATTGAATGGTGTTTTATGCAGCTTTTAACATTATTTCAGTCATATCACGGCCACAGCTCATATATTCATGTATGTCTTGGGTGTTACTAGCACTAAGCTGGGGCTCAGAAGTGTCTTGCCAGGGAAAGCAATGTTCAAGATATTAGACATATTATTAAAGAGCTCTGGTCAAAAATGGAACTTATTTGCTTATCACAAGCATTTGTGTAAGGTAGGGAAATTTGCAATGGCTGTATTGCACTGAAATAAGGGTAGTTAATATGTGATAAAAGGATTTGACTTGAAATATTTTTCATTCTCAATACAAGAAATCCTCAGGTGAAGCAAATACTGCTCTGAGATTTAGAACAATAATTATCATTTCCCACTTTATAAATATCAAAACACAGTTGATGAAAACACTATTCCTTTGTTACAAAATTTTCAAGAGAAACATTTGTGATTTACAATTTACCACACAATCCCTAGCATTTTCTCCTTTTCTCACAAAGTTAAGTACCCTTTCACAGACAAATCTCGTCATTCAAGCCACCTTCCGTAACTCTTCACCAAACGACAAAATTTAACACCAGTCCAAATTGTAAGCATTTGCAGACGACAAATTAAAGATGGCTCAAATGCTGGAATTTGTCCTTCATAGAGTAAAAAAAATTGTGGAAAACAGGAGAAAATGCTGGTTACCAGCACTTTCTCCTTTTTCCACAATGTTTTCAAAAGGCTTCCTTCCAAGGGTCCTTAAAATAGTATAGGGTTAAACAAAACAAATTTTGTTATCTGCAAATGCTTTCAGTTTGGTAGAGTCTAAAATCTTTTCTTTTGGTAAAGAGTTATTGTGAAATACAAACAGAACCAAACCAAGCAGATTTAAGCCTCTGAAGCAGTCATCTGCAGAAAATGGTTGCCATGGTAATAGGTGCTAACACTTCAAATCCAGTATTTTTACGGCATATGAAAAACAAATATTTTTTTTTTGTCTTCCGACTGAGCAAGTGTTGTAAAAACAAATGCCTTCCAGTCACACATTATTTTTGTTCATTACTGGATAAAATGCATCAAATTAGCTTCAAATTTGTCTGGATTACTAACCACTTTGGAGACAGCTCAACCCTTGCAGTGCTAAATAAATGAAACAGTGGTTCTCAATCAGTACTCTACCCTTAAAGCACCTTTCACTACCTAAGTTGCCTTTGCAGCCAGTGTAGATCAAGATCAGGCTGCACAAACTGTGCAAACTTTCATCTACACTCTCCTCTTTACTGAAATACTGTAGAGAACAGCAACCATGAAATTGCAATTATTTGGGTCTTATTTCCAGGATAGAAATTTGTTGGGTTTATTCCGGGTTAAAAGGGTTTAAGATGCAGATAATTGCAATGAGGACCATTCTTCAGTTATTTCCCTTGATTCCTCTCCAGTACTACATTGGTCCTGATAAGGGGATTACTTGGTTTTTATCCTTGACTTTCTTGCACTGAACAGCTATGTTCTTGAGATAAAAGTTCAAGTAAATCTAGTTAGATTCTTTTACAAATTGATACATACATAATTCCTGATGATTAAGAACAGAATTTGAGTTAAATTACATGGGAACCATACACATATATCCTAAATCATTATATTGATTGCAACATCCCAAGGGGAATCAAAGACAAGACGGCCATGATGGCCCTGAAGTCGCTCACCTGAGCCTTTTGATCAAACATGACCCATTTCCAATCTCTTCCTAGACATAAGACAAACATTCAGACAAACACTCATTAGTACTGGACTTACAAACATAGCCTCTAGAGTGTACACAAGCTTTTTCTAGAATTTTTGTCTCTGTGGCCTACTTTAAAGCTCAATATTACCTATTTTCAAACATGTAGAAATTATCCAGACAAACATTCTGACCACCTTTCATGAGTATTTGAGAGAAAATGTGGCCTGTAGGGTGTACAGAAGGTTTTTCTGAGATTTGACCTAGTGACCTAGTTTTCTATCCAACATAACCCATTTTCATACTAGTCTAAGACATTATCAAGACAAACATTCTGACCAAATTTCAAGATTATTGGACTGCACATGAGGCCTCTAGAGCGTACACAAGGCTTTTCAAAGATTATACCTGGTGCTCTAGTTTTTTAACCCACGTGACCCATTTTCAAACTCATGAATGATAACATCAGCACAAACATTCTGACCAAGTTTCAAGAGTATTGGACTGAAAATATAACCTCTAGTGCATACACAAGGTTTTTCTAAGATTTGACCCAGTGACTTAGTTTTTGACCTGACCTGACCCATTTTCAAACTCATCCGAGATATCATCAAGACAAACATTCTGACAAACTTTCAAGAGCATTGGACTGAAAATGTGGCCTCTAGAGTGTATACAAGGTTTTTCTGAGATTTGACCTAGTGGCCTAGTTTTTGACCCAACCTGACTCATTTTCGAACTCATCCGAGATATCATCAAGACTAATATTCTGACAAACTTTCAAGAGCATTGGACTGAAAATGTGGCCTCTAGAGTGTATACAAAGTTTTTCCAAGATTTGACCTAGTGACCTAGTTTTTTTACCCGACCTGACTCATTTTCGAACTCGTTTGAGATATCATCAAGACAAACATTCTGACAAACTTTCAAGAGCATTGGACTGAAAATGTGGCCTCTAGGGCGTACACAAGGTTTTTCTAAAATTTGACCTAGTGACCTTGTTTTTGACCCGACCTGACCCATATTCAAAGTCGTCGGAGATATCAACAAAACAAACATTCTGATCAACTTTCAAGAGTATTGCACTGAAAATGTGGCCTTTAGAGCGTACACAAGGTTTCTCTAAGATTTGACCCAGTGGCCTAGTTTTTGACCCGACCTGACCCATTTTCAAACTCGTCAGAGATATCATCAAGACAAACATTCTGACAAACTTTCAAGAGCATTGGACTGAAAATGTGGCCTCTAGAGTATACATAAGGTTTTTCTAAGATTTGACTTAGTGACCTAGTTTTTGACCCGACCTGACCCATTTACGAACTCATCCGAGATATCACTAAGACAAACATTTTGATTAAGTTTCATGGATATCAGACTGAAAACGTGGTCTCTAGAGCATACACAAGGTAAAAGTTGACAACGAATGACGCATGACAAACGATGGACAACGCACGCTGGACACAGCATGATCACAAAAGCTCACCATGAGCACTTCGTGCTCAGGTGAGCTAATAAAAAACAAAGGAATACAGGTGAAAGGACCAATCCGTTATTTCATCACATTTAGTCTTTATCATGCAAGGACGGCAATTTAATTTACAGGAATGGCCCCCCCATTTCAAGGCTGTTCATGTCAGAATATCTGACACAGAACCTAACAGTGTAGATTCAAGATCAGACTGCATGATCTCAATCAAACTGTCTACATAAGCAATTAAACCTAGGTTTAGTAAAACAACGATGTACCAGATGGAAAATGTCTTATTTTGAGCATGAGTAAATCTTATTGTCACTTTTCTTTTTTCATTACTTATTGCCAAACAGTTATGTTCTTATATTGAAGAGTAACAATAGCTGCCACAGGTAGCACGTGTTAAAATGCATTTAAACTCAAATGAAACAATTCAAAGTATGAAAATTATTGTGAAGATGACAATCTGTTATTGAACAGTCAGTAAAAGTCACTGGCAGAGAAATTAATTTCAAAACTAGGTTAAAAGTTGCCAGGTCACTCTATCTTTTGTCTACTATAGTCTACTTTTTGATTGATTTTAAAATTCATTTTTTCTGTGAGCGACAAACGTCTTGGACTGACCACACAATAACATATTGTCATCTTCACAATAAGTTCCATACGGGTCTGACGAATCACCGAAATACCGAAATAACACCGAAATACCTGTATTTTTTTAGTTATTACAATAACTGAAGTTGTGGTTTTTGACCAAATTGTAATTTCATTTATGAAGGAGGGTTAGTGTTAAACCTAATGTCAAAATAGCAACATGTTATTGAGGCCCGCCGTGAAGAATGTGCACCGGAATAGCCTACCGTGCTGTAAATGTCCACCGAAATACCCGCTCCACGTACTAAAATTGGTCAATTCAGGGATTATACCTCCGCAATCTCCCTTCAGTTGTTTTTGTACAAGATTGATGTGTCTGAAATTTATCCATAAGTATGCTAGAAAAAAAAGCTTTCCATTTTTAAGTTGGAAAATATGAGATAAAACGTCACCAAATTAGAAAACCGGCAGCCATTTTGAATGTTTAGTTAGCACGGCACCAGGCGTAAATTGATAAGACAATTACAATTTCGCCGATAAGATTATAAATATAGCCATATTACTTGAAAAATAACAAGGACAAACCTACATATCAAACAAATTTGAATATGTTAGCCGAACATTTATGATCGCTTCACTTTAACAGAAGAGAACAGAACGTGCAGAGAAACTTGTGTGTTTGTCGGATCACAGACTTACATCATGTAATGTCTGATTTGGGTCTCACCGTCTACTTATTTCGCAAATGAAGCGGATTAGCGCTCTCTTTTGTGTGTGTTTATCATTCGAAAGAAATATAAGTGATAATTTCAAATTGGTAAATCTTAGGTCTAGATTGTCGTCATCGAGATCGGGTATTTTGGTGTGTAACAGGTCAGGCACTCGAGTGTTTCGGTGATTGTTCTCAACGTAAATCAATGATCAGTGTATACTAACAGCGTCACTCTTCTCAATAATGATTAATACTATGATTAAGCATGTTTTCTGAAAAAGAAAAGAAAGAAAAAAATCCTGCATGCTTTTGTCAGTTATTTGAACCCAACAATAAAAGATACGGGTATTTCGGTGTTATTTCAGTATTTCGGTGATTCGTCGGACCGGTTCCATACTTTTAAATGGTATGATTTAAATTCAAATGCATTTTAAGACCTGTATTGTTTTTTTTTTAGCCCCATTTGGGCCTTTAAGACAAGTGACAAGGAAATACAACATGAAGTTAATAGGAAAATAGGTTTTCAACTTCCCACCTTCAGTGTTTAACCCTTTACTGCACAATGCCAACTTTTAACGACCCTGAGAAAGAGGCATTTTGAAAACATTGCAGGAAAAGGAGAAAATGCTGGTAACCAGCATTTTCTCCTTTTCCCACGTTTTCTACCCTATGAAAGAAAAATTGTGTCATTTGAGCCACTATGAAATTGTTATCTCCAAATGCTTTCACTTTGGACAGGTCTAAAATTTTGTCGTGTGGTAAAGGGTTAAGTTTGTGTTTACACCCTTGAGGAAGTTTTCCTCCAAAATTTTTCAACAATGCTTTAATGGTCCAGAAAACTCTTATTGTGCTTAATTAAACATCTTGTATGAACAACAAGCTATGTTATTTATTAAAATAACAATATTACATGTATTTCAATTACACTTCAGGGTATTTTCACAGTTTTTTGTATTTATAGTCAATCTGGACAATTTACATAATTTTATTTGTAGGCCATTTTGACAAATCCCATCTTGAGTTGTGACAGCAAGTACCCAACAGAATTATCCCAATCAGACTTTTCTAAGGACCCCAAGGAAACCAAAAGTTTAGTCTGGACATCTGAATTGTTGGCAATTAAGACAGAGGTGTGTAAAAGAGTTTTGGCAGTAATAGATTGGGGGCACATTTACTAAAAGTAAGTATCTACAGCACTTGCTGGCAAGCAAATTAAGTTTGCATTAATTGTCTTACTAATGGTCTAACTCTTTCCTAAATAATATCATTTCATGACAGTCTATATTAAAAGCATATGTGGATGAGAAATTAAATGTGGCACAAATGATGTGATGTGGCACAAATAATGTGGTGTGTATAAGAAAGGATAGGAAACATTGTGGGAAAACAAGAAAATGCTGGCTACCAAAAGGATCTCCATTTCTAACAATGTTTTCAAAGGCCCTGTTTTTTACTATAATTAACCAAAGCATTCAAAATGCTGATGTGGCATTTGTCAAGGAAGCCATTGTGTGGAATTAATGATTTGAAAAAAAAGAGAAATATTATTCAAATATTAACTTGAAAATCAACTTTCTAAGCAAATTAATACATCTTTTTGGTTAAAGGGAGAGTACTGGTGCCAAAGTTTGCATGTTTTGTGTATTGGTGGTCTCCCTTTGATCATTCAGGAGGAGTCAGGAGTAACGTCCCTTGAAGGTAGGAAGCATGATGGGTAGAGAGAGAAACCATGTAAATATATCGAATTAAACTAAGTTTATACCTGAAAACTATGATTTTGAGATATCTTTGGCCGTCAAGATCTAATTCCCAACATTACAATATATTTTTCAAGTTGTAAATATTCATGCGCAATCAAATGGAGTAGCGTGGAATCATGGGATGAACAAGCCCAGGGACGAACTGGTTTTGGACCGAACAAGCCCAGAACCAAAGCAGTCAGTAGACAAATTTTGTGTATATCATTGCACCAAAAGAAGGCTATGAGGGGTGAACCTATTTTCAATCAAAAAGAAGTATTTCCATGATCGATGGCCTAATGCAGTTTATTTCAATACGCCATTATCAATTATATATTTGAGTGCTGTCGAAAAACTCATTTGTCTGAGAAAAATTGAGTTTAACTGGGTTTATTTTCTTCGGTTTTGCACAAAATACGATACATGGTCTTCAAAATTCAATACTGAACATTCATTATTGAACTCACAGTGGCATTATCTTCAACAAATGCCACAAAAATCAGGTTTATTTGGTAAAAGGTTAAAGGAGCCTATTCAGATTTTTTGCCATGAATAAAAATTTCTTGTTTTAAACAGTTAAAAGCAGTTTAGTATGTTTTTCCTTGCAAGGGTAAAGATGCTATACTGAAACAATCAGTTAAAAGGTGCAACACTGGGGTTTGAATAACGTGAATCACGGTTGTATTTGCAGTCAGTAACTCTGTCTATTTTTATAACATCAGATATGATCAGTGATGAACTGTATTTCTGACAAGAACAGCATTGCATATGGATGCCAAAGCTCAGCTGCAAGTAAGTGCTTGATTTTCAGTGAAAATTTTAAGGCAAAAAGGGGGCATAACTGTGTCAAAAATATTTTGATGGTTACCTGCCCCTGTTGTATGAGTTACCATTTTTATAGTTAACAACATCTCCTAGTTTGAAGTAAATATCTCTTGTAATAACAGAGATATTACAAAATGTCTCAGTTTTCACACGGCATTAACAGAGACGATGATGCCAGGGCTATGACAATACCTCTTCTCCAAAAACAGCCAAGCTAAAAATCTGAATAACCCCCTTTAACCCTTTACCAAACGACAAATTTTTTGACTAGTCCAAATTGGAAGCATTTGCAGAGGACAAAATTGAAATTTTTCTTGGAAAGGGTTGAAAACAATGAGGGAAAAAGAGAAGATGTTGGTTACCAGCATTTTCTCCTTTTCCCAAAATGTTTTCAAAAAGATTTCTTCCACAGGGTCGTTAGAAGTCGGGATTGTGTGGTAAAGGGTTAAATAAAAATAGAACAAATCTGTAACATTTCAATTTGATATCATAAAATTAGGTCAGTCCTTTCAGCACCTAACTTCCTCAATTTGACTCATAAACTTTCCAATGTTCAATACTTTTTTGGCCTCATACCAAGATTCTCCAGGGCCAGTCTAAAAATATTTCCAACAAATTTGATGGAGAATATTTCTAATGAATGAAATTTATATAGATTCATAAATGTTTTAAGTGTTTTTTTTCAATTTTCCTTTATTTTCTGGGCATCTTCATGGTTTATCTTCCTTTAAAGTTTCAGCCAAATTGGCCAAATCTGTAGGGGGAAAAAGTTTGATTGATTGTATGGTGTATAATGCCCTTTTCAACATTTTTTTCAGTTATATCATGGCGGCCAGTGCACGTATCCATGCTTTCCTGGAGTCTATTTTACCAGTACCCAGCACAATTTTCTGTCGAAGCCACTGGCTGCTTTCCCACATAACCATCGTCTAGACAATGGTCAGTGGTGGGAGAGGAGTGAATCCTGTTGCAATTACTATCATCAATCCTTAGAAAGAAATTGGCTGAGCCAGGGATCCAACTGATGACCCCCTGTTCTCAAGTCCTGCACCCTACCGACTGAGCTACCAGGGCTTGGCAGGGGGAAAAAGAACACACAATTGTCTCTACAGACAGACAATCTGAATCCAATATATTAATGCCTTCTTTCTTGTTGGGCAGGGGTCCTGAATGGCTCAGTGGTGGAGTGCAGGACTGACGTGACTTGGAGGGCCCAGATTTAAGCTTCACTGGATCCTCTGGGTCTTTCGTGGAAGTGTCGTTGGGTAAGACACTTCAGAGCCCTAGCCCAGTACTGGTAAAACCCAGGAACTAAATGACAAGAATATGTGAGCTGTCGCGGTGATATACCTATATTACCAAACAAAAAATTGTTGGACTTATCAAAGTTGAAAGCATTTGAAAACATCAGTTTGAATGTGGATGAAGTATTAGTATTTTTCTTCTAAGGGGACTAGCACCAGCATTTTCTCCTTTTCCCACAATGTTTCAAAAGACTTCTTCCACAGTGTCGTCAAAACTCAGGACTATGTGTTAAAAGGTTAAGCAGTGAGAGAAGAATGACTCCCGTTGCAATGACTTTCATCAAAAATTTTGAAAAGAATTCTTTTTGAGCATAAAAATTTCACTGACATCACAACCTCTAAAAAATTCTGGTAATAGCCCTGTTCATAACTATTCAGCAAGTGTCCCAGGTTTTGTCTGTTTCAATGAATTGAAAATAAGTGGAAAAAATCTTTATGAATGAGTTTCATGAATTTGAACCGCCAGAGCACCGAATACACCCAACTGACATTTTCAGTCTAGAAATAAGACCCAAACTTTTGAGCTACGCTCTGGCAAAACGGAGCTTAGTGCATCTTTGTGATGTATTACATCAAGCAAGTCATCCCATAATTATGGATTCGTAATAGCCGCATTTTTTAACAACTGACTTAATCATGAGGTAGATTGGGCCTTAGGTATACAGAAAATTGACCTACAGCGAAAAGTTTTCGGCCCAGGTCAGCCTGCGCGGACTGCGCAGGCTGACTTGGGTCAATACTTTTCGCAAATGCTTTAAGCCCCCTTTTCACAGAGCATGGCTCATTTGTAATTTCAAGGTTCCTTTTGTCTGTACTGTTTCAACAGCAGACAGCTTGGATTAGAGATCAGACTGCATCATCACAGTTTTGCAGTCTGATCTTAATCATTAAACTGGCTGCAAAGGCAAATACATGTGTATGGTGATCAAAGGTGCTTTAACTACATGTATTAACCAAACAACAAAATTTTAGATTTGTCCAAATTCAAAGCATTTGCAGATGACAAATCAAATGATGGAACTTGCCTTTAACTGAGTAGAAAACACTGATGGAAAATGAGAACATGCTAGCTACCAGCATTTCCTCCTTTTTTTCCACAATGTTTTCAAAAGCTTTATTTCTAAGGGTTGTTAAAAGGATTGAGTGGCAAAGAGTTAATGATTAAAATTCATTTTCAATGTCTCGGCTTTCTTCTTCTTCAGGATGTTTACAGAATTTTCAATTTACAAAGTTTCTTTTTATTGAATTGGACATGACAATGCTTTTTGGGTAGCTATGATTGATAACCCCAATTTAAAAAATTGCGCAGACAACCCTGCAACAATAAATTACAGAACGACACATGAAAACGAGTGAAAAAAGAACTGTGACAAAGACAGAAGTCAAAGAGAGACGTTGCTGATGTTCATCTTGTCCCCCATTCACCACAATGTTTTTAAAAGCCATCAATAGCATAAATGAAAAAAGTCTGCATGAGGTAATGAGTCACCCAATTTATCAGATAATCAAAGCTAGGACATTATGGGACACAATCTGACTAAATTACATTTATGGGGAGCATAAAATATTTATTAACTCTGTACCAGTCCACAAAATATTGGACTGTTTCATATTCAAAAGAATTGGCAAACTGCACACTGAACTTGGATTAAAAATGGTGGGATTTGTCTCTGATAAGAACAGAAAACATTGTGGAAAAAGGAGAAAATGCTGGTTACCAGCATTTTCTCCTTTTTCTGACAATGTTTACAAAACTTGGCCTTCCTCAGGGTTGTTAAAACAAGGGGACTGCTTGATAAAGGATTAGACTCTTTGCATGGCACTGGCAACAGAGGTCCGTTTGTGGACAGTGTCCATTAATTATCAGGCGGCACACTATATTCTGTATTGTCATAACTAATCTTGGATTTACATCATGAGACATTTTGTAAGATTTCCTGGGCAAGATAGCAATAAATCTGTGATAATTCAGTCTCTTCCACTGATGAGATGCCTATTTCAATAACTTAGATATATTAGGCGTAAAACAGAGCACCCAGCACAACAAAATCTGTTTAAAGTGGACACTGAGCATCAAGATCAGAGAGAATAGGTTAGCCAATTTTTCTTTTAATTATATTGTTGAAGATTTTGTCAGTTTTTCTAACAAAAAAAATCTTAAAGTTCCAACACCTATGATTTTTACCACCCCAAACAAGTGCCCTATATGATTCATTTAGCAGGCACAATAAGAGTAGGGAACCCCCTATCATTTAGCAGGTACTTTAACTCTTAACAACACGGCAAAATTTTAGGCATTGTCCAAACTAAAGTGTTAGCTGATGACAAATTCAAAGTGGATCAAATGGCTGAATATACTGTTAAAGGATAAAAAAACATTTTGGGAAAAGGAGAAAAATGCTTTACCCAAAATGTTTTCAAAACTCTCCTTTCTTTGGGGTCGGTAAAATACGGGATTGTGTGGTAAAGAGCTAAGAGTAGGTACATCAAGGATTAATTCCCTTCAGATAAATGAGATTGCTAGTCTGGGATGCTACAAAATACATAGCAAAATAATGCTTCATTTATCCTTTGTCAGACAATCCCACATGTTTATGACCATGACGAAGAAGACTTTCAAAAATAATTGAGAGAAAAGGAGAAAACGCTAGTAATAAGCATTTCTTTCTTTTCCTCACAATGTATTATACCCTTTCAAAGACAATTTCAATCTTTTGAACCATGTGTATAAATTTGTAGTCTACAAAATGCTTTCAATGAGGATGAGTCTAAAACTGTGTCTTCTAGAATTTAAGAGAGGAGGTCGTAGGAGGTTAAAAGGAAAAGGGAACTGACTGATTCTATAGTATTTTATGCTGCTTTCAACATTATGTCAGTATCCTGGCAACAGCTCACAGCCCACTGAGCCACACAGGACCTCTTTAGATTCAAGATCAGACTGTCACAGAAAGAGCTAGAGCTACTAGTATCACTGCTAGAGCTCCAAAAGAACAAATTACCCCCTAACACCCCCACCCCATTCCAAAAAAGAAAGTTAACTGAGGAGAGAACTTAATCCTCTAATAAACAATCCTGAATTCTAACAATCCAAACATTGTGAAAAAAGGAGAAAATGCTGTATTTTCATCTTTCCCAACAATGTTTGCTGCCCCTTTAGAGACAGCCCCCATAGTTTGAGCCAGATTAAAGTTGTCGTCTGCAAATGCTTTGCATATTGACAAGTGGACAAGTCTAAAATGTTGTTGTTTCAGAAAGAGTTGATTAAGGGAAACTGTGCAGGTCAATCAGAGGATGTGACAAAATGAACCAGGCTGCTTGACTAAACAGTCTCAATTTTCTCAAGGTCCTTTACAGGCACTATCAATGGAAGACAGAATGCTAATCCTCTCCTGATTGGAAACTTATAATGCATCTTGATCAACCAGTTTTCAGGGACAATTCAGTCATCTATCTTTGTCTAAATCCTTTACCAAATAACAAATTTCAGACTTGTCCACATAGAAAGTGTTTGCAGATGACATAATAGATGTGGCTCAAAGGTGAGATTTATCTTACAAAAGGGTAGGAAATAATGTGGGAAAAGGAGAAAATGCTGGTAACCACTCTCCTTTTGCCACAATGTTTCCTTCCCTTTGAAAGACAAATACCATACTTTAGCAACATCTTATATTATGTCATCTACAAATGCTTAATTTGAATTCGGATGAGACTAAAATTTTATAGCTTGGTAACAGGTTTAAAGGCATAAAATGTTGTATTTGTACAGTAATGGGTGAAAGCAAAAGCAATAAGCAATGATTGAACGGCTGGGTCAAAGCAGACATATCAATCAGTCTCCACAAATAAGGGATAGATGCAGAGGAGAACAGGACATTTGCATGGCAACAGACAAGTCTTCTACTTGTTTATAGCCGAGTCCAATAGCTAAGTCAGTAACATTCAGGGTTTGAAACCTGGGGTTGCAGGTTTGAATCCCAAACTAGGCCAATTTCTTTCCAAGGATTGTTGATAGTTATTGGCACAGGATTCATATCTCTCTAAACTCTGATCTTTGTTTTGAAGATCCTTGCATGGGATTAAAGCAGCTAGTAGCTTTGGAAGATATTGTGTTAAGTACTGGTTCACAAGAAACTGCAAGATTAAGCATAGAAAGGTTCCATGATATAATTAAAATAATGTTCAAAACGGCGTTATACACCATACAAATAATTATTACCTACAGAAGCAATTGAAGCAGGCAACACCCTTGTAATAGATACGTTATAAACAAAGTTTGAAAAAGATCATAATCAGCAAGTTCTTCTTTTGCCGCATTGTCTTAAACCCCTTACCAAATACTCAATAGTTTTAACGACTCTGAGGAATAAGGTTTTTGAAAACACTGGGAAAAGAAAATTTTACCCTTTTTCCCCAAAATGCTTTTCTACTCTTTCAAAGAAAAACTGTATCATTTCAGTCACATTTGGAGAAGTCTAAAACTTTTGAGAAGTTGAGGTTGTAGGTTGTACACATTTATACATGCCAAATCATTGTAGCAAAAGAAATGAGTCATAATTAGCAAGTTGTTCTTTTTCCACAATGCCTTCAACTCTTTACCACACATAATCCCGAGTTTTAACGACCCTGAGCAAATAACCTTTTGAACACCAGTATTTTCTCCTTTTCCCACAAGATTTTCTACACTTTCACAGAAAATTATCACCATTTCAGCAAAATCTAATATGTCGTCTGCAAATGCTTTCAATTTGGATCTGTGAAAAATTTTGTCGTTTGGTAAAATGCCAACATCAAAAAAAGTCGTCTGCAGGAAGAAA
Source organism: Hippopus hippopus (assembly GCA_946811185.2). Lineage (NCBI taxonomy): Eukaryota > Metazoa > Mollusca > Bivalvia > Cardiida > Cardiidae > Hippopus > Hippopus hippopus. The sequence continues at coordinate 25,623,028 of OX328099.1, forward strand.
TGTGTAAAAATGAATGAAATCCATTCATTATAAATATGACATGAGAGAACTTGTCACTTGGCAATTTGTCTTGGAAAATCAATTTCATGCAGTATGAATGGAAGCAGACTGTCTCAGGAGAGAGACTCCTGTTCATTATGTCTATCCTGCTGCATAGTGTCAACAAACACTGGAGACAAATTCACTCAAATCACTAGTTATCTGTTTATCCATTTTACATCAGTTTCAACAGTGTCAGCCATATTGCAGCAATAATACACTTATCACACTAATGTTTTTCTTCCTGTCAACCAATACTTAAGGCTAGTTCTTGGATAGCAACCATGTTTCCTAAGTGTCCGGACAGACAGTAGTTGCTTTCATGGTTAAAACTTAACCCTTTACCACATGATCCCATCTTTTTACAACCCTGAGGAACAAAAAACCTTTGAAAACACAGAGAAAAGAAGAAAATGCTGATTACCAGCATTTTCTCCTTTTCCCATAATGTTTTCGACTCTTTCAGAAACAAATATCATCATTTTAGCGACATTTATTTTGCCTTCTGCAATTATTGCTTTCAATTTATACAGTCATGTCTAAAATTTTGTTGAAGGGTAAACGCTAACCCATACAAGGTGACATACTATTGCTGTTTAACTCTACCACACACAAAAATCAAAGTACTGAAAGTACAGTATGAAGGCGAGTTTGGAATATAGGCATAACATATTGCATTACATTTTCCTGTAGTTTAATCGCCTCTCCTGATACAGCAAAGTGTATAGGGTTGTGCAATGTTCCTGTGCAATGGAGACCAGTTGACTATCCTGAGTTTTAACAAACTTGGAGAAGAAGGCTTGTGAAAATGTGTTGAAAAAAATTAAAACGAAAGGACTTTTCTGAAACTCTTTGCCATTTTATTTGAAGGAAAAATTTTATGTGATAGTAAAGACTTTTGATTTACCGTTACCCATATATGTTTTTTCGTTGTATAGAAACTTAGATCTACCCTTCTATTACCCCAATAATGAGTTTAAAAGGTCTTTAGGAAGAAGGCTTGTGAACTTTTGGTGTGAAAAGGAGAATTTGGTGCTAACTAACATTTTCTCCTTTTCCTGAAATGTCTTCCATCCTATTTCAGACAGGTTCCATCAATGGTGCCAGATTTAAGTTGCTACCTGAAAATGCATTCAATTTGGCAAGTCTGAAATTCTTTCTTCGTGTAAAGAGTTAGGAAAATTTCTCCCTTTCAAAATAAAGTTTTTACATGACCTCTTTCTCAGGGTTGTTAAAACAGTACTTGATAGGGTATGGTAAAGGGTTAAAGAACAGTTTTTGCTTGAAAATGCAATCAATTTTGATAGGTCTAAAACTGTTATGAGATGATTTATTTCTTTGAAGTCTTTACCATTTTATTCCATAGACAATTTTATTGAGAGAGCAAAGAGTTTCTAGAAAGGCGCCTTTCAGAGTATAGAAACTGAGATTCGGCCTTTTAGATCACAGTACTGACTTTTAACAATGTTGAAGAAGAGGCTTTTGAAAGCATTGTAGGAAAAGTAGCAAATAATGATAATCAACATTATTTTTTTGACTTTCTGACAATTTTTTCCATCTTAGCAGGGATCTTTCATGTGTATATACGATCCCTGATCTTAGTAACCCTTTACAAAAGCCTTTAGAAAATAACAAAAAAATTAGGGCCATCTACATTAAAGCAATTAGCAGATGACAAGTTAAGAGCAGCTGAAAATGTGCCATTTGGCTGGGAAAAACTACAAAACATAATGGTAAAGGGAGAAAATACCGGTTACTAGCATTTTCTCCTTTTCCAAAAGTATTTCAAAGCCTTTTCCAAAAGTATTTCAAAGTGTTTTTTTTTTTCCCTTGAGGTTGTAAAAATTTTGTCTTTCGGTTAAAAGGCCTTTTTTTAATTGTTTACCATTTTATTTGAAATATATTTTATCAAGATTGAAAAGAGTTTCAAAACAAACGACTTTCGATGTTCAAACCGGAGATTTAACTTTTAGATTACAATACATGTGCTGAGTTTTAATGACCTTAAAGAATGGGGCTTTTAAAAAAAGGAAGGGTATTTTGAAACCTTGCAGGAACATGAGAAAATACTGGCAACGAACATTTTCTCCGTTTCGCACAATGTTTACCATCATATTAAGGATAACCAACATCATTTGACGGTTGACTTTATAGGTCCTATGAGGGACGTCCGAGGATGTTCTCTGTACGATTCTTGTAATCTATGACCCTGTTAACCCTTAGAGCGCTGGATTGATGAAATTGGCATTATCCATTTCGGGAAAAATGCTTAATTATTGCAACTCCACCCAGGGCTGTTTTAGTCGGATTATAACAAGGTAGCTCATACTGCAGATCCGACATAAGATTGCATATTCTGTGCAGACCATAGATTCATCTTCGTTGTCTGCAAAAGAGACGTAATAAACGGTCTAAGGGTTCATTGACATTAACACTTGTGTTTCATTAATCCCGTGTAACCGGAATGTACGTTCAGCTTGTCGGCAAACATGAAAGGAAAATGATTGCCTACCCGTCAATTGAGATACACCCTATTCCTTTG